>CM075813.1:3977503-5431000 GCA_037975025.1 Excoecaria agallocha | reverse complement strand
GTTGGAGCCCTCCCTCAAGTTTTCGTACGAGATGCTCCAATGGTGTAAGCAGTTGTCTATAATTTTGAGGTCAAAAGATTTTTAGTAGACAAGAAAGTGCTATTAACTTACTCACCCTTGATGCTTATAAGAAGATGAAATTACCGATCAATGAGCTCAAAATTGATTGCATTCCTTTAATAGGCCTTGGCAATACTACAATTTCTATCGTAGGCTCTATCGACCTTTTTGTTGAGTTAGGGGATGAAGCCATTACTCACATATGTAAGTCTACTTTTATAATCATTGATATACTCTTTACATACAATGCCATCTTTAGCAGACCTTCGCTCTTTCAAACTGGTGCGATTACTAGCATTAGATATATGGTGATAAAGATTTCCATCGAACAAGGAATGATGGCGTTGAGAGGCAATCAGAAAGAAATAAAAGAGGCTTATGTGGCTATATTGAAAGAAAATAAATAGGCTTCGTATGTGGTGGAGCCTAAAGAACAGAAGGACAAGGAAAAGACAAAAATGTACACTGACGAATACCTAATCCCATACAAACCAGCTCCCAAAAAAATGTATCGATCGAATCAGGCCTGGATGAAAAAATCAGAGTAGACACTCATAAGTACTAATGATAAATCAAACCTCCTTTGCATGGTCACTAGAAGATATCCTTGGCATCGACCCATATGTCATTGTGCACAAGCTTAACATGGATTCCAAATTTCCATATGTTAAGTAAAAGCTCAGGAGGCATTGACCTGATAGGAACCAATTCATTGCTGAAAAAGTGGATCGACTTTTTAAGGCATGAGACATTCGAGAAGTACAGTATCTGGACTGGCTTTCAACATTATACTGGTAAAAAAGAAAAATGGCAAACTAAGAATGTGCGTAGACTTCATAAATTTGAACTGAGCATACCCCAAAGGCAGTTATCCCCTACCCAACGTAGATTAACTTGTCGATGCCATAGCTTATCATAAGATATATTCACTTCTTGATGCCTATGCAGGATATCACCCGATCTTGATGTGGCCATTAGATTAGGAGAAAATAGGCTTTATGACCAACAAAGGCACATACTATTATAACGTGATTCCCTTTAGTATGAAAATGTAGAAGCAACTTATCAATGGCTCATGAACAAAATATTCAAAAATCAAATCGAGCATAACTTGGAAGTTATGTAGATGATATGATTATTAAGAGCAGAAGCCAATCCGATCATGCAGTAGACTTGGCTAGGGTTTTTGCCACCCTGAACAAATTTTGAATGAAACTTAGTCCTAAAAAGTATAAATTTAGAGTATCTTATGGCAAGTTCTTAGGCTTCATAGTGTAACACCCTTATCCCTCCTTAAACTGTACCGCGTACTAAAGACCGGAATTTTTTTTTTTTTAACTTCTATACCTAAAAACCTTATCGACATTTACTTAATCAAAAACTACATTTCGCCGCTGACTTATAACTGTCCAATTTACTATGCACTTAATAAAAATTTTACAATATAACGGCTGTACATAGTACTAGCCCCCTGAAAAGCAGACAAACCACACAGCCTCTCAGAGGCACAACAATAAAAAATAACAACAGTATACATTCATTCCATCCATTTCATTTGTTCACAATCCAACACTCCTTAGTACAATAACTTTTGTTACATTACATAACCATAAGTAAAACTTGTACTCATATATACATGCCAAAATTATACAACTAGAGCAATCTAAAAGAAATCCTGCAATCTGAATTCTTGCTCCAGCTCCTGTTTACCTGCGCACAGTAAAACTACATGCTGAGCACTCAATATGCTCAGTGGTGACTAACAATCGATACATTTCCTAACATTTCCATTTTTATTCTTAAGTATTAGCATATAAATATAAACATAATTATAAAATCAGTTATTATCACCTTTAAAACAATAACTTAACATTTTCTATAAGATTATTCAATTTAGTCACATAATTACGATTTTGTCATTATAGGCTCAATTATAATCTTTAAACTGATAGCTGAAGCAATCTACGTTTCTTTACACTTAATTTGTCAATTATAAGCAAAATTACATTTTAGTCTTTGTTGTCCATAAAATTCACTTTTTAAGTAATTTAACTATTATCTGACTGTTTTATCCTTAATTAATCAATTTTCACTTAATTTACTATCTTTTTACACTTTTTGGGAAAATTACCATTTTGCCCCTAAACTTTCTTTTTCTTTCATTATGGTCCTTCTTCACTTTCTTTTCCTACTTTTTATTATCTTTTCATTTCTTTCTCAATTTATTACCATTATGATCCTAGTATAGATCCGGCAAAAAATCTCAAACTGGATACACAGAACATGGACCATACGGGCCCCACTAAAAAGAGAAATGATTTCCAAGAAACCATTCTCAGAACACTGCACTTTTCACTGTCACATTAACACTTAAGCTATGGAGATCAATGATCCTACCCATAGCAAAGCAAGTCGCCATGACCTGCACCGCGGTAAAGGGTATTCCTATGGCTAGCCAACTATATCCAGAACTAGTTTTTACTGCCAGACTAATTCTAAGAGCACAGTAATAATTACTTTATTAATTCTTTTCAAGTCCGAAAAATTCAATAATTGACTTTTTATTTCTTTTCGTTGACATTAATTTAATTTCATATAAATTAACTAATTTCACCATTTTTATGCAATTATTAATCAATAATTCAATTATTTTCAATATACATATTAACATTAAATTCTAAAAAAAAATCACAATAATTTCAATAAATGCCAATAAAATTTATTTATCCATTATTTATTATTTATTATCATTTTTCATTAAAATAATCAATTAATTCACTATAAATCACAACTTTGACTATATACATACACTATAAATAATCTTAAAAATTCCCAAATTAATTTCAAATATTCTCTAAAAATTCATGGACATTAATTTTCATGTCTACTGTTAATTTAAGCTAACAATTATTATTTTTATGCAATTTCTCACTATATACCCTAGTGATTAAATTCGGCCAACCCAACTTCACCTTCCTAAAAATTGTATTTCTTTCATTTTCATCTTCCATTCATCATTTCTCTCACTTAATTACAATTACCCTAACATATTTACATCAATTAACAACTTTAAACATTTTTGTCCTAATTACATAATTAAGAAAAATTCATAAACTTAGAAAATATAAAGATTTATTAGTCACTTACAATTTTCTCTTGAATTAGGGAGTCTAAGCTTCCTTTTCCTTGCCTTTGTTCTTGGAAAAACTCCCATCTACTTGCTCACCTACATAGGGCAGCCCATTTAAGCTTAGATCGGAGTTCGTTATAGGTCCGATTCAAACTTATTGGTCCGATTCGATAATTGCCGGTGTCACCGAAAAATTCCATTCTCATCACTAAAATATTCTACACAAAAATTCATTTAGGCATGCAAAATATGGCAATATTCGGAGTTCGTTTACTATTTTTAATCATTTACGCAAAATCAAGTCACCTTCCCTACCAGGAAAATTGACTCGCTAACTTTTTAGTATTTTTGACCTTTGGAGGTCCATTTGACCTCAATTTCACTTCAAATTTCAACTCCGGACTCACCATGACCAATACTTTTCGATGGTCCAATAAAATATTTTTGACTTTCGGGTATCCTTTCGGGCCCGGAAAACACTATTCACCATCGGAAAGTACTGTTCATGGCTGACCCGGTGTTGAGGCCATTACATTTCTCCCCTACTAAAAGAAATTTCGTCCTCGAAATTTACCTGAACTGAAAAGTAGAGGATAACGCTGTCTCATCATTGCTTCGGGTTCCCATATTGCTTCTTTGACATTATGGTAATGCCATAGGACTTTCACCAAAGGGATCTGTTTGTTCCCAAGCTGTCGAACTTCCCTAGCCAAAATCTGTACTGGTCTTTCTTCATAACTCATATCAGTTTGAACTTGTACCTGTTCAGGGGTTATCACATGACTCGAATCAGACCTATATCTGCGGAGCATAGACACATAAAAGACGTCATGTATCTTCTCCAAAGCAGATGACAATTTCAATCTTTAAGCCATGGGACCCACTCGTTGAAGCACCTCATATGGACCAATAAATCTAGGGCTTAACTTGCCCTTCTTTCCAAATCTCAGAACTTTTTTTCATGGAGATACCTTCAAAAAGACCTTATCTCCGACCTGGAACTCGATATCTTTTCTTTTCAGATCTGCATAAGACTTCTGACGATCCATTGCTTCCTTTAGTCTGCTTTTAATGATCTGGACTTTTTCTTCAGAGTCACGAATCAAATCCGAACCCAAAAGCTTTCTTTCACTCAATTCAGTCCAGCACAAAGGAGTCCTGCACTTCCTACCATACAATGCTTCAAATGGAGCCATTTTCAAACTGGTTTGATAGCTGTTGTTGTAGGCGAACTCAGCTAATGGTAAATGTTTTTCCCAATTAATACCAAATTCAAGGACACAACACCGAAGCATATCCTCTAATATCTGAATCACCCGCTCGGATTGTCCATCAGTCTGAGTGTGAAAAGCCGTGCTGAGGCGAAGTCTAGTACCCAGAGCATCTTGAAAACTCTTCCAGAAGTGAGAAGTAAACCTGAGATCCCTGTCTGACACAATGGATGCAGACACTCCATGCAATCTAACTACTTCCTTTATATAGAGTTCTGCCAGCCGGGTCAAAGAGAAATCCATCTGAACTGGCAAGAAGTGAGCTGATTTGGTGAGGCGATCAATTATTACCCAAATGGCATCATGTTTCCACTGAGTCATAGGTAGCCCAGTTACAAAGTCCATGGTTACCTGATCCCACTTCCACTCTGGAATAACAAGTGGTTGAAGTAGCCCAGAAGGTACCTGATGTTCTGCTTTTACCTGTTGACATGTCAGGCATTTACCCACGAATTCAGTTACATCCCGCTTCATACCTGGCCACCAATAGTAGACTTTCAAATCCTGGTACATTTTGTTACTTCCAGGATGCATAGCATAGCTACTATGGTGTGCTTCTGTCAGAATCTCTTTCTTCAATTCTTCCTGAGCTGGCACATAAAGTTTTCCTTTGAAATAAAGGCTTCCATCATTTGACAATGAGTAGTCACTTTCACTGTTATGTTGTAGATTTTCCACAATGGCCTTTAGTTTGTCATCTCCTTTCTGAGCCGCTTTCACTTGATGTATAAAATCTGGTTTAACTCGTAGTTCAGCTATTATAGCTCCATCTGTAGCCAAACTTAAGCTGGTGTTCATTGCCCGAAGAGCTGCAAGGATCACTATTAATCATTTACACTTATCAATGCCTTGCATAAATTCATTTCAAAACATTAACATTACCTGACATAAATTTTCTGCTGAGCACATCAGCCACTACATTTGCTTTTCCTGGATGGTAGTCGATGTAGCAATCATAGTCTTTGATTAACTCTAACCAGCGTCTCTGTCTAAGATTGAGTTCTTTCTGGGTAAGCAAATACTTTAAACTCTTGTGATCTGAGTAAATGTAGCATCTTTCTCCATATAAGTAATGCCTCCATATCTTTAGTGCAAAAACAATGGCTGCTAACTCTAGATCATGAGTATGATAGTTTTTCTCATGAGTCTTGAGTTACCGAGAAGCATAAGCTATCACCTTGCCTTCTTGCATCAGAACGCAACCTAGCCCATTCTTGGAAGCATCACTGTAAATGACAAAATCCTTGCCTGACTCAGGTTGAGTAAGTATAGGAGCTTCTGTCAACATCGTCTTTAACTTCTTAAAACACTCTTGGCACTTGTCAGTCCACACAAATTTGACATTTTTCTGTAGCAGTCTTGTCATAGGAACTGCAATGGTGGAGAAGCCCTTGATAAATCTCCTATAGTATCCAGCTAAACCCAGAAAACTTCACACTTCAGTTACATTCTTGGGTGGCTTCCACAGAAGGATTGCTTCAATCTTTGAAGGATCTACTTTAATACCCTCTGCTGAGATAACATGACCCAAAAAGGATACTTCATTCAGCCAAAAGTCACATTTACTAAATTTGGCATAAAGCTGCTTTTCTCTCAATGTTTGTAATACAATCCTCAGATGTCTATCATGCTCTTCTGGTGTCTTAGAATACACCAGTATATCATCAATGAAGACCACCACAAAATGATCCAAGTAGGGGTGAAAAACTCTGTTCATCAGGTCCATGAAAGCTGCTGGCGCATTTGTAAGCCCAAATGGCATGACCAAAAACTCATAATGGCCATACCTAGTACTAAAAGCAGTCTTAGGCACATCAGTCTCTTTTACCCCCATTTGATAGTAGCCCAATCTCAAATCTATCTTGGAGAAGACACCCGCTCCCTTAAGCTGATCAAACAGATATTCGATGCGAGGAAGGGGATACTTGTTCTTGACTGTCACTTTATTTAGTTGCCGGTAATCTATGCACAGTCGAAGAGTCCCATCCTTTTTCTTTACAAATAGGACAGGTGCTCCCCATGGAGAAGTGCTAGGTCTGATAAATCCCTTATCAAGTAACTCCTGGAGCTGAATCTTTAACTCTTTCAATTCTGCAGGTGCCATTCTATACGGAGCAATAAAGATAGGAGCAGTACCAGGAGTGACCTCCATGGAGAATTCCACTTCTCTATCAGGTGGTAAACCTGGAAGCTCATCTGGGAACAAATCCTGGAACTCCCTAACTGTAGGCACATCTGACACCTTTAAACTATCCTTCTTCGCCTCCACTGCAAAACACATATATGCTTCACAGCCTTTCCTGATCAATCTTTTTGCTGCAGTAGCTGATATCACCTCCGACAAAAAGTCAGATCTCGCACCCACAATAGTGATGTCATCACCATTCTGAAGCTGTAATGTAACCCTCTTCTTTTTGCACTCGACAGTCGCTTGGTGGGCGGATAGCCAATCCATCCCAAGAATTAAATCAAACTCACGGAAGGGCAATTCGATAAGATTTGCCAGGAATACATGTCCCTGGACACTGATAGGACACTGTCTATATACCTTATTCACTACCACACTATGCCCCAAAGGATTACTCACCAAGATGTCCTGGTCCAAGTAGGCCTCTTTCATCCCTTTACCCCGTGCCAATTCTGTGCTAATATAGGAATGTGTGGATCCAGGATCTATCAATGCATATACAAAGTCAGATAACAGAATGAACTTACCCACAATCACATCAGGAGCATCCTCCTCTTCACGAGCTCTCACAGCATATGTCTGTCCTCCTGACCGCCTCTGTCCTTGAGACGACTGGCCAACTGGTCTGGAGGCTGACGAATTAGGGGCTGCTCCCTTACCACGGCCACGTGGTGCAGAAGATCCAATACCGAAAGCTGGTAAAGCTACTGAAGCAGTCTGTATCATGGGACAGTCTTTGATCTGGTGATCTCGGGACCCACACTTGAAACAGGCTCCTGTCAGAAATCTGCACTCCCCAGGGTGTGTCCTGCCACAATGCTCACACTGTACTGCTGACCCACTATCTTTGCCTCGGGGTGCACTAGATGTCGTGGTGGCAGTAGACTTGCCACGGGAGGCACTACCCTGTCCTCTGCCTGCTGGTGAATGACCCTGAGGTGCCTGCTGACCCTTTTGCTTGTTACTCTGTCCTAACTTTCCACTGCTCTATCCCTGCTTTCTCTTTTGCTGAAATCGGGACTGCCTCTCTGCTTGCTCAACCTGAGTAATTTCTAACTTGAGAGCTGCATCAATCATAGTTCTCAGATCTGGGTATTTCTGGGCCCCGATGATCTGCCTCAACTCAGTATGCAGTCCCCTCTCAAATCGCTGACATAATCTCTCTTCTGTAGCCAAGCCCTCATCTAAATAAGCGCTCAAACTCTCTATCATACTCAGCTACTGTACGGTTTCCTTGTCTCAGCCTCTAGAAAGCATCTTGCATAGCAAGCCTGTATTCAGACCCAACATATTTTTTCTCAAACTGATCAATGAAGAACTTCCAATTCAGACGGTTTATAGGTGTATGTCTCCGAACTGAGTCCCACTAAATAAAAGCTGGACCCTGAAGCAAGGCTATGATACCCTCAAGCTTCTCTTCTTCAGAACTATGGGTAATTTCAAATAATCTCTTTATTTTAAAAAGCCATGCCTCAGCAGCTGCTGGCGTCAAAAGGTCCTCACCTAAAAAATCCTCTGCTCCCATTCTTTTCAATTGCTCCAATATAGTTCTTCTTCTAGGCGGACCAAGCTGCTGAACCTGTATCACTGGTGGCGGTGCCTGAACCTGTGCAGCCTGAAGTCGCTGCTGGATGTAATCTGACATCAGGTTAAGGAAATCCAGCTGAGGAGGAGGAGGAGGCGCTACTGGTGGAGGTGCCTGCTGCTGTGGGACCTCATGTTGCCCCATATTACTTGAAGCCTCACTCCTGTTATCGCCTGCCTCACGGCTCGGCTCTCCATATATCTTTTCACTATAAAACAGAAAGGAGCAAGAATTCATTAATTCCAAAACAACTTCTCAAAATAACAATTGGCATGTATATAATCAATTTAAATCAAACATTGCACCCACTCCGATCTTAGAACCTTCTAAACCACAGCTCTGATACCACAAATTGTAACACCCTTATCCCTCCTTAAACTGTACCGGCGTACCGAAGATCGGAATTTTTTTTTTTTTAACTTCTATACCTAAAAACCTTATCGACATTTACTTAATCAAAAACTACCTTTCGCCGCTGACTTATAACTGTCCAATTTACTATGCACTTAATAAAAATTTTGCAATATAACGGCTGTACATAGTACTAGCCCCCTGAAAAGCAAACAAACCACACAGTCTCTCAGAGGCACAACAATCAAAAATAACAACAGTATACATTCATTCCATCCATTTCATTTGTTCACAATCCAACACTCCTTAGTACAATAACTTTTATTACATTACATAACCATAAGTAAAACTTGTACTCATATATACATGCCAAAATTATACAACTAGAGCAATCTAAAAGAAATCATGCAATCTGAATTCTTGCTCTAGCTCCTGTTTACCTGCGCACAGTAAAACTACACGCTGAGCACTCAATATGCTCAGTGGTGACTAACAATCGATACATTTCCTAACATTTCCATTTTTATTCTTAAGTATTAGCATATAAATATAAACATAATTATAAAATCAGTTATTATCACCTTTAAAACAATAACTTAACATTTTCTATAAGATTATTCAATTTAGTCACATAATTACGATTTTGCCATTATAGGCTCAATTATAATCTTTAAACTGATAACTGAAGCAATCTACGTTTCTTTACACTTAATTTGTCAATTATAAGCAAAATTACATTTTAGTCCTTATTGTCCATAAAATTCACTTTTTAAGTAATTTAACTATTATCTGACTGTTTTATCCTTAATTAATCAATTCTCACTTAATTTACTATCTTTTTACACTTTTTGAAAAAATTACCATTTTGCCCCTAAACTTTCTTTTTCTTTCATTATGGTCCTTCTTCACTTTCTTTTCCTACTTTTTATTGTCTTTTCATTTCTTTCTCAATTTATTACCATTATGCCCCTAGTACAGATCCGACAAAAAATCTCAGATCGGATACACGGAATATGGACCATACGGGCCCCACTAAAAAGAGAAATGATTCCCAAGGAACCATTCTCAGAACACTGCACTTTTCACTGTCACATTAACACTTAAGCTATGGAGATCAATGATCCTACCCATAGCAAAGCAAGTCGCCATGACCTGCACCGCGGTAAAGGGTGTTCCTATAGCTAGCCAACTATATCCAAAACTAGTTTTTACTGCCAGACTAATTCTAAGGGCACAGTAATAATTACTTTATTAATTCTTTTCAAGTCCGAAAAATTCAATAATTGACTTTTTATTTTTTTTCATTGACATTAATTTAATTTCATATAAATTAACCAATTTCACCATTTTTATGCAATTATTAATCAATAATTCAATTATTTTCAATATACATATTAACATTAAATTCTAAACAAAAATCACAATAATTTCAATAAATGCCAATAAAATTTATTTATTCATTATTTATTATTTATTATCATTTTTCATTAAAATAATCAATTAATTCACTATAAATCACAACTTTGACTATATACATACACTATAAATAATCTTAAAAATTCCTAAATTAATTCCAAATATTCTCTAAAAATTCATGGACATTAATTTTCATGTCTACTATTAATTTAAGCTAACAATTATTATTTTTATGCAATTTCTCACTATATACCCTAGTGATTAAATTCGGCCAACCCAACTTCACCTTCCTAAAAATTGTATTTCTTTCATTTTCATCTTCCATTCATCATTTCTCTCACTTAATTACAATTACCCTAACATATTTACATCAATTAACAACTTTAAACATTTTTGTCCTAATTACATAATTAAGAAAAATTCATAAACTTAGAAAATGTAAAGATTTATTAGTCACTTACAATTTTTTCTTGAATTAGGGAGTCTAGGCTTCCTTTTCCTTGCCTTTGTTCTTGGAAAAACTCCCCTCTACTTGCTCACCTACATAGGGCAGCCCATTTAAGCTTAGATTTCTTCATTTTCTTGTTCTCAAATGCAAAAACCAACCTCATAATCATAATCTACACCCAAAAATCTATGGAAAACCACTAAGAAATCAATTTAAAACATTAAAATTCTCAAGCTCCAACTTACCCCTCTTTCTTTCTTTCCTTGATTTCTTCACTTTCTTTGCCCAAATCAATCAAGTGAAGCTATTTTAATATATTAGAGGGATGGAACTACAATTCCTAAGTTGGAATTTGGGAGAAATTTTGAGTAGATATGAAGCAAGAGAGAGAGAGAGAGAGAGAGAGAGGATGGAAGGGAATTCGGCCAAGGAGGGAGAGGAAGAAGAAGAGCTGAGTTCTGGAGTTTTTTCCAGATTTGTGGTCTTTAAATATCTCTCCAATGGGCCCAAAATTGGGCCAAAATGTTGGGCTTTGCCCAACTAACTAAAAAGGCCCAATTTAATTTCTCTCTCTTCCAACCATCCAATCACTCCAAAAATAATTCCATCACTCTTATCACATCAAAAATAGCTAGCACGCAAATTTTTGGCTCAATCGGAGTTCGTTATTGGTCCGATTCAAACTTATCGATCCGATTCGACAACTGCCGATGTCACCGAAAAATTTCATTCTCATCACTAAAATATTCTACACAAAAATTCATGTAGGCATGCAAAATATGGCAATATTCGGAATTCGTTTACTCTTTTTAATCGTTTACGCAAAATCAAGTCACCTTCCCTACCAGGGAAATTGACTCCCTAACTTTTTAGTATTTTTGACCTTTGGAGGTCCATTTGACCTCAATTTCACTTCAAATTTCAACTCCGGACTCACCATGACCAATACTTTCCGATGGTCCAATAAAATATTTTTGACTTTCGGGTATCCTTTCGGGCCCGAAAAACACTATTCACCATCGGAAAGTATTGTTCACGGCTGACCCGGTGTTGAAGCCATTACACATAGTGTCACAACATGGCATCGAAGCTAATCCTGAAAAAATTCATGTGATCTTAGATATACAACCACCTTGAAACATCAAGGAGGTGCAAAAATTAAACGGGAGATTTACTGCCCTAGGTGGATTCATTTCTTTCTCGGCCAAATATTACATCCCATTCTTCAAGTGGTTGAGGAAAAATAAAAATTTTAACTGGGGAGGAGATTGTCAAAAGGCATTGAAAGAGCTAAAAAAGTTCCCATCCAAACCTCACTTATTGAGTTGACCTGACTAGGTGAGAAATTATACCTTTATTTATCAACTTCTAGTGAAATGTCATCGATGTCTAGCAAGCATACTAGATCAGTGAAGTAATATAAGGAAATAAGATTAAGACCTTCAAATATTGTACCCTAGGAATTGTATAAATTGTGTATTCTAGATTTTAGATTGGGTGATGTGTGAAAGAATTTCTAAGTTTTAGAGTGATGATTAATTAACTAATTTAAAAACAGTAACTAAACAAATAAAGTAATGGAATTAAAACAATAAATTTTAAAACTAAAAATAGAACAAGATGTAAAGATGATAATATTCAATATTAAAAATACTTCTGCTAAAGGAACTATCCATCTTAACTTCTATTGCAATGACTCAATTAAAGGTAGCATAAGTGATTACAAAAAATCAATCTAAACTCAGATATCTTATTCAGAATATCATTCTAAGATTAAACTCTCGAATTATGAATAATCTAATACTTAGTATATTGATCCAATTTATAAATTCCTAAACTTTCATTAAACCCTCTTTGGAGAAATCCAACTCCAGCCTATTCTTAATTAAAATTTCTTAGTCTTCATTCTACTATTGATTAACACATTATTGACTCAATTCTCAAAACATAATTATGCATCAACATAAGTAAATTAACCTAAGAACATGAAAATCATAAGTCATATATGAATTTGACAATCAACCATTTATTCAATAAATCAAGCATCAAATCAACAGAACTTAAAATAAAAATCAGCTCAAGAATTAAGAAAACAACACGCTTGCATCAAAATTAAGCACAAATCAAAGTCAGTAGAATAAAAGAATGATAGTTCAAGTTTTTCTCAGCAAAATGAAAGAAAACAACTCACTGTTAATCTTAAAAACAATTGAAAAACTGAAATCAAAGATTACAATATACATAAAGCATTTAGCTCTTCTTGAAGTCTTCATAAAACATTCAATTTATAGCCTCCAACTCTAAGTTGCTTGCACTATTAAAAACTAGGTCTAAAACTTAAGAAAAATTCGGCCACCTAAATAAAACCTTCCTAAAAATGTTATTTCTTTCATTTAAGCTTTCATTTCATCTTCTTTAATGTCCAATTTCATTTATCCTAACAAAATTTTATCAATTAACAACTTTAAGAATTTTTACCCTAATTACATAAAAGAAATTAATTAACAAAAATGGAAAATCAAAGGATTTTGTAGCCACTTACTATTTTTCCATGCTTAACCTTCCTAGAGCTTCCTTTCATTTGCCTTGAATCACCTAGTTTCATCCATCTTCAACTTCTTCATTAAGGGGCCAAAATCTTTATCAAGGAAAACATCAAGATAACAACATTTTTAGCCCCAATTGACCTCAAAAATGATCTCTAGATACTTAAATCTACCTATAGGCACCTTTAATTAAATTAAAAACCATAAAAATTTCTTACCTCACTTAGCACTTAAATCTTTATTCCTTGATTTCCTTTGCTTTCTTTGCTATAATCAAAGGTTAGAGGCTATAAACATAAACTAGAGAGATAGAATTTCAGATCTCAAGTTGGGATTTAATGGAGAATTGAAGCTGATTTGAAGGAATTGGATGAGAGAGCAAGAAGGGAGTGTGGTTCGGCCTTGTAGAAAAGGATGAGAGAGCTGGAATTTTCTGGGTGATTCTCAAATTTTCCAGCTCTTAAATATCCTCTAAATGGGCCCAAAGGTTGGCTAAAGAGATGGGCTTAGCCCAATTAAATTCAAAGGCCCAATTTATGTCATTTAAGGCCTAATTTAAATTTTCTCACTTCCCACCTTCAAATTACTCCAAAACTAATTCCATTATTTTTATCACATCAAAAATAGCTAGCACCCAAATTTTTTGCTCAATCGGAGTTCGTTATTGGTCCGATTTAAATTTATCGATCTGATTCGATAACTGCCGGTATCACCGAAAAATTCTATTCTCGTCACTAAAATATTCTACATAAAAATTCATAAAGATCTGTATAATATGGAAATTTTTGGAAGTCTTTTACTATTTTTAATTATTTATGCAAAATCAAGTCACCTTCCCTACCAGGAAAATTGATTTGTTGTCTTTTTCATATTTTTGACCTTTGGAGGCCCATTTGACCTCAATTTCACTTCAAATTTCAATCCCGGACTCACCATGACCAATATTTTCCGATGGTCCAATAAATATTTTTGACTTTCGGATGTCTTTTCGAGCCCGAAAAGCACTATTCACCATCGGAAAGTACTGTTCACAGCTGACCCGGTATTGAGGCCATTACACTCGTCCTCATTTAGTTTAGTTTGATCAATAACTTTGGGCCGTCCTCGATATTCTTGTATAAAGCTAATATCAAATGCCATGATAGAGCATAAACTTGAATGACTCCACCATTTTATACTTCAAGATGCAAAATTAAAGGATAAAAGAAGAAAAGTTTGAAATAAAAGCTTACCCAAGAGTTAAAAGCACGGGCTAAAATGCAAGAGAGATTAAGGCTTGAAATCGTAGAATTTGAGAGAAAAAAAATATTATAAAGTTGAGAGAAACTTGAGGACAAGTTCACTAGGAATTTGAGGCATGGTGAAAATAAACCAACTGAATAATAAAATCGCCTATCCGCAAGAAGCACATCAGTTTCAAAATTCAAAATGGGGATCAATAAAAAAATACCATGTGGCCAAGGCAACATCATGTTTCAATTTACAAAGTAGTCTGACACGAAAAAAATTATGTTCAACACGATGCTTTTACCTTAATTATGCTCACAAATTAAAAGATAACTTTAACCTTTAGCCTTTTTTCTCTCTCCTGAATGGACATAAGATAAACTTCTTGAAAACACAACCATTTTCAAATAGGTTGAAATGACATTTCCAAATGTTAGGAGCCTAAGTTCCTTTGAACTTTTACAAATCAAAAAGGCAATTCTAAACACTAGTCCCTTAAGTTCCTTTGATCTTTTATAGATCAAAATAAAAATTCTAGGTGCCAAATGCCTAAGTTCGTTCGATATTGTATAGATCGGAACAGTAATTCTAGGTGCTAGTCACCTAAGTTCCTTCTATCTTCGATCGATCAGAATGGCAATTCTAGGTACCAGTCGCCTAAGTTCTTTGGATCTTTTAATGATCAAAGTGATAATTCCAGAAACCAATCATCTAAGTTCCATCAATCTTCTATAGATTGGAATGAAAATTCTAGGCGCCAGTCGCCTAAGTTCCTTCAATCTTTTGTAGATCGAAACAACAATTCCAAGCATTTTTCACTCGAGTTCCTTCGATCTTTTATAGATTGAAATGGGAATTCCATATGCCATTCACCTAAGTTCCATCGATTTTCTACAGATCAGAATGACAATTCTAAAAGCCAATTGCCTAAGTTCCTTCTGTCTTTTACATATCGGGATGAAAATTCTAAGTGCTAGGTGCCTAAGTTCCTTCGATCTTCTATAGATTGAAATGGCAATTTCAAGTGCCAGTCACCTAAGTTGTTTTGATCTTTTACAAATCGAAACAAAAACTCAAGCTGCCTTCAATCTTCTACAGATCAAAATTGCAATTCCATACATCATTCACCTAAGTTCCTTTGATCTTCCACATATCGAAATGGCAATTTTAGGAGCCAGTTGCTTAAGTCTTTTGATCTTTTACATATTGGAATGGCAATTCCAAGCGTCAGTCGCCTAAGTTCCTCTGATCTTTCCAAAATAATATCACTTTCAAAACAACAGACGGATCTTCATAAGGCTTAATCACCTTGACCCCCACTCTTCAATCTTCATAATAGATTGGAGTGCTGCGAAAAGGATAATTGATAACACCCATTTTCTCATACCAAGGCTTTGCCCGTCAATCGTAGTCCCAACCCAAGTTTCAGTGCAATTGCTGTCCTTGGAATTACTAGTAGCTCAAGCTAGCATGTGTAAAAATGGCCTGATCAGGCATGTGTCAAAATGGCCTAATTGGGCTTTATGCCCGATCAAGCCATATCTCATTGACTGTCTCATCACGCAGCTATGACTCTATAAGATGTCATATCAAACGTTCTAAACCTACCAATCACTGATGTTTATAGTCTTACACTCGAGTACTCTAGCCTTTAGGTCCTGGTCGCCTAAGTATTATATATACAGAGAGAAACTTCGACAACAAGGTATCATTCATACTATTGCTTCATAAAAATTTTCTCTCTCTAAAAAACTCCTCTAACTTAAACTTTGGAGTGCTAATCTCCAATCTTTCAAGGGTCAGTTCTTTTTTATTTTGCAAATCGGTTTAACATCCCAGCAGATCAACGTAGTCGCTTCTCAACCCATCTTCATCTTCTTTCAAGTTCTAATAACTCAGAGCATATTAGTTATGTATCATAATATTTACAAATTACAAAAATATTAAAATTTTTAAGTGTAAAATTTAAAATATGATATATAAAATATACATAGATCGGATAGATATCAATTTTTAAAAGTAAAAACTGAAAACCTAAATTTTTGATTTGATTAATCTAAAAAATCAATTCGGCTTCAAATTGATTTTTCGATTAACCAAAATTTTGATTTTTTTATCACCCCTAAGACTAATTATCACATGCCAAGACAAATTACATTAAAAAATAAATGTAATTATTTTCTATAAAAGTCAATAAAAATATTAAATTAAGAAATAAATACCAAATTTAAGTTTAAGTTTTCAAATAAAGTTAAAAAAGATTGTTTTTGAAAATAACTCTTATCTTATCCCATAAAATAAAATAATCTAAATTATAGAAAATAATAGATTTAGAAATATTAGATTATTTTTAGAAATAATGAAATATGAGGTTCAAATTAAATTAATGCAATATTATATAAATAAATTTGAATAAAATATTTAAATATATTCTAAAATTTTCTTTAAAAAGTATATATATTCTAAAAATAATTTCATATTTTTGAAACTATTTTTTAATTTAATAATTGAATTAAATTGTTTTATAATTATCCCTGAAAGTAAAAGGTATCTTATTTTCGTAGAAAAAAAAAAGCCTATATTTCAACAACAATACAAATTAGCCTTGAAAAAGGCCAAATTTTTTCCAAGGTAAATAAATGTTTAGTTTTGACCAAAAAAACGAAAATACATAAAAAAAAAAAACAATATATGTATTATCATATCTCATACAATAAAAAGACATTTTTTTCCTCTAAGCCGTGAGTTTTTTTTTTTAAATGTGCAAAATAATTAATTTAAAATTAAATACGATTACATAAATAATTAAAAACGATTTTTCAGTAACTTGTGCTTCATATACGAAATAAAAATTGAATATATAATTTTATTTAAAAAAATTTAAATTTTTTATAACTCGAATAAATAACCATTGATAATTTTATTCATTTTTATCCCTCCATAAATAACTATAGTAACATCTCTTTTCTATATCTAATCTACTTTGACTCGAGTAGAACGACTTTTAAATAATTGTTAAATAATTTTAAAATGAATTTGACTATTAATTTTACTTTTTATATAAAATTTTGACGGAATTTAGATATTTGTCATTTTATATTACTTGAATCCATTTAATTTTTTAGCAAGTTGAATATATTATAAACTTATTTAATTTTTATGTGCAAATGCATTTGGAATTAATAAGAGTAAATAGATTTGGGATGAATTCAAGTAATTCAAAATTATTTTAATTAGATTTGAGACAGAAACAAAAAAGTGAGTCTATATGTACTAAGGGTGAGCAAAAAAAAATCGAAAATATAGTTAATTGTAAAATCAATTCGAAATCGAATCGATTTTTACGATTAATCGATCCAATGGATTCAGTTACGGTTTTTAATTTTTATATTTTTGATTAATTATTACAGTTTAAATTTTTAAGTACCGATTAACCGTTAGTCCACAGTTAACCGGTTTATATATATATATATATATATATATATAAAGACACACACCTTAATTTTTTATATTTTCCTTAAAATTCATATAATATTTTAAGCTAAATTTATATTATATCATTCTCTTTAATTATATAGTAATATTTATATATAGTATCTGATTAATTTTTATATATGTTATTTTTTATCGTATATTGGTGTTCATATTTTACTTAATAGCATTTGATTACATTTTCTTATATTTTACAGTTTATGTTATAATATTTAATATTATCCAAAATTTTATTTGATTTAGAATCAAACATATTAATTTTCAACAAATATCAAATCTATTTTATAATATTAGCTATTAATTTATAGAATATGAATTTTGGCTAGTAAATTATGTTTGTTTCGTAATTTTTATATTAAATTATCTTTTACATTTGAAATTAAATTGAATTTTATCTATTTTTTTATAATTTTATGTTATAAATTTTAATGGTTAACCAAAAAAATTGATTAACCAAATCAAAAAATTAAAACCAATAGATTGGTTAATCGAATGTAATGGACTGATTAATGGTTAGTAATTTTAAAAAATTGATATTAATAAATTGATTAATTTTTTATTAATAAACTGATTAATCGATTTATGCTCCCGAAACACAATGAATAGTCTTATGATTACTCAATCAACATTCACACTCTTAATCAAAGTTCAGTTGCATCTAAGCTCTTTGAGCAACCAATAAGTCCACAACAACTAAGCTCCAACCCCTAACCCTACAAAGTCCCTACACATGGAGAATTACTACTCGCTAGAATTTGTATATCACATTAGAATTTGTATACATAACGAAGTTTGAATTTGAAATATTGGATGGATGAGTTTTAGTACAAGTACTCTAAGCTTCTGTTTGGATGGGAGTATATGAGGTAGATGGAAGTAAATGAGAGTAGAGTAGATGAGAGTAACTCTCATTTATTCTTCCTTATTTGGCAAATCTAAAATAAATATAGAGTAGATAAGAGTAATTCTTTAAAATTTTAGAATAAATATTGAGTTACTTCTATTTACTCTTAAATTAAAAATAATTTTTTTAAAAGTATAGAGTAACTAGTTACTCACATCTACGTCTATCTATTCTATAATTTTTACAAAATAAATAGAGTAATTAAATTATTTCAATTTACTCTACTTTTATCTATTTCGATCAATTTTCATCCAAACATAGGTTAAGAGTTGACATCCCTAGTCTTAACCGCTTAAAAATATAATTACCCCTTAAATAAGATGGTACCTTTTTGAAAAACTTAAAAAAATGGAAAGAAATTGCCACGTGTAAATGTGATGTGGCAATAGGTGATCGACTAAATTAAATTAAAAAATAACTAAAATAATAGCCTACGTGTCCTTCAACGTTAGGTCGCCGCTCCCGTGTCCATTCACAAACCTGTAAAAAGAAAATAAATAAATTAAGCTGTTTCTCTCTCATCTTTCTCTCTCTCTCTCCAAAGCTCCATTTTCAATTTCGCTCTCTAAAAGACACGGACAGACACTCTCTCTCATATATTTTTATAAATTGTGGTATTATTCTGTTGAATGATCTCTCTCCTTTCTTCCCCTTCTTCAACAATTTTTTCTCTTTACACTTCACATTTTATCGCTTTTTTCTTTTCCTTTTCTCAATACAATAGAAAAAGAGAGTTAGGGTTTCATCACTTTGACAACCATAAGAAATCTTTGAAACGCATTTCAAACTGTTCTTCACATATTTGCATCTTCAAATGTGCGCCTTTTTCGTTTTCTCCTAATTCCTCAATTTTCACAATCTAATTTCACCGTTCCTTATTTTATTTTCTATTTGATTTATTCAATTTTTGCGTGATGCCAAATTGTGATTTTTTGTTTTTTGGTTTAAGTACGACTCTTTTAAATGTTATCAGGTGTTATGAATTGAGACTGTGTATGGATCATTATCCAGTTAGGGCATAATTTCATTTTATTTTTATTTTTTAATTTTGGGTATTATTTGAAATTGAATATGGGGTTGGCTTGCTGAATTGTAAGAGTTTATTAATTTGTTCTTATTTTTTAGGATTTGGGCGGGGATTTTGGGGTAATTATGTATATTTCACGAAGTTAAAGAAAGATTATGATTTATAGGTGGAGATTGTGAGTGGGGGGTTGGGTAGGGATTGTTTGAGGATGACTGATTTTCAACCTTTACAACAAAAGCCTGAATCGACTGATGATGCCCGCGCTGAATTCGAGCGGGGATTGGAGGAATTGATGCGTGGACATTTGGATGATTGTATGTCATTTGCCTCATGTAGCTCAACTCGTAACCCTGATGATGATGATGATGAAGGTGATCAACTTGTTCGCAGAAGGCGTAGGTCTGATCTCGAAGGTGATGATTTGGCCGAATCTTCAGCTGCAAGGAGGCGCCACTCGCGCATTTTGAGCAGATGGGCAGCTCGCCAGGCGCAGGAGATGATGACCACTATTGAAAGGAGGAATCGTGAGTCAGAATTGATGGCACTTGCAGGTTTACACACAGTTTCCATGCTTGATTCCTCATTTTTGAGGGAGTCACAATCGCCCACTTCAAGAAGGCAGGGTGTTGTTGAACGGCCTAGCACTCAGGCGTCTGCAATTTTGCAAATGTGGCGGGAGTTGGAAGATGAGCACGTGTTGAATAGGGCACGTGAGAGAGTAAGAGAGAGATTGAGACAGCAAAGAAGTGTGGAGTCTAATACGAATGTATCAAGTACTAACATTTCGGAGAGTCGGGGAAGTGAGAACCAGGGAAGTTTAGGGGATGCAAGTGAGAGTGAGAGTGAGTTTGGACCTTGGTCTCATGAGCAGCTTGCATCACAGAATGGGCGTGGTGATAATGGTGGGTCTAGTAGGGAGCAATCTCCTGATCTTGGGGACGTTGAGAGAGAGAGGGTGAGGCAGATTGTCCGGGGGTGGATGGAGAGTGGCATTAGTGACCATGCTTCAAATGTGTCCCAGCAGAATGGCAGTTCTAGAGGTGAATGGCTTGGCGAAACAGAACGTGAAAGAGTCAGAATTGTTAGGGAATGGGTGCAGATGGCAAGTCAGCAGCGTGGAAATCATGGGGCACGAAGAGAAGATCAAGGTGCCGGATCTGATGCTCCGGCTGACAGAGTTCGTGATGGGTCAGCTGCCGACCATGATGAAGGACAGCCAGAGCATATCCGTCGAGACATGTTGAGGTTGCGGGGAAGACAAGCTCTCATTGATTTACTTGTGAGGATTGAGAGGGAAAGACAGAGGGAACTTCAGGGATTGTTGGAGCATCGAGCTGTCTCTGATTTTGCTCACCGAAATAGAATTCAGGTTGGTTTTTAGAGTAATTCTTTTAGTTCTACTAGTACATACCATGCCATTTCTATCCTTATAATAAAATTCTTGTCCAGTGCCTCTTGTAGTTTCCATGGTACAAATCATTCATGAATCTGTGTTATGTGCATTCTTGTTTTAGAATAAATATCCATGGTTATGATACACTCGCATAATTTTTTTTTTCCCTGATATGAACACTATATTTTGTCTATATCCAGTATCTGTTTCTCCTACTTTTGATAGTTGTCTCAACATTTGCTGAAGTTGAACCTCAATAACTGATATGTTCGTATGCAATTTTCATAATACAGTTCTTTATATTACAGAGTCCTGCGTAGCCTTAGTAGCGGTGGGTGAAAATTAGATACATGCCCCTCATAATTAGATTTCTCTGAAGTCAGAAGTTCAGCCTTTAAAATTTTGTTTTTGGGTTCTACCTATACTGCATCTTCCTTGCCATAATAATTGAGTTCTTTAGGACGAACTGACAGGTTTACTCAAACTGGATATATTTTCATGGATGCATAGCAATTCAGTTATTATCTCAGTTAGTTCCACTTGGTATTGAGTTGTACTTCAAACTCTATACTAGCAGCCTTGGACTCTTAATTGCAGAATTGAAATTTGGAATCTTCATCTTGTGAATTGAGATAGAAATTCTCAAAATCATATGCTTTTTTAAAAAGATAAAATATTAAAATATGCCATCATGATAACATGGATGGTCATATGGTCAATGGGAGTAAGAAATGTGGATTTCAGACCTATTATGCTTCATTCTTTTGAAATGTAAATGTATATAATAATTAAAGCTCAAAAGACAATGGCATCTTAATTAGATAAAAATATATGATACTTGTAAATTCATACTGCATAAAGACATGAAAATGGAATGAAAGCCGGAACCCTACTTTTGAAAGAATTTCAAAATAGTAGGAGAATAGTAGTAGAAAATGAAGATGCATATGATAGCATTTTTTTTCTTTTTCCTAAGTAAAAAATAAAATCTTAGTGGAGATTACTTGGAAGCAGTATTTTACTCCTGTGATAATATATATATATTTTTTAATTATTTTCTTTTGTTTGAGGATAGTTTTTGGAATCTTTTTCATCTTCTCACTCACATACTCAGTCTTATCTGTTTTAGGGATTGATATTATATTAACTTCATTTATTGCTTGTAAGTAGAGTAATTTTGCTTCAGCACATCGTATTCCATTTTCAGAATAATCCCTAACTTATCACAATAAATCCATAACGTGCCATGCTGTAGATATAAGAACAATAGGAATTTAGGTTATTTGTTTCTTTCCTCAAAGCTGGATTTTCTTATGTCTCTGAAAGTGAGCAGGTATTGTTGCTTTATTTTTATAGTGGAGATCTCAATCTCAAACAACCTGAACAATAATATATTAAAATAGAATATGATGGTTGAAAGTTTTCCTTTCGGTCTTCCAAAAGGTTGTGCCAACATATCATAGTGGGTTTTTGGTTTACATGTATAGTTAATTGTTGGATTACTAATATAATATTTTTTTCTTCAGTCATTGCTTAGAGGTAGATTCTTGCGGAATGAAAGACCTGTTGAAGAAGAGAGACCACCTTCAATGGCTGCAAGTGAACTACTTCAATTAAGACAACGACACACTGTTTCTGGCTTAAGGTACGTTTCTATTTTTCAGGTTCCATGATGACACAGGCTATTAAAAACGCTTCCTCGCTGCGAATCTATTTGCCATTGTGCATTTTTGGTTCTTATAACGGATTGTATCTTTAGAATGATTTCGTTCTTGTTTAGGATGTTACAAGTCAGGACAATAGAATGGATCATATCATAGCTACATATACAACTTTCTCAGAAGTAATTGGGAAATGCTTTGCGAGATTTTTTTATTATGATTGTTTTTGTGATGGCTTACTGCTGGTTAGAAAATATGTGAAACGGATTACTTTAGATGATACTATCACAGACAAGCATTTTGGAGGGTCTTATTTTATTTCGTATTGTTCCGTGCTTGAATACTATTCAAATGTGCATGGGCTTATTAGACTATGTTAGATGTTGATATTACCTGTGTGGCGTTACTCTAAATCATCAAAGTGCATTAGAGTGTCAAAAGCTGCAGAATACCAGATACTTGGCTTTCCTGTACATTTTTGTTTAACATTATTGTGATTGTGGTCTCTTTATGATTTTATGCAACCTTGTCACATCATAAATCTTGTTTAACACTTTGTGTGTTTTCCTGACGGGACAAGACAACTGGTGCTTATTTTAGTCTTCTTCTAGTCCAGTCATCTTTCCTTTTATGCACGTATTTGAAGGATATGTTTTATGCTAGTGTCTTTTCTTAGATTTTCCATCTAGGCAAGAAATGATATGTGTGACAAAATAGGTATTTTTGCCCTCTGTTCTCATTAACTAAGTGTGGAATTCTTTTGCTTATAGTAATACCATATTCGTCTTAGTAACTATGCTTATTGCATTTTGGCTTGTTTGAATACTAGCAATAATTTCTTCTCTTCTTTAGGGAAGGGTTCCGGTCCAGGTTGGAAACTATTGTTCGCGGCCAAGTTGGTGGGCCTTCTGATAGCACATCTGATAGTAATGCCAATGATATGGGGAATGATCAGAGTCTAGCAAACGCTTCACATAATATCCATCCTGAGGACACTGAGCAATCGCAACTTAGGAGTCAACAGAGCAACATCCATCAGGTGTCTGATCAATTAAACAGCTCAGCAAGCAATACAGCTGCCAATAACATGAATTGGCAAGAAACTGGGACTCAAGGAGAGGGTTGGCAAGAACAAATAACAGAGAATGAGAGAAGAAACTGGCAACAATCGGACTATGCTCAGTTCAACGAGTGGAGAAATGGTGATGCTGAACCTATGGATGGCCATTGGCAAGAGAATTCAGTTAATGAAAGGCCCCAGGAAATACCTAGAAATTTACATGGTGAACAAAGTCGACAACAGGAAGCTCAGAGAGTTTGGCATGAGAATTCCTCTCGGGAAGCTGTTGGAAATTGGACAGAGAGGCCTTCCAACCCTCCAAGGATTCGTCGGACCGTCCCTATTAGAAGATTTAATAGATTTCACCCACCTGATGATGATAATGTGTATAGTATGGAGCTTAGGGAACTTCTGAGCAGGTAAATAGTAACAGAAGATGAGCTTTGATGTCTTGGTCTTTATAGCTCTTCACTTTCTTATCTATCATATAATAAAATTGTATCTTCATCCTGTAGGAGAAGTGTTTCTAATCTTCTTCGTAGTGGTTTCCGTGAAAGTCTGGACCAATTAATAGAGTCTTATGTAGAAAGGCAAGGTCGCACTCCCATTGATTGGGATCTGCACAGAAACTTGCCAACACCTACTCCCCCTTCACCAGAGCAAGATGAGGATCAGCAGCGGGATGAACAAAGTGAGGATCAGCGTGATGCTATGAACAGACCTTCATTGGTTCTGCCATCACCACCTGTACCCCCACCTCAGCCACTCTGGCACCAGGATTTACATCACACTAGCTGGTCTCGACATAGCATGCACCGATCAGAGCTTGTGAGTAATCTTTCCACCCAATAATTTTGGACAATGTAGTGGTTTTATTTACTGTCTTTTCTGTTTTTGGTTCTTTGCTGAATTTTATGTCAGGCATGTCATACATTTTGTTGGTATCTCGCTTTAAAATGTGTTTGATGTGCACGCAAGCACACTGATGACTGCAACTCTTTTTTTATTTTTTTTCTGCTTTTTTAACACAACAACTTTCATTTTCTTTAGAATTATGGATTAGTATGGAAGATGATATAATAAATTTTATTTCGTGGGCCTTTGTGCTTTCTTTACTTTTTGAGGGTACTTCATACTTTTTTTATGGAATGTTATACTAGTACATTCACGTCCAATATGGTTTGTTTAGACTTTTATATTCTGCCAGTTAATATTTTTACTTTTCATATCGTGCATATTCTGCAAATCTGAATGTTGATTGTTATGTGGGAAAGGAGTGGGAGATGATAAATGACTTGAGGGCAGACATGGCAAGACTTCAGCAAGGAATGAGCCACATGCAAAGGATGCTGGAGGCCTGCATGGACATGCAACTTGAGCTCCAACGCTCTGTCAGACAAGAAGTGTCTGCAGCACTGAATCGATCAGCTGGGGAAAAAGGTTAGCGTTTGAGTTTGTTGTCATTCATCACTTGGCAAAAAAATTTTTGAAGCACGTGTCAATTTATTTGTTTTCAGCTTTCCTTTTTGTCAGCAGTGCAAAATTATGTTGATGGTATACTTGATTATGAACTGAAAACAAATGTGCCAATATCACAGGGTTAGTTGCAGAAACATCGGAGGATGGATCAAAATGGGGTCATGTAAGGAAAGGAACGTGCTGTGTATGTTGTGACAGCCATATTGATTCTTTGTTGTACAGGTGTGCACTGATTGAGTTTACAGAAAATGTGATTTGTGTTTTGCTGATAGGTGAGTGATATTGGTTACTTAAAAATTGCAATGAAAATGAATGCAGGTGTGGGCATATGTGTACATGTTCAAAATGTGCTAATGAGTTGGTTCGTGGAGGAGGAAAGTGCCCGTTGTGTAGGGCTCCAATTGTCGAAGTCATTCGAGCATACTCCATACTTTAAAGATTTGAAGGAAGCTCCTCAGGGATCTGATGTGTAGATTATATATATATATATATGGAAATGTTATGCAATCCAATGTATAACTGTAATAAGAAGTAGCTCCTCAATTCTTCATTCTTCCGTAAATAAAATTCTTTCCATTGTCACTTCTTCTCACAGATTATATTTATAGACGCCTTTTTGCTATAATAATATATTAATGAGAAATATGTGCATCTTTGTGGAAACGTAATCTTAAAAATTTTGTTGTCATGTGAATTAGCTAGATGAGACAATTACAAAATGCAATTTTATTTTATCCTCAAGTTCTTGTAAAAGTCGGTTCGAAACTTACTTGGATGTAAAAAAAGAAATAAGAAAATGGCACATCTCGATGAAGTAAGAGCCCTTGAGGTACATAACACTCGTATCCTATACAAGTCTTCTTAAGCTGTTTCAACACTTTGATTTTAGCAATCGAAAGATAACAATAGAAAATAGTTCAAGTCTTCATTATGATTTTCAAAACTCTATCTAATTGTTTGTTAATACTACCTCATTTCCACCAATATTACACATCCAATGAAGCTAACTTTAACTGCAACAATTGAGACATTCATCCAAGAGGGATTATGGGGCTAAAGCATGTGCAGATTTACTAGCTTCAAACTTGATAGAAACATTACAGAGCAGAAATATAAGATAAAATCGCTGGCAGCAAGGAATTAGAGTCCTGCGCTTGAATTAAGGTGAGACAGTTTGAAAAAGAAACTGTAGTGGGTTGAGCCTTGTTCATATGAGAGCTTCAGGAATCACCATAGCCTCCACAATGAATTGTATTCTTTTAAGTTTTAAGCTTAAAAGAATTACACCAAAACTTGTTATTGGAGTGAGAAGGCTTTATTTTGAGCTGATTGTCTAAAAGAATTACAAACGTATTTTGCTTGGAGAAGCATTGATCCTCTTCAGAGAACTTCTGACCAGTGCTTGATTTCTCGGCAGTCAGATTTCCCAAATCATATGAACGTGGGCAGAAAGTGGAGGGTGTAGGAAGAGAAAGCCATATTTGCTGCAAACATAGTCCTGACTTGACTGTGGATACAAAAAGCGAGCACATGTTCAAGAGATTCAACCTCCCAAAAAAACAATTTAGTTGTGTGGCAGTGAGCTTCAAAATATTATCACTGGAGGAATAACACAAATATGCCATCGCCTGTGTGAAAACACCAGTTTTGGTGTAATTCCAAATGAGAACATCTTGACCTCAGAAGATATAAAGAGGCAACTGCAGTATGGTTTTGAGCTTCGCATAGGTATGAAATAATTCTTAATCAGCTGCTGTTCCCAAAAACATGGAAAACTTGGTCCAGGTTAAGAATAATTGGCGCGAATGTAAATCGAGTAGGAATCCAATCTTCTTACTTGAGCATTTGAAACTTGCCATCTTCCATCTGCCCTCAACAGACCATCTTCAATCGAATTTGAAGCCTGCAGTAGAAAAGTATTTGTTTACATCTTTTGACCATCCATTACTTAGCCTTAATTATCATATATACTTATTTTGGATCGTTAAATAATATTAAGTTCACCACTGCAGGCCGAAAAACAAATAAGTAAATAAAGTGCACACAGGACCTTCTAAACTTGAACTTATTATTATTTAACGATCCAAAATAAAAAGAAAAAAAAAACTAATACGAATTCATAATAGTAAAAACTAGAAATCCATTAATTCATAATAAAAGAAACAACCTTTACATCCAGAAACCCTAGTTTCACAATCTCAAACTTTAGCAAACAAATGAAGCTAAAACCCTAACCCTAAGAGCTAGTGAACTTGGTAACAGCCTTCGTCCCTTCAGAAACGGCATGCTTTGCAAGCTCACCGGGGAGAACAAGGCGGACAGCGGTCTGGATCTCGCGAGAAGTAATGGTCGGCTTCTTGTTGTACCTAGCAAGCCTTGATGCTTCTTGAGCGAGCTTCTCGAAGATATCATTGATGAAACTGTTCATGATCCCCATAGCCTTGCTTGAGATCCCAATATCAGGGTGAACCTGCTTCAAAACCTTAAAAATGTAGATCTTGTAAGTCTCTACGCTCTTCTTTGCCTTCTTCTTCTTCTTATCGGCTGATCCTTCTTTAGGCAGTTTCTTCTCTGCTCGCGGCTTCTTCTCCGCCGGCGCTTTCTCTGCCGGCTTCTTCTCCGCTGGCTTTTTCTCTGCCGCCTTAGGAGCCATTGGAGGTTTTCTTGGCTATGATAAATAAAGGATATTTGGTTGTCAGTAGTTCGAACCGATAATGGAAGCGGTGGAGATGCGATTATTTATATAGAAATCAGTGGAGAGATTTGATTGGTTTGTTTGGATGAGACGCGGATTGATGACGTGAACGGTTAGTTTTTGAGATGTGTAAACAGACGGTTGAGATGCGTGGTTGTTTATAAGGGAAGGGAATTTTTGAGTGTTACAAAATTTTTGGGCGCTTCTTGCTTTTTGGGTTTTTCGCGGGTTTATTGAGATAAAGCGGGAGGCATTTGGGCTGAAAAGCCCAACTTCTGAAATCTTAAAGAAATTTTAAAGAGAAAATACATATATATATATATATATATATATATATTAGGGATACTCACGGGACGAGATCAGGGATTGCATCCCCACTCACTGTCTCACTGGGATCGAAAATTCTCCATCCCCGCCCTCGACTCTAGAATAGAGAGAAAATCCCCCCGTCCCCCGAAATTTTTTTTTAATTTTAAAATATAATATTTTATAAATAAAAAATTTAAAATCAATTATAATTTAAATTAATATAAATTTTAATCATTCATAAATTTAAAATTAAATATAATTTAAAACTTAATAGTTATAAAATTAAGTTATATTTAATTTTAATTTTAATTATTTATAAAATATTATATTTTAAAATTAAAAAAATATATTTTTTGCGGGGTGGATACCCCATTCTCCATGCCCGTCCTCGATTTTATAACGGAGAATTTTTTCCCCGTCCCCGTATCCCGCAGGGGGGAAATTCAAGGATTCCCCACCCCAAACGGGACGGGTCCCCGCCGAGGCCAGAAAATCCCCGCCCCGTGATCATCCCTAATATATATATAATGCCCCTCATTATACCTTAGGAGAATTTTTCACGAATTAATTATTAAGATCTATGTTAAATTAAATGTAAATGCATAGAGAGGGATCTAATTGAAAAGAAAAAGGGTTAATTTTAGGGCATAATTAGAAATAAAAGGAAAGTTGAGAACCAAAAAGCAATTTTTTCATATAAATGACAAATGGGCCAATAGAAAATGAGAGAGAGGGAGATATTTTGAGAGGTGGCCGACCAAAGCAAAGGGATTTTCTTCATTCATCTTCATCCTCTCTTAACCCTAACGTCTCTCCCTCAAACTCTCTCTCTCTCTCTAGATCTCTTGGGTTTTTGCAAGAAAAAAGAAAATTTAGTTGCTTTTGATTATAAAGTATCTTTGTCTTTTCTTTTGTTATGTGTTGTTCTTTAATTATATTTGGATATTCATGGTGGTGTTCTTATTTCTTAGAAGGAAAAGCTAGCAAAAAAAAGGGAAATGAAGCAATTCAAGGGTGAAGAGATTTGGAGCCTTAAAAAGGTATGGGAACTTGCATGATTATGTGTGTGTATGCTTGATGTCTTGACATGAGGGATGTCTTTATTGCTATTATTATATGTTCTATGGGTTGATCTTAAGCTTAGAAGTGGTTTATAGATAAAAAATGCAAGTTGTGTTGAAAGATACAAAAACCTATTTTAAGACTCAATGGACCAGTCTGTACTATTTTGGCTATATCTTGAGTTATAGCTATGTAAATTGAGAAATTTCACTTGTTATAGAAACTAGACTCATATATCTTGATTTTATTAGAAGAAATCGAGAATTTATTCTTACTGCATGATAGTGAAATTTTGTATTGAATTCGAGTTGTAACTGTTGCCCCATTTGTAGGAGTAATCTGTGGTTTTCTTTGTATATCTGCAGATTTACAAGTCCTATTAAGATTATTTTTGGTGTTTTGGAAACTAGAGACATAGATCTACAACTTTATAGAGGGCATGTTTGCTGAAAATGTTATTTAACAAGTCAAAATTGGCTTAGAACCCAGAACTAGAAATCTGCCGTTAGGCAGATTTAGGCATCACGATTACTAGGATTTTGATAGTAATCGTGAAGCAGTCCAATTTTCAATCCAGACCCAAAATTCATCCTAACTCACGGTTACTATGATTTTGATAGTAATAGTGACCCCTTCTCGTAGCTTTAGGACTTATATCTTTTACTGCGACCCCGATTGCATGACTAGGATCATGGTTACCATGATTTTGGTAGTAACCATGACCCTCCCTCATATTTGAATACTTGGAATTTGATAACTCCATTTGATGGCTAAATCCACCTAAGCCCTTCATAAGCTTGTAAATCATTTTTAAATGTAAAGTATAGGGTATTATATCCCTTAATCATATGAATTAGAAAGAAACATAAAGGAAAACCATTATAATACTTAATATATGTACATAATTGCTTGAATATGGTTGCATGAATGTTTATAATAGCTATTTATTGATAACTGTTGGTTACATTGTCACACCCCTCTCGGAACAGTCTTTTCCAAAGCGAAACTTAGCCGAAATCGGTAAGTTTTTTTTTCTTGAACAAAACAAAACTATTTAAATACTATTACATTAAATTCCATAATTATTCAACAGTCATGTAAACAATTAAATATATACAAAATAACTTCAGGCCAAAAGTTTACATCAAACACTCATCCAACAATAATCATAAATATAGTCAAAAATAGTTCAGACTTTACCTTAAATAACTAAGTATAAACATGCCAAAAGCATACATCAAACTAATACAAAAATCTTCTCTTCCGATCTGGATCTACCGTGTACTGTGCTCCCGCAACACTTCAAAATCTGCATGCAGTAAATACTACGTGCTGAGCATTAAATATGCCTAGTGGTGACTACTAATCCAAGAATTTTTCAAAATAAAGTATAATTTCGTAATTTATGCTACTAGTATTCTTATTTCATTAAACACTTTCTTTTACTTTGGTTAACTTTAGTCATGTTATTAACTCGTAATTTGGTAATCATTGTTCTTCTTAGGTGGGTCAATATCATATTTACTTTTACCTTTACGTTATTTTTTACTATAACTTTTACTTTTATCATTACTTTTGTCTTATCTTTTAGCCACATCAATTTAATTAACATTTTATTTATCAATGTGTATTGGTACTCGTGTCTTTATTAGTACCAAAATAACTATTTTTAATTCTTAATTTACGGTTCAATTATTTAATCTGTATTCTAATTACACTTCTCGCTATCTATTCTTTTATTTTTCTTTAACTTTCAACTAATACATTACTATTTAAAGGCTTTTAAACTTTATTGCAAAGTGATACAACTATTTTGGGATACTTTGCAGTCAAATCTCTATTTCTTTCTTTTGTTCATTTACCTATATTTAATTACTTGTTTAGGACTTATATCTTTTTACTTTTTCTTCGCTGAACAATTATATGCCCTTTTTTTATCGTTTTACTTTTCATTTGACTTTTCCTTCAGAAATGCCTTACTTAAGCATTAAATTTTACTTAATGTCATTGTCGTCACTTTTTAACTTTAAGTAGGAAGTTAATATTATTTTCCAAACTTGTCACTTTTCACAATAGTAATTGGTACAAGAAATACCAATTAATCAAATTTATCTTTTTCACGTAAAACAAAATATATTTTAAATCATTTTATTCTTATAAAACCTTTCTTTTTCTTTTCTTATTAATTACACTTTTCGGAAACCTTTATAGATTTATTTCAACTTTGCATTTTCTTTCAAACGAAATATTTTTCGTTATAACTTTTCATATTCAATTTAATTAAACAGTACCAATTTATTTTCGATGCGCCCCTAGTGCAATATAACATGATTCTTAAAAATGATACTCAGGACTAGACCCGAAAGTCCCACTGAACAGATAGAAAAATGATCTCAAAAGATTAAGTCTCACAGAGCAGAAAACAGATACACTTTCACCTTTACTAAAGCTATGGAGATCAAAGATTTCACCCATAGCAAAGCAAGTCGTCATGACTTACACCGCGATACAGAAATGTTCCTATGGCTAGCCAATTATATCCAAAACAAGAATAACAATACCTGCTTATCGCTAAGGATAAACATAATCAATTGTATTTGCAATCATTTTTTAATATTTAAAAATCTTTAATTTCTTTCTTTTATTCTTTTATACGTTATATTTTGATCAAATATACTTTTTTAGTATTTTTGACTATTCAATAACTTTTTGTCCTTTCATTGACTTTATCTTTTCAAATCACTTTTGTGAATTATTCTTCAATAATTCACTCAGATACTTGAAATTTTCAGTCTTTCGTACAAATTATAATTCACAATTCTCTTTTATTCTTTTTGTATAATTTTTTGCGAATTATTTCCTAATACTTCTAAGCTTGATTGTTTACACTTTGTTTTTCTTTTTGTCCAAAGCTTTTTTTTTAATTATTTGCTAAGCCGACTTTTATTTTGCCAGCGAAATATTTTATAGTCTTTCACTCTTTTACTACTTTTTATTGACTAATTTATTTTGATAAATTAGTCATACCTTTATTTTACTACTTTTTATGCAATTAGGAGTTCTATTAATATAAGTTATTATTTTATACCTTGAAAATGCATAATTTGACTTTTTCTATAAGATTATTTATGTCAATTACATAATGACAATTTTACTATTATAATCATTTATTTTCATTTTTATTATACAATTTCTTCCATTATTCATCGTTTATTCTTTTTTTTATCATTTTCAGGTAAAATTATATTTTAGTCCTCATACTATGGAAACTTTATCTTTTGACACAGTTAGGTCTTCGAAATTACCATTTTTGCCATTGTTAACTATTTCTTACTTATTTTTACTCATTAATTATCCACTTTGGCAAAATTATCATTTACCACAAAACTTTTATTTTCTTTCATTTGAGTCCTTTTTTCAAATTAAAACTTCATTTTATCTTTCTTTTTATTTACTTATCAATTTATTTCCATCATTTTTCATTCATTTTATGAATTATTTACCGATAATTCATTATTTTTATTATTTTCACGACTTAATAAGTATTTCGAAAAATTCATCAGTTGACTTTTTACTTCTTGTCGTTGACATTAATTTAATTTCATATTAATTAATCACTTTAGTCATTTTTATACAATTATGCATTACTATTTCAATTATTTTCATTATACATATTAACATTAAATTCTAAATAAAATCACAATAATTTCAATAAATGCCAATAAAATTTAATTAAGCATTATTTATTAGTTATTGTCATTTTTCATCAAAATAGTCATTTAATTCACTATAAATCACAATTTTCATTCAATACATACACTGTATATATAAATTTAAAAATTCCCAATAAATTTTCAAATATTCTCTAAAAATTTATAGACATCTATTATCATGTCTATTGTTATTTTAAGCTAACATAAATTAATTATTTGCATTTTTTTCATTATTTTCTTTACCTAATATTTTTGGCCACCAACAATTTTTCATCTTAAAAATTTTCTTTCTTCCATTAAGGCCTTCATTTCATTTCCTCCAATGCTTAATTTCATTTATCCTAACATAATTTCATTAATTAACAACTTTAAACATTTTTAACCTAGTTACATCAAAAGAATTAATTCACAAAAAAGGGAAACCAGTGGATTTTGTAGTCACTTACCCTTTTTTTAAGCTTTAGCTTCTTTAAGCTTCATTTTTCTTCACTTGACACAAAGCAAAACTTCATTCTTCATCACCTTTTCTCTTGGCCAAATTTTTTCTTCACCCAAACACCATGATTTCATTCTTTTCAGCTCAAAGTAACATCAAATTTAACCTCTATGCATCTAAAACTATGAGAAAACACTAAAGAACCAATTAAAATCACTTAATTTTCTTAAGTTCATCTTACCTCTTTTTCTTTCTTTACTAGATTTCTTGTCTTCTCTTGCCCAAATCACTTGATTGAGGCCACTAGGGTGACCTAGAGAGAGAGAACTTCATCTTTTATGTTGGAGTTTAAGAGAGATTTTGAGTACAAGAAGAAGAAATCAAAGAGAGAGAGAGGAGGGAGGTGGTTCGGCCACGATTAGAGGGAGAAGATGCTGGAGGTTTCTGGAGAAAATCTTCAAATTTTTAGCCCTATATATACCCTCTTGATGGGCCAAAATTGGGCTTAAATGAGTGGGCTTTGCCCACTTAAACATTAAGGCCCATTTAGACCTTTTTAAAGCCCAATTCAATTTATCCATCTTTCATACTTAAAATCACTTCAATTTTGATTCCATCATTCTTAAAACATCAAAAATAGGTAGTAAGTAAATTTTTGGCTCAATTGGAGTTCGTTATCTGTCCGATTCAAATTATCGATCCGATTCGACAACTGCCGGTATCACCGAAAATTTTCATTCTCATCACCAAAATATTCTAAATAAAAATTCATGTAGACACGCAAAATCTGGCAATATTCAGAGTTCGTTTACTATTTTTAATTATTTATACAAAATAAAGTCCCCTTCCCTATTAGGGAAATTGACTCGATACATTTTTCGTATTTTTGACTTTTGAAGGTCTATTTGACCTCAAATTCACTTCAAATTTCAACCATAGGCTCACCATGATTATTCCTTTCAAATGGTCCAATAACATATTTTTGACTTTCAGGTGTACTTTCGGGCCCGAAAAATACTATTAACTGCCGGAAAGTACTATTCACGGCTAACCCGGTTTGAGGTCATTGCATACACTCTATTAGTTGTAAACTATATGATGATAAATTTGAGTTATGTATTAATATAAGTTAATGACATATGTGATATGATTTCTTGCCTGCACGTAAAACTTGGTGGTGGATAGATAGGCATATCTATAGGGTTACAGTCGTAGCTGCTATAGTCTGACCCTTATGGGTCCATAGTATGTCTCTAAATGAGACCATAGTTCTGACCCCTGTTGGATCCACATATTCAATACCTTTTAGTATTTATATGTTTGATACTTTTGGCTATCCATAACACCCATTATCCACACCCACAGGAATTTAAGCAGGTAATTTACAAAATGAATGACATGCATACATACATATTAAAGAGTGAATAAGTTTGTATTATTTTATTATGATTAAATTTAAGTGATGCGGTTATTATTTTCAACAATATACTAAGTATTATTTATTATTGACGTGAATGCATTCTCTTTGGTATTATATTTCATGCTTGGTGATAAACCACTGTGAGTGGTTATCAACATATTATTTTGGTTCCCTACTAAGTTTTATAGTTTAGCACGGGTGTTTATCCGTGTAGGGTCGCAGGTTAGACCTTTTTTTCAAGGATAAAGCCAACAACCTCAGAAGCTAACATCAGATTAGGAAGAATTATTTTGATGTATGAGATTCATTTTTGTATCTTTTTGAGTAGATCATGATGTATCTTGTATTAGAATCATGTGATTATCAAGTTTTGTAATTAATAACCTAGCAGCATTTTAATGTAACAAACTCAATCTTATATGATTTGTAAAGTGTATATATATATATATATATATATATATATATATATATGTGCATCATTAACATATGACTCACAGGTTTTGATACAGAATTGTTGAATTGATTAATATTATCCCATGTATTATGGATTAATAAAATATAATTAGTAATAGAGATCAGGTTAGTCTAGTATAGTCATTACATTTTTGGTATCAGAGTGCCTTGGTTTAGGCGGTTCTGGCCTATAGAAATTTAAAGGTTCTTAGATATAGACTTCTTGTTGATGTTGGCTTATAGTTGTTGTTCCTGTGTTTCTTTTGATATAGTTAGATATGGAAGGACATCGTGAAGTGGTTGATAAATCGGCTGAAAGCAATCTACCTGGACAATCAAATCCTTCTCAGCTTGAATCTTCTGCATCCACTTAAGGTGGTGTAGCTGCTGCTGAGCTTGGGGAAGCGTTATTAAAAATTTTCCATGACATGGCTCAGATTCTACAATAGATGACGGCACCAAAAGCTCCTATTTCTGAGACCAAAAAGCATAGTGCCGAGGAGTTTTTGGGTATTACTTGGGAGGAGTCTAAGAAAGCTGACTTGTGGCTCGAAAGGTTAGAATGGGTATTTACAGAAGTTCAGTGCCCAGCCAATCAGAATGTGACTTGTGTTGTGTCCTTGCTTTAGGGAGCAGCTTATGATTGGTGAAAGCTAGTTTTGACACAACCTCAGCTACTTGATTCCCTCTCTTGGAAATTTTTTTATGGCAGAATTCAAAAAGAGGTATGTGACTGAAGCATATAAGGATGAGCAGTTGAAATAGTTTCTGAACCTAAAGCATAAGGGTATATCAGTGGCTGAATATGAAGCGAAATTCAGTCACTTGAGTAAATATGCACCAAAACCCATGCTAACTGGGACTTTCAAGTGTCGCCAGTTTGAAGACGAGTTGAATGATCGGATCTGGGAACACTTGATAAAGCCTGCTCTTTGCACTCGATGGATTATCATCAATTTGTGGAAGCAGCTATCCGAGTTGAGAAAGAAGAAAATGCCAAAAGAGAAAGAGAGCAAAGAAGAAGAAGCTTCTCTCGAGGTGGTTCTTTATCAGGGAAAAGATCGAGAATGACTCCAAGAGATCAGCCAGCTGAGTCTGGTAATCGCCCTGCATTTAGAGGTAGATAATAGGAAACTTTTACTTCAGCTAGATCTGGTAGGGACACTTCATCAGGTCAGGGCAGAGGCCAAGCTCCATAATGTACCTACTGTTATAGGCAACATTGGGGCACTTGCATAATGCTCACTGGTGCTTGATTCAGATGTGGCAGCACATAATATTTTATGGCAATTTGTCATATGAAGCAGGAGCAAGCCTTCAGTCAATAAAGTAACAGAGGAGCTTCTAACGTAACCTCTTCAGGTAGAGGTCATGGTAGAGACAGAGGTGGATCGAGTCAGTTTAGAGCACGGTCCAGGAATGTTTCTGAGATAGTGGATCGACCATTCGCTCCTACACCTCCTATCAGAGCTTATGCCATGAAAGCTCGAGAAGATGTTGATGCTCCTGAGGTCATAGCTGGTACATTCTCTCTCTTTGATACTAATGTGTATGTACTTATAGACCTAGGATCTACACACTCGTATATTTGTAGTGGGGATTTGGTTAGAAATGTATCTACTGTAGATCATCTGAGTTATGATATATGTGTAATCAGTCCTCTGGGCCATAATATATGTGTAAATGAAATCTATAGAAATTGCCCTATTATGATTTAAGGGAGAGAGTTTCTAGCTAATTTAATTTTTTTACCTTTCCATGAATTTGATGTAATTCTGGGTATGGATTGGTTGTCTAGATACCAAGGCTTAGTAAATTATAAAGTTAAAACTGTAGTAGTTAAAGATGCCAGGGAGAAAGAGATATTGATTCAGGGTATTAACTCTAAACCCTTAGCCAATGTTATGTCTGCAATGAAAGCGAAGCGGTTCCTTAGAAAAAATATAAAGCATTCTTAGCTTTGGTGCTTGATTCTAAGAGGGAGATAGTTAATCTTCAAGATATTCTAGTAATTAATGAGTTTTCTGATGTTTTTCTCAAAGAACTTTTGGGTTTGCCACCAGAGAAAGAAGTAGAGTTGTCTATAAAAACTCTACCTGGAACTGCTCCTGATCGAATTCTAGCAAGTATACTAGATCGGCTAGTAATATAGAAAAATAAGATTATGACCCAAAATATCGAACCCAAGGGAAACTTGTGCTTGTTTGTGCTATTTCAATTTCAAAACCAATTTTCTTATGTAAAAGAAAGAAGAGAAATCCCAAATTTGTGATGATTGAAGAATTAAAACTAAAAACAATAATTTAAATCCAAACTAAAACAATTGAAAGAGCTAAAGTAAAGAAAAGATCTATTGAAAGCAAGTAAATTGAATGAGGTGAAAATCAATATTAAAAACAACTTTCACTAAAGGACTATCCACCTTAACAAGTATTGCTATGACTTAAATAAAAGAAAACATACAAGTGATTATGGAGAATTCGGTTTAATAAAACCAGATAACTTTGTTCAAGATTATCATTCCAAGCATCAAATTTTCTTATTCAGATAAACTTAACACTTAGCATAATGAACTGAATTAAGTCTCCTAGATGTCTATTAAAGCCTTTCTCAAGAGATTTAACTTCCACCTATTCTTAGTTACCCTTTTCTCAATCTTAACGTACTCAAATCAACACACAATTATCGCTTATTCAGGTTATAATCATGTATTACTCCAAATAAATTAACCTAAGAATATGCAAGCCAATAATCAATTCAAATTAATTAATTAACCAATGCTTAATCAAGTTAACAATCAACTTAAATTTGAGTAAAGACAAGACTATGTTTAAAAATTAAGAAATAACCAACTTTTATTGAATTGAAGAACAAACTCAAGTCATAACAATACAAGTTAAGGATTCAAGTATCCTTTAGCAAAAGTTAAAAAAAACTACTCACAAGACATTCTTAAAAATAAAAAAAAAGTTTTGAAGAAAGCAATAAAAACAAAGAACGTAAAAACAACTTAAAGAAAAGTAAAGCTTAATTCTTAGGATCCTCTTGTTCTCCCCCTTTTTCTGTGTTTCAGCTAGCTATTTATAGGCAAAAGAAGACGTGGATTCCTTCTCAAACTCTTAAAATCAAATAGGAAGTAATTTCTGCCCAAAATAGGAAGTTCGATAAAATCATTCATGAAATGGGAATAGCATCACGTGGCCACTCCCTTCACTGTGTATTTCTACATGTGGTCACGTGTTTTCTAGGCCTTTCTTCACATGTGGTCCTTCTCTTGGAATCCACGTGGTCACGTCCTTCCTCTGCTCTTCTTCAATTGATCTTTACATAGCCACGGCTCTTCATCCTTCATTCCTTCACGTGGCCATAGGTATAATGCTTCAATGTTTTCATATGGTCACGTGTGAAGGCTTTGGACTGGATGCCAATTTTCTTGCATCAACTTCCAATATTTGCACTCGTGACCCTAATCTTTGTCCTTTTTGCATTTTAAGCCCTTTTATATCAATTTTAACCTGAAAATCAAACAAAACATGAAATTAACCTCAAAATCATCATTGTTAACAAATTACCTCTAAATTAACATAAATAAAACCAAAACAACTAAATAACACAACTAAAAACATATCAAAAACTATATATAATTCACACTTATCAGCTCCTATCTCCAGAGCACCATACAAAATGGTGCCATCAAAACTGAAGGAATTAAAAGTTCAGTTACAAGAGCTATTGGATAAAGGCTTCATCAAGCCTAGTGTGTCACCTTAAAGAGCACCAGTGCTATTTGTCAAGAAGAAGGATGGGACCTTGAGGATGTGCATTGACTATAAACAACTCAACAAAGTAACGGTGAAGAACAAGTATCCTCTTCCTCGGATTAAAGATCTATTTGACCAGTTAAAGGGTGATGGAGTGTTTTCTAAAATTGATCTGCGATTAGGATATTATCAACTACAGATCAAGGATGTAGATGTTTAGAAGACTGCTTTTAAAACTCGATATGGTTATTATGAATTCTTATTAATCCTTTTGGATTGACTAACGCACCAGTAGCCTTCATGGATCTGATGAATAGGGTGTTCAGACCCTATTTAGACCAGTTTGTGGTGGTGTTTATCGATAACATCTTGGTCTATTCTCATAATAAAGTGGAGCATGTGGAGCACTTGAAAATTGTATTACAAACTTTGCGAGAAAAATAGTTATATACAAAGCTGAGTAAATGTGAGTTCTGGCTTAAAGAAGTTTCTTTTTTTGGACACGTGGTATCGTCAGAAGGCATCAGGGTGGACCCTAAAAAGATTAAAGCTATTGTAAATTGGAAGCCACCTCGGAATGTGTCGAAAGTCAGAATTTTCTTGGGCTTGGTCGGCTATTATAGAAGATTTATGAAAGGCTTTTCAGTAATTGCCTCCCCACTTACTAAGTTGCTGCGAAAGGGAATTAAATTTGAATGGATAGATCGCTGTCAGACAAGTTTTGAGCAGCTAAAAAAGATGCTGACTAAAGCCCTAGTTTTTACTCAGCCAATATCGGAAAAAGAATATGCTATGTATAGTGATGCGTCGAAAAATGGATTGGGGTGTGTGTTGATGCAAAAGGATAAAGTAGTGGCTTATGCATCTAGGCAGTTAAAGCCTTATGAACAAAACTATCCGACTCATGATTTAGAGCTAGCAGTAGTCATTTTTGCTTTAAAGATATGGCGACACTATCTCTATGGTGAAAAGTGCAGAATCTATACCGATCATAAAAATCTTAAATATTTTCTTACGCAACGAGATCTCAATCTAAGGTAGTGCAGATGGCTGAAATTGTTCAAAGACTATGATTGTATAGTTGATTATCATCTAGGAAAGGCAAATATGGTGGCTGATGCGTTAAGTCAGAAGATGATGGCGACCCTGTTGTTACAAGATTGTAAATGGAGGTTTGCATCCAATGGAGCCTTGATAGCTCAATTATAAGCTCGACATAATCTAAGACAGGCAGTAATTAATGCATAGACGGGTGATGAAAAGCTATAGCAAATGGGTCAATCAGTGTATGAAGGGGGCCCAATAGAGTATTCAATTGGAATTGATGGTGGTCTCTATTATCGAAATCGATTATGCGTACCAAATGTTAAAGAGTTAAAAAGAGCTTTATTGCAAGAAGCCCACAACACTATATTTACAATGCATCCCAGTGGTAACAAAATGTACAGAGATTTGAAACAGTTTTACTGGTGGCCAGGTATGAAACGAGACATAATTGAGTATGTTTCCAAATGCTTGACATATCAACAAGTAAAAGTAGAGCACCAACTTTCTTCGGGACTGTTGAATCCCCTTCCTATTCCTTAGTGGAAGTGGGATAATGTTACCATGGACTATGTCATAGGTTTACCCACTACTCAAAAGAAATATGATGTTGTGTGGGTCATAGTAAACATATTGACAAAGGTGGCTTATTTTATTCCGGTCCAAACTAACTACTTAATGGATTAATTAGCTGAATTATACATAGACCAGATTGTGAGATTGCATGGGGTACCAATATCAATCATTTTAGATCGAGATCCAAGATTTACTTCCAGATTTTGGAAAAGTCTACAGCAAGCTTTAGGCACAAAGCTTCATCTTAGCACTGCTTTCCACCCTCAGACAGATGGGCAGTTAGAAAGGAGTATACAAGTACTAGAGGACATGCTGAGAGGTTGTGTTTTAGATTTTCCCAGGAGCTGGGATAAATATTTGACCTTGATGGAATTCGCATACAACAATGGCTATCAAACTAGCATTGGTGTGCCATCTTATGAGGCACTCTATGGTCGAAAATGTAGAACTCCCTCCTGCTGGACAAAGTTAGTTGAAAGCAAACTGATGGGTCCCAAAATTATAAAAGATACTAAAGAGAAAATCCAACTTATCAAGCAAAGATTAAAAGAATCAAGTGATAGACAAAATTCATATGCGAACTTAAAAAGAAAGAATATTGAGTATCAGGTTGGAGATGAAGTGTTCTTGAAGGTATCCGCATGGAAAAAGTGTTGCGATTTGGAAAGAAAGAAAAACTCAGTCTTAGGTTTATAGGTCCTTATAAAATTCTGGGACAGGTTGGATCGATAGCATATAGATTGGATCTTCCTAGTGAATTATCAAATCTGCACGATGTTTTTCACATTTCTATGCTTCGGCGGTATCAATCGGATGAGTCACACATCGTACCAGTGCAAGACATCAGTGTCAGATCTGACTACACATATGATGAGGAGCCTAAGATGATCTTGGCCAAGGAAGTTCGACAATTGAGGAACAAAGAAATCCCTTTAGTCAAAGTATTATGGCAACACCATGGTGTATAGGAAGCTACGTGGGAGTCAAAAGCAGTCATGCGGGGTCAATACCTACAGCTATTTAATACATGTATGAATTTCGAAGACGAAATTTTTTAAAGGGAAAAGAGTTGTAATGCCCTTATTATACCCTAGAGGAATTTTTCACTAATTAATTATTAGGATCTATGTTAAATTAAATGTAAAAGCATATAGAGGGACCTAATTGAAAAGTGAAGGGGTTAGTTTTGGGGCATAAATAGAAATAAAGGAAAGTTGAGGATCAAAAAGCAATTTTGCCATATAAATGAAAAATGGGCCAATAGAAAAGGAAAGAGAGGGAGATATTTTGAGAGGTGGCTGGCCAAAGCAAGGGGATTTTCTTCATTCATCTTCATCCTCTCTTAACCCTAAAGTCTCTCTCTCAAACTCTCTTTAGATCTCTAAGGTTTTTGCAAGAAGAAAGAAGATTTAGTTGGTTTTGATTATAAGGTATCTTCGTATTTTCTTTTGTTATGTGTTGTTCTTTGATTAGAGTTGGGTATTCATGGTGGTGTTCTTATTTCTTAAAAGGAGAAGGTAGCAAAAAGAAGGGAAAGGAAGCAATTCAAGGGTGAAGAGATTTGGAGCCTTAAAAAGGTATGGGAACATGCATGATTATGTGTGTGTATGCTTGATGTCTTGACATGAAGAATGTCTTTATTGCTGCTATTATATGTTCTATGGGTTGATCTTAATCTTGGAAGTGGTTTAGAGATGAAAAATGCAAGTTGTGTTGAAAGATACAAAAATCTGTTTTAAGACTCAATGGACCAGTCTGTACTATTTTGGCTATATCTTGAGTTATAGTTATGCAAATTAGAAATACTACTTGTTATAGAAACTAGAATCATATATCTTAATTTTGTTAGAAGAAATCGAGAATTTATTCTCACTACATGATAGTAAAATTTTGTGTTGAATTCTGGTTGTGATTGTTGCCCAATTTTTGGGAGTAGTCTGTGGTTTTATTTGCATATCTAAAGATTTACAAGTATGATTGAGATGATTTTTGGTGTTTTGAAAACTAAAGATATAGGCCTACAACTTTTTAGGAGGTCAGGTTTGCTGAAAATGCTTTTTAATAGGTCAAATTTGGCTTAGAACCCAGGATTGGAAATTTGCCATTGGGCAGATTAGGACATCATTGTTACTAGGATTTTGATAGTAATCGTGAGGCAGTCCAGTTTTTAGTTCAGATCCAAAATTCATCCTAGCTCATGGTTACTATGATTTTAATAGTAACCGTGACCCCTTCTCGTGGCTTTACTTCACGGTTATCACCCTAAGATTAGTAACGTGAGGTAATTAGCCTTTAGTCCAGAATCAAAGAGCAACCTACGTTACGATTACTATGAATTGGGTAGTAACCATGATCCCTATTGCATGACTAGGGTCACGGTTACCATGATTTTGGTAGTAACCGTGACCCTCCCTCATATTTGAATACTTGGAATTTTATAACTCCATTTGATGCCTAAACCTACCTAACCCCTTCCTAAGCTTGTAAATCATTTTTAATTGTAAAGTATAAGGTACTATATTTCTTAATCATATAAATTGGAAAGAAACATAAAGGAAAAGCATTATAATACTTAGTGTATGTACGTAATTGCTTGAATATGGTTGCATGAATGTTTATAATAGCTATTTATTGGTAACTGTTGGTTACACTCTATTAGCTGTAAACTATACGATAATAAATTTGATTTATGCATTAATATAAGTTAATGACATATGTGATGTGATTTCTTATCTGCACGTAAAACTTGGTGGTGGATAGATAGGCATGCCTATAAGGTTACAGTCGCAGATGTTATAATCTAGTCCTTATAGGTCCACAGTATGTCTCTAAATGAGACCACAGTTCTGACCCCTGTTAGGTCCACAAATTCAATACCTTTGGGTCTTTATATGTTTGATACCTTCGGGTATCCACAACACCCAATATCCACACCCATAGGAATTTAAGCAGGCAGTTTACAAAATGAATGACATGCATACATACATATTAAAGAGTGAATAAGTTTGTATTATTTTATTATGATTAAATTTAAGTGATGCGGTTATTACTTTCAACAATATACTAAGTATTATTTATTATTGACATGAATGCATTCTCTTTGGTATTATATTGTATGCTTGGTGATAACCACTGTGACTGGTTATCAACATATTATTTTGGTTCCCTACTAAACTTTATAGCTTAGCACGGGTGTTTATCTGTGTAGGGTCGCAGGTTAGACCTTTTTTTTAGGGATAAAGCCAACAATCTCAGAAGCTAACATCAGATTAGGAAGAATTATTTTGATGTATGAGATTCATTTTTGTATCTTTTTGAGTAGATCATGATGTATCTTGTATTAGAATCATGTGATTATCAAGTTTTGTAATTAATAACCTAGCAGCATTTTAATGTAACAAACTTAATCTTATATGATTTGTAAAGTATATATATGTATATATATATCTATATGCATTATTAATAGATGACTCACAGGTTTTGATACATAATAGTTGAATAGATTACTATTATCCCATGTATTATGGATTAATGAAATGTAATTAGTAACAAGAATCAGGTTAATCTAGTATAGTCATTACAATACATATATATATATATATATATTTACACCCTCATATTTTTCAACTTTCTTAAATACCATTTTTTTAATTTTTTTCTTTCATAATTGATATTTTTTAAGCTTCAACTTTCATAGATGCCCCAAATATTATAATTGATTATAATACATGCTCCATATTCCTACTAAATACTTCTTGCTAAATACTTCATCCTTTTCGTTTTTAATCCACAATCATTACGTAATCATGTACAGGTAATATGCTATCCCTAATCAATTTACTAAGTATTAGTTCCTTATATATAGTTTTGCACTCTGCATTTGGCTGTAAGTATCTGGTTTTGGTATTTGATTGGGAGAGATGAGAGATGGGTAATATTGTGGGTTAGTTCAGTAGCAAAATGAAGCTTGCAGTGGGATAAATATGTATGTCGATTTGAATTCCTGATGCTTGTTTAATGTTGATTACTTACTGGCTATGACTGGTTTCACTGCAAGTTATTTGTTCCCTAACCTTATACTGGTGTATTTTGCTCATCAAATTTGTAACTTCCATGTATCAGGTGTTTATTAGACTAATTTATTTAGTTTTTCATTGTTCTACATTTTTATGTTAAGATCAAGAGAAAGAAACAAATTGAAATTGAGCAACTTTTCACCTGCGAAGACATGATGAAAGGTGGTTTTGAAACTGAAGGTTTAATGCTTTGCCTTGTATTTTTGTCAAAAAAAGATGTTCTTTTCATCAATAGTTGAACCATTTGAGTAATTGGTTGGATTCGCTTGACTACTGAACTTTTTGTTCTTAATAATCTTTGTTAGTTGGTTGTTCTAATATGTTCTTCCATTTGTAGTATTGCCAGTTCACTAGGAAGCCCATTTCATAGTGATGCTCATGTTGTGTCCACTCCTCCAATTCTTGTACGGTAACTGGAAATGAAAACTAATCATCATAACACAGCACAAGCAGCTAGAAACTTCATAACAAATATGCATAAAGAGTCTTCACATATTAATTTAGCTTCTTGAACAGAGAACATGATTGAAAACACATTTTATTTATTGGATTTTATAAATAAAAAATACAATGTATTTTTGTAGCACCCTCTATGCATATTCCCAATTCTTATTATTCCTTAATTAATTCTACCATTTTTACTTTATTATCTAATTATCGAAAAATCGGCAATATAACGACTTAATTTTCTTAGTTCCTAAATCTGTAAAAAGATAAAATTTACACTCTCAATTATATTTCCTCCAACTCCCAAAACTCCGGGCAACAACTTAGCACTTCTATATTCTCCCATTTTTTTTTCAAGTCATCACATATCATTATCCATCCTTCACATTCACACCCAAAATATATATACAATCCATTCATACACATCACTATCCACTATCCACGTTCAAACGTGTCAAATTTTTTTTATAGTATTTATATTACAACCCATATCAGATACAACAGCAGAATCAGAAATTCATAGGGTAGTACAGTACCCTTATGGCTAGCTACACTATCCTAAAGCTCTGGTTACCCGACTAAACACTAAGGGCAGTACATTCATGATATTTTTATATCTCAATTATTCTTATCACAATATTATAATCACTTTTTAGCATAAATTATACCTACATAATTTTTTTTACTTAGTACATCTTCATATAATTGTATTTCATACCATAAAATTTAATTAAGCATATCATTCCACATATAATCCCATTCAGCTACAAATGAAAATTCAACTTCTAAATTATTTATTCCTCTAATTTCAAGCCACACGTGTTTTAATATTGATCTCATAACATAATATAAAGAATTACATCAAATTCATGTAATTATCCCTTAGTTACCACACTTTTCCTCATTATGTAACTATTACATAATTAGTATAAATTCTCATATTTAAGTTTTGTCATCATAATTTCATTATCCACATCTTTAATTAGTTATTTATCATCAAATGCCCAATTTTATATCTTTCTACAATAAGGCATCCTAAGGTACCATATTCGGCCACATGACTCCCATGTCTTTTTATTTTAATTTTTTCACTTAATTAAGTTTCTAACAACTTATTATAGCATTATATCATGTTACCTAAAATTATTTCACACTTACATGTAATTAAACATAGTTACATGATTAGAAATTTAGGGAATTTCAATTAAAATAGTGAAATTAAATGTAATAAACATCCACTAACCTCACTATAACTTGTTTGGTACCTAGTGCTCCTTCTCCTTGCCCTTTTCCTCGTTTCCTTGTTTTATTTTCTTTTCCCTTAATGGCCGAAAATTCAAAGAATTTAAAACCACATTAGCTCATCAATTTAAGTAATGTAAAATCACTAATACACTCTCCTAGTTCTATACTACATGCTAGTACAATTTTCCTTTTAATTTCTACTCAAATCTCACAAAATCCCAAATTTTTATCTTAGAGTTTTTTACCTTAATCACTTGATCTCTTGGCCTATCCTTGTTTCAAGCCCTATTTAGAGTGAAAGGGGATTAATTTATGAGTATAAGAATGAAATTAGGGGGCTGAAATCAAGAGAGAAAAAGCTTAGTTGAAGAAAAATGGAGAAAGGTGAAGAAAAATGGTGGTCTCGGTTATGCTGGAAAAAGGAGAGGAAAACATTTGAATTTTGAGGTGAATTCCAGATATTTTGTTGCTTATATAGGGTACTTTAAGAGTGCAAAAGGAATGGCCAAGATTTATTGTGTAACTATTGAATTCAATGGCTTTAATTTTTGCCACATGTCACTTATCTAGGCATTTAAGCTTATCCTACTTACTTGAGCTCACACCCACTTGATTACAGCCATAATTTAACAATGTCCATGAAATTTCATGGTCAAATTCTCTAATTTGACCCTCCAATTGACCCGATCTCGATTTTTCACTCCGAAATATGAATTTTCAATTTCGATGCCAGATTGCTCTGAAATTTTGTCTCGAATGCCAGTATATATTATAAAATATGTGGTAAAAATTTTAACTCATTCAGACATCTTTTCGATATACTTTTAGCTTCGACAATCTGTCTGGCCAGTCCGAAACTTGAATTCTTAAAATTATCAGAATTATCATTTTTCAGTTCCCCTGATGTCACTACACTATTTATAGCATATATATTAAATTTGAAGTCAACCGAAGATCTCTAAGGTCTCCAAATAGTCAATCAAAATCTTGGTCAAACTTACGTCGAACCGTGAAATTTTTATTCGTTTACCCTTTTGAAAGTCTATTTGACCTCAATTTTCACCTAAATTGTACCATTAAACTGTACTTAACATGCACTTTCATATTTTATATTAAACTCATACTGCCCGCCGAGTTATCCCTCCTCGAATTTCCTAGGTCGGCATATTTAACGATGTATTCATTTCAAATTTTTCAGTCCTAGTCAACCCCGATTAATTTGAATTTTGACCGAGGATAACTATTCATATTTTACAACATGTTATGCAATGTAAATGAAAAATTTGGGGGCATTACAATACTTTTTCTCTAAATAAAATTTCGACCTCGAAATTTACCTGGACCAAATAGATGGGGGTATTGTTGTCTCATAGTCTCTTTAGGCTCCCCAGTGACTTCTTTCATATTGTAACGTGTCCAAAGTACCTTGACTAACGAAATCTGTTTGCTTCGGAGTTGCCTGGTTTCCCGTGCCAAAATTCTCACTAGTTCATCATCTTATGATGGATCAAGTCTCAATTGTATATCGTCTGATGTGATAACATAAGAAGGATTTGAGCAATATCTCCTTAGCATAGAAACATGAAATACATCATGGATCATCTCCAGTTCAGAAGGTAGTTTCAACCCTTATGCTACTAGTTCCACTTGCTGTATTATCTCATATGGTCCAATGAATTTGGGACTCAACTTGCCTTTCTTGCCAAAGCGAAGAACCTTTTGCCATGGTGAAACCTTCAAAAATATCTTATCCCCAACATTGAATTATATGTCCTTTCTCTTTAAATCTGCATAGGACTTTTGTTGATGTCGTTGCTTTCAAATTATCTTTAATCAATTTCACCTTTTCTTCTATTTCTTTTATCAAATCAGGTCCCACAAACTTGCCTTCACTCAACTCTGTCCAACACAAGGGTGTTATGCATTTTCTCCCATACAATACTTCATATAGTGCCATCTTAATGCTGGATTGGTAACTATTGTTATAAGTAAACTCAGCTAATGGATGATATTTCTCCCAGCTGCCTCCAAATTCAAATACACAACACCGCAACATATCTTCTAATACCTATATCACCCACTCAGATTAACCATCCGTCTGTGGATGAAAAGTTGTACTGTAGTCCAGGCGGGTTCCCAATGCTTCTTGAAGTTTTTGCCAAAATCGTGAAGTAAACCGTAGGTCCCTATCAGAAATTATGGATACTGGAACACCATGAAGCCTTACAATCTCATTCACATAGATCTTCGCAAATCTGGATAGGGAAAAATCCGATCTCACTGGAAGAAAATGAGCTGATTTAGTCATTTTGTCTACAATCACCTAAATGGAATCATGTTGTTTCCTTGTCAGTGGTAAACCAGATACAAAATCTATAATGATTCGTTCTCATTTCCACAGTGGTATAATGATATGATGTAATAACCCTTAAGGTACCTAGTGTTCAGCCTTGACTTGTTGATAGATCAAACACTTTGTCACAAAATCCACGATTTCTTTCTTCATACCCGACCACCAGTATAATTTCTTTAAGTCTCGGTACATTTTGTTGCTATCGGGATGCATAGCATAAGGACTATTGTGAGCTTCTGTCATAATATTTTTCTTCAAATCTGCATCATTGGGTACACATATTCTACCTTTGTAATACAAACAACCATCACGACTCAAAGAGAATTCCATACTCTTACCTGCTTGCACCTGGGGATGTGAAATTATAAAAGCCAATTTATCATCCTGTCTTTGAGTAGCCTTTACTTGTTGAAGCCAGCTCGGTCTCAGTTGCATTTTAGCCACAAGTGCTCCATCTTGTGTCACATTTAACTTCACTTTCATAGCTCACAGGGCCAATCAAATATTTTATGCTAAGTGCGTCAGCTACCATGTTTGCTTTGCTTGGATGATAATCTATTAAGCAATCATAGTCTTTGATCAACTCTAACCATCGCCTTTGTCGCAGATTAAGTTCTTTCTATGTAGGCAAATACTTTAAACTTTTATAATCAGTATAGATGAAACATTGCTCCCTGTACAAGTAATGTCTCCATATCTTCAGGGCGAATACAATAGTTGCTAGCTCCAAATCATGTGTGGGATAGTTTCTTTCATGCGATTTTAATTGTTTAGAAGCATACGCCACTACTTTTCCTTCTTCCATCAACACGTACCCTACCTCGTTCCTGGAAGCATCACTGTAGATAGTGTAAGGTTTTCCTGAAAAAGGTTGAGTAAGAATAAGAGCTTCGGTTAACATATTTTTCAGCTTCTCAAAACTGTACTGGCACTGTTCAATCTATTTAAATTTGGCATTCTTCTGTAATATCCTAGTAAGTGGGGAGGCTATCATAGAAAATCTTTTATAAATCGCCTGTAGTACCTAGCTAACTCGAGAAAGCTGCGAATTTCTGGAACATTCTTTGGTGGCCTCTAATTCAAAATAGCTTCAACCTTCTTAGGATCAACTTTAATACCTTCAGCTGAAACCACGTGACCAAGAAAAGCAACCTCATTTAGCCAAAATTCACATTTGCTGAATTTGGCATACAATTGTTTATCTCTCAGTGTCTGCAGTACAATCCTGAGATGCTGATCATGTTCCTCTGGTATTTTAGAATACACCAGGATGTCATCAATAAATACTACAACAAACTGGTCCAAATAAGGGTGAAAAATGCGATTCATAAGATTCATGAAAGCAGTCGGTGCATTAGTGAGGCCAAAGGGCATAACAACAAACTCATAATGCCTATATCTCATACGGAATGCCATCTTCAAGATATCTCCTTCTGTTACCCCAAGTTGATAGTAACCTGACCGTAAGTTAATCTTTGAAAAAGTACTGGCACCTTTTAATTGATCAAACAAGTCATCGATTCTAGGCAATAGATACTTGTTTTTTAATGGTGACTTTGTTTAGTTGCCTATAGTCAATACACAATCTGAGAGATTCGTCTTTCTTTTTTACAAACAACATTGGAGCTCCCCAAAGAGAAACACTGGGATGGATAAAACCTTTCTCTAACAGTTCCTGCAGCTGAATCTTCAGTTTTTTCAATTCTGCTGGTGCTATGCGATAAGGAGCCATAGCTATACGTGTTGTGCTAGGTAATATATCAATACTAAATTCAACTTCTCTCGATGGAGGCAATCCTGGTAATTCATCAGAAAAAACATCAAGGAAGTCCCTGACTGTAGGCACCTCTTTAACCTGCGATTTTTGGGTCTCAGATTTAGTAACAAAAGCCAAATAAGTTGTACACCCCTTTCTAATACACCTGTGTGTTGCAGTGGCTGAAATAACATTGGATAATAAATCAGATCGTTCTCCCACAATTAAAATTTCTTGATCATCCAAAGTATTCAAGGAAATTCTCTTTAGGCGACAATCTACCATCACCTGATGCTTATAAAGCCAATCCATTTCTAAGATAACATCAAATTCGTGGAATGGTAGTTCGATCAGATTCAAAGGAAAAGTAGCCTGCTGTATCTGTATAGGACAACCTCTAAATACTGTGTTCATAATCACGCTATGACCCAAGGGGTTGCTCACGAGAATGTCCTAATCTAACTGTGCTTTTTCTAACCCTTTTCCTTGTGCAATTCTAGTGCTCAGATATGAATGTGTGGACCTGGGATCTATCAATGCACAAACAACATCATCAATTAGGTAAAATTTACCTATAATCACACCCGACGCATCGTGGTCCTCTCGAGCTCTAACTGCATATGTCTTAGCAAAAGTTGGTATGTTAGGAACTAGTGGAGTTGATGCTTTGCCTCGGCTAGGAGCAATCCCACTAGATTCGCCTCTACTTCTACCCCTGGCTGATGAAGTACCCTGTCTGCCTGTAGGAATCCGTGTAGTTTGTGTAACAAGCCATGTAACTACTTTAGGACAATCATGTACTACATGATCTCGAGATCCACATCTCAAACATGTCCCTATCATCCTCCAACACTCGTCAGAATGCCGTTTCCCACAATACTCACAAGTAGGAGCCTCATATCTAGTAGAATCCTGACCTTGAAAGGCACTACTCACTGATGCTACAGATGATGGTGGCCGTACAGTGGTATTTTAACTAGCTGCTGGGGTAGCTGAGAAATCCTGAGAAGAAGCTATAATGGGACCCCTAGCTCTCTTACTGGATCCACTACCTGATACCCCTGAAGCAGGCCTCATCCTCTGCTGAAATCTTGCTCTCCTACTCACTTCTTCTTGATGGATGGCTTCCATTTTGATAGCTACATCAGTCAACTCTTTTCTATTTGTATATTCTTTTAGTGCCAATATTTTCCTCAAGTCGTTGTGGAGGCCTCTCTCGAATAGTTGACACATCTTTGCTGGAGGAAATTTATAATCTCTCATATAAAAACTGAGCCTCTCAAATTTCCTGTCATATTCCTGTACTGTCTTGTTACCCTGACGTAATCGCCAAAAAGCTTCCTCCATCGATCTCAAGTATTCTCTGCCCACATACTTCTCCCTGAATTACTTATAAAAATAATCCCAGGTGACCTGTTCTAGTGGAGACTGATGTCTGACTGTATCCCACCATATATATGTCGGGCCTTGAAACAACGCTACTGCTCCTTTGAGCTTCTCTTTCGGTGGACTGTGGGTAACTTCATATATTATTTCTAACTTCATAAGCCATTCCTCTGCTTGAGTAACTGTAATTGGCTCTCATCTATAGAAGTTTCAGCACCCAATCTTTTTAATTGCTTCAGTATAGATCTTCTAGATGATTGAGGTGGTACCTATTGTTAGGGCTGAAACTTCTGGAAAAACACCGCCATCAGCCGCATTACATCTGATGAAGTAGGAGGTGGAGAAGTTTGTGCCATTGGAGTAGGTATAGGTTTAGGAGTGGGCTGAGAAGGCTGCTGTGATCTAGTACGTGATGTAGTCTCATGTGTTTCTGGGATTGCAGAAACCTCACTCTCAGCGTCACTCGCTAGTTCAACAATGTGCTGGGAGCCAAAAGCCATAATCAATACTGAAATATACAAGAGACAGGTAAGTATTAAATCCCAACATTTAATATCATAATTATGTGGCATGTACTCAAGTTATATATATAATCATCCTTTTCCAATCAATTTCACATATATGGACTCCGATCTTAGAATCGTCTAAACCATGCTTTGTATCATTAATTGTAGCACCCTCTATGCCTATTCCCAATTCCTATTATTCCTTAATTAATTCTTCCATTTTTACTTTATTAGTTAACTATCGAAAAATCGGCAATATAACGGCTTAATTTTCTTAATTCCCAAATCTATAAAAAGATAAAATTTACACTCTCAATTATATTTCCTCCAACTCCCAAAACTTCGGGCAACAACTCAGCATTTTTATATTCTCCTATTTTTTTTAAGTCATCACATATCATTATCCATCCTTCACATTCACATATAAAATATATATACAGTCCATTCATACACATCACTATCCACGTTCAAACGTGTCAAATTTTTTTATAGTATTTATATTACAACTTATATCAGATACAACAACAAAATCAGAAATTTGTGGGGTAGTACAATACCCGTATGGCTAGCCACACTATCCTAAAGCCCTGGTTACCCGATTGAACACTAAGGACAATACATTTATGATATTTTTATATCTCAATTATTCTTATCACAATATTATAATAACTTTTTAGCATAAATTGTTTTTATATAAATTTTTTTTACTTAGTACATCTTCGTATAATTGTATTTCATACCATAAAATTTAATTAAACATATCATTCCACATATAATCCCATTCGGCCATAAATGAAAATTCAACTTCTAAATTCTTCATTCCTCTAATTTCAAGTCACACATGTTTTAATATTTATCTCATAACATAATATAAAGAATTACATCAAATTCATGTAATTATCCCTTAGTTACCGCACTTTCCCTCATTATGTAACTATTACATAATTAGTATAAATTCTCATATTTAAGTTTTGTCATCATAATTTCATTCTCTACATCTTTAATTAGTTATTTATCATCAAATGCCCAATTTTATATCTTTCTACATTAAGGCATCCTAAGGTACCATATTCGGCCACATGACTCCCATGTCTTTTTATTTTAATTTCTTCACTTAATTAAGTTTCTAACAACTTATTATAGCATTATATCATGTTACCTAAAATTATTTCACACTTACATGTAATTAAACATAGTTACATAATAGGAAATTTAGGGAATTTCAATTAAATAGTGAAATTAAATGTAATAAACATCCATTAACCTCATTATAGCTTGTTTGGCACCTAGGGCTCCTTTTCCTCTTTTCCTTTGTTGTTTTCTTTTCTTTCCCTTTAATGGCCGAAAATTCAAAGAATTTAAACACCACATTAGCTTATCAATTTAAGTAATATAAAATCACTAATACACTCTCCTAGTCCTATACTACATGCTATTACAATTTCCCTTTTAATTTCTACTCAAATCTCACAAAATATCAAATTTTTATCTTAGAGTTTTTACCTTAATCACTTGATCTCTTGGTCTCTCCTTGTTGCAAGCCCTATTTAGAGTGAAAAAAGGATTAATTTTTGAGTATAAGAATGAAATTAGGGGGCTGGAATCAAGAGAGAGAAAGCTTAGTTGAAGAAAAATAGAGGAAGGTGAAGGAAAATGATGGTCTCGGTTATGCTGGAAAAAGGAGAGGAAAACACTGGAATTTTGAGGTGAATTCCAGATATTTTGCTGCTTATATAGGGTACTTTAAGTATGCAAAAGGAAGGGCTAAGATTCATTGTGTAACTATTGAATCCAATGGCTTTAATTTTTGCCACATGTCACTCATCTAGGCATTTAGGCTTATCCTACTTACTTGAGCTCACACCCACTTGATTACAACCATAATTTAACAATTTCCACGAAATTTCATGGTCAAATTCTCTAATTTGACCCTCCGATTGACCCGATCTCGATTTTTCACTTAGAAATATGAAGTTTCAATTTTGATGTCAGTTTACCCTAAAATTTTTTCTTGAATGCCACTATATATTATAAAATATTTGATAAAAATTTCAACTCATTCCGACATCTTTTCGATATACTTTTAGCTTCGACAATCTGTCTGGCCAGTCCGAAACTTGAATTTTCAAAATTACCAGAATTATCATTTTTCAGTTTTTCTCATGCCACTATACTATTTATAGCATATATATGAAATTTGAAGTCAATTGGAGATCTCTAAAGTCTCCAAATAGTCAGTCAAAGTCTTGGTAAAACTCGAACTGTGAAATTTTTCTTGTTTTGCCCTTCTGAAAGTCTATTTGACCTCAATTTTTACCTAAATTGTACTATTAAACTGTACTTAACATATACTTTCATATTTTATGTTAAACTCATACTACCCACCGAGTCATCCCTTTTTGGATTTCCTAGGTCGGCACGTTTAATGATGTATTCATTTCAAAATTTTCAGTCCTAGTCAACCCCGATTAATTCAAATTTTGACCGATGATAACTATTCATATTTTACAATATGTTATGCAATGTAAATAAAAAAATTTGGGGGCGTTACAATTTTTTTTATGAAAAGAAAATGCATTGTATTTTATTTATGTAAAAAAAATATACTGTATTTTTTATGTTTAAAAGAAAATACACTATATTTTTATGTGCAAAATAAAATACACTATATTTTTATATACAAAGAAATACACTGTATTTTTTAATATATAAAAAATACATTATATTTTTATGTACAAAAAAATACAAAAAAATATACTATATTTTTATATATAAAATAAAATACACCATATTTTTATGTAAAAAAAATATATTGTATTTTATTTATATACAAAGTAAATATACTATATTTTAATCAAAAGAAAAAAAATACAGTATATTAAGTTTCATCAAAAGAAAATATACTATATTTTATTTATGTACAAAAAAAAATACACTGTATTTTTTATAAATAAAAGAAAATACACTGTATTTTTTATGTACAAAAGAAAATAAAATATATTTTTTATTTATAAAATAAAATATACTATATTTTTTATGTATAAAAAATACAATATATTTTTTATGTACAAAAGGAAATATACTATATTTTTTTACGTATAAAAGAAAATAGAATGTATTTTTTAATGTACAAAAAAAATATACTATATTTACATAAAAATATATAAAAATTACAATTAAAACCATATCTTAATATTTTTCCAGCCATCAAATTACAAAATAAGTTATATTAATCAATACATCAAATTACACCAACACACACCTATATAAATATACATGTATTTCATATTATTTCTTTATAAATAAAATTTTATATCAATAATAAAATTTCTAAATTTGGATAAAAAGTACAAAAATTACAATTAACAATGTATCTTATTATTTTTCAAATCACCGAACTACAAAACAAGTTAAATCCATCAAAACATCAAATTACACCAATACACACGTATATAAATTTATATATTTCATATTATTTTTTATAAATAATATTTAATATCAATAATATAAAATTATATATTTACATAAAAAGTACAAAAATTAAAATTAACAATATACCTCATTATTTTTCAACTCAATAATCTAACTACAAAATAAATTAAATTTACAAAATATTATATTAAACTTATAAATAAATTTCTAAAACACGTATTTCGTTTAAACCAAAATTTTGACAAAAATCAACTTAAAATGCACAGGAACGTGCAATAGTCGGTTTGATTCAATAATCGAACCGAATTGAATACCGAACTTTTAAGATTTTAATCAATCGAACCGAATTGAATTTATAAAATAATATAATTCGAATCGAACCAAAATTTTTTGTTGGTTTGGTTCAGTTAATTGAAAAACCGAAAAATTAAAAATATTTTTTAAAAAATAAAAAAATTATATCTAAAAATTATAAATCATAATATACTAAAGTAAAAACATCTAAATTGTACAAAATAAAAATCCAAATTAAAGATACAATCTCAAAATATACAATAAATAATACAACAAAATCATTAAATAAATTTTTTCATTTAATCGATTTTTAATTTAATCGGAGAAATTCTAAATTGTCACCTAAAGAATAGATATTAATAATTGATAAATGTACTCATATAATTTACAACTCAAAATAAAATAATTTTCATATAAAAAATAATTAGTCAATTAAAAAATTCAAAAAATTATATAATTATATAGAATTTCGGTTCGGTTCGATTTTTCTACGATTTTTTCTTCAAAAACCGATCCGAACCGAAAAATCAATGACCTATTTACTTACAGAAAACTGCTTCATTTTTTTAGAAAAATTTTTCAGAGAAAAAAAAATAGAGATAATGTTTATTTTGGTTAGTTTTCTAAAATAGAAAACAAAAAATAAATTTTTCAGTTTTTCAAAATAAAGAATAAATTAGAAAACTAATAAAATATGTTTTTCAAATTTTTTGAATAATCTTAACACACACACACACATATATATATATGTACATACATACATACATATGCATACATATATACATGTATATATATGTGTTTGTATATGCAAACATACATAAGTATATGCATGTGCATATATATGTAGTACATGCATACATACGTACATATGGATATGTATATATATGTATGTACATACATACACACACACGCACGCACACACACACACACATGTATTTATGCACATATATGCATGTACATACATATATACATACATACATATACATATACATATACATACACATACATATATATATGTATGTTTGCACATATATATATATATATATATATATATATATCTACATGCACATACATACATATAAATGTACACGTATATATACAAATATGTACATACATATGCGTGTGTGTATGTATATATGTATATATATACATATATATGTATATATATATATATATACAGAAAATAAATATTTCGTTTTTTAATTTGTTAATAAATGAACATGTTTCCTATAGAAAATAAATATCCTAATTTTCTAAGAAAATAAAAAATTATTTTTTGTAAATAAATGCACTCCAAATTTTTCTAAAATTCAAAATCGAAATCGAATCAAAAAATCAAATCAAATTAAAAAATCGATCGATTTAGTTCGATTTTTCGGTTTGAACCGAAATTTGCTCACCCCTAAAAATGCACAGTGTATTCTTCACACTTCAAATGAAAGGCACCTTCACACTTCAAACAAAATGCACCAAGTGTATTCTTCACACTTCAAATGAAAGGCAGCAAGTGTATTTTCACACTTCAAATGAATGAAATAAAGGCAGCAAAATATTAGAGCAAGAACGTCTTCAAAGGGAAGGGATGCCTATATATATTACGAGAATCACGGCGCCCGGTTACTATTTTGAGCGTGTCTTTTGTATCCAGGTGGCAGAAAGACTGGCTTCCATTTCCGCAAGGGTCTTGTGCGAGAATGAAGTCGTCTACATGCGTCGTCCTTCGCGCTCTAATCCTGCCTCTGCATCGGTGATCACGATTTTTCAATGCTATTTTCGCAAATCACAGCCGCGAAAATGAGCAACCCACACCATATTTCCATTTACTTTTTCATAACAAGCCAAATTCCAAATTATTCTCTCCCCAAAAAGTCCCCCAAGGTAGCTGAAAAAAAAAAAAACTGTTATTGCGTGTTATCGGATGAAACCGATCGCTTTACTTTGCGAACGGGTTGGACTCCGATCCGTAATTGACGTGAGAAGTTTTAATCCCCGTGCTAGGGGCCCCACTTTTAGCATCTGCTGATATTTCCCCCATGAATAATATGAAAATGGCATTTTGGAGAATCTTTCAAAAGGCGATCCTCTTTCATAGTCAAATCCAGCCATTCTACATGAAACCCCCCAAAAGGCAAAAACTTGGAAAAAATATCAAACATATTAAGGACGCGATTCATTCACTGATCACTGTTCTCTTCCTCAGGCTGACATTTTTTTCTATATTTTCTTCTTCTTCTTCTTCAGATGAATTACCTTCAATATCCGCCAAGGTCTTTTATTTATTTATTTTTCATTCGAAACTGTTTTTTTCTTCCTTTTTATTTGAATAAGCTTATAATTTTTGTATATTTTATGTTTGTTTATGGAGTTGCAGATCCTCTGCTTTGCCATTACAAGGCCTCAAATGCCATCAAAGAAGGCCTTCTTCTTCTAATTTTTCTTCTTCATCATCGTCTGTGTCTCCTAATGTTGTGGTAATTTAATCTCGCTTTTTTATATATTAAGTTTATGTGGATTTAGCAAAAAAAATGTTAAATTATCTGATTTGACGCAGAGAATGATGAATTCTACTGATCTGTATCGAAGTATTGCTGCAAAGGTAGTTTAAGAATCTGCTAACTCCACATTTCTACTATCAGACCTTTTCCTCCGTACTAGAACTTTATTATTATTATTATTATTATTATTATTATTATTATTATTATTATTATTATTATTATTATTATTATTATTATTATTATTATTTCTTTAATCTGAGTCTCTGTCAATGCTAGGTGTTATTTAATGGTGGAAAATATAGATTTTCTTTCTCTTTTAGGAAATATTGTCGGGTATTACTGTTGTTGGAATTTCTCTCCTTGTTTTTGTTTTTGTTTTTTTGTTTTTTCGGTTGCATGTCTTTTTTCATTTTTTTTTTGTTTTAAGGTTTGCGTTGTGGCCTGTTACTTTATTCTGCTTCCATGAGCATACAAGATTGTTTAAATTAACAGTTTGCCTAACAATGTGCATAATGGCGGTTTGTTCTTTATTTAATGAAAATTTGTTTCAAGCTGTTGTTGACCTTTTATTAACATTGTAGCTTCTTTTCATGCAAGATTATTTGATTTGTTTCTTCTCCTATAGGCAATTCCTGGTTCTGCATCTAGTGCTGATACCACTGGCGCTGATATGGAGGAGGAGACGGTAAAATCTGAGACATACAGTCATAACATGACTGAAGCAATGGGTGCTGGTAAGTTTGGATGTGCTGTGGTATCATTTTCACATGAGGATGCGGTATATAACATGTGTTTGTTTTCAGGGGGATGATCTTCAATTCTTAAAATGTTTATGCATTTATGGTATTGTGAATGTTCATTCTGATCAAACAGATGCAATTATCTAATGGAGGGGGTTATGTTTGGATCTTCATGGTTTTTTTAGGTCAACTGATGAATTAACTTGATCATTGATATTCAAACGATTTAATTTCATAATCCAAAAGGCATGCTTTTAAAAACTTCTTGATATGTATCTTTTCTTTTATCTGTAATAGTTTCTAATCATCCGTTCTGATATTTTTAGTACAGTTTTGACCTATAGGCATGAACTAGGGATGAACTACAACTTTATTCGTCCAGATTTGATTGTTGGATCATGTTTACAGGTGATTTTAATTTTTGAAATGCATAAAGGAATGCTTCATCTATATATATATATATATATATATATATATATATATATATATATTATTTCTTACCTCAAAATTGTTTTTGATTGTTGCTATTTTTTAATTCCTTCCTTTTGTTTTGAAACTGCTAGACTCCTGAAGATGTCGACAAGCTTCGAAATATAGGAGTAAAAACCATATTTTGCTTGCAACAGGATCCAGATTTGGAGTATCCTAAATAAGCACTTTAAATCCATTCAATTTTTTTATTTGGCCTCTGTTTTCATTGCTTGCATTTTTATAAATTGTATTTTTTAGGTTGATATGTGACAGATTGAGCATACAAGACCTCAAGAAGTTTTAGTGTGTGAAAAAATACCGTGATTCCTTCACTGCTATTTCCAGATATTTTGGGGTAGATATAAGCGCCATTAGAGACTATGCTAAGAAATGTGGTGATATCCAACATTTGCGTGCAGAGATAAGGTGGGCCATGAGAAAAGAAAATTTATTGTGTTATTTCTTGTGATAATCTGCATCTAAGTAGCTGGCTGCTTTTTTCAATTACACTTGTTACTGCTGAAAAATATGTAGACGAGACACAGTGTTTTTTCAATTCTGTCCATTCTGAATTACTCTAGTATTCAATCTTTTCCCTCTTTACTGAACGTTAGCTTTACTTTTTGGGACCTCAGTTGTAGCATTCAATGAATTCCCCCTCAACCAGGGTTTCGATATGGTGTGAAAATTTCAAAGTTTAGTACTACTGTTTCAGTTGATATCTACTCAATTCATTTCAGTTCCTGTGCTAACAAGCAGCACATATGTACATATGTTTACTTTTTCCCATGTACTGTGATTGTACATGTGATAGTGTTTAACATTTGACATAGCAGAGACTTTGATGCATTTGATTTACGGATAAGACTTCCGGCTGTGGTTAGCAAATTAAGCCGGGCAATAGTCCGTAATGGAGGAATTACATATATACATTGCACTGCTGGACTAGGAAGGGCACCTGCTGTTGCGGTAGGTGTTTTAATTTTGATTTTGGAGATATTATGACCTGTCAATTTTTTTTTTAAAACATTTTATGCTTCTTTGGTATATGTTATTTTTTCATTTGTGATTTGTCCATATATTTTATTTTTTAATTAAATTGATTGATTGTTCACTTTACAAAAGAGTTCCCGTGCCAAAAGAAAGCATGTGCATGTGCATGTGCATGACATGTTGGCACTTAAATTTTGAAGGAAATCTACTAAAACTTTGGGAAATGGCAATTTAGAAAACTTAACGTGTACCTGTATCAGAGTCCAATGAGCAGTTTTCCTTTTTTTTTTTCTTTGTTTTTGGCTGAAAAAAGAATTAATGAGAACATAAAAAGGAGTGTGAACTGGTTAAAAAAATTACTATCTCTTGCCTTTTTTTTTTCCTCTTGTTTTTGGCTGAAAATTGAGCTAAGAATTGATGAGAACATAAAAGGAATGTCAACAGGTTAGAAAATTCACTATCTACATTGAAGAGATAGAGAATGACAACGTTCTGGGGGGTTTCTGCAATGAATTAGAGCGCATGTTTTGCATAGAAATCAGTGTTCTGCATTTATATTAAATCATGAAGCTCTATTTACATTAATGAATAGTTTTATACTATTATGGAACTTTAAAAAGAAATAAATTAAAGACTATGGAAGAATTTTATAGCAAAAAGTAGAAGCAATAAACCGATCTGATCTCTTGTATGCCTTTGCTTTATTGCAGGATTTAATTTTCACATGCTTTATCTTTTTCATGATAATGGTTTATTTATCTGCTTGACTGTCACTAATTAAATTTGTTATGAATCACAGATGGCATACATGTTCTGGGTGCTGCGCTACAAACTTAAAGATGCTCATGATTTGCTTCTGGTAACTTTATATTTCTTTCCTACACTTCCTATCTAATGCAAGTGGAGGTTCGTGTATCAATTATGGCCTGAAAAATGATTGCGGAGGATCTGTACTTTTAAGTTTAACAAATATGATTACATCTTCTTTGATTAAATAGTTCTAGTGACTTTTAGAAGTATTTGGGGGTCTAGTTGATGGACATGTAAATTCAGGGTAAAATGAACGTTGGTTGGATACTTCAATTTGCAATGCGAGGTAATAATGCCAAGATATTGTCAATTTTTTTATATGAAATTGCAAAACAGCTAGATAGCTAGTACTGAATAAGGATGCCTAGATCCACTGGCTTACGTAGTGGTTAAATTTATCATTACGTTTACTTTTCTAGATTATTAGTTTTGAGTTACTGTCTGCACACTGTCCCAGTTATGATTTGTAGTAATATCATAGATTCTTGCTCAGCTGCAATTGCACGTTTCTTGTGTGCAAAAGACAGGATGCAAATAAAGTTCATTTTTATATCCGTATACATATTTTATTCATTATTTGATAGATATAATGATTCATGTCCAGCTGACACATACATGTGCAGAATAGCTGATAAGCATCTTCAATCTAGCTTGATAATTTCTCTGTCAATATTTTATTTGCAGAGCAAGCGTTCATGCTTCCCTAAGATGGATGCTATAAAAAGCGCAACTGCTGACATAGTAAGTTGTTTATCCCTCACATATATCTGTTGAAAAAAAAGGAATCTTTGAATATGGTTTTTCTTTCCCTTATAGTAATTTGTTGTTCAGTTTATTCTTTGGAAGACATAATTAACCTTTTTTTTTTAGAAACTACCTTTATATGTTAAATATTACAGATGAGTTCTCATCGTGTAATTACTGTACACATAATTATCCCATTAAAAAGTGAAATTTTGAAGTTACAGCCATAATCCACCAGTTATCCTGGAATGCACCATTAATTTACCATGACATTGGCTTCAGAATTAATGCCAAAAATAATTTTTTAGTCATTACATTTCCCTCATTTCATGTTGCCGTTGACTTCATTTAACTGCCTAGCTTTCAATGGCTTTGAGGCTTTCCTGTCCACTTACATGATAAAAAGATCTGTTACTAATAGCTAGTGTCAAGGACTTAGGTACTGTAGAAGAAAATAAATGTCATATGTCTCTTGATTAAGTTTCTCTAGAGAACTTTTAAGCAGTAAAAAAGTTCTTCAGATTTCTTTCTTTCCATCACATATTCTTTTGAAAAAAAGTATTTTTGGTTTCAAGTTTTAAATATTTCAATGTATAATCCTGATCTTTTATCTCTGGATTGCATTTGTTTGTTTATTTTATTTTCCCAGTGATTCCATTGCTGGGAGCATATAATTGATTTCCTGGGTTATGATTGATGATAAAAAAAAATAATAATTAAATAAAATAAATGCAAAGTTATTGATGCTAAAGTTGCTTACTTGAGGCTATGTTTTCATTGCCACCTTTAATTTCACTAGTTGAATAATTATGTCATTGTTTTAAGTATAATGGCAATAAATAAACAATTATGAGAAATAAATGTATTAATGCATTGTCTAACAGTAAGAATCACAGATGATTGATGTAAACAAAAATAGCACACTAATGCATTGCATTTCTCTTACTCGAAAGCTTACAGGTCTTAGGAAGAGGCTTGTTACTTTGACATGGAAAAATGGCAATTGCTCTAGTGTTGAAATTTCTGGGCTTGATATTGGATGGGGCCAGGTAATGATTTCTGTGCGAACTTACTCTCTAGATGCTTTAGCATATGATTTACTACAGTTAGTCTGATTCCTGCTGATAAGCTATGCACTCTATTTTTCTAGAAAGTTGCCCAAGTGTCAGTGCTTCTTGCTCCATGAACACAATATGTGTCCAAGTTTTAGGAGTAATTCCTAACTAGTATACTTAGAGAGAGAAGCAATAAGAATTAGAAGAATAAGGAGAAAAAAGAGTACAGAAAAATTGAAATGGGAATTAGAGAAGATAGTACAGAGATAAGAGAGAAGGAAATCTGATTGTATTGATAATGATCGTGGTCCCAAGAATGGAACGTTACATGAAAAGGGAAAAGCATAGGTTGAGCTGTCACAACAAGACAAAATGGCATGTGCCTTGCCTAGGGGTCTAAATTATTCTTTGCGAGCTGCATCAGTAGCAGTGGCCCTTGCTACTTTTGGCACTTAGTGCTAAGGATAACTAACTTAGCTATCCTCTTACATTCTTACCCTTCTTCCTATATGTGCCGATCCCCATCACCCCCGAGCCGATAGAATATTCTTGTCCCCAAGAATTGTAGAAGTTTGGAAAATGTTGTTGAATGAAAGAATGGTCTTCTCAAGTGGCATTAATGGATGGATACCTGTTGTTCTCTATGCTTTAGGAAGAAAAATGATGAACTTACTCCGGTCTTTATGCTATGCCATGGTGAACTTTCTCTGGTCTAAAGAAGGAAAAATGATTTCAGAAAGTTGTTTGTGAATGTGAAAGCTGGAGCAGACATCTGAGGCAGGTCTTTTAGTTGAGCTGTTAAGTGATAAATGCCTGTGATGCATGCATATTTTTCAGATGATCAAATACGTAAACGTTAGAGAGCTTTACATGTACATCATGACTTATAGGTGAGTTAATAAGTGTGATCTGTTTTTATATTAAATCCTGAGAACTTTTCCCCAAGCCCTCATGGTTTATGAACAATTTCATTTTGTTTGTGGAACTTAAAAATCTATCTAAAACATCAGCTTATCAAGTATTTCATGTACAAATAATAAACTGTATTTTATCCTTCGCTTTTGAAACTCTCTTTTGCTAGAGAGTATATTGATAATATTACCAGCAGCTTTTGCACCCAAAATTTTGTTTAAACTCCGCCTTTACTGGCTAATTCTGGAAACCTCAAACTAAATATATGAATTGTGATATGCCATATGGATTAAGTCCTTCAGCTTAACCCCATGGTAAAGGATAAACAGAGAAGTTTACTGCATACTTTCATACTTAACCCCATGGTAAAGGATAAACAGAGAAGTTTACTGCATACTTTCATTGTGGTCTGAGAGAAAATAGAAACCTGACACTGTGGATAAAGAAAAAATGGTCTGAGAGAACTTAGTAATAGCAATATATATGATAAACAGAGAGAATAGAAACTTAAAAGCTTAAGTGCTCTGAAATAAATAGCAGAACTATGATTTTCTATTTCTGCATACTTTGTAGATACATCAGATTGCCCTTCTTTTTTGTTCGTTGATGCTTGTCTTTCTAGTTTCCCTTTTTTCATTATTTTATATTTGCATGCAATTTCTTTTTTCAGAGAATACCTTTAAAATTGGATAAGCAACGAGGACTGTGGATTCTTCAGAGGGAATTACTGGTAAGTCATTTGCTCTCCGTGTTTCCCCTTGCTCCTTTTAAGTTGGTATAGTGCATTTTGAAGCTTTTAACTTAGAGGGTTCTGCACACGTATTTTTCTTTTAATTCTGTACTGCATTTTGCCTTAACATATGAATTCCGCTATTTTAACAATCATTTTTTGCATTCTTTCGATTTGAAGTGTACCTGTTCACATTTGATTTGCAATTGGCCCTCTAATATTAACAGTGCTAAAAAGTTCTCTGAAGTACTGCATCTTCAATTGCACATATAGTATAATCCAGATCCAGAAGCCTTTGGCTTTTATTTTTCATTTGATGTTGGAGATTCTGTATCCCTTCTGATGTTGATATTTTGTTTTCATCATGTTACTTGGCTGTAGAGATTGTATCTCTGTCTTTCAAATGCAGGACCCAATGCTGTGTTCATGATTGAAACCAAGAAGGATGTAGTACAAGAAACTTTGTCCTGATAAATGGGAAAAAAATATCTGTTGCATCCTTTCGGGGCATAGAAATGGACATCCATATGAGTATGAATATGCTAATTCTTGCTTCAACAGGAAGGACGCTATGAATACAAATACATTGTCGATGGTGAATGGTTATACAACAAACATGAGCTGGTTACATCTCCCAACAAAGATGGGCATGTCAACAACTATGTTCAAGTAAAACTCAGCTCTCTTAACTTTTTTTCAGATACTATTATTACTATTATATGCTTAGTTGTCCAAGATATAAACTGGTCCCTAAGGGGTTTTTTTTTTTTTTTTTTAAATTCTTTCTTGCTCGTTTTTTTAAGCCTGTATCACCATTTACTAATCATTGTGGTTGCATAAATCGCAATTTGTCCATAATTTGAGCACTTGTCATTTTTTAGCCTACATTGCACCTTGTTGGATGTCCTTTCCCTCTGTTGGCTACATGTGACTTGGTAGAGTTTCCTCAAAACCTATATCGAACCATAACCTTCTTACACAGATGCTAGGAATGGTGTGGGGATGGGGAGCCACTATATAACATATGGGATAGTAGAGATCCCGCTTCTCCACTTGTTAATGTTTTCTTGTCTTTAGTATCTCTTTTCGTCTTTTTACTGTAAAGTTCAGAAAGAAATGTCAAATTAAAACATAAGCATATGGTGTATTATTATGTAAAAATAGTAAACCTCATTTGCATACATTTATATGGATTTTAAGTTGTATTGAGAGAAATATAATATGAATGTGGATAAATTTCCCCTCTTCTGGTTGTTCTGGTTCCTTGGGAGAGGGTTGCCGTGAACCACTGGGCAATTGGAAATCCCTGCTCCACTGGCATCTGTCCACAGAGGACTTATTGTCCAAAGTTGCAATTCTCTAGGAGCCAACATCAAGTTACCCCCGCCCCTTTTTTTTTCTTTAATCTTAATTTATCGAGCAAGAAAATTATTTAGTTCTCACTTGTACTCTCAATAGGTTCTTGCTGATGACACCGACAGTGCAAGTGCTGCAGTGCGCAAGAAGTTGACCGGTGATGACCCTGATCTAACAAGGGACGAACGGCTCAAAATAGGACAGTTTCTTGAAACCTGTCCTCACGAAGAGTGGATGGAAAATGTATAGTCTGTATAGATATGTACAATGTACCGGATAAAGAACCGGAGAAGCATAGGGTTCGACCGGGTCCAATGGTTTTTTCTCTTTTTTTTTTAAATACTGTTATTTATAAATTCTTTAAAAATATAATATAAATAACATTATTTAGACATAATTACTAAGAAATTGATTGCGTTTCATGAATTTTTTTTCATATCTATGGCTGCTACCAATAAGTTAAAAGAATATATAGTATCAAATTAAGATTTCTCAACATATATATATATATATATATATATATATATATATATATATATATATATATATATATATATATATATATATAACAGTAAATTGACACATCATAATTCATGAATGCTTAAAAACCGGAAAAGATTAAGAAATGTATGTCCCATATTTATTACAATCTTGACCAAACAAAAACAAAGGTTTATTTTTACAGTGCTACGTTTAAAAAGTCAAATCACCCAGTGTAGCAAAAAAAACGGAGCTCTCTGGTGCTGTGAATCCTCCCTCCCTCTCTCAGGTGGATAGGGCTATGAAAAAGGTCAAAAGGAGATTGGAGTGCCCAGGTGAATTGGGCTACAGGGACATGCTTGTTAGTGGTGCTACTGTGGAAACCTCAATGGAGGAGGTGTTCGACTGCATGGACATAAATCTTGATACAGGGGATAACCACATTGACGGGTCTGATTCAATACCCATGATTAATCTCTCGAAGGATTTGAAAAATAGGATTGCATCAATGCTTGGTAAGGCAGTAGTTGTGAACCTATTGGGAAGGACGATTGGGTATAAGGCATTAAGCTCAAGACTGCAAACCATTTGGAGCCTTACTAATGCAAAGATAATAGACATTGGGATAGGGTTCTTTCTGGTGCAATTTACTAATGAAATGGAGTACAAACAAGCTCTATATGAAGGGCCTTGGGTTGTGAATGAAGCTTATCTTTTGGTTCAAAAATGGCATCCCAGCTTTGTTTCCAACGGGACAGTAGAATCCACTGCTGTCTGGATTAGACTACCAGAACTACCTCTCCTCCAATATTACTGTTGCAATGTGTTGATAGCCATTCAAAAGCTATCGGACCAGTGGTGAAGATAGACTATAATACAAGCGAATTGCACCGAGGCTGCTTCGCAAGAGTTGCAGTGACTGTAGACCTAAAGAAACCTCTGGTCTCTATAATCAACATTGATGGGAAAACTCAAATAGTATAATATGAAAACTTGCCAGAAATTTGTTTTCACTGTGGGAGAATCGATCATTTTGAGCCTTATTGTCCTTGTAGTCAGAGTGTTGAGGCGATTGGGAAAGTAGGGGAAGCTGGTAGTACGGTAGCAGTTGAAGTCTAGGTTGAAAAACTAGGGCAATTCGATTCTTGGATGGTGGTGGAAAAACGAAAAAGAGGTGTGAAGAACCCAGTTACCACTTCAGGGAAAGTTACACAGAGCTGGGGGAAAGGCTCTCATTTTGCCTTACTCGAGGAGGATAATGGCGAAAGGCATGGGGAAAACACAGCGAATAAGGAAAATATCCCAACAGATAACAATGTCTTGGCTTAAGGGCATAACAGAGAAACCGCTAGAGACAAAGAAGCTCGTGGATCCGGGGGTACCTCATCACGTGGTAGAGGAGGGTCTCACAAATCCACTTCCACACGAGGTCAATCCCAAAAGCTAAAAGTGGGTAGCTCTAATAAGACAAAACCCACTTTAGGAGACTTTTTTGAATTCACCAGCGGGTACCAACAAGGAAGCAATTTAGTGACACTCCCCTCAAATCTCAACTCCTCGAAACACAGTTGGATACTGGTTCCTCTTCTTGCATTTTAATAACTGCTGGAGAGCTTCACAGTTGGATGTGGCATAACATACAACAAAAAAGGATCCATTTTGAAGGTATAAAATGGCTTGCGTTCTTTGCTATTGGATGCTGGTTTCTCGGGAAGAACAGAAATGAATTTATATTTCAACAAAAGCATAGGCCTCTTTCTTATCTGGAGAAGGATGCAATTAATTTTGCTAAGACTTGCCTTGATGTGTTTATCCTGAATTCAACAATAGAAAGAAGCAGCCTTGATTTGCATTATGTTGGATGGAATCACCCGGCCACTAACTTTATTAAACTAAACTCAGATGCCTCAGTTTCCTCTGATGGAGCTATTACTTGTGGAGGTTTGTTGCGAAATCACAATGGGCATTGGTGTGGAGGCTATATTGTCAATCTGGGAATCTGCCCCATTCTGCTAGCAGAAGCTTGGACAGTGTACTATGGACTTCAAAGAGCTAAAGAAGAGAAGCTTGACAACGTGATAGTCGAATGTGACAACAAAATCGTTGTAGAAATGATTAAAGGGAACTGTGCTACCAAGGCCTCCTGTACTACCATCATTCACCGAGTTCTGGATCTTTCAAAGGAGTTCCAAATTATCTCTTTCAGTCATATCCATAGGGAAGCTAATTTTGCGGTTGATTCTTTTGCTCACCTCGGTTATAATTTTGCCCCAGGCTACCATGTTCTTCAACAGCTCCTGAAGGGTCTTGACATCCGGCTTTTCCACGGCTATGTAGGAGTCTCCTATGCTTGTTAGTTTGCTTTCTTTGTGAGCTTTGCTCATTCTTTGTTAACAAAAAAAAAAAACAAAGGTCTATTTTTACAATTGTAGTAGTTGTTAACCCTAAAGTGGGGTTAACTTAACCCCGTACTACAATTCTAGTTAAAATGTAAAAGCAAATTGCCTTGAAGTTAACACGACCACAAAACCATATTTTTGTCTTTCGGTGCTGTCCAATGCTCATTTTCATCTTTCCTCCTTTTCATCTCTCTCTCTCTCTCTCTCTCTCTCTTTTTCACTGAAGCTTAAAAAGTACATTCACAAAATCGGACTTAAAAACTAAAACTCTAACCCGAATCCACTAATTCAAGACTATATTTTCACCAAGGGTCTTCTAAAATGCCACCACCATATGCTCCTCCGCTAGTGCCGATCGCCTACAAAGGATGGCATAAGAACCAAACCACTACAAGAAAAATACAAAATAGCGATGATTTTTCGTTGCTAAATCAATTTAGCGAGGATTTAGCAAGAACGAAAATTTTGTTACAAGTCATCCTAACTGAATTTAGAATCCTCGCTAATTTTTGCGAGGATTTAGTCATCGCTAACTTTTGCGGGAATTTTCAGGATTTATTCCTCGCTAAATTTTGCGAGGATTAAAATTCTCACTAAGTTTTGTGATGATTTATTTCTCGCTAACTTTTGCGAGGTTAGCGAGGATTAAAGTCCTCGCTAAGTTTTGTGAGGATTTAGTTCTCACTAAATTATCGCTAGATTTTAGCATGCATTTTATGACCACATATTATTCTTGCTAAATTTAGCATGAAATTGATCCTCACTGAATGTTGATATGAATTTTTTATTTTCTTAATTTAATACGAAAATTTTATTATTTAAATAATAAATAATAAACTAAAAAATAAGAAATTTATATTCACTCAATATTTAATATAAAAAAATATATATTAATGAATAAATTATTATTATATAATAGTATATAACATTGTTAATAATATATCAAAAATAATACATCCATATATAACAATAACAATTAAAAGTCATAAAAAGTTTATATAATGCCAGCTACTTTTAGTTCATATAGTTGTGTAGCAATTGATTGCAGATAAGCAAGAACTCCACCCAGTGTCATTATTAGAACTTGATATTCTAATTGTTGATCTTGAACATCTGATCAGTGTTTGCATAACTCGACTAAATACAAAAAAAAAAAAACTGGACTAAATACAGTTAGAACTGCACTTTCACTATAAAATTGCCATATTGATCATTTAAAAAAAAGATATGAACAATTGCCTATAAGCAAATCCATAATAAATTACATAGGGCCAGCAAGAGATTTGATTCATAATAAACCAGAAATTGAAGATGGAAAAGAAAAATAATGCATTCAAACTAACCAGGGAAAAACATCATCATTGGAATAAATATATTCTCATGAGGCTTTGTTTATCTTGTATTCCTTCAATTAGTGAAAATGAAGCAAATTTTAAAAATGATAGTACCTGCCCAATTGCAAGAAGGGTACTCTTGAATTTGAATATCTTTCTCAACTTTAGCCCCTGCAAGAATTACCAAGATGAAGTAATCAATAGATATGTGAAGCAACAACAGCACCAAAGACAGTGTTCAAAGAAAAAAATTCACTATACCTTTCTCAACTTCAGCCCTTGCAAGTCTTCATATTTGGATTTGAAAGATAATAAACAGTATAAAATCTCAAATTTGGCTTTAACTCTTTTTCTAATCAATAAATTAAATTCAGTAATAACCAAACCCAGAAAAATAATAAGTAAATTAATTTAACGTAGAAAATAAACATTAATTAAACACAATTGAGATTCACCTTTAAAATGGCAGCGGTTTGAGAGAGGAGGAGAGCCTTTTCAACAGTAACTTTAAAAACGTATTAGACAATTATCTTCTTGGCATATTTTCATTATTAAAAACGTATGGCTATTATGAGAACGAAATATTAATGTAGCAGTATGATTAACTGATATTCACTTAAACTATTAACTGATGGAACAACAGCAACCTTATCATACTTCTTTCCCGCTCTTTGATACTTTCCACTTCTAAATAGAAGATTGCCTTCTTCTTTCTTTCTACCAGTGTACTCAATCTTCTCCTGATTATTCATCTCCCATGGGGCTTTTTCCTGATTGACAAAAAACAGAAATTATTTGGCTGTTACCATCTTAAATTTAAGAAATAAGAACTAGTAACTACTTCAAATTGTTCCATCATCCGTTCAACTGCACGATCACTATGGTAACTACCTTTATAAAATCGAACATTTCAACTTCATATATTAATACTGAAGAAGGGGGTATAGAGGTAAGATCTCGCTTTACTTCAATACTTCCAAAACCATATTCAGGATGTATTGTCAACATGGCCTGCTCCCCTTTCTTCGTTGTTGCTGCTGCACGGTCTAAACCAGCAATCACTTGTTCTAGATTCGAAAAAAGTAATAGTGTTATTTGAAGGCTTTTCCTGATGACTATCAAACCAAAATTCAAGTAGCACACCAATTAAACCACATAAGATCAACCAACCTTCATCAGTAGTAAATTAAAAAGGCTGCTTCCCATCAAATCATTTCTTTTCAAATATGGTTCCATCTTGTAGCTTAGCCATATAGTTAACTGCAGGGAATTGTGAAAGTCTAGCATTAAGTTTAGCACTATGCCACAATATTAAAGTCAAGAGGTCCCCGATCGAAGGCATACATTTCCATTTTAGAAAACAAATAAATGTTCTCTACACCTGCATTTTAATCCCATAACTACCAACTCTCACCAATATTTGGATCACTGCATTCTAAGAGACAACTTTATACATGGATTGCATAATAGATTGGTCAAATTTGCAGATGCATGCATCACATAACATGCATTCTTTCTATCAGAGGAAGGGTATCAAGCTCATCGCATACTATTGATTTAACTGACTGGTCTAGAATGAGAATCTCAAAATGCAATGTTAAACTTACAATGGGGATAATAAAAAATAGTGGCACATAATATTTTGTGGCTTAAAAAAGAATCCAACTGAACACAATGCACAATGTTTGGCTAACTAGTAGCTCTCTGAGTAGTATTCAACAACAACTGATAAAGAATAATGAAAAACACCTCCTTGATTCCCACACACAAGAGTCCAGTGACAATAAATACTAGAAATACAGCACATGGGTCAACAACAATATCTAATCCTGGAATATGCTGACGTGCTAAAAAAAAAGTTAGACTATACTGACCTCCAAAAAGCAATGCCTATTTCAATGAAAAAAAAACTTTAGAAAAAAGAGCACAAATATGAAGAGAAATAGGAGGACAAGTTGAAAACCAAGTGAAGAAAAGCAGGCAAAATATCCCCATATGCGCATTTCCCAGTGGTTGAACATAACACCTTGATAGACAAAGATTAAAGGAACACAAGAAGGGAGGGAAAAACAGGTTAGGAGGAAAAAAAAATAGAAGAAGCCATTGACCAACTGATGTTGAGTCAGGTAACATATCTTTAGAAAGCCAACCTTTTTCTAGTCTATAGTTATATCTTAAATAAGAATATCTGCAGTCTAGATTTTTTTTGTTTCTCTTCTTTTATGGTTATTGAGGATATAACTGAACCAAAGTCACCACTTCGACTCTTAGTTCAATATCCAAAGAAATATACAAAAATGAATTGTGCCGTGCGTGTAAAACCATTAGAAATCTTGTATATTGACAACCCAAACTAGTCAATATGAGTTTATGATATTCCAACATAATTAATTCAATTCCACCTCAAATAAGAACAACAAAAAGTTCTAACTCAGCTGCAAGTTCTCCAAATTGATAGTTAGCAATAGGTTGTTGAAACATTATAGTGCCACAGTCAACTAAACAAAAGCTAAACCTCAAGAAAATAACTCCAATGCCTTTGTAGCTTGAGATTTGGGATTAATAACTTATATATTCATTTGTACTTAGTAGTTAATACTAGAAATGACAGACTTAGCAATCTTATCAATTATTATCCTTGAAATAATTTAAATCAACATAAGGATATGTTAACCATTTAATCATTAAATGCCAAAACATAACATAAAAATAGTCAAACTAAAATACAAAAGGGAAAAGGGTATAGGAGATCACTGAACCAGATTTGGGGATATGTCACGAGCAACTGCTGATACACCAATTGTGTATTCTAATATTAAAGCCCAGCCAATCAACCATGCAACACTGCACATTGGTATTGCTAAATTAATTAAAGAAGGGATTACAAATTTCAACAAAGACAAGCCACGAACAAATGTTGAACATAATTACCTACACAACACAGCCACAACTGTATCACTAGCAAGGCGCCTATAGTTAATCAAATTATTAAATTATTCTAAATTAGACATGACACTAGCTCTGCCATTACCATGTGGCACTTAGGCGGAAAACAAAGGGTAAACAATCAATTAATTGTTTCTTTTCAATAAAAGATCCTCTGGTATTGAAAGAAATAACAAAATAAGGGAGAATACACCATTCAGCTTCAAATATTTTGTTTAGGAGACACCTTACCCTTCTCCAACACATATGTAGGAATAGTGATAGGCACTGCCAGCAGATGGACAGTGACTTGCAAGTTTTGCATAGCAAAAGGCAGAAAGAGCAGCAATAATTCCAGCTATTAGAAAAGAAATCGTGAGAGCTGGACCAGAATGCTCTCTAGTAACTGTTCCAACAAGAATATAAACTCCTGCTCCAATTGTTGAGCCAACCCCTGATAAAAGGAAGAAACAATGAAGGGGAAATGAACACATATAACCAGTTCAAAAGAAACAAAAATTGAAAGTGAAGACTATATACAGAAGAAGAAGTACGTGAAATCGCAAATAAGAATTTTGCAGGATAAATAAAAAATTGAAAAATAAAGAGAGTCCTGTGAAAAGATCATAGCTGCTTTGATCGAAGGATAATACAAAAAGGCAAAGAATTTCAAACCCAAAAAACGTAAACCTGTAAGCCAGATATAAGACAAATGGCGAAACAAAATGCAAAAACTCATCTTTTCAAAAAGGGAAAGGGGAAAAAAAAAGGAACACACCAAGTATTAAGCCCCATCTTCAGTGATCATTATGCACAAGCCCGAGTATTTTTGAAGTCCAGAAAATAATCAGAGAACCCAAAAATAAAATTAACAAACATATAAGACACAGAAAAGACAAAACCTATACAAACTTTCTTCACATAAAAAGAAGTAGAAAAGGAAGTACCAATTGCGATAAGATGAAGAACAAACAACTCCTTGACTAACTGATGATGAGAATTAGCTTTGGCATGTGCAGAATCAAATATAGCATTCACGAGTACCCAAAATATCACTCAGAAACTATCCACCAAAATTCTCATCAAAACAAAATCATCAGTAAACACAAGATCCAATCACATCAAACGACCCAATTCTCTGCAAGTAAGCAGATCTAATTTTGGAAAAAAAGAAAAAGAAATCAAACAATATGAGATAACGAGAAAACAGAGGCAGAGAGATTTTTGACACTCTTTCGGGCTGGAAAGGAAAGAATGAAAGCAACACAAGAGGTATGAAGTTTTAGGGATTCAGGAAAAAAAAAGATCCCCCTAACATTTTTTCATATCCCGCTCAGGCTCTCGCAAAATTGGCGAGAACCTTTTTCCAAGCTGATTTTGTGAGAACCATATCCTTGCAATTTAGTTTCCCCACTATATAATTAATAATAAATGATATTATTAAATTTAAACATGAAAATTTAGTTCAATTTAATTAATTTAAGTAACAATAATTTAGTCCATCTAAATTTTACTAAAAAAATATATTAGATAAATTTATCACTAAATTGACGAGGACCATAGTTCAAGCTAAATTAGCTAGAGTTATATCCTCGCTAAATTGGCGAGGACCACAATCCAAGCTAAATTAATCCTCGCTAATTAGTTAAACCTTAAATCCACGTGAAATGAACGTTAGCTAGGGAATAATCCTCACTAAATTGGTAAGGACAATAGTCCAAGCTAAATTAGCGAGGATTATGTCCTCGATAATTAGTTAAACCTCAAAAACGACATAATCATCTTCACTAAATTGGTGAGGACCATAGTCCAAGCTAAATTAGCGAGAACTATGTCCTCGCTAAATTGATGAGGACCACAGTTCAAGCTAAATTAGCGAGGGTTATGTTCTCGCTAATTAGTTAAACCTTAAAATCCATGTGAAATGAACATTAGCAAGGGAATAATCCTCATTAAATTGGTGAGTACCATAGTCCAAGCTAAATTAGCGAGGGTTAAGTCCTCACTAATTAGTTAAACCTCAAAACCAACGTAATCATCTTCATTAAATTGGCGATGACCATAGTTCAAGCTAAATTAGCAAGAACTATGTTCTCGCTAAATTGGCGAGGATCACAGTCAAAGGTAAATCAGCAAGGGTTATGTCCTCGCTAATTAGTTAAACCTTAAACCCCATGTGAAATGAATATTAGCTAGGGAATAATTCTCACTAAATTGGTGAGAAGCATGGTCCAAGCTAAATTAGCGAGGATTATGTGCTCGCAAAATCGTTGCTATTTTTTGTGCCAAAATTTTGGCATCCAAGTTTAGTGACAATAAGATTGAGTTATTGTTAAATTGTCGCAATATTTGTCTTTCCATGAGTCCCTATGAATATTTGCGATAAAAGTAATTTTTCGTCGCAATATTGTCGCTAAATGATGTATTGAGCAACAAATTTTATTTTTCACACTAATTTTATCGCTATTCTGTAATTTTTTTTTGTAGTTAACCACTACCACCACCATCTTTGCAGTTAGTCAATTTGATTCCTTTGCAATAACTTCTAGTTTCATATTTTTATTTTTGAAAATATATTTTTCCATGGCAAAAAGGCATCATTACGGTTTTTGGTATAAAATTGGGTTCTTACTGGTTTGGTGGTTCATCGATTTTTCTAATTGATTATTACTGATTTTTGCTCATTTCATTTTTCATAATAAACCAAACTAAATCAGTAGTAGATTTATGGTACTGAGTTAGATCTGCAGCAGATTTAAGATTTACAATTAAATAGATCTGATTGGCAAGTCAGCTTAATAACATTGAATATATATGTATTACTTATTTTATGAAGGCTCTAAAACATTTTAATAATTTTTTGATATGCAAAATAATTATTTATTTTTATTTTCATTGATTTACTAATTAATAAAGAAAATTTAGTCAACTAGAAGCTTTCTAAAAGGCTCCAGAAAACTCTAATATGCAAGATAATTATTTATCTTTATTCTCATTAATTTATTAAATTAGTATCAGACTAATTTAATTTTTTAATTGCTAAAATACAAAATTTTACTGTAAAAGAAGAGATCGCCGGCCATGGTGAATGAGGCTTTAATGACCTATAAAAAAGGAAATTAACCCGGTCTTGCCGGACTTTTGAGCTTCGATGCCTAAATTAGCTATTGAATTGTGGAGAGAGTTTAATGGAGAGAGAGTATTAAGAGTTAGAGAGAGAGAGCTCCCCTTATTATGTATTTACCTCTCATATTTATACTCTTGAGTGTTGGATTTTATGGGTTTCTGATCTTAGACCTCTTCGTGAGCCTTTAATGGGTCGGCCTTATAATTAATTTTATTTTAAGTGTTATCATTAATTAAGTTGCTTATTAATCCGGATGATAACAATAAATTATTTATCAACTTTAGTGTTCTACATGCATAAGAATTTTAATGCAATTATAGTATCCGTTTATATAAATAATATTGAAGCTTGCTGAATTTTTCTTTTTTATTTTTCTAAATGCTAGCTCTTTGTGTTTGTTTATATATATATATATATATATATATATATATATAATTATAATTATATATATAATTAATCCGGATGATAACACTACTACGTGGAAAAAAAATTGGTAAGTTATGTATCCATTTTTTATAATTATAATCGTTGGTTTATTATCAAATTATAATTGGCCAATATTTGTTGAATTCTTAAGCTATAATGAATATGCAATTAATTTGATGTTACTTTCATCCCGATTGTTTCTTTTTTCTAAATTTTTTATTTACAGCTCTTTTAATGTTGTTTAATATATATAACCGATTCAATCTAACCATTTGCAAGTAAAAATTATTAATTTGACCCATGAGTTTATCATGATTCAAAATATACAGATCGTATTTGAATACTAGAGATATGATTAAATTTTGATAGGTTTAGGAAAAATTGAAAATAACTTTTAGTTTTTTAAAATTAAATTCCAAAAACTTAAAGCTTTACTGAACGAGGTCATAATTTGGATTTTTTTTATAAGATTTGGGGTTATTTTGAAAATTAATTAGGATTTTTGTGTTACAATTAAAATATTTAAATTGTTAGTGTATTAAAAAAGCAAACAAGTTGAAGTTTTATAATATGTCTAACTTTCTCGCATTGAATTTTAACATTGACATATAAGCACAGTTCGAATAGTAGACTTTCATATGACACATAGAAAATTCAATATAACTCTTGTTTTACACACTGTTAATAGTGCATGAACACAAACCATTGAAATGATAATGAGACTTCACATAATCAGATTCAAACAATTGAAGCCTAGATGATCTCGAATGAACTCATAAGCTTAGACAAAATAAATCAGACCATGCACGTATTCATTTGCATCTTGAAACTTGGAATATATATGTCTAAACTTTATATCAAATTATGCAGCATCTAAGGGCATGTGCAAAATGAATTACTTGTTGAAGGTAACCTTCATTGGCATACTTGAACCCGTCTTTGTATGCAAAACTTTGTACCTTTTCCTCTGCAATCTCTCCTCCATATGCTAAATCACCATCCTCATCAGACAAGGAACACTTAACCTATTAAAATAGAGCCTTTAAATGCATTTCAACGTAACAAACACTAATTAAACAAAATCCAATAAAAATACTTGGTCTCTGCATGACTTGGTCACACCTTAAATAAAAAGAAAATTATAAATATATATAATTCAATCATGCAGAGCTAAGATCGGATCAGACCATAAATTAGTGCTTTACCCTTTCTCCACTTTCTCATTCACAGATCTCTCTCTCTTTCTCTTAATTCAAGTTAGTCTTTCATCATTTCTCTCTTCCATTTTCATTTCAATTCTAAAGTTTGTTTAGCTAATGATGCTCATTTCTGCTCTAAATTGATCTTTCTTCTTCGTCATCTGTTCATCAATTTGAATTCCTTTTTAAGTTTTCTTTGTTTTGTTTGGATTGATTGCCTAAAACACCGGGAAAGTAAAGTAAAACAGATTTTCTGCTCTAAATTGATATCTCAACTTTTTTTTGATATATAGAACCTCATCATCACTAATCCTCTAGTATTCTCATGCTTCCTCCTTTGAGAGGCATCATTTAGGTCATCAGACTTGTTCAAAGGTTCAAACTTTAAGGGCCTACGAAAAGAAAATGAATTGGGCTCCAATTAATGCACGTGAGCATCCTCTCTAGAATATGGCTTAATAGGCTCTTGTCTCGAACACTAATGCAGAACATCGTCAACCCACTCATCAATAATGTAAATGCGCATGCTAAAGCAGTAAATAGACACAATAATTGAAGAAATAAGTATGTGATAAAATAAGATAAATTAATGAATTAAATGAAAATAAATAACATTACCATTATGATAATTTATTAAAAATATATAAATAATGATAGCAATAAAAACAAAGCAAATGGTAATAATGATAATAATTATATGATTGGATTAAAATGGATTAAACCTACAAAGAAAAATAAGGAAGATTAAACATAATTTAAAGTGAATTTATCAATAATAAAAATGTTAGAAAAAATAAAATAGTTGAATTAAAAGGGAATTAATTAACATGAATATATAAATAAAAATAAATCACAAATGCTAATTAGTTAAGATAATTTACAAATTCAAAAGAAAATTAATATATATATATTGTACAAATTGAAATAAACAAATGAAGAACGTAGTATAGGTGAAGAAAGAAAACATAAGCCAAAAGAAAGGAATTAAAGGACATTTGGGACCAGGGAACAGTGGAATAAAAGCACTAAAAAACAAAAAGCAAAAACAAGTGAGAGTGGCGTGAGTAGAGCAAGTTACGCGACTGACACTCACAAGCAGGGCAGCGACCAAGACTTTTAGGGATGGGAGCAAAAACTTTTAGTGACAATAATGTTTGAATGTTATTAAAAACAAGAGTGAGTCCCGAGAAGCCCGTGAATCACCAGTGAGTCATGCCCTTAAGACCATAACTTAGCCTAGAAAATGGTTTCAGCTACTAGAACGACACCAAAGTTCAACAAAAACAACCAAAATGCAACTTCAACCCAAAAAAAAAGCATAAAAATGCCCAAAAACCTTACTAAAACTCGTTAAAATATGATTAAAACATGTTTTGGATGGATAAAAAGTAAGAAAAAGAAAGAATCAAAGTTGAGAATTTGGAAGGATGGATATTGAAGATGATGAATAGTGTTTTTCAATTATGCAGTAAATCACTTATTTTACATGATTTAAATTGGTTTTTATGATTTTATGTCAAAAACTAATATAAATCACAAGAAATAATGAAATTACAAGAAAATATAAGTAAATAAAGAATTTGAACAAAAACAAGGAAAATAGAGGATGAACAAGCATGAATAGTAATTTCATGGCAATTGATTAAACACATATTTACACCAAATTAATCATAACAAAGAATAGTTATGGAATAACAAACTAAACTTACAATTAAAAAGCAAGATACAATCAATTTAATCAAAGGAACAAGAGAATCAAAAATTAAAGAACAATATTAGTATTTACTATAAATTAGAATTAACACTGAATTAATTAGTTTGATTTTAGGGCTAAAGAATATTACCCTTGAATTTGTTTTTGCTCCAAAAATCAAGAGGATCCAACCACTTGAAGCTTGCTCTCTTTGCTCCCTTTCTTGATTTCTTCCTAAATAACAGGGGAAGTTGACTTGTTATTTTTATTATTTTTTATTTTCATTTTTCTTTCTATGTGCTTCTTGTTGTCTATTATTTTTTCCTTTTCTGTTTTTGCTGCTCTCCCTTTTTTTGTTTCTTCCTTCTTTTTGTTTTTCAATCATCTCTTTTTTTATGTGCACTCCCTCTTTTCTTGATATCTTTTCCTTCTTTTTATCTTCTTCTCAAATATCTTTTTATTTTAATTTTATTTTTATTTAGTTTAATTGATTAATTTTTCCTATATGATTATCTATAAAAATTTATTATTTAATTATTATTATTATTATTTATATATCTTTTATACAAATATTATTTTCATTATCATTTTGAATTGATTAATTTTAATTAACTAATTCTATTATTTCTTTTCATATCTACTATATTTTAATTTTTTTGCTATATATTTATCCCTTATTTTAATCTACTTTTCTATTTATTTCTATTATTTATTTTTTATAATTTTTAATTAATATATATTTTAATTTTAAAAAAGGGAAACCTCGAAAATATACTTTTTAAGGCAATGAGAATTTCAAAGAAGAGTAGTGAAGAAATCCATTTTAAGAAAAAAAAACAATTTCCTTTAAAAAAACATAAAATGCAGAGAGAAAGCATCATGCTTCTGTTAACTAACTATTTTAGAGTAATGTAATCCTTGTCAGGTAATCCTGATCAGAACTTGTCTCAGAACCCAGTGCACACACTCATTAAATTCACACCATGCTCATGTAGTTATTTATGTTTATGTTTATAATGTCATGATGTATGTTCTTCATGTTGTTAAATCTATTTGTTGCTTTGTATTATGCCATGATGATTTAGGTTGTTTAACATATTAGAATAGTATGATAGGATCTTTATGTTCTTTCATTAAAGTATGATGGTATCTTGATTTAATTCCTATTTTATAGGGGTGTGCAAAACCCGAACCGACTCGATAAATCCGAATAAATCGACCCGAACTGACGTATTCGGGTTTTTCGATTCGGGTCTGGAGAATTTGGATTTTTTGGGTTCGGGTCGAGTCAAGTTAAAACAACTCTAAAATCGACCCGAAATTCCACCTGATTAACACTACTATATAAGCCAAAAAACCTAATTTTTTCACCTCCAGTTCCATCGTTTTTCCAGACCCCTTGTTCAAGACCTTTTCCATGACAGCCATTGGGAAGCGAGTAGGCATGAGAACACAACACGAAAATGATCAAGAGAAGCAAGATCGAAATCACGAGGAGAATGCTCCAGTACCTATGGATCTTATTAGACAAGGACTCATGTCATGGCATCGGGCGCTTCATCTTTTCTGATGGCAATTGATGGAGGAGGAGGTGGTGGTCGGAGTGAGTAGGAGGAATAGTGGAGGCAGAAGAAGTAATGCCGGTACCAGTAAAACCGCCGACTTCAAGAAGTTCGGCAGTCCGACGGTGGAAGAAGGGGTACGATAATGGATCTGGCCATTGGCGGCGGCGGTTGCCTTTAAGGACAGATTGAAGTAATGAAGCGGTGGAGACTTTGAACAGTGCTGTGCCTATAGCAAGACAAATTAACTGACATCATCTTCCTTAACTGATATATCCCCAGCCTTATTTCTTTCTTTAGTACAATATCTAATCTTTTTTTTGCTATATTTTTATTTTTATTTTCCTTTTTTTTTTCTAAGAAAAGAGACTCCTAGTCTCTTACAATATTGTTGAGAAGCAGCTTTAGGCGATCTTTTGAATTTTGAAGTAAGGAAATGCCAATACAAAGAAGGTTGAATGCTCAAAATTAACATTTGCAAGAAGATTGAATGCTCAAAATTAACATTTGCCAAGCCAATTAGCAGAAGAATTCCCTTCTTATATGCATGAATGACCTTACAAAAATGAATAGAGACTCTTATTTTTTTTCCTTCATATATTTTGTGCACAAAAACTTCTTGTTTTAATTTAATCGGGTTGATCGAGTTAAAAGGGTCAGGGCCCAAAAATTATCGGGTTAATCGGATAGGGATTCGATATTTATATAGGATCGGGTTGGGTGATAGAAATACTAATAATTCGGGTTTCAGGTTAATCGGGTTCGGGTTCGGGTACCCGAACCCGACCGATGCACACCCCTACTATTTTAGCATGTGTTCTTATTGATTTTGCATGATTCATATGTTTATTGATTATTATAATTAAATTTGGCATGTTTTAGGGTCATCGAAATTGCATGTTTAGGGTATGGATTGAATTTCCCTATTTTGGTTGAAAACTCTGCATTCTGTCTATCCCTCCAATGACAGATGGGAAGAAGGCCTGACAGATGCCTGTAGATCTTTTTTTAGGCCCTTTTAGGTGTATTTCGAGTTATTTTGCATATTTTATTTACTTTGTATGCTTAGATGTACTTTAATGTTATTCTTGGCTTATATTCTACATTATTTGCATTTTTTTAGTGTTTTTATTCTAGTATGCATTTTATTTAATTATTTGATTATTCCCAATTTACATGATAATTAATTTGCCTTTTTTATGTGTTCCTTTAAAACACTATTTTTTATGCATTTGTGGAGTATTTTGAGAGATTGACATGTTTTGGATGTTGCCCTTCCAACAGTTCCTATTTCTTTCTTTGCTTTTATTTTTATTGCCTTTAGTTCTTATATTATTCAATTATGCTTTATGATTGGTTTATTTTATTCTTTTATTTCATTTTTGTACTTCATTTATTATTTTGGAGGAACTTTATTTTTAGAAATGTAATATGTAGCAAAAAAGGTATTTTTAGCAAGTTAATTAATAAAAAAGTAATGTAAAATGTTTTGTATTTAATAAACTAGTTTTCTTAAATAAAATTAACCAATGTTCCCAATCATTTTTGTAAATATGCATAAGGGAACCAATGTTGCCAATCTAATAAATAGCCTAATTTATGTATGTATTTTATATTTTAAGTTGGATGATTTGCTTTTGTAAAAATTTAATTAGGATTATTTTATTTATTTACCACTTTTATTTATCGCTTTTCAAGATGCTTGTCATGTTTACTTAATTTAAATTGTACATCATCATGTGTGAAGGGAGGTAGTAGATTAATAATTAAAAAATCTAATTATAATAAATACCTAACCGAGATGCAAAGTAAAAGTAATATCCCGAACACCAAGCTCTATTTGGACATCAAAAGGTTGAGATTTATTTTTTAATATTCTGTTGGATGGTGAATCCGTGAAATCTACCTCTTGAGCCCACATTGGACATCTTAACAGGTTGACCGTCAACAATAATTTAGGCCTAAATCACTTTTTATTATGAAGTGATCAATTTATGAATTTTAGTGAGTCTCGTCTTATCTTGGACCCTAAAAGCAGGCCTCTAAGAATCCCAAAAGTTATGAGTGAGCTTCGACATGCATCATAGTAACGACTCCACTGGGGAATAAGAGATCTTACTCTTAAAAGCATTTTGATTAAGTTACTTATAATTGAGTTTTTGTTATTATTCCTATCTCCTTTCAAAATTGCATTCCTTGCATCAATTTTAGAGCCTTAAAATTAAGTTAGGTGTCCTTATTTCAGGCTTAGTGCTATCCTGAAACACACCCTACACTCACTCATTCTAGGGATGTGTCAAGGAGACTTACTAGACCAAGTCTAGTACCAAATAGTATATAAAATAGTAGCCAATCGATCGTTATGCTTATGATGAGCTAGACCTATTGGTAGGGACCATACTTTGGTAGCCTTAAAGTTTTATCACCCAACTATAGCCCATATAATGACAATAGCTACTTTTCCTAGGATGTGTAACTATAACAACTCGTGCTTGCTATGTGGGCCCTCATGTATTGAACAAGTTCAAATAAATTAGGTGAATAGTAATTAAAGGTTGTCATGCTTTGGTGGGCCTAACCCAACTTATTTGGACTACTTAAATATATGATGGCTAAAACCCATAAGCTTGTGCTTTTAATTAAGAGAGGTTAGGCTGGCAATTTTCTATAGTGCACTATATGTTTCCACTGGATTCCCTGTTGATTCATGGATAAAGACTACTAAGGAAAGAGATCGTACAACCTCCTATATAGGAGTAATAAGGTTGGAAGGTTATGTTTTGCTCGTATGTGGTTGTGATTGATGTTTATCAACATAATTATACCATCATGCATCATGTATATACCACATTAATGCATTATCATCATGCATCATCCTTGATACTTGACTTTTATAGCCATTATAGATTTATTTATGTAGTCAAAAGGGTTAAATAATCACTTTATCCAGAGATCCATGTTTGACCTACCAAAGTCGAGATTAGAGTTAATTACAAAGTTAAGGTCTAAGATTAGTTCGGAGTTTGGTTCAAGTAAGTTTTCAAAAAGCAGTCAAGAGATGACATCAAAAATGGATGATGAGATACCGCAAACTGAGGTTGGAAGAGTTATAGATGAGGTGACAAAGATAACATCCTTGGGGGAAAGGCTATTTGCTTCCATTTTTAGGCCTACAATGGAAAGAGATGAATTCAACAAAAGGCTGGATAGGTGATTTTAAGAGTTTAAGGATAGGATATGAGCTATGATTGGTGGTCTGATGGCTTCTTCAACACCAAAGCATAGCTATGTTTAGGATATTACCATAGAAAATGCTCAGCACTTCAACAAAAGAGAGAAAAAAGGTATGATTCTAAGGATCATTCAATTGATGAATAGGATAAAGAGGAAGAGCCTTCTATGGTAACTATGAGCAATAGGGGCCTTAGTGCTGAAGATGCTACCTTCAAAAAGATGTAAGAGAAAATAAAGGCTATAGCTTAAGTATTATCTACTGGTAGGGGAATGAATCTTGAATATAGGGATTTAGATGGAGATGAGCCACTCCCTCAAAGGTTCAAGATGCTAGATTTGCCTATGTTTGATGGTACTTTTGACCTTTTAGCATATGTTAAATAATACACTCTGATTATTAAAGGGACCACCTTAACTAAGAAATAAAAGGTGGAGTACTTTTGCCTGGACTTAGTAGGCCCAACGATAGACTGGTATCATGGATTTGATAGACATATAAAGGAAGACTGGGATTTTCTTACTAAGGAGTTCCTAAGGTAATATGATTATAGTACCAGGATAGAGGTCACTGATAATTGTGAATTATAAGTATATTGTTAGTATATTTTAGTGTTTTTAATATGTTATTTTAGTATTGATTTGTTTAATTTCTTAATTTTATTATTTATGGACTTAATTATAAATTTTTGTGTTTTTAGATGCTAAATTAGAGAAAAGAGGAAGTTATTTGGAGAAATGAAAAAATTAGAGCAATTTAGGAAATTTGAACAGACGATACACGTTTAGTCCAGAATCATTCTCCTTTATGGAGAAGAGTTCTCTCTACAGAGGAAAATATAAAGAGTCAAGCTTGAATGATCACCTTGGTGGAGGGAATTCTCTCTCTACCGAGGAAAGCATAGCAATGTTAAGATACAAAGGCTTTATCCTTAGTGGAGGGACTTTTCACTCTACCAATGCAATCCAAAGGACACAACACAATTAAATCTCCTCGATGGAGGAATTTTTCCCTCTATCGAGATAAGGTTTGTCAAACACAATCAAACTCTGAATTTTATGGAATAGAAAGCTTAATTACAGCTAGATTTCTTCCACTTTGAGGCTTTTAAGCAAATAAAAAGACCAATATAAAAGAAAGCATAAATTCTGAACAAAGTGAGTTACTTTTTGAAGTTTAAAACTAGTCTTAAAGAATACAAAACCTAAAGTTTGGAGGCTACTATTTGGATGTTCTGAGAAGACTTAAAGGGAAGCTAACAACCTTATGTGTATTCTAATCTTTTCTTTTAGTTTTCAGTTATTTTTATTATGATTAGTGAGTAGTTTTCTTTACTTTTGCAGAGGGAAACCTGAACCCTCATACTTTTATTTGTAATGACTTTGGTTTGACCTTTAATTCAATGGAAGTGGGTTATTTCTTAGTTCTTGAGCAGATTTTTATCTTAAGTTAAGTTGATTTGATGATTGATGTATTGAATAAATGGTTGATCAATTTCATTTATGACTTAAGATTTGTATATTTTTTGTTTAATTCACTTAAGTTGATGCATGATTATGTTATAAAAATTGAGGTAATTTATATGTTAATTAAGATTAGAATTAAGACTAAGAAAGTTGAATTAGGAATATGATTAAGTTAGATCTCTTGAAAAAAAAGGGTTTGATGAAGGTTTAGGAGTTTATAAACCATATAAATAAGCTAAGTGTTAGATTGTTCTTATTATGAGGATTTAATATTTAGAATGATATTCTAAACAAGATATCTTGCTTTACACTGGTTTTTCATAATTACTTGTGTTAGTTTTTAATCAAGTCAATGTAATAGAAGTTGAGGTGGATAGTTCCTTTAGAAGAAGTGGTTTTATCATTGAACCTTACTATCTTTTATTATCCTGTGTTGTTCTTAGTTTTATAGTTTATTATTTTAATTTCATTGTTTAGTCACTGTTTATATTTAGTTTGATTAATTCTTTATCACTATAACCTTGGAAATTCTTTCACACAACCCTCACTTGTAAATTTGAAATACATAATTCAATCAATCCATAGGGTACGATATTTTAGGGTATTGATCTTATTTCCCTTCATTACTTAATTGATCCAGTATACTTGCTAGATACTGGTCAAGTATTTGGCACCATTATCAGGGATTGGTGTTTGTTTTAGATTTAAAAGTTAATATTGAGTGTTCTTCTTCTTCTTCTTCTTCTTCTTCTTCTTTTTCTTCTCTTTAATTTTTCATTCTTTTTTATTCATTTATTCTTTGTAGGTGTCAATAGTTTACAATACAAAAAAATAGGGAATTAGCGATGGAAAATTCACTTTAGTGACTAATGACTGTTTGTCATTATTTTTCTGTTGCTCGTATATTTAGCGACTGAAATAAAAAGTTCCCTCGCTAATTAACCCATAAAATTAGTTGTCATTATTTTAAGAAAATAGTAGCGACTAAATATTTCTTCGCTATTTTTAGTCTTTAAGAAATTGATTATTTTTGTGACAAATTTGGAGTAATATATTTTCGTTGCTAAAATTTAACAACCAAAAATATAGTCGTTGTTTTGTCATAAATTTTTGTTTCTATTTACTGAATTAGCATATTTTTAGCGATTAAGAATTTTTTTGCTATCTGAGATTTTTTATTTTCTTAAAATTTATTATTTATATATCATTGAATAATAAATTAATTAATTGTTTACCAAATATGGAGCAAACACAATAAATAAGTATATAAATGTAAATCATAATATAATTTATAAATTTATCATATAAAATATTGTATCAAGTTATAACAAATATACAATTAATAATTACTTGAAATACTAAATGGGTTTAACACCCTACAAAGTATCATCCTAAAAATAAATCATAATATAAAAAATAACATCCAAATTAACATTAACAATAATGTTTAAATAAAATAATTAGTAAGCAGTGGCAATGCCAATTTGAGGCAGAATTGCAATTATGGGGTGGAGATTGATCATGTGGATTATCTCCTTATGCACCTAAAGGGGAAACATCATCATTCTTTATGTTTAAAATCGACCAAAGCTTGATTTGAAAAAAAAATTATTTTAAAAACTACATAAGCCCAACCAAAGTATCCATACACTAGATAGATCTACTTGAAAGAAATTAGAAAGCATTGTGTATCCTTCAATCATTTATTTCTACAGCTTAAAAAATTCAAAGTAGCCAGGTATGAAGAGCATAACACATCCCAATTTAATTAATAACTAAGAAGTTAAAACATTTGCATGTCAATCATTATTATCCATTTCAGTCCACAATCATTATAAATCGGTATGCATTTTTCAAAGAGGTTGTAGGATAGCTATCGGTATCATAAATAGCACCAACAATTTGAATCACATGAGATACAGGCAATTTGAAACCCCTGCACAAGTTTAAAATTTTTGTAATTGAATAAATACAAAAAAGGGATTGGAAATAGAAAAATTAGTATTGGCAATACTATCTTATCTTTGAATTCTTAACTCTTGGTAAAAGATAAAAAAAGGAAAGTTAGAAGATAATACGGGGTAATTCTTTCTTCTCCTACTAGGCAAAAGATTCTAGGTCGAACTTTAGGTACTTTATAACATGCATCCAATAGTTCTGGTCCAGCAGCTCTTTGAATGAGATTATACAAGAAATGGATACATCCATCTACACCTTCACCCCCAAACATTCTTTCATTTGCTGGATTTACATATAATAAATAGCATTCAATTTCATATAATATGCAATATAGTTAAGCAGCAATAAGTGGAACATAGAAATGATAATGATTTAATAGTAGAAGTGTTGCAGAACTCACTTTGAAGACCCAATTGATTAATAACTACAACAAACTTCATGTACACCTCTGTAGAGCATATAAAGTGGGGCTTTTTCTAGGTGCTAGTGTCATCTTTTTAATTCAAATTCTCTTTAAGATCATCTAAGTCCTCTCATGTGTTTTTCATGTTGTAATTCTACTTTGAGTTACCAAACACAAGCCATTACGGATATGACATAGATATAATTGGGAACCTTCCTCGTATAGTCACAACACCAATGTCTACAAATTCATCTATATTGACTTTTCCAAATGCTACATTAGTCAATCTTTTAAGATAAAAATGATATTTTTGTGATAAAAACAAAAATAATAAGATTCAGCACATCATTTATGGTAAAGTTTGAAAAAGAAAAACATCACAAAATGACCACAAAATTGAGTTGCAAAGGATACCCATACTTAGTAAGTTAATTCCACTCAAATGATAGAAACAACTTTGAAATTTACCTAGGATAAATAAATTTATATATATAGCAAGAAGCCAAAAGACCCTGAAAAATGTACCAAAATTTATTTAACCAACAATAATAACAAAGCTACTTAATACCCTAAATACATTATTAGCGAATGTAGTTCCTATGGCAAAGAAGGATGGGAGAGTTAGGGTATGTATAGATTATATGATTTAAACAAATCATGCCCTAAAGACAATTTTCCTCTACCTCACATAGATGTTCTAGTTAATAGTGCAGCTGTCTGTACCATGTACAATTTTATAAATGGATATGCCGAGTATAACCAAAATTTGAACAAGATAGTGGATCAAGTTAAATTATCCTTCATAACTGAGTGGAGAACATATACTTATAAAGACATGCCATTTTAACTTAAAAATGCTGGTGTTACCTATCAGAAGATGGCATCTAGGATACTAAATGACTTGATTTATAAGGAAGTGGAAGTATATATCGATGATATGATGATCAAGTCAGTTACTCAAGAAGGTCATTTTAAAGTATTGGAGAAGTTGTTCTAGAGGATCAATAAGTACAACCTTTACCTCAACTTGAAGAAATGCATCTTTGGGGTGACTTCATGTAAGCTCTTAAGGCATGTGGTAAGCCAGAGAGGTAATAGAGGTAGATCATGATAAAGTAAGAGCCATCAGAGAGATACCACTCCCTTAGAAGGAAAAAGAGGTTAAAGGGTTCGTAGGAAGAATTTAGGACATATAGCAGGTTCATAGCCAAATTAACTTTGATTTACAAGCTAATATTCAAACTACTCAAGAAGGATCAGCCAGTGGTCTAGAATAAGGATTATCAAAAGGCATTTGATACTATCAGGGAATATCTATTGCATCTGCCAGTACTAAGAACTTATCATGTAAGAAAGCCTCTGATTTTATATTTGGCCATAGAGGATAGTTCAGAAGGGGCAATGATGGCTCAAGAGGATGACTTTAGGATTAAGTATATAGTGTACTACCTTAACAAGAAGTTTATCGCTTATGAAGCAAAGTATATAAAAGTTGAAAAGTTATATCTAGTGGTCATTTGGGCATCAAAAAATCTGAGACACTACTTCCATTCTTATAGGATATAAGCTATGGATAAGCAGAACCCTCTTAGTTACTTACAAGAACCGCACTCACTCTTTGGGAAAATGGGAAGGTGTTTGATTCTTCTATAAGAATTTGGTATAGAATACATCACTAGGAAAACAATCAAAGGGAGAGCAGTAGCAGAATTCTTGGTTGATCATCCACTAGAAGGTGAAGAGATGACCTATGATTTCTCTAATGAGAATAATATAGCCATAATAGTTTAAGGATCCAAAAGTTGAATCCTAGTGTTCGACACCCCTCTCATCCTACCTAAATCCTAGAGACTAGGGTATTAAGAAAATACACCACAACAAGTTTTTGGTATCATTGCTAGAGAATCGAGAATTATAAGTTTTTTTTAGATAATTTAGGAAGGAAAAAGGTTGATTTAGGCCTTTTGTTTGTTTTAATTTGCAGTAACTTTATTATATTTTTTTGTTATTTTTTTGTATGCGTCGTGGTGGTGGTGGTGGTGGTAGTGGTGATAATCTTCTTCTATTTGGTCCTGAAATTGATAGAAATTTTTGTGCTTTACGTAGGGAACAAGAATGAAAGCAACAAGAAGAAAAAGACCAAAGTTCCAACATTATAGTTGAATAAGACAGGCATACTTTGGGAGATTTTGTTATACTTGATATTTTGGGGAGTTTTTATAGGCATTGTGGCACCTACTATACCCAAAAATAACTTTGAAATTAAGCCTAGCATAATTCAAATGGTTCAAAATAATCAGTTTGGTGGTCTCCAAGGAGAAGAACCTTATACCCACATATTAGCCTTTCTCAATGTGTGTGCTACATTTAAGATAAATAGAATCATGGATGATGCAATTAGACTTAGGTTATTCACTTTTTCGATTAAGGACAGGGCATAATTATGGCTAGCTAGTTTGCTTAGTGAGTCTATTACTACACGAGATTAATTTAAGCAAGCTTTTCTACATAAATATTTTCCACCTCATATGATGGCTAAATTTAGAAATAAGATTACAACTTTTAGGCAACATTCTAATGAGACAATTTATGCAGCATGGGAGAGATTTAAAGAACTTCAAAGGCAATGTCCTCATTATGGCTTGCCCAATCAGATGATTCCTCAAATCTTTTACAATGGTTTGACGAATGAAAACATAAATATAGTTAATGCAACCTCAAGATAGCAAAAAAAGTGGTCACTTTGCTTGAGGAACTTGCTTCACAAGGGTATATGGGAGATGAACCAACCATAGCAAAAGTGAAAGGAGTCTTGGAGCTTGATACCATCAATTTATTGATAGCAAAGGTAGATGCACTCACCGATTTGGTAAGTAAATCTCAAGTTAATTCTATTAAAAATTCAATTATTTGTTTGTGAGTTGTGTGGAGGATCTCAATCCTACACACAATGCACTATGAGTAATAATGAAGAATTCAATTTTATTCAAGGTAGTTTTAACTAAAGGGGAGGATTGAATTCCAATTCTTATAATCCCCAATGGAGGAACCATCCTGGATTTTCTTGGTCTAACACTTAATCACAACTTAATCCTCTAAGCAATCCCATGCTTAGACCATAAATTCCACCTAATTTTCTTATAAAACCACCTTTCAATCCCTTATAACCAAAATCCCATCTTGAATCCCTTATTGAACAATTCATTGGTAAGCAAATTGCTACCAATAAAAATAATGATGAGTTATTCTAGTAAGTCAATACAAAGCTTGAGCAACTTACTACCCATACCGGGATTTTAGAGACTCAAATAACCTAACAAGCTTCTTTAAGTTCTCAACCCTTAGGAAAGCTACCAAGTCAACTGGAGTTTTCTTACTAAGAGACTTATCAAGCAATTACTCTAAGAAGTGGTAAGTAGGTTGATAATCATGAGGTAAAAGTTAAGAAAGTGTTAACTTAAGATGATGAATCTAATGGTGAGTCTATTAAGTCTAATGTGCATGATGTAGTTGATAGTAATGATGAGGTTATTAAGCATAAAAAAGGTAAAAAGATGGATGACCAATTAATGAGAAAGATGAGCCTAAAATAAGTGTGAAAACTTTGTCTTTTCCTTAAAGTTTTTTAAGAAGGGATTTAGATAAGCAATTTGGCAAGTTTTTAAATTATCTTAAGGATATAACTATAACTATTCCATTCATGGATGCTATGAGAGATATGCTCTTATGGAGAAAATTTTTAAAAGATATAACTATATATAAAAGTAAGATAGAAGAATATGGTTTGGTGTCATTAGAAGAAGAGTCAAAGGCTATATACTCTAAGTCTCCACCAAAGCAAAAGAATTTTGGTTGTTTTATGGTTCATTATGTTATAGGTGGTGTTCCTTTTAAGAAGGTTCTTTGTGATGTTGGTGCTAGTGTTAGTCTTATGCCTTACGCTATCTATAAAAGATTGGATTTAGGTGACCTTAAGCCTACTAGTATGTGTTTTTCTATGTTTAAAAAAACCATCACTCACCCCTTAGGTATTATTGAAAATGTGCCTACTAAGGTAGGTAAGTTTGTTATACCCATCGATTTTATTGTACTAGAAATGAAAGAGGACTTAGAAATTCCTATATTGTTTGGGAGGCCTTTCCTAGTTATAGTTGGTGCTATTATTGATATGAAATAAGGCAAAATTACCTTAGAAGTGAATAATGAAAGTGTAGAATTTGATGTTTTTCAAATGATGAGATCTTCACCTATAGAAAGTGTAAGTAGGATTGATTCTTTTGATATTATTGAGGAATCTGTTGATGATGTTTTTCATGATTGTTTGAGGTTAGAACCTATTAAGCCTTATGATATAGAGGATGGTCATGTGCATCAATTTGAGGATAATGATCATGTTTGAGTATGTTCAATTCATCTAATAGTTTAGGTTAGCTAGTTTAGTTTTATTAAGTATTTCTTTAACCATATTTTCAGTTTTTTTAGTTTTTACACGTTTATTTTAGCTTTTATTTACACAAGTTATTTCTATATGTCTAGTGTAGTATGTATATAAGCTTGTTTGTTGATTTTTGCGACCCCAGCAAGTTCACTAGATCAAAAAGTAATATAAGAAAATATAGTTAAGATCCCAGAATATCATACCCTAAGGATAAAAGGGCTATTAAGGGAGATATCTAGAGTTGAGGAAGATTAATTTGAGACAAATTCCCAAGTTTTTGATAGAAGAGCATCCTAATTCTAATTAACATAGTAAATAAAATTAAACTAAAGATTAAAACATTAATTAAAAAATTGCCAAGGTACTCTAATATTTCCCATACCCAATACAATGAATTAATCATATATGATTCATATGGCTTAAATGTGCACAACCATCTAAACCCTTAGTATCCCATTTCGAAGCCTTATACTCTAACTACTCGATATTCCATTTTGGAGGTTATCTGATAGCCAACATAAGTATAGGTCCCAAGACATAGATATAAAATAGTATCCCATTCAGGAGCTTACTAACTCAATACCTATCTATCCTTCAACTATTTTTAAAATTAACAATACACAAGCTATAAACCTAAGGCCTTCATTCTGGAATCCTACCTACCTTGATTTATAGCTCCTACAGAGCTAAAACAGAGCATGCAAATACCCATGCCATTCAAACATAAAAACCAATCACCCAATGAAGCAAAAAGGTCAAATGCTCAGTAAAATAGATAAATAAAGAAACCTAATGAAGAACATAACATTTAGACATATATATATCAAAAATAAGTTCAATCCATTACATAAGTATGGGGATTTATAGGTCCCTTAGAAATAAAACTATAAATTACACATTAATAAAGTAAAAGGAGAAAGGAAAGAGGAAACTCAGAAGCTCATTGTAGTTGATGGAGCTCCAAGTTGAATCCAAGCATTGTCCTCCAACTCTCCAGCAAAATAAAGGATAAAACTAAAACTAATGGCAGAAAATTAAATCTAACCCTAAAACTTGTATTGAAAATAAATCTAATCTAAGTTACTATTATAGAAAATAAATAAAAAGCCCTAAAAAAATGGGGAAAAAACCCTATATCTAAAACTGTTACTCTCTTTTCCAATCCCCTATTTTTTTTCCAAAGAAATGCTGCTTTTATAGAGATTTGCAGATGGATAAAGTGGAGACCAATGGTCTCAGCTGAGTCTAGTCAACCTAAAATGATATTTTAGCAATGGCACACAACTAAGACCAAAGTGTCTCAGCCGAGTGCACCATTTTGGATTGAATTTGCTCGAGTTTTGCATTGGACTCTACAGAGACAAATGGTCACGATCGAGTCTATTTGGTTGGACTCTATCAAGACAAATGGTCTCAACTAAGTTTAAAAATAAAATGGTCAAGATTGGAGATTCTTCAAGGCATATGGCTGAAACACTTTGGTCTCAACCGAGTGCAAGTCAATTCCCTGCATAAAAGTTTAAATTACCCCATTAAGCAAACCAAAACATTGATAAATATTAATATAATTTTGTCTGTCATAAAAAGAGAAATTTAACACTTAAAGCACTAAAAATCACACAAAATGAGACATAAATTTCTCTATTGGGCCTTTTGATACAACCAAATAGAAAAACCTAAGGGCGTCATATTCTAGGAGCCCAAACTATATGATTGAATAAATCCTCCTCTATTTGTTGCAGGACGAGGACTTCTTCTCCTTCCCCTTCGTCAAACAAAAATATACTGAAATTAAACACAAAACTTAGAGTTATCATTGATGTTTTATGTTACTAATTCATATTTGCATGTTGTTTTTGATGTTCTGATGGTTTTTTTCTTAGATTTTGCAAGTTTATGTTTTTGAGTTTTAAGGAGCAGTGTGACGAGTCATAACACCTATGATGACTCATTCTAAAGAGTCTTCATGCTGACTTGAAGGTGGTGCTGACTTGTATGCTGAGTCATTTCTGACCATTGTATCCTGCATCACCAATAAATGTACCATTTCATAAAGAGTTATGTCTGTGTCAAGTCATAACACCTTATAGAGAGGATTCATACTGAGTCATCCCCTTTGTGCTAACTCATGACACCCCAAAAATTGGCCAAAAATTTCTCTACTTTCATTTCTTTAAATGCCCTATTTCAATTTTGTTTTTTTATCTTTAATTTCTATCATTGTTTTTCAGTTTCTCTTTTTAAATTGATTTAAAAAGGAGTTAGAAACCGTAAAGGGTTGTCTTTTCCTATAAAGGGTCATAACTCTCCTGCTTTTTCTCATCCCTTTTCAAAAATTTCTTTCCATATATATACTAGTCTTCCACCTTCTTTATTGTGGCAGACTTTTGTTGTTCCTAAAGGAGTTATTTAACTATAAATATTCCTTAGTTGCCTTCTTCCTACTCTATCTTAGTTTTCTCTCACTTATTTCTTTCAAACCCTTTCTTAAGTTGTTAGTTCCCTTTGTTCTTTGTCTTTCACGTGTTTTTCATCAAGTTTGTTTCCCTTTTTCTTTTGATTCTTTCTTTTTTATTGTTTAAGATGCTAAGGACTAGATGATCTACATCTTTAAGGCCTCAAGAGGGAGCTTTTCAAGATGAAGATCTCACTTTCATGTACAAGGCCTCATTTTCCATTTTTTATCATTAGGAAGGTGCTAAGTTTGCTTTTCTTAGGACCAGAGGACTTGTGGCTTGTAATTATCTTTCTACTAGCATCTTGAGAGATTTAGGTATGCTTGAAACTCTAAACAATCTTTTGAGTTCTTATGGTCTTGCTAGGTTTATTTCTATGCATGAGCTTACTTATATTAAATTGGTGTTAGAGTTTTATGCTATGTAACATGTCTACTATATCATTGTTGAGCATTAGAAATTAGTTATTTGGCTACTTTATGTTAAGTACATTTCTCATGTTCAAAGATGATTCTTAGGGAAACTCTTTTTTTAACTTGGAAGGCAAATGATTTTTTATTAGTTTCCTCACTTGGTTTTTTTTGCATTCCTGCTTCAGGATAAGCAAAGTTTAAGTGTGGGAGAATTTGATGCCAAGAAAATTAGCATAGTTCTATAGTGTGATATTGTATTTATTTCTTAGGTATTTTTATGTATTTTATTATATTTTAGGTTACTTTTTATGTATTTTTTGTTTTGCAGGTTAAATGTACTTAATTGAGTGAAATAAAGCATAATTGAAAGGATTTTCATTGAAGAATAGCAAAAAAAGGTCTTTAGAGATTTCAAGAGCCTGTGCCAACTCATGACAGGCTGTGCTGACTCATCACAAGGACTTAGTATGCCGACTCATGATGTGTTGAAATGACTTATAAAGCAGTTGAGGTTGTAATGACTCATTCCATTTGTGATGACTCGTTATAGAGCCTTGGTGTGCCAACTAGTCTAACTCGGCACAAGGTGTTTCAACTAATGATAGAGACCAACATTTGAAACCTTTCAAGCACCCCTTCAGAATTTCAACCGCTATTTAAAAAGGCATCATTTGGAACATCTTTGGGCCTATAAAATCATGAAGACAACCAATTTTTAAGGAAGTTAATAGAGAATAAGATAGAAAAACTACTTTTGTAACTTACATATTAATTTGGAAAGATTATGAGAAAGAAAAATACACCAAGGAAGAGGAGAGAGCAAAAGAGGTTTCTGTAGGAGTATTAAAGAGTTTTCTACTTTCTTTTCTTCTTTAGATTTTACTTAACTTAATATCTCTTATCTTGTGTCTTTATTTTCTCAACATGTAGTTAGGTTAACTTTGTGTTGTTAGAATTGCAAATATGAATTGATATTTAGCTATATGCATTCTTTTGTTTAAGTATAATTGAATTAAGTTTAATTGGATTCTTAATTTATTATGTACACTTGATCACCATATATAATATGTTAATAAACTTGTTCACAATGAGAATTGGGACATCTTGGTGGAAAAGTAATTAATCTTACTTGAAGTTAAAAATCACTTAGGAAACAATGTTCTTTTTAAAGGTCTTAAGAATAGGCGTAAAACTTCATGATTTTCATCTATCTCTATGATGATATGAGAGTGCTCATAGACTCTAGATGGGAATGCCCTTATTTGGCAATGAGAATTGTATCTGGGGATAGTTGGCTTTATTCTCCATTCATTGCATGCTTATATGTTTATTTGCACTATTGCAAGATCAATTGATGCTTTGTAATTCTAACATTTTAAATTATTGATTGTAAGTTGTATATTGTAATTTATATTAGATAATTAGATTAGTTAGTAAGAAATTAAATTAACCAATTCTATTTTGTTATCATTTCCTATCCATCTTATTATCCAACTAAATAATATAAAATAACACTTATATCCAGAAATTGATTCCTAGTGTTCGACACCCTTCTCACCCTATCTAAGTTCTAGAGACTAGGGTATTAAGAAAATACACCGCAGCAGCTCCTTGTGAGGACTACTATTCTTGATCTCAGTACTTGTGACTTGACCACTTCTACTTCATACAAGCAATGGGTCATGAATCCAATAGTCGATAATAGGCTATCTCATCTTTGGCACCTGGATAGAGAAAGATATGATACAGATAGACTAGATTAGATACTATCATCAATTATGTTTTAGCTTTTATTTAACATGTAAAAAGGATATGCTACTTTTAAATATATCAATGACATTATGAATACATGCATGACATTTCATTTTGATTTTAGGACACATGATCAACATTTGATATTATCCCAATGATACATATTATTTAGTCTTAGAGTGAAACTTTAAAAGCATCCTAACTTCTGTCATCAATTAGCCCTCTTGGATTTTCTTTATTGATTGTTTTCTCTCAACCTATAATTTTTTTCTTATGATGCCTTTTTTTGGTTTTCACCTTGACAAAGGACCAAATTTTAGCAAGGCCATTATTTTTTTCAATTTTCGACCAGTAGGGAATTTGTTCTCTTTTTTTTTCTCTTTTTAGTCTTAGCCATGGAACCTTTTCAATCTATCTACATTCACTGGTTCTCTAAACTCATTGTCATCACTGTCTGATAGAATGACAACTCCTTTAGATAACAACTTTTAAGCATAAAATGTTCTTCCTATATAGGCCTAAACTTGCCTTGGATATTCAAGATTCCAGGCCTCATTTGTTTGAATATGAGATCTCCCTCTCTCAAAGGGTGCTTTTTAACCTTCTTCCCAAATGAATGAGCTAATCTCATCTAATAAATTTGATTGTGATAGTATGCCCACATCCTATCACTATCTAGTAGTTTAAGCTGCGATAAACTTTATGTAGCCCATTTTGCTTTTGGTATCTCAGCTTCTAAGGCCACAAGTAAAGATTAATGCTCAATTTCTACTGGCAGTACTACTTCTATCCCATAAACAAAAGAAAATTGAGTGGACCCATAGAAGTTTTGGCTGTGGTCTTGTAACCCTATAGCATGAAGGGTAGCTTATTAACCCAATCTTTATAAGTTCGAACCATCTTAGCCAGAATTCTTTTCACATTCTTATTGGCCACCTCGATTGCTCCATTTGCTTGAGGTCTATAAGGAGAACACTTATAGGTTACACCATAATTATTTGACATTATATGATGAGGCAAACCATATCATCATATTGTATTCCTTTCAATGAACTTAGCCATATCCCTTGCATGTACCTTTTTAAAGGATTCTTCTTTTAATCACTTAGTAAAGCAGTCAATGGCCATTATAATGAACACGTGCCTATTTAAGTTAGATAATAAAATTGATAGGCAACGTTAACAAAATGAAATTGTTTAATTTAATTTCTTACTAACTAAACTAAACTAATTATCTAATCTAAATTAAAAAATACAACTTACAATCAATAATTAAACATGTTAGAATTACAAAGCATCAATTAATCTTGCAATAGTGCAAATAAACATATAAGCATGCAATGAATGGAGAATAAAGCCTATTATCCCTAGATGTAATTCTCATTATAAAATAAGGGCATTCCCATCTAGAGTCCATGAGTAGATGCAATTCTCATTATAAAATAAGGGCATTCCCATCTAGAGTCCATGAGCACTCTCATTTCATCATGGAGATAGATGAAAACTATGAAGTTCTATGCCTATTCTTAAGCCCCTTAATGTGAATCCTTTATCTCCTAAGTGATTTTTAACTTCAAGTAAGATTAATTACTTTTGCACCAAGATGTCCTAATTCTCATTGTGAACAAGTTAATTAACATATTATATATGGTGTTCAAGCATACATAATAAATTAAAAACCAATTAAACTTAATTCATTCATACGTAAACAAAATAATGTATATAGATAAAAATCAATTCATACTTACAATTCTAAAAACATAAAGTTAACCTAAATACATGTTGAGAAAACAAACATACAAGACAAGAGAAATTAAACTAAGTAAAATCTAAAGAAGAAAAGAAAGTAGAAAACTCCTTAATACTCCTTTAGTAACCTCTTTTGCTCTCTCCTCTTCCTTAGTGTATTTTTATTTTTCACAATATCTCTAAATTGATATGTAAGTTACAAAGTAGTTTTTCTATCTTATTCTCTATGTAACTTTCTTAAAACTTGGTTATCTTCATGATTTATAAGCCCAAATATGTCCTAAATGGTACTTTTCAAAGAGAGGTTGAAATTCTGAGGGAATGTTTGAAAGGTTGCAAATGTTGGTCTCTATCAAGAGTCAGCATACCTTGTGCTGAGTTAGACTAGTCAGTACATCAAGGCTTTGTAACGAGTCATCACGAATGGAACAAGTCATCATAACCTCAACCACTTCATGAGTCATTTCAACATAGCATGAGTCGGCATACTAAGTCCCTATGATGAGTCGACACACCCTGTCACGAGTTAGCACAGGCTCTTGAAATCTCTAAGAATCTTTTTCTTCCATTATTCAATGAAAATCCTATCAGTTATGCTTCATTCCACTTAATTAAGCATATTTAACCTACAAAATAAAAAATACATAAAAAGTAACCTAAAAAGTAACAAAATACATAAAAATACCTAAGAAATAAATACAATATCACACTATATAACTATGCTAATTTGCTTGGCATCAGGAGCTAAGTCTAAATCCTCCAATGATACTCCGACAGGAAAGGAACAACTGAAATTCCACCTTGAAAGCCCAATGGATAGCTAACGATATCCTATCAATCATCAAACTAATGAGCACAATGGGCGATTACGTAGAAGGTAGCCTGATGTAATCCATATAGAGGGACACACCCAGATGCTCCATCTCGAACTAAAAAAGTGATGGATAGCCAAGTGCACCTGAACATGATGTCATTATCTGTTAATCGAGCCATCCAATCAACTTCCATCTAGATTGACTCAAATCCACGCTTCAAGTGTCTAAGTTTGACATATCTTATAGGGTAAGTACCCATGGCTCTGACTTGAAGGGAGGCTCTGACAACAGCTTTAACTTCTTATGAAACCATATCTAAAAAAAATACTGCTGGGATGAGTTGGATCCATCTCAAGCAAAAATAAGGTAAGAAAATATGTGAAAATATGAAAAGACACATTTTACAATAAGAAAAGCTAGTACAAAATCCACAAGAGGTGTGCTACCTTCAAAATAAGGATATACCTAAAGCAGTATAGGATTACCAGTGAAATGGGAATGAAGATCATAATGGACAATATCGAAGCCAATTATGGTGTCTGTTAAAATCAGAAGAAAGGGATTATACCCTTTTCGTACATTGTCCATAATGCTAAACAGGGCATAATTCGCAATCATCAAGTCATTAGTGAGCACTAATAAGCATCGAACAAAATAACAAAGCAAAATGATAGCATACTAAAAAGTGGGCACATCATCAAAGTCTTTCAGGACGTTCATCAAAGGCTCTGAAGGAAAGGTCCTCCTATGAGGTACTAAACCCCTAGCCTTAGAGGAAAGGATGCCAAGGGCACGGGCTACCTCCTTGTGATAACTTGGACCAATGAAAAGCAAGCATGGTCGAGTATCAAGGATAAACTTGGCACCAACTATCTCAGCAAATTCTTCTGGAAAAAGGTATAATTCATGGTGGGTAAACCTAAACAAATGGAATTATGGGTCCCAATACCTAGCAATAGTAAAATCATATTTCTATCAAAAGATACTATTCTAAAAAACCTGAGGTTGGAATATGGAGCCAAAAAGGATCCCCCTATGTTCTCAGGTCATCCAATAATTGGTGTAATTTTACAAGTGCAGAAGTCATGATAATAGGAATTTTCAAGTAATCTAAGTGCAGAAATAACAGGAAGAAATACATAAAAGAAAAGAAAAAATGCTAAAAAGGGAAAGAAATGGAAAAAAAGAAGAGAGAAAGTACCCGACAGAAGCTTCTTTTAAAATGGGAGAAGTTAAAGGCACAAAGACCAAGTAAAGTTGGCATTATTTATAGAAAAGGGATGACAGATGGCCATCCCTCAAAAAGTGAGCCATGGCCAGCCCATCTGTCACATTTGGATGTCCAAAATGCATTTTTCTACATGTCCCATACATTGCACATACACGTTATTGCATTTTCTTATGTTATCATTTTTGTAGGGGAATCTAAAGGCTACATAATCAAGGTAAATGAATTTAGAAGAATTTGGATGCAAAGAGTCCAAAAATTCAAGAGGTAAGGTAAATTTTAGGGAGTATTTTGGATTTCCAATAAATATGTATGACTAAAATAAATAATACATATATGTAAATACATAAATAAGATGAAATAATATCAAACATGTGTGACAAGGATAAAAATAATGTGATTTTTGGTAAATAATGTAAATAGGAATTAAAAAAAATAACAAAATTAAAAAAAATGAAGAAAGGTCAAAAGTTAAAAAGTAGTGTTAAACAGGACGTATTATACGACCATCCGTTGCTAGAGGCGGACAGACTACGTGTCTATCGCTTGAAAATTTAAAAATAAAAGTCCCTTCTTCTTCTTTCTTCTTTCTCCCAAAATTGCCATTTTCAAAACCTTAAAGGTTGTATCAATTTTCTGAGTTTCCTCCCTCATTTTTGGTCTATTTTTTGAGTTGTTTCCATTTAAATTCTCCTGGTAATGACAAGCACTTCAGGGAGCTATCTATTTCTATTTTCTTTCACATTTTCTTTCATCTTTGTACACATCACAAGTAAATATTATTTAATTTTTTTCTACATTTTACTTAGTTATTTTGTCAAATTAATTATGTTTTAGACCACTTTTTGTATTTTTAGACCTTTAGTAGCAGATAATTTATGTGAGCATGTTGCCTTATAGTTTATAACTGAATGTTGCCTATAGGAGTTTAATTTATGTTTATAAATGACCATTTACATGACACTGTAGCTAGGAAAATCCTTCTGTATGAGCATGTGAATTGTAAATATTTTAGCAACTGATATAGGTAGCTCTTATTTAGATTTTTTTAGCATGTTGTACCAAGACTGTAATTACACTAAGATAATTTGAGATAAATTTAGGTTCCTAGGTTAAATGGCTTAGGTTGTGTTGCTTGGTAGCTAATGATGGCCTGTTGATTACTTTAAAATGATTTTTTATGCAAGCGTTAAGTACATTCCTTGCTGGAATGCTATCGAATTTTTGTTAAAATGTCTATAAATTCTAAAATATTTATTATACCTCATTTGTCATGCATGCTTGCTTGATCGCTCGATGATGGGCTTAGGATGTCATTCATTATATTATGGCGCTAAGCACACATTTTTATGCAATTTGGCTATCTCTATCTAAGCCGACATGCTATTAGAATTCTGACTAATTCTAACACATTGGTTTACTTGTAACTCAAGTCATCTATAGAAATTTGACAAATGATCTTTTTTGTAGAATACCTCGAATGGCCATATAAAATACTCTGACTCAGCCTATACCTTCATACATGATGCCTGAGTAGGCCACCAGATATCAAGCCTTGCTATGAGTTCTATTCCGAGCCAACTGCTTTATATCCAAGTAGTTTCTGTAGTCTATTGAGTTGATGAAAGAGATTGATTGACTCTTAGCTAGAGCGGAGTGGATAGAGTTCTTTTCCCCAGCATTTCAAACATATCAAAATGTTACTAAAGAGGTCTTAGCCGTATTGGAGTACAATGGCTTCTAGAGATCGAACACTGATGGGGGTGTGGTACAGTTCCAGGCACTGGGCATTCACTACAGCATTACGCACCAATGATTCACTAAGGGCATAGGCCTTTCGATTGGGCTTGATGTGGCACCCTCGATAGGATAGTGGCCTAAACAAGAGAGATAGCAGTAGTATTTATAGGGGCCAAATGTCGGTGAGACATAGTATAAAGCATGATGTTAGCCACTTAAGCATATTGATACATTTAGATAGTGCTATCTACATCCTACTTGGGTTACACAGGAAGCCCTAGATTAGTCAATTTAGCTGAGATCACTAGTCTATGGGGGATACGAGAGCATAGGCACGTAGACATTACCCATAAAATCATCACCTCACTGGTCAAAGTGCCCACCTAGTCCACCATGCAGATTTGCATAAAAGTTGTCATAACCCAATTATTGCTATCATTGGGGGTAGACAATAGCAGGTTTGGGGACCCTATTTTGGAAGATATTTATGTGGATTTACAAGCTACACTTATTATGAAGATGATAGAATTGATTCAAGGATGGAAGGGTTAGTATCGACTGTTGACCATTTTCAAGAATAGAGAAAGGTGTGGTCTAGACCTAATAGTACCAAACCTACCTGTAGAGGAAGATGTTCAGGGTCAGCCTTTATAGGAGTCAGTAGCAGCGCCATGGGCACCTCTAGTACAATCGGGACATTAGGATGATTGAAGGAATAAGCCTCAGGAGCCTTAGTAGCATCACAAAGCAGACATTGACTCCAACTATGAGATTGATATGCCGATAAACCTGCAGGATGATTTGAAGGGGTTACCTTAGCAACCAGCACATCCTCGATCAACAATAAGACACTAGCGGTCATAGGTTAGGAGGATAGGGAGGTTTTCTCCTTACAGGCATTTGGGGGAATCCACCTCGACCCCTCCTCCATCGCATAGCCATCACCGCCTCCAGCATACCTAAAGGTATCTTTATCTATTTTACCACCAGTGTATCCGTCATCAGCCCATTTATTTGATGATATATCTAAGAGATTGATTACCATAAAGAAGGCTATTAGATAAAAGGATCAGACTCTATAGTAAGTGCTAGTAGTGTTGCAGTCTCTACAGACATTACTAATAATATTGCAAGCTCTGCAGATAAAAGTGTAAGGTATCAATGTTGATCTAGCGACTACAAGCCAAAGATTTGATGGATCCCAATAGGTAGTTTATAAGTCTCTTAGCTAGATTATGAAGTAGGGCACTTGTAATAAGGGTGAGGTCCCTAAAGGCAGATAGGCTATAGTTAAATAGATGAATAGTTGAAGAGGTACATTAGGTACTTAAGGGATGATCTGATAAGGCTCTTTAAGCTGCACTCTAGGGCAATCACTAAGTTTAGCCAAGGTTTAACATAGTTAGCAGAGGTGATAGTTCATATTCTACAGCCCTTAACAGCTGCATTGCAAGGATTCCACTTCAGATTCAAGCAGGATGATGAGCAGCCACCAACAACATTACAGGCCATGGCACCTGCAAGACCTTTTAGGCCTTTAGCTTTCAAACCTCTATTTGGGCCGGCCTACCACAGAGGACTGGGGCTATCCTAGTAGATTTGTTATTTTTGTGTTTAGGGAGTTTAAAAATTTGTTTAAATACTTTTGATGTATGTAAAGATAGAATTTGTATTTAATTTATATACTTACTTCTTGTTTTGATTATTGTATTCGTGCTTAGTATACTTGAAAAAGAATATGATGATACTAACAAGAAAACATGTAATAATAACAAACAAGAGCAAAAAAAGTAACCAAAAAAGAAAAAATGACCTAAATAAAAAAAGAAGAGAAAAGAGAAAAGAAAACATGCAAACACAAAAAAGCAGAACATTAATATAGATTCTTCTCACAAGTACTTGAACCCCTATCAAAGGGTATATATCTACCACTATAATAAAAAGATGGACTAAGGCACCCATCCTTATCATAAGAGATTTTTTGAATAGGCTGAAATTAAAAGAGATGCACAGCAAAGAGAAGTATGAAGGATTTTATATCCCTTTTTGCTTATTCATACAAACCGAAGTCAATGAAAGGCAGGAGTTGATGGGAAGCAAGCTATGAAGTACAGTCACTATGAACTAGCTATATTTTTGCTATTATGTTTAAGCTATTGAAAAGCCACCTTTTGAAACCTTTGCCACTAAAAGCCTTGTAAAAACTAAATTATTATAAGGTCAAAATGGAATACTGTCAAAGCAAGAGCTTTATAATGGTTAGAATCCCATCGTAGCAATCCATGTTTATTTAGGCTACAACCAAAAGGATGCTGGATAATGAACCAAACTCTTATAGTATGGGATGTTTTGATCTGAACACATAAGAAGTTATGAGACTAATGTTGACAATAAGGAACTATTGGACAAGAGACGAAAATCCTATTGACAATATAGATTTTATGAAAACATAGAATGAGACCAAGCATGTTAACAACCTTGATGATGTTGGTTTTTCTTACATTGATACCAATTTGCAGAGTGGTGACATAGTCATTGGGAAGTGCATAGAATCAAGCCAAGATCACAGTATTGAGCTGAAACATCACCAATATAGATATATGCTCACAAAACACAAGCTTTAATCATGTTAATATCTCTTCACAAATGCATATTTGCCATAAATTCCTTAAGTAGAATGTTATTTCAAAAGGGGCATCAAAGCCCGTAGAGATCCCAAGCTAACACAATTGAAAGGTTAGGTACATCTATAGATGACATAGCCAAATATCACTCAAACTCGTTTGATTATGCATGCCATCAATCTGGCGCTAATCAAATACAATAAGTCAATCTGACTTTGTATGCTACCAGCTAGCACTAATCAAATCCAATCAACTTATCTTGATTTTGTATGTCGATGAGCTATCATTAATTAAACATTCAATCTAGGGTTAACATATCGATAAATTGATGTTGACTACCCAAACTAAGGTTAATGCATTAATAACCTGATGATAACTACCAAACCAAGAGACTCACTACCTTAGAAGGTACATGTTTTAATCAACCAAGAGACTCACTAATTTAGAAGGTACATGTTTTAATCTACTAATAGACTCATTGCCTTAGAAGGTATGTGTTTTAATCAACTAAGAAACTCACTACCTCAGAAGGTATATGTTTTAATCAATATAGAGATTCACTGCCCCAAGTACACATCTTTTCTCATTTTACTCTGAATTTTAGCTTAATTTGTCACCAGGGCACTAGCTTCCTAAAATTAGGGGTAGCTATAGATACCGTGATCCAAGGCAGCCTAGAGCAAGGTTACTCGATGATGAAAAAATAGTATATTTCTGATAATAGATGTGGATCTCAAAGCTCTGATTGCAAATTTCTCATAGTTTTCTCGAAGATTTTATTATTTCTCAAGTATTTTTGAAAGGTTTTAATAAAAAATCATGAAAAACCTTGATCTTGGCATTCAATGGTGACATACGATCATTTATCATGTGAAGGATGGTTATCTGTGGCCTTCTCTCTCTTGTCCAAGTCAGATTAGAGGCATTTTTATGAATTCTAAATTTTTTATCTGAGGGATGCCTACTTGTTGTTAAAAACCCAGACTTTCCACATTTTTGGAAATTCAAAAATAAAAGATAGATATTAGGGGATTTTAATCTAGATTTTAGGGGGTCTATCCCTCCAGATTTGGAGAGATGGAGTTGGAATTAAACTCCAACTCTACCCTAGGCATGAAAGGAAAAGATTTTAGCATTTCCATGGGGGAGATCATTCTTGATACAAAGATAATTTTTGGAAGGGAAAAATCTAATATATCTTTCTCTCTCTAAAAAGAAAAACTCTTTAACAAATCTTTTGACCAAAGAAAACAGATACATAAAAAGAATCATTGAGTTTTCTAAAATGCAAAGAATACAATCAGAGTGCAGATTTGGACTTTAAGGGATTCAGAGTCAGAATATCTCCTAAGGATAATATTCTAGGCTCCTCTTTTATTTTCTTTCTCTCAAAATTATCATGTATGATTTTGTTGATTATTGTTGAAATAAATGTGTTTATGCACTACATTTTGATGATATATGTCTTTAAAACATAATGATGTATGAATCTGGATCATGTGCATGATAATGATGTAATCAAGTTAGGCTTTCCTCTATTGTTGTATATGTTCAAGTTTTATTTTTTTATTATGTTCTTTTAGGTTTTAATGAGTTTTTAGAATAGTTAATTCATGTTTTAGGGTTGTAATCTTATTTTGGCATGTTTTAGGCTTTGATAAACAAGTATTTAGGGTTATTTGCAATTTTGTATGATTTTTGGATGACTTTCCACCATTATGTTCTATTCTACGAGTGATGGAAGGGAAAAGCTTTCATGGACGGCCATCTATTAAAGCCACAAATGGGATATCATGGGATCTTTCTTGTCCCATCCCTCCTTCAGCTATAGCCATCTGTCACCTTTTTAGGCTGTCCATGGCTAATTTTTAGGCCTTTCATCATGTATTTCATGCATTTTGTTATTGTTTGTATTGTATCTTTGATCCCCAAAATGTTTATTTTCAATTTTATGCATTTTTTAATTCTATACATATGGTTTAACTAATAAATCTCTTTTTTTATATTTTATTATTTACTTGTGTTTTTCTAATAATGCTAATTTATCAACCTTTTGTGGTTTATGTGAGTACGTGGCTTTACTCATTTTGGGAGACTTTGTCAAGCATTTTGGGAGTCGTGCCCTGATTGGCTGGTGACTACTACTTGCCATTCAATTACTTATTTCATTCATTTTGTTTCTTTATTATTAAATCCGCCTTTTTTAGTATTTATTTTTTTGGATGTATTTTATTTCAAAGATGTAATAGTTAGTAAAAAGGACTTTTTGTGCACATCTAAAAGAAAAAGGCACTTAAAATGATTTTTATTAATTAAGTTGGATTTTCTCTCAAAACTTGGACCAATGTCCAATTCTCCACCCTAAAAGTTATGACAAATAAAAAAAGATTTACATAAAACATACATGAGCAAACCAATTCTCCCACCCTAAATGAATATTCCAATTTATGTATGATGCTTTTTTATTTCTTTTTCTATGGACGATTTGCTTATGTAATAATTTAAGTAGGATTTCATTTTTTATATATTGCTTTCTTTAATTAATTGGGATGTTTACTTATTTTATCGAAAAAGTGTTGTGTGAGAGAGCATAGTGGATTAATCTTTAAAACTCAATTATAAAATAATGCATAACCAATGTGCCTAATACGAGCGATGTTCCAAACACCAATCTCTGTTTGGGAATCAAAATGTCAATAATAATTTCCTAACATTTTTTACATGGTGACTCTATGACACCAATAGTTTTGGGCCCATTAGTTGATGCCTTCATTGGTTGACTACCAACAATAATTTGGGCTTGATCTTTTTTTATTACAAAATAGCCAATTTATGATTAATAGTAAGCCTCTTATAATCTTGGACCCTAAAAATGGGCCTTTGAAAACCTAACTAAAATCAAATGTGGCTTTAGTAAGCGTCACATTATGTTTTTGCTTTTATTAAACTTTTTACATTTTGAACATATAAAAAGGATAAAAACTACTTTTGGATACATTAATAATAGTTTGAATACATGTATGGAATTTCTTTCTGATTTCAGTATACATGATCAATATTTGATATTATCCCAATGGCACATATTATATAATCTCAAAAATGTAACTTTAAAAGCATCCTAACTCCCATCATCAATCAGCCTTATCGAATTTTCTTGATTGATTATTTTCACTCAGCCTCTAATTTTTGTTCAAGATGCCTTTTTTTGTGGTTTTCATCTTGATGAAGCACCCAATTTTAGTAAGGCCACCATTTTTTAATTTTTTACCTATTGGACATTTTTCTCTTTTTAAGTCTTAGCCGTGGAACTTTTTCAACATGACAATATTTACCGATTCCTTAAACTTGTTACCATCATTGTCTGATAAAATGGTAGCTCCCTTAGATAACTTTTTAAGCCTAAAAGATCATTCCCAAGTGGGCCTAAACTTGCCTCGAATATCCAAAATTCCATGCCTCATCTATTTAAATACTAGATCTCTCTCGTTTAATGGATATTTCTTAACCCTTTTTGAATGAATAGGTGAATCTCTTTTGATAAATCTGACTGTGGTAGTATACCCATATTCTATCCCTATCTAATAGGTTAAGCTATGATAGTCTCTACCTTGCCCATTCTATTTTTGGTAGCTCAGCTTTTAAGATCACCCTTAAAGATTAATGCTCAATTTCCACTGGTAGTACCGGTTCTATCCCATAAACCAAAGAAAATGGAGTTGCCCCTATTGAAGTTTTAGTTGTGGTCTTATAACCCTATAAGGCAAAAGGTAGCTTATCAGCCTAATCTTTGTAAGTCTGAACCATTTTAGAAAAAATCCTTTTAACGTTCTTATTAGCTTCCTCAACTGCTTTATTTGCCTGTGATCGATAAGGAAAAGACTTACGGTGTTGGATTTCGTATTTGATGAGCATTTATGTAGTTTCATCGAAGAACTATAACCCATTATCTAACACTATACGATTAGGCAAACCGTATCAGCATGTCAAATTCCTCTCAATGAACTTAGCCATATCTCTTGCATCTATTTTCTTGAAGGATTCTGCTTTCACCCATTTGGTAAAGTAGTCGATAGCCACTATGATGAACCTATGTCCATTTGAAGTTGGTGGATGAATCATCTCCATAATGTCTATACCCCATGCAGCAAATGGCCATAGTGATGTAAGATTGCATAGCTCAAAAACAAGCAAATGTCTCAAGTCTATATACTATTGGCATAGTCGTCATCCTTTGACATACTTAGAACAATCAGTATCCATTATGAGCTAAAAGAATCCTTATTGCATGATCTTATTTACTAAGGCTAAAACATGCATTTAGGCTCCACATATACCTATATGCACTTCTTTTATAACCCTTTTTGCCTCCTTTTCATCTAAACACCTATGTTGGACACATCAAGCTATCTTTTGTAAAGCACTCCAGATACAATAATTAACTTATTTGATAGCTTACAGATAATCTTTTGGTCATTTTCAATAGCTTTTTAAGGAAATACTAACCTTGCCAAGTAGTTCTGAATGTGGTAGTACCAAGGTTTCTCATCCTCTACCTTGATATCCATAATCTTCTCATTTTTATAACATGGCATATCAAAACTCAAAATTAGCATAAGGTTCATACTTACACCTCTTAGATTAATCCCCATTGATAACAAGGTAGCCAAAGTATCCACCAATTGGTTTTCTTCTCTAGGCATATAAATAAAGGTGTAAACCGTAAATTGGCTAGTAAAAACCTTCAAACACTTAAAGTAGGGTAGGAATCACTTTTCCTTCCCTGATTATTCTCCCCTCACCTGATAGAATACCAAAGGTGAATCTCCAAATACCTCTATAAACTTTGCCGCTACGACTAACAAGGTTTCTAACCTAAAAATGCAAGCTTCATATTCAGCTTCATTGTTCATGGCTTTGTACCTCTGCTTTTTAACTAGCGGTATTTTCTCTCCCTCTAGGATGACCGAGATTACTCCTACTTTGACTCCTCTGTTATTCACAGCCCCATCAAAGTACATCTGCCAACCCTAAACTATTATTGCTATTTCTTCCCCTTCTAATGGTTGATTAGTTCGGAAATCCACTACTGTTCTCCCTTTAATGGTTTTCTTAGTGATGTATTCTATGTCAAATTCTTGTAGGAGGATCAACCACCTTTCCATCTTCCTTAAGAGTAAGGGAGCTTCTTGTAAATACCTGAGGGGGTTTTGCTTAGCCAAAGCTTATATTTTGTAGGAATGGAAGTAGTGTCTCAATTTCTTTAATGCCTAAATGACTGATAGGCAAATCTTTTTGACTTTTATGTACTTAGTTTCATAAGGGAGAAACTTTTTACTGAGATAGTATACATAAACTCGATCCCAGAGTCATCCTCTTGAGCCATCATTGCTCCTACTAAACTATCCTATATGGCTAAATACAAAATCAAAGGCTTACCCATCCAACGTGGTCTCAACACTAGCAGATGTAGTAGATATTCCTTGATGGCATCATATGCCTTTTAACAATCCTCATTCCAAGTCACTAGTTGAACTTTTTTAGTAGCTTAAATATTGATTCACAAATCAAAGTCAATTTAGCTATATGAACTTGCTTATGTACTGAATCCTACCTAGAAACCTTCTGACCTCCTTTTCCTTCTGGTGTAATAGCATTTACCTTATAGCCTTCACCTTGTCAGGATCTACCTCTATACCTTTCTGGTTCATAGGTGTCCTAAAAGCTTACTTAAAGTGACTCTAAATATTTATTTCTTCGGGTTGAGGCGAAGGTTATACTTGTCATTTCTTTGAAAGAACTTCTCCAATGCCTCAAAATGACCTTCCCGAGTAGCAAACTTAATCATCATGTCATTGATATACACTTTCACCTCTTTGTGAATAAAGTCATCCAATATCTGAGTTGCCATCCTCTGATAGGTGGTAAATATATTTTTAAGGCCAAAGGCATAACCCGATAAGCGTAGGTACCCCATTCGATTACGAAGGATATTTTAATTGTTAGAGAATATGCCTTAGAGCCCATGTAAAAGGGATGAATTTTATATGTATGAATATATATTCTTAATAAAAGGCATTATTCTTTTATTAATGCTATGTTTAAATACACGAGTTTGTAAATCTTAAATTAATGAATGAAGTCCTTGATATTATAAACACAGTGCAAAGGCAATCATGAAAGTGTTCATGATATGAGGTGTCTTGAAACTTAAGAATAGTTCTTAAGCAAGAGAAAAAGTCGTATGTTTTGGATGCACCCTTGCCTGAAGAACCTGCTAGGAATGCCTCTGCAGTTCAAAGGAAACTTTTGAGACCAAGAAGAGCGACTCCAATGATGTGACCTGTCTGATGCTGGCCACTATGGTGCTTGACTTGTAAAAGTAATTTATAGACCAAGAGACTTATGCGATCATGGTGCACCTTAAGGAGATGTTCTAAGAGCAAGCTCGTCACGAGAGGTTCGTGACAACAAAGGCCTTGATTTCTTATAAGATGGCCGCGGGTACTCCTATTAGTACCCATGTACTCAAGATGAAAGGGTATCTTGATACTCTCGAGAAGCTTGAGGTATAAGTGCTAAAGGAATTGGCCACTGACTTGATCTTAGGATCATTGACTGATGATTATGATCCATTTGTGATGAATTATAACATGCATGCAATGAACAAGTCAGTCACTGAACTCTATGAGATGCTTAAAAATTCTGAAGAGAACATTCGAAAGACCAATCTCGTATTGATGGTTCAAGAGGGCATTAAAAAGGGACCCACTAAGGGAAAGGAAAAGGAAAAGGCAAAATCCAAGAATGACCTGGCTCGGTTCAAGTCAAGTGGGAGTGCACTTCAGGCCCAATCCAAGCCCAAGGCACAGAAGCTCAAAGAGAGTGAGAGCACTTGCTTCCATTGCAACAAGATAGGGCATTGGAGGAAGAATTACGCTCTTTTCAAGGAAGAACAAAAGAAGAATGGAGTCAAGGCATCCAGTTCTGGTATTTTTATTATTGAGATTAACCTTTCTATTTCTATCACTTGGGTATTGGATACTGGTTGTGGTTCTCACATTTGTTCAAATGTGTGGGGGCTAAGAAATAGGCGGTTACTTGGAAAGAATGAAGTGGACCTCCGTGTGGGGAATGGAGCACGAGTTGCTGCCATGGAGATAGGCGACTATCAACTCACTTTACCTTTCGAACTTTGTTTAGTTTTGAAAAATTGTTATTATGTGCTTGCTATAAGCAGAAACATTATTTCAGTTTCATGTTTGGATTTGGATGAATTTGATTTTGTTATTAAAAATGGCAATGCTCATATTCGTCGCCAAGGCATTTCTTATGGCAATGCCATGTTGCAAAATGACCTTTATGTCCTTGATTTACAAAACAAAGAGTCCATATACAACATTAATACAAAGAGGGTTAAATCAAACGAATTGAACCCTACTTACTTCTGGCATTGTCGTTTAGGACATGCAAACGAAAAATGGATTTCAAGACTCCACAAAACTGGAGTGCTTGGGTCATTCGACTTAGAGTCTTATGATACATGCAAGCCATGTTTGCATGGAAAAATGACAAAGAGTCCTTTTAACAAGAAAGGTGAAAGGACTAATGGCTTATTGGAACTAATACATACCGATGTATGTGGACCATTAAGTACACAAGCTAGAGGTGGTTTTAGCTACTTCGTGATGTTCACAGATGACTTCAGTAGATATGGCTATGTCTATCTAATGAAGTACAAATCTGAAACTTTTGAGAAATTCAAAGAGTTTAAGAATGAAGTATAAAAAAAACTTGGCAAAAGTATAAAAGCCATTCGATCAGATCGAGGTCGCGAATACTTAAGCCAAGAGTTTGACAGTCATCTAAAGGAGTGTGGTATTATTTCACAGCTCACTCCTCCCAGAACTCCACAATGGAATGGTGTGTCCGAAAGGAGAAATCGAACTCTGTTGGACATGGTTCGATCTATGATGAGTCAAGCTAATCTTCCTGTCTCTTTTTGGGGTTATGCATTAAAAACTGCTGCATTTTTACTAAACTGTACTCCAACTAAAGCAGTTGAGAAGACACCATACGAGGTATGGATTGGGAAAAAACCCAATATTTCGGTTCTCAGGATTTGAGGCTGTGAAGCACATGTTAAGAAATTAACATCTGACAAACTAGAGTCCAAATCCATTGTCTGCTTGTTTGTGGGTTATCAAAAAGAAACAAAGGGATACTACTTTTACTCACAAGCCGAGAACAAAGTATTTGCTGCTCGTAAGGCTGTTTTCTTGGAAAAGGAGTTCCTTCTCAAGAAAGACAATGGGAGTAAAGTAGAACTTGGAGAAATTCAAGCGCCACAAACTCCTATAGAGGATGAGTTGGAAATGAAATCAAGTTCACAACCAGTTGTGGAACAAGAACCCATTACACAAGTACCTAGAAGGTTCGGTAGGGTACGTTAGGAGATTAAGAGATATGGATTTCTAATCACTGATAGTGACACTATTGAGTTAGTAAATCGTGAGGATCCAACTACCTATCGAAAAGCTATTGAAAGCCCAGACTCGGAAAATTGGCTTGAAGCCATGAAATCCGAGATGCAATCAATGTACGATAAACAGGTTTGGACCTTGGTTGATCCACCGGAAGGTGCTAAGGTAATTGAATGCAAGTGGCTATTCAAACTCAAAGTTGATAAAACCTACAAAGGTTGACTAGTAGCAAAAGGTTTTCGATAAACTCATGGGGTAGACTATGATGAGACCTTTTCGCCTGTAGTCATGCTCAAGTCCATTAGGATCTTGCTTGCCATAGCTGCATATCATGACTATGAGATATGGCAAATAGATGTCAAAATTGCTTTCCTCAATGGAAATTTACTTGAGGATGTGTATATGACACAACCTGAGGGTTTTGTCAATCCCAAGCATCCAAAGAAGGTTTGCAAGCTTTAAAAATCCATTTATGGATTAAAGCAAACATCCCAAAGTTGGAATCTTCATTTTGATGAGGCAGTCAAAGAATTTGACTTCATCAAGAATGAAGATGAGCCTTGTGTGTACAAGAAGGTTAGTGGGAGCATAGTAGTATTTCTGGTCCTATATGTGGATGACATCCTTCTCATTGGGAATGACATTCCAACATTGCAAAAGGTTAAGCAATGGTTGGGAAAATGTTTCTCAATGAAAGACTTAGGTGAAGCCAAGACAATACTTGGTATTCGAATCTATAGAGATAGATCGAATCGACTTTTGGGACTAAGTCAAGAAAAGTACATAGACAAAGTACTAAAGCATTTTAGTATAGGAGACTTGAAGAAAGGGTACATACCTTTGGCTTTGGGAGTTCCTTTGACTAAAGAACAATGCCCCAAAACCAAAGAGGAAAGGGACAACATGAGTAGAATCCTGTATGCATCTGCTATTGGATCTATCATGTACGCTATGTTATGTACTAGGTTGGATGTTGCTCATGCACTGAGTATAACAAGTAGGTTTCAGCAAGACCCTAGTGAGAAGCACTAGTCTGCTGTAAAAGGGATTCTGAAGTACCTGCGAAGGACTAAGGATCACTTCTTGGTGTATGGTGGTCAAGAAGAGCTCGTCATACAAGGTTATGCCGATGCTACTTTTTAGACCAGCACTCAGGATTCTAGATCGCAATCTGGGTTTGTTTTTATTTTGAACGGTGGTGCTGTTAGCTGGAGAAGCTCAAAGCAAGAGACCATTGCCGACTCAACTATAGAATCTGAGTATATTGCAGCGAGTGAGACTGCAAAAGAGGCTGTTTGGATTAAAAATTTCATTTCTAGATTAGGAGTGGTCCCAAGCATCCTAGATCCATTAGAAATTTTTAGTGACAACAACGGGGCCATTGCACAGGCCAAGGAGCCCCGGTCACACCAGAAATCCAAACACATACTCAAGAGGTACCACCTGATCAGAGAAATCATTGATCGTGGGGATGTCAAGGTTAGCAAGATAGCAAGTGAAGACAATGTAGTAGATCCTTTGATAAAACAGTTGCGTTCAAATCTGCACGAAGCTCATTTGAGAGCATTCGGTCTTAGGGCTATGCCCAATTGGGACTAGTGCTAGTGGGAGATTGTTAGTGTAAGCCCTAGCCCCAATACATTGTAATAAAACACTTTAGTTAATAAATGAGACATTTGTTTTATCTATTATATTCCTGTGCATATCAATTGATAGAACTATCCAGGAATGTTGTTTCAGTTTAAGTTATCATGTGTGAGGCACATGGTTGTAAGACCTTGAAACAAATGAGACTTCATTCTAAATATCCCTAGTCAGTCATTGTTATGGGAATAACAAATGAAGTAAGACTAGTATGCTCTCTCTGATAAGTTGAGTTCTGTCTTACAGATCATAAGGACAAGAGTGTCAATCAGAGATCATAGATACATATTTAGAACATGGTATCTAGATTCGATCCACTCATGAGAGCACTAAATGGTACAAGTCATAAGTGTTTCTCATATGCAAGTTTTGTATTGGAGTTCTTAGACCTAAAATCTCTATGAAACTCTTTATGGATTACTGTGTGCTTTGACATACACCTAACGTGCTCGTAACAGAGTGACAAGTACGGGTATGCTTGGGTATGCATTGATTTATGTTAGAGAACATGAGGGAAGTGAAGGGATTACCCCTCTCTATAAGAGAGAAAATATCATCAACCACTTGATCAATGAACTGAGAAGTGTATGGCCATACCGAGATGAAATAATGAGTAATCATTATTTATCTGAGAGTTCAGTGTCACTGGAATATCAAGAAAGGAATTAATATATATAAGGATGACTAATTCCATGCCTTATATTAATTCTGATATTTATGGGTAAGGGACTATGCAAAATTGCATTAGGTCACTAAATGCCATATGCATTTTCATTTAATTTGGAATGCTATAATATCTTGCTAGAGAATATATATAGCCTTTGAATTAATTTATTAATTCATTGCCAACATTAAATGGACCTATAGGATCGCACACAAAGCATTGAGCTTAAAATATTTAAATAAAGTATTGGGCATTAATTTGGGCTTTTAATTAGAGTCAAATTAATGTATGTAATGAGCATTATAAATTCTATTGGACCTTGGCCCATGAGAGAGAGAAATTCAGCCCACATGGTTTAATTTCAATTAATTAATTATCTTGTATTAATTAAGTTAATTGAGTATTAAAGCCTAAAAGAATTTAAATTAAATTAAATCATTTAAATATAAGGTGAAGTGGCCGAAATTCCAAGATAAAAACCAAGGAATTTCGGCACATGCACATTACTTATATTAAGTGGTTTTATTTAATTAAATGTCTTGTGTTTTATTTCAAATTTGAATTTTAAATTTAAAGGAGTTTAAATCAATATATATTACTTATTTTTAGGAAATGATTGAGATTGAATTAATTATCTTGAGATAGTAAAATTCAGATCAAACACTTGCCAAAAGATAATGACATATATTAGTAAAGAAATAAAACCCTAGGGTGATAAGTGTTTGGCGTGAAACCCTAGTTCTTCAATGGTTTTGGCGTGAACTTCTCTATCTCACAAAAATTCTCTTGGCCAATTTTCACAAGGAGAAAGGATTGTTCCTCATTATCTTGTGTTCTTGGATATTAATAGCACCTAAAAGAAGTACAAGATCAAGTCTTGTAGCTTCAAACCATAGCCATTACACAATACTTATTTTGAGAGCTAGCAATCTTGGTTTTTAAGCTATCTTTGCAAGTGTGTGTGTGAGAATACAGAGGAGTGGCGTAAAGGCTATTTCTTGACATTAGTGGTGAAGGTCTAAGGCTAAGATATCCTCCTTGGTTGCTGATCATCATCAAAATCAAGTTTTAAAGGCATCTAAAGTTGTAAGTTTTAAAACCCTAAAATTGCATGTTTCGATTCTTGTCATGGAATTGTATGGCATGTATGATCAAATTTTATTGTTTTCCGCTGCATGATCTTTATGTGCATACCATGTCATATTCCATCAGTGGTATTAGAGCCTAATCATACTTATTTTAGTACTTTAGATGCATGAAATAATTAATCAAAAATCGTTATTTTAAATACATGCAATGCTGAAATTTTCTGTTTTGAGTTTTTTGCATTGTTTTGGTGTAAAAATGACTTTAAATGATTAGATAGGTATTATAATTAATATGACATGTTAATATACTGTCCTAAGATGTTCTAGGAGCTGTTAAAGGTCAGATTTAATTGATAATACCTGATGGTACATGTTAATATTAAAATTAGGTGCTTTTTGGCATGTTAATTGTTAGTTTAACAACTAGTTTTAAATATTAAATGTAAAAACGATTTTGGCATGTTTGTAAGCGATTTTTAAAGATTAAATATCAGGCATGGAAATATTTTAATTTTGGTTTTAATTCTGGTCCATGACAATTTAATTGATTAATTTTAAAATCACTTAAAACTATGACTAGTTTGTGTTTGTTACATGTTTAATCAACATTATTTATTTTGTTTTGATTAAAATGGTAAAAACACATTTAGATCAGATTGGTACAGAATATTAAATCAATATTTATGACCTTATTTTAATTATTAAATGACTCATAAAATTGATTTAAGTATTTGTGCATTTTTGTGGCATCACATAAGCATTAAACAACTAGTTTTGTTGTTTGTTTGTTTTTATATGCATGCCGTGTATCATATATACGTTCTTCATGATTTTGTATTTTAATTCATGTTGGTACATATTATATGTATTTTTAATGTTTATGGGCTGTATGACATAAAATTAAAAATGGCAAAATTGGAAATTATACTAGAGTTGATTTATAGCACAAATCTAATTAGTTTGTATTTTGGGCTTTTAAGAGAACTTATTCAATAAGAGGATTTAGTCCATTGGGCTTCGGCCCAGGCCCATCACGGGGTCATCTTTTAAAGGTTCAAGTACACAATTTTCATTAATGGGCTTGGCTAAATTAATTAAAATTGGACTTTGTTTGATCCATGAATGTTATGTATATTTATTTGCTTGTTTGGTGTGATGAATGAATATGCATGGTGCAGTCATGGGCCTTGGGTTTTGTAATTAAATATGGCCTGTGAACCATTATGTTTTATTGTAAAAGTTTCATTTATTTCTTAGAATAGAATATACTTGAAGACTTTGTAAATCAAGACGAAGCCCACCGGAGTGGAGAAGCCCAACTTGAAGATTCTTATGTAATAGTATAGAATCTAAGTTGTAGGTTTTTGGGCCCATGTTTGTCACGCTTTATTTTATGCAATTATTTATAATGCATGCTATGAATGGATGACAAAGCATATGCCATGTAAGCCGTAATAAAATGAATCCTTAAAAATAGTAAGTCACAAAGTTGCCTTCCTAATTCGAAACATGTCAAGGCATCGATCATCGGTCACGTAGACTAGGAGTCCTAGATGCACCCGATTATCTTTGTGAGGCATGGGTTGTGAATGTAGGTTGGACTTAACATGGAAAGGGATGCCCGGACCTAGGCAACTAATAAATGGGTTTGTGCTATAACATCTTAAGATGTTAGCCCGTTTGATCCAAGAGTCATGTACGAGACATGATTGGAGTTTTTCCTACCTAAGTAACTTAACTTGTTAGGCATACAAGCTCAGCTTGACTAATAAGTTGTTGTGAAAAGTGGATCTTGGCCCACATTAAATCACTAACGTGAATTATTTAAAGGGATATTAATTCGATTTGTGGGATTATAAATAAGACCTCATTTAATCTTGCTAAATTTTATTGTAGATTGAAAATGGCATCTTCAAACAACAATTTCTCATTGCGATCGGTCCTTAAAAAGGACAAATTAAATGGCACCAATTTCATAGACTGGTCTCGAAACTTAAGAATAGTTCTTAAGCAAGAGAAAAAGTCGTATGTTTTGGATGCACCCTTGCTTGAAAAACCTGCTAGGAACGCCTCTGCGGTTCAAAAGGAAACTTTTGAGACCAAGAAGGGTGACTCCAATGATGTGACCTGTCTGATGCTGGCCACTATAGTGCCTGACTTGCAAAAGTAATTTATGGACCAAGAGGCTTATGCGATCATGTATTTATCTTAACAAATCCCAAATGGAAATCTAAGCATGTGTTTTCTTCAGTTGTTTAACTATCTGATCCTCTTTAACTTCCTTTTTTTTTTCGATACTGTAGCAGGACCCAGCTGCTTCTTAATTTCCAGGGCTACCCTTCCACTTTTAGTAACCATCTTTACCTTTTCTCTCCCCTTACTTTTTCCTTATTCTCATTGGCTGAACTTCAGATATCAATAGGCACCAAAGTCCTTTCATCCTTACTCTTAGTGGGGATATCCTAATAATCAATCATTAAAAATGGTTATATGCTCATTCCCATACAGGTCTCTCATGATATACCACTTAGGCAGGCTAGATCCAATCATGAACACTAGAGGTGGCACAACATTGTAACCTCCCTTTTTCTTAGGATTTAAAATCTATTTGCTATTTATTATATCTTGAATTCTATTCCTCAAGGTGCGACAGTAGTTAGTTAGGTGGTAAGTATGCTGATGGTAGGCACAATACTGATCTTTCCTATGGTAGGGTAACCCTTAACTCTTCGTAATTCATTAAGGCAATGGCTAAAGCTTCCCGTCCTTACTCAACTGATCCAGCACCCAAGATAATGACTTACCCATGTTAGAATAGTACCTCTGACTAGCCTCTATGGTGGATACTTCAGCTGTTTTTCTAGTTTTATTTAACTCGATATTGTTCCTAACTGTCTTATTATTGCCAAAATTCCTTCTTGCACTCTTATTGTTTGCCCTTCTGGCTAAGTACTCACCCTCGGCTTCTATGGCCATATCCTTCAAGGGAACCCAATCTTTTAGACCTTTTATCTTTAGACCATCCCTTAAGTATGGACTTGTAGTTTGGATAAAGAGCTTAATCTGGTCAGCTATGTTAGGCTTCTTTTTCATTTCCATTACCCGATTTCTCCACCCAGTGAGTTACTTTTGAAAAGATTCATCATGTTTCTATTGAATTAACTCAAGATCTTTCAAGGTAACCTCCATTCTAGTGCTATAGTCATATTATTTAAGGAACTCCTCGATCAATAAATCTCAATCCTTTTTGGTATGCCTATCCAACCCATGATACCAATCAATCGTAGGCCTTGTCAAACTCAGACAAAAATATTCCACCTTCTGCTTTCTAGTTAAGGTACCCTTTATGATCAATGTATATTGTTTAACATGCATCGAAGGATCTAAAGTACCATAAAACCTTGGCAAATCAGGCATCTTAAATCTCTAGGGTAGTGGATCATCCCTATCCAAATCCCTTTCCTTAGGGTTTAACCCCTTACCATTGAACAATAGCCTAGACATGGCCTTAACATTCTCTTTTGTATTTTTGAAAGGCTGCATCCTCAACACAAGGACTTATACTCCTCATATTCATCACTGGAGGAGCATAATCTTTCTCCTACTCTTAAATATAATCATTCTCAGATCATGCCTCCTCTTCCTCCTTAGCAGATCTTAAGGCATGATAGCATCTATTATGATAGTATCCCTAATATGCGCTGGCTCTACTTGATGGAATATGACATGGTATGAATGTGATGATAGCACAGTGGAAAAACAAAAATTTTATCATACATACCATACAATTCTAAAGCAAGAAACGAAACATGCAATTTTAGGGTTGTAGAACTTACAACTTAAGATGCACTTCAATATTTTGGTTTTGATGATGACCAACAAACAAGAAGGATATATCAACCTTTGATCCTCTCCACCAATGCCAAAAGAACAGCCTTTATGCCACTCTTCTTTATGTTCACACACACAATCACAAAGATAGCTTAAAATTGAGATTGCTAGCTCTCACTTTAAGTATTGCGTATTTGCAATGGGTTTAAGCTACAAGATTTAATCTTATACTTCTTTAAGATGCTATAGACATCCAAGAACACAAGAGAATGAAGGAGTTTATTTCTTCTTGATAAATTCGGCCAAAAGAAAAATCTTGAGAGAGAGATGATTTTCACGCCAAAACTAAAGGAAAGACTAGGTTTTCTTTTTCTCTCTCATTCAATATATATCAATTTATTTTTTTAAGTGATAAATCTAAAGTCTACTACCTCTAGATAAATAATCTTAGCCTTTATCACTTAATTAAAACAAGTAATATATATTGATAAAAACTCATTTGATTTAATCCAAGATAAAAAGATAAGACATATAAATCAAATAAACCACTTAATTAAATAATACATGTGCCGAAATTCCTTTAATTTTTCTCTAGGAATTTCGGCCACTAATATCCCTATTTAAGTGATTTAATTTGATCATAAGTCTTTTAGGCTTTAATACTCAATTAATTAAATTAATACAAGACATTTAATTAATTGAAATTAAACCTTGTGGGCCGAATTTCTCTCTTTCATGGGCCAAGGTCCAATAGCAATCTTATAACCCATTACACACATTAATTTGAATTTAATTAAAAGCACAAATTAATGCCCAATACTCAATTTAATTATTTTAAGTCCAATGCTTTATGTGCGATCCTATAGGTCCATTTAATGTTGGCAATGAATTAATGAATTAATTCAAAGGATATAAATATTCTCTAGTAAGATATTATAGCATTCCAAATTAAATGAAAATGCATATGGCATTTAGTGACCTAATGCAATTTTGCACAGTCCCTTACCCAAAAATATTAAAATTAATATAAGGCATGAAACTAGTCATCCTTATATATATTAATTCCTTTCTTGATATTCCAGTGACACTGAACTCTCAGATAAATAATAATTACTCATTATTTCATCTCGGTATGGCCATACACTTCTCAGTTCATTGATCAAGTGGTCGATGATATTTTCTCTCTTATAGAAAGGGCTAATCCCTTCACTTCTCTCATGCTCTCTAACATGAATTAATGTATACCCAAGCATACCCATACTTGTCACTCTGTTACGAGCACGTTAGGTGTATGTCAAAGCACACAGTAATTCATAAAGAGTTTCATAAAGATTTTAGGTTTAAGAACTCCGATACAAAACTTGCATATGAGAAACACTTATGACTTATACCATTTAGTGTTCTCATGAGTGGATCGAATCCAGATACCATGTTCTTTAACATGTATCTATGATCTCTTATTGACACTCTTGTCTTTATGATCTGTAAGACGGAACTCAACTTATCAGAGAGAGCATACTAGTCTTAATTCATTGTTATTCCCATAACAATGACTGACTAGGGATATTTAGAATGAAGTCTCATTTGTTTCAAGGTCTTACAACCATGTGCCTCACACATGATAACTTAAACTGAAACAACATTCTTGGATAGTTCTATCTATTGATATGCACAGGAATACAATAGATAAAACAAATGCCTCATTTATTAACCAAAGTGTTTTATTACAATGTATTAGGGCTAGGGCTTACACTAATACTACTATCTCAGAAACAAGTGCTACAGGTCGAGTTCTAGCATTTGGTGTCATAAAGGCCACCAATCTGCCAATCATAACTAGTATTCTCTCCTTAAACTCTTGGAGATGCCTATCCAATCTCCTATCTAACTCATCCCTTGTCATTAAAGGCCCTACAACAGATGCAACCAACTTTTCCCTTAACGATGACAAATTTAAATTCTCATCAGTAACTCTTTTGATTTCATTCAATTGCTCATCATCCATCTCTGATCTTGTTTCTTGACTGCTCACCCTTAACTCTGAACTAACTTTTGAACCTAACTCTAAACTTAAGCTTGATCTTGGAAACTCAAATGTTGGTCTTTGAATAAGGTGACTGTTTGACCCTTTAGACCAACTAGATAAATCTATAATGGTTGTAAGGATCAAATGTTAGGAGTGATGCATGATGAAAGATCCATGAGCATGGTATATACATGATGCATGAATGCAATGAATTATTCCGTTAGACATCAATCATAATCACACACAAGCACAACAATAACCTTCCACCCTTATTACTCCCATATAAAAGGTCATATGGTCTCTTTTCTAGATAGGTTTAGCCTATGAGTCAATAGGGTATCCAATGGACACATATGGTGCACGATGGAGAATCGAAAATATAATCCCTCTAATTGAAAGTGTAAGCATATGGGTTTCAACTATGACATATTTTGATTAACTTATACATGTCGGATAGAGCCCATCGGGGTATGGTAACCTTTGACTGGTACCCTTTTAATTTGTTTGAGTTTGGTCAATACATAAAGATCCTTATAGAAGGCAAAGATTATTATGCTTATACAACCTAGAGGAAGTTGCCATTGTCATTACATGGGCTTGAGTTAAGGGTGATGAAACTTTAGGGTTACTTAAGCATGGTCTCTACCAATAGATCTTGCTCATCACAAGTATAACGATCGATAAATCACCATTTGGTATTAGATTTGGGCTGGTAGGTCTCCTTGACACCTCCTTATATTGAGTGAACATAAGGTATGCTTCAGGATGGCACCGAGGTGAAAAAGGGACACCCAGCTTAATTCTAAGACTCTATAATGTATATAAAAATGCAATTTAGATAGGAGACAAAATTAATTAAAAAACCCAATTATAAAGAACTTAACTAAGATGCCTTTAGGAGCAAGGTCTCTTTAGTCCCTAGAAGAGTTACCACTGTGATGCATACCGGAGCAAACATTCATTTTTGGTTGGATTCTTAAAGGCTCACTTTTAGGGTCCAAGACTAAAATAGGCTCACTATAACTCAAAAATTGACCACTTCACAATAAAAAGGGGTTTAGCCTAATTTATTATTTGTAGTCAACTTTTGAATGCGTCTACTAATGGGCTTAAAAAGTTAGGTGTCATGGAGTCTCCATTCAACAGAATGTTGGAAAAAGAATCTCGACCTTTTGATCCTTAAACAGAGATTAGTGTTCAAGACATCACTCTTACTTGGCACCTTGATTATATGTTATTTTATAATTGGATTTTAAACATACTCTTCTCTCTCACACAATGCATTACGATAAATTAAATAGACATGTCAATCAATTAATAAAAAATGGTAAGTAAATAAATTAATTAAATCAACAACTTAAACTATTATAAAAGCAAATCGTCTAAAGAAATAAGCAAAATAAGTATCATACATAAATTGGGGCATTCATTTGGATTGGGCATATTGGTTCCCTTAAGCACATTTTACAAAAAAATATTTTATCTTTTATTTAATTTTGGTATAAAAAATTGGACATTGATCTATGTTTTAAAGGAAAATCCAAATTAATTAATAAAAATCAATTTAATCATCCTTTTAATTTTAAACATACCAAAAATTATTTTTTACTAACGATTATATTCCCAAAATGAATACATCCGAAAATACATCAAAATCTAGCTAAATAAGAAAAAATACTAAATAAACCAAATGATAAATAAAATGAATAAATATGAATAAAACTAAATGGCCAAAAAAAGAGTATAACCAATTTGGGAACATGACTCCCTATGCAGGATGTCTCACGAGAACCTCAAAGGGCACACAAGTTCAATTACTCATATAACACTATAAAAAACCAATAAGTTAGCATTACAAATAAAATAATAATTCAAAGAATAAAATACAGAAATAAATTACAAAATTAAAACACATATAGAAGCTAAATATGTGCAGAAGACATATTAACACTTCGAGGATTGATATAATAATATGAACAATAATAAAAATAAGCCCAAAATCATCCACAGACGGCCTTAGATAGGTGACAGATGGCTATGATTGGAGGAGGGATGGGATGAGAAAAAGCTCCCTCAATGTCCCATCTATTGTGTTGATAGATGGCTATTCGTGGGGGCATCTTTCTATATGTCACTTGAGTGACAAAATAGAAGGTTAGAAATATACCAAAATTTACCCAAAATTGCAAATAAACATTAAATACTCAAATATAAGATCCTAAAATATGCCAAACTAAAATTCTAACCCTAAATCATGCTTCAACTATGTTAAACAATAATTAAAATCCAAACAATACAATAAAAACAAAGTTCTAAATTACACATCAATGGAGGAAATCACGCTCAAATTTATATTCTATCATGCATATAAATCTAGGTTAACATGGCACTCAAATGAAACACTTCAGTTCCAGAATAATAACAGAAAAAGCATTTAATTTTGATAATAAACAACATGAATATATATGATTTAATCTAGAGAGAGAAAGATGGGTGAAGAGCATAAAATATTACCTTTAGGAGATATTCTAACTCTAAAACTCTTGAAGTCTAGATCTCCACTCTGATTGTAGTTTTGTGTTCGAGAAAAATAAGATGATTTTCGTATGTATTTTTTTATCAAAAGAGTGTTAGAGATTTTTGGCTTAGAGAGAGAAGAATTGATTTTTTCTTCTCCAAAAACCTCTCTTATCTTTTCAAGAATGATCACCCTTTAAAACCCTAATTTTCTTATGTTTTATACCTAGGGAGGAGTTGGAATTTAACTCCCCAAATCTAGGGGGTTAATCCCTCAAAATCCGGACTAAAGATTGCTAGAAATCTATCTTCCCATTTTTGAAAATCAAAAGCATAAGAAATATGGAAATTTAACCACTGACATCCGTCCCTTAGACAAAAATCCAAATTCATAAAAATGTCCCTAATATGACTTGAATAGGAGGGAGGTGGCCATAGATGATCGTTCGTCACATGACAGATGACCATATGTCATCATTGAAGGCTAAAATAAAGGTTTTTAGTGCCCTTTTGTTAAAACCTCCACAAACCACTTAGAAAATCATAAAATTTTTGTGAAAACTATGAAAAAATCCAAATAGAAGCTTCGAGATTCGTACTTTTTATCAGAAATACACTTTTCCTCATCATCGAGCAACCTTGATCTAGGCTGCCTCAAGTCACGATGTCTACTCCAGCAACAATTGATCATCTATGATTAAGAGATAGCCATCTGTGGCTATTTTCCTCAGGGCATCTATTGGCATATACCCCTATCCAAGTTGTCCAGGATTGCTTATGGTTGGTGATAGACGATCGTCAATCAATGAGTTACGGCCAATCAAGCCCAATTTAGAATTAGGGATATTTTTGTAAATTTAGGAAATCATGCGAGGGATGACTATTTGTCAACTTCAGACATTTATTTGTGGGGTTATTTTTAGATTTTCCACATTTCTCAGTTTTAAAATTTTGTTTGAAGATCATATTTGATGAAGTGCAGATTTTGGGGGATTTAAACTTCCAATTTCGAAGGGTTTAGAGTTAAAGTCAAACTCTAACTACTCCCTAAGTATTTAAACAAAAAATTAGGATTTTTCAAATGGGGATTCATTTTGGGAAAAAATAGACTTCTTCTTCTTCGAGAGAAAATAATTCTCTATTCTTGGAAGGCAAGCTCTAACCAATTCTCTCACATACAAAACTCATACACATTTTTATCAAATGTGGGAGCAAGGATCAAGGCTTAGATTGCTGCTTTCTAGATTTATGGAACCATTTCTCTCTTTAAGTTCACACCATGCTTATTTATTTGTTTAAGTTTATGTTTATAATGCCATGATGTATGTTCTTCATGTTGATAAATCTATTTTTTACTTTGTGTTATCCCATGATGATTTAGGTTGTTTAACATATTAAAATAGCATGATAGGATCTTTATGTTCTTTCATTAAAGCATAAAGATATCTTGATTTAATTTTTGTTTTGGCATGTTTTCTTATCGATTTAGCATGATTCATACGTTTATTCATTGTTATAATTAGATTTGGAATCTTTTAGGATCATAAAAATTGCATGTTTAGGGTTTGGATTGAATATTTTTATTTTTGGTTAAAAATTCTGCATTCTGTTTAGGGAAGAAGGCCAAATAGATGATCGTCGATCAAAGCGACCAACAGGACATCTCGGTGCCTTCTCCTCGTCCCATCTCTCCCCTTCCTTCAGGCCAGATGTTCTCTTTCTTGGCATCTATGATTTGTTTTTGGGCCCTTTTAGGTGTATTTTGAGTTATTTTGTATGTTTTATTTGCTTTGCGTGCTTAGATGTATTTTAATGTTATTCTTAGCCTCTGTTCTACATGATTGGCATTCTGTTCTTTTAGTATTTTTAATCTAATATGCATTTTATTTAATTATTTGATTTATCCCGATTTACATGTTAATTAATTTGACTTTTTTGTGTGTTCCTTTGAGCCACTATTTTTTATGCATCTGTGGAGTATTTTGGAAGATTGGTATGCTTTGGATGTTGCCCTTCAAATAGTTCCTATTTCTTTCTTCCCTTTTATTTTTATTGCATCTAGTTCTTATAATATTCAATTATGCTTTATGGCTAGTTTATTTTATTCATTTGTTTCAATTTTGTACTTCATTTAATATTTTCGATGAATTTCATTTTTGAAAATATAATAGGTAGTAAAAAAGGTATTTTTAGCACTTTAATTAATTAAAAATCACTAAAAATATTTTGTATTTAATTAATTATTTTTCTTAAATAAAATGAATCAATATCCAATTTTTTATCCCAAAATTACAAAATGAGAAAAAAATCATTTTTGTAAATATGCATGAGTGAATCGATGTTTCCAATCTAATATATAGTCCGATTTATATATGCATTTTATATTTTCAGTTTGGCAATTTACTTCTGTAATAATTTAAGCATGATTATTTTATTTATTTACTATTTTTATTTATCGCTTTCCAAGATGCTTGTCGTGTTTACTTAATTTAAATTGTATCGCATCATGTGAGAAATGACGTAGTCGATTAATAATTAAAAAAACTTAAGAAACACCTAACTGAGATTTCAAATAAGAGTGATATCTCGAATACCGATCTCTATTTGGATATCAAAAGATTGAGATTCATTTTTCAACATTATGTTAGGTGGTGACTTCATGAAACCTGCCTCTTGAGCCCATATTAAAAACTTTCATGGGTTGACCATCAATAGTAATTTGGATCTAAATTCCTTTTTTATTATGAAGTGATCAATTTGTGAGTTTTAGTGAGTCCCGTCCGAACTTGGACTTTAAAAGCGGACCTTCGAAAATCTAACTTTATACGAGTGGGCTCCAATGCTCATCACATGGGGTATTAACAAGTGAAAGAATATCTACAACCTTACAAAGGGGTAAGATATCATCTTCCTAATTTTCAACATGGTGAACCTGCAAAAGGATACAAAGAAGTCTTTAATAGTACTCATTCACCGCTTACAAGTTGCATTAAAGGAACATTCGAAGTTTGAAAATAAAGGTAAAAAATTTTATGTGATATGCCTTCATTTTCATTTAAAACGCAAACAAATATTGTGGTTGCAACAATGGCATTGCATAATTATATTCAAAGATATTTTTCTTGTGATCCAGTTTTTATAAGACTTAATGAATACCCTAATTTTGTACCACTTAATAATTTTGAAGGAGCTGAATATACTTCAGATTCAAAACATTATAAAAATGGTAAAACAATAGAAATGTATCCTCTTCGTGATTAAATTGCCTTTAGTTTAGTAAAAAAAAAGAATTTAGTTTAATTATTTAGAATTATAAGAAATAATATGTATAGCAAATTATGAAAACTACATGTATATTTTTAATTTTTATGTTATATTTATTTTTATTTAATTATATATTTTTTAATAGTTTAGTAGAATAAAAAAGTGCAAATAAGTGGGAATAATTATTATTTTTAGTGAGATTTGAATATAATATATTAAAATTTATATATATCAGTTTTTGTCTTTTTATTTTAAAAAGTCATTTTTAATCGTATTATTTACCAAACAGTTAATTATTATTTTTTAAAATTATAAGTTATTTTAAATTTTATTTACCAAACAATTATCAACTTTTTGAAATGCAAATTTTTTTGAATACAACTTTTATCTATTGAAAAAAACTATATTAATAAGTTTTGCCAAACTGACCTTATAATGTTTTTTTACAAAATTATTATCCAAAAATCCTGATTTCAAAAATATTTTTTTCTAAATTTTTAATTTTAAAAATACCACTTGTTATTAGGGCTGTACAAAAGGTTTGAATATTCCTATAAAAAAATATTCAGAACCAAAATGTAATGTTGATTTTTTTTACTAAAATCGAATCGAATTGTACCGTTGCCTTTATTTGGAATGGATCTGGATATTTTATCTAAAACCAAATTGAGAACCGTATTAAACTGTTATGGTATCGAATTATACCAAAAGAACCGATATTTATTAATTATTATATATAATACTAATAATTTATATATAAATATTATTTATAATTTCTATTTTATATGTACTATATAAATTTAACTTTAATTATTTGCATTATATATTTTAATGCACAAAATTAAGATAATAATTAGCTAATAAACTAAACTAAATAGTTTAATTATTAATAATAGAAATTTAATTATTATAATAATTATTCTATTTATATGAATGTGAATATGTAATTAAAATAATTTGTATTTAATTTAATTTATCTTTAACATTACTCAACTGCTACTTAATTTTTCTTCTTTTACAAGTGTGTGTGTACATATATATATATATATATATATATATATATATATATATATATATATATATATATATATATAAACTAAGCAATTTACCACATAAATACTTTATCACTTAATTTCATTTACTCTTAATATCATTAAACTAATATTCATTTATTTTTAACACAATACCTATATATATAAATATTTAAATTAATAATGTAATAAGAAATAGTTATTATATATAATGAGATATTACCAATTAATATATTATATGAGTACATAATCATTTTATCAATTAATTTCATTTATTTTTAGTGCCACTCAACTAGTATTTATATATTTTTACACAATAACTATATTAGTAATGTAGTTGTAAATTAATAATGTGATTATATATAGTTATTATATATAATAAATTTTTATAATTATATGAGTATATAATTATCTTATCCATTAACTTCATTTACTTTTATATCATAAATGTATATGAGTATAAAGTCATTTTATCAATTAAGTTTATTTATTTTTAGTGTCATATTGCCATTTAAATAGCATTCATTTATTTTTGGCTTAAGATGTATTTAAATATTCAAATTAATAATTTAATTATATAGTTATTATATATAACAAAATTTTAGTTGTATATTTAAAAATAATAAAAGTGACAATTAAAAATTTTTAGAGGGAAGTAAAAATTAAATTTAAATTTTTTAAGAGTGAGTATTTTTTTTATTTTGGATTTTTGGAGGGAGTTAAAAATTGAATTTATGTAGTTAATAATTTTTAAAATATTAAAAATAAAAATAGTTGAGATAACAAAGAAATATGATACTTGGGTTAGGCTTCTCTTCCTTCCATCTTTTTCCCTTCTGCCTCCTCTCCACCTTCACCAAGCTCCCCTTGCTCCACTTTTCGCCACCGTCCCTCACCTGTCGGTTTAGTCCTTTTAAAACAATATTCGCCTCTCATGCCATTGTTGCAGGTCATTTCTATTTAATTTTTGCCTTTAGTTTTTAAAGTGGCAACTGGTTTGAATAGACTGATAGAAATTAATTTTTAAAGTGATAACTGCATTGAATGGATCGATAGAAGAATATAAATTGATTAATGTTAATCAAAATATAGCCTCACCACTTAATTCTGATGAAATTGATAATGATGTTGATGTGTGATTTTTAGAAAATGAGGATAAAGAATAAGTTGTGTCTTAAGGAGATTTGGATATTTATTTGATTAATAAATTAGTAAAAAATTATCCTGATTTTGATATTTTAAGTTGATGGAAGATAAATGAGCCAAATTATCCAATTTTATTTAAAGTTGCTAGAGATGTCTTGGCTGTTCAGTGCTCAACTGTAATTTTTGAATCGGCTTTTAGCACTGGAGAAAGAACTTTAGATAAATTTAGAAGTTCTTTAACACTGATTATTGCCGAAATTCTTATTTGTTGCCAAAACTGGTTAAGATCGACTATATTTTTGATTTTAGAGGTATCAACAGAAAAATTTTAAAAATTTGAATTAGGTAATTATTATATTTGTGTAAATTTTTAAATTTTATATTTAACGTTTATATTTTTGGTGATCTAATTATTTAAAATCAGTATTATTTTTTTTAGATATTGTTTAAGATTCTGAAATCAGTATCAGCATAATACAGAAAAAACTGTTTAATGTTTATTTTAATTAAAGTACTTTGACTTAAACTTTAATATACTTCTTAAGATATTTTAATTGTATTTGTATTTATTATTTTATAAATTTATTTTGTAATATTTTAAAAATATTAAATTATCTGAAATACTGGATTGTATTGCACTGAATTGTTTTATATCGAAAGAACCGAAAAATCGCATCAAATTGTACCGAATTTTTCTAAAACTGTATTAAATTATACCGAATTTTCAAAATAGTTATAATATTTAATTTTTAAAATATTCGAAATTTTAAAACAATATAAAAATTTATAAATTTTCTAATTATACTCGACTTGTAAATGGTAGAAATTTTCTAAAACCGTATACCCCTACTTGTAATTATGATTCCTATTTTTATTCAATTTCCCATCTTTCACATATCTTCTACCATTCATCCAATGTAAATGGTTATCCATTCTCTCTCTCTCTCTCATATATATATATATATATATAATTTTTTGTTTCAAACCTGAAATTTCAAGAAGATTTTATTAATCAACAAATTAAGGTTAGCCTTATATTACACTTTCAGTATATCAATGTATACCTCATATACCCTGTGACATATATACTAAATTAAATTATTAAAGTTCCTAAACTAAATTTGGTGTACCTCGTTCTACTAATGTATAACATTGGATATATCAAATTCCAATTTTGAATACTTCAACAATTCATTTGGGTATACTTAAAAAAAATCATATATATTTGATTATTGATATAGCCACAATGTAATTCGTTATATCAGTATATACCCAGTGTAATACTAATTTCGAACTTGCAGTTCACATATATTTTAATTTTCATGCCTAATAATATAAACATGTCTACTCTAACAACAATTTGGGGGATTTAGGTTTAAAACAAGAAATTGGATGAAAAATAATATAAAAATGTGGATAAAAACAAAATCAAGAATAAAGGAGATGATAGGATAAGACGGAACCTTGCATGCAGCGGTGAAAATGGCATTAAGAATGACTGATCGGCATGGGTGTAAAGAATGTCCAAGGATAGGACTGAATCTTGAGAGTAACGGCAATAATAGGCGCCTAAATATGCGATCGACTTTAAGAAATTGCAAGATTTGAAGAGAGTAAAGGGCTTTAACAAATTAAGATATTGTATTTGTTTTGTCAGAAGCAATTTTGTGGGATTCGGACCTTCATGGGTTTTGATGATTTCCTTATTAGTGGTATTTGAATTTATCATCATTATTATTATTATTTTTTTTGTATGGATAGTATTAAATAAATTTCTCAAATAACCCGTGAAATTCTTCAATTAAAAAAATAGTATACTCTTCTAAAAAATATAAATTTAAAAGAAAATATTAGTTAAAATTAAAAAAAAAGAAAAGAAAAGTGTATTTTTAAAAGAAAAATATTATGTGCAATATATATATATATATTTTTAAATGCGTTTGTAATTGAGCAATTGTTGTGGTGGGCTCGCTGGCGGCATTTGGATCGAATATCCATCTGACTTTGAGAGAGTTAACATTGTTTTTGTCGCAATCAGCCCGATCATCATTGATTTTTCCCATTGCTTTCTGTGTGGATCCCACCTTATTCAGTCTAAAAATAAAAATATATATTTATATATAAAAATCCAGTTTCAATTAATCCAATTCTACTCAAAATATAACTTTTCTCCGTCAACCGCAAACTTACCTCTAGGCGGTGGAATTTTAGAGTTGAGGATTAATGGAGGCAGGGAACGGAGTGGTGACATGCGGGTCGTGGATCCGGAGACCCGAGAATGTTAATCTGGTGGTCTTAGGCAAGTCAAGGAAGCGCAATTCTTCTTCTTCTTCTTCTTCTGTGCTCGAAATTTTCTCCTTTGATCCCAATTCTACGTCCATCTCTCCCTCTCCTCTGGTATGCACCTCCCTGAACGCCGTTGTTTCTCTATTGTGAATTCTGGAACCCGAGAAAAAATCCGTACTCTCTTATTTATTTATTTATTTTGAAATGGACAATGGATTGGTGGATTTATAGTGGACATAAGAAGCTTTTCTAGCTTAGCTTCTTTCGGAAAAAAAAAAAAAGAAACTAAAGAAATATTTCTTTTCGTCTGTTTCTGGCAATCAAAACAGGGTTTTGGGTTTTAATTTTTTTTCCCATTTTGGTTTAACGTAGGCGACATATGTGCTGGAAGAAACTGAAGGGGATCCTGTGTCAATTGCTGTTCATCCTAATGGAGATGATTTTGTATGTTCGACAACCAAGGGTGGCTGCAAGTGAGTGTCTTTGTTTTCACTTTTCATATTTGTTTTGCTTGTTTGATGAAATTGGGTGCAAAAGAAAACTTTATTCTTTTCTCTTGTTTGGTTATTAAATGGTGAAGGGATGTCATCAAAAGTAAGGAAAATCTGAATTTCCAATTTCCGTTCAAAGGCCCCGATTCCCTTCATTTTGGTGGGTATGAAAGGATATTAGTATTATTTTCTTTTTCCTTGCGACATGTTTTTTTTAAAGATTTCCTTGCTCCATTTACTAACCAAACAAGGGATAATGAATATCCATATCAAGAATTTAAAAAGGAAAAAAAAAAAGCCATAGTCAACAAATATTATAGAGGTTAATGTTTAGAAGAAGGTGACTTGGATTTGTGATTTGGTAGTTCCAGTCTTGTTTTCTATATATAGGCCATGACATAAACTGTCCTTGGCTAGATCATTATACATTAGGGATACAATAGAACTATCTTATGAAACATCATTGATGGCAATATGAGTGAGGGAAATGCACATATGGTTTTGTTGAATTATTCAGAGAACCTGGGTTCCGTCATATGTGTACTGCATGACTGCCATAGGTAACTCCTCCCTGAAAATGAGAGACCAAAGCTTAACACTTGATTTACTTAAACTCGAGTAATATTACAGTTCAAGTGACATTCAGATGAGCTACCTATAATTTTAGGAACATCAAGGATGTCTTACTTACAGAAAATAGTTTTTATTTTTCACTTATTGTTTAGAAAATAGTTTTCTATTCTATAAAACTGAAAATCACTTCCCATTTCTTCATTTTTTGCATTAAATTTCAAAGCATTAAGTTGAATACTACTAAAGCTGTATTTCTTTAATTTTAAAAATGCATAATTTGGAATCAATCATTAAATCAAGACACCAATAATCAATGTAAAGCACAAATCAAGAACAAAATTTGCCTAAGAAATACTCAACAGCACAAAAGCAATGCTGTGAAAACTTTGCAGTACCTTGTCATCACCCACAATTAAATCTGTCACTTCTTTTATTAATGAAATTTGCAGCATTCTCCATCTATGACAAAAACTAGGCAATTGAAGCAAAATAAGGAATAAAACTACAATCCAACTCCTTTTGATGGCATTGCCACGAATTATATCTTTAACAGTTATCATATTCAAGGAGATATTAGGTAACATGCTTCCTTTTCAACAACTCTCAATTGCTATTTTCTCAACTTCTCAACTTTCAGTTGCTTACCTTAATCTAATTTTCTAATTTGATTCCCAAATTACTTCATAAATTTAGCTTAAATGAGAATATTTCCAAAAGAGACAGTGACAAGAATGAAGGCCTGGAACCTTTGCTTCCCAATTTTGTGTGTGAGATTTGTATTCGAGCAGTAAGTGGTGATGACCCATGGTAGCAGTAGGGTAGAAGACAACATAGATTCGAAGAACAAGCTTTAAAAAAAAAAAGATAAACAAATGAAAAAAATAGATGTAAAAGCAACTGATAGGAATTGAAGTCCAGCTTTTTGACGTTGTTCACTCAAACTATGCGTGTTTTCTATAGAAAATTATGAGAAATGGGTCTCAAATTTACAAAGGAAAATTATGGAAAACATCTTAAAATACTTTTCTAACTTTCTTGAAAATCTAGGGGCCTGTTTATTTACAGAAAACTGTTCCAGTTTTCCAGAAAAATTTTCCACAGAAAACAGAAAATGGAGATCATGTTTATTTTTGTCAGTTTTTTAAAATAGAAAACAGAAAATAAATTTTCCAGTTTTCCAAAATAAAGAAGAAATTGGAAAACTAAAAAAAAATGTTTTCCAAATTTTCTAAATAATATTAACACACACACACACACACACATATACATACATACATACATATACATATACATGCATATGTAAGTTTTTGTATGTGCATATATACATAAGTATATGCATGTGCATGTATATATATATGTAGTACATGCATACATATGTACATATGGATATGTATATATATGTATATACACACATACACATACATATGCATATGTATATGTATACATAGATATGTATGTATGTATGTATGTATGTATATATATGTGCATATATACACATACATATGCATAAACAAATATACATACATACAAACATACATACATAGATACATGCATGCATGCATGTATGTATCTATATACATACTTATATATATAAATATGTATTTATGCATATACATACATATACATATATACATATATATGCACATACATATTCATATACATATATCTGTATGTGTTTGTATGTGCATACATACATACATATGTATATGTATGTACATACATATGTATACATATGGATATGCATATGGATATGTATATATATGTATGTACATATATACACATACATGTACATATGTATGTATGCATAAATACATGTGTATGTATGTGCATATATTCACATACATATGCATATACATATACATATGTAAGTATGCACATACATATACATATATATATACATATGTACATACACACATACATATATAAATGTATGTATGTATGTATGTACACACATACACACATATATATATATATATGTAAAAAAAATACTGCAGTTTTTTATTTGTTGATAAATAAACGCGTTTTCTAAATTTTTTATGAAAAATAAATACTCCAATTTTCTAATAAAATAGAAAACAGAAAACTATTTTCTGTAAGTAAACGCACCCTAGAAATTTCAGAAAATTAATTTTCTGTCTCTATTTAAGAAAAGTATCCAACATAAACATGGCCTCCATTTTCCATTTTCTATGGAAAAATTTTTCTCGAAAGATACTTCTGTTTTTTGTATGCAATTGCACCCTAATGTTTTCTTTTCTGTTGAATGAATTTGAAGATAAAACATCAACAGCAGGAAACATGTTTACTCATCTTTTAGCATTGCTATGGAGCACCCTTGTGACAAAATGAAGTTTGTTTAATTCCACATGTGCAGATTGTTCGCATTACAAGGTGAAGAAACACATATGAGGGTGTTGGCCAAAGAATTAACTCCTCTACAAGATGTTGGTCCCCAGAAATGCCTAGCCTATAGTGTTGATGGATCTCGATGTGCATTTGGGGGGGTGGTAAGCTATAATTTGTTATACATCAATAGTTATAAATGGCATTCTTTTACTTGAGTTTTGTTTGAAATGCTTGCATGTGGACCCCTTGTGTAATATTATGCTGTGTAAACAATAGGATGGGCATCTCAGAATTCTTGAGTGGCCGAGCCAACGAATTATTTCAGATGAACCAAAAGCTCACAAGTCCTTTTGTGATATGGATATTAGGTATATTTTCTTTCCTTTATATTTTTACACAATTCTATGCATGGATATCTCAAAAGAACACCATGGATGCAAAAATACATCACAGGTAACAATTGAATAGGATGCTGGTGTTTTCTTGTATTCTGTTGATGAATGTTAATGCTGTAAGTTCCAACTATGGCTTTGGAGAATGAACGTTGACTGTATGACTGAAAACAAAGTTGTCCTGCTGTTTGCGGAATCATAAACTTCATTATCGTCATACAATCTGTTGTACCTGGACTTAAACAAATTTAACCAAATTGCGAAGAAATTGTTAGTCCACTTTTGCAACTTAATTGAACCAATCATTGGAAGAAATGTGGACTATTGATCTCAACTTTACTTCATATATAAGCACTCGTGAATAGTTTCCAACTTTTCCTTAAAAGGGATTCAACAATGTTAATTTATACAACTTATCCTTGGTCTGAAATGTTCAACATTTGTTTTATGTATATTCTAGTCTAGATTCAGCATTTTTAGCTTCAACATCTACTGATGGTTCTGCAAGAATATGGAATCTAGAAGATGGTCTGCCTCTGACTACTCTGACACGCAACTCGGTGTGTTATTTAATCTAGCAATTTTCTGAGGTTAAATGCTATTTGGCCTACATTCATTTTATATGGTGTACTTTCATTTTGCAGGATGAGAAAATTGAATTATGTAGATTCTCTAAAGATGGGACAAAACCATTTTTGTTTTGTGCTGTTCAGAGAGGTTTGTTTGTTGTATTGAAACAATGTATGTCTTAGCTGTTGCGATGACAATGTATAAATTATTCTGAATTCTGTGAAATCATTGAATCAGATGATAAAGCTATTACTGCTGTATATGACATTAGCACGTGGAAGAAAATTGGATATAAGAGGCTGCTTAACAAACCTGCATGTATAATGTCTGTCAGCCTAGATGGGAAATATCTTGCTCTGTAAGCACTTCCTTGGAATTAATTTTCATTATCTGGCTCTTTTGATACCATTATGCACATTTAATTTTTCGCTGCTAGCCAAGGAAAACATGAGCTTCTTTTGTCCTGGCCTGCTTCCTCAAAACTTAGAGCTCAATATTGTTTTAATTTTTTATTACAAAATGAAACAGGTTGCTTATGTTTGATTTGAGATATTTATTACAAAATGAAACTGGTTGCTTATGTATGATTTGAGATATTGTTTTTTAAAATGCTGGCAAATGTGAGTTTGATTATTGAGTTGGCTGGGCAAGCAACCTGAATTTTGACTAAGAGATCAAAACCTGTAGTTGGATTTAGAGCACCTAGACGTATTCTTACGGTATTGCTCAACCCTTGGCTGATTTTTCATGATAAGATTAGAGAATATGTTTCAACTGAAAATATATATTTAGCATAGATGTGGAAATATTTATTTGTGAACATTCAATTGATAGCATGTAAAGTAGTAAATATTTTTTGAACAATTGATGAACGCTTTTGATTTTGGGATATCTACTGCAAAGCTTGTGTTCATGTTATTGCATTAAGAATCATACTGACATGCTAATTTTGTTTGTTTAGAGGAAGCAAGGATGGGGACATTTGTGTAGCTGAAGTAAAGAAAATGGAAGTATGCCACTGGAGCAGGAGGCTGCACCTGGGCACATGCATTACATCTCTAGAGTTTTGTCCCAATCAACGGTATGGCTAGTCTGGAATATGATGCTTTACAATAGTATGGACATGTTCTTGAATGAATTAATATTCTGGATGCTGTTATGCTGAATTACTATTATAATATAACTTTTGCAATAAATCAAATGATCTTAACTGGATACAAGATGAACAGATCTCATTAAAGCATTTTTAGTGAAAAGAATTGATCCATTACAGTGCTATTGATTGTATTTAGTTGGGTTTTTGTTTTCTATTGACACTTGGTCCATGAAGAGCTGAGCATTTGTTCTGCTGCTTTTTGGTCTGTCCCCTATTTCTATTGTTTCTGAGATGATCTAGAACTTCAAAAGAAGACCACTTGAGTATTTGCCACTTCCGATATGCTATCTGCATAATTATCCCCATGTATAATCATTTCTTGCATCTATATTATGCAGCTATCCAATAAAGGTGCTTGTTATTCACCTGTTTCTCTATGTATAGCAAAGATGCTCATATTCAAATATGGTAGGGACTTGATAATCTCCAGGCTAGCTTTCTGGTTTAATCTAATTGAATCCTTTGTCACCTTCCTTTGTGGCTCTACATCTATGATTACTTTGCATCTTTTCCTGCAAATACAATTTTTTGTCTACCAGTTAGCATCTTTTGTTAGGTACTGTCATATTCTTCTTACCAAATTATAATTAATAGTTTCCAATGTCAAGCAATTACGCAAGTTCCATGTGCTTCTGTATCAGACCTTGGTTATAAGCTCTTCTTAACCTGTTCCAACCAATAACATATTCTTTCTTTTGGTGATTGATAAGTTAGTTTCCTCATTGTATGGCTTCAGGCTTGTGCTTACTACTTCCAATGAATGGGGAGCAGTGGTGACTAAACTAAATGTTCCTGCAGATTGGAAAGGTCTCTCTCTCTCTCTCTAAATATTATGTGTGTATAGTTCTTGAAAACTGACTTTTCTTCTCTGCTTTGCAGAATGGCAGATCTACTTGCTGCTTACAGGGCTATTTTTGGCATCTGCTGTTTTATTTTACATTTTCTATCAGAATTCTGATTCATTTTGGAATATCCCTCTGGGGAGAGATGAACCCGCAAAACCTAAGTTTGAGTCATTTTTACAAGATCCACATTCATCCGAAGATGCGTTTGGGCCTTTAGATATGTGAGCATTTTTCAGATGAATTCTGGGGAAGAGCAAGCTGTCACGGGCACCAAGGTTGACCACTGGTCTTTCAAGGTATGGGAGGATAGTCTCTTTAACCACTGTAACTTCCAATATACTTTATATTTCTGGAAAATATAGTGTTAACTGAGCAGGTGCTGTTTTACTTATTTTTCTTTAGAATGAAATATGTACACTCACGGACAAGAAAGTGGGAAACGAAATGTATTTGCTTAGGAAATATTCAACAAAACTGAATTTGTGTTGGGAGATGTACGAAACATTTCCTTCTTCATTGTGCTCTTCCACTTATTTGTAACTTTCTATCCGTTGTTACTATTCTTTGCAAAAATATAGATCCCTGATTTCTTATATGGTGCTTCAAACGTTTTTTTATGTTTTGCGGATGTTAGATCTATGGGTGTTTAAAAATGTATTGGATTGATTATGATCAGGTTTGAATTTTTATAATATATTTTGTGAAATGATGTATAGTTTAAATTCATTTTTCTCTTGGATAAACTCTAATCGTAATACTTCTAATTCATTTTTGAACGCTTCTGTATCTTTTGATTGATTTAGGTAATACTTTTGAAATTACGTGCACAAAAGTTCTAACAATAGAAGGGTAAGTGTAGCCATTCTTGAAATCTGCATGTATATTCCGAAATATCCATACAATGACTAAAGTTGTCGGAAAAAAAAAAGCATCCTTATCAGTAAAGGAGAAAAAGGAAAAGTGCACAAAGCTGCTACTAATAGAATTTTGAACAGCTATAGGAGATTTCCCTCGTTTGTTTTATGATGGTAGTTGATAGTTGATTCATTTTTTATCTAGAATTTGGAATTTTTTATGATGTAAAAAAACTTATGGTCTATATTTCTATTTCATAACTTATTCAGTGCCATCCATTTTCACCTTTTTTTTTTTTGCATGTTTATTTCTTGGAGTAGGGACTGAAGTTTAACAAAGTAACTTAACCAAGATCTTCTTTAGTTAAGTATATGTTCGTTTTAGAAGTCTAGTTTAGATTAGTTTGTATTTATTTATATTATATTTTAATTTTTATACTCTATGTACTTTAAAATATATTTAAATTATATGTTATATATAATTTTGAATTGTCTTCCGGTCTTAATCATATATTAATTGCCGTGTGTATATTTGGTATGTTAATATTAGGAAAAAACATAATTTTGTCCCTAAAATTTAACATTTTTAAACATGAAAAAAAGCATCATTTTATCATTGAAATTTAACACTTTTTTCATTGGATCTCTGAACTTTAAAAACTACACATTGGATCCTTCAACTTTTTGCGTGGAATACATTGATTTCTTATACTACACATTGGATCAATTAACTTATCTATTAGAATATATTAAGTCTAAACGGATATTAAATGCAAGCCATTTTAACGGAATGTGTGTTACACTATCATTTATTTGCGTTCATTCTGTACTTAACGTGTATTTTTCAAAAAGTTCAAGGATTCAATGTATATTTTTGAAAGTTTAAAAATTTAATAAGAAAAAACGTTAAAGTTCAAGGACGAATTTTTGGATTTTACCTTTACACATTGGGTCTCTGAATTTCAAAAACTATATATTGAGTCATTCAACTTTTCACCATGGAACATATTGAGTCCAAATTGAACTGCTCTGACGAGAGTACATCACATGCGGCGTTAAATGCGTTTGAACACTGGTTAAAATACATGTGGGATCAACTTAAAATTAAATTAATCAGTATATTTCCACATGTGGGACCCAGCTACTTAAATGCTGGATCATCTTCTCCATTTCTGCCTGCATGATCATCACATTCATAATATATACTCGACCATATTTTTCTACAGATGATGGAGATTACAAGTGCTTTAAGTAAATAAAAATAGGCATGGAAAGCACTTATGATATAAATACTTCAACACCAGCAGTTTTCATTATATGGCAAATTGAGCAAGTATTTAGGAACCCAACACAATCTCTACACAAGCACAAATGTCTACATGGCAATAACATGATAGAGGCTTCCTTTCCCTTTGAAGCTCTGCAAATCATCTGCCTTCCCAAGTAGTTCAACTAGTTCAGCCCTTCCAGTGGATAATAACCTAGTCATTGCTTCAAATTTTTCTTCCATCCTCTTAAAACCTACAGCTTTGACGTTAGGACATCTACTTCTCATATTCATCAATGAAGAATTTATTCCTCATTCTTTTCCTCAACATAATCATTATCTAACTCATATCCCTTTTCCCTCCTTGATGGGTATCAAAGCACAGTAGAATCTATCATGATATCATCCCTAACATGTGTTGGTTCTGATATCTTGCGAGCAAGTGTTGTAGGCCGAGTTTTAGTATTTAGTGCTAAAGAAGCCACCAAGCCGCCAATCATGGCCATCAATCTCTCCTTAAACTATTGAAGTCATCTATCTAACCTCTGATCCAATTCATCTCATAACACCAAAGGTCTTGAAGCAAAAGCATTCAACCTTTCCTTTATGGATGAAAACCTTATTGTCTCATCTATGAATCTCCCAATCTTATTCAATTGTTCATTCTCCATTTTTTATCTTATTTTTTGACTACTTTTCGATAATTGGCTTAGACTCAACACAGAGCTGACCTCTGATTCTAACCCTAAACTTGAACTTGACCTTGGCAATTCAAATGTCGATCTCTAAACTAGGCAACCGTCTGATCTTCTAGACCACCTAGATAAATTTGTGATGGCTGTAAGAATAAAAAATTAGGAATGATGTATGATTAATGATGTATGAGCATGGTATGTACATGATGCACGAATGCTTTCATTAGACGTCAATCATAATCACACACAAGCATATATAGATAAAGCTTCCTAATTTTATTACTCCCACACAAGTGGTTGTGCAATTTCTTTCTAAGTAGGCTTAGCCCTTGGGTCAATGGGGTACCTGATAGGCATGTATGGTGCACGATGAAAAATCGACAGCATAACCTCTCTTAAATTAAAAGTGCAAGCATATAGGTTTTGACCATTATATATTTCGACTAACTTATATAAATTGGATAAGGCCCGCTGGGGTATGACAAACTTTGACTAGTACCCTCCTAATTTGTTTGAGTTTAATTAATACGTAAAGGTCCGTATAGCAAGCAAATGTTATTATGGTTAGACAATATAGGGAAAGTAAATATTATCATTACATGGACTTAAGTCAAAGGTGATAAAACTTTAGGCCTGCCTAAGTATGGTCTCTGCTAATAGTTCTAACTCATCACAAATATAACAACTGATAGGTCACCATTTTATATACCAATTGGTATAAAACTTAGGCTGGTGGGTCTCTTTAACACCTCTCCACATTGAGTGAATGTACGACATACTTTAAGATAGCATGGGGGCTATAAAGGAATTCCTAACTTAATTCTAAAGCTCTAAGATGTATGCAATATAAAAAAATAGGATTAATAAGGAAAATCTGATTATAAAGAAAATTTAGCCAAGATGCTTTGAGGAGAAAGATCTCTTTAGCCCCCATTCAGGTTAGGTTCTCCAAGGTCCACTTTTAGGATCCAAGACCATATATAAAGCTCACTATAACTCATAAGTTGGTTACTTTGTAATAAAAAAAAGGGTTAAGCCTAAATTATTGTTGGTAGTCAACCTATGAAAGCTTCTAATGTGGGCTCAAAGAGGTAGGTCTCATGGAGTCGCTACCCAACAAAATATTGGAAAATAAATAATGACCTTTTGATGCCCAAACAGAGCATAACATTTGGAACGTCACTCCTACTTGGCACCTCAATTATGTGTTGTTTTATAATTGATTTTTAGACATTAATCCACTCTCATCTCTCACTCAATACATTTGTGGTAAATTAATTAAACACATCAATCAAATAATAAAAGCGATTAATAAATAAATCAAATCAGCTACTTAAATTATTACAAAAGTAAATTGTCCAATTGTAAAAATAACATACATAAATCGAGGCATTTATTAGATTGAAAATATTGATTCTCTCATGCATATTTTACAAAAAAATCTTTTATTGTTGTGTGATTTTTAGGTTAAAAAATGAACATTCATCCATTTTATTGAGAAAAATTACAAATTAATTAATAGAAAATAACTTTAAGTGGGTTTTTTTATTTAACTGTGTACAAAGATAATTGTATTACTACCTATTACTTCCCCAAAATAAATACATCCAAAATTAATAAAGTTGAACTAAACAAAGAAAAATATTAAATAAAACAAATTTATAAGAAATTGAACCAATTGGAGCATAACTCTTGAAGCATAATCATCCCATGAGGGAACTCCAAATATACATCTAACCAATTGCTCACACAAACCACATAAAAAAAGATCGATCAATTAGTATTTTAAAAGAAATATACAATGAAAAACAAATTAAAGTAATGTACAAAATATTAATGCGAGAATTTAAACATGTATATGAAAGCAAAAATACTCACATAAAGGCGCAAAAAGAACTAAAAATCAAAAATTAAGAAAAGAACATAAAGAAACAATAAAAAGAAAAAAAAAGACATTAAAACAAGCACAAATATATCCACGGATGCCCCTGACAAGAAAAAGGGATGGGATGAGAGGAAAATATTGCGACATCCTATCTATCACATTGACAAAAGGCCGTCTGTGGTGTTTTCTTCCCGTCTATCACTTGAGGGACAGATGCAGAAAGCAAAATTTGAGCAGAAAATTTACCAAGACCTAAATAAACCCTAAATATATAATTATATGAATCTAAAACATTTCAAACCTAGAGTACCTGTCCTAAATCATATTTTAGCCATATAATAATAAAAATAATAACTAAGAAGCATCTTAAAAACAAGGCGAAAAACATATATTCGTAGAGGTAATCACATACCAGTACATTATTCTAGCACATCAATAGATTCAGATTGACATGACGTTCAACTAAACATGCAAATATAAATAAATAACATAAGAAACACATATATAGTACCATTTAACATCATGCATAAGATGAGAATGAATCTAGAGAGAGGAGGGAGAACCTAGAATATTACTCTCTGTAGATATTCTGATTCTGTATGTCTTGAAGTGCAAACCTCTACTCTGATCCTTGATGCTTTTTAATAAAAAAAAGATTTTTGTGTGTTTATTTTGGTTGAAAATGATGTGAACCCTTGTTTCCTGATAAGAGAAAATTAGTCTTTTCTCTCTCTAGAAAACCTAGTTCTCTTTTTAAAAATCTCTTATTTTTTCTTTCTTTTTTCAAAACCCTAATTTTTGTGTTTTATACCTAAAGAGGAGTTGGAATCATATATTTCAACTCTAACTCTCTAGTTATGGAAGGACCTGAGCCCCCCAAATCAAGGTCAATCCAAAAATCATCGTAATCTTTCATTTTTTAAAATTGAAAAAATGTGGAAATTTCGTAAATGCACCCACAGATGGGCGTCTCTCATGACAGACTGCTGTCCCTCACATAATACCTCTGAAATTATAAAATTCCCCCTAAGCTAACCTAGGCAAAAGGGAAATGACTATAGACAACCATCTCTCACGTGAAAGATGACCATTTGTCATGGCTAATGGCCAAAATCAAGGGTTTTTGTAACACCCTTACCCTATACTTAGCTATAACACTTTATTTAGTATTAATTAAGCATGCTTATCCTAACATTTCATCTGTTATTCTACTAAACAGATATCTAAAAGTTAACTATTAGAAGCTTTACTTACAGGTGCATCTCATTAACATTAAATATTACATATATAAAACATCTATAATAATTTCAAAATTTCCAACATAATTAAAGTTTCCATAACTACAAAATATAAGGATAAAAAGAAGACTCTATTATCAATCTTCTAAGACTTGTGTTGGCCAACTTACTGCAGATATCAGTCATGGGAGAAAGCCCTATCCTCGCAACCTACACAGATAAAGAACCCGTGCTAAGCTATAAAACTTAGTAGGGAACACAAATGTGACAAACGACCACTCACAGTGATCGCCAACAAGCATACATTATGAACTATAAGTATAACTTATGCTCAATTTAAAAAAAATGCAGACAAGAGTCCACACATGATAACCGAATGACTTAATGATAGTAAATTTGGCATTGATGCTTTATATACACAACATTTAATCATATAAGCATATTGATCCTTTAGACTTAGGATTCATTTATTGGATGATATACCATTGTTTATACTCAGTCATTCCTTCCATATACCACACACTTTAACATATACTAGGAATATATATATATATATATATATATATATATATTCACATATAAGCTTATGATCAACAAGGACATATGCATATTCGTAAGTAAGACAGAGCATTAGTACTATGAAAGTTTATCATTTATCAATCTAGAAATATATTTGTAATACTTATTGTACCAATGCATATATAGAATTTATAGCTCGCTTCCATCTCAAATACCATTATCATGTGAGCTTTATCACTCGTAAAATCTGTAAATATTTTATGTGTTTGCACAAGACATTATTCATCAATTCTCAATAAAGTACAAGAACGAGTAGATATAGGGAGAACATATAACCCATTGTATTAATTTGAAAAGCAATCACCAACATGAATACCTATACATAACTCTTATATTCCATTGCTATAGAAAACACTTATTTCAGCAAAATATTTTCATAGCTTTCATACATGACGAATCTTGCAAGTCATTTATCTACCCCAAGCAAGCAACATATTACTGTAGAAAATATACTATCTCTAATATAGTCCATAACTAGATATTAGTGATGCACTAGTTCATTTATATAACTCTGTACATACTATTTCTATATTCGATAATCATGCATAAGTGTATATCACAGCATCTTTTAATATCATATGAAATCAATTTATGAATTGTCATGCTTCATAAAACTTTAAGTTAAACATCAAACTTTTCTTAACTTTGGTATAAAGCCTGCACCATTCTAAAGAGGTGGATAATAGGTTATACGGTAACACCCGAAGGTACAAATAAGATACCCGAAGGTATAAATTGATTGATTATAACTGAGGCATCCAAAGGTGCAAGTCTGTTTAGTCACCCAAACGGGGTTGACTACAACCCAAACGGGGTTGAATATGATCCAAATGGGACCATGTCTATTTAGTCACCCAAACGGGGTTAACTATAACCCAAACGGGGTTGAAACTATTGTAGCTACAAGGTACCCTTATAGGCATACCTATCTATCCACTTTCTAGATTCAACGCAGGCAGTAAAATCTATTTACTTTATCTTTTCTTTATTCATTCATATTCTTATATGCACATGTATATTCTTGTGTAACAATGAACAATGTACTCATATATATGCTCATGTGTAACTTTATGTAAACCTTTGAACATGCTCACTATTGGGTATTACTATTCCGTATTTGAAATCTTTCTCAATCATGTAACTATTTCGTATAACATGGTTGTATCTATATTATACTATTTGCACCTATGCATAATCATGTATAAATATATATCTTCTCTAGTGCATCAACATATATGCATAATTCATAAAACAATTTATACAATTTGCTCATGTAACAATCACATTACAAAATACTCCCTCTTTAATGCATATACTTGTGTACGTATTCTCATATAATATTGCTATTATGTACTTTGATAAGATTTCTATAATTGAGTCTATTGCTCTGTAGATCTATATTTTATCATGCTAACATGTGACATCACAAATGCTTAATCATGTCATTTCAATTAAGCAAAAACATATTCATGCATTTTACTTTAAACATATTCTCTAAATCATTACTCTAAAAATCTTTCGAACCCAATCATGTAAGATCATACTATATATATATATATATATACAAATCACATTACTTCTTTATACAAGTAAAATTGACATTTCAAACTATAAGTATCATAGTAATCTTTAAGAGGTCAATAAAAATCGTGTATAATCATTTAGACGTTTACATATATATATACATTTATATATATTACATTCATGTAATCATATGTATATATATATATATATATATATATATATATATATATATATATATATATATATATATATTCTACAAATCACATTACTTCTTTATACAAGTAAAATTGACATTTCAAATTATAAGTATCATAGTAATCTTCAAGAGATCAATAAAAATCGTGTATAATCATTTAGACGTTTACATATATATATATATATATATATATATATATATATATATATATATATATATATATATATATATATATACATTTATATATATTACATTCATGTAATCATATGATAGTCATACATTAAAAACCTTCATTTATCATATTTAAACATTTCTTAACTTTATAGTATAGATGCATGCATCAAATAGACATTTACTCCATCATTAAAAATATGTACATGAAAGCATAATTGCACACAACAACCACGTACATAAGTTTGATCACATATAAATATTTTTATATCATTACCAACAATCCTTACTTATGTACAAATTTAATCACAAATAGATATTAGATATATTCATCACTAGTCCTTACCTATGTACACGTGTGAATGTATATGTATACATATAATCTTGTATTAATATTCATATTACTTGCCCTATCCAATTTATTTTGTAATCACATAAACAAATGTTTAACTCAAATAATTAAAAACCATAAGATAAAGTACATTAAAAATCTGCACAGGGCAGCATTCTGGACTCAACTTGTGAGCCACAAATGAATTTGAAAATGCCATTTTTAGGCTAAATTATCTTCTAAAATATTATTCCCCTATGTCTCTAGTTTTTAGAGCATCAAAATTCACCTTAATATTTGACCTATAGCTCGAGATATTTGAGAAATACTATAGGCTATTCATAAAATAGAAACAGTATTTGCTGTCACTTATAAAAATTCATAGCATGAAATTAAGAGGGATTTAGACCAACATTTCTCATAAAAAACGTGCTCCTAGGTATCTAGTTTATCCAGAATTTTACAGCATAAGATTTTGACTTCTCTACTAATACTTATGCCCAAAATACCAAAAATATGTACCTTTACAGTACAAACAGATTCAACGAATTTCATGCTAATAGTTGACATACTTGGAAATAAAATTAGTCATTAATTCCTTCATATGAAATTTATAATTAGAAGTCCATAGAAATTAACCTTACATTATTCTGATCATTGTACACAAAGTTATCTCAATTTTTCTAAAAATTGTTCTAGAATCTGAATTTACAGTTCACCTAAATTTCAATAAATCATAGAAATTATTTAGAGGCAGAATTAAAGCTAGGTTACTTCTGTAATTTTATTTCCCTATGTTTTTAGTTTTCAGAACATTAAGAATCATCTCAATATCACTTCTAGATTGAAAGATATTGTCCAAATAATGAGGACTGTTCATGAGGACAGGATTGTACACTTATCCGATTTTCAAGCTAGGTTATGACCCATTTAGAAGCAGAATTAGAATGTGATTTCTTCTTATGAAATCTTTTTCTGGAAGTCTATTTTAACACTCCATTGGAATCATCTAATTATCTTTTCTATAACTCAAGATATTACCAAAAGAATGCAACTAGGTCAAGTGAACCCAAACCCAGAATTTTAAAACTTACATGCATGTCCATTTAAACATAAAAGATTGATGTTTTATTTCAAGTTACTTGTCAAAATGCAATCATGTCACAATGTAATCACATATTTCACTCAAGGAAAAACACATGCAAGAAGATTAAGTTCCCAAACCTGAACATACAACTCAAATCTTCTTCAAAATCCTCCTATTTCTTCCTCTTTCTTTATCTTCCAATCTTTAGTTCTCTTATACTCTTGTAAGTCTCTTTAATCTAGCCTTCCATCTATGCATTCAGATTGAATTAAGGAGGTTTTACTTAAGATGAGTGGCCGAATTTACAAGAGGGAAAGGATGAATATTTTTACCAATTTTATTAGCAAAGAGAGAAGCTAAATTTCAGATTTTTTGTTGAGAGATAGAAGAGAAATGTTTTCTTTTCTTTTTCTTGATAGTATGGTCGGCTGCACTTCTTTAAATACAAGGCTTGCATGGAGACTAAAGTAAAAGGTAACATCATCAAGGACCCACCAAAATTCACTTTAATCCTTATACAATTTGCATGTCATAAATTGACCCCCACTTAAACTTTCTCTTCAACATTGGCCCCAACATTTATATCTTCTTTTAATTACATCCTAAAATACTTATTATATTATTACAATTGGCCCAATATTTAATTGTATCCAAAAATTTACCCCTTTAACTATATTTTCTTTTCAATAACACCCCTATATTTCACAATATTAAATGACTCTCTTAACCTTTTCATAATAAACCATTAGTCTACTTGATATTATCTTATTTTTAATTTCTCTATCTAGACTTAATAAATTATTAATAACATGCTAATGCCCTTAAATTCTACTAGGACCTATTTAGGTCCTTACAGTTTTGATGCTCTTTTATTAAAACTTTCGAAAACACTTGAAAAATCATAAAGTTTTCATAAAAAAAAAGTAAAAAATCTAGATTGGAGCTTCAATATTTGTGTCCATTGTCAAAAATATAATGTCTCTTCATCATAAGGTAATCCTAATCTAGCCTGCCTCAAATCATGGTGTCTACACTACCCATCCATGCTTTATTTTGCAATCCCAACTCAGGTGGTCAGCTTCGTCATTTGACTCTTTGCTTGTTCTTGTTCATTTCTATTTTACTTTTCTGGAGCAGATAAAACTCCAGATAAAAAACCAAATATTCTCCTATTAATCAAACTCTCTTCTCTCTCTCTCTCTCTCTCTCTCCCTCCCTCCCTCCCTCTCTCTTTCTCATTGTTTGTTCCTTAAGAAAATTGAAGAAATAAAAAAGAAATGAATACATAAATATTAAAAATCTCTCTATTAAAACGAAATAGATTGCCTCTCACACGCAAGCTCAACTTGTTTGTTTCTTGAGAAAATTGAATGAAATTTCCAAATTTTATTTTTGGCTTAAAAATGATCAATTAATCTAAACAACTCCAGGTATCAAGAATCACTTCAAATGCTAATCAGTCAACTACACCCAATCATTTTCAACTATGACTACAACTTTTAGATTCAATCAAAACTCAAAAATAAACCCAAAGCAAAATTTATATATAGCACAAAACAATGCCTCAAATTCTAGTATAACCAAAAAAATAATTAATTAAGGAATGTACTTTCATTAACGATCTCGGAGATGTAAAACAGCAATGTTTGTTGAACTTAATGGATCTCTGTGGGTCACGAAAAAACAAGAGTGCGTAGGTGTATATTGAGTTATGAAACAGATTAAAATAGTGTTTTATAACGCTTATAAGTCACTAAGGGAGACTGAAAGATTGCGAGATCGTGAAGGTGAGCAGCAACTGGAATGAAGGAGAGGGGCAAATTATGAGGATGAGCGGTGGTTGGCAAGAGAGAGAGAGGCAGTATGGCAGGGAGAGTTTGAGAGAGGTAGGTTTGTAATTATATATATATATATATATATATATATATATGAGCGGTGGTTGGCAAGAGAGAGAGAGGCATTATGGCAGGGAGAGTTTGAGAGAGGTAGGTTTGTAATTATATATATATACTAATTAAATCTGTTGGTTAATCGAAACCAACGGTTTTCCAAATCGTAAACCAAAATCAAACTGAAATCTCTTATATTTACTAACCTAAATTATATTTTTCGGTTCAATTAACTGTAAAAATTAATTCGATTTCAAACCGTTTTTTCGGTTAACCTTTTTTTATTTTCTTTCTTAGTCCTAATACAAAACGATTTAGTTCAATTACCTGAAAATTTTATTCTTCCAAGTTTATTTTAAAATATTTTCAGTCTTCAAGCTAGTTTGACCAAAAAGAAGTTACCCCTTTAACGTTTTGTCAATACAATATCTTTTGAAATGGATGGGAACAGAAGAGTCTAAAAGTTGATTTAAAAAAGCAAGGGGACCAAATTAAAATAATTTTGAAAAACACACAGAGACATCTAAAATCCTAACCTACAAGCTTTGAGCAAGTTGAAGCCAATGCTAGTTGACTTGCATCCGAAATAAGGGGACTGGATTAGTGCATTGCACTTTTCAAATTTTTCCAATCCAATCAATAATCTCTCTAAATAATAGCACTAAAAGAAGGAAATTGTAAATTTCAATTGTATAGATTTTCGGAAATCCCCAAAATGTACAATTCCAATTATGTCAAAAATATCCACCATTTGTTGACCTGCTGCTTCGGCATTCACCCATACCAACAATAAATTTATAATTCTAATCTTTTAAACTTTTAAATTGACTAAAAGTGCATCTTTTCCTTCAATAAATTTATAATTCTAATCTTTTAGACTTTTAAATTGACTAAAAGTGCATCTTTTCATTCCTAAACTTTATTTTCAGTTAAATCCTCTTCCTCTCAAGGGGTTTTTTGAAAATATGGTAAATTTTAAAAAAATTTAGAAAAATAGTGTAACAGTAAACAAATTTAAAAAAGTGGTGTGATGAAAATCGGCACACTTAGGACTCGAAAATCGACTTGTGGGACCCAATCGCATATCAAAGGCAGGGTGCCAGAATCCGGCACACATGGGTGCCGGAATTAAACACGGTGAGGCCCACGGATTGTTGAATTCCGACACTCCATGGAGCCAAAATTCAACAAGGCTGTCATGCTCATCGGTGGCCACTACTTTTTCTGCCTCACCTGCACATAAATGAAATAATTGGTTAATTGGTATCACGTGAAAGAAGGAAACAGTAAAATCAATTATGCATGTTAAATTCAAATATAAAATCCTCTGTTGCTTTCAAGTTTTCATTCTTCTGCCCATCACTTTCATCTCCATTCCTTACTTTGCTTTCACTCTTGTTTAAACTTCTTGTGTTTTTTTAAAGTTTTTTATCCTACAATTTTTATAGTATTGTAAAATTTAGCTGACATAGAAAGGTAATATTATTGTTTCTTTTATAATTTAATTGCAAGAATTACAATATATATTATTATTAATTTTATTTTTGTATTTAATTTATAGGGGTGATAATTTTGAAGGTTATTTAATATCAAGATTCAAGGTAAGAAATAAATTTTTTTAATCAAATTAGCAAATAATAAAATTTGTAGTTTATTGAAATTAATTGTTTATCATGCTATTTATTGTGAATTAATCATGTTATGAATTAATTATTCAGCATGCTATTTGATATTGTTGACTGCTCAATAATTTATAGTGTATAAAATTAAATTAATTGATTGGTAAATATTAAATGCTTGAAAAAATACATTGATAAATTGCCAAATTTTAAAGTGTTCTCTACGTCAAAATAAAAAAAAATGTGGCCTAAATATTATGTTCATTAAATCATAATATATGGCCTAAATTTATGTAAATTTGTTGCAGTTAATTTTAATGTAAGTTGTTATGTTAATTTCATAAGTTTATTTTTCATTTACAATTAATATAATATGACAATTATTAATACAAAATCATATTTTTTATTTGAGTATAAATTTAATTTTGATTAATTAAATAATATAATATAAACATAAAATCAATATATAATTGCCATAAAAATTTATTTGAACTTTTTTTGTAGTTAAATACAGGTTTGGACATGGATCGTTATCATTTAGGAGCTACACAAATTAATCCGGGTCCCATTAATAAAGAGTTATTAATAATGCAGGGAAAACATCAATTTGATGCAATCTGGAATAATTCAGTAATTTCTTTATATATACATATAATATTATATTTTTAGATTATTAAAGCAATTTTTTTGTTAATTTAGCTTGACATGTTTAAATTGAACTAAAAGGTTGAAAGAGATATTTTGAGAACTAGAAGAGGTAGCATTGAGGCGCACTATAAAGAAATTGACCCCAGAATTCTACCTTATATAAGAGCATCCGGGTTGATTGGAATCACACGTATTGGAGTTATAAATATTGATTGAAATTTAATTACATCACTCATTGAAAGGTGGAGACCAAAACCCACCCTTTTCATCTCACATATGGTGAAACCACAATAACACTTCAAGATGTAGGTATTCTAACAGAGTTACCAATCGAGGGTGAACTTGTGATCGGAAGAACAAACCTTGATTGGATGACAATTTGTTATAATTTACTCGGGGTTATTCCTTCAACCACAGATGTGCGTGGTGGTAGAATTAAGATGACATGGTTAGATTCTGTATTTGGTGATATTCCTGACAATGCAACACCTGAGTTATTGCGCCAGCATGCACGTGCATGGTTATTGAGATGTCTAGGTGGCTTGTTATTTTTTGTAACATCATCTAATACGGTACGATACACCTGATGTTTCTACCACTTTTAGAGGATTTAGAAACTGTTGGCCAGTATAGTTGGGGGCCTGCATGTCTGGCATGGTTGTATAGAGAATTATGTAGGGTAACGCAACCTAATGCCAAAGGAGTTGCAGGATATTTACAACTCCTATAGATGTGGGCTTGGGAAAGACTTCCCCAGTTTAGGCCAATACATTTACAATCATATTCCTTAAATAAAATATTGCCTTACGGACACATGTATCATTATATTTTTATATTATTTTAAATTAATTATGTCATTTTAAATTAAATAGTATGATATATTATTTCAGTATCATGTTTATTTAGGTGGACGAAACTTCTGGATATGAATATCATGGACATGAGGGATATATGGACATATAGAGAATTATTAGATATGCATAACATTGATGAGGTTCTTTTTTAAATCCAATAATTTTTTATTTTTATGTTATTTTTATTTTTATTAAATTATGTTATTTTGTTTTTTTGCAATACAGTTTGCGTGAGAGCCTTACAATAGTGTAATTAGTAGTCTACCCGAATATTGCACAAGTGGACATCAAAGTTGGATGGCAGTTGTTCCACTTATTTGTTTCAACATCATTGAGTGGCATCATCCCGATAGGGTTATGTGCCAATTTGATTTTGATCAGCCAATTCCATCTTACCCCCTTATAGAAGACAATCTGCATATGATGGAGCTGCGGGGCCTTAACCATATAAATTGGGTCACTGAATTTCAAATATTCATAAATATATGGAACATCCGTCATACACGTGTTGTGATAGGCCACGGATGAAGGCATTCATTGCATTACAAATCTGAATACATACAATGGTACATGCAACGAACTAAACATTCGATGACTCTAATTGGTGCATCTTGTTTAGCGACGTAAGTATTTGAAAACTTTTTTATTATTTATAATAATTATCAACTTTTGGCAAATAATTTTAGGAAATATTGCTAACTTTAATTTTTTTAGGCTGATAGTGTTGAAAGAATGTACCATGAATTAGGCTGATGGTGATGATCGAACCGCAACTGAGTATCCACGTCAACCGTGTCCTAATTTAGTTAATGTTGAACATATAGAACAATAATTTATTGACTTTCGTAGTAAAAGACATGGGATGGGAATGATTGATAGGCGATCAAGTGTTGAACAAATATTTTATGATCCAAATATGTCGCAAATTCCACCACCAATGTCATGGCCTTTTGAAGAAACGAATACACATCATGATCAATTTGTGCAACAATCAAGTTGCCAAAATTTATCACCAGGTGAAATTGGTGGATCAAGCTCCTCCCAACCAGGGATACCTATGTCAGTTCCGATTGAACAAACACCTAGTGTATATACTGTTCCAGCATTTAATACAGAAGGTTCATCATCGTATGGTGAATATGAAAATGACTTCATCCAACAATTATTTGGAACACCAGAAGAATTATATCGCCAAGAAAATTATGGAAGTCCGTTGTTTTCTGAATTCTATAATAATGTTGTTAGTGGTGATAGTGGATCGATTGACGTTCAAGAGGGTAATTCACCACACATCGAATCAAATATCGTAGAAGAGGATAATGTATCGCATGATGCACAACAACCATGATATCCTGCTCAAAATAGAAGGCCCACTAGATGTGGTACAAGATCACATTTTATTAATTAAGCTTGAAATTTATAATTTATGTAAATTTTATTACTTTATTTACATATTTATATATTTTATCGAACTTTATAATTATTAAGTAGTCATAGTAGCACATAATATAGCATCATATAATTTAATTATTAAGTTGGCATAGTAGCTCATAAAATAGCATCATACAATTTAATAATATTACATAAGCATTAATCAAGGATGTCCACTAACAAAAAATTAGTTACAAATATTAAGACTAAGACTACCAATTTCATTTCAATATCCTTACCATGTAAATCAAATTATAGATTATCAATTTCATTAAAAACACATGCAACTACTTTTTTTTTTTTTACTTAATCAGTACATGCTTACATTTAATAATTATTTAATATTTTCTTAGCATAAAATCTTATCATACCAATTAAATAAACTACAAAATATAATAAAAAATTACGCAATAAAATAGACAATCAACAAAATTAATAATTTATACATATAAACTAAACAAATTTTTCTAAATTCAAAATTAAACTTATATTTGAATTTAAAATGCATAATTGATTTTACTGTTTCCTTCTTTCACGTGATACCAATTAACCAATTATTTTATTTATGTGCAGGTGAGGCAGAAAAAGAAATGGCCACCGATGAGCATGGCAGCCTTGTTGAATTTTGGCTCCATGGAGTGTCGGAATTCAACAATCCGTGGGCCCCGTGTTGAATTCTGGCACCCTACCTTTGATATGCAATTGGGTCCTACAAATCGATTTTCGGGTCCTAAGTGTGTCGGTTTTCATCATACCATTTTTCTAAATTTATTTACTGTTACACAATTTTTCTAAATTTTTTTAAAACTTTCCCTATTTTCAAAAAAAAACCCCTCCTCTCAACTTCATCACAATTTACCCCATCAACTTTCAATTTTATTCTATAAGACTACTTCTTTTTTGGGGTGAAGCATACAAGACTACTATCAATTTTAACTAAATATACAGATTGGAATCCTATATAAAGGATTTAATATGCAGAACAAACTTTCATTTGATATAACACATGATAAATTAACAACTAAAGATTCTGAATGACTAAACTTCATGTTGATGGACTTAATTGCATATTTATTGTAGAATTCAGGGACTAAAAGTGCATTTACCCCATTAACTCTAAAACAACTTCTGAAAAAGAAACCAAAGGAAAATCCATTACCATTCCTATCCCACATATAACATAGATCACTTTCTTCTCATAGATTGTTCCAATAAAAAATCTTCTTCCTGTTTTAACTTGCAAAATCACTAATTGCAATAAAAAAAATAAAAAAATTAAAAATCCCTAATGAAATTAAGCAAAAACTAAAATTAAAATTATGGACATATTTGATATGAAGTATTGTAATGTAATGTAATGGGTAATGTATTGATTACTTTGTTTGTTAACTCAATTTTTTTACCATGTATTGTAATCATAAATACATATGTAATCATAAATACATCAATAGATGTATTCCTTAATCCATAATATTTTGTGGTATTTTTCATTATATTTCTTATATTTTTTTAAATGTAAATTGTACCGTCGCTGCTGCCATCCCTATTAACAATTTAACACCTTCAAAATAATAACTTTTATGAGTAGCACTTTTAGGTGATAAGCAGTGACGGGGTTGAATAATACCGTCCGAAAGTTACCGAAACTTATAAAATTTTTATTGCACCACTAAAAAATATTATTCATGATGAGTCTGGTAATATAAATTGAAACTAAAAAATATTTTACAAATCTCAAAAAAATTATTCCGATTGCATGAAATCTCTTGAAATAATGTAAATAAATTTTTGATAGTGAAACATTAATTTTTGAATAAATTTGAAAAATTAAATTTCGGATCTGTAATTTAATTTTGGGTTCTGAAATATACTCTCATTTTGTGCTGAAATTTCAAATACATTCTAAAAAAATATTTTTGAAATAATTTTGGTAAAAAATTGACAATAAAATAAATTGGACCAATCATAAGTAAACAGATAAATTAATCATGGCCATTCGATAAAAAATTTAATGATCAAATCATGACCATTAACCAAGTTATATATAAGTATCACACATTTGAGATTTTCAGTTATTTTTCACTTATATTTCCAACCAAATATAGAAATATATTAGTATTTATATTACATTACTAATATAACCAAACATAATAATGTAATCACAATTACATTCAATTACATTATATTTTTTAATTTATTACGTTATTCTATACATTACAATCAATTATATTATACCAAACATAGCCTAAGTACCTGAAAGATGAACAAAAGGATAGTTGGCATTAGCCTTGAAGAAGAAGAGTTGAAATCAGTAAAGATCTTGTTCATTTCTTGGATTTGGAGCAATTGATAAGCCCATGCAAAACCCTAAACTTCTTTTTTAGTAACATCTATGGCTTTCTCCATGAACCCAAATGATGGCTTTGAAGTTTCTCCTAAGCTTAACCCGAGCTCCATTAATATATCGCCTTTCCTTGCAGAGAGAGAGAGAGAGTAAGAAGAAGAAAGGTCTGATTTTTGACTGAAAGCACTAGGAAGTCTTTACCCGTCGCCGGGCCAACAGCCATTGTATTTTATTTATTTATTTTAATTTAAACTTTTTTTTATTTGTTTAAGAAAAACTTTTTATTTTCATTTAAGAAAAACTTTATTTGGTCTGTAATTCAATTCTTTTTGGCATTATTCAACTATGTTAACATCTCCTCCATACGTTTCATAGTCATCTTTTCTACAAAAGCAGAACATGCTTGGTAATTTATGGATTGACAAAAAAAAAAAAAAAACCCTAAGAGGCCACAGGGGAATGCACAAACCAACCCTGAGTGTTTAGATACCAAGTGCATGAAGAATCACTTCCTTCTTAGCAGATTATCAAGAGCTTATGCTAAGAAAAATAATCCGGCAATCTTTATTTTCGGAAGAAGGGATTTCACCAGAAAAAATTTTCATTGATGGCGTGTAAAGTTAAATACAATAATCAAGTTCAGAACCCTAGCCCCCTACAAACCCAGCAAATCAGGAGATACATTGTACACTAATTCATACAAAGCAAAGATGGAGACTAAAACCTTCAGCACAAACTCGGTTCTTGGAAGTTGGAAAGAAAACTTGACTTTCTTTTACACCGCAAAGAAGAAGCTGGTCAAAGCCAACTCTTGCAATTGCTTTCACAAATAAATAATAATCCTCAGGGATGCCAACCTTTCTTCAGATTCCCTGTGTTCCTCTACATATTTGTAAAATTAAAGAATGTTTTGCCGAAACCATGAAGTAATTTTCACCGGTTTTGAAGACTCTCAATCGCCTTTTTCCACTGCCAAGCCCTTTGTTTCGCATCCTCAAACGAGAGTACCTTCTTTGGCTAAACCAAAACAAAGCTAGGAATCAGAAATTTGAAAGAGTACCTTCTTTGGCTTGACCAGAGGAGAATTGTAAATTAAATGAAAAGAAAAATCATGTATGGCACAGCATATGGTATCTTATTCATTTTTCAACATATCTTTCAAGCCCAGCAATTCCATGAGCATGGCATCTGATATTGACACTTTCATAATTCTAGAACAAAAAATTATAATGATTTTTGGGAAATGATGCGAACAAAGCATACCGTACAGATCTTGAAATGGGAAGTGCTTGAAACCTGAACACTGAGGTCATTAGAATTGTCAGACCATATAATATTTCCCTTTACCAATAACTTTGATGGATCCACATATATCAATTTTGGCTTGTTAGTGAGAATAAGTTGAACTTTCTTGCTAGTCAATTTCTGCAATTTTTTTACCATTGAGATCATAAGAACAGATTCCCCTGGTTCCAGAAATTGTTGCCTGATATCATTGATAATAAGGGGGTTAGATTCTGTAGGCAGCTCAAGAAAAATGTAAATACCACCACTTCATGACTGAAACCAACTTTCTATGTCATTTATATACTTTAGAAAGGAATCCATTCAAAGCTTTGTAAACATGCGAAAGAAAAAAAAAATGACAAAACAGATACAATCAAATGCTCAAAGTGCTCAGTAAAGCCCTTCAACACAAGAATAGTCTACAAAATGAATCATAACTGACTCTTCACAATTACCAAACATGATGAATTTATAATTTCAAAACTCTTAAACCAAATTTCAAGTCCATATTCATTTTACAAATTCAAAAAGGGTTAACTTAAGAAATCTAGCATTCTGAAAAGGGTCCATCTTCCTCCAATTGCTTCAAGTGCACAATGGAATTAGAAGTGAGAAAATTACATTAAACATTTAGTTGCAATGGAAGAGTTGGATGATGATCAAGTCCATGCACATTTTCTACACAGCTCCCAAGACTTGAAAGGATAAGAAGATAGTATTAACAACCAATCTTTAACCATGAAAGGATCAGAATGTCGGAGGTAAGAACAAAAGACAATTGAAGGACACTATTCAAAATCTCAACAAAAGTGCTATTCAATCATCAGTACCATTTTAAGTAAACAGAGAACCTTAATAAGAGGAACACAAAAATATCTTCTGCTTCTTTATTACCATTAATGCATAACCTAGTGCTAGTTTTGGGCTTTTGGAGGTGGAATACAATGTCTTTAGTCTTTTTTATTCCATAATGGCAGTGGATGTTGTATGACTGGGCTCAACAGAAGATGTTAATGCTAGAGGTAACTACTGTGTCTAGTTTACAGTCCACAGATGATGCAATTTTTTGCCCGTCAAAGATGGGACTAAATTCTCAACATGTTTCTTATCTCGCTCGATATCTTAAAAGATGATGGGAAATTAAAAGTATTGAAAATTCAGCATCTAAAAGCATAGCCCTAGTAGGTATTAGCTGTAGTATTTTCCATTAAAGTTTCACTCTTCAATATCTGGCTATTGAGAGCAAGTATACGCATCACATGAGAATCTAAAGTGTATAATAGTCATAGTTGGAGGACAATCAGCAAAATTCACCCCCTCATCTCCTGATTGGTTCATTATATTTTGCAATGCAAGTATGATGAGTCTCTTTGCACATCTTTCTACATTGTGACATGGTTTTGCCATATAGGGGCCGCCTAGAGATGTTCACGGGGTGGGGAATCCCCGACCCCGACGGGGACCCGCCCCGTTCGGGGCGGGGAATCCCAAAATTTCCCCCCGCGGGGATGGGGACGAGAAAAAAAAATTTCCGTCCTAGAATCGGGGATGGGGACAGGGAACGGGTTATCCGCCCCGCAGGGATTCCCGCCCCGAAGATTATATATAAAAGTTCTTGATTTTCAAATTATTTACGTATATATGCCATTATATAAATAGGTAAAACCATAACATTTTCATTTTTCTTATCCTCTTCCTACATTCGTTTGCTGTTTTCTCTCTTTGCCGAGATCATTGACTGATCCTCACCGCATCTTCCTCACGATCATAGATCTCCTTCTAAACAGCTCCTTTACTTCACCAACATTTCTAAAGTTTTCAACTTTCTACCAAATTTTGTATCTTTTCTTTGGGTTTCCAGATTTATTCTGGCAGATTGAAAGTGGGTATCTTTGATTGTAAAGAAGGTCAGTTTCTCTCTTTTTTTGCTTTGATTTCCTTGACGATTTGTCGAATCCGATTTTAGCAAATTGCAAAATACAAATTTCTATGCAGCTTGTAAAAGAGTATTGGTTGGGTTAATTTTCGGCTGTTTTGGGGAAAATAAAGGTCGATATGAAAGAAATCGAGTGAATTTTCCTTTTTCTCAAGTCCAGTTTTCTTTTTATGCGTTCATGAAAAGATATCGTGTTTCTTTCTTTTATTGCTTGATTAATGGAGAAATTTGCAGTATTCTCTATTTGTATGTTGGTTAGCGAGTTCTTAAGGCGCAGCTAATTGTTTTGCACGTGAAATTTGTGTTAATCGTGCTACGAATCAAGCCTAAAGCCGACTTCTGTTTCTTTTAATTTATTAGGGCTTCTGGTCATAGTGATTGATATATTGCCTTGCTTGTTGGTGATGGATTTGCTCCGTGTTTTGAGTTGTCTGCTTCAGCTGAAATATGCTGTCGATTCTGAATTCTATAAGTTATTTTGGAATATTTAGCTGTTAGACATAATGTACTAAAGACCTCAAGCTTCAATTTGCAAAGAGTAGGCTTCTTTATCTGGTAGGAGTTCCCGATAAGGAGGAGTTTATATTCTATTTTTAAGGATATCTTGATACTTTATTTACCAGAATTTAATTCAATTTTAAAACCTTCAGGGTGTCTTTGCTTTCTTCCTTTTTAGTGCTGCAGTTTTTGTGGCTGATTGTCTTGTCACTCATTTTGACAAATTTGTATTACTAGCTAAACATTTTTTTTTTTTTGCACTCTTTCCGTTTAGGGTTTGCTTGGTTTTGTTCCCGTCCTGACCTAGTGTTCTACCCTTTTTCAGATGGCTACTAGACCACTTACAAGTGAGGAAATTGCTAATACAGAAAAGAAATTGGACATGCCTTTAGGTATTGTTGTTTAAAATGAATGACTCTAATGAATCTTTTCCCTTTCATGATTAATTGGCTGCTCAAGATTTTTATTTTTTTATTTTGTTTGGCTATATTTTAGATGACATCATCAAATTGTCCAAAAATACAACCAAAGCTAAGAAGCTGCAAAGGGCTCTAGGATTGAGAAAGTTGTGAAGAATATTCAAGAAATTCCGAGATTAGAGTGGGATTTTGAAGGGATTCATTACTTTGATAATGGTCCTCTTACTGTTCAGTACCTATTTGTTTTTGGATGCTCTGAATTTTTGCTTTTTTGGCCTGGTGTATTTCTCTTCTTTATCTTTATTTTTCTTGGTTGGCTGCTTTGGTAGCAAGTGTAGCAAAGGAGGTGCATAACTTAGCAACTTTGATAAAATTATTAATTATTGTTGTAACATTGGTTAATTACCAACGCATTCTTACCTGTTTATGTTAATTTATTAGGATGGTGTTTGAATTATGTGTTGAGAAAGCTGATATTTTTTTTATAAAATAGCCATTACTAGATGTTTTGAGTCTCCAACTGCTATTTGTTCATCTGTAAATTTGTTAACTCTTCTCTCTGTACTGCCCTTCTGCAAGGCTGTTAGACACAACTGCTTGAAGTAATTCACATATTTATGAATGTAAGAGCAATTATGTTTGACTCTGCTTTTTCTTTATAGAGATAGTTTGATCATTGCAGTGTTTGAGAATTGCTTGCAGTCATTTACATATTTATGAATATATACTATTTTCTACTCTTGTGTTTCTGCTCTTCTTAAGCTAAGGTAGTCATTTACATACTTATGAATATAATTTTTATCCTGACAATAAACTAAAGAAAACTACCTTTGCTCTAACAGTAGGGAATTTACATATAATAATAATTGTTGTCATCAATTTCAATTTACTTTTAATTTATATGTAAATATAGAAGTAATTTGTTATGTTTGATTAATTAATATTTCAGGTTGATATTCAACGGAATGAAAGTGTTCAAGTGAAATTTTAATTGTTAATCCACTAATATTATTTTATAACTTGAATTATATGGGATGTTTATAAATATTTGTATTTGAACGGTATGAAGTATTTTTAATTTTAAGTTATCAATTATTAAAATTTGAATTTTAATTTTATGTGAATTTTAAAAAAAAAATTATATGGTATATTTAATTTGGATCGGGTCGGGGAGGAGTGACTATGGAATCCCCGCGGGAAATGGGGTTCTGTGGGGAACGGGAATCCCCGCGGGACGGGGATGGGGGAGTTTTTTTCCGCATGTGCCAGGCGGGGGCGGGGGCGGCGACAGGGATTCCCCAACATTGCATGGGGCGGGGAGTGGGGATCCCTGTTCCGTCCCCGTCCCGCCTCGTGAGCATCCCTAGGGCCATCTTAAGATGGTAGTAAGTATCTCCTATACCTTTAGAGACCTTTGTTGATATAAAATTAAGAGATTTGGTAGTATGAAACATGCTAAAATGCTTTTGCTCTTTTTTGGTTCTGGTATGATGGAGAAGTAAAGCACTTGTCTACAAAACTCAATGAGTGCCTGTGCTTTCAAAGTTTATAGGGGGTTTTGTGATGTGTAGTCCAGCGTAATTGGCCACCAAATCTCTTAGCTTGTCTTTTGTGTTGTTTCTATTATCTATCTGTTGTATCATATAGAGCTTTATTACTTTTCTTATCTACATATAAAGAACGGAAGAAAATGCAATAAAGAAAACGATGGCCTAGTGACAAGTGTAAAGAGTTAATACCATTTAGAATCAAAAGAGTCAATAGAGGCAAGTCTAGTTATAGAACCAGATGCTTCAGCTGATGAAGCTCCACCGTTCACATCATTCTGTCCCGTTAAAGCATCCCCAATATGTGCAGGATTCCATGAAGAATCTGTATCATTCTCACACTCACCAGATTGAACCTAAAAGGAAAAAAAAAGGTGTCATAAGATCCCACCTCATTTGAAAAGGAGAGAATGCAAGATGCAAAAGAAAATTGAATGTTCTCTGAAACATATAAAAGTTTTACAGAGGGCTCCAAAGCAAGTTTTGGAGGAGTTCCCTCTCTTAAATTCTTCCAGTCAACTCCTTTAAAGAATGGATGCATTTTGAGTGCAGCATAACCATCAGATCCAGCACCAGGCCTTCTGCTGGGATCTGTATCCTGTAACATTATTGCATAGCAAATAAGAAATTGCAATTATGAATGTCATAAATCATAAAGATAATTTTAGTCACTTCTAATTGATACTTTAGTCAAGAAAAAGGCATCTCCATTAGTAACTTTCTTCTTAAGATATTCAAGAAAACAACCCATCACCACATGCAGTCCTTACAACCACAGACCTGCCATATTGTTAAGTAATTCTATTGTGTCTTTTTACTCTACTTGACACAATTGCTATCAACAAAAAAAAAAAAAAAATCACAGAGAAAGAAAAATCAATGCAAACAGAACTCAGCAGAAAATAACCATGACGAGCAGAATACTTTAAATATTTTTTAGCAGAATAATGTAGTAAAGTAAAGCCGAGTGTGAAAAATGTTAGTAGCTTACTAATAATCGATCAATAATGTCTCTAGCTTCTTCTGAAAAATAGTTAGGAAATCTTATATCCCGGGCTATAATTCTTTGAAAAATAAGCCATTCACTTGCATCCTTGAAAGGAGAAGTTCCTGAAAGCATCTGGTACAAAGTGCAGCCAAGTGCCCAGAGGTCATTTCTGTTTGAATTTGGTCAAAAAGGCAAAAAGTTATCCTACATAAGTAAGACATGATTAAGGGCAAAACTAATTGACAAGCTTAACCATAAGCACCATCTCTTAATTGCCCCAGCACAAACACACACAGTGCCCTGAGAGTGAGCATGGTTTGCAAATAGTCAAAAAGTTAACAAACTTTCACTCAGTTTGGCGATAATTTTCCATATACTACTTGGCCTGCCTAGTATTTTCCAAACTTCATGATTTTCTACTATTTGCTCAGCTAGTTGAAAATCATATATGAACAAATCAAAGAACTGTATTTCCATTAATTAAATATAAATATTTGATTTATAAATAATTTTAAATTATACACTTTTTTTTTCATTTGATAAATTATATGAATTAAATGTTCTTCATAAATAATCAATAGATGAATCTATAAATTATGCTTTTATACCGAAAATGGAAATAAAAGGATAACTGAAAAGAAATAAATTTGCTGATTCAGCAATTATTTAAGTAAATAAACAAGATATTAGTTCAGCTTTCTCAGTAATTCAGAATGGCTTGGTTATTTAAGAGGCACAATAAGTTTCACTATCTAAAATTTTATCTGGTTTAGTTAACTGAATGCACTCCCCACAGAGCCTATTGCTCCTAAGATTATTTTCCACTTGTAATCACACACTAATCTTATTAACATGCTCAGCTCATTTGGGAAAGGAGTCCCTTACCCAAATGTTGCAGGAGAAGAGTTGAGGACTTCTGGAGGTACATATGCAGCTGTGCCCACAAATGTGCAAGCCTTATCATCTAAGGAGAGAATGAACAAGAGCAAATTTTAATCTAAGACTGCAAAACATAGTCAATCAGATTTAACCTAATACTCAGAAAAATAGTCAAAATGTTTATGGATGTTAACATTCTATTATTACCTGAAGCAGCATTTGGAAGAACAGTGACACGGCTATCCTGCATTGGCTTCACACTCCCAAAATCAGCAATTTTAATATGACCGTCTGCTGTAAGCAGCAGGTTCTCTGGCTGCAATTTGAATACTTTTAGCATTTTTCAAATACCAGCCAAAAAAATGTATACAAGCCAAAAGTTACCTTAATATCTCGATGTATTAATCCCATGCCATGTATATATTCAAGAGCATCCACAACTTCAGCAGCATAGAAGCGAGCTTCATCCTCTGATAATCGTCCTTTCTGCAGTCATGCAAATGATTCAGATATTAATTAATTTGCAAAACAGAAGAAATGACTTAAAACACCACAAACAAATAAAATAAAAACACCCATTCAAATTTAAAAGCACTTGGACTAAACGTTGTGCATCTAGATACTCACACTAAAAATTTAAAGAACATTTTGGATCACCCTAAAAATTCCAAATAAAATGGCATACAAGTTATCGATGGGTATCTGGACATAAAACACCAAAGAAACCTTTGACGAAGATTCCCATGCCAATATTTGGATTCGGACACTTGAAACTTCATTATAGTGAACATATACTTTTAGACAATGTTTTTTATTTTATATATTTTTCACACCCAATACACGAAAACTAGAATATCTTTTCTAACACTAAACAAAAGGTGCAAAATAGTTTCTTATATCAGCTTACTCTTGTTATTTGGTCAAAAAGTTCACCGCCTTCACAGGATTCAAGTGCCATGTCTGCAAATGTTTGAAAAGCATTCACGTTATAAACCAATCCTGCAAAATCCAGTCTTGGAGCTGAAGCAAAGATTCAAAAATCAATCAAGCACATCAAATTTGGAAGACCATCACCAAAAAATACCTACACAGTGAAAAGGTATCTTGAAAGGTAAAAAAAAGCGTCACAACTCCAGGATGATCCAATTGATCAAGAACAATACGCTCTAACTTCACATAAGCTGTTTTATTTTCTTTGGTGATGAATTTTTTGTCCATGATCTTCAAGGCATATACCATTCCAGTATCCTTCTTCTTAGCCCTTACAACCTGTCAGGTACATTAATATTATACCCAAAGTAAGTCATCAATCACATTCAAGTCCAACAAACACTTAATATTAAAGCAATAAAACAAGGACTTCTACTGGAAATAGAGAGTGATATATTCCAGTTATACCGATGCCAAAAACTGACTGTAGAGGTGCAAAAATGTATCAACCTAAAAACCACCACCTTTCTATTCAATCAGACAGTTCCACACATATAACAACCTTTCTCTGTTCCTTTATTCAAAAATAAGTAGCTAAAAGCTTCAAGACCTGTGTGCTTTTCACGGGCTGCTGAGAAAAGACAAGCATATAGATAGATATATAGATAGTAACTGTATAAATGCATATTAGTTATTCAGGACTCAAGAGAACCTAAACAAAAACATGATTTTGTTTTCATTATCTGAAAATATCAGCATAACTGTTCAGGAAACATTGTTCTAAACAAAACAACAGTTCTAAACAAAACAACAATCAAACTGCATAGTAAACATAAACATGAATTTGTTTTCGTTGTCTGCAATATTGCCCCCAAAATTCATTGTTCGAAATAAACAATAATCAAACTGCATAGTAAACAAGCCTTCGTGCCCAAAATTCACCAACCCAAGCCCTCCAAGCGAAATTTCCTTACAAAGCCAGAAGAATAGATGTAATTACCATGTTGTGCATATACATACAAGCATTCATTATATATTAACGAACAACCAATGAAATTATAGCAAAGGACTCCATTATCATCATTTAAACGTATTTCCAATAAACATCATATATATATATATATATATATATATATATATATATATATATATATATTAAAAAAAGAATTAATATTTATCTTCCTAAAAAACAAAAGGAAATATACGTATAAGAAACACAAATATCAGCAAACAAGCACAAACCACCTATCTTTCAAAATAATAATAATAATAATAAAGCAACATATAATTGGATAAACCTACACAAATCAACCAGGAAATGAAGGGGTAAAAAGAAGAGACCTTTGAATAAGAACCAACACCATAGATCTTGCCGAGCTCAAAATCCTGAATACTGAAATTCTCCTGCGGAGCCCTAAATGCAAAGCTCTTAGATCTCTGCACATTCCCAGCGCTGTTATTATTAGAGGAAGGGGAAGAGGTAGAAGAAAATGAGGAATTGTTGCTGCTTTGAATCCTAAGCTTGGAATCAAAATCTTTTTCCATTGCCAACATCTCTCTGTATCCCTATGAAGTTATCTGTGCAAAACAATTCGATCAATAAATATGAACTAAACCCACTTTCTCTTTCTAAAAAGAAAACCAAGAAGACAAAAAGATTTTTCTCTCTAGAAATCTTGGGAGGAGAGCTTCTAAGTCAAAAGAGAAGGCAATGGATCAGAATCAGAGTGAAAGTTTGAGTCTTTATATTCTCTGGTAAAAAAAAAAGTGAATAAGATTCTCTCACACAAATGTATATACACAATTATGATATGGGTATATGTGTATAATCTGAATATGATCAGCTTTTGGCTTGATGATGTAAATTTCAAAACCCTAGGAAGTGGATTGTTTGTTATAATTGAGGAGGAGAGGAAATGTGAAATTTGATGGAGGAGAGTGAGGTATGGGGATTGAAGAGAGAAATCGCATGGGATTGAATGACGGATATCATTCATTTAATTATTCTAAGTTTTGTTTTGTATTTTTTTTTTTAAAAAAAGTCTCTAATTTTTTCTTTTTTTATTATTTTAAGAATGAAACTCTATCGTATTATATGTTTAATAGTTTTATGATTGGTAAGTTGTTGCAACATCACAAATTAGGTTATATTTTATTTATATTTGCATGAACCCACGAGCTTATGCATACAAATGAACGAAAACGAAATCCCTGTATGGTGGAGATGACGACAATAAGTAGAATTTTCTCCTTTTGGTATCCAATGGAGAGGTTAAGGATCCTAGAACGTATACTATTGAGAGTACAAGTAAAAATTAACCCTCTCATTCATTAGATTTTTTTTTTTTTTTTTTACGGGATGGGTCATAATACATGGTTAAAAACTGGCATTATAACACTCATATATAAAGGGCATTCACAAGGTTGGCCATATTTGTTTGAGTAATTTCAACCAAGTTAGGATACATAATGAAGTCCAACCCAATTATAAAAAAGCCCAATGAACTTGGACTTGGCATCTTAACGTGTTTGGGCTTACTAAACAATAAAAGTCCACATCACATACAATGTAAGAGTTGTTAAGGATATACAGCCTAAAGAAAGTATCCATGTAAATTACATGAGCTGTGGTATAGTCTTCAAAATTAGGGCTATCCAAGATTGATCCCTTCATAATAAATCTATCTCATAATGGGAATAGCGATTAGTTGGTTCCTCATTTCATATACCCAATGGTATGAGACTTGAGTTGGTGATTATCATTTTTAACATGCCCCCACTTAAGTGAAGATAGGTTTGTGGTTCAAAAATGCCACTAAGGTAAATGTATAAGCCCAAAAAAATCCTGGTTTTGTGAATAGAACTTTCGGGCTCTAAATAGTGCCATTCGGGGTGAATGGTACTACCTGGGACCGTAAAATATTTTTCCTTAATACTATGATTTACAATTTATAGAGAGTACGAAAATGTAATTTGATACAAAATTGAGGTTAAATAAGATTTCAAAAATAAGAATAAATAGCAAGTTCGGCAGGTATAATGCCCACGTTGACCTAGATTTTATTAAGGTTAAAAAAATCTAGAACTTCTAAAAATTAATTTGACCATGAGAAATTATTATAAACGGTAGAATGAAATTTTTGAAGGTGAACAAAGAAAATAAATTGAGGTAGAAAAGTAAATTACCGGACTGGTAAAATTACTATCACACTAAAATTCACTGAAACGATGTAGTTTTGATTTAAAAATTTGTACTCACCCAAACGAATATTTTTTCATATTCATATATATATTTTCATGGACATTACACAAAGAAAAATATGAAACCAATAAAAGAATGAGATGTGGCTTAATATTGATCCTTCAATTACATAGTAATTGACTCAATCTTGGCCATGCATTTGGAATATATATAAGGATGGAAATTTACAGAAAATTCAAGAAAATTTCATCTTCTTTATCCTCCTCCATGGACGAATTGTGATCCGCCAAAATCCTCCATTTTTGCTTTCTCTCTCCTCAAAATTAACTAGATTTCGACCCAAAAGTCTAACCTAAACCTAATTTTTAGTCATCCTTCTACCTATTTCAAGTAATTACTGAAGAGAAAATAAAGAATTTGTGAAGAGAGAAATTACCCAAGTAAGTATTATGTTAAAATTTTGATAGAGTAAAGTTAGAATTAGTAAAAATAGTTAGAATACATGTGGATTTTTTCGAAATTGCAATAAAAACTAAGTGATTTTCCTCTTTGAAAATTCGGCTAGGTGTAAACTCAAATGAAGAAGAAAGAAAAAAAAAAGGAAAAGAAAAGAAAATCTAGGTTGGAAGTAAAGGAGAAAAGGTTAGTGGATACTCAAACTTATGTATTTCAAATTTTCATGATTATGTATGAACGAAGGGTATAATTAAAATCAATGTCATATAAGTTAAAATGGATATGAAATAAGCTAATTTGTAGGGTTAAATTTTAATGGAAAGTATAAAATGATAACACTTTAAATTGTATACACTATGTAAGCAAGAAAAGAAATACATATGTGTGAAATTTTGATGAATTAATGGTGGAAATATGTTATGTATGATTTTAAACATGATTGAAATAAAATATGGAAGGAAAAGAACAAGTTTGGATGAAAACCACTTATGGCCGAATGGTGTGCAATGTAAGAATAAAATGCGCACTTTGATGGAAAATTGCATTATGTGATGAAAAATTAAAAATAGTGAGCATTGAATGAAGGACATAGGTTATGTACCACTGTTTGATGTGAGAACATGAAAAGAAAATGACTTTATGGCATGAAATGACGAAATGAAATGGTGGTTATTATGCATGATGCATGAAATTTGTTGGATACATAATGAGAAAGTATGTAGAAAATGAATTTTTGGTAAAGAAAATGAATTTATGGTATGAAATAATGAAATGAAATGATGAAAAGTGAGAAATGGTGGCTATTATACATGATGCATGAAATTTGTTGAACACATAATGAGAAAGTATGAGGAAAATGAACTTTTGGTATGAAAATATAAAATAGAATGAGAAATTACTTTGTCATTTGTAACTAGTAGAAAAACTAAAAGTATATGATGTAATTGGCTAGCCATAGGTACACATAACGTGGTAGTGAGTCATTTAACTCGCATTTATAGATCAATTGTGGTCTACACAACCACACAATTGGCACATAATAGTTGACACTAATAGTTGGCAATATATGGATAAATCATGGATATATACAAATTTGGACTTTTGCGGTCCTTGTTCCCCACATCTAATTCTTAGGGGGTTTCCTTTGAAAACTATTGGGGAAAAGTAGTAAATATGTGCTTAATTGATATTAAAGTAGTAAAATTGTAATAAAATTTATGAATTAATGGTAAAATTGTAATTAAGTGATAAAATTGATAGAATAGTGGTAAACTTGCAAATAAGAGATAAAATTGACATTCAATGGTAAAATTGTAAATAAATAAATGAAATTAGCAAATAAAGTGGTAAAATTATAAATAAATGAAAAAATTGATATCATAAGGGCAAGATATTAATTATGTAACCAATTGATTATATTGTGACAAACTAGTCAATATGTGATAAAATTAGGATTATAATGGAAAAATTGCAATTATAATGTAAAATCAATATAATAGAAGCAAATTCTAATTATGAGATGAAATTGTCATTATAGTGGCAAAACGATAATTATATGATAAAATGGACATTTTAAGATAAAAATTGTAATTATGTGTTAAAATTGGTATTATGAGGAGAAAATCATAATTACATATTAAAAATTGACATTTTTAGGAGAAAACTGTAATTTTGAAGTTAAAGTCAAATTACAGTGGCAAAATGATAATTTTGGTGATAAGATGAAATTTTAAAGGTAAAATTATAATTTTGTAAAAAAAGAATTATGTAAGTAAAATTTTGTAATTTTGTGGCAAAAGAACACTTATAAGGGCAAGACCGTAATTTTGATAATATAATTGTATGAATGGTGTAGTATAGTAGTAAAAAAACGTAATAATGAAATTATAATAAAGAGAATACATAGTAATGAAATATAATTTAGAAAATGATGAAAATTTGTATGAATGAAAAAAAATGGAAAAATGTAAATTAATAAGTATGCAATTGAATATTTGTGTATAAATAAAAAATAAAAATATGCATATATTAAGAAAAACATGTATAGAAGATCTAGTAATGAATTTAACAAATTATAATAATGAGATATAATGTGGAAAAAGAGAAAAATAGTGACAATAAAACAAAAAATATAGAAAATAAAACAATAATTATGTAAATAAGTAACTATGTAAAAATTATAATATATATAGGAATTAAACATGTAAAAAAATTAAGTAGTTGATCTTATTTAATTAAGATAAGATAACAAAGCAACTGCATGCTTTTGTGCATTTATTTTGAAATATATTATTTAAGTATCCACCATTAGACACTATATGCTTAATGCGTAGTTATTTACTACGAATAAATACACTATAGGCTTGCGACTTTGAGAAGGGATTGGTCAAGTTAGGAACAAAGCATATAAGAAGAAGAAGAAGAAGAAGAAGAAGAAGAAAAAGAAGAAGAAATATGAGTTTTGGAATGGCATGTATATGTGTATACAACTTTCTTTCTATATAATATGTAATATTATATATGTAACTAAATAATTATGTAATTAAAAGAAATTATATGTGTGATGGAAAAATGATGGCTGTTATGTTAAGGTAGTTGATGCTTAATTGTATTTGGAATATTTGTTAATAGTTGATCATTGTTGATGATGAGATGTGATATTTAAGAGTGTTTAAATTTTAAATGTGCAAGAGGGTTAGGAACAATTGTAGCTATTATGCTATCGAAAATTTTACCAAATGAATAATAATTATGCAATAGATTAATTAATATTGCATGCAAGGGAAAAAATTATAGTTAAACTCATAAGGAATTGTAAGTTGATAAGGTTTAAAGGTAATGAAACGAAGGAAACAGATTTTACTAATGTTCGATAATCCACTATTCGAGTATAGGGTGTTACATTAAAAGGGTTGCCTAACTTAGTATAACGCTCTAGCATGATTACTAATGCAAATTTGAAAGAAAAAAGATCATAATTATTGTAAGGCTCTAACTTGGATCCTAGGAGGAAATGCATGTAAATTGCATGTTTAGAGTAGCGAAGAAACAAGAAAAAGGACACAGAAGAAAATAAATAAAACACATAAGTGCAAGTATGCATGAGTACATGCATATCTTTCTAGAGGAATCAGGCACGTGTGTATAAACTTATTGATATTGACATTGTATGAGCTTAATGAACAAAGTAACTTGGAAAGGAAAGTGTTATATGGTTGACTATTTGATAAGTGTAACTAGATTTATTAATACAAGTTATATATTTATTGATTATGATGTTATATGAATCTAAATAATGAATGATATTGAAAGAAAATAATGTTTGCATATAGCAGGTTGGTTATGGATAGATAGGCATGCCTATAAGGGAATATTACAGTTGCTACAGTCTTAACCCTATTTGGATCCTACAGTTAGTCCCAAATTGGGATCTATAGTCTTGACCTCATTGGGGTCCTACTATTTTGATACCTTTGGGTATCCACCAGGATTGATACCTAGGGTATCCACATAAATAATACCTTTGGGTATCCACAGTACCCCTTTTCTACATCTACAAAGTATAGGCAAGCTGTTAAGGCAACTGGTAATATGAATAGTCACAATGTGAATTGAGAGTGAAACGTTACATGACAAATCTTTTTAACAATGTGAAAGTGTAATGAGCACCTATATGTGTGTGTGTGTGTGTTTGATATTGAAAGCATTACTTTAATGTTCATTTAAAGGACTTATTTCTATTAAGATATGGCATATACTGATAGTATTCTTTCTATTACAAGCTTATCTTACTTGCATGTTTTGTTTAGTATTAATCAATGTAAGTAGTTGCTCTTAGTATACTATTTCCCTTTTAAGCTCTATGGCTTATCACGGGTGTTTATTCATGTAGATACTCTGTTAGGATTACTTAGGGATAAAGCTTGCTAGTGGATGGTCAACACATAGGCTAGGACTAGAGTGTCTCAAGTGCTACTTATTTTGTTTTCATGATATGTAAATGTATATTTGTAAAGAACTTTGTAATTGTAATAGTAATAGTATACAACTTGTAATATTTAACGAAATAATGATTCTAGCATGTAAAGACAAGAGCAGATGATAGTGATGCTTGTGAACCTGTAAAATGTAAATATACCAACTTGTAATATGTTTGTTCCTTGATTGATTACTTCATCGACCCGAGATATAAACAGTCTTTCATCAATTGACAGGTCTTCTGTCTAATAATAATTGATCTTCTATTACTCCTTTTTAACTCCTTTATCACTTAACCACATCATTCCTCTAAACTCTTGGTTATCCTGATCTCCGTTGTTTAACTCTGATATTTGATTTCTGTACATAGGCTCCTTATTAAGAAAAGATCCATGTTTACTGTCTATTCTTGAATTAATAACTAACAGAAATCAAGCATCTCTTTTATCTTAATGAGGTCTTTATTCAACGTAATTGACAAAATCTATGCTGGGTTTCAGCTATAACCCTTTACTAGTATAACAAAACTGCCACTAACAAAAACCGAATACAAAACATATAACTGTATAACTATGCAATAACAAATGCATACGTATATTATGAAGCATGTGGCCACATGACTGAACTGTATGTATGTATGTCGTATGTTTATGCATGAATAGAAACACAAATGTGCACATGGATGACTGATGCATAATATTAGTAGCAGTGTATACTAGCTGGGTTAACGGAATCACCTAGAAGTATTATTTCATAACTATAGAGGTAACTAAGAGTCTAACTCAGGTCCTCAATCACCAACTTACTTATTTGTACTCAAATTATATGAGGAAATGGATAACAGCAAACTTGCTCTTTCGAATTCACTCATTCCATATGGCATGTACACAAATTACTTGTAATAATTTCTTCGCTTACATATCCACTCCGATCTTAGGATCGCCTAAACCGGGCTCTGATACCATTAAATGTAACACCCTACTCTCCTCCATATATTCGTACATTATACGAAGATACTAGTCAGATATACACATATATTTGTTAATCAAAAATAATTTACTAATACAATAATAGTTGTAAATAGAAAATACCATATATTAATTGTAAAATCGTTCTACCTCAGTTTATGCGATCCCAAAATCTTTATGTACATGCCACTCAAAATTTTTCCTTCATAACCTGAAATCTTCTGGTCCTGCGCGCAGTTAACAACCGCATGTTAAGCAACTATGTGTTTAGTGGTGGATACAGCTACCCAAAATCTCATTCGAATAAATTTTATCATGTTTTACTTAATTAAAATATGGATTTACTTCATTGTCTTTATTTTCTCTTATATTTAATTCTTTAACAATAAAATATGTATAAAATTTTTAGTCGGATGTAACATTTCGGTTAGGCCTCATGGGCTCACTACTCATTGTCCTTAAATTTTATTTATTCTGTGTTATATATTTTTCTTAGTTGATTTCATTTATTTCCTTACTAAATAGAAAGTCACACATTAAATCCTTGTAATTTCCTTCTATTATATAAATCCATGATTTATTCTTAATATACTCATAACTTATTTTAAATACCTTTATCACTTATTCTTTCTAATTAATTTCTTAATTTTTCTGAAATTGACTTTTCCTTAACTTGACCAATTTTGATTACAGTTTTGACTGGATTAACTTCTGTTGGCCTTTACTTTAAATTAAATACATAAATTGCAATTTGAATCCTAAAATTTCTCTCATGATGATGAATTACATTTCGGTCTTTAAGATTTGTATTATTGACGATTTTATCCTTTTTAAATTGTCTATTAATTTAATTTCTTCAATTAACTCACATTTTAACTCAGTTAGCTTTATTTGACTTTTATTTGATTTCCAATGTACAAATTACATTTCGATTCTTTGAATTTTCCAAAGATAATAAATTTACAATTTAGTCCCTTAACTTTTAACTAATTACCTTTTTGGCCCCCTTTTGTCTTATTTAGCTAGTTTAATTTCATTATTCACTCTTTTTACTTCAATTGGCCAATTACCCTTATTTTATTTAACACAAAATTACAGTTTTGCTCTTACTCATCACATTGGTCTCATTATCCACATTATTTATTATTTATTTACATTTATGGCATCTGAATAATCATAATTATTCTTTTATCTCGATTTTATACAAGATTACCATTTTGCCCCTAGTTGTGGACAACCACGAACTGGATAAATGAGACGTAAATACGGTGTATTGGAGGGATCCCACATCTAGTTGTGACACCAAAGCTCCAGTACTGATACATATAATAAACCGGCTATCCAATCTCATATATCATAGTCATTTCTGACGACAACTATCATATAAACTCATGATGTCCCGCGAAATAAATTTCTATGGCTAGCCATACTATTCAAAGAACTGGATTTCCCACTGACACTAAGGGCATTATTAAATTTCCATTCCTTATCACACTTTTGCATTATTATTGTTCCTTATTATTCTATTTTAGTCACATCATGCTCTCCACATAGTCAATTAATCTCATCAATCATGCATTCATCATATAGATGCTCATTATCAGATAGCTGTAATTAAACTATAAAAATTTACCCGTGTTTATCATTCGGGCATTGGTAGATTTTTCTTTTTATTTATGAATTGTTTCTCTTTTCAATTTCATATCATACAAAATTTTCTATCCATCATTTATAATCATTTCATGGTGAAATAACTACACATAATAAATCCCAAATTTTATTAACTTTTTACATTATATAATTATAATATAATTAAGGTCCTTCCTCATTATAGCTTCACTCAGCTAACAATATTACATTTCTTATGCTTTATTTTATCTAATTATTATTAATTGTTCAACTAAACATCATTTATATATTCTACATCCCCATATATATTAATTATAGTATCTAATTCGATCATTAAGTAATCTAGTACTTTTAATTTGTTTTTCTCACATTACTTATATTCATCTTACAATAATTCATAATATTATTAATTTATATCAATTTATTTCACCCCTTTTGTTCACTTAGATATGTAACTTACACAATTATATATATATATATATATATATATATATATATATATATATATATATATATATATATATATATATATATATATATATATATATATATATATATATATATATATAATGCATATTATGTTACTAAGTTTATTTAACTCGAATTATTCTAATTATACTACGCTATAATAATATAACATATTTTATACGTAAAATACTATTTAATATCAATTCTTCACTTCATATACCATTATATACAATTCAGTCAATATATAATTTTTAACACTCACAAATCTCTTCATACTTTATTTTATGCTATTTATATTTCTAATACCAAGGTGTATTTATATATATATACACATATATATCAATTAACACTTAATTTATTTTAATGTCTTTTTGTTATCTTGATGAATATCATTATGTTTTATTTATAATTTCATACCCATATATTATCTTTAATGTAATTCCATCATAACACATATCTTTATCACTAAGATGTTATATTTTGAACTTAATTCATACTAAATCACCATATTTCATTTAAGACTTTCATGGGCATCATTCGACATCAATTAGCTTCCTAACTAATTACTTAATTTCTTCTTCTATTCTCATCTATTTCATGGTATTTCAATATTTTATATTATTAACTCAAATTATTTCTCATTAATTCCTAAATTTATAACTTACATAATATAAAATTCACCATAAAATTCAAAATTTAAATGAAATTAAGGGTAGTTTGTATCCACATACCCGTTAGCATCGATCTCCGCATTTTTCTGCATTTTGTCATACTTAGGCTTGCCGGAGACTTGCCAGAAAATGCATCGAAGCTGTCCACTTGAAGATCCAGGCCCCAGGATTCCACGATGGGTGGTCACGCGTCCAACGGCCACCGGAGTTGATGAAATCTAACAAAAACTCCCGACAATCCTTGTCTCCGATCTACTTGCTACCGGCGAGAGAGGAGAAGCAACGGACATCGGAGGCATCGTCTCAACCTCGAGATCCTACCGGTGCCATCAGTCTCCTCGATCGCCATCCAGGTCATCGAAAAGAAGGGGGGAAGGAGAGGAAGCTATGTTGGTGGTGGGAGAACCGAAAGGAATCAAGTCACCGAAGGAAGACGGCACCAGCAAAAGTGATCGGAGGACAGTAGCGATGGCAATCTGAGTCTCCTCGTCGGCGTTGCATGCGACGGTGGCTGGACGACGGTGCCAGCAGTGCTCTTCCTCTTCCCGTTCCCGATCAGCTCACGTTCTCCTCTCTTTTTTTTTAACTTTTTTCTTCCTTTTTTTTTCTAACCACACACATATTTAACTTTTTAAATCCCACTTTTTCTTTTCTTATATATATATATATATATATATATATATATATAATTCTTAAACTATCTACCATTATTATTAAAATATCTATTATTATTATTATTATTATTATTATTATCTATTTATATTAATTTTTATAATATATAATTTAATTAACAATTATTAAGTTAAGACCCAAAAATAATACTAACTTATATCGGATTCTTAATAATTAATCCTGACAAACTGGTACCAAAAGGTATTTTCACCAACTATAATCAATTTGAGTTTTGGGGCGTTACATGAGCACCATAATATGATTTTTATTTATGAAGTCACCACAATATGGTCCTTACATGCATAAAAAGGCTTGAGATTTTTATCTCTTTTTAAAATCAAGTTTTTTTTATTGATTTTTAGGATAAAACTAAATATGAGTTTTGATAAAAACATCACATTTTAGATCTAAATATTTTATGGTTATTTTTCCACATTTACAAATTTGTAAATAATTTTTCCTAAACTAAATATTTTAAGTGTGCATACAAAAGTTCAGTTGATTTATTTAATTTGTGAACATTTGTTCGCACATGCAATATGGAGTTGGATATTGGTTCTTTATGAAATAATTTTATAAGTGTGAATTTTATCAAGAAAATCAAACCCTTTTTATTAGAAAACACCAATTATTTATTAAAAATACTTTGGTTAGTTTTAAGCGTGTAAAATCATTTTCTTACCTATTATAACATGCATGGAATAATATAGAAAAATTGTACAAAAATATAAATGCAATCCACATGTAAAATGGGAAAAATATACACAACCTTTTAAAGAAGAATAAATATTAAGAAAATAATATATACAAAAGAAAAATAAGTACATGAAAGAAATAATAAACACATAAAGAAAAAAAGAAACAGGTAACATATAAGAATAAATAATGAAAATGAAACCAATTAGGATAAAAACTCAGATTTAAAGAAATAAAATTATATATCCAAAAATCATAAGGTGCATTTGGGGAAGATTTTATTTTCGATTTTTGGTTTTTACTTAAAAAACCCAAACACTTTCGGCAGATTTATTTCCATTTTGGTTTTTACAAAAATTTAAAAAAGTGAGTTTCACACCAAAAATAAAAATTAAAAATCTTCAAAATGTGGTTTTTAAGATCTTATTTTTGTTAATTACTTTATCCTCACAATTACCACCGCTACTCCTACCACTACCATACCACTGTCGCTGCCACTGCCACCACTACTACTGTGGCTGCCACTGCCACCACTATCATCATTGCCACCATCACACTGCCATTACTGCTAAAACTATAAAACTACTATCAGTCACCACTACTGCTGTTTCCACCACCACCACATCATTATTGTAACACCCTAAACTGAATAGTTCTTCTCGATATGAAATTAAATGATTAGCCAATTTTTTTTCCAACATCGTTTACCAAACTTTCATTTGGCAAAATTATCTATTCAACTTGTTACCTAACTGTCTAACACTGCTAACCATTTTATCAAAATTTTGGTAGCACAAAGGCTAAATGCTTGCTAACCTTCTAAAAAATCAAACAACACAGCCTCTCAGAGGCATAGCAGTTTATATCAACAATAAACACATTCAAATCACATACTGAAGACATAACATTAATTGTCGTCACAATAAACAGTGATTCAAATACAATCAAACTTGATACTTCAATTAGTTAAGTATATACATGCCGAAAATACCGAAAAAGTATAAACAATTCCTTTCTTCAGGCTTTACTCTGCTGTGTACTATGTTTCAGCTCCTCTTCAGAACCTGCAAGCAGTAAATACTACATGCTGAGCACTAAATATGTCCAGTGGTAACTACCAATCCTAGAATCTCCAATCAAGCATAATTACATAATTTATGCAAATTATTATACTGACTTATCACAAGATTCTTTTCATCTTTTGATAATAATTTCAATTCATTACCAACATTTTGGCATCCTTTTTTACTTTGGTTCTAAACTTTTCAATTTACTTCAAAATACTTTCTTTTGTAATTCCAATTGCAAAAATTTACATTTCTTTTCTTACTTTTACTATTATTTTTACTTAGCTTAACTTTGACTTTTTCCACGAAATTTCCTATTTAATCAGTTCAATACAAATATTAGTTCTTTGACGATTTACATTATTAATTGCCACTATAACGGCAAATTCTCAATTCAATACTTAATTTCTTCATTAATCACAAATTACCTTTTATATAGAAAAACTACAATTTTACTATTTATTTCTTTATTTCACTTTGACCTTTTGAATTATTTATCAAAAAGACAATTATTAACACTTTTAATAATCTTTAAACTTGCTCACAATAACTGTCGATCAAACATTCTCTTTTTGAACCATTTTTCTCACTCGATGCACAATTCGATTTCACTTATATTTTAGCTAATAATGCCCCATATGTAGCCAAACATAAACTGGCATTCACAACTCAAAGAGGTTAAAATATTATCATTATTCATTCATATTCATTCTTCATTCATACATATTCATTTAAATTCATTCACATTACCAAATATGAATTCCTATACTAAGAGCTTCAGCCACTTCGTTAACTTCCATGTAGTACCCGGCTAAATCCAAGAACTTCACATCTAGCCAGAAGTCACATTAACTAAACCGAGCAGATAGTTGCTTTTCTTTCCATATTTGTATAACAAGTCTCAAATACTTATCATACTCTTTCAGTGTCTCAAAACATACTAGAAGGTTATTGTTAAATCCTCTAAAATGGATCTAAGTAAAAGTGGAAGCCTTTTGTATCAATTCACAAAAGTAGTCAATGCATTAACAAATCTAATTGACATGACCAATAACTCATAATGGCCACATCAAATACGAAAAACAATCTTAAGTGCACTATTTCTTTCTTACTATCAGATCGTCCCTATACTTATCATATCTTCTGTTAGTTTTTCCTATCAAGTGGGAGCTGTATATATGATATAATGCAGTTCAGATGCTATCAAATAATGTGAAATGTCATGCAATGAATTAATGATTTCATGTATGCAATAGAATACTGGCACGTATTCTCGTATAATGCAAATATTGTAGCCTATCCCAATACAATGAAATGTACAATCAATTCCCACGCTTGTAAAGGAACCACTGACAGGTATATAGAGCATCTAAAACAACCTCAATTATAATCATAGCAATTTCAATCATAAGAACCCTCTTCTGACTGTATAACTTATAGCTCAATAGCTTATTAAACCACGACAACCCAGTCAAGGTATCTCTGTGTCCTATATAGTTTATCTGAACTCAACATACAATTTCTTTTTAACTTTCTGATACACTATTTATTTTGTCCTTCCATGGACTAATTCTCATCCATATAGAACTTAAGCACTCAAATTTACACTCAGTTTCAATCAATAATTAAATTCCTCGCATTAGCCTCCAAAAAGCTGCAAGTAGCAATACTTTCATCCTACCTCACTGCTGTCTTTATTGTATAGAATCAGCTCCTTCACTCATGACAATTTCAATCAATTGTCAACTTGTCACTTTAAAACAAAAAAGGGGAGCAAGTACACATAAGACTTCTAACACTTATCTCTTATAATTGGCATGTATATACACAGATAAACCCATCACTTAATCTTATCCCACATCGATCTTAGAACCGTTTAAATCTTTACTCTGATACCACTAAATGTAACATCCTAAACTGAACAATTCTTCTCTATATAGAATTAAATGATTAGCTGAAAATTATTTTCCAACATCGTTTACCAAACTTTCATTATGCAAAATTATCCATTCAACCTGTTACCTAACTGTCGAACATTGCTAACCATTTTATCAAAATGTTGATAGCACAACGGCTAAATGCTTACTAACCTCCTGAAAAATCAAACAACAATACAGCCTCTCAGAGGCATAATAATTTATATCAACAATAAACACATTCAAATCACATAATGAAGATATAACATTAATTGCCGTCACAATAAATGGTGATTGAAATACAATCAAACTTGATACTTTAATTAGCTAAGTATATAATTGCTGAAAATACCGAAAATGTAAAGGCAATTCCTTTCTTTAGGCTTCATTCTGCTATGTACTATGCTTCAGCTCCTCTTCAGAATCTGCATCCAGTAAATACTACATGCTGAGCACTAAATATGCTCAGTGGTAACTACCAATCTTAGAATTTCCAATTAAGTATAGTTACATAATTTATGCAAATTATTATACTGACTTATCACAGATGCTTTTAATCTTTTGATAATAATTTGAGTTCATTACCATCATTTTGGCAGGCTTTTTACTTTGGTTCTAAACTTTTCAATTTACTTCAAAACACTTTCTTTTGTAATTTCAATTGCAAAAATGTACATTTCTTTTCTTACTTTTACTATTGTTTTTACTTAGCTTAACTTTGATTTTTTTCATGAAATTTCTTGTTGAATCAGTTCAATACAAATATTAGTTTTTTGATGATTTACATTATTAATTACCACTGTAACGGTAAATTCTCAATTCAATACTTAATTTCTTCATTAATCACAATTTACCTTTTATATAGCAAAACTACAATTTCACTATTTATTTCACTTTGACTCTTTGAATTATTTATCAAAAAGAAAATCATTAAAACTTATAACATTTAATGCCAATTAATATTATTACTTAGCAACTTTGCAATTAAGTCTTTTTTTATTTATTTAATTACAAAAAGGTACTTTTTAACTTATTGCAAAAATCATCATTTTTACTTGTAAATTGCAAAATAGTCATTTTTGGACTTTTAATTACAATTTTAGCTTTATTTTACAAATTTTCATTTTCAAAGTAATAATTGGTAGACAATATACCAATTGGTCCTTATTATAACTTTTTCATGTAAAATTTCATTTTAGTCATTTTTATTGCATAACTACTAATTTATCCTTAATAAACTTATTTTTAGTCTTTAAGCTAACAATTAATGTACATTACATCAATTTACACTTGTTTTGTCATTTTTATGAAAAATTATATTTTAGTCCCTGTTGGTCATAAAACTTCATTTTTAGACAGTTTAGCTATCAAATGAATATTTTACCCTTTTATAAGCATTTCTTAATAAATTTTCTCACTCTTTACACTTTTTTGGAAAATTTCCATTTTGCCCCCAAACTTATATTTTCTTTCACTTTAGTCATTTTTCACTTATTTTATATTCACCATTTTTACTTCATACATACACATATACCAACTTAAGAATTTTGAATAAATTCCATAAATTTTCTTAAAAATTTATGGACATATATTCATGCTTAATCATTATTATATGGCCTAATTTCATTAGAATACTTAGTGTACATATTATTTTCCTTTAGCGATGAATTTCGGCCAATAAGAATTTCCCTTGAAAATTTTGTTTCAATTTAATTAAGCTTGTATTTAAGCTTAATTAAGGTCCAATTATATTATATTAAGGGAAATTTGAATATACATATATTTTTCCAATTTTTCCCTTTATTACATATTCAATAATTATTCCAAAAATATTTAACTAATTCTTATAAATTTCATAAAAATTTATAGATACATTATTTCACATTTACTATCAAATTAAGGCTTAAAAATCAAAATTATCCATATTACACTTAGGTTTCCTTTAGGTGGAATTTCGGCCAACACTAGAAAATTATTCCATAATTTTCATTTATTCAAATTATACATTCTACTAAACTTAATTAAGGTCTAATTACATTATTACAATTAAATGGAAAAATACTAAGATTTAGTAGTAACTAATCTTTTTTCCATGCATAATCTTCTTTAGACTTCCTTTTATTCACTTGCAGCCATGAAAATCATAGTCCATCAAAAATATTCCTCCTTGGCCGAATTTCTCACTAAAGAAAACACCAATATAACAAGGTTTTTAGCACAAAATAACTCCAAATCCAAACTCTAGGAACCTAAAATTAGCTATAGGTGCCCAAAACCAAAATTAAAATTCAAGAATTCACTTACCTAAAATTAACCTCCAAGCTTTTATTACTTGTTTTCCTTAGCTTTTCTCCTTTTAATCTTTGGTTTGAGGTCAGATCCAGCAACTAGAGAGGCTGGAGATTAAATCTTATGCTTGGATCAAAGGGAAAAATGAAGAAAAACTGAAGAAAAATGGTGGAAAAATGAAGAAAAAAGAGTTTGGTGGGAAAGGAAGAAGAAAGAGTTGGATTTTTTCTAGATTCTCACGAATTTCACTATGCAAATCTCCCTTTTATAGTGCTCTCAAAAACCTTGGGCTTGGGCTTGGGCTTAGGTTAATGGGCTTGAATTAATTAACCAAATCCGATTAACTATCCAATAATAATTTTAATTAATTTCTTCCACTTCTTAACTCCAAATCACTTCAAAAGTAATTTTCTAATTCTTATCACATCAAAAATAGGTTGCACACAAATTTTCGGCTCAATCAAAGTTCGTTTTCAATTTGGTTCAATTAAATCGATCCGATTCAAAAATACTGGTGTTACAGAAAAATTCACTTTTCATTTCCAAAATATTCTATATAAAATTTTAGCAGGATCTGGAAAATTTAGCAATTTTAGGAGTTCATTTGCTATTTTTAAAAATTCACGCAAAATCAAGTCACATTTCTACTAGGAAAATTAACTTGCTACCTTTTTCGTATTTTTGATTTTTTGAGTCCCATTTGAACTCACTTTCACTTCAAATTTCAACCCCGGACTCACCACGACCAATAGTTTTCGATGATTTAATAAAATATTTTTAACTTTTGAATGTATTTTTCGGTCTGAAAAATACTATTCACTATCGAAAAGTACTGTTCACGGCTAACCCGGTGTTGTGGCCATTACATTTCTCACTTACTAAAAAAAAATTTTGTCCTCGAAATTTACTTATATCAAAAAGTAGATGATACTATACTATTGTCTTATCACATCTTCTTTCATGTTCTATGGTTCCAAAGCATCTTCGCTAATGGAATCCACTTACTCTTAAGCTAACCAATTTCAGTATCAAAGGCTTCATCAATCTCTTTGCACAGGTCATATCACTCTGTGTGTAGATTTGTTTTTTCATATTTCAAATCAAATCAAACACTACTGATTTTTTTGCACTTAATTAAGTCCAACATAAAACACCTTTGTATCTCCTTTTTAACAACATCTCAATAAGAGCCAGATTTTAATTAAACTGATAATCATTATAGTATACAGATTCTGCTAAGGATAAATACTTTGCACAACCATTACCAAATTCAGGTACCGTTCACCATAACCATTCTTCTAATATCTGAATTATTCACTTTGACTGACCCTCAGTCCAATTGTAAATCACTATGCTAATGTTGAGACTATCAATAATCTTCCATATAGCATCTTTTCTCTTTTGAAGTTAAAACAATTCCATAACAGAATCCAAGATCACTTTGTTTTATTTCCACTCAGGCATTATTATAAGTCGGAGCAATTCTTGAAGAAATCTGATGCTCTGCTTCTATTTATTGATATATTAAACTTTTACTCACAAAATCTATAACATCACACTTTCAACCCGATTATCAATAATAAGCTTTTAATCCTGGTACATTTGATGATTTCCAGGATACTAGGTATTACTATCTTGGTGGGTTTTACTAAAAATCTTTCAACTTGCTCATAATGACTGTCGATCAAGCATTCTCTTTTTGAACCATTTTTCTCACCTAACGCACAATATCGGTTTTACTTATATTTTAGCTAATAATACCCCATCTGTAGCCAAAATTAAACTGGCATTCACAACTCAAAGAGGTGAAAACATTATCATTAATCATTCATACTCATTCTTCAGTCATACATATTCATTTAAATGCATTCACATTACCAAATACGAATTCCTATACTAAGAGCTTCAACCACTTTATTAACTTCCCTGAAGTACCCGACTAAATCTAGGAACTTCACATTTAGCTAGAAGTCACATTCACTAAACCTAATAGATAGTTGCTTTTCTTTCCATATTTGCAGAACAAGTCTTAAATACTTATCATACTCTTTCAGTGTCTCAAAACAAACCATAAGGTTATTACTTAAATCCTCTAAAATAGATCTAAGTAAAAGTGAAAGCCCTTTCTATCAATTCACAAAAGTAGTCAGTATGATAAAAAATCTAATTGACATGATCAATAACTCATAATGATCACATCAAATATGAAAAACAATCTTAAGTACACTATTTCTTTCTTGCTATCAAGTCATCCCTATGCTCATCATATCTTCTGTTAGTTTTTCCTATCAAGTGGGAGCTATACATATGATATAGTGCAGTTCAGATACTATCAAACAATGTGAAATGTTATGGAATGAATGAATGATTTCATGTATGCAATAGAATACTGACACATTCTCGTATGATGCAAATATCGTAGCCTATCCCAATTTTATGAAATGTGCAATCAATTCCTATGCCTGTAAAGGAAACACTGACAGGTATATAGAGCATCTAAAATAACCTCAATTATAATCATAACAATTTCAATCATAAGAACCCTCTTTTGACTATATAGCTTGTAGCTTAATAGCTTATTAAACCATGATAATCTAGTCAAGTTATCTCTGTGTCCTATACAGTTTATCTAAACTCAACATACAATTTCTTTTTAACTTTCTGATACACTCTTTATTTTGTCATTCCTTGGACTAATTCTCATCCATATAAACACTTAAGCACTCAAATTTACACTCAGTTTCAATCAATAATTCAATTCCCCACGTTAGCCTCCAAAAAGCTTCAAGCAGCAATACTTTCATCCTACCTCACTATTGTCTTTACTGTACAGAATCAACCCCTTCACTCCTGACAATTTCAATCAATTGTCAACTTGACACTTTAAAAGAAAAAGGGGAGCAAGTACACATCGGATTTCTAACACTTATCTTTTACAATTGGCATGCATATATAGATAAACCCATCACTTAATCTTATCCCCTCTGATCTTAGAACCATTTAAATCTTTGCTCTGATACAACTAAATGTAACACCCTAAACTGAACAGTTCTTCTCTATATGGAATTAAATGATTAGCCAAAAATTTTTTTCCAAAATCATTTACCAAACTTTCATTATGCAAAATTATCCATTCAACTTGTTACCTAATTGTCTAACAATCATAGCCATTTTATCAAAATTTCGGCAGCACAATGGCTAAATGCTTACTAACCTCCTGAAAATAAAAAACAACACAGCCTTTCAGAGGCATAACAGTTTATTTCAACAATAAACACATTCAAATCACATACTGAAGACATAACATTAATTTGCATCACAATAAATGGTGATTAAAATACAATCAAACTTGATACTTCAATTAGCTAAGTATATACATGCCGAAAATACCAAAAATGTACAAACAATTCCTTTCTTCAGGCTTTACTCTGCTGTGGACTATGCTTCAGCTCCTCTTTAGAACCTGCATGCAGTAAACACTACTTGCTGAGCACTAAATATGCTCAGTGATAACTACCAATCCTAGAATTTCTAATCAAGCATAGTTACATAATTTATGCAAATTATTATAATGACTTATCACAAGATTCTTTTAATCTTTTGATAATAATTTGAGTTCATTGCCAAAATTTTGGTAGGCTTTTTACTTTGGTTCTAAACTTTGCAGTTTACTTCAAAACACTTTCTTTTGTAATTCCAAATGCAAAAATTTACATTTCTTTTCTTACTTTTACTTATCTTAACTTTGACTTTTTCAACGAAAATTTCTTATTTAATCAGTTCAATACAAATATTAGTTCTTTGACTATTTACATTATTAATTACCTCTGTAATGGCAAATTCTCAATTAAATACTTAATTTCTTCATTAATCACAAATTATCCTTTATGTAGCAAAACTACAATTTTGCTACTTATTTCTTTATTTCATTTTAACTCTTTGAATTATTTATCAAAAAAGACAATCATTAACACTTTTAATATTTAATGCCAAGTAATATTATTACTTAGCAACTTTGTAATTAAATCTTTGTTTCTGTATTTTATTACAAAAAGGTAATTTTTAACTTACATATTGCAAAAATCATCATTTTTACTTGTAAATTGCAAAATAGTCATTTTTGGACTTTAAATTACAATTTTAGCTTTATTTTATAAATTTTCATTTTCAAATTAATAATTGGTATACAATATACCAATTGGTCTTTGTTATAATTTTTCATGCAAAATTTCATTTTAGTCATAACTACTAATTTATCCTTAATAAACTTATTTTTAGTCATTAAGTTAACAATTAATGTGCATTACATCAATTTGCACTTGTTTTGTCAATTTTATGGAAAATTATATTTTAGTTCCTGTTGGTCATAAAACTTCATTTTAGACAGTTTAGCTATCAAATGACTAATTTTTCTCTTTATAAGCATTTCTTAATAAATTTTCTCACTGTTTACATTTTTTAGGAAAATTTCATTTTGCCCTTAAACTTATATTTTCTTTTACTTTAGTCCTTTTTCACTTTTAATCATCACTTTTCATTATCTTTTCACGTTTTTTTAGCATTATATTTTCTTTATGCCCTTAGTACAGACCCGGCAAAAATACTCAGACCGGATACAAGGAACATGAATACCAATGGGCCCTACTAAAAGAGAAATGAACCTCAAGGAACCATTTATCACAGAACAGAATTAGATACAGATACACTTTCACTTTTACATTGAAGCTATGGAGATCAATGATCCTACCCATAGTAAAGCAAGTCGTCATGATTTGCGCCGCAGTACAAATATTCATATGGCCAACCAATTATATCCTGATAAGGGCACTATCATTTGTCATTTATTTTATGAATTATTTCACAATAATTCACCATTTTCACTTCATACATACACATATACCAACTTAAGAATTTTTAATAAATTCCATAATTTTTCCTAAAAATTCATGGACATATATTTCATGTTTAATCATTATTCTATGGCCTAATTTCATTAGAATACTTAGTGTACATATTATTTTCCTTTAGGGATGAATTTCAGCCAACAAGAATTTCCCTTGAAAAATTTATTTCAATTTAATTAAGCTTATATTTAAGCTTAATTAAGGTTCAATTACATTATATTAAGGTAAATTTCAATATAAATATATTTTTTCCAATTTTTCCCTTTATTACATATTGAATAATTATTTTAAAAATATTCAAATAATTTCTATAAATTTCATAAAAAATTTATAGATACATTATTTCACATTTACTATCAAATTAAGGCTTAAAACATTAACGTTATCTATATTAAACTTAGTTTTCCTTAAGGGAGAATTTCGGCCAACACTAGGAAATTACTCTACAATTTTCATTAATTCAAATTAAGCATTATACTAAGCTTAATTAAGGTCTAATTACACTATTATATAATTAATTTCAAATTAAATCAATTATACTAAATTTTTCTTAATAAACCCTAAGAAAAAATCATGAAATTAAATGGAAAATAGTAAGATTTAGTAGTCACTAACTTTTTCTCCATGCATAATCTTCCTTGGACTTCCTTTTGTTCACTTGCAACCATAAAAATCATTGTCCATAAAAAATATCCCTCCTTAGCTGAATTTATCATCAAAGAAAACACTAACATAACAAGGTTTCTAGCTCAAAATAACACCAAATCCGAACTCTAGGCACCTAAAATTAGCTATAGGTGCCCAAAACCAAAATTAAAAATCAAGAATTCACTTGCCTCAAACTTTTATCCCTTCAATCTCTGGTTTGAAGTTAGATCCAGCAACTAAAGAGGCTGGAGATTAAATCTCATGCTTGGATCAAAGAAAAAAATGAATAAAAATGGTGGAAAAAAGAAGAAAGAAGAGTTCGGTGGGAAAAGAAGAAGAAGCAGCTGGATTTTTCTGGATTCTCATGAATTTCACTATACAAATCTCCCTTTTATAGTGCTCTCAAAAGGCTTGGGCTTGGGCTTGGGCTTGAGCTTGGGTTAATGGGCTTGAATTAATTAACCAAAACCCATTAACTATCCAATAATTATTTTAATTAATTTCTTCCACTTCTTGACTCCAAATCACTTCAAAAAAAATTTTATAATTCTTATCACAACAAAAATAGGTTGCACGCAAATTTTTGGTTTAATTGGAGTTTGTTTTTTGATCCGATTTAAAATTATCGGTGTTACAGAAAAATTCATTTTTCATTACCAAAATATTCTACATAAAAATTTAGAAAGATTTACATAATCTGACAATTTTCAAAGTTCGTTTTCTATTTTTAAAAATTCACATAAAATCAAGTTACCTTCGCTACCAAGGAAATTAACATGCTGCATTTTTCGTATTTTTGATTTTTTGAGACCTATTTGATCTCGATTTCACTTTAAATTTCAACTCTGAACTCACCACGATCAATACTTTTCGTTGGTTCAATAAAATATTTTTGACTTCCAGATGTACTTTTCGGTCGGAAAAATACTATTCATCAACGAAAAAGTACAATTCACAACTGATATGATGTTGAGATAATTACAGTTTTTGCCCCTGCCACTATTAGACCATCATTAACATTGTTACTACCACCACCACTATCATTGCGACTACCGCCATCACCACCACCATCACGCCGCCACAACCACATCGCTGTTAATGCCATTACCACCAGACCGCCACCAGCCACCACTACCACCATTGTCACCACCATCAGACGATTGCCGCTGAAATTAAATCACCACCACCATTGCTACTACTGCCACCACCATCATTATTATCGTTGCCGCTACTATCATCACCAGGCTACTCACATTACCACCACGACACTGCCACTTTCGTCACCACCGTCTTTGTTGCCACTACGATCGAAATTATTATCGTAATATATATAAATAATTAAAGAATATATATGAATAACAAATTTAATACAGTTTTTTAATATATAAAATAATTTTTTAAAAATAGATAATAAAAATTGAAAAAGAAATTTTGAATTTTGAAAAATAAGAAACTAAAAACCTACAGCTTTACACACACACCCATAGATTTTGATTTAAGAAAATCCCATCTTATCTTTTAATGCGATAATTATCTTAGTAAATGTAATTAATTTTTTTATTTTAAAAAATATTAGACTTTATCTTAATTAGATGATAATTACAATAATAAAGTAAGTATACAAAGATTAAATAATAATATAAGAAAAACAAATAACTTAAAAATGCAAAATTTGAGAAGAAATGGAACAAGACTGAAATATAGGAGAAGCACGACTTTGTTTTGGAAAAAACACTGCATAATTCTCTGTTATCACCCTAACAAACACACACATAAAATATTAAATAATTAAATACATAAATGAAAAACAAATGAATGTAAAATAAACAAAATGAATTAAAATACACAAATAAATAAAAAAATACAAAAAAAATAAATTAATGCTATATGTGTTTATACTGTATAACATAAATATAATATAAACCTAATGATGAGAGTTTTTGACACATATGATTTTTCCCATAAATATAAAAGAAAATAAAATTGCATAATTTAAATGGTTAAAATTAAATTGTTAGAATAATTAAACAAAGTAAATTCTATAAAATAAATTACAAAAAATTAAAGAACATAATATTAAAATAATTGCAATAATGTAAGTAAATAATAAATAAAATTAATTTCGATACACTAATTCCATATTAAATGAATATAGTTTATGATTTCTCCAGGTTAAATTCAATCATAAAAATCCTATGGGAAAAGAAAAGAATCAAAATAAAGCTAAATAAATAAAGAAAATACATAATTAAATTAAGATTGAAGATGAAATGAAGAGTTGGAATGTCAATGTGAATGATCTTATGATAATCACTTTTAGGAATTTAGCTTGAAAGATTGCAAGGATCGAAGTCAAATCTGATTCAAGAGTAGAAAGAAATATAAAATAATTGATTGAATACATTTTTTAGAGAAAAATGATTTTTAGAAATTGTGCTTTTTTAGTGAAAAATTGTTCTCTTAGAAAGTGTACCTCCCTTTCTATTTATTAGAAAGAGGCAAGCAAAATAGGTTTAATTTGAATATTTTGGCAAAAACATAGCTGTATTTTACTAAAAAATGCCGCATAGTTTGAATATACAAGGCAAAGCGTGTTTTTAAATGTAAAATTATATTTTAACCCTCAAAACTTTTTTAGAACTTCAGTTAAGGCCTAAACTTTTCCCAAATACCAAACTTAATTTTATTATTTTTATTTTAAAAATTAAAAACTCTCTTAAATAGGATAAAGCTCTTTTCATTTTTTTCATAATGCATTTTTCATCATTAGGCGATCAATGACATGAACAACTCAACCTAAGGTATCTACGGTTGCTCCCAACTTTAGGGAAGGAAGTAGACATGTGAGATGAGTCAAAGTTTAGAAATTCATACATCGTTAAGCAGTCCATATTTGTTGTGGTTTAAGTGGTATGTGGTATGATGCAATATAACATAGTTAGTTAGTATAGTTGTGTTGCTTTTTCTTAGCTTTATATATGTATTTGTTTAATTTTGTTGTGTTATTTTTCACTTTTGATTTCTTTTGTGTTTTTTAGGTCTTTTAGTGCTCTAATGAGTGATTTGAAGTGTAATTAGATGTTTTGAATTAAAAGATTAAAGATTAAATAGCAAAGGAGAAGAATTAAGGTTGTTCCAACTCGTTCCCTTTGTGCTGACTCGTTACAGAGCCTCTTTATGTTGACTCAGGACTAACTCAGCACTAATGTACTGACTCATCACCATACCTATTCAATATACCTTTTTAAGGCACCTTTTCATATCTACACCAATTTGCAAATGGCACGAATTGGGATGTCTAGAGGCCTATAAATACATGAATTTGACTCTATTTTGGGTATTAAAAACTACAAAAAAATCAACAATACAATTCAAAAGATTATGGCCAAAAGACATAGCCAAAAGAAGAAGAAGGATCACAAAGAGGTCTATCTAACATCAAGTAACTTCCTAAAGAGCATTACAGAGTCATCAACAACATTTTATTCTCTTTTCTTTAGTTTTTTTGCTTAATGTTTTGAAACTTTCTTTTTATTTTTTACTTTAGACATTATGTATTTAGGCTAAGTGTTTGTTTGCTAGAATTGTAAGGATAAATTGATACCATAACTCCATCTTTATTAATGCATGAATGATTTAAATTCAATTGAGTTTTGGAATTTATTATGTATGCTCGATCCCTATATATAACTTATTAATTAAATGTTCACAATGAGAATCGAACCACTTTGGTGGAAATGTAATTGAATTTACTTAAGGGTTAGAAATTACTTGGAGATAAGAATTTCACTTTAATGGGTTAAAGAATTGGCATAGAACTTCATGATTTTCATTTATCTCTATAATGACATGAGAGTGCTTGTGGAATTTAAGTGGAAAAGTCCTTAATTGACAATGAGAGTTGCTCTTAGGTTTTTTTGGCTATATTCTCCAGTCATTGCATTTATTCATGTATATGTTAATAATCGATATACTTAACTAATTCTTCTTTGTAATTCTAGTAAACATTGTTTGTATTATATTTGTGAATTTAGAATAACTTTAGTAATTCATAATTTAAGTTGTCTTAGGAAAGTTAGAACAATTAACTTTATTTTATTATAATTGCCTATCCATTTTAATACCTATTCGGTTAATACAAAATTATTCCAAAATTTTCTAGTGTTTGACACCCTACTTACTATATACTTAGTCTTAGAGACTATGGTAATGAAATTACACCACACCATTATGCTATCTTTATAGACGATGGTTGAAATAGCCCAGGTGATAATTCTTTTGGTAGGTAATGGGTGATCTAGTATGCATGATGTTCATTAAACTAAAATTGACCATTGAAGTAAGTTAGGAGATTAATTGTTTGGATGCATGATATTCCTAAATCTAAGTTATGACCCGAGATGTATGATGTTCGCTTTATAAGAGTTTTAAACTTTGAAGAAGGTCTAATTTTGGATGCATGATGTTTACTAAGTTTGGAATTTGACCTTTGAAGTAAGTTTTATCTTGGTATTCATTGCTCGCCGGATCAGTTTGTAAATGCATACCCAGTTTGGGCATCCACGCTTGTTATAATCCTAAAATGAATAATTTTGTTAGTTCAATAATTTAATTTATGTGTTTAGAAACCTTGCTTATATGGGAGTGCATTGGTTTCTAATTATAAGCTTTGTGAAAAGTTTATGAGCTTACACCCTGAATTTGGTAGAGCTTTTGAATGTGTGAAGTGATGGTCAGACAAATTCACTAGATTTGAATTATGGAATATACACCATGCATATGATTAGTGTAAGACTTTAACATGTACGTTAGGAGAAAATTTTTATAAATGGTATGTTTAAAGTAGCAAAAAAATAAAAAAGGGATATAAAGGGTATTAAATGGAAAGGCTGGTGTATTTTGATAATTTGACATTTTGACATAAATTTGTGTAATTAAAAATCTTAAAATAAGGACTAACCAATTAAAAAGAGTGTGGAACGATTTAAGAAATAAAAATTTTAAGGGACTAAAAAGGGAATTTCACCTAATGGTCATAAGTGGACTACTAGGAGAGTGATATGTGTACATTCTAGAAGAAAGTAAAAAGTTGGATAGGAGATCTTTTGAGGTAGCCGATTTTAAAGAGGGTTATTTTCCAGTATTTTTCCCTCAAAGCTCCTATTGTTCTCTCCCTAAAAGCTCTTTTTCTAACTTTCTATTTTTCTGGTTGATGAAAAGTGATATAAAAGTTATTGAAGTTTAAGGTAATCTTTTTCTTGTTTCTACCTCCCTTGCTTCTCTCTAATTTTTATAAGCTAATTAAAGTAAAAAGAATAGAGTTTACAAAGGCATGTTGTGTTTTATCAAGGGAGAATCAAGCAAGCAAAGGGAGAAAAAGGTTACTAGAGAGTAAAGAGGATTTCTTGAGTATCAAAAAGGTAGGGGAAACTTCCTTCCTACTATGTGCTATGTGTGTGCATAAAATGAGTTTAGGAATTGTGTAAAGGTTATGCTTATTCAATAAATGAGTAGAAAAGATAGAGCACGGGTACATTGTGATAATTAGTAAAAATAGGGTATGAAGATCTTGAACTAATGATACAGTTAATTTGAATCCTTGTAATTCTACTTGGTATACTTAAACGTAACTATGAATTTTTAGATTGAGATAAAATGAATTTTAGCTAAACAAAAACTAAACATACAAGGCTATAATGATAAGGAGAGGAAATAGGCTTAAATCCATTTTAAAGATCTTTAACACAAAGAGTGCAACCAATTTAATGAGAAGCTTAGCTAAAAAACAAATCGCATGCAAAAAGGAATGAGTTTGTAGTAATGACTTTAATTGAATTAAAGGGGTGAAATATAGATATTTTAGGTGAGAAATAATGATTAAGTAAATGTTTGTATCGATTAGTATAATAGAGTTAAGAATGGCTTTGGGTCTATGTGGGAAGATTTCCTGAAGAATTAAAATTTTGCAATCAACCTCGGCTGAGATGGTTTTTGTCTTAGCTGGGTCGGGGCATTTTGGATGCATACAGGAACACCAACTGGACTGAGGTGGTTTCTATCTCAATCGAGTCAATGCATTTTGGACTGACTGTTGATTTATGACAGGGTTAAACTGCATGATGCCTCAGCTGGGTCCTCTCCCCTATTTCACTACTTATTTATGGACTATAAAGGTCAAGTGGTATTCAAAATTGAGTTAATCAATATTAACACTATCAACATCTGCTGTTAATCATTAAAGGACCTAACTATGAATTAATATATGTATAAATATACGTGTATATGCACGAGAATTTGAGACTAAGTTATGTTTTGAAATTGGGAAATTACTTGAATATGAGCAATCACATACATATCAATACCTTAATGCTTTAGCTATGCAAGTGTATACTATTTAATGTATATATTTTCATGATTTCAAATGGGAAACCATTTGAACATGAGTAATTAGATGCATATAATTCAGCTAATATCTAAGCCATATATTTGACTTGTGACTTAAATAGTTTTACATGCTAGAGTTGATTGACACTTTTGCCGTGCTTTTGTACATTGAAAGTATGTATGCATAATTCTATAACTTGTTTAAGAGTGTAATAAAGAGCATTTGAATGCAAGAACACATAAATATAAGTATGCCTTTCGCCAAAATCAGGTATGCATATGTCTACTTATTAATGTTGATAGTATATGAACTCAATAAGTAAAGAAACATAAGAAATGATTTAATGCCTTTGTATAATACCTGGTATTGGATAGATATGTATCCCTATATGGGTTATTGCAGTTTCTAGTGTATTGGCCTTATTTGGATCTATAGTTTATCTCCATTTAGGACTATAGTCTTGGCCTCATTTGGGTTAATAGGATTTGATACCTATAGGTATCCATTTGAACGATACTTTCAGGTACCCATAGCACATATTATCCACACCTATAGCGCTTAGGCAGGTATTTACTGAAAGTCAAATGAAAGTGAAATGTTATATGATTGATTATTTGATTATGCTAAAAGAAAGTAATAATTTTATAACACATAACACTTATATTTATATGTGAATCATATTAAGCTACTGCAGAGGCACTACTTATTGATCATACAAATTACATATTAGATTTATCAATGCTACTTCATTTATTTTTATGTATAACCTATGCACTACATTTTGTATGCTTAATTGCATGCATTTTTTGCAACAACTATTGCAAGTGGTTGTTTAGAATTCATTATTTGCTACTAAGCTTTTTAGCTAGCACAAGTGTTTTGTTTATGTAGGTGATGCTAAAGAGGTGTCTCAAGGACAAGGCTTATAAATTGGGAGTCGACACAAGGCTTATGGAGTTTTATTGTAAATCGTTAGTTTGCAATATTTTGTATTAATATTTTAATCTTTGTAATTTTGCCTGTAATATATTAGCAAATTGCAATCTTATGATGTAAAAGGTAATGCATCTCTTATATACATATATATAGATTATAGAATAGAGTGAAATCATTGAGATATATTATATGCCAATGTGATGATCGGATGGAGACAGGTAATGTATGATGTAATTGTAGTAGTTATAGACTTGAGTATATTGAGTGCTTAGGTCATGTATGAATGCTTGGGATGATCCAACCTTATTGTAGTCAGGACGTTAGAATTAGTAGGAGAAAATAACATGGTAATGGGTGCCTGTATACTTGATATACATCTTGAATACTCAAATTCGAGGGAGAAGAACTGAAAAAATGATTTTTAGTATTACACAGTGATGCATTCTTGCATATGGAATTGATGGAGAATGGCACTAAGAAAACTATATAGTGGCAAGCATAGGCATGCTTGTGTTTTCTCACCCCAAAATTTGTATATAAAAGGCCTAACCTCCTTATTTTTTCACTTTATTCTCTTTTTCTCACTTTTTCTCCTCTAGGTTTCTTCTTTGTTTTTGCTCTTTTTAGGATTTTAGTATTAGTTCTCCTTTTATTTTTTCTTCAAGGGTGAATAAAATTCTTGATTCTCCTAAGATTTGAGAGGATTCTTTTTTTTTTTGCTTCTTTTATAGGCTTGAAATTTTTGAATAAATTTTTTACATGCCACCTTTCATTATTAGGACCTATAGTTGCAAGTTTTCTGATGTTATTGCTGAAAGCAGTGTTTTTTTGCCTAAGGAACTGGCCACTATATTAGATACATCTTTACTACTTAATTCATTGATTTACATTTCTTTTTGCATTATACACTACCTACGTGAAGTGATGAGAGACCTTGGAATTCCACCATCTTAGTGATAGAAGGTTATTACTCAAAATAAGGCAGTAGCCTTAAAGTCTTTGTTCGATGCAAGTCACAAGTACTCCAATATGTCATCTTTATTCCTAGGTGTGATATTCTTCATCATTTTTGTCTAATTCATAGCTATGACCCATAAGGGAGATTTGGGTGACTATCAATTATTCAAAGTCATTGATGGCATTAGAGACGAATTGAACCCCTTTCCACTCATTCTAGCTGAGAATGGATGGGATTTTATGCAAATTGGTTATGCTTCCTTTTTTATGTTAGCCTTTTGATGGGGATTTAATTGAACCCTTAGTCTCACTAGACTGCATATAGTATGAGTAGGGTATCGTTCCAAAGGGAACAGGATAATTTTATATTGAAATTACAACAAGTAGATGGACAGGTAACCATTTCAATTAAAATCATGCAATTAATGTAAATACTAAACTACTTAAAATATATTAGGTTAATTTTGGATAATAGATTACTTAAAAGATGGGATGGACATACATTATAACCAAATAAAATAAGTTCATCTTTGAATCAATTAACAATTGTATGAATGATATGAATGGAGAATTTAGCCAAGATTCTTTAAAGCAATTCTCATTATCAATAAAGAGTATTCTTACTTAGAGTCTATAAGCATTCTCATGTCATTATAGAGATAAATAAAAACCATGAAGTTCTATGCTAATTATTTAACCCCTTAAAGTGAATTCCTTATCTCTAAGTGAATTCAATGCTTTAAGTAAATTCATTTAACTTTCCATCAAATAATTCCAACTCTCATTGTGAATTAAATGACTAACATACTTAATATGGTGATCAAGCATACTAAGCAAATCAAAGAACTTAAACAAACTTAAATCATACTTCATACATAAAAATAAAATAAACATTCAATAGCACAAAGATAAGTAGATGAATAACAACTTAAATTACATAGTTATAATGTATCAAAAGAACTTAGCCATAAACAAAATTACAATAAAGATGAAATAAGAGACAAGAAACATCACTCCCCAGGGTTTACTTTCTATTTAAACCTTCTGATAAATCTCTTATTCCTTTGGCTTTGCTCTTTTGTCATCCTTTAAAACTAAGTAAACAGAAAATTCAAAACAACTATAAAATATTCTTCAGAAAATAGTAAAAACATTCTTTAATTTTTTTCCATCTCTAATCCAAAGTTTTTCTCCCATATTTATATGCATCTTCTCTACAGATATGTCCCTTGACAAGTCACGAAAGATTGCTTCTGGAAGGACACATTGTTTGGCTAAAAAATCAGGTGCAGAAGACACATCGTTTGGGAAATAGCGTCTTGTCCGACTCGTGAGCCTCCTCACGAGTCGTGATTTCCTTGTGACATTCTGAAGTCGTGCCCCATCACGAGTCGTGAGCCTCCTCACTACTCGTGAATCTGTTGCCTAGTTGTGATCTCCATCCTGCTCTCCTTTCCGAGTCATGACTCCCTTCACAACTCGTGAACTTTAGCTGGGTCTCGTGAATTTCTTGCTCTTTCTTCTTCACTCCTTCTCCAATCGTGATGCTCTTCACTACTCATGAGCCACTTCTTCAAAATACCACCATCTTCTTCGTTTTCTTCATACTTCACCAATTTTTACCTAAAAACAACACAAACACATAAACTGAATCATAAACACATAAAAATACACACAATACTACATACTTAACTACATAAATAAGAGAAAAACACACATAAAAATGTAGACATTTTACCTGACATCACCTTTTGATACTTCAGGTACCTATTTTATTCTTTGTCTTTTTTATTTTGTCTTAACTTTTACCTAAAGAGCCCTTATTAGGGTTTTCCCTTTAGTAGATTGTCTTAATTTTCACTTGATGTGACCTTTTAGGGTTTTCATACTAGCAGATTATGTTGACTTTTGCTTAGGAGTTCCCAAAGGATTTTTCATCCTAACAACTTTTCTTCTATCTTTATTTCCTTTTTATTACAAAAGAAATATCATATGTTGTTCATTGCATTATCTTGTCATAGTATGGCTTCAAAAGAAACTAAAGTTGATTTACTTCCCTAGATGATGGCATCATATAGGCCTTAACACCATCTTGCCCAGCCAGTACAATGTTATTTTGAGACTACCGATGACTAGATTCATTGAATTAGAGGTGTGACAAACGATGATATCAGCTTCATATGTGAGTGGCTTTGCATCACATATGTTGTTTAAAGCATAGGATTAAGTTGTGTTCCTCTTGTAGGTCTATATAGGGTATCTTTTTATGCATCAACTTGTTATATGCAATAGTTTGGTCAGCCTCAGACTATTATCACTTTTTAGTTGGATTCCTATGGTGGGAACTTTACCATGATGTTTACTTCTAGGCTTTATGACTTATAGAAGTGATTGTTTGTGGTTACAAACATTAAGGCCATTTCAACTTGTGATTTCAACACATCGTTTGGGAAACAGCGTCTTGTCCGACTCGTGAGCCTCCTCACGAGTCGTGATTTCCTTGTGACATTCTGAAGTCATGCCCCATCACGAGTCGTGAGCCTCCTCACTACTCATGAATCTGTTGCCTAGTCGTGATCTCCATCCTGCTCTCCTTTCCGAGTCGTGACTCCCTTCACGACTCGTGAACTTTAGCTGGGTCTCGTGAATTTCTTGCTCTTTCTTCTTCACTCCTTCTCCAATCGTGATGCTCTTCACTACTCGTGAGCCACTTCTTCAAAAAACCACCATCTTCTTCGTTTTCTTCATACTTCACCAATTTTTACCTAAAAACAACACAAACACATAAACTGAATCATAAACACATAAAAATACACACAATACTACATACTTAACTACATAAATAAGAGAAAAACACACATAAAAATATAGACATTTTACCTGACATCAAATTCCCCCACACTTAAACCTTGCTTGTCCCCAAGCAAGAGAAAAGTGAGGCAATTTAATCTCAAGTCAAACTAAGTAAGTTACATTATAAAGTATTGCTCAATTTTCACTTAAGATAAGATTGATATGAATTCAAACACCTTAAAACTCAAAATTTCAGTCCATCAAGACTTAAAACATGCATCTTAAATCATCAAGTCATCAAAATTTACTAAATTCAACATCAAGAAGATAAAGTCGTAAGACTAACCATGCTCAAGAAAGAATAATGATCATAAAGTCTAAGATCCTAAGACTATAGTTGCCTTTTTGGACATATAAAAAGCACACATACCTTTAAACCCATCTCATGGCATTTTTAGACTGTTTTTCATTTTTTTCTTTTCTTTTTCATGGGTATACTTTTAAACTTTATCCCATGTAATTAGAGTAGCAAGAAAATGTAGTAATGGGTGCGTTTTACGCTCCATCCCATACTTGATTTAGCTTTTAAGTATGCATCTTGCTTTATTTTCTTTAATTTCCTTATTTTCTTTCTTTTCTTTCTTATTTTCTTTTTTTTTTTCTAGTCCTCATCCATTATTGAATGGCTTAAAGATAAGTATTATGGCTAAAGTTTCCATGAAGCAACTAAAATCCTAAAATCTTAAGCTAAATGAGCATAGTCTAAATCTTAAAGCATAGTTAATGAAGAGACTAAATAACCTAAAATGTTAAAAAAAGTAAAAAGAGATGACTTAAAGACATAAAACTCATGCAAAAAGATCTTGAAAAACTAATCAATTGAGTATCAAGGCAAATGAATCTTCATAACAACCTATATGGCATACACTATGATCAACACTTATAACAAAACTCATTATAAAAGTTAGTTTATATAAAGAAAAAGAGAAACAAACAACAAAACACACAAAAGTGTTCAACAACACACAAGTGTTCCCCCACACTTAGAAGACACATTGTCCTCAATGTGGAGAAACAAAACAAACACACAAACAAAAAGAAAATCACGATAAAAAAAAACAAAAACATAGAGGAAAGAAAAACTCCCCTCAAATCATGGTGAAGTTGGAGGCGAAACAACCACGTAGCCCGATTGGGCAATGAAAGCATCCACCTTGTGCTCAAGGCGGCGTTGATTATGAACTAATTGAGTGGTGGTTTGCTCCAAGGAAGCCAATTGGCTTTGGATGGTGGATTGATTTTGGAGCAGTTGATTGAACATAGAAGGTGTGATAGCAGTTAAAGAAGATGCAGCGGTTGGTGTGAAAATAGGTGTACCCTCCATTGGATCATCACTAGGCCCGGGCTCCATTGGTCTTGACTCCTCCGATGTACTTTCCATGTTAGCCACCTGCGAATTAGAAGTACCAGGAAGTTCCTTCCAACAAGAACGATATACAGGTGGTATGTATTAGAAGGAATTGTTAGTGACCTCTCCCTTCACAAATAAATGCTTAGAAAAATACAAGCATGGAAGCACACCATCATAAACACGCAAATCAATATCAATTCCCCTAGCTATAGTAGCAATAACATGTCCATGGGTAATAGGGGACTCCGGGCGATCAACACAATGCAACAATTGCTTGAAAATCCAATAAGACCAACATATAGACTTATGGTTATGCACACACCACATTAGGAAAAGTTCATGACTTGAAACCCTATTAAATTCACGCTTGTTAAAAACAATGGATGCAAGAATCTTATGTAAAATCCAGTATTTCAAGTCAGATATAAACATGGATTTGGCATCTCTAGCCCTATAAGGAGTAGTCAAACCAGTAAGAAAATTCCAAAACTCATTTGGCCTATAACTTTTAGGAGGGTTACATAAACCATTTGGGCTAAAACTAAAGATTCTATGCATCATGAAATAAGTTAGAGTATAATCAACACCATTCAAGCGAAAGTCAACAAGTCTTGGATTATCAGCATTTTCTTTGAAATTTGTGTAAAACTCCAAGACTAAGTCAATATAGAAATGTTCATGCATATTAACAAACCTCAAGAGACCACACTCAGACAACATCTCATTTACTTCTTCAAGAACACCCACACTTTCAAGCAAAGAGTTAGGAAAATACTTACATTGATAGTGTGCTCTATCTTTGAGAATAAGAAACCGGTTACCTTCGTGAATGGAGGAGAGAGGGAATGGTGAACCAAAATCTGTCTGCAAACTTGGAAGTGGTGGTTCATCTCCTCCTTGCTGACCCCTGAATGCTGAAACATTCTTCATCCTTACCAATTTGTTAAAGAGAAAATGAAACAGAGAAGAGAAGAAGAAAATGCGTGAACTTGTGTTTGTGTAACGACTCATGAGGACAAGCAACGACAGTTTACAGGAACTTGTGTAATGTGGCTATAACGTGAATGCAAGGAAAGGCAAAGAGAAGAAGAAGAAGAAGAAGAAGGAAGAAGTTGTGGAGAAGAGAAAAACAAATAGACAAAAGAAAATAGAAGTTACAGTAGAAGATAGAAATTGCGAGAAGAGTAAAAGAAGAGAGAATGTAAAAATAGAAAAGGAAATGAGGGAAATCACGATAGGTTTTATAGAAGAATGAGGGAAAACATGAAAAGTTATGTCGTTTAAAAGAAACCCTAATTTTGAAATTATAACCGTTCCCCCCACGTAATGGAAGTTAATTAAGGGCAGTTAATCAAATTAAAAATCGCTAATAAGCCTAATTAGATGAAATAAAGGTAAAATAGAGAAATAAAAATGAAATATAAAGAAAAATAAGAAGTTAAAATCGCGTCCCTTAACTTTAGTAACACAGCTTCACGAGTCAGCATGTTCCTCACGACTCGTGAAGACAAAGCATTGTGTTGAGGAAGCAATGTTCACGACTCGGCAAGCATCTCACGACTCGTGAAAGAAGGAGGGATAGACAAAAATGAAAATCCTCACGAGTCGGTATATACTTCACGACTCGTGAGCCCTGCGCCTCTGTATGACACGTGAAGATGTTCACGAGTCGGGATTCGGCTCACGACTGAATGGAGAAAGCCCTCTGGAACACTCGTGAACACAGTCACGAGTCGGGAGTCTTCTCACGACTGAAGAACGGAAGCTTCTGTAACACTCATGAACACAGTCACGACTAGTGATTCACTCGTGAAACTAATGTATTTCTCTTAAGCTTGTTGGTAGTGGCTTGAGTTCAAGCTTGATTTCCTCCTTAGATATCTTTGATGACATATCCTCTTCCTTTCTCAAAGACTCAAACTTTGAGAATTTTCCTTGGAAAGGATATGAGGCAACTTGCAAAACTTTATCACAACTCTCATTTAAAGAAAAAAGTGCAATAGGGTTTTGACTCACACAATCATGCACAACACTATCAACACACTCATCAAGAATATCATAAGAATCAATTCTATTTACCACCTCTATTGGTGAAGATTTAATCATGCCAAAAACATTAAACTCAATTTTTTCACCATTAACCTCAAGAGATATTTTACCATTTTTCATATCAAAAACAGCCCCAGCAGTAATTAAGAAAGGCCTACCAAACAAAATAGGAATTTCAGGATCTTCATCCATTTCTAACACAACAAAATCAGCAAGAATCACAAATTTACCCACTTTGGTTGGAACATTTTCTAATATGCCTATAGGGTGTGAAATAGATTTATTTGCCATTGATAAACACATATTAGTAGGCTTTAACTCACCTAAACCAAGCTTTTTATAAATTGAGAAAGGCATAAGACTAACACTAGCACCCATATCACATAGGGCCTTATCAAAATAAGTACCACCTATAACACAAGGAACCGTAAAACAACCAGGATCCTTTAGCTTAGGTGGATATTTAGAATACATAGCCTTAGACTCTTCTACCAAAGAAACATAACCATAATCTTCAAGCTTACCCTTGTGACTCACAATTTCTTTTAAAAATTTTGCCCATGAAGGCATATCTTTAATGGCATCCACAAAAGGTATAGTTATAGTAAGTTCCTTTAAGTAATTCAAAAACTTTCCAAATTGCTTATCAAGATTTCTTCTAATAAGTCTTTGAGGAAATGGAAAAACATTCAAATTAACTTTAGGTCCATCTTCCCTAGATGAAGTTATCTTTTCCCTAGGTTCATTAAGCTTATTATCATTTTCACTTGCGTCCACAATATGATCATCATTCACAATAAGATTTTCATCACTTTTACTATTACTCTCAATCTTTTTCCCACTCCTTAACATAATGGATTGAACCGATTCATGAGGCAAAAACTCAGGTTGACTTGGAAACTTGCCTAAAGGTTTAGCACTAGAAGTGGCTTGTTGAGCCAATTGGTTTTCAAGCATCTTATTATGAGTGATAAGTTGATCAATTTTAGTGTTTATTTGCCTAAATTGTTCCTCATTTTGCTTGTTAGTTGTCATTTGATGATTAACAAATTGCTCCATCAAATTCTCTAAATAGGATTTAGGTTATTGGGAGTGAAAAGGTTGCTTATTTGAAAAAGGTGATGGGTTAGGTAACTTGTTCATATGATTGTGATTATTATTAGTAGGAGGGTTCAATTGGGCATTTTGGTTAGACCAAGAAAAACCGGGATGGGTTCTCCATTGTAGGTTATAATAATTAGAATTTTGACCCATCCTTTGATTATAATTTCCTTGAACAAAACTTACATCTTCACTAGACCCCTCACTACAATTAACATACATATGAGGTCCACCACATTTCTCACATACATGACTCACATTTTCAACATTGGAGTGAGAATTACTTACCATTTTTGTCAAAGCTTCTACCTTAGCCGTCAAAAGATTAATGGAATCCAATTCCAAAAACCCCTTAGCCTTCGCCATAGTGGGTTCTTCTCCCATGTAGCCTTGTGAAGCTAACTCTTCCAACAAAGTTTCAGCTTCCTTAGCAGTCTTCTCCAACCATTTTCCACCTGAAGCAGCATTAACAATATTTCTATTTTCCTCCATTAACCCATTGTAAAAGATTTGAGGAATCATCCAATCCGGCAAGCCATGATGAGGACATTGCCTTTGAAGTTCCTTAAACCTTTCCCAAGAGGTATAAATGGTTTCATTAGGTAATTGTTTAAATATAGATATTTGATTTCTAAATTTTGCCGTTTTATGTGGTGGAAAATACTTATGAAGAAAAGCTTGTTTTAATTGGTCCCATGTAGTAATTGTCTCACTAGATATACTAGCAAGCCAAATTTGAGCCTTTTCTTTTAAAGAAAATGGAAATAACCTAAGTCTAATGGCATCATTACTTACTCCATTAATTTTAAATGTAGCACACACATTAAGAAAAGTAAGGATATGAGCGTAAGGGTCTTTCCCTTGCAAACCTCCAAATTGGTTATTTTGCACCATTTGAATGACAGCCGGCTTGATCTCGAAATTGTTATTAGCAATAGCCGGTGCCACTATTCCTCCAAAACTTTCCGAAATATTTGGCATCGCAAAATCACCAAGAGTTCTCCTTTCTTCACCTGCCATAATTGGAAAATTATGACCTTCCTCCAATTTAACACTTTGTTCTCCTTCTACTTGCAAACTAAATTCCTCTTGTAGCTTCCTTCTAAGTTCCCTACACAAATCAAAACAAAATAATTAAAAGAAAATCTAATACCAAAACAAACAAAACGCTAAATAAAATTTCATACATCAAAATAACTAATATATAACATACAATCCTAAAACATCTACTCTTTTGTATCAATCAATAAAAATTCATTTTGAACCGTTCCCCGGCAACGGCGCCAATATCTGATGGGGATTTAATTGAACCCTTAGTCTCATTAGACTGCATATAGTATGAGTAGGGTATCGTTCCAAAGGGAACGGGATAATTTTATATTGAAATTACAACAAGTAGATGGATAGGTAACCATTTCAATTAAAATCATGCAATTAATGTAAATACTAAACTACCTAAAATATATTAAGTTAATTTTGGATAATAGATTACTTAAAAGATGGGATGGACATACATTATAACCAAATAAAATAAGTTCATCTTTGAATCAATTAACAATTGTATGAATGATATGAATGGAGAATTTAGCCAAGATTCTTTAAAGCAATTCTCATTGTCAATAAAGAGTATTCTTACTTAAAGTCTATAAGCATTCTCATGTCATTATAGAGATAAATAAAAACCATGAAGTTCTATGCTAATTCTTTAACCCCTTAAAGTGAATTCCTTATCTCTAAGTGAATTCAATGCTTTAAGTAAATTCATTTAACTTTCCATCAAATAATTCCAACTCTCATTGTGAATTAAATGACTAACATACTTAATATGGTGATCAAGCATACTAAGCAAATCAAAGAACTTAAACAAACTTAAATCATACTTCATACATAAAAATAAAATAAACATTCAATAGCACAAAGATAAGTAGATGAATAACAACTTAAATTACATAGTTATAATGTATCAAAAGAACTTAGCCATAAAAAAAATTACAATAAAGATGAAATAAGAGACAAGAAACATCACTCCCCAGGGTTTACTTTCTATTTAAACCTTCTGATAAATCTCTTATTCCTTTGGCTTTGCTCTTTTGTCATCCTTTAAAACTAAGTAAACAGAAAATTCAAAACAACTATAAAATGTTCTTCAGAAAATAGTAAAAACATTCTTTAATTTTTTTCCATCTCTAATCCAAAGTTTTTCTCCCATATTTATATGCATCTTCTCTACAGATATGTCCCTTGACAAGTCACGAAAGATTGCTTCTGGAAGGACACATTGTTTGGCTAAAAAATCAGGTGCAGAAGACACATCGTTTGGGAAACAGCGTCTTGTCCGACTTGTGAGCCTCCTCACGAGTCGTGATTTCCTTGTGACATTCTGAAGTCGTGCCCCATCACGAGTCGTGAGCCTCCTCACTACTCGTGAATCTGTTGCCTAGTTGTGATCTCCATCCTGCTCTCCTTTCCGAGTCATGACTCCCTTCACGACTCGTGAACTTTAGCTGGGTCTCGTGAATTTCTTGCTCTTTCTTCTTCACTCCTTCTCCAATCGTGATGCTCTTCACTACTCATGAGCCACTTCTTCAAAATACCACCATCTTCTTCGTTTTCTTCATACTTCACCAATTTTTACCTAAAAACAACACAAACACATAAACTGAATCATAAACACATAAAAATACACACAATACTACATACTTAACTACATAAATAAGAGAAAAACACATAAAAATATAGACATTTTACCTGACATCACCTTTTGATACTTCAGGTACCTATTTTATTCTTTGTCTTTTTTATTTTGTCTTAACTTTTACCTAAAGAGCCCTTATTAGGGTTTTCCCTTTAGTAGATTGTCTTAATTTTCACTTGATGTGACCTTTTAGGGTTTTCATACTAGCAGATTATGTTGACTTTTGCTTAGGAGTTCCCAAAGGATTTTTCATCCTAACAACTTTTCTTCTATCTTTATTTCCTTTTTATTACAAAAGAAATATCATATGTTGTTCATTGCATTATCTTGTCATAGTATGGCTTCAAAAGAAACTAAAGTTGATTTACTTCCCTAGATGATGGCATCATATAGGCCTTAACACCATCTTGCCCAGCCAGTACAATGTTATTTTGAGACTACCGATGACTAGATTCTTTGAATTAGAGGTGTGACAAACGATGATATCAGCTTCATATGTGAGTGGCTTTGCATCACATAAGTTGTTTAAAGCATATGATTAAGTTGTGTTCCTCTTGTAGGTCTATATAGGGTATCTTTTTATGCATCAACTTGTTATATGCAATAGTTTGGTCAGCCTCAGACTATTATCACCTTTTAGTTGGATTCCTATGGTGGGAACTTTACCATGATGTTTACTTCTAGGCTTTATGACTTATAGAAGTGATTGTTTGTGGTTACAAACATTAAGGCCATTTCAACTTGTGATTTCAACACTTCAGATGAAAATCGAGCTTGGGTGACAAGCCTTGCTTATGAAAACAAAGCAAGATGGCTAAAGAGGTATCATAATGATGATGTAAGCAGCAACAATAAGAGACAACATATTTAGATAGCTTTAGGTAGGAAATTTTATTATCTTGTGCTACAATTTTATGCTTTTATTCTATTTTTAACATATTTTGAGCATTAATTATTTCTTTTATGACATGATCCACTTTACTTAAAATGCAGGTTTTTCGATTTATTATTTTCTCTCATACCTCAAATTGTTGCCTAATGAGGCAATTTTTTTTTCTTTTCATCCTAGTGAGCTGCTCATTTATGCTTATGTCATCCATCTTTTGTGTTTTTAACCTATAGGGCTTTATTGTCTCTTCATTTTATTTTTGAGTCTTTACCTATATAACCTTTTTAAATGATCAACATTGCTAGGTTCTCTAAATTCATTACCATCACTATTAGTAAGAATAATAACCCCTTTAGTAGCAACTTTTTAGCATAAAAGATTTTTTTATCTTAATGAGCTCTTCATTCTTGCCTAGGTCGCCTATCTTTTGGGTTTTCGACTTATAGGGCTTTATTTTATTTTTAAGTCTTTACCTATAAAACCTCTTGAATTGATCAACATTGTTAGGTTCTCTGAATTCATTGCCATCATTGTTAATAAGAATAACAACCCCTTTAGGTAGCAATTTTTTTTAGCATAAATGGTCCTTTATAATTGAGCCTAATTATCTTTTTTAGATCGGACACACCTTCTCTATCTATTTGTAGACTGTCACTTTATTCTAATTGGTGAAACTTAACTTTTTTACCAAATCCCTAGCCATATAAATCTAATTATGACAATAAGCCTTCATTCTATGCTTATCTAAAAGAGACAATTGCTATATTATGTTTTTTACCTAATCTATCTCAGAGATCAAAGCTTTCAAAGCCAGCCCTATAGGTTTGATAATGGTGATCTGTATGATGTTTTTAGTATGGTTTTAGATGTTTAATTGAGTTAATTTTGTTTTAATTAGGTTGAATTTGAGTTTAATTGGTTAATTTATGTTTTGTAGTTAATTGTAAATTTTGGTGTTTTTTAGGGTTATTTTGCAAGAAAATGGATTTAATTGTAACAAGGCAAAAAGGTTTGGGCCAAAAATGTGAAAAGAGGAAATTCATGCAAGAAAATGTTCGTGGAGTCCAGTGAGTACTTGCCTGGCCATGCATTTGGAAGCATGTTTTCATGAGTGGCCGTGTGCCTTTTGGTATTCCTTCTCAATTGGCTGTGTGTTTTAAGCTTGGAAGAATAATTGGCCATACATTGAGAAATTAGTCATTACTTAGCCGTGTATCACCTTACCTGGAGCACGGCATGCACAGTAGTGCATGAAAATACAAAGCGATTTGCTTGGCCGTGCATCCCAACATGAAGAATGCACGGCAGTGCATCACACCAAAGGAAAAATCTGCTTGGCCGTGTGATTTTAACTCCATGATATGAAGGATTTTTTATTTTCCAATTCAAGAAGGATTCTTTACCTATTCCAATTGAGGAAGTTTAGAAAAATTCTACAACTTATTTTGCCTATAAATAGAAGACTCAAACACCAAAGATGAAGGATCAATTATGAAGAACTAGTAGAATTTATTAGTTTTAAGTTTTTACGTAGTTTTTCTAATTTTTTTTATTCAATATTTTCCTTTCCAACTTTGTTTTAGTTTTTTTAACATTATTTTAATTTTTAAACATGTTTAGGAAGTAGTTTTTCTTCTTTTGCTAATGGATTCTTGAAATCTTTTATTTTCATTGTTATGACTTTATTTTGAGCTTTAATTTCAATATCAGTTGATTATTTCTTAGTTTTAAACATATTCTTATCTTTGATTGTGTTGAGATTGATTGTTGGTTTATTGAATAAATAACTAAAAATTGGTTTAGACATAGTTAATGATTTGCATGTTCTTAGATTAACTCTTTAATATTTATGCATGATTATTTTCTGAAATATGAGGTAATTATGTGTTAATTTTATTAAATAATAAGAGAGGAGGAACTAAGAATAAATTGGAATTAAATTTACTTGCAAAATAGTTCAATGAAAGTTTAGGAAGTTAAACTAGATTTTGATGTTAAGTATTAGATTTGTCTATGAGTTTAATACTAAGAATGATATTCTTGCATAAAGATATCTGGCTTTATTACTAGTTTTTCCATAATCACTGGTGTTTCCTATTGGAATTAAGTTATGACAATGAAAGTTAAGGTGGATAGTTCCTTTAGCAAGAGAATTTTAGTTATTATTTTGTTTTTTATTCATGTTAGTTTAACTTTAGTTTTTGTTTTGTTTAATTATTTATTTAGTTTAATTTTTATCTTTCAAAAAAAACATTTGGTAAACAATCTTAGATTGATTTAATTCGCATATAGATATTATCCTTAGCAATCCATATTTCCTTGGGTATGATATTTAGGGTCTTAATTTATATTTTCCTGTATTACTAGCGGATCTAGTACACTTGCTAGGCACCGATCAATGTTGAAGCTCCACTTTCACTAGCAAAATTGTTTTTATGCCATAGACCAAAGAAAAAATAGTTGCTCCTATAAAAGTTCTAAAAATTTTCCTATATCCCTACAAATCATAAGAGAGTTTGTCTAACCAATCCTTATCAGTCTCAATTGTCTTAGCAAAAATCTTCTTTAGGTTCTTATTAGTTGCCTCTAACATGCCATTAGCTTATTAGCTAAAATGAGATGACTTATTATGTTTAATCCCATACTTCTACAATAGATCTTTATATTGCACTCCATTATTAGACATTATTTGATGTGGCACCCCATATCTTCAAATCAAAGTCTTCTTAAGGAATTAGGCTATCTACTTTGTCTCTAGCTTACTAAAGGATTTAGCCTATATCCACTTGGTGAAATAATTAATTGCGACTACTATGAATCCAAGTGCGATGAATCTATGTGCATTAGAGGCTGTTGAGTGAATTTTCTCAATTATCTCTATTCCATATTCTATAAAAGGACACAGAGAAGTCAAGTTATGTAGTTCTAAAGTTGGTAGGTGACTAAGATCTCCATACTACTAACATTTATTGCACTTTGTCACATAAACTGAGTAATCATAACCTACGGTTAACCAAAAAAAGTCTTATCTCTTAACCTTTTTGGCTAATGTTAAACCATTCATATGAGTTCTAAAAACACTAGAATGAACTTCTTCCACCACTCTTTTGCTTCATCTAGACATCTATGCTGAATTCCATCAAATTGTCTTTTGTACCTGACCCAATCCACATTAATAAACTATCTAGCCAATTTATTTAAAACTCTTCTATCTTTATCTGAAGCATCCTTTGGGAATTTTAACTAGATAGTTTTGAATGTCAAAATACCATATCCTACTATCCTCTATATCTAAACTCAAAATCTACTCTGATTTATAGCAATGCTTATTACAATTAGAGATTGATACTGGTTTCATCATTACCACTTTTAGGTTGTCCTAAATGAATACTAAGGTGGCTAGGCATTGACTAGTTGATTTTCATCTCTTTGTATCTAATGAAAAGTGCTCGCCTCAAATAGACCATCAAGCTGTTTAAGGTGTTCAGCATAAAAAAAACAACTTCTTATCTTAGATGGCCAATTCTTCTTTAGCCTAATATATCCCTATAGAGGAGTCTTTAAACACTTTTATAAATTTGGCACCTAAGGCTGAGCATAAATATCCTCCTTGAATATCTTTTATAAGGAATTGAAGTAAGATGCGATGATTTTTTCCAAGAAATCCCCAGCAAAAAGTCCACACTATTTTTTCTTTTCTATTGAATCAATTATAACCACTACCTACATTTTAAAAAATTGTTCACCACAAATAAGAACTAATAAATAGACTAGTGATCCCATAGAAAGACACCATGATCCCTTATGGAAAAAAAATATTTGCTGAGATGGAAATAAAGATATCAAATTTTTACCATGATAACTGGAAATTCCAACCAATAAAAAGCCCAATGAACCTAAAAAAGTATAAAGGCCCAAAAAAAATTACTTATTTTTTAAAACCCGGCTATAAGTTTTATCCATATACGTTCTGATTGCTAACTCATACCAGATCCAGTTGCTTTTTATTTGAATTGAGAGACTAGCCCAAATGAAATTGACTTTCTAGTTTTTTTTTTGTTTTTGTTTTCGAAGTAACTTTTATCAACTCACATTATTCTGATGTGAATCTTTAGGAGGAATTCATCGAATTCATTAGATTAAAAAAGCAGAATCATTATATGATCCCCAATCTACACATAAATACATTGGCTTTGCATTTATTTCAGGCATCCGCCACAGCCTCGATTTATTTTCAAATAGCTCATTTACTCATATATAATATTTATGTCTGCATAAAAACCCTTTCATTTTTCACTAATGTTTGAGGAAAGATGCCCACATGTTATATCATATTATACTAAATAGATATTTGTATTATGATCCAATTGTAACATTTGATAAAATAAATAAATGAAATCTACTACCATTAGACCTTGATATGAGCCTAAATAGCTCATATTTAATCCATATTTTGTTACCAAAATAATGTTTAGTTGTATTAAATTATGCTAGAATTAGGTGTGTTTAATGTATTTTGTCAAGTTTTGTTTATATAGGAGAAAAAGGGAGAAAAATGTGAAGGAGTAAAAGTAAGTCAAATGAAAGTCAACTTTTAGAGTTCCGTGTCCTGTCGCAAGCGCGACAGAGAGAAACGTTTGGGTAGTTAATTTTTTAAAAGGCACTTCAAAGGGACACCACTCTTCACCAAATGATGTATACTTCTAGAGGGATACTTGAAGAGTTATGTTGCTATGGAAAGGTGCTTGAAGGGTCACAATGATTGGCAAGGAAGTTATAAATATAAATAGTGGTTATGCAATTCAAATTTCAAATTAAATTTGAAAGAGGCATGAATTTTCACCAAGGGTTTCATACATATGGAGAGGCACTTAAAGGGACTTAATGTTTGGAAATCTATAAATACCCTAGAATTTATAATCAATGGGAGGAATCTATCATTTATTTTTCTTACTTGAAAGTGTAATTAGAGAAAATAGTTGTAGGTTTTAGTTTTAGTTTTATGGCTTGAAGAGAAGGCAAATATAATGAAGAAGACTACACTTGGTGAAAGGAAGAAGGGTTGAGAGATCCCATTCTTTTTCTTCTAATCTTTACTTCTTCTTTGTTATTATTATGAATACTTTTTAGGAACTTGAATGTTGTTATTCATATTTAATAATTTCTCTTTCATTTATCTTTATATGTAGTATTTGCTATTAAAACTTTATTAGTATCATTATAAGTTAAGGAAGACGACCTTAGATGTGCAATTCCTTCTCTGAAAATTAATAAAATGGTCATAAATAAGAGAGTTAGCAAGAGCAACGTCTTATTAAAAGTTAATAGAAAATTCATTATCAAAGCATAGTTTGAGAGATCACATGTGGAGATAGTTGTTATAGGTTGGTTTTTATTCTTTGAATGTGTGTTTATGTAATTCTTGTCTAGATGCGAGAGCTGCGATTTAGAACCATAAATGCATGTTTAAGGCATAATCTAGTCTAGTGCGAGAGCTGCGACATAGAATATTATTCCAACTTGGCTTGCATGATAAAGATTGAATTATAAATAAGAGAAAAAGATCAAATTCCATAATTATGTATATGTTATATTCATCATATTCATAAATCTTCTTGGATTATCATTAAAGTAGAAAAATATTTAATTTAGTGTAGTGTAGTTTTAATAATAATTTTAATTTGTAAATTAATGAGCATTGTAAACAAAATTAAAATCAAGTAGTAATAGTGTACAATATTAATCAACATTCCTCGTGGGATCGATATCTGAAGTACTATAATCGGTACACCGTATACTTGCGGTATTTAAGCTTTTAGAAAAAGCATATTAGACCTAATCAAATCTAAAAGATCTTATTTTTTTTAACATGAATAGATAAAGAATCCATTGCAATTGCTAGAAATACTAAGCCCACTAAAGGCACAAAAATGAAGGGTAAATTATTGAAAATTGTCATAGAATGGGCACCTCGATTTAATATTTGTACCTGTTACTTATTCTTCTAATAATTATATTTATTATATTAATTAGTATATTAATATAATATTATATTAACTTTCTATTATTCTTATATATTTTCTATTAATTAATTCTATTATTATTAATTTATATTCTTATTAATTAATTATTGGTATTAGTAATTTTTTATTATTAATTTTTAGAAAGATATCTTATAATCCTTAAAATTCATATATAATAGAACTATACTAAGTATATCTAAGTGAATATATATAATTAGAATAAAATAAAGTAAAATTAAGTGCAAAGAGTGTAGAACTAATTAAATGACTTATTCATATTTTTACATGAAATATATATGATAATCCATTTATTTGTTATTTGTCTTTATATTCTTTTTTTTCTTATCTTATAACATTATTTTTAATTATAATTTTTTCATATTTTATAATAAAAAACAGTTTTTCCACTTATAAATTACTGAAAAATTTGTTATAATTTATAATCCGATCCGAAAATAGGGATTTTTAGTAAATAAAGGGGATTCTACGAAGATATATATAGAAATATAAATATGCGAAACTCTATATTTTCTATGCAGAGGTAAGAAAAGAACATGAAATTGATTTCATTTATTGTTTACCTTGACAAACTTTTTTTTGTGCAAAAAAGAATTCAATATTTTTTTATCAACAAGAAAAAAGAGTGAATTTTCGCAAATAAAAACACCTATATGATTCTTTCTGCAATTTACTCTTATGTCACAAAAAAAACAATTCTTCAGATTTTTTTTTTGATTTCGATCAAAAAAATACTTGCTCAAGAGGTAAAAACTTATTGGTAATGTATTCAATCAAACAAGTAATTTTCTCACCGTATATGGATCTAATACTACCCCCCATAAACTGAAAATCCATAACTCCCACTACAAGAAAATCGAAATATAGCAACGAAAATTAGCAACAGAAAATGTCAATTTTCAGTTGCTAATTAAAAATAGCAATGAAAATTAGCAACGGAAATTTTGGTTGCTAATTCGACAGTTGCTATTTTAAGCAACGAAAAATTTATTCCGTTGCTAAATTTAGCAACGAAAATTGAATTCCGTTGCTAACTTCAACAATGCGAGATTCGGTGAACTGTCAATTTCAGCAATGAAATATTGATCTCCGTTGCTAAATTTAGCAACAGAATATTGATTTCTGTTGATAATTTAGCAACGAAATATTGATTTTTGTTGCTAATTTAGCAACGGAAATATAGATTATGTTGATTCCGTTGCTAAATTCACCCATGAGTAAAAAAAAATTAACGGCAGTCCTGTCCGTCGCTAAAAATTATTAAAATATTTAATTATTAATGCCATTATTAGATTAAGCTTTGAATTCTATAAAAAAATTCAAAAGTTTTATCCAATTTCTGAACATCATAAGTCTAAAATTCTGAATGCATAAATTTATCATGCAACTGCCCAAGTAGAAATATTTAAAAATACAAATCTATATGCGTGTTAAAACACCTCGTTCATCAACAGCCCAAGTAGAAATATTCCAAAAATGTTCTTATTATTTTACTTACATAGAAAGCAGTAACAGTTCCGACAGAATCACTAGGAATAAGCTTGATCCTTATTCTAACTCTACCAAACAAGCACTTCACCTTGAAAGCAAGCCCAGCTCCTAAAAATTCAATAAAATAAACATATATTTTTTATTGGTTTGACTATATAATATAATGTTTAATTAACCAAATTAAAAAAATTAGATTAATTAAATAAACCTAAATTTTAGTCAAGAATGAGTTTGATAGCTCTACCTCCATCAATTTGCCTAATGTGTAAATCAGACCATGTGACTTTAAAATCTTGAAGGACAGTTGCTGGTCTACCTGAAACCGAGATACAAAATCACATTAAAAATACATATAATTCCTTTTTTTTACAGTAAACATACATACAATTAAAATAATTTTCAAACATATCAATATGTACCATCAACATTTTTATTAATCTGGTGAAAAAAAAGTGCTCATGAGATTCAAAACAAAGTGTAAATTTAAACTAAATATAACAGATAATTAATGTCCTTCAGCTTTCTTTCAATGCCCTTTTTTAGCTTTAAAAGTGGTTCACAATCCGATTATCCAAAAGCACTTACTGCTAGTACCATGCATTTCAAAATTTATAAAGAAACACACAAATAATGCAGTAATAATAAAAGCTTTCATACCTATTAGGGTAAATTAAGAATCAAACAGAATCAATCCAAATTCCATTGCCACAATTTGGCTTCTTAAATTACAAGCAACATTCCTATTCCATTTCATTATTAAAAGTATAAATTTTTAAAATAAAAATCGACAGATTAAAAATAAAATAAAATACTACATTTTTAATAATTTCAGAGATAATTGGACGGGATAATATGTTTAATATGTTAAATAGTTAAATAAAATAAACTAAAGACTTGCCTGCACAGGAAATGCAAGTAATAAAATTGAAATTTCTCAAATAGTTATAAGTCTCTAATCCTGGTTAAAAATCCTCAATTAACACACCAAATAACAAATAAATAGATATGTATATATTTGCAAGCATTTACCGACAACATTTCTTCTCAGAGACAGTTTGAGAAGTATTAATAAGCCTGTGTATTTGTTGTTTCAACATTAAACCCTGATTTGGTATTAATTTGTATACTGCATTAAATTTCAAACATAAAATATTGAAATGTTTTCGAATTAGTTTATGTACATTTATATGTTTGTTTGAGATTTTTTCATTTATGTGTAGCAACACTGTTAATGATGTCTAACAAACACATATATTAAGATAAGATGCACTGAGTAAGCACCATTAATAAAAGAAATATTCTAATACCCCCTGGCCTGTGAACATGGCACTGATAGAACATTCCTTGGAATTTTATGAAGAAAAGTATTAAGATAAGATATACTAGGTGCTTAAAAAGAAATATTTAGTACTCCCTGGCCCATGAAGATGGCACTGATAGAACCTTCCTTCGAGTTTTATGAAGAAGAGTATTAAGATATATAAGATGTGATAGGTGCTTAAAAGAAGATTTCAAATTTATAAAACAACAATTCAAATCAAAATCGGTTGAATGTTATTTTAAATAAATTTTTATTATCAAAGATTGACTAGATCGTTGACTCCACAAGATAAAAACTATGTGTGTTCTATGCTTGCTTCTCATTATTTTGCCTAAAGAAAAATCACAAACTTTGAATCAATTCTCATCTTACTTGTGCAAACAGATCATGGCAGAGTCTTTTCTTTTCGAGATTGCTGCAGATGTTGTGGGGAAGTTTGGCTCTTTTGCTTTGAAAAAAGTTGCCTTGGCATGGGGCCTTAAAACTGAACTTGAAAAAATCAAGGAGATCTTGATCGCCATCAAAGCTGTGATCCTAGATGCCGAACAGCAGTAGGGGCAAAGTGAAGGAGCTAAGATATGGGTAAAAAAACTCACATGATAAAATTAAAAACACAGATTTACAAAGCGGTAAATGCTTCGGCTTTGGTTTCTGGAGACACCTACAAGGACAAAATCATTCCCAATATGTTTGCCTTCCAATATATTTGCAACCTGGATTAAATAATATCTCCATTCATTAAAAATAAATTAATTATTTCCGTAAATTTAGAAAAAGATAATTAGATACCATATGTATATATATATATATATATATATATATATATACATACGTACATACATACATACACACACACACACACACACACACACATGCATTTACACACACACATATATATATAGGAATTAACAGAGTTCTTGATTTGAAATATAACTAAAAGGTTGGGTATTAAATTGTAAGATTTTTTAATTTATAGGAATTAGTGTTAATGTCCAAAATACAAAAGATAAAACCCCAAAAATCTCCTCATTGGTTTTTGAATGTTGTATTTCCTCAGCAAAAGTGTTTTTATACACGTATAATGGGGAAGTGCTTAAATCTCCATAGACAACACCTAAGCTCTGATAAGCCAAAGTCAACACTGTCTTCCATGAATCTCTCTACAAAAGATAACAACTTGAGGATTAACAATGACAGAAAACAAGCTGAATCAAACTAATCAATAATACCCACTAACTCACCTTGATTAGGTTGCCATGAATCACACCTTCAAGATCCATTACAGGCTCTTAAAAAGCTACACAAGTTCCATTTTTGAAGCAAAATAAAGAATACCCAGATGGATTAATACCCTCAGTGGAAACAAGTCTAACAAATACCAAATACAATTTTTTTAAGAAATAATTAAAGGTCCAATGAAAGTCTCAAATTAAGTGTTTATTTTGGTATACGTGGAGAGTGGAAAGTAATCACTTGAAGAACTATCAGTTAACGAATTAAATGTTCTGCAGGAGAAAGACATAAAAGTACAAAAAAATAAAACAAATCCAATAGAATTAACTGAATCAATCTTTCCCTGTTTTATTCTGTGTCCATGTATTCCCCTCGATCAACGGAATGAGATCAAAAAAATTAGAAATAAATCTACTGCTAAAAACCACAGCCAAGAACAATAACAAAAATTAGTGTGAGCTATTATTTTCATCATTTAAAAATAAAAATAAAAAAATGTCATGAAAAAACAATGACATAATAATAACAGTAGTAGTAGCAATGATAAGAATACAGAATGGCTCCAAGAAACCGAGAGAACAGGAAAGTAAAGAGAGAGTAAAGCTGCAAGACAATTAGATCGGGGCTAACCACTTCATTAATCTGTTTGGTTGCCTAGAAAATATCTCCAAAACAAAACAAAATAATACTAATAAAAAAACTATAAGAAAATTCATAATATATAACACTCTTTGTTTGCCTTCATTTTCTCAGCAGCCAAACAGAGTGCAAAAGTAAAATGACGATAGGAAAACTTACTAAGTTCAACGCTTTAGGACTAATTCTTCAACCTCTCTCAATTTCTCTGAAATCTAAAATCTGCCATTTCTCAATATAACAGATGGTGGGGTGGATGGCGACGGCGATGGATGGTGGAAGAAGATGAGAGAGAGAGAGAGAGAGAGAGAGGAGCAACTGTGTATGTAGCTGTAAGGGAGAAAAAAATGGTAGGGGAAGTTTTAGGGTTTCAACATGGGGTATTTATAAACAATGGCAATTATGTAAATAATTAGAAAATTAGGGATTTTTCATTGAAAAAAAGTTAGCAACGGAATTGTATTCGGTTTCTAATTTAGCAACGGAATTTATAGCAACCGAAACTAAATTCCGTTGCTGTTTAGCAACGAAACAAAATTTTCGTTGCTATTTTTCATTCCAAAATTTTTCCGCCATTTGTTAGCGCCTTATTTAGCAACGGTATAGTAATTCCGTTCCTAAATTTTGGCGCTAAAAATTCCCTCCACTTTTAGCAACGAAAAGTAACCAAATATATTTCTGTTGCTAAATCTCGAAAATTTATCCAATTTTAGCAACGAAATTTATTTTCCGTTGTGAATTGCAATTCCATTGCTAAATTAGCAATAGAATAAATTCTGTTGCTATTTTTTCGTTGCTATTTTTAAATTTTCTTGTAGTGTCCAACTGCTACGGGAATGCCATTTAGTTGACCTACACCTATTTGATCAACCTCAGTTAATCCTATCTTTCTTTGATAAGAATCAATCCGATCTTTATAAGCTTCCTTTTCTGAATGAAATTCAATAGGTTTCAGAGATACCATGTCTTCATTCATATGATCCCAAGTGGCTGAGTCAATCAAAAGTTCAATTCTATCTTAACTCTTCATTTTCAAATGATATCCATATTGTTCACAAAGATTCATTCTTGACTTAAAAAATTTCTTATAATTTAATCCATAATAATTTTCACATTGAACCCATAAATGCTTGTATTTTTGAGTTATATTAAGATTATTAGAACTTTATTATTAGAACTTGCTTTTATAGTTAAATTGTTACTTTTCATGCTAGTTCGTAGACTAGAACTCTTACTTTCACTACTATTTCCACTTTCACCACAAATGGAACTATAAATATAATTTTCACTACAATTGTTGCTAACACTTAAAATATAACTATCAATACAAATTTGAGAGCAAAGATAATGGTCAATGCAACTATTGATGTAATCATTCCAACTATATTTAATATCATACATATAATGATCATAGTGGGAGTCACCGCTCCTAGACCTATTATTCAGATAACTTGAATTCTAATAGCTAAAAAAAGAACTTTCTAGTTCACTCAGAAAAGAATGATCATTATCAATCTAAAAAACTTGATTTTCAATATCAAAATAGATGGAATAACTGTCTTTGTTACTATCCTAAACTAAAAAAGTTTCATCAACACCGAAATTCCACCTTTCCTTGACACACTCCTATTATAGGTGTTTTGATCTGTATCATTTAGAATCAGGTCTTCACTTATATTGGTAGTTTTGAAATTAATGGCTTTTGCGAAATAATCCCAATCAGTATCAAAAAGGATCCATGCCTTTAGTTAGCTTACACTTGTATCCTAATTTCACATTGGATAAGACCGAATTAGTTAGCCAACACCTATATCTTAATTCCACATTGGATAAGATTGAACTGAACCACTATTTTTCCATAGAGGTTTTTTTCTGCTATTTACTTTAAAATAAATATATGAATAGTCATTAATCATTTAAATATTTCATTTTCTCCAAGAATAAGTATATAGATCCAATCACCCAGATTATTAACAAATAAGGCTAATAAGGAAAGGAGTGGGTATTAAAAAAGTGATTCTCTTTTGCTTTTTTTTTTTTGTAAAAACCCAGAGTATCACTTCACTATATATAGTTATGATGGAATCATGTTTTGAATATTTTTTCAATTAGACTAAGTCTAAATAGAAAAGGAATTTGTTATATTTGTCAAATTAGCATCGAGAAAAGTAATATTTCTTTTCTACTTAAAATATAATTCTTTTTTTGTAAAATATCATCTCTTAATAAGTTTTTATTTCAACATGGAAAGAAAGGGACAATATATAGGATGGGTAGATGAAGTTCTGATACCAGGCTATCCGAAACTAATGAATAGAAAAGAATACACCAATTCTATGGATCTATAGGGTTAATTATGGATCCAAGATAACAATAGAAAGGTTTGAGTTGCTTAGTCTTATATTTTGTCTTTAAAATATTGGATATTTAGTAAAATATGTATCTATTAAAAATATATACATCCCTAAAAAAATAGGATCCTTGTATTGTATTAGGATTTTTGTATTCGACTTAATCCTTTTAGTAAAAGATTGGCCCGAGTTAAATAATTCAATTAAGAAAATGAATGTCAATTAGTTGATTACAAAGTATCCATTGCTTCTAATTCAAATTTAATTTCTTTCCATACTTCATAAGTAACAGCCAGGTCAGGACTCCATTTGCTAGCCTCATAGATAATTTCATTACCCTCATGAGAAAGATCACTTCCCTCATTATGCATTTGTACACATGCTTCTAAAGCTACTCGATTAGCTATGGCACTGAGTGCATTTTCCCAAGGTTCCGAAAAGTTTTTTTATCGAATTGTAGTACGAAATCTTCTCTAAAGATCTTGAACAGAGCAGGCATATGCCAAATGTGAATGCCCTCAAAAGCTATAGGTATAACACCAGGTAAAGAGACTTAATCTTGAGTGAAATAAATACCACGACCTTGATCTTTTTTAATAAAATCATCACGTAGTAAATCAATAAAGCCCAAAGTAATTATCTTTCCCCTTCAAGTTTACCTACTACAGTACTAGCTTGAATATAATCTCCAATAGACAAACATAACTCCTTAGCTAGTATAGGAAAATGTGTACCATAATTCTTCTATCTATCAATAACTGTATGCATTGAGCGGTGAATGTGAAGAAGTAAGCCATTATCTTGGCAATAATGAGCCAAGCTATTTGCAATGAATCCCCTTGTTAAGTAGTCACACATTATGATAGGAACTTCTAATTCTCTGGTAAATACAACCCTTTTGATAATTTCTTCACATATACCTATAGTAGCATTCAAATAATATCCTTTGATTTCACTTGTTTCAACCTATGCTTTAAAAATTGCTTCGGTATAAAATAAGAAATGATCTCTCTAATATATAAATGGTTGGGAGTTCATGCTCTTATCATCTTTGGTAAAATCAAGTCCATAATGAAGACATTCATAAACCGCTCTACAATAATTCTTAACGGAAAGGCCCAGTTTAGGTTTAATAGTACAACCCAATAGAGGCCACCCATACATGTTCAATTTATCTCTCTCAATTTGGATTCCATAAGGCAACCTTTGGAAAGATTTAATATAAATTGTAGGGATTTGCAAATCCTTTAGATGTAGGGTATATAGAGCTTTGAACCAAAATACATTACCCATAATGGAAGTAAACATGTTAGTAACATAACCTTTTTCAAAAAGGTTTAAGGGGTAAGCTACATATGCAATATATTGATTTTCTTCTCTAGCAACGAGCTCAATATGGTAGCATCATCCTTTATAATGATCAAGATTGGTAAGCCCATCGGTTCACACAGTTGTCCATGTACTAGTAGAAGATTCAACAGTTATCACAGCTCCTGCTTCCTCAAGTAGAACTCCAAGTTAAGGAATTACTCGAAATACTACTAAGATATCAGTATCTTTAGTTTCATATTCAGGAGTATAATAAGTCAATTTATAATCTTTAACACCAACCTTGAATTTAACACTTGCATTAGTTTCTGTTTGTGGTGATATAAGTCCCTCCTTACAATTCATGAATTAAGAATTCTCACAATTACAAGGTCTAGTCGATATGAATTAGGAGTTAATGAAACCTTTCGTAAGAATCTTTCATAAAGTTATTAACCAAAATTATCAACTAATCAGAATTTTTTTTATTAGACCATGGTATTTGATTCACAAAATACATTATTATTGTATACTCTTTCATATTTATGGTGGAATCTAATCCTTGCTTTTTAAGTTTCTAATCCTTAACATTTTTGAATTAAAATATCTAAATAATAAGAAATTCCCTCTTGAAAATGATATATCTTGTATATCTAAATTCAAGATGTAACGATCAACAAAATTCATCTATGAAAAAATAAAATAATAATAATAGTGTGGTATAAATCCATATGCTAAAATAAAAAAATAAGGGCCCCTAAGATAAAAAAAAAAACTAAGTTCGGGTTTGAATTCCATATATTGATTAATAATAATGATAGACAAATGAAAAACTTACTAAAGCCCTTTTATTCAGCCACTTGATGTTTATATTTTAAAAATGAGTTAGTTGAACTTGAAAATTCACTTTGAAAATAAGTAGCTAATTAAATTGAATTTGTTAGATGATATCAACGAAATTGAGTACTAACTTTCATTTTTACTAAATTAATTGATCAACTTGCCATCAAACATTTATTTATGATTATAAAATTTTGAAAACAAATATTTTGAATTTTTTTATTATTTTTATTACTATAAGAACCAATCATACTACTTCGAGTCTCAAAGCTTTCACGCTTAAAGAAAAGAACCTAGGGCGCACATCATTGGGCCAGTAACATAAGTAGCTTTTCCCTTGGGCAAGATGTCTAATATTTATAATGCTTTGGTAGCTAAAGGTAGAGATACTGCTGGTTAAGAAATTAATGTAACTTGTGAGATACAACAATTATTAGGAATTAATCAAGTTTGGGCCATAGCTAAGAGTGCTAAAGGTGGTCTAACGAAAGAAATGGAAGTGATTGACACAAGAGTGCCTCTAAGTGTTCTAGTCGGAGGGGTGACTCTAAGATGAATTTTCAACGTGTTTGGAGAACCTGTTGATGATTTAGGTCCTATAGATACTCCTGCAACATCCCCTATTTATAGATCTATACCTGCCTTTATACAGTTAGATACAAAATTATCTATTTTTGAAACAAGAATCAAAGTAGTAGATCTTTAAGCCTTTTATCATTGTGGAGGAAAAATTGGACTATTCGAGGGAGCTAGAGTGGACAAAACAATCCTTATTATGGAATTAATCAACAACATTATAAAAGCTCATGGGGGTGTATTTGTATTTGGTAGAGTAGGTAAATGTACTCGTGAAGGAAATGATCTTTACATAGAAATGAAAGAATATGGAGTAATTAATAAAGAAAATATTGCAGAATCAAAAGTAGCTCTAGTCTATGGTCAGATGGATGAACCTCTGGAAGCTCGTATGTGAGTTAGTTTGACTGCCTTAACTACGGCAAAATATGTTTGAGATGTTAATAAATAAGACATACTTCTTTTTATCAATAATATGTTATGTTTCATCTAAGCAAGATTCAAAGTATCGACTTTGTTAGGTAGAAGTCTTTTGCTGTGGGTTATCAACCTATCCTTAGTACTGAAATAGGTTTTTTATAAGAAAGAATTAATTATACCAAATTAGGGTCCATAACTTCTATTCAAGCTATTTATGTGCCCGCGGATGATTGAACTAACCCTGCTCCTACCATGACATTTGCACATTTAGATGCTACTACTATACTATTAAGAGGATTAGCTGCCAAAGGTATCTATCTAGTAGTATATCTTTTAGATTCAATGTCAACTATGCTCTAACTTTAGATTATTATGGAGGAATATTATGAATCTGGACAAATAGTTAAGCAAACTTTACAACATTACAAATAACTTTAGGATATTATAGCTATTTTGGACTAATTATCTGAAGAGGATCGTTTGACTTTATCAAGCGCATAAAAAATTGAACGCTTCTTATCATAACCCTTTTTCATAGCAGAAATATTTATAGATTCCCCATGGAAATATATTGATCTAGCAAAAATAATTAGAGGATTTAAATTAATCCTTTTTGAAGAATTAGATAGTCTTCCTTATAGGCTTTTTATTTGGTAAGTAATATTGATGAAGTTACTACGAAGGCTCCGAACTTAAAAATGGAAAACAACTTGAAGAAATGACCTTAAATCTTTATATACTGACACCCGATCGAATTGTTTGGGATTCAAAAGTGAAAAAAATCATTTATCTATTAATAATGGATAAATTAGCATATTATCAAATCATGTGCCAATTGCCACAACTATCGATATCGGTATTTTGAGAATATGCCTTAATGACCAATGGTTAACAATGGTTCTAAGGGGTAGCTTTGCTAGAATAGGTAATAATGAGATTACTATTTTAGCAAATGATGCGAAAGCTTAGCAAACTATTGAAATAATGGAATCTAACTTAAGAAAGGTGGAAGGCAAGAGATGAATAAATGAGGCAAATCTAGCTCTCAGACATGCTAAAGTATGAGCAGAGGCTATCAATGTAATTTCATAACTATAACTAGTTGGTGTATCTAAATTTTCAATAAAACTTCTATATAAATGGAAGTTCTGCCTATAACCTATTTTTTTTATTCTGTCAATTGAATAGAATCAAATTATAAGTAGAATCATATTCGAATACAATGAAATTTTTTTTAAGTCAAAAATTAATAAAATATAAAATAAGGTGGGTAAAAATACTTATTAGATAGCATTAATTCTGATATCTGATAAGTTATACCTACTATTGGATTTGAACTAATGACTCCCACCATATGAAAGCAATACTCTAACCACTGAATTAAGTAGGTCATTTATCATCACAAAAAGAAAGAAATGGAATCCATGACATTAATGGATTAGAAATGTAATATTAATTATAAATGGAATATTAATTATAAGCAATATCGACCAAAGTGCTCAAAGAAATAGGATGTTGGATCCTATAATATTCATCTTGATAAGAAATTATCGACATGATAAAATGAGTATCACAAACACAAGGACTATAGCTTAGTTAGGTAGAGTACCTCGTTTACATGTGTGTTTTTTAAAGGAGTCCATCATGGAATCAAAAGAGTTATTACGAAGTCGATGTCTTACTCCATGAATTTTAGGGAATAAGAGAACAATAGCCTAACATAAAAGGTTCGGGCCAATTCAAGTGTCCTTTTAAATAAATGCCCAATAGAACCCATCATTGATTTAAGACCTTGATAAGGTGAATACCAGTCTATTCAATGCTAGGCAAAATGAGTATAAGGACCCCAAAAACTTCTCTCCTTTTCGTACTATCCTATGAACTTTAAGTTGTGTGAAGTTTCATATTTGATTCTTTAAGCAGAACACTGCAAAAAAAACTGAATTAGCGACTGAATTTAGAAACGACATATTTTTCATCGCTATTTAGCGATGGTTTAGAGAATGTTTTAAATTTCAGTCAAGAAAATATATTTGTTAATCTTGGGATAGGTTTAGCGACGAAAAATTTAAGACAGTGGCTAAATATTGGCGACAATGATTGGCATCATTTTATACGAATAAATTAGCGATGAAAATAATTTGTCATTAAAAACTTTTGAATCTTTATTTTGTAAATTAATTTTCTAAAACATAGCGAAGAAATTTAGTTGCTAATTGAAATGAAACTCTAGCAATGGAATAGCAACAAAAATGTAGTTGCTAATGTACAATATTAATTGTATGTTTTAGATTAAATTTTTTTAAAAATTTATAATTTTGATTATTTAGTTCACTAATCATTATAATCTTAATAAAAAAATATACATATATATTCAAGCTTACTAATTATTTTTAATAATTTTAAAAAATATTTTATAAAAAATTATTTGCCTATTTTCAACTAAATTTTTCAAAATTTGTAATTTTGATCCAAGCATTATAATATAAATAAAAAATACAAATTTATAAATTTAATTATTGATTTTACTTAGTATTATAATGTTAATAAAAAATATTCATACATATTTCTACTTACTAATTATGTTTAATACACATTTTATTTTGAAATTTTATAATTAAAAATTCTAACCAAAATTTAAGAATTATTTTTCAATACTTTCATTTATTAAGATAATTTATTTTATTTTATTTTATTTTTTGCTTGCAATTGTAACATAATTTTTTTTCGCTTGTAATCTTATTATATTATGGATTTTTAATTTATCTAAAATATATTTTTTATTATTCAATTTTAAAAAATTAACTATATAGATAAACTCTAAACATATTTAAAAAAAATACTCCAAGTATATGAATTTATTAAATTAAATATGTGTACATATATGGATACAAATAAAAAAACTCTATGTAAGTGTATTTATAAAATTATCCCTTCTTTTTGCCTTATTCTTCTTTCTTTTTCTCATCAGTTGGAGTCGCCTCTCTCTCCCTCGTCCATTCTTCATTTCTTTTCTCAATTGGATCCGCTATCTTCTTTGCCTTGTCTCTCCCTCGCTCGATTGATGGTCGTCATCGCATCTTTCACCACCGTGCACTGTTATCATCCAAATGGTTGGTCTCTTTCTCTTCACTTTAAACTTTTTCCTCATCAAACCAGCTCTCTCCGGTGGCAGGTTTCATTTCTTTCCTACGTCTTCAGAAAAAGAAAAAAATAAGAAAAAGAAATAGAAGTCTTCATTGGTCATAGCTACTTAAAGTTCTAAACTTTAATTAACTAATGGTAGTGGTCGGGAAAGCTACTATCCATCTATTTTCGATTTTGTCCAGAATCGAAGTGATAAAGTGACAGCTTTGCATCCCCATGAGCTAAAATCGATATATTAAGTTTCTTTCTTTTTATTCTTTATGATTTTAGTTATTACTTGCATCTTTTTTCAAGACTTTTTGATAGATTTTCTATTATGTGTACAAATAAGCAGGAGCTTTCTGGGATCCCTCCCTTATTTAATCGGCTAATTTGATGGTATGTAATCATTCAATATTGGTTTCCATTGATATTATTTAGAGAAAATTTTCAATTTTTTCATGTACGACCTTGTCAATTTAGGTTGTTACAATGCCTCATTTGAAGGTGGTTTGTGATTTGCCGTGTTTTAGTTCAACTGAAGTCGTTTGGCTTGTTCAATAGTCTTTATTTACATTTGATTGCAGGCTATGGTTTCTGGGGCAATTGGGGGTTTCTGAGATGTTGCTTTCAATTTTAACATGCAGGCTATGTTAGATGACAATCTCATTGGTATATTATTGATTTGTTATTTTTGTAAAAGTTGATTTTAACTTTGGAATATGAATCTGTGCTAGGGTGGTAATCAGCATGTTGAAAATTTATTGAAGATCAGTTTTTAGAAGAGGTTGGAAGATGGTAAAGCTTGGTGATGACACGTGGCTTAAGTTGTTTTCAGGATTATTTATGAGACACGATGGAGTTAGCAATTTTTTTGTAAGTGCACTTACATAATCTAATATTTCTTATCCTACTGGTTTCCATTTTATTTTGTTTGTTTCCACTAGTTTACTTTGAATCTAGCAATTAAATTTAAAGTGGGAAATTCTTTTTCTTTCTACATAATTCTTTTATTTTTGTTGTCTATATATACCTTTAGGGTACAATTGTGTATAAAAGTAGCAGCTTTCTTTAGTCTAATATATGGTACAATTTTCTTTCTCTCTCTCTCAAAGACACTGTAAACTTATACTCAAATGCAAGTGGGTATGAGCATGTGAAATTAGTGCATTTGATGGTGCATTTGTAAATTATTGAGATAAATTGTTAGAGAGTTTGATGCTATTAGTAATTTTAATTACATTGTAGTATATATAGTGTTAAAGGCATCAGAACTTCCCCCAGTAGGAACTTTCCCTTGTTTTTGCAGATATTTCTTATCCTTCTTCTACTGCATTTGCATTATTTTCTTTAAAATTATTTATCCTAGATGGCTCATTTTTGCTAATGGTTAAAACTTGTGTTTAAGAAATGCCTTATCTTTTATTTTTCTTTTGACTACTGCAAATTGGCAAGAGTTATGTTGGAGTATCAGTTCATTACAGTGCTTTTCATCGAAGTCTTATGGTCGTATTTCAGGAAGATTTGGGAGGTATATGCTCAAAAATTCAGGAAGATTTGGGAGGCATATGCTCAAAAATCATGGGAAGTTCTATGTTGATAATTGATATTTGGCATATTAACTTGTTTGAGATTTTTTTCATGTTATCATTGTATTTGATTAGTAATATTTGAGTAAGTGGTTATGTCTATGAAGATATACGTTATGAATTGAATATTTCAAAATATTAAAAAAATCAATAATTTACACCATAACTTATATCAATGTTAAGTTGATAAAGATTCTTGAGTGGAGTAAATGCATGAAATCTGAAGGAAAATTTGCTATCTTTTTTATTATAAGACATGAAATCATTATACATAACTGCCACCAATGCTTTGGTCCTAGCATTTGGTTATAGGTGTAGATTATTCTTCAGATATGAATATCTGTTTGCTATAATTTGATGGGATCACATGCCTTGTCTGTTAATCACTTTGATCATTGAGATAGAGAATGGAAAACATATTGTTATTCAATTTGTGTTGACATAATTACTGACAACTGGCAATGTAGTTCTTGAAAAATGTTGCATCCATTTTGCATGAAAAAGAAAAGAAAGAATTAAAAATGAAGTTGTTGATGCTTGAGATTATCTTTTTTCTTTTTAATTAGAAATTAGCTACCTGTTGTTAAATTAAACTTCTTGTAGTTATTGAGTATATTAACATAAAGAAAGGAGGACCACAAAACACTCTTTTTGACCTCTATAAGAACACTGGACAATGCCTAAATTTGAGACAACAGAACAGTCAAGGTGAGCCAGTTCGCACCCATGTTCTGCAAAATTTGCCTCAAGTTTATGTATGTACATGTATCAAATATCAAATGCACAATTTTTTCTTTCAGCAATTAATAGTTATTAAGAGTATATTACCATTTTCATATGGAGCTTAATTTTCCTTCAATAGAGCTCCAGTAATTTTTGGGGAAGGCAGTGAAGCAAAAAAGAGGTATAACTATTTTGTAGAAAAAATCACATTGAACATACCAAATCATGGTCTGATTGAATGCAAAGGCTAGCTAAGACCTGATAAGAAGAGTTCTTTTGATTCAGCAGCAATAGCTTTGCTTTATGAGCTTTAACAATGGGGATAACTTATCATCAGCAACTCAAGTAACCAACTGCTGTTGTTATTTATTGTGATTTTTTAATTTAGTTGTTTATAAATTTGGAAACTAATGAACAAACCTCCCTGCTATGGCAAATCTTTTCTTCAAAAACTGTATATATTTGCAAATGCCATTTAAGCTTTAGTCAAGGTGTATGCATCTATGAATTATAGTTGCAGCATGTATTAGCAATATATATGGATTAGCAGGTATTAGCATGATCATAGTATAAACTGATTTGTTTATTTAATAAATTAATTTAAATAGTGATTCTGTATATCATAAATTAATTTGTCGATTCTACAGTCCGTAAATTTATAATTGCAAAATAAATAAATTAATATGGATCTTAATTTTCCTTCGACAGAGCTCCAGTAATTTTTGGGGAAGGCAGTGAAGCAAAAAAGAGGTATAACTGTTTTGTGGAAAAAATCACATTGAACATACCAAATCATGGTCCGATTGAATGCCTGATAAGAAGAGTTGTTTTTATTCAGCAGCAATAGCTTTGCTTTATAAGCTTCAACAACAGGGATAACTTATCATCAGCAACTTAAATAACCAACTGCTGCTGTTATTTATTATTATTTTTTAATTTAGTTGTTTGTAAATTTGGAAACTAATGAACAAACCTCCCTGCTATGGCAAATTTTTTCTTCAGAAACTGTATATATTTGCAAGTACCATTTAAGCTTCAATCAAGGTTTTTGTATCTATGAATTATAGTTGCAGAACGTATTAGCAATATATATGAATTAGCATGTATTAGCATGATCATAGTATAAATTGATTTGTTTATTTAATAAATTAATAAATTAATTTAAATGGTGATTCTGTATATCATAAATTAATTTGTTGATTATACAGTCTGTAAATTTATAATTGTAAAATAAATACATTAAATTAATTTAGCGACGGATTTGCGACATCAAATATGTCGCTGATATGTAATCACTTAGAATTTGACACAATATGCATTAGCGATGGATTTAGCAACTAAAAATTCTGTCACTAATAATTGATGTGACTAAATTTAAAATTCATTTAGCGTTGATATATTATTTTTAGCAACTGATTTTTTCATCGTGAAATTAGTGACTATTTTATGATTCCATCACTAGCGACTGGTTATTCACGACTATTCTTCGCCTAGTCATTAAAATATATTCGCGACGGCAAATGGCCATTTAGCGATGAAAATTATCATCACGAATTGGCAATTTTTTGGTAATGTAAGCGGGGCAATGGAGATTCATTCTTTGATTTTAAGCGGGGCAATGGAGATTTAATTTAGGTTGATCTAAGCCAAAAGTAGACCTACATCAAGATAACCCTTCTTTGAAACACTTTGGTAGTGCCATTGGATCAGAATCCATAAATAAGAGTGCATGAAGCCATCTTGTTATCTTTGTGCCAAGAGAATTATGGTAGACTAATTGATTATTTATATCAGTTAATGAACAAGCCCAAAGCAAAAAAAAAAAAAAGCATGTTGGGTCTTTGAAAAAGTTTTAATCATTTTGAGTTATTCTACAAAGAAGGTCCACTGTTTGAGTCTGTATAACCCTAAAAAATTTCAAATAAAAAAATTCTTGTTTTATTTTCTTCATTATTTTTTGTTGCTTATAACAAGTCACTTGGAAGCGATTACTTGGTTCATAAAAAATAATAATCATTCTCACAAGCTTGATCATAACAATCATTCAGGTTATAACATAAAACTGAAACTAAAAAAAACACATTTCACTAGGTAGACCCAATTGGTATTTTCTCTAATCTTAGTTAAAAAAACAAAAAATTCTTCATTACTCTTCACAGGTTAATCAATTACATATGAAATTTTCTTCCCTCACATCCATAATCAACGAGTTAGTAAGACTTATTTTCTTTGTCTTTTGGATACCTATTTAAGCCTAGCGATTTTTCAAGTCAAAATCATGTCACGAGCTTGATTAAAAACATGTTCCAACCTAAACCAACAAAAACCAAATTCCCTAGTAAGTTACATGATTTTAAGAAGCACTTACTGTATTTATGGACAAGTTTACAAGTTGGAGTTTGAAAAATAAAAAAAAATCTTTAAAATCTTTCATTGTTAACATTGTAAAATAGGTTTTTTAGGCGTGTACCTTAGTTACCTCGTAAAGCACAAAAAAAAGGAATTATTTTTGCCATAGTCAATTTCAATAGAAAGAAAAGATAAAGTAAACAATATAAGGACCTTCTCGTATTCTTAAAGCTTAATTAAAGAATAATTAATTTTTAATTGTTTATTATTAATAAAATATAAATAATAAATTAATAAAATATAAATAATTAATAATCAAAATATAAAATTATATATATATATAATATTAATAACATAATAATAAATAATATCATTATATTAATTATTAATATAATTTATTATAATAAAATAGAATTATAATGGAGATAAAATATAAATATATTTATTAAACATAATAATATAATTATAATATAAATAATTAATTTAAATAATATAAAAAGTATAGAAATAATTAATATACAAATTTTAAACAACTAAACAAAAAATGAAAATTGGATTTTGAATTCCCCCCTATTTTTTTAGGAAGAATCCGAAATGAAATGAAAAGGCAAGAGAAGGTCTTATTTATATTATTTGTATAAAAATATATGAGCAATATCTATTAATATTATATCACTCTCGAATCACAATATCAAAAAATTCAAAAATTGAAGTAAATATAATAGAAAAATTAGAGTAAAAAAATCTTGAAATGAGACATCTACAAATGCAAACAAATAAAAGTGGGTGGTTGAATCAAAATAAATTGTTGTTTTAACTAGCTGGTTATGGATGAGTTAGAAATTAATTCAAATTCTATTCGATTAATCTAGTATATTTTCCACATTCCTAGGAGTACACCTATGTTTCTAATTTAAGAATATGATATATTCTAGGTGTTTATAATAATATCAAGTCTTATTCCTATTTTAGCATTTCTAATTTTTAGAGTTTTATCTCGAATTAGCAAAGGTTTGGAGAAACTTTCTAGTTATGAATCGGGTATGAACTTATGGGAAATGCTTGGTTACAATTTCGAATCTGTTATTATATGCTTACTCTAGTTTTTGTTGTTTTTGATGTTGATACAGTTTTTCTTTATCCATGGATAATGAGTTTCAATGTATTGGGGTTATCCATATTTATACAAGTTTTGATTTTTATGCTTATCCTAATTATTGGTTTAGTTTATGCATGGAGAAAAGGAGCATTAGAAAGGTCTTAGCTCTTTAATTTGAATATTCTGCAAAAAATAATGAAAAAACAAAAAAATACCATTAAAACACTTATAAATTCCATTGAGTTTCCCTTACTTGATCAAACAACTCAAATTTCAGTTATTTCAACTATATCAAATGATCTTTCAAATTGGTCAAGACTTTCCAGTTTATGGCCACTTCTCTATGGTATTAGTCATTTATATGATGTTTTTAGTGTATTTTTAGGTATTTAATTAAGTTAATTTTGTGTTAATTAGGTTTAATTTGAGTTTAATTTGTTAGTTTTATGTTTTTGGGGTTAATTCTGTGTTTTGGTTGATTTTCAAGGTTAATTTGACATAAAAGGGCTTAAAGTGTAAAAAGGGCAAAGTTTAGGGTCAAAAGTGCAAATATGAAGAATTGATGTAAGACAAGTTGACGTCCAGGCCAGAGCCCTGAGACGTGACCACGTGAAGCATTGAAGAAGTTCACACGTGGTCACGTGAAGTTATAATGGTTTAAGGGACGTGGCCATGTGAGGAGAAAATGAAGAAAACTAAGTGAAGGGACGTGGGCACGTGAAGAACTAAAGAAGGAAAGAATGAAATCCACGTGACCACGTGGATTCACTGTGAGTGACCACACGTGGTCACGTGTGAAAGGAAGACACCATACACGTGGTCACGTGTAGAAATACACAGGGAAGAGCCGTGGCCACGTGATGCTATTCCCATTGCGCGAAGGATTTACGAACTTCCTATTTTGAGCAGAATTCACTTCCTATTTGGTTTCTGCAGTTTAGGAAGAAATCTACCACGATTTTGCCTATAAATAGCAAGCTGAAACACCAAAGAAAAGGGATCGAAAGGAGGAATGAGAAGATCGGATTAGAGAATTAGGGATTAATCTTAGAATTTAGCTTAGTTTACTTTACGTGTTCTTGTATTTTTATTTTTTCTTTTCAACTTTGTCTTTAGTTTTCAATTATGTTTAGGAAGTAGTTTTTCTTCTTTTGCTAATGGATTCTTGAAATCTTACATTTTCATTGTTTTGACTTTATTTTGAGCTTAATTTCAATATCGGTTGATTATTTCTTGGTTTTAAGCATATTCTTATCCTTGATTGTGTTGAGATTGGTTGTTGGTTTATTGAATAGATAACTAAGAATTGGTTTTGACATAGTTAATGATTTGCATGTTCTTGGGTTAACTCTTTAATGTTTATGCATGATTATTATCCGAAATATGAAATGATTATGTATGAATTTTATTGGTTAATACTAAGAGAGGAAGAACTAAGAATGGGTGAAAGTTAAATCTCTTGAGAAAGACTTTAATAGACATCTAGGAGGATTAATTCAGACTTTTATGCCAAGTATTGAATTGTTCTGAATAAGGGAGTTTAATGCTTGGAATGATAATCTTGAATAAAGTTATCTGGGTTTATTTATCTGAATTCTTCATAATCACTGGTGTTATTCTTTGAATTTAAGTCATTACAATGAAAGTTAAGGTGGATAGTTTCCTTAGCAAGAGAATTTCAGTTGTTGCTTTGTTTTTAATTCATGTTTTAGCTTTGTTTTATTGTTTATTTTGTTTAATTTTTGCTTTTAACACAAAAACATTTGGGAAAAATCTCATATTAATTTAATTCATACATAGGTATTATTCTTAGCAATCCATGTTCCCTTGGGTACGATATTTTGGGGTCTTAATCTATATTTCCCTATATTACTAGCCGATCTAGTACACTTGCTAGACACCGGTCAAGTTTTTGGCACCGTTGCCGGGGAACAGCGGTGTTGTTTGTTTAATACCTTTGGTTGAGTTGATATGAGATTTTATTTTTATTTTGTTTTTAATTTGGTGTTTGTTCTTTGCAGGAACAATTCTTAACATCTTTCAAGATGATGCAAGATGAGGTCCAAGATTATGAAGTATTTCTTTTAAAACAACGAATGAATAATCTACTAAGACAAAGAGAGGAGATAGAACAATTGCGTGCACAATCACAAAATCCTTATTCATCACCATCCATTGCTGAAGATTCTTATTCTTTTTTGACTTTGAGATTACAATTGGAAGAATTGAGAAGAGAGAATCCACAACTTCGATACTCAAAAGAAGCCTATATCTCCGAGAATCAACGTCTTCATAACCAGCTTATATGTAAGAACGAGCAATTTTGGGCTGAAAAAAGAGATATGGGAGGCTACATCAAGGGCTCAAGAGGAAAAGTTTAGAATTCAAGAAGAAAAGATAAGGGCTCAAGAGGAGACAATTAGAAATCAGAAAAAATTTATTAAGGGATAAAGAACATGGAATTGAAAAGTTGGAATCTAAGCTAGAACTTTTGAGCACTCAAGTTGATGGTGGTAAGGAAAAGGAACCAAATTAATCATTCATGGAGGATAAGGAACAAGAGGAACAATTCATATTGGAGGATAAGTCATGTGTTTATTTAGAGGATGTTGGATCTCTAGTAGAGAATTTATCACCAAAGGAGCAAGAAGGAAAGGATTCTCAAGTGGAGATACCAAATTCAATCTGCTTGGAGGATTTATTTAGGCTAGAAGAGCCAATGGAGTTCATGATAAATGAGCCAAAAGAGGAGTCATATTTTATTGAAGATATGGAGTTTCCGGCTTTGATAAATTATGACAAGTTTCTTCTACTTATGGGAGAAAATAAGGAGCAAAGTCCGGAGAGACCTATGTTTGGATCACAAGCTCGACCGCCAGAGAGTAAAATGAGTCGAGCTGGGACTCAATAAACCAGAACTTCTTCTCTAACTCTTCTTTTTAGATTGTCATCTATTTTTTTTTTATGTTTTGCATGTCATTGTTTTTTTTTTTAGGTTTAATGCATGTTTTAGTTTGTGTCTTTTAAGTCATGAGTTTAAGATATGGGTTTGAACAAAAAGCTACTTCTAATGATTTTTATGCTTCATGATTAAATTTGGATTAGTAAGTGCTTTTAAAAGAATTAAAGAGCTAATGTGATTTTTGAGGTAAGTAAAATTGAACTTGTCAAAGATTTATGAGTTGGTTAGATATGAGTTTGATTTTAAGCTTCATGAACTTAGCATGTCTTGAGTTAAAAGTGGACTACAATTGGAATTTAATTGATAGATGTGCATATTATTGGCATAATTCAATTGTATCTTAGAAAAAGGAAATGCATAAATAAGTGAGTATGAGCTGTAATTGGTTTATTTGGTTCAATGCTTGGTTTACATAATTAATGTGATTGATTGAAAATGGTTAAAGATGAATTAAGATAAATAAAAGTTAATTTGGTGTTGTAATGCGTAGGAAAATGAAGGTCGAGAATGCAGAAGTGAAGGCCATTGTGTGCCCACGTCCTCCTTCTCCAAATGCCTCGCGTGCCCACGCATGGAAGACCTCCCCCTTAGAGCTGCCCTCCTACGTGCCCACGCGTTCTCCCTTCACAGCTGCATGCGTGACCACGCACAAGGCCACTGCTTCGCCCCATCAAAAATCACGTGCCCACGTTTCTCTTGGCCATCCAACACCCACGCCCACGCATCACTCACCTTACCCCCATACGTGCCCACGTATAGGTAAGCCTACACCCACACGTGGCCACGTGTGAGGGAGTGTCATGGCCACGGTATTTGTTTACTTCGTCTCTTAAATTTACATTTTCTTTGCTCTTATCACCACCCTCACTCATTCACACTCACATACTCACTTACACACACACCTCAAAGTTAAACTTCATCTTTTTATTATTTCTAACCTCATTAATTCAGGTAGCATTGCATTTACTCTTAGCTACTTATTATTTGACATTGAACTTCATTGTTGGCTTCATATAGGTTGAGTTAGTATTTGAATTGGCTTATTTTCTTTTGTGCATACCATGACCAATTGAAATATTTCTCTTCCTTTTATTTAAGCCTAACCATCACCAAATTATATTTCACTTGAGATTATGCATTGTTCACCTTGTCACATATGGACATTAAGCACTTAAGCAAGTTTGGCCTAATTGCATTTCTTTACTTAGTTACCATGCATATTAAGTCTTGTTTATGGCACTTTATTGGTTTAAAAGGTATGTTTGCTTGTTAATGCAATTCTATTGATCTCATGCCTTCTTTTGACTTGATCATGGTTCTAGGTGTGGTGAGTTTAAGCTTACATTCTTTCTTGGTCACTAACTTGTTTTTCAAAAGTGATAAAGTGTGCTGAAATTTTCCATACTTTGCTGAGGACAGCAAGCTTCTAAAGAGGGGGATAGAGCTCAGCTGAGCTAAAAATTGAAAGTCCAACTAAGGGAGTTTTTCTTACCTTGCTTATTTTCTTACTCATGAATTTTTTTTAGTTTGCATGACTAGTTTTGTTTTTAGTTTGCATGTTTAGTTTTTTAAATTTGCATGTTAGTTTGTTTAATTCATTTATCATTTATGTTACATTTAGCTTAATTCGCCCTAATTTTTTCTCAAAAATTGAACATTTTGAACTTGAATTTAGAATGTGCAATGTTTAAAATTCTTGTTCAGCATTAGAACAAGCATGTTGTTTAATGAATTTTTAGCTAGTTTAACATTCAATTTGACTTATATTTGTTAGTTTCTACATTTTTTAGCACTAAAAGACCAGTTTTTATACTTTAAAGAAAAACAATGCATTGAAATAGTTGAGTGATGAATTTTAGAACACTAAAACCTTCCTCATCACCCTTCAAAGCATAAAAATAACTCAAAATAACTTGAAAAGTGATCTAGGCAATGTTTTTCTTGTTTAGCCATATTTTAACTTATTTCCTACCTTATATGCATATTTATCCTTTGTTAGCCAATTTTGAGCCTAATAAGGTATGCTTAATGCGTGCCATATTTATTTTTTTTTTGTTACACTCATTTATTTTACCATATAGCCTAAAAAGATTTTAGCTTCCCTTCTAGAATTGGCCACTCTAGGATTGGATGGATTAATGGAAATTTGAGTATCTTGATGAGTGTAGTAAGATAATTTTGAATCAAGGTCTATTATTGAAGTCAAGTGAATAGTGAATTGTGATTTTGTGATTACCCATGTAATTATTGTATTGCCAACATCAAAGCTAATAAAAGAAAAAAAAAGTGAAAAAGAAAGAAAGAAAAAAAAGTGAAAGAAAAAGAAAGAAATTTACAAATAAAGCTAGCATGTATGGCAAAATCTTAAGTGTGGGGTAGTTACAAGGGAAAATGGTTATGACTTCTTCAAAAAGGGTATGAATTGTGAATGAAAAATAGTTTCAATTATTATTTTTTGTTCATAAAAGAGCTTTGAATTGTGAAGGGTTGGGAAATTTTGGCTAAGATCTTTATTGATTAAGTTAATGGGATGAAATTTGAGAATTATTAGTCTATTTTATCTTAGAGTGGCTATTCTTGTTGTTGATCTTTTATCCATTCTTTGATAACAAATACCTTAGCCCCATTACAACCTTTAAAAGACCTAAGTGATTCTAAGTTTTGTTTTTGAGTTGTTTAGCGGAGATGACCTTCGGGTTCCGGTGCTAAAGGAGAGGCCTATGGTGTTTCTAGAGTTTCAAGCACGAAACCATGTGTATACTTATGTATACATTCATTCTAAACTTGACTATGAATTTGCATTGGTGTTTGGATTTTGAAAATACCTAAAATGTTTTGGTCTTGCACACACACAAGGAAACTAACTTATATTGTCTTGATTGAATTTATTCTAGTTGAAAATTTTATTAAGTGCTCTTGTTAATTGTTAAACTTGATTTTGAAATGCATGATTCTTTATTTGAGTTTGATTATTTTGAGAAGTTGGTTTGTTCTCATTTGCTCGAGGGCGAGCAAAGTCTAAGTGTGGGGTATTTGATAATAGTCATTTATATACTGTTTTTAGTATGTTTTTAGGTGTTTAATTAGGTTAGTTTTGTGTTATTTAGGTTAAATTAGAGTTATTTAGTTAATATTTATGTTTTTAAGGTTAATTCTGTGTTTTGTATGATTTCCAGGGTTAAATTGATGAAAAAGGGTTTAAAGTGTAAAAAGTGCGAAGTTTTGGGCCAAAAGCGTAAATTTGAAGAAATTGATCAAGAAAACGAGCTTCCAGTCCAGAGCATTGAGCCGTGGCCATGTGAAATTAGTGAAGTACATACATGTGACCACGTGGAAGAGTAATTAAGAGAGAACGTGGCCATGTGAAAAGAGAATGAAGGAATTTGAGTGAAGGGGCGTGACCACGTGAAGAGCTAAAGAAGGAAAGAATGAAATCCACGTGACCACGTGGATTCACTGTGAGTGACTACACGTGGTCACGTGTGAAAGGAAGACACCATACACGTGGTCACGTGTAGAAATACACAGGGAAGAGCCGTGGCCACGTGATGCTATTCCCATTGCGCGAAGGATTTACGAACTTCCTATTTTGAGCAGAATTCACTTCCTATTTGGTTTCTGCAGTTTAGGAAGAAATCTACCACGATTTTGCCTATAAATAGCAAGCTGAAACACCAAAGAAAAGGGATGAAGAGGAGAGAAGGAAGATCAAATTAGTGAATTAGGGATTAATTGTCTTAGTTTTAGTTTTATTCGTTTTCCTAGTTTTTCTGTTTTTGTTTTTATTTTCAACTTTGTTTTAATATTTCAATTTTGTCTTTAGTTTTAATTATGTTTAGGAAGTAATTTTTCTTCTTTTGCTAATGGATTCTTGAAATCTTACATTTTCATTGTTATGACTTTATTTTGAGCTTAATTTCAATATCGGTTGATTATTTCTTGGTTTTAAGCATATTCTTATCTTTGATTGTGTTGAGATTGGTTGTTGGTTTATTGAATAAATAACTAAGAATTGGTTTTGACATAGTTAATGATTTGCATGTTCTTGGGTTAACTCTTTAATGTTTATGCATGATTATTATCCGAAATATGAAATGATTATGTATGAATTTTATTTGTTAATACTAAGAGAGGAAGAACTAAGAATGGGTGAAAGTTAAATCTCTTGAGAAAGGCTTTAATAGACATCTAGGAGGATTAATTCAGACTTTTATGGTAAGTGTTGAATTGTTCTGAATAAGGGAGTTTAATGCTTAGAATGATAATCTTGAATAAAGTTATCTGGTCTTATTTATCTGAATTCTTCATAATCACTGGTGTTATTCTTTGAATTTAAGTCATTACAATGAAAGTTAAGGTGGATAGTTTCCTTAGCAAGAGAATTTCAGTTGTTGCTTTGTTTTTAATTCATGTTTTAGCTTTGTTTTATTGTTTATTTTGTTTAATTTTTGCTTTTAACACAAAAACATTTGGGAACAATCTCGGATTAATTTAATTCATACATAGATATTATTCTTGGCAATCCATGTTCCATTGGGTATGATATTTGGGGTCTTAATCTATATTTCCCTATATTACTAGCCGATCTAGTACACTTGCTAGACACTGGTCAAGTTTTTGCTATTGTCATCTTATGTGTATATTTTAAACACCAATGCTATGGATTGCTAAGAATAATACCTATGTATGAATTAAATTAATCTGAGATTTTTCCCAAATGTTTTTGATTTAAAAGCAAAAATTAAACAAAATAAACAATTAAACAAAACAAAAGCTAAAACATGAATTAAAAACAAAATAATAACTGGAATTCTCTTGCTAAAGAAACTATCCACCTTAACTTTCATTGTAATGACTTAAATTCAAATGATAACACCAATGATTATGAAGAATTCAGATAAATAAACCCAGATAACTTTATTCAAGATTATCATTCCAAGCATTAAACTCCCTTATTCAGAACAATTCAATACTTGGCATAAAAGTCTGAATTAATCCTCCTAGATGTCTATTAAAGCCTTTCTCAAGAGATTTAACTTTCACCCATTCTTAGTTCTTCCTCTCTTAGTATTAACCAATAAAATTCATACATAATCATTTCATATTTTGGATAATAATCATGCATAAACATTAAAGAGTTAACCCAAGAACATGCAAATCATTAACTATGTCAAAACCAATTCTTAGTTATCTATTCAATAAATCAACAACCAATCTCAACACAATCAAGGATAAGAATATGCTTAAAACCAAGAAATAATCAACCGATATTGAAATTAAGCTCAAAATAAAGTCAAAACAATGAAAATGTAAGATTTCAAGAATCCATTAGCAAAAGAAGAAAAACTACTTCCTAAACATAATTGAAAACTAAAGACAAAGTTGAAAAGAAAAAATAAAAATACAAGAACACGTAAAGTAAACTAAGCTAAATTCTAAGATTAATCCCTAATTCTCTAATCCGATCTTCTCATCCCTCCTTTCGATCCCTTTTCTTTGGTGTTTTAGCTTGCTATTTATAGGCAAAATCGTGGTAGATTTCTTCCTAAACTGCAGAAACCAAATAGGAAGTGAATTCTGCTCAAAATAGGAAGTTCATAAATCCTTCGCGCAATGGGAATAGCATCACGTGGCCACGGCTCTTCCCTGTGTATTTCTACATGTGACCACGTGTATGGTGTCTTCCTTTCACACATGACCACGTGTGGTCACTCACAGTGAATCCACGTGGTCACGTGGATTTCATTCTTTCCTTCTTTAGTTCTTCACGTACCCACGTCCCTTCACTTAGTTTTCTTCATTTTCTCCTCACATGGCCACGTCCCTTAAACCATTATAATTTCACGTGACCACGTGTGAACTTTTTCAATTCTTCACGTGGTCACGTCTCAGGGCTCTGGCCTGGACGTCAACTTGTCTTACATCAATTCTTCATATTTGCACTTTTGACCCTAAACTTTGCCCTTTTTACACTTTAAGCCCTTTTATGTCAAATTAACCCTGAAAATCAACCAAAACACAGAAATAACCCCAAAAACATAAAACTAACAAATTAAACTCAAATTAAACCTAATTAACACAAAATTAACTTAATTAAATACCTAAAAACACACTAAAAACATCATATAAATGACTATTATCAGGGATGAACAAAAATCTAGAGCTATTATTCAAAATTATCTTAATTCATTCCCCCAGGAGCAATTGCCAAAACATTTAACTCTTCACCCATTCCAATATAAAGGATTGGTTAATCAAATAATAAATATTAAATGGGTCGTCTTGAAAATAAATGAATTGCTAGTGGTAGAATATTATTCTCATTAGACTTAAATCGAACTAAAATAATAAAGGTTCGGATAATTTTGTCCCTTATCGCCCAAGTAAAGAAACCCATTTGGTTTGAGTTTGATCGAGGATTTTTCTCCCATTCATATATCATAGAACAATAGGATTATTTTTATTCCTTTGCTTTTTTCTAGTATTTTATTTTCTATACCGCAAAAATTAGAAATAGAGAATCTATATCAAGTTAAGGATCAAAGGAAGCCTTAACTTAACTATGGCAATACAAGGATCTATTTTTATCTATTTTGATACATTACAATTAGTATAACATTGATAAATTAGGTGAAGGTATGGAAAAAGAGGGATTCGAACCCTCGGTAAACAAAATCCTACATAGCAGTGCCAATGCTGCGCCTTGAACTACTCGGCCATATCTCTTACATAATGATTATGGCCTAGAAATTGAGTTAATCATGAGTCATTCATATTAGATTGTTGGGTATGTATGGTACATACAATAAATTCTAACTATAAAAGAAAAATAGAAATTTTTAATCAAAGGTTGGATGTTTAAACAGAGCAAATTGGGTATGTATGTTTAACACTTCACCATACACTTTTGGGAGCGGTTTCCATCAGCACCACCTCCAACACCATAGTGATTTTGTACTCGTCACTTTGCTGAGTAAAAAAAGGATTTTAAAGAGGGCTAAAGCTTATTTAAGATTAATTTTTATATTAAGATTCAGGAAGCAGAAATTTCAGCTCCCCTTACCCTTTTTGTTCATGAAAATTTGTTTTTATTTTATTTTTGTTTTTGGTAATTTAGTTATCTTTTCTTTGTTAATTTGTAACTTTTAATTGTAGTAACTTTGTAATACATTTTTAGTAGTATTCTTATGGTAGTTTTAGTAAATTTTTGTTGGTATATGCTAAGGATATAGTTTATTCAAGTATCATTTTGTTTGCACTAAGTTTAGTTCACCCTAATTTATTCTCAAAATTGAACTTATTGAACTTTAACTTAGAATGTGAAATGGTCAAAAATTGTATTTAGCATTAAGGTAGGCATATTGCTTAATGGAATCTTAGCTAGTTTAGCATTTAGCTTGAAAAATAATTGTTAGTTTCCACACTTTGAAAGCTAAGATCGGTTTTGAAATAAGAAGAAAAACCAATGTATTAAGGTAGTTGAGCAAGAAATTTTAGGACACTAGAACCTTCCTGATCACCTTTGAAAGCATAGAAATAACTAAAACAAGCTAGAAAGTGATCTAAACACATTTTTCTTGTTTAACTCAATTGAGATTGTTTACTTAACCTGTATGTATATTTTTTCCTTGTAAGCCATTTTGAGTCTAATGATGCATGCTTAATGGATGCCATGTTGATTTTTCTTATTACACCTATTTATTTACCATATAGCCTAAAAATCCTTTATCTTCCCTTCTAAGAATTAGCCATTTTAGGATTTGTATGGATTAATATTTTGTGGGTATTTTAAAGAGTGTAGTTAGAAAAGGTTTTGGTATTATTGTCAAGGGTTATTGTTGAAGTTAAGAAAGTAATGAAAGTTAAACTTGTAAGTACCCATGTTATCATTGGTTGCCAATAATAAAGCTAGTAAGTACAAAAAATAAAAAGAAAAAGAAAAGAAAGAAAGTTTGACATAAAGGTAGCAGTCTATGGAAAAGTTTTAAATGTGGGATATTTATAAGGGAAAAGAACTGTGACTTCTAAAATTTGTTGAATTGTGAAATTAAAAGGAGTTTTAGTGATTTTTCCTCTTAAAATTACTTTGTGTACAAAAGGTTAAGTAAGCAAGTATGGTTAAGTGGTATGTTTTTGAGTTAGTGGAGTGAAGTTAAGAAATGTTGGTTTGTTCAATCAAAGTGTGGCTATTCTTTTTGTTTATCTTTGTGTATTCTTTGTTAACCATTGCCCTAACCACATTGTAACCTAATAAATTTATAGTAATTATATGTTTTCTTTTGAGTTGTTTAGTAGAGATAACCTTCAAGTTTCATGCTAAATGAGAGGCTTATGGTATTTCTAGAGTTTCAAGTGCAAAATCGCATGTACATTTAGGTGTACATTAATTCTAAAGCTTGACTATGAAATTGTATTGGTGTTTTGATTTTAAAAATTATTAAAATGGTTTGGTCTTGGACACATATATGAAAATCGGCTCATATTTTCTTGATTGAATTTTATCGAATTGGAATTCTGTTAAGTGCTTGTGTTAATTGTTCAGCATGATTTTAAAGTGCATGATTTTTGGTTAAATTTTGATTATTTTAAAAAATTGGTTTGTTCGAGCGAGCAAAGATCAAATGTGGATTATTTGATATCTTTGAATCATGATCTATATTGTTAGTGTGTTTTAATGTGTTTAGGTTGATGTTTTAGTATTAATTTAGTTAATTTTATGTTTAATTTCATAAGTTTTTGATTTATGTAGGCTTAATCTCATTTTGGTGTTTTATAGGTGTTTATTTGAAGGAAGAAGAAAAGACCTTGGTGGAGGAGAGAAGCACCTCAACCAAAGTCTTTGAAAGAAGAAAGAGGCACATTTTAGTCAAGGAGCAAGTACATCGGGGGATGAGAATTCCCCTCTATCGATGAGGACATGAAGAGAAGGCATACAAAGAAGCTTACCTCAATGAAGGAGGAATTCCCCTTTACCGAGGTAAGGCAAAGTTGGCTAGAGGTGAAAATCACCTTGGTGGAGGAAAATTTGCCCTCTATCAAGGCAAGTGTCCAAACTATGATAAAACTCCAACTTTTTTCTAAATTAGGAAGTTAAGTGGAAATTTATTTCTTCACTCTATGGTATTTAAGCCAACAAAAGCACTATAATAGAGGGAAGAATTAATTTTCTTAAAGTTTTTAGACCTAATTTCAAGAGTACAATCAACTTAAGGATGGAAGCTACAAATTGAATATTCTATAAAGATATCAAGTAAAGCTAAAGACTTTATGTATATTGTAATCTTTTATTTCAGTTTTTCATTTGTTTTTAAGATGAATAGTGCGAAGTTTTCTTTACTTTTTTTGAGGAAAACTTGAACCCTTATTCTTTTATTGTATTTGATTTAAGCTTAATTTCAATGCAAGTGTGTTATTTCTTTCTGCTTGAGCTGATATGTATCTTAATTTCTATTGATTTGATGCTTGATCTATTAAATAAATGGTTGATTGTCAATTTCATCTATGACTTATGATTTGTATGTTCTTGGTTTAATTTACTTATGTTGATGAATGATTGTGTTCTAAAAACTAAGGCAATAATGTGTTAATTAAGAGTAGAATTAAGACTAAGAATTCTAAATTAAGATTAGGCTGAAGATGGATTTCTCAAAAAAGGTCTAGTGAAAGTTTAGGAATTTATAAATTGGACCTTTATGCTAAGTATTATATTATTCTTAATCCGAGGGTTTAATGGTTACAATGATATTCTAAATAAAATATATGACTTTAAATTAGGTTTTCATAATCACTTGTGTTACTTTTAATTAATTATTGCAATAGAAGTTGAGGTGGATAGTTCCTTTAGCATGTGTTTTAATATTGAATTTTATCAACTTTTATATCTTGTTCTATTTTTAGTTTTGCAATTAATTGTTTCAATTTCATTACTTTATTTGTTTAATTACTACTTTTAACTTAGTTAATTAATCATCACTCTAAAACATAGGAATTCTTTCACACATCACTCACTATAAAATCTGAAATACACAATTCTTTAGGTACGATATTTAAGTGTCTTAATTTTATTCCCTATATTACTAGCCAATCTAGTACACTTGCTAAAATTCAATCATTATGTACCCAACTTTTTAGATTTAACTTGGTGATCTTAGTTCCTCTAATTGTACTATTCGAGTCACTATTGTTTTAGAGCATTACAATTAAATTTTTAAACTTTCACCTCGAATGAGATGCATAAACATATTTAATTCAACAATATGCATGTTGATAATGTTCACAAGCGTTGAAAGCATCTATGTCCCCACAACATTATTTCCTCTATTTCCATATTTGTAGGTTGCTTATATTTAAGAGGTAGAAATTTTTTATTTTTATTGCATCTTTTAATTTATGCCATAAAACATTTTAATTCAAAAAATGTAAATAATCTTTAAAAAAAATGTAACACCAAATACCCCTTAAGAGGATATTAGGGTGCCAAAACCAACTTAACTGAAATAGTATTAAATAAGAGGTAATTTCAAAATTAAGCTTCTACTAACTCTTATTAGATTAAAGTTATACTAAATAATATTACCATGTATACTACTTTAGGGAAACTTTCTTTATGAATATACCTATAACAACCATTACAATATACAAATAGGTTACTTAAGAAAGTAAAAAGACTCTAACTCCTAACTCCTACATTGCCCGATTGCAATTTTCCTAACACTAACTAGCTTCAACCAAATTAAACACTTGCATGATGATAATAATGATAATGATAAATTGCATGACAATGAATACTCACAGCAATCACAAAACACTTTCATACAAGAGAGATAAAATAACAAAATAACAAGCAAAGCATATAAATAAATCCCTACGTGTCCCAAAATGGGAATCTAAACCACGTAGTTCCATCTCCTCCATCATATCTTCATTTATAATCGCTATACTAAAATATCATTGTGTATCAATTGCTAATATCGTATGAAAAGTTCTAGAATGATTCATATATTTTAATAATTAGAAATAAAAGGTAGGCATATACATATCAATAGTCTTATAAACTTATCATACTTATATTAAGAACTAATGGAACTCTACATCAGATTTAATCCATTATGTTACCTTTAATACCTCCGCACTTATTAGTCCATTAAGATTTGATCTTGTATCAAACAACAAGTTTTGTCTATATTTGGGTATACTACTTGCTCACGCTTATAGAAAACATAGCATAAGTAGGCCAACACGAAGGACTTTTATTAGGCATTATACTTAATTAGCATATTATTAAACTTAGTAATTGACCAAAATTGGATAAGTCAAAGATAAACTTTACACGAATTTGAAAGCATCATCAATTGATCATATCAAATCAATGCATAACAGAATTGTAGTAGATTAGATACAGATCTATTTGCTTTTTTCTATGAGTGGATAACAGGAATAGAAGATACCACCAGATGATATTGATAAAAGATACCTCAAAGCTATCAACAGAAGAGCCAAAAACCTCAAAGTAGATGAGACATAGATCTCAAAACAAAAGACACCATAGTGTCATAGAAGCAACTATGGAACCCCTTTTAGATATGCTTACATCTACATATAAGACTTTAACAAAACTCGATACAGATAACAAAAAATATATAATGTCATCATATTGCATAGACCGACTGTACCATGTAAGGCATCATATAAGAAATATTAAGTATCCAAAATGTCTATTAAAATAACAGATACCAAAGTATCAAATAGAAGATACCGAAGTATTGAACGAAAAACAAAAAATAGTGTCACAGAACAATGCCAATGCCTATAGACATACCTATCTATCCACTACTCAAACTAAAGCAGGCCTTATGATAACATGATGTCATATTAGGCATTAATAGTGTTCCTGGCTATAATAGATCATTAGGTTATATATCCTTAAAAGGTTACTATAATATATTCATCACGCATATATCACGATTATATGATACGAACCTATATTCTTCCAATCCTAAACTTTACTATGTATAAGAGGTTTATACATTGTTCATATATACCTACTTCCCACCTATGTAACATACTATTCATATGCAAATTACTACCGTGTAACCAACATTATAAATTCATATATGTAAATAGCATGTATTATGTAGGCCCACTATTAGATACTTATCATAAATACAATTTTAATTATACAATCTATGTGTAGAATCATTTAGAAGTATCACTAACTTATTTCTATAGAATATATACCAAAATTACTTATAAGCGTTACATTCATCTTACATGTATTTCATTTGGTCAAATATCTCAGCATATAGTCTCTTATTTAAGTATATACTTAGTTATACTCCACCTTCCTACAAGTATTTACATGGTTTCATAAATATCCAAGGAAATCCATATACGGTTTGATAACTCTTTGCTGAGTAAAACTCACCCTTAGCCTAAACAAAATTGTACATTCCTTTATATTAGCATACTAATATACCCATAACTAAAACTCCACAAATTAGATCCTTTATCTAAATAATATATCCACAATCCAAATTCATATACTAAAGAAAGTGTTGTTATCTAAATTTAATAAAAAATATCTTAGTTCATGTTACTGATTATTAATTCAATAATTCAAAAATATAATCATATACTACTAAATCATAAGTCATACAAAACCCTTATTAATATATTTGAGCACTTAACAAGTAACGGATCAAAACAACTTAATATATACTCAAATGTACATTAAAATTAGTTTTCATAGCCATATAAAATACCATTCTAACTCCCAACTCATTTAAAGTAAGAAAATTCCATAAGAATTGCACCCAAACAGGGGTCACAGCTGGAACCAAATTGTTTCGATCATAACCCATGCAAAAAATGATACTATTCATACATAAGCAATCATCACGACTGGAACCAATTTGTTCTGGCCATGACCAACCCACCAGACAGGGATCACGGTTGAGACCAATTAGTTCCAGCCATGACCCTTTACATATTAAGAAATCTTCCTATAATAGCTTTTATACTAAACTTTGTAGGCTTATTTAACCTAGGTACACTTAAAATTAGGCCAACTAGTCTACTAGACTTATGTTCCCCCATGTAACTAGTTTCTAATGACATAAAAATCATGTAATTTGGGTTTATACTTTAGGATTTATACCTAAAATACCATAAGTTAGTCCAAAATAGGGCTAGCAGTAGACATCCATATCTTAGGTCATTTTTTAGCATCTTAAAGGTAGCATTAGCTCTATTATTCTTATGAAAGTTGAAGAATACATCTTAAAATTCCAATGGCACTGGAATTACTCAATTCCAAGGTTTGTAAGATAAGTTATGGCCAACATATCTAGACTGGTTCAAGTGAATCAAAAATAGAGTATGAACTAATCAATCACTTTAAGGCTTAAATTGATTCCATCATATGATCTAACCTTAAATCTCTTATCCATTAACATTATTATACCAAAATTTATATATTAAAATCATATAACACAAACTTTATGAAATGAATCAAGATAATAAACTCCCATACCTTAATTGTTGAAGAAATTCTCCCTACTTCCTTGATAGCTTCCTCCCCTTCCTTTTTATTTAATTCTACCTCTATAACCATAGCTTTCACTTATTAACCTTTAATTTGTCACTTGTAATTCAATTTTACAAAAGCTAAATGATGATGATGAATGAAAGGGAGAAGCTAAAACCAAAAAGCTTATTGTGCTCCAATTTCTCTCTTCTTTAACCAAGATTCAGTAAATTAAAGAGGAGGGTTATAGAGAGAGTAAATGGCAGGAATTTTGCATTATAATGTTAAGAGTTAATCCTTACCAAACTAGCTATCTGTACTCCTATTCCAATCCCACTTTTTACCCCTTTCTAGATGCTTAGATGTCTGATTCTTATGGGTAGCCATATAAAAATATTGGCACAATTACACTTTAGTCCCTCCTAATAGTTTACTTATAATTCATAACTTACTTCTAATTTCTTCTTCAATTTAAGCCTCCAATTATATATATATATAATTACTAACACATCCCCAAAATCTTTTAGGGTATAATTTGGGGCATTACAAATAAAAGGTATATTTTATACCTTAAGATCAATAAGTAAATGATTTTAAAAAATGATCTCCTGTTATTAATAGCATTTTCACAAATTATTAATCCATTAGTTTGAGAATTCTACATTAAAATGAATAAAAAATTTTGGTAGGCCAGCCTACCTTTCCAAAAGGTTGTAGTGTTAATCGCTAAAATAACATACTTTTTATATTCCAGAATAAATCATGTTTTTCATAAAATATTCACATGGAACAAAATGGGACTAATGTCCTAGGCCGCTTTTATAAAATAATAAAAAGAATGGCCTCCCGACATCGATTATGAATAATGATGAAGGAACTTTTTTGAGAACATATTCCTGTAAAATCCCTCAGGAATAATGGTAAACTTGAGTTGAATACTTATCATAGTGAAATGACAAACATTGGAGGAAAGTTTAACAAAAAAAAAACTAGGATTAAAGGACTAATGTCCTAAACCTTAGATAAGCTGAAGGCTTAATTCATCTAAATAATGGGTGAATGTCCAATGAGTAATAAACAAAGTAAATAAACCCACTTTTATAAAACTCACTAGGTAATATTAGGATTGAAAAGTTCATAAAGTAGGACCACTCAATATGATTGATGTAATGCATGCATCTTTACAATTTTAATGCATTTGTATTAAAAGGAATATAATAAGCATGGAAACCGTTGAGAATAATCAAATATTAATTAAGCAAAATAAGATAGGATTCCTAAGTGTAGGATCTTTTTGGGTTCATATCGTGGTTTGACCATCAGGTGGTAACTATCACTCGAATTTGATTAAAGGAAAAATAAGATAGGATTCTCAAGTCTAGAATCTTTTTAGGTTCGTATCCTTGTTTGACCCACTAGATGGTGACTATCACTCGCTCATAATGATAATGATTAGTGATAACTCTAATTTAGTACTTAGTTTTCCATCATATTCAGTTTGGTTTTAGTGTTTTTGGATGTTTATTGTTTTGTTTTTTTATCACTTTCAATAACTTTTGTCAAATTTAGTTAATTATATCTTTTATACACTTTTGGATAGTTTTTAATGGTGTTTTATGATGAATTGCAAAATTTTTCAAGTACCTTATGGTCAATATCAAATGGTAGTGACTGTGACCTAGTGAACGTTTCATCAAAATGCAGAGTTTCGAGTACCTGACAGTCAGTAGAATTTGGTGGCCACCATGAGGTATTCAGTTTCAGTAGAGAATAGAATTTGGAGGTACCTTACGGTCAGTACCAAATGGTAGTAACCATGACCTATGCAGTCGAGAAACAAATTTCAAGCACCTCATGATCAACAGGAAATGGTGGTGACTGTGACCCCTACGGGACTATAAAATGCAAAATTGTTGTTTGGTTAAAAAAATGGCATTTTTAGATCTAGTTTCTTTCTCTTTCATTTGTTCTTCAATTTTTAGGGATTTATTCATACTTTTATATATTAGAAACTTCAATATATATTAGATTTACACTTTTTAGAGTTTAGATTTCATTTTTTTCAACTCAAGTTCATCTTTCATCAGAGATTTGAAGGAGAAAAAATTAAATTCAGTTGGATTTCATCTTCAACAATAAAGTTTTGGGTTTTTCCTTTCCTTTATTACTTTTTATCTTTAATGGATTGTGAGTAGTTAATTAGTTGTTTAGGGGATATTTGAATCCCCAATACCCATATGAATCTTGAGCTTATTTGATTATTTATATATAGATTGATGGTTTATTTTGCTGGTTCTTCAATGTTATTTCATGGGTTTTGATGTTTTAATTATTTTATCTAATGTTGATGGATGATTTTATCATGTTATCTAGATTGGGTATTTGATTTTAATGTTTAAATGCCATGAATACATCTATGCTCTATTTTTCTATCATGATTGCTGTAATTTTGAGATTGCGCTATAATAGGACTTGATGAGTTACAAGTTTTATGGTATTAAACTGGAGTTTGGAGTAAAATGAATGGGACCTTGGGTTATTTAGCTCTAGAATAAGAAAGTAAATCGAACCTAGGATGTTAGACCCGTGCATAAGCTAATCATGAGACTTGCTTTGGAATGGGATGTTTTATTATTAGAATAGCTTGCTTTGCAATGGGACGTTTGAGTATAGAGGGTTATCCTAATTCAATCTATATAATTTTAAGTTAATTAAATTCACATTTGGGTATGGTGAGGATGAGTAAACCTACGCAACGATTTTAATTAATGTCTTAGCCTTTATTTTCATTATCTTTAGTTGTTTATTTTCTTGTTTTTATTATTTTATTATTTAGATTTAGAGCTCTCTTAGATCTAAAATTGGGAAATTATCTCAGATTATTTCGCTCAATCATAAATATTTAGTATAATAGCCCTTTATCCCTTCTGTGGTCTCAAGTATATTCCCCTATATTGCTTAGCCAATGTAGTGTACTTACTAGTATCTAGTCAAGCTTTTGGCATCATTACCAAGGATAACATTGTTGTTTATTTGATATATCTAGCTGAGCTTAGTTCGAGATTTTATTTGTCTTTATTTTTTATTTAGTCTTATTCTTTGCAGGAATATTATGATGCATCTTCAAAGGATGCATAGTTCTATCCATGATGATGAAATGGTTCTTTTGATAGCACAAATGGAAGATTGAGGAGAGAAATGTAAGGGTTGTAATACTCGCATCACCCTTCAATAATATACTCATCACCATCTTTTGAAGATCCTGGATCATAATGGATATCACAAGAGTAAAGTGCCTCCAAAATTCAAGTTCTTATTAACTTGCTTACAAGCAGGGAGAAGCAATATAAAGCTAAAAGAGAAGAATGGATGGCCATAATCAATTCTCAAAAGAAAAAAAATAAAGAATTAAGAGAATTTATTGAAGACTTAAGAGCATCTATTGAGAAATCAAGAATTGAGACTTAAAAGCCTAAAATCCAAGTTGGAATTCTTGAGTAATTCTATAGAGAATCAAGTTAATGGTGATAATGAGGAATTGAGCAATGCACAGCTGGTAAACAATGAAGAAATCAAGTGTAAGATGCATGAGCTAAGAGAGGAACCAGTCATAGTCGAACATAAGGCTTTTCATCTTGGAGAGTGAATTTCAATCTTTTGTTAAGAATTCATCGCCAAAAGAGCAAGAATGGTTCAACTCTCAAGTGAAAGCACTGAATTCAGTCTACTTGAAGAGTCTTTTAAGGCTAAAAGAGCCGGAGGAGTACGTTTATAAACAACCCAAGGAGGAGGGGTATTTCACCAAAGACATGGTGTTGTCCACCTTAGTGAATTTCGATAGTTTTCTCTTATTGATGGGGGAAAACAAGGAGTAAATTTTGGAGAGACTAATATTTGGATCACAAACTCGATCTCTATATAAGTAACAAGAGTCGAGCTGGAACTCATTAAACAAGAACTATTTCTCTAACCCTACTCTTTAGTAGTTTATTTATTTTTTACTTTTTAAGTTTTTGTTTGAGTTGAGTTGGTGTTCTTTAAGCATTTTTAATGTAGTTTGCCCTCTGTTTGTTCATGTTAGAATTATTTTGAACTTTAATTTGTGAACAACTTGTTTAGAGGATTTGAATTATCAAGAGAGTAGTTGCATTGCTTATTGAGAATTCTTTTCCAATTTAGTTTTAGTTAGTTCTATATCTTTTGATTTCTTATTCTTATTATGCACTTTAGGTTGTGTTTATGAAAATTTTGAAAAACTAACGTGTGAGAGCTTTTGAGTGAAAGAATTCTAGGATAGTTAAAACCTTTCTCATCACCCATTGAAGCATTTTAGCAACTCATGCAAGTTTAGGATATGACCTAGGCAGCCTTTCTTTGGCACTCACTTATAAATGACTTTGATCCTACCTATGTATATTTTTACCATTGCTAACCTCATTGAGCCGATTTGGTATGGTAAAAGCATAATATTCAATGAAATTTATTGTTACACTCTGTTTTACACCATATAACTCACATTATGTTACTTTTCTTATCAAATATTTGGCCACTCTAGGTTGGGTTATATTGTGCATCATGAGTATCAAAAAGATTTTATGCTTAATTGGTATGAGTGTCAAGAATTGATGAAAATTCTGATTTAGGGCAGTGTGAGTTCAAAAATTAGTAAGTTTTAGGATTCTACCAAATTAGGTGTTAAAAGAGAGATTGTTGATACCCTTTCATAAAAAAAGGAAGAAAAAGAAAAATAAAATAAAAAATATTTTTAAAAAAATGAAAAAAATTTAGTTAGTTTTTCGTGTCAAAGAATAAGTGCGGTATCTTTCAATCGGAAGGAAGTCTAAAATTTTGAGCAAGTTTAAAAATAATAGAGTTATAGCTCATGCTTCCTATCCACATTTATGGAATTTGGTTAATGTCTTTTGATATTCATCTTTAGAATTGTTAGTGAAGGTAGCAATTAAGGAAAAAGGGTTATTTATCTTAAGAAAGTTAGGTGAAATTCTAGGGTAGTGTGGCCAATCTTATTTTGTCAACTTTATCTTTTCTTTAGAACCAATACCTTAGTCTTACATTACAACCTTAAAGTAAGACCTAGTGGTCCTGTTTTTGCTCTGAGTTGTTTAATAGAGATGACGTGTGATTTCGATGCTAAATGAGAGATAACTATCCTGAGTTTCAAGCGCAAAATCATTTTGCAAAATTTTTGCATACTTTTTTTTTGCTCAATGACTAGAATTCACTGGTGGTTTCTAGTTTTGAAAAAGTGATGAATTTGTTTTGGCCTATCACACACAAAAAAAATCAATTGATATAGATTAGTCTAAGTCTTTTTGGTTAAGCTTTTCATTGAATGTCTTCTGCTGAGTGTTATTTAGTTTGTCTGAATTCTCTTGTTCTGAGTTAGAGTTCGAAAATTCAGGAACGAGGTTAATTCATTTGCTTGAGGATGAGAAAAACTAAGTTTGGAGTATTTTGATAACTCTAATTCAGTACTTAGTTTTTAGTTATTTTCAGTTTGGTTTTAGTGTCTTTTCTATGCTTGTTGTTTTGTTTTTTATTACTTTCAATAACTTTTGCCAAATTTAGTTAATTCTACCTTTTATACCCTTTTGGATAGCTTTTAATGGTATTTGTGATGAACTAAAGAATTTTTCAAGTACCTTACGGTCAGTACCAAATGGTAGTAATTGTGACCTAGTGAAATTTTTGTCAAAATGAAGAGTTTCAAATACCTCACGATCAGCAAAATTTGGTGGCCAATATGAGGTATTTAGTTTTAGTACATAATGGAATTTAGAGGTACCTTATGGTAAGTACCAAATGGTTATGATCGTGACCGATGTAGTCCAGAAGCAAATTTCAAGCACTTCACGGTTAGTAGGAAATAGTGGTGACCGTGACCCCTATGAGACTATAAAATGTAGAAGTTGTATTTGGCTAAAAAAATGGGATTTTCAAATCCAGTTTCTTTCTCTTTCATTTGTTCTTCAATTTGTATGGTTTTATTCATACTTTTATAGATTGGATACTTCAATATAGATTAGATTTACACCTTTTAGAGTTTAGATTTCATCTTTTTCAACTTAAGCTCATCTTCCATTGGAGATTTGAAGGAGAAGAAGATTGGATTCAGTTGGGTTTCATCTTTAATAATAAATTTCTAGGTTTTTCCTTTCCTCTCTTACTTTTTATCTTCAATGGATTGTGAGTAGATAATTAGTTGTTTGGGGGATCTTTGAATTCCCAATATACATGTGAATATTGAGCTTATTTGATTATTTATATATAGATTGATGATTTATTTTGCTGGTTCTTTAATGTTATTTCATGGGTTTTGATGTCTTAATTATTTCATCTAATGTTGATGGATGATTTTATCATGTTATCTAGATTGGATATTTGATTTTAATGTTTGAATTCCATGAATGCATCTATGCTCTATTTTTCTATCATGATTGCTGTAATTTTGAGATTGCTCTAGAATGGAACTTGATGAGTTACAGATTTTATGATATTAGAATTGGAGCTTGGAGTAAAATGAATGAGACCTATGGTTGTTTGGTTCCGGAATGGAAAAGCAAATCGAACCTAGGATGTTAGACCTGTGCATAAACTAATCATGAAACTTGTTTCAGAATGGGATGTTTTATGATTAAAATAGCTTGCTCTGCAATGGGATGCTTAGGTATAAAGGGTTATCCTAATTCAATCTATATAATTGTAGGTTAATTACATTCACATTTCGGTGTGGAGAGGATGAGTGATCTTAAGCAACGATTTTAATTAATGTCTTAGCCTTTAATTTCATTAGCTTTAGTTGTTTATTTTCTTATTTATATTATTTTATTATTTAGATTTAGGGCTCTTTTCAATCTTAAATTGGGAAATTGTCTCATATTATTTCGCTCAACTATAGATATTTAGCATAACAGTCCTTTATCCCTTGGGTACGATATTCTGGGATCCCAAGTATATTCTTTTATATTACTTAGCCGATCTAGTGCACTTGCTAGATTCCGATCAACCAGCCTTCGTAAAGGGAAGCATACTTAAATGATAAGTTTTCGATTCTTATCCGTCACACTTTCTCAAATGAGACATTACTGAATGCTTACCCTACTAGTCATTGATCATTCTCCACCTTCCCACATCTACAAATATCATTAATAAATGTTCTCCCTACTTAAATACATAATTGATATCATATATAACTTATTCTATATTGATTATTTTTTCATTTCCTAGGTCAACTTTAACTACCATTAAACTTGATCAAACATGTCACTATTTACTATAAAACTATAATGCAGAATTTTATTATAGTTTTTAACACTTTAAATTCACTTATTTTGCCTCAAATTTGATCATTGAGTTTGTCTTAAATAACACTATTAATAACCCACAAAAATGCTTTCATGTAACAAGTGGTACTATTCATCTCTAAAAGTAATATTCACCGACCTGAAATTTAAAATTCACAAACTAAGAATTTTGAGGTGTTACACTCTCGTTCATGTTTAAAATGTTATGATTTGATAGAAGAAATTTTGAAAAAGTGAGATTGAACAGCAACAATGATGCAAGATGATAAACAAGCCATGAGAATTAGAACAACAGCGGATTAGAGCATGGAGCAAAAAAAGATAAAAAAATATATGCAAAAAAATAATAAAATACAGTACACATTGTACATAACTTAATTAATTTGTCATTTCACTTTTTATTTTTTTACTTTTTATCTTTTACTGTTTAAATTTTAAATAATTAGACATTTTCTATTCTTACAAATAAATTTAAATTTTATATAAAAAGCCGGATAAGAACATTAATAGAATGATGCAGTGTTATATATGTATATATTATTAAAATATAATTTATAAATAAATATGAAAAGTTAAAATTTAATTAAAAATAGGATCATGAGTTCAAATCGGATTGAATTTTAGGTATTTTCGTATAGCTTTTACAAGTTTCGAGTTTAGATGGCATTCGATCCTCAAATTTTTTAGTGTAATCCATTCGAAATTTTTTTAAATTCGAATCATTATTTCCTGACAGATCCAGAGCGAGTCAGAAATTATCAATCTAATATTAACCATTTAGTTTCATAATTTTTATTAGCTTTTACAACATTCAAGAAGACAAAAAAAATCATGACAATAAAAAAAAAATTAACTTTTTTTTGACAAAAATATGTCAAAGTAAATTAAAATTTTATAAAAAAAATTGATGACAATAAAAAAATAATTTTCTTTTTACATTAAAATGTCAAAAAATCTTGAAAAAATATGCAAAAAAAATTAAAAATAGTAAAATACAATATTTATTGTACAACACTTAATTTTTATTTATTATTTTTTCTACTTAAAATTTAAACAATTAGACTTTTTCACTTTTTCAATTAAATTTAAATTTTATATAAAATTTGAAATGAAAACATTAATAAAATGATATATATATTCTAGCTAATTCGAATTGAGTCAAAAATTATCAATCTAATATTCACCATTCGGTTTCATAAATTTTATTAGCTTTTACAACATTCACCATAGGGGAAAAAATATCGTGATAATAAAAAAAATACATTTTTTTGCCAATAAATTGTCAAAGAATAAAATTTAATAAAAAATATAATAAAAAAAAAATTTCTTTTACATTAAAATGTCACAAAAAATAATAATTTATGATAATAAATTAAAATTTGTCTCAAAAAAGAAAAAGAAAAAAGAATTAAATCCATTTTACACCTTCCCATGAATAAACCAATATCCTGTTGATAAAAAAAGGCTTTATAGAAAGATGATCAAAACAAATCTACATTATCTTATGAACTCTCAAAATGGGTAACAGAAGAATGTACATCTTGCCAAACAAAGACATCAAAATATTTAAATTCCCCCTACCAAAGAATCTTCACATCTGGGGGCATCAAACTAAAAAAAAAAAAAGACAACAATCTACCAAAACCATGAGAGGATACACAGACTTCAATTATCCTTTTTCACTATAAATCCCAACCATCCTTCCTCCTGTCAAACTCCAATTTCCGGCCACCTAGACCTCCATACATTTTGGAGAACTTCTGCAGGCAATCACTTCTTGTGTTGTAATGTGCCTGCGTGTTCCGGCTAATTGCAGCACCAGAAAATTTTGACGTATCGATTGCCCATGTGGGCCTCACATACTCAACAGTCTCAGATGAGCTTGCATTTGCATACAAGTGATTCAATAACACATCTTCACAGTTAAAAACTTTGTCCACTAGTTCCCTCCCTGCTTTAGCTTTCTCACTCCAATACCTTTCAAAAGCCAGTTTACTGTCTATAAAAGCTGCACCGGTTAGAATCATGTTATAACCTTTGTGAGTTCGGGCATATTTCTCGCCTCTATACTTCAATGGACTTGCATTAATGTATCGGGGATAGAATCCAACAATACGATCGGGGTATTGGCGCCACACATTGAATCCCCGTTCAATGTCATCACAAGTCATCATAATATCATCATCAAGCTCGAGAACACCCCGTGTCTTCATCAACGGATCCTTTTTGAACCGATTGTTTAGGGAATTCTCCTTCTCGATTCTGATTCTAACAGGCACTGCTGAATCAAGATCACTTGATTTGGGGGGCATACCTTTGTTCCAAACCACAACAATCTCTTTAACTGAAGAACATCTTGAGTAATGCTTAACATACATTTTCAAGTTCCACAGACGAGCATCATATGTCATCGTCAATAAAGTAAACTGAGAGTAGTAACCATTTAGCGGGTGAGGTTCTTCTGCACCATTGCCTCCATATATATATTTAACACTTGTGCACATCAGTGCAACTCCGAGAATAAATATCACAGCCAAAACCAATCTTCCAGGCCAAGTATTAGGCCTTATTTTTACTCGAAGAGATGAAGCTGCCCTGTTCAACCTGCCACAAAACCGTCTCACCTTTGATGAAAAAAGATTTGGACGTTCCCAAACCAAAAGAGTATCACTTCTCTTCCCAGAGTAGTACGCGCACCAGTTAAGTGGAATTATGCATTTCACAGCTCCTAGTAGCAAACCCAGAATAACAATAATTGCAGTAACTGCCGCAATCAAAGCACAACCGAGCATAAATCGATGGACTGAGTCTCCTGAAGGTACACGGTCCCCATCCATAACCCCAATCCATGCACCAGAACTTAGCTGCTGCACATCAAGATGATGGTAACGAGCACCATTCCAAGCATTCTGTCCTTTAGTGGGTTCTTCGAAGCCCAAGGAGACCTCAACTTCTTTGTAATCATCCTTGGTGAGAATTTCCACCTTAAAAACTCGCACTCTTCGTCCATATGTCTCACCACAGTCTTGACCAACCCGGTAAAGGTTCCCATTGTACAAAAATGGTCTGCCTCCATTTCTAGCTCCCAAGCTTTTGTCAACATTATAAATTGGATTCTTCTTGTGTGGTTTCCAAGGACCAAGAGGTGAACTGCTGTGCCAGATTTCAAGCTGCCCATTTTTCTTAGTCCCAAAACCACTGTGATCTGAACCAAAAAGCCAGTATTTTCCATCATGTTTAATGACAAACGAATCAACAAGTGGCTTTTTTATGAGGACTTTCTCTAGTGTCCACTGCAATGGAAAATTGACAGCTCGATAAAGACGAAGCTCCCCTTTTGCGCTACCCTCAGGCATCATGTATATCTACCAAAACAATTAAAAAAGTTGCACTCAATAATAATGCCATCCCAACATGCAAATTATTAAATTTAAACCTTGCAAAGCTCAATGCAAATTATTGTACTAAATGATCAGTCTAAATTATTCTATATAATTGTCAAGGGTAACACTTATTCTACATAGGTCCAGTCCAAAGGCCTGTGTCCATGGCACATAATGTTTTAAGCAGCCAAAAGTGTCCAATTTGGTGTATAAATGAATTCAGTAGTCATTATGAACTTACTTGGCCAAGATAGTCGAATACATAGGGATAAGAGAGATGCCAATCCTCATCCAAGGCAATGCCCAATTGCTGCCATGTTGCTCCCTTATCTGTACTTTTTGCAACACCAATATCTCCTTGCATAGTAATTGAATTCTTTGTCTCATAAAATAGGTAAAGAGTATCGCTCTGGGTCAAGTAAATACAGGATTCATTTTAAACTATGGCACTAAAAGGAATACTTCAATAGCAACTCACAAAGTAAATCTCTGTCTTGACTTTAGTTTTTCATAAAAAAACTAAATAAAAATGCAAATAGCATTTGACCTATTCCACTAGACTGTAGCTTGATAGTTATATTCACCAGCTTAAAAAGACCAAATAGTTTAAAATGAATACAATTATTAATAGCAAGTTACCACATAACATCTTATAAGAGCCATGCCTTCCAAAATGGAAGAACCCGCCCTACCATGAAACACAAATTAAACAGTAGAAGGAAAATAAATTATCCTATATAGTATAACAACTATTATTCCATCCCAGTGCACATGTAGAAACAAGCAAACAAATAAATGCAAAAATGGAAATTTGCTAATATCTCTTACGCACCTAAATGAACAAGCCATACATATAACAAGAACCTGCAGACTATTATCCTATCGAGCCCTCAATTGAACCCATAAAAAAATGGAAAAATAACAACAGAACAGATGCAACAGAGCCCCTGTATCCCGTATCTCCAATAAAGGACACCATTATTTGTCCTTCCCAACATCATTTAATTTAATTAGACAGATAAAACAAAAAAGGAAAAAAGAAAACCTTGACATCATTTGAAAATTATATCGACTCATAAATCACAACCTTTCTATTACCTCCAGGAAAAGCATTGAGCAGAGTGATAAAGACTGGTGCACAAATCTGGTGTAGCCTAAAAATTATTAATACAGACAACATGAGAAAGTTTAGCACATAGAAAGACACTTACCACATTTTTTTTAATGCTTTGGAAATTTTAGAGAAAAGCCTACGAAATGCACCTTAAAAATTATTGGTGCTGTTGCTTTCAATTGATTGATATGCACCAAAATAAAAAATGTAAAACAATACAATTTGGTTACTGTAGTTTCCAACCCCTTTCTCTAATAAAAGAACAAACAAAAAGAGAGAACCTCTTGAATTATTCCATCAATAAAATAGAACCACTACACAACAGTTAAAATTGTAGCTTCTTCCTTGAGAATAAAAAATGAGAGGTTAAAACAATGACAAGCTATGCTGACATACTTTTACACGTAAGTGAACCATCCTATTGACTTCTAACATACTTTATATATGTGCAAATATTTTGTTCCAGTAGTTTCTTATGACTTCTAAAGGCTATCTTAGTTGAATTGTTGACGACAGAATATGCTAATATATACCTGAACCGAACTCTTGGTTTGCTACCTTAAGCTCCTCCCTGGGTGCTTCTCATTCCAAGGTTCCTTGCAATATCCCTCAAATAACAATTGCACTAAAAATTACCGGCCCATGGAAAAATTATTCAAAGGGATAAAAAAAAAGGCCAAAAAACTCCATGCTGCCCCGTTTGTCAACTATGATATTCTTACTCACTCTTCATCACACCACAGCATCATCTGCTTTCTCAAGCACATTGGAGGAAACTGCCTAGTAGAAATGTACAAGGTGCAATTTGTTTCCTTTGTAGTCAGCCACTGACTTGTTCAATCGTTAACAACAATAATGTAATAAAAAAATAACTATCCCAAAACAAGGACTATCTCTGGAACAATTCTGCCGTCTGCCTTTTCTATACTCAAAACACTATGTTAATAAAATATTTCAACTCATAAGCATCTGGCATTCAAAGATTTGGAAAAATGCACGGATATCAACTTGGAGCTACATTAAACAAAAAAAAAAATTATCATAGGAATCTACAACCTAACTTGAGTCATTGATTAATCCAGTTAATTGCCTAGTGAAGGAGATTAGCAAGAATTTTGACTAGCTGACTGTTTATGCCAACTTAACCATACACAACAATTGAAAATGTCAAAAATCTGTATGCAATTAAAACAAAAATAAAAGACTTGAGTAGAAAGAGAAATGAATAAAATAAATACCTGTACATAAAGAAAAGGATCAGCAACAAAGTTACTGGGGAAACCAGCATTTGAGACCGAAGCACAGGTGACAACTGGGTTAGCCACTGGCCAGGCTGCCTTCTCATCTTTCTCCACGTTCATCTATTGCCATTAGCAACCCAAATGTCAACTTAAGCAACAATTGCAACCCCATCACCCCACCCCCTCAACTAAAAAAATAGAAAATCCTCTTCAAGAAGAATACATCTCTTTGTGAAACACCGTGAAAAAAAATATATATTAATAAAATCAACATTTTTGTACGCCTGATATTAATTTAATAGCAAAAAGAGGGAAAAAAGATTCCCCATCTTCCATTGTTATACATATATGTATATACATCCCCAAATTTAAAAAATAAAAATAAAAAAAGAGTAGAAGAAAGAAAAACCAAAACGCTAAAAATTTGGTTCTTAAAAAACGGCTATTAGATTGAAACGCACAAAAGAATTGGCAACTGACGCCAACTTCAGAAAAATCAAAAATTAAAGCCCCCAAATACAGTAAATTAACATAACTTTATTTAAAAAAATAAAATAAAAAATAAAAAATCAATCGGAAATAGAGAGAGAGAGAGAGAGAGACTTACAGTTTCAATTGATTTCAAAGAAAAAGGAGAGTCTCCATAGAAAATACCAACAGACCAAGAACCCTCATTGTCCTCTTGACACCCAACAGAGTTAAAACCCACAAGCCCATTAACACCCATATAAGGTTTACTAAACATAACCCACCCAAACAAAATCCCAATCGAACCGTACAATACCAAACAGCACAGAAAGAACACTAAACCCGATGATAAAACTCTTTGATGAAGTAAATTCTGTTGGTATTCCCATCTCCACCTACACCAGCACCACTTCATAGTCATATCCCCATTTGTATTTTCCCCACCTCCACTTCCCCCTCCTCCTACTCCTGATGAACCCATCACTCGAAAAGATAACTCTTTTTTTTTTCTTTTCCAATCCCAAAATCACTCCTCACCCATCAATTCTAATCAAATTTCAAAACTCGGGTAGCCTTCTTTTTTTGAAAATTTCAAGAACTGTGCCTCAAAGTTGAGTTCTTTGTTTTTTGCCTTTTATTGGAGAAATTTGTCCGTATCTCTCACAGGAGAATTTTAGAGAGAGAAAGAGAGGTGGACCTGGCGGATGTAGTGGTGGCGGGTGGAGGCGGCCGTGGTGGTGATGATTTTAAGAAAATTATACCTGGCATATACTAATATTTTTACTAACATATACAGATGCCAAAGGCGAAAACTTTGATGGAGTTTATATAGATCATAGATATTGTCACATGCGATGTGATGAGCTTGCAACTAAGAGGACCGTTTTTGTTTAACTCTCAGATCATGGAGCGTGAACTCCACTTGCGGAAAATGAATAGTTGCTTATGGGAAAACTTTGTGGGAATTCACAGGTGGAGGTGAGCATTGGCGAGTATTGAATTTGAAAAAAATTGCGTGCGAGTTGGTATATTCAAATCTGGCGTCCTAAGACTTTTATTTTGAAAGTCTCCGGGTGTAAGCGGTTGTTTGGATGAGTTTGAATTTAATTGGCTGCTGTGACTAAAAAAGGTGAAGGGAAATATTCCCTTTGTTAGTAGTAATATTATTTTAATGGGACAATGGTTTGTTATGGTTGTATTTTGTAGGATTATTTTAGGATTACCGAATACGCGGAGATTACACGGATTATATTCAATTTAAATTTAATTAATATTTTTCAAGTGAAACATTACTAATTTTAATGCTACATCGAATTCGGATACATTTTTTATTTGGATTTTTTATAGTCTTTTATTTTTTATTAAATTAATATATAGTACTACATACTTTATTTTCTTTGTTATTGGTTAAAAAAACTATTTTCTTTGTTCCATCAAGATAATTTTATTTTTTACATAATTACATCGTAATATGGGTAAAAATTGAATATTAATTAATTGAAAAAAATTATAAAATATCAATCATTTAAAGGTTATTTTTTATAACAATGCGGAGATCATTGTTATTCATAAATTTTGAAATGCAAGATTCACTTTTCTTCAACAATTTAAGAATATGCACTCATATTAATTTACATGTATAGAATATTTAAAACTAATTCATTACAACAATTGTACATATTGTTCGAGTTAGAAAAATAAAACAAAATTTTGAAGTATATTTTTGCAAATTTTATTAGAAGATGTAATTTGGTATGCATGTATGTGATGTACACATATTTATACTGCCATATTGTTTGAACATATGCATATTATATACATGTGCACATTATATTAGTACTCTTTTAATAATTCTCAAAATGCTAATTAAAAAATCAAGAGTCTTTAAAATTTAATGCAAGATGTTAATAAACCCAGCAAGTAAAATTGAAAAAATAAAAAAAATCATAAAAATCAATTTGCAAATAATTTTAAAATCTTTGATAGTCTGTTTTCCGCATAAAATTTTATTCCTTGACCGATTATCAACAAATTCACTAATGATGACAATTTAGTAAAAGTATTTCGAAAATAAATTAAAATTTTTAGGACTGACCTAAATTATGAAAAAAAAATAATAGAATTGAGGTAAAAAAAAGTTTAAAAAATAAAAAAAATATAGTGAATACCTAACGAATAAAAGATAAAGACACAAGGATTCTAGATAGTTGAAATGGGAGCGAAAGTATGAAATGTCAAAATCGCTATAATTTTTTTTTTTTAATAATTGACACAAAAAAAGTGATATTCTCTAATTAAAGAGGATGAAGATTGTATAATTTATTTTTATTTTGTCGATATTTGGAACGGATGAAGGGAGTATAATTACTTTGCAAGTGAAATGATTTGTGATAAAATCAAAATTTATCAAAGTATTTTCTGGAATAATTTTAATTTTTTTAATCAGTTAAATACGTATAGACACATAGCATAAAATAAAATAAAATAACAGAAGATCTGAGTAGCTTACTAAATTTATAACACAAATATAAAATAATGCTTTGTGTGAGGAAGTTTCCTTCCTTGTCCTTTATTCAAAATAAAACGGCGAACAATTCAATTCAGACTCTTCCCGTTGAAGGAAACTGACTGCTGTTTTTCTAGAATCCCATTTCCTTGAGCAAATTGTTGGGGCAATTTTGGATTTATATTTCCCAGTCAATTAGTTTTATTATTTTATTTCCATTGGGACCTATTTTCAAAATGTCCAGCATCATATATTGTTTATTTTTATTTTAAAATACTTTGCAAAAAAAATAAATACAATTTATAGTGCATGCATATAATATATGTATATTGTATTATTCAATAGACCAAAGGTGTATTTTTACACGCATATTTGCCAAAATATGCAATTTTTCCTCTCATATTTTAAAATGGAGATTTGCGCCACTCATATTTTGAAAACGTGAGATTTTTACTACCGTCATCCAATATAATTAAGTTTAATCAAATTTTCGTTAGTAAACTGATGAGTTGTAAAAAATTGATACATGGCAGAAGCTCATTAGATATGTCATAATACACTTGGTGGCGCGTGAAGATAAAAAAAAACCCTCTTCGTCCTCACCCTCATTCCATCCTTTGAATCATGTTTCTCTCTCATGCTCTTCATCCTCTAAATCTGCTAAATCCACTGAGATTGATCTCTTGATCTTTTTGATACCAAAAGAATTTTTTTGTTTCTTAGCTTTACTGGGTGTATTAGCATTGGAAGAAACTTAGCAACTACTGTTGTTGCCACCATTTTGGTAGCCTCTCGAGCTCTCTTATCAAGATGAATGAGACTACAAGTAGCCAATATGGCTTGTGGAGCCAAATCATGAGATCTTCTAGCATACAAACACCTAAAGCAATAGATGCACCATTCGTAACATCTTGAGAATTCAATGGCCCAAATAAACAATGCCCCAAAATTCTTAACAATGGCTACAAATCTCCCAGGGCAATAGAATTCTCACTCCCTTAGGCTCTGAATTTTCATTCCCATTTCTTTATATCCTTAAATTCTACATTTGTAACAACCTAATCCCTTAACCATATATAATCATCAATCATTATCATACCTAATAGAGATTAGATAGAAATAATAATAATTAATAACACAGACCATAAATTGCATGCCACAATAAATTAAATCAAACTTATAAATAAGAAGGCCTAACATAATTGGCCAACGATACATAATGAAATCCTCAAAGGCAACTACAATCTGCCAGATCTTCTCATCAAGGATTTTCTAGCAACTATAGCTATCAATCCACTGGAGCTTATCCTGAAACCTACACAGATAAACAAACTCGTGCTAAGCTATAAAGTTTAGTGGGGGAACAAAACTCGATAGATAACCTCTTACAATTTTCCATCTTACCATAAACAACTATCAGGGTTATCTTAGCATGGCCAACTAAACATTCAATTCTCATTACAAGTTCATAATCATGTATTCCCTCAAGGCTATCTTAGCATGGCCAACTAAACATCATACGACATCATTTCGCCACATGCATTGCACTTTGGTTTATGTTAGAGTTATATATATGCACATACATGTGTAAATGTTCATATACTTACTAACGGATTCAATGAACAGGTATTACACATCATGATTAACCGACAAAGTCTCCATACCACATGCAAACATTTCATAACTTCCACAAATATGAAGATTATTATGTATGCCACAGTTCGTATTACTTTCAATATAATATAGTAAGCTTGTGGCCCATCTATTCACCGTGGAACCCATTGGTGGAACTAACTCATACCGACACCCACACAGAAACCATCCTCATAATAGATGTGAGATATCACCATCATGTAACATATAACATGGAATTTCATTTCATAGAAATAGTTTAAAGCCAATAGAAAATTAGGATACAACACCACAGTAGGCCATTCATCATGCTTACATTACATAAATGGAGCAATCATTGCATGTTTTACTTTATCTTGTGCACATTTTATCATCTTTAATAGCCAACCTAAGTATTAGTTCAAAGGGTGGATAACGAGAGCAATGGATACCCGAAGGTATCAAATAATGAATATTCGAAGATATCAAAAAATAGATCCAAATAGGGTCAAGCAATGGTTCCAGCAAGGAACAAATAATAGACCTAAATGGAGCCGAACAATGGTTCCAATAAGGAACAAGACCCAATCGGGGTCAACTATGGCAGCTGCGACTGTATCCCCCTAGGCATGCCTATCTAATCCATAACTGAACTAAGACCCGTAGGCTTAACCACTTTAAGAACATCTTTGATTTAACATATTGTTTTTTACTTAGTACATAATTTGGCTTAAAAGCCACAATTTATAAGAGAAGGCATATCATTCTTATCATACATCAATGTTGAGCTTTAGGCTCCATTACACATCGATGCAAGTCATGTAATCACATAGTTGCATCAACATTTATTCATTTTTAGCATTAAGGGTAATTCTAACGAAGCAATATGAAAGTGTAGATTTTGCTACTAAAAGCCTTTATAAAATTATATGCATGTCCCCGCACACACACACACACACACATATATACATATACATAAATGCATCTTGAATCATGGCAATACATGCTTCTATTACTCATACTTGTTCACTTATTAAGCCAGGTTACTCATCATACCATGCTCATACCAACTATACAATATATAAAACTTACATAACTCACAGATAGTTCTCGATGACGTACCTTGCTACTGCTTGCTATGAATAGTTTTCCTATTCTCATGCTTATTCACATTAAGACATAATCATATATAGCAACACTTAAGCATTTATGATCCATATAATAAAATAAGTAGGTTCTCTTACAGCTTAAGGTCAGAACTTGTTCATATTTAATCCCTTAATTCACTTTCATGGTCTATTTGATTATAGACAACAAGTTATACACTTTTACATAATAATATATATTTCAATCATCTTGCTTGTATTTTTCATCTTATAACATTTTATACTTAGGTAAGTTATGTGAGATTATTTCATCTTAGTCGTTAGCACACTACTGACGGGCATATGCTAATCATAATATAGTATAGGCATGAGCAAACCTACGAATAGGTTATATATATATATATATATATATATATATATATATATATCAATGTTTGTCATTAATTCTTCTTATGACCTTAAGTGTAATCAAGCTTCTATGGTTTCATAATTTAACATAAATTGTGATGTCACATTTCTTTTAACTTGGACATGTAACCTTGTGACTATTCTCTTATTATCACTAGGTTATATCATAGTATTCTCATGTCATTGTAGAGGAATATCAATGTGCAATATTTTTGGGCAAAGCCAAATCACATGTGTATAATCATTATAATACCATCAAATACAAGTAAATATTTTCATGCATTCTAATGTTAGTGTTCATTTACTAACTTTATTCTCATATATCATTTCATTTAATCATATTTAGTGTCACAACTTATCTTTATTTTAAGTTTAAAATGCTTTAAAGTTACTTAAAAAGGTTTAGACTAGCTTTGATAACACTATAGGGCTTAAAAATCATGTTTGGGTGAAGTAGGGAAGTGTCATGAGTCGTGATGGGTGTCACTACTCGTGACAGGGAGCAAATATCATGTCTCATGCACTTAAGTACAAGTAACACATAAGAGAAAGTGTTATGAGTCGTGAATGGTCATAGGCAGTTTTTTGAGTTCGACTTGTAAGCAATTTTTGACCTACCAAAAGACGTTTTTAGCAAAAATAATCTTATACAAACTTGTTCCACTATGTTTCTAGTTTTCAAAACATAAAAAATCATCTTAATATCGTTTCTATATTTTCAGATATTTACAAAACACTGAGATTTGCTTTTAGTGATTGGGCAAAAAACTGTTCCAGAATTCAAGCTGAAATATGGCCCAGTTAAAAATAGATTTAGAACTTAGTTTATATGAAATAGAGGTATGGATGTCTATTTTCAAACCCAACTATAATCATTCAATTTTCTATTCTCTAAATCAACTTATAAGCAAAACAGTCCAGATAGGTTTATTAGTCATGAAGAAATGTTTGACTCGTGAAGGGATTCACGAGTGAAGCAAGAAGGATGAGATTCATGTGTCACAACTAAGCTCACAAATCAGACAAGAATGCATGACTCGTGAAGGAATTCATGAGTCGGTAGCCAAGGAAGAACTAGAACATTCATGAGTAGTGAAGGGATTTACGAGTGACACAGAGGCAAAATGTGTAAAACTCTTGAAGGCATTCACGAGTCGGTAGCAAGACAAAACTAGGATCACGAGTCATGAAGGAATTTAGGCAAAAGGTGCACTACTCATGAAGGCTATCATAACTCGACATCTTAAGAAAGAGCATTAGCAGAAATAGATCGATCTCAGCTCAACGTAAATAGAAACGATTCCATAAGGCAAACGATTTTTCAAAACTCTTCTTAAAGCAAACAATCTTTCATTACTCATTTTAAAACTCCCGATTAAAGAATCCAGATAACATAACCCTAATTTCTATAGATCCATCTACAAATAATAAAACTAATAATACTCCCATACCTGATCTTTGAAGCTTCAAACCTCCTTCACTTCTCTTGATCCATCCCCTGACTCATAATTCCTTTCTTCTCCCTAGACATAGAGACAACAATCATAATCCTTTAAATCCTTAAATCTAGAAATTGAATTTTAAAAGGAAAGAAAGACTACAAGAGGGGGAAATCATTACCTTTATGCTAACTCACAAACCCTAAGCTTCATCTCCTTCAACCCGTAACTGAGAAAAGAGAGAAAGAAAAAGAGAGAGAGACCTCCTTATGCCGATCTCCTCAATCTCCAGGAATCCTAAATCGATGAGTGGGGTAAATATCTTCCCAAGAAAATTCCCATAGTGCCCCTAAGCACAATTAAATCCCTATTATTTCAATCCCTTTCAACTTAACCCCAAGACTTTTTAATTTACTTCAATTGTATCCTTTCCATTAATTATAATTTACCCATACTCATTACATGTATGTCAAAATTACCATAATACCCCCTTATAGGACTTATTTTAATAATGCAAAATAATTCAATATTGCCTTAATTAACCATAATCCTCATCACTTTACTATAATCCGGTTAGGGCCATGATTGGGTCCTTACAACATTTCCTCAACAATTTCTTTATCTCTATCCAATTTGTCTTTACAAGCACAATCCTGCCTAGCCTAAGAGCAAGCATATTTACACAAGTTCAACCTTGGAATAGCTATGCATTTTGTGAGATATGCTTAAAATAACAATCAAGAGCAACCCCAACAAAAACTGGCCGCTTTGTGGACTTCATGGCGACTTGATGCTCCAACGATGGAGACAAAACCCCAATAGATGGTTGAGAATGATCTAATCGATTTGAATTTTACTTGTTTTGAGGCGTATGGTAAAAAGACACCTGTGAAAGATTAGGAATTTAGATAAGAATTAGCTTACCGCCATGAGATTTGATGTAATGGACTGAACATCGAGTAATCCGTGAATAGTATTTTTGATAGTGAACAATACTTTCGAGCTAAAAAGTACACTCGGAGGTGAAAAATATTTTATTTGACCATCGAAAAACATTGATCATAGTTAGTTCGGGGTTAAAATTTGAAATAAAATTGAGATCAAATAGACCTTCAAAAGTTAAAAATACGAAAAATGAAATGGTTCAATTTAAATAGTAACTAGGTTGATTTAGGTTTGATCGAGCCTTTAAAAATAGTAAATGAAGTCTAAAAATTGCCAAAATTTACATATGTGCCTAAAATGATGTGTAGAATATTTTTTTCTGTAAAAACTTATTTTTTTTGGTAACACCGATAATTATCGAATCAGATCGATTTAATTGAATTGAACCAATATCTGACTCCGATTAGGCTAAAATTTTGTGTAAAATCTATTTTTGACATTATAAGTTGAAATTGAATTAATTTAGATTTGAAAAGGGAGAAAATTTTAGGTAAGTGGCATAATGGACATAAATAGGGATTTTTGGCCTTAAGTGAGTGAACCAAGGCCCAATCTACTTAAGCCCATATATAAAGGGATAAGGGAGATATTTTTGGCCAGCCATCTTCATCTCCATTCAGCCCATTTCCTTTTATTTCATGGCTGAATGGGCATAAATAATGTTTCTTATGTTAAAGAATTCAGCCATAGTAGGTTCTCAAGGTGTGACAAGCTTCAAAGGCTAAAGAAAAAGAAAAGGAAGTCTAGACAAGTCTAAGCCAAGAAGGAAGGTTAGTGGCTATTAAATCTTTCTATTTCCCTTGAATTAACATGATTTTTCTTAATGTAACTTAGGAAAATCTAAGAAAAATGCATGTATAATTGAAATTGAGTTTAGATTAATGACTTAAAACTTTGAATATGACTATTAGAGTACTTAAATTGAAATAAATGTATATGTAAGGTAGAATACTTTACTTGGCCGAATGGTTCCTTAAACAAAATCAAAGTAAATTTTGTTTTTTTTTTGATAAATTAAGCAATAAAATGAATCTAGAGATGATAAATTATATCCATGAATTTTTGTAGAATTTATGGAAATTATTTAAGTATTTTTGAGGAAATGATTTGATTATGTATAAAGTGTATTTGTTGAATTATTGTAAAATAATTCATTAAATAAGTAAAAATGGTGAATTATTATGAAATAATTCACAAACTGTGCAAAATAAGTGGAAAAATTGACTGACAGATTTTCTATAACGAAAAAGTTATTGGAACTATTGTGCCCCTGAGGGGCTGTTGAATTATTTGTGTTTTAGGGGGATAATCCAGTTTATAGCCGTTATATTGCAGGTTTTTTGTAAAATGAATAGTAAAATTGGACAGTTATAGGTCAGCGACAAGTTGGATTTGTTAACACGAATAATGGATAAGAATTGGCAATTTATGAATTATTTGGTTAAGTGTATGATTGTTAAGATAAAAAAAAAATCAGCTGATAGCTTAAATTCGTAGGACTGTAATAGTAAGGATGTTACATTTGACCTCCCACAGGTAGATAGCAAGAAGAACGGCTTCAAATCCGGCGAGAGAAGGAGTTGAAGTGGAAATAGAAGTGTGGATCCAAGAGAGATACAAACCTAAGAAAAGAGGAAGAAAAGAGAGAACAATAAGACAAAGAATGTTCTCAGTGGGTTTAGCAGACTTAGAGAATGAAGGGAATGAGAGGGCACTGCGATTCAGAATATAGAACGAGGGAGAGGAGGAAGAAGGTTATTTTATTTTTTATTTTTTATTTATCTTCACATGTTTTCCATGTGCCACTAGGTGTATTATGACGTGTCCAATAAGCTTTTATCACATGTCAATTTTTTACAGTTCACCAGTTCATTAACAAAAATTTGATCAAACTTAACTGTGTTTAACGGCGATGGCAAAAATCTCTCGTTTTCAAAATATGGAGGGCACAAATATCTCTTTCGAGCTATGAAGGATAAAGTTGCACATTTTAACAAGTATAAGGGCCAAAAATGCACTTTTGGCCTATTCGATACATATACAATTAATTAAACAGTTTAAATGCCAATAAACTATATACATGCCTGCCCGTTGGACACTCCATGATTGAGATGCCCTTATGTGGCTCCACCATTCTTGACTATTCTTGCTTGTCATGTATAGAAATGTTTGCTGTTTTTTTTTCCTTCAAAATTATAAGAGAAATTTCTACGAACAACATATATATATATATATATATATATATATATATATATATATATATATATATATATAAAGTTGAGTGAAGGCTATCAGCCAATTTAACACTAATAATTTATAAAATAAAGTTGCATAACCGTGGTTGAGTTAACAATTGTCAAATAACAGTTTTACATTCATTGCCACTAAATTGTAAAAGAAGATTTTAATTTTCCTTAATAAAAAAAAGTTGAAAAGAAAAGAAAATGAATTTGAATTTTCTTTATATTATATGATTATCATAATTAATTAAATTTCTCTTTTATGGTTAAATGGATAAATCTCAATGTAATATTCATAGAAGAAAAATAAAGGATCTTAATCATTTTAATTTCTCTATTTTAGCTTATCAATATCAAAACAAACAAAGAATTAGTTTGAGGAATTTCATGGGCAAGACTTAGAGCAGAAACTTAGGTTAAAGGAAATTGATTGAAAGAGGGATGCAAGTTAAATATTATAGCGGCAAATTTTAAGTTCTTTTCCTCGTATTATGGCGGCATTTGACTGATGCATCACTTTATTTATTTATTTTGAACATACCTGCCTAAGCTATTCACCTTTCTATTTTAGGTTTTGAGATTATAGTTGTTGGAGCCTGTGTAAATAACGGGAAATAACAATTCATTGAATTCCTTTTGAATGCCGATTAGTTCTATTAAAAAAACAGCAAAATCGATTTGAAATAGGATTAAAATTTGTAGTTAATCAATCGATTATTTTTTTATTTTAAATTATAATTCTTACATTATCGGTTTTTTAGTTACAGCTTATTTTATAAACTTCGTAGTCAAGGGCATAAACATCATATGTTGAGTGAAGCTTATTGACCTTGTTCAATTAAATACAAAAATAAAAGCATCTTTATAATTTTAATTTTTTAAAAATTAATCTCAATAAAATATTTAAAAATTTAAAATATAAAGTTATTCTAATATTATAATGTTATTATTTTTATTTTTATATAAATAAAATTTTTGTCAATCGCTCTATTTTTTTTATTACACTTCTAATTGTGGTTAATCATTAACTTAAGTAACAACTAATTGGTTACTATTAGATTTGTCAATTGTTTACCCGACCCGAATCCATTTAAAAAATTGACCAAAATTCAATCCAAAAAATTAAACGTATATTAAATGATGACTCATTTGATTTTTATTCTTATTATGAGTATACTTAAAGGGTAGCTATTGATAGGGATCACGTTTGGACGATAACAATTTTGAGTCAACTATACCACAATTTATATACATAAATTTAGTCATTTCATCGTAAATAGTAGGGGTATTCAAACTTTGATTAAAATTGAAAAATCAAACCAAATCAATTGATTTTTTAAATTTGATTCAGTATTTCGGTTCAGTTTCGATTTGAAATTTTAAGAATATTGGGTTATTTTGATTCAATTTGGTTGTTAAACATAAAAACTGTAGAAAAACCGAATCGATCGAAGTTTTACTTAAACTATGTCGTTTTGATGTTTTGCCTTAAAGCCTATGTATATGCGTATTCATTCTTCAATTTAGACAAGCAAGCCTTTCATTTTTGCCCTTACATAATTTCTCTGCACATCACTCATTGCCGCCTCGCCCCCTCCTTCCATCGTCAGAGCAATAGTTCGCTGCCCATCAATCTATCTTCATTGGCCATGAGTTGCACTCGCATCTGTGTTTAATCAAAATTTTTTTTCTTCATTTGTTTAAGGAATGATTGAAGGAGGAGGAGCTAGACCAGGTTAGCATCTCGAATCCCTTGAATCCCTTCATTTTTACTTCTGCTCCGTGGATGGGTAGACTTGTTTTCTTATATTGTTTTGCTTCTGGTTGTTTAAACTGATTGTAGTGGCTGAAATCTTAAAAGTTTGGTTTTCGATTACATCGATTCGGTTCAGTTATTGAATCGAATTGACCGTTGCTTACCTCTAGTAAATAGGATCATATAGTTATATGCTATATGGATAATCTATCTATATAAGGCAAGACCATGGACTGGTAGGTGAGGTTAGACAGAGTTATGAATATGAATCAGACAAGTTGGCCCCAGCCATTGCCTCATGATTCTGTAGGGATAGAGGGCACTCTGAAGGATTTTGAGTTGCTCTTATAGAAGTTGTCTAAGTCTTTTATTGAGTAGCTAGTCCTTTAAATGAGGGATAAGCCAAAGGAGCCTAATTAGATTAAGATATTTTGTAACGTTCGCTCTTATTACTTTTTATTTGCCCATTACTTTATTAAATTACCTTTGCAAGTATATGTATATGCGTATAAATTTAACATACTTAAAGTATAATTACAAATTTGTTTATTACATAGGTTCCAAATCTTTTACATTAAGTAATATAAAGAAATAACTCTACACTAAAAATTAATCTTCACTTGCTATTCTCTCTAGGGGCTTGCAAATGTTGACTTGAAATCGGTACTTATACTTCACCCTTGTGTACCTATACGGGAAGAACACCTGTGCTGAGCAATGGCTCAGTGGGGAGTAAAATAATGCAATTGACTCCTCATCGAAGTCTTAAATACAAATAACATAATAACATGCCTTTTCAGGTTATAAAATAGACACATTTATAACAATAGTCCATGCATTAAGAAACATTATAATACCATTTATCACTCACACTAATAATATCACTAAGAAACACTAACTTTTCACTAAAATACAAAGACTTTTGCACTATTAACCATTTAACAATAATTGTTAACTAAATCACTTTTATTGCCTAAACTTCCATTAATGGTGGATACGGGTATAAATACTTGATATTGGCAAGTAGTATCGAATGGGTGAGAGATAATAGTTTTGAGTCACTTGATACCAAAAGGTATCAAAACACTACACTAGTCACCTTTCGATAAGATTACTTGCAGCTACAATTACTATCCCCTTTATAGGCATGTCTATCTATCCATTGCTATGTGAAATTCAGGCTTCAATAAGTCATTAATCACTCAATAGTGTCATACTTGTCATATTTAGAATCACAGATTTAACACATTCAATAGAGCATACAACTATTTCAATATATCATGTCATTCATGTCCAAGTACACTAAGGATACAATATATCATGCTCATCATTCATCTAATAATACATAACATAGCTAATATAACTATTCATGTTCATTAATTATACATATTCTTATGCATTAGGGCTTGGTATTTAATTTTACTTCACTAATTCATTATGCTTTAGACTCATTTTATGTCACTTATTACTCTTATTTTTATGTTTAACATGCTCTAATAGTGTTTTGGGAGGTCTAGGTATGCCTTGGTAACAATCGGGACCTTAAAATCAAGTTTGGAAAGACGCAGGGGAGGGTCACAATTATCACTAAATAGGTACTGACTGTGACATAGGTGACAGTTCAATTCTAGACTATTTCTGGACTACCTAACGGTCATTACCAAAAAGGTGCTAATCGTGAGGTCCAAAAATCACTAAAGATAGATTTCTAGTTTCAATTTATATGCCATTTTAGACCTAGTAAATGATATTTTTAGAGAAAGTGATCTTCTACAAAATTGTTTAACTATGTCTTTAGTTTTTATAAAATCAAATATCACTCATTTCTGAACTTTAAATCATAAGATATCAATAAAATATTACAGACTATTCCTATTAGCATGGCAGTAAACATCACTTGAATTCAAGCTAAATTTCAAGGGATTTAGAGATAGAATCAGGTCTCGGTTTCTTTTACAAAGTTATAAATATATGTATTATATTTAATTTTCAACTTGAATCACATCAATTAAACATTTATGAAGAGAGTTATGCCCTTTACATTGAAATTGGTTCAAGTAAACCTTAAGTAAAATTTTCTCTTTGTAACTTATTCATGTCCAATTACTATTTTTATGCTATAATATCATCTTTACCTATTTTTATCACCAAACATCAACTTTAGTCAATAAAACATATAACAAGGGAAAGAAAACTACCAAACCTCTTTAGCAAGCTTTAATATTTCCTTTTGCCTTCTTCTTCTTTCTTTCTCTGTACCCTTGCTAGATTCCCTAACTAAGCATATCATAAACACACATCAATATCCAAATCCCATTTATAATTTTAACTTCTCATGTTAAAAACAAATAAAGGACTAAATTTAAACCAAAAACTCATAAAACTTACCTTAATTGAGCTTGCATACACAAACCCCTTTTTAGATAAATTTTATGAGTGAAAAGTGGTAGGAAGAAGAGGGAAATAGCCAAAATTTCTTGGCCAAAAGGTGGCCGACAAAGATGACAAAATTTTCCTCTCTTTTCTTTCTTTCTCTTTATATTTCTAGAAGAAGAAACATGTATGCCTCTAATTGGGTCACTTGTTTGGCCAATACAAATTTGTACTTTACTCCCACTTCTTAATCTTAATTACCAATTACACACCTTATTACATTCTTTCACTACATTTATCCCCACTTCTCTAATAATAATACACATTTACCCTTAAATTTATAATTTATAAAATTGCACTTCACGTTTGCATTAATATCGATTACGTCCTAATAGCAAAATAAACAATTCTTTTACATTGAAACCTTTTCAATCTCTTTTTACACTATACACTAATCCTACTAAGGTATATTTTGAGCCCTTACATATTTATTAATAATACTAGTCCCTATTTGAGAGATGATTTACTGTAAAGGGATTATGTGATTAGTATATGGTTATAGACACAATAGTGAACTTGGAATATGCTTAGGATGCTAAAGTTGTTGCCACTTAAGGGAATTTCAGTAATTACAAAAAGGGGTGGATATGCCAATAGTGGGTATAACAAGCCAATTGGCACTAGTTCTACCAATGCTCCGAAGATAACTAAGGTCTCCCTTAGTCTTTGAAAAAATGGTCCCGTGAAGGAAAGCTACAACCATTCCTGAAGGGACTTTCGAGAGACACCATTTTCAAGGAACCATATACACCCTTAGGATTGCTATCGAAGATCTAGTTTATAGCAAACAAGTTCCAAATCTAGAAGAGGAGAAAAAGGATAACAACAACAGAAGGTATCACAGTGTTCCATTGCCATACATGTTCAAATTAGATCTACCATAGTGGTTTACATTATAAGATATGATAGAGGAATAGTGGTCAAGTCAAAACAACCATAAGCAGTGTCATTTAAAATAGTAGTGATAGTCAAAGGGGCATGAAATATGAAATAAGGGTTAAATCAGAGGTCAAAAAGATCACTTTGTACTGGGATTACAAAGATTTAGAGATCAAGTCAGCTCTGCCTCCACCAAAGAAACCTTTTGGAAAGAAGAAAATGGATGTGTTGATTAGGAGTGAGATAGTAATGTTTGACCATATCCCTTAGAAGGCGAAGGAGTGATTTGTAGGAGAGCCTTCCTGTAACACCCTCTCATTAACAACCTAATTCTATCATTTACGTATCATATTATGCATATAGTGTCATAACATCATGTCATTAAAAATATAACACATATCTATCCAGGTGTTACTCTTACTGTTTATAGGTTAATTCTTCTAACACTATCGCGCATAACATATATAACTTATTTACACTCATCCCTATTTATTAAATACAACATAAATTACTTCCATACCATATATCCATGCATATACTATTTAATTTCAAAAGTGAGTCCTTTACAACTTTCAATTACCATATCATATACATCATTACATATATGGTATCTTTGATTCACATTCATACAAAAGGTTAAACAAAAACATCCTACATCAAGATTTTCTAATAAACTTGTGTTGGCCACCTAATGTAGAATTAAATCCCTAAGCAAAAGTCCAACTGCAAAATCTACATGGTTAAAACAATCCATGCTAAGCTATATAGCTTAGTGAGGATCAAACTCATTATAGATGATCACTCACAGCAGTCATTAACAAGATACTCAACAAGCATCAAGTTATAATATAACATTTTTAATAATAACAATAATAAAGTAACAAAATAGATAAATAAGAAATTAAAATAAAACTCAATTACTATATCAACTTGAAGTACACATATGAATTTATTAAAAGAATCTGTGTAATTTTACTTTTAAGATCTTTGCTATAATTTATTATGTTGCCTAAGTTCTAAGACTATGGATACCTGGAGGTACCAAACATATGAATAGCCATAGGTGTTAATCACTATGGATATCCAAATATATTGAATCTATAGATCTAAACGGGGTTAAACTATGGTTTTGAATGGGGACAAACTATAGATCTAAATAGGGTCAACTATAGCGACTATAATTGTATCCCTATAAGCATATATATCTATCTATCTAGAACTGACCTATATTTGCAGGTGTGACATGATCCAAAGCCTTTGCTCATTTTCAAGTTTGAATCTCATAGGCTTGCTTTTAGGGTCTAAGAACAGAGGTGGCTCATTTAACTCATAGATTGGACAATTTGACATAAAAAGGGATCAAGGCCAATTCATGATTTGTGGTCAACCTATGAAGGCATCTACTAGTGGCCCAAAATGTTAGGTATCATGGAGTCACCACCTGATAGAACATTGGAAAGTTTATTTTGACCTTTTGATGTCAAAACAGAGACTAGTGTTTGGAACATCACTCTTATTAGGAAACTTGGTTAGGTGTTATTTTATAAATGAGTTTTGAAATTAATTCACTTTCCTCTCTTACGCAATGCATGCAATAGAATTTAAGTAAACATCACAATCATACAAGGAAAGCAATAAATAAATACTTAAAGTAAAATCCTACTTAAATTATTACATAAGCAAATCGTCCTCAATAAAAATACATAAAGCTTACAATAACATACATAAAATAGGAAGTTTATTAGATTAGGAATATTGGTTTCCTCATGCATATTTATAAAAAGGTTTTATTATATGTGTAAATTTAGGCTAAGAAATTAGACATTGGTCCACATTTGAGAAAAAAATCCAATTAATTCAATATAAAACATTTTAGTTTTTTATATCTTATCGTGCATAAAAATTCCTATTTTACTAATTATTACATCCTCGAAAAAATGATACATCCAAAAGGAAAATAAACCAATAAATGCAAAATAAATAATTATCCAAATAAAACCATAAAAATAAATAAATAAAGGGTAAAAAGAATCGAATAGGCAATGAGTAGTGAATCACTTTGGGGAGCATGACTTCCCATGCAAGAATTCAAAGGCAACCCTCCAAGAGCCAAAATAAATAAATACTCAACAAATACAAAAAATAAGAAAAAGAATTAGAACACAATAATATAAATAATTGAAACATTAAGTCATACAATATGAAAATAATATAGAAATAGATAGTACAACATGAAATTACATGAAATATGATAAAAGGGATAAACATACATCAATATGCATGAAATACATCAAAAATACATAGCAAAACACCTAGAGATGACCTATATTGGTGAGGGATGACCAAACAGGGAATTGAGGGATAGATAGGGAGAAGGAGTTGGGAAAAATGCCTTATCACTCGGACCTTTCTTCCTGTCTGTCACTTTTGGATAGAACAAAAAAAGCAAAAAAATGGAAAAATGTAAAAAATCAATCAAAATAAATTTATGGCCCTAAAACATGCATTTATACAGCATAAATCATGCTAAAATATATTATAACCATGGATCATACATAAAATATATAATTAACATGCTTTCACATAATTAAAAGAACCAAAAATTAAGCTTTAAATATACAATAATTGAGGAATATCATATTTAACACACCATTAACATGCCAATTTAGTTTTAGATCTACTATCTAAAATATCTAATATTAACATGCATATTATTTTAATCATTATAACAAACAAAGCATACATATATACATTGAAGAATCACATAATCATGTCAATTAAATTCTAAAGAGAGAAAGTAATGGAAAGGGCTTAGACTATTACCCTTAGAAAGTATTCTGACTCTATAACTTTTGTGGTTCAGATCTCTACTCTAATTTGTGGTTGTCGTTTCTTAAAACTAGATTTAAAATCATTTTGTATGTGATGTGCTTTTACAAAAAATACTTTAGAGCACAAAGGTTAGAGAGAGAAAGAAACTTTTATTTTTCCCTAATGGTGGCTCTTTAAATAAAAAAAATGATTCATCTCCCTTATCAAAAGCCTAGAATTAAGATTTTATACCTTAGGAAGATTTTTTGGTTGAAATCCCCCTTAAATCCCCCTAAATCTGGAGATCAGGTCCTGTAAATTTAAAAGAAATCTGCAAAATCAAAATTGCCATTTTTGAAAAGCCAGAAATATGGAAAATTTGGTCTATAAGTGAGGGATGGGCATCCCTTATCATTAAACCTTATTTCCCAAAAATACCCCATGGGTGAGCTACTTAGGAGAGAAAGTCCTATAAGAGAATGCCTTTCAAGTCATAAATGACTTTCTATCACTATTGGAGGCTAAGTCTGAGAATTTTTTGCATGTTTTGCTAAAACACTTGAAAATATTTGGAAATACATAAAAAATCTTTAAGAAAGAGTGAGAAATTCATGATTGAAACTTTGAGATCTAAATCTGCTGTCAGTAATACATCATATCCTCATCATCGGGTAACCCTGATATAGGCTGCCTCAAATCATGGTGTTTACAGCTGCCTCTAATTTTAGGGATCCTAGTGCACTGGTGCCTAAGTGTGCCAAAATTCAGAGTGAAGGAAAAAGATGCATACCTAGAGCAGCAAATCTGTTGGTTGACTTGTTGTTTGGAATCCCTGATTAGTACCTAGGGCATGCAAAATTAGGGTTTAAGACCAACTTCATCGAAAGCGGTAAGTCTCAAGTTGCTCAATTAGTGCTTGGGGTATGCAGAATTGAGATAATGAAAGGTTCCACTTGATTAGAGCCTGGAGAATGCAGAATTAAGGTTTGAGACCAACTCCATTTAAGGTCACAAGTATCTATGTGAGGCCCCTATTTAAGCCTTAGGAGAAATACATTCGTGTACTTAAATGAGAATTTAAACATTGTATGTGTGCATGGCTAGTGAATTACAAGTTGGGGTATGGAGGTAATTATCTTAAAAAGAGGGGTAAAATGGTGATTTTAAATTAAGCTATGTATGTGGTTAATTATAGGAAATATATAAATTAAAGGACTTAATTGAAAAGAGAAATAGTAAGTTTAACGGTAAAAACATGAAATTGGAAAAAAAAGGGTTTAAAAGAAAATTTTGATAGGTCAAAATGGGGACCAATGCGAGTGAGACACCTATCCTCCCTAAAATTTTCATGAGAATTGAAAAAATTTCAAGGGAATTTATGGGATGATAGCCAGCCACTTCAAAAACCCTTAAGGAATCCATTTCCTCCCATTTTAACCCCAAAATAACCCCCCAAAAGTTTAACCCTAATATTTAGAAGAGAAAATTTAGAGGTTATCATTTTAAGGTAATAACCCCTTCTTCTTCTTCTTCTTCTTCTTCTTCTTCTTCTTGTTAAATTAGAGAGTGTATATGAGCCTTATATGTTATAACAATATGTGAATCTATTCTATGTAGAAGGGCAAATTAGCAAAGAAAAGGAGAAGGAAGGATGAGAAGCTTCAAGAGCATGAACACAACAAAGAGGTATGGGAACTTATCATGATTTGAGTGTGTATGTTTGCTCATGTGATATGAGGAATGAGATATTTGATGTTAGAATGAGTTATTATCATAGGAATTAATCTCAATAATGCTTAAAAATCAGAATAAAAGGGTTTCTCTTGAAATTAGTAAAAACTGTTTTAAGGTTCAATTGACCAATTCAGACTATTTTAGTTATAACTTGAGCTACAAAAGTCCCAATTGAGTGATTATAATTGAATTAGAAATTGGATTCATATACTTTGATTTCATATGAAGAAGTCAAAAATTAAATTGACCAACGTCTAGCAAGTGTACTAGATCAGCTAGTAATATAGAAAAATAAGATTAAGATCCAAATATCATACCCAAGGGAACATGAATTGTTAAGCGAAATATCTATATATGAATTAAATTAATCTGAGATTATTTTCCAAGTTTTTGATCAAAAGAAAATAACTAAACTAAAATAAAACATTTAAACAAAATAAAAACTAAAATTAAACTATCATAAATTAAAAACAAAGTAATAACTAAAATTCTCTTGCTAAAGGAACTATCCACCTCAACTTCCAATGCAATAACTCAATAACAAAAGTAACACAAGAAGTTATGAAAAACTAGAAAAATAAAGTCAGATATCTCATGCAAGACTATCATTCTAAGTATTAAACCTTCTTGTTAGGAATAATTCAATACTTAGCATAAATATCGAGTTTTAAAATCCTAGATATCCATTAAACTCTTTTGCAAGCAAACTTAACTTCAACCTATTCTTAGTTCAATTTTTCCTATTATTAATTCTATTTTACCAACACACAATTACACCTAACTTAGAATATAATCATGCATTAATACTAATATACCAACCCAAGAATGTGTATAGATTATTCTTAAATCAATCATCAACCATTAATTAAAATAAGTCAAACATTAATTCAATAAAAACTAAAGATAAGAAGTTGCCCAAAACTAAGAAATAATCAAACTTGCATTGAAATTAAATTCAAACTAAAGTCATTACAGTGAAAAAATGAGGGTCCAAGTTTCCCTTAGCAAAAGAAGAAAAACTACTTACCAAACATGATGAAAATAAAAGAACAATTAAAGTAAGAATAAAAAATAAAATAAAGAGAATTCCAAACTAAGAAAGCAATAAAATTAATCTAAAAACTACTATACAAAATTAACTAAAGAAAACTAAATTAAAAACTAAGTAAACTTTGTATCTGATTGCCTCTCTCTTATTTTGGTGCCTTGAAGCTCCTTTTATAAGCTTTAAATAAGAAGTTTTAGCTCTTGTAAACTTCCTAAACTTAATAGGATTTGACTTCTACCTCTTTAGAAAGATTATTTTTGTTTTTTTCTTATTGTCATTCAAAAGAGTGATGAAAACCACTTAGGAGAGTGATGCATTGCTGGAAAAAAGAAGGGAACAGCTTGGGTGAGTGATAGTTTGCCTTTGGGTGAGTGAAAACATCACTCAGCAGAGTGGATTGGGCACTCAGCCGAGTGACCAGCTCACTCAGCCAAGTGATGTTATTCTTTAAATTGAATTTCACTTCTTCTTTTGCCTTCTTGCTTTATCTTTCCTCTTTTCTTCATTAAACTTCTTCCTTTCTTCAAATAAGACCTAAATGACACCAAAATTCGTATTTAGACCTCAAAATACAAAGTTAAAAATATTTAAACATAAAACAACTAAATTAACACTAAACTAACTCAAATAAATACCTAAAACACAATAGAAAAGTACTTATAATTCACAACTATTAAATACCCCACACTTAGACTTTGCTTTCCCCCAAGCAAATTTTGAACAAACCAACTCCTCAAAATTATAAAAAACCAAATATGCAAACTAAAAACAAAACTAAAGAATTGAAACAAAAATTAACTGACTAAACAAATTCATAAGCAAGATAAGAGAATGAGTAAGGTAAGAGAACTCCCTTAAATTGATCTTTAAAATCTAGCCCAGCTTAGTTTTATCCCCCTCTTTAAAATCTTGCTATCCTCAGCAAAGTAGTAAAAGTATTAGCTTGCTACACAATTTTAGACAAACTAGTAAGTGTCCAAGAGAAATGTAAGCTAAAGTACACCACACTTAACTATAAACAATACTAGCATAAGCAAAGAACCACAATTAAGCCAAACGAAGACATGAAATCAATAGAATTGAGTAAACAAGTTAAACATGCCTCTAAAACAAAAATAGTGTAAGAATCAAGGCTTAAAAATCATTGTAATCAAATGAAGAAATGCTCCTAAGCCACACTTGCTGTAATGTTCAATGTATAATACCAATATGGTTCTTAAATGACATTAAATGCATGAGTGCAAAATCTCAAATCTAAGAGTAATTGGTGATGGTTTGCTTAATAAAAGGAAGAAAAAGATTTGAATTGGTCATGGTAGCACATAATAAAATAAACTAATTTAAGTACAAAATCAACCTATATCAAGCTGATAGTATAGTTCAATCTCAAAGAATAAGTAACTAAAAGTGAATAGAATTTAAAGAAAATATGACTTAACTAAAAAATAAATTATAAGCAAACCTATATTTAAGAAAAATGAAGCCACACATGTAACACCCTTAATGGAGCAGTTCCTTTTCGATACACCAATAACCGATAAATGGTAATTTTTTTTACGATCGATTTTGATACTCTTTAATACCTTTAACTAGGTGGTGCAATATATCTAAACTACTATTCATTTGATAACATTTTGATAGTACAATGACTAGAACTTCCTAGCCTCCTGCAAACCGAACAAAATCATAGTCTCACAGAGGCACAACAGACTATCATGGATAATAATATATATTCCAAATTAATTAAACATACAACAATATTATTCACTTAAAATCTTTCACTGACACTCAACGATCAATAGACATAATAATAATAACAATCAAAATAGAACTCAATCCTTTACCTTAATTGTCTATGTATATACATGCCATAATACAACTTAATTTACTACTATTTCTTCTCTCCCAATCTTGCTCCATTGTGTATTATGCTCCCGCATTTCTTCATAACCTGTACGTAGTAAACACTACGTGCTGAGCACTAGATATGCACAGTGGTGACTACTAATCCTAGAATTTCACAAATAAAACATAATTACATAAATTATGTAATTCTTATCCTTATTTCATCCGACATTTAATAGTAGGTATCTTCTTTATTTTATCTTTTACTTTTACTTGTCCTTTATTTTATATTCTTAGTTGCATCAATATAATTATCATTTCATTTAACGATTTATATTAGTACTCGTATCATTAATGGTACCCCTTTCTATTCACTGTTCCACTTCTCGTTTGGTTATACAATTATCTATTATGTGATATAATTACAATTTAGCTGTTTATTCTTTTATTTACTTTAACCTTTTTACCAATTAACACATACTATTTCCAAGTCTTTTAACCTTTAATGTAAAGTGTTACAGTTATTTTGAAACACTTTGCATACAAATTTTTATTTTCTTCTTTTTACATTTGAACCTGTTCAAGTACTTATTTAGGACTTGATATCTTTTTCTTTTTCAAATCGAGCAATTGTTTTTCCTTTTTATCTTTTTACTTTTCATTTAACTTTTCTTTCAGAAATTCATTATTTAAGCATAATTTTTCACTTAAGGATATTGTTATCACTTTTTGACTTTAAATAGGAAATTAATACTATTTTCCAAACTTGTCGTTTTTTAAATTAATAATTGGTACATGAAATACCAACTAATTTTAATTTATCTTTTTCATGTAAAAAATTTTTTAAACCTTTTTTCTTTACAAAAGCTTAATTTAATCTTCATTTATCATTTTATTTTTATAAAACATTCATTTTTCATTTTTACTTATTAATCACAATTTTTGAGAAAAATTTCGGCGTTATTCCAATTTTTTTCATTTCCTTTCAATTAAAGCATTATTTATTTATAACCTTTACATTCCATTTTATTTTGATAGTCCTGATTTATTCATTACAATGTGCCCCTAGTGCAATATGACAGGACTTTCAAAAAGGATATGCGGAATATGGATCCAAAGGTCCCACTGAAAGAGAAATGACCCCAAGGGATCATTTCTCACAAAGCATATCACTAACACTTTCACTTTTACTTTAACACTGGAGCTATGGAGATTAGAGATCCTACCCATAGCAAAGCAAGTCGCCATGACTTGCACCGCGATATAGGGTATCCCTATGGCTAGCCAATTATATATTAAATAAGAATATAATTACCTGACTATTGCTAAGGACAAAATAATCAATTATATTCGAAATAATTTTTAAACATTTAAAAATCTTTAATTTCTTTTCTTTATTTCTTAATACAGTATATTTTTGTCAATCACACTCTTTTTAGTGCTTTTGACTATTCAATAGCTTTTTCTTTCTTTTACTTCCTTTTTTCTTACTTTATTTTTTAATCACTTTTGTGAATTATTCTTCAATAATTCACTCGGATACCTAAAACTTTTCAGTTTTTTATACACTTTATGAATTATAGCATTATAAATCACTATTTTTTTTATTATTTTTGTATAATTCTTTGTGAATTATTTCCTAATAATTCAATAATTGACTTTTTAACGATTTTTCCTTTTCTTTTTCTGTTTGAAATTTTAATCATTCAGGTATGCCAACTTTTATTCAGTTGGTGAATTATTCTGTAATAATTCACTCTTTTGATACTTTTTATTGACTAATTTATTTTGATAAATTAGTCAAACATTTATTTTACAATTTTTTGAATAATTATAAATTATATTAGTATAGTTCATTATTTTATTTTCGGAAATGCATAAATTGACTTTTTCATTTCTTTTTATACGGAAGTAATTTACTTCACATTAATTTATCATCATATACTTTTTTTTATTGAATTATTTCTCAATAATTCAATATTTTTAATTAAACATAATCAATATTTTATTTCAAAAATATTCTAGTAATTCATATAAATTCTAAAAAAATTCATATGTATATTATTTTACAATTTCTATCATTTTGACTCATTTTATGAATTATTTCACTATAATTCATCAATTTTATTTCTTACATACACAATTAATAAACTTTAAAATTTCCAAAATTAATTCCATAAATTCTTTTAAAATTTATGGACATTAATTATAACTTTTATGGTTATTTTGGGCTAATATATATTAATTTTATACAAAAATAAATTTAATTCCTTTAAGAAAAAATTCGACACTCTCTCTTAATCAACCCTAACAATTTTTCTACTTCATTCTAAGCATTCAATTTACATTTTTCATGGTTCAATTTCATTTCCTCATAATAAGTTCATTAATTAAATAATTTAACAAATTTTTCCTTAATTATATAAAGGAAATTAATTCAAAGAAATGGGAAATCAAAGGATTTTGTAGCCACTTACAATTTTTTCTTACTCAAGGATGCCTAAACTCTCTTTTCTTTTGCTCTACCACTTGCAAGCTTTCCTTCCTTTTTCTCATCAACCATGGCCGGCCAAAAAAGCTCTCTAAACCTTATTTTTTGTCCTCAAATGTAGAATTTAAGCTCATAATTAGCTTCTACACCTTAAAAACTATGAGAAAACACTAAAAAATCAATTAAAATTAATTAATTTCTTAAATTCTATCTTACCCCTTTTTCTTTCTCAACTTGATTTCTTGCATTTCTTTGCTCAAATCACTTGATTGAGGCCACTAGGGTGATATAGAGAAATGGAATAACATTTTGTATGTTGGGATTTATGGAAGATTTGGAGTGGATGAAAAAGAATCAAAAGGGAAAGAATTGAGAGGAGTAGTTCAACCACCTAAAGGAGAGGGAGAGGGCTGTGAAAAATCTGAAGTTTTTCATATTTTTCATCCCTTAAATACCTCTTTTATGGGCCTAATAAGTGGGCTTAGCCCAAGTTCACTTAAAGGCCCATTTTAGGCCATTTAAGGCCCACTCAAAATTCTCTCACTTCAAGCCTTCAAATTACTCCAAAAATAATTTCATCACTCTTATCACATAAAAAATAGCTAGTACACAAAATTTTGGCTCAATCAGAGTCCGTTATCAATCTAATTCAAACTTATCGGTCCGATTCGACAACTACCGGTGTCACCGAAAAATTTAATTCTCATTACTAAAATATTCTACAAAAAATTCATATAAACATGCAAAATCTGATAATTTTCGGAGTTCATTTACTATTTTTAACAATTTATGAAAAATCAAGTCACATTCCTTATCAGGAAAATTGACTCGCTACCTTTTTCGTATTTTTGACTTTTTGAGGACCATTTGACCTCAATTTTACTTCAAATTTCAACCCTGAACTCACCATGACCAATACTTTCCGATGGTCCAATAAAATATTTTTGACTTCTGGGTATCCTTTTCAGTTCGAAAAATACTATTCACTATCGAAAAATACTGTTCACTGCTAACCCAATGTTGAGGCCATTACAACACCAATTTATTCGGATTGAGCTTAGCTAGTAAATTGGAAATTTGAGTAATGCAAAATGTGCTTATTTGTGAGAATGTGGTTGAACATTGAAGGAAAATGGTAGTTTGGTGTGTGAATGGAGTGAGCATACACAAACTAAGTCTAAACTTAAGCAATTGCCACCATAAGTAAGCCAAAATTTGAAAACAAAACTCAATCTCAACCATACAAGTGTAAAACTAAGTGTGTGTATGCCTTAGTTGGAAGGTATGTGCTTGGATGAAAAATGAAGTGTAACATGTTTTATCACAAAGGTCTCAATTAGCCATGCCATACATTATAAACATATTAATGAAATTCAAGTCATCCCATATTATGCTAACCTAATGTATGAAAATTGATGTATCAAGATTGTCGACTAATGACTTGAACAAAATATAAGGTGCTAGGATTAGATAACATGGCAGTCCGCTAGTCGGTTAGTGGGTAGGGTTAAGGGGTGATGTCCCTTACGAGGTTTCGGAGGGGCAGCACCCTTCGAAGCTTTGAAGCAACAAGGATCTCATAAAAAAATTTTCTACCAAAACCTTATTTTAATGCAATGAGAAAGTAAATAATGCAAGAGTAAATTTAAACTCTAAGTTCCTTAGGTGGGTGAGTGCTTGAGTGAGTGAGAAGTGTAATTGAGTGAGTGAGTGATCGATAATGTGGGTGAGTGAGTAAGTGAACAAGTGTTTGAGTGAGTGAGTAATTGTGAGATGTATGAATGAGTGAATGTATGAGGTGCTAAGGTGAGTGAGAGAATGATTTAGGTGAGTGGATTAGTGATTGTGGATGAAGAAGTGCAAGTGAGGGGCTAAACTATTGGTGAGTGATGGTTTAAAACCAGTCACTCAGTTGAGTAAATGATACCACTCGGCTGAGTGACAGGGGGCGGTCGAAAAGAAAGAAAAAGGAAGAGAAAAATAAAGCAAGAAAAAGGAGAAAGAAAGCTGGTCACTCGGCTGAGTGATGACTAGCTGATGGGAAATTGGCCAAAAATCAAAGGAAAGAAAGGGAAAAAATGGGGCACTCGGTTGAGTGATGATTTTCACTCGATTGAGTGACCTAATGCAGTCCCTAATTTGATCATTTTTGCTTCTAGATGCCATGCATAACCCCTCCTCAAATTTAACTAAGCTTAATTACTTCCAAACCTTCTTAGATTAAGCATTAAATCCCAGGATTAGACCTTATAAACCTCAATGCAACACACACTCATTTCAAACAAACTCATACTCAATCAAAAATGCAAAGAACATGTATAATAAATCATGAAATCCAACTTATTAAAATGCTCTTGCACCTCAAATACTTAAACCTTCTTACTTTAAAATGGAAATTAAGATCATTTAAAATCATCAACACTTATCAAAATTCAATCAAATTCATGCTTGAAATTATGGATAAGCAGTAATTGATAGCATATAAATTGACAGCTTAAACAAAATTGGCAACATATATTAAATATAACATGAATCATACTCACTCAAATCCATCTGAATTCTCTTAAAGCTCAATTAATTCATGCCATATCAAGTCCAAAGCAATATGCAAACCTTAAAATAGTTAAAAACAAATGAATAATTCTTCCTTAAGTTCATGAAGCATCAAACAAATAAGATCAAACTCACACTCAAATAATGAAAATAACTCAAGAATCATAAATCTATATTAAGTACATCTAAGTTATGATTCCCTTACCTCAGAAACAATATGAGCTCTATAATTACCCTAGAAGCACTTACTAATCTTAATTATGATAATTAAGCACAAAGATCATTATAAGCTTATATTCAACTCAAATTTTAAACTCATGAATTAAAAGATAAAAATACATTAAACAAAAGAAAACATGAATTAAACTATAAAAGCTTATAAAAACAAAAAAAGCAAATTATTTAAACTAACATACAAAACATAAATAAAAAAATCGATAAAAATTTAAAGAGAAGAGTTAGAGAAGTTCTAGTTTATTGAGTCCCAGCTCGACTCATGTTACTCTTAGGAGGTCGAGCTTTTGATCTAAATATTGGTCTCTTTGGACTTTGCTCCTCATTTTCTCCATTCAGTAGAAGAAACTTGTCATACTTCACTAAAGCTGGAAATTCCATATCTTCAATGAAATATGAATCCTTCTTCGGGTCTTCACAAACGAACTTTACTAGCTCTTCTAGCCTAAATAAATTCTTCAAATGGACTGAATTCAATGCTTCTACTTCAGAATTGAACAGTTCTTGCTCCTTTGGTGATAAATCCTTCACAAGAGATCTAACATCACTCTCTAAATAAATACATGACTTGTCTTCAAATATGAATTGTTCCTCTTTCTCTTTATGCTCCTCAAAACTAATTACTTCATTATCCACCATTAATGAGTGATTTGTTTCCTCCTTCTTATAACCACACCTTGAAATTGCAATGAAGCACTCAAGATTTCTAGTTTAGATTCCAACTTTTCAATGCCCTTTTCTTGATCCCTTGGTAAATTCTCTTGACTCTTGATTGTCTCCTCTTGAGTCCTTAACTTCTTTTCTTGAATTCTAAACTTTTCCTCTGTAATTTATAGATTTAAAAAAACAAAATAAATAAAGTTTTACATATACAATAGTGGAGGAAATCAACATCAAAACATGCCTCTATCATGCTTAGTAGTCTAAAAACCGATCACATCTCAATTAAAAATGCATATTAGTCAATTATAATATTTAAATCATATCTACATGCATTAAAGAATCAAGTGATCATGTCGATTGGATTATAGAGAGAGAAAGTAGGGAAAGAGCCTAGAATATTAGCCTTAGGAGATATTCTTATTTTATGAAGATTGTGGTCTAGATCTCTACTCCAATTTGTGATAGTTGTTCTCAAAATAAAAAAAATCTAAATTCATTTGCATGTATGTGTTTCAACAAAATTGCTAAAGCAAGGTTTTTAAAGAGAGAGAGAGAGAGAAACTAATTCTTCTTCTCTAAAGTGGCTCCTCCAAAATAATGATCTTTCTCCCCTAGGAAAACCTTAATTTTTTATTTTATACCTAATGAAGAGTTTGAGTTAAAATCCCACTCAAATTTAGCGATAAAACCCCTGTAAATCTAGAAAAAATCTTAAAAGAAAAAAATTACATTTTTAAAGACCCAAAAATGTTGGAAAACTATGTTTTTAGCGAAGGATAGGCATCCCATAATGTGGGCCAGCCATCCCTTATCACTAAACCTTAAATATCCTAAAATATCTCCTAGATAAACCACCCAGGAGAGAAGGACCCACAAGCTGGCACCCCTCAAGTGACAGACAACCGTCTGTCACCATTGGAGATCAAAACTGAAGTTTTTATGCACACTTTGCTAAAACAATGGAAAATATTTTGTTATATCATCATCATTGGGTAACCCTAATCTAGGCTGCCTTGGGTCAAAGTATCTTAGAGAACATACTCAAAATTCAAGATTGGAGCCTTGGGATCTAAACCTTCTATAAGTAATACATTATATCCTCATCAATAGGTAATCCTAGTCTAGGTAGCCTTGGGTCAAAGTGTCTATAAGGTAGTACAGATTATTGACTGTAGTTGAGACTAGATAGAGATATAGATTGGATACCATTATGCTAGAACTACCAATAGAGGGAGAGGATTAGGGTCAAGCTTAGCCAACTCAGGCACCTTCAATATCACCATTTTAGCATGATGACTAGTAGATGGAGCTACAGAAACATCAAGGGATAGGTATTGATTCTGACTTTGAGATGGATATGCAGGTTGATCTCGATGAGCATTTTTATGGATTACCTCATCCTCTAGTGCATATTAGGTTGCGATAGTCATCCATTAGAAGATTAGGTAGATATTCACCGTATAGCTATCTTGGAACTTCAACCCCTATTGCTGTAAGGACATATAACCACCTGAGGGCATCTACATCCATCACTTTACCACCAATGCAGTTGACCTCAACACCGTTGCCTAGTGATATTTTAAGGAGGTTATTTGCCATAGAGGATGTGGTCAATAGGTAGGGCCAAACACTACATGCTATGCTATCCTTGGTGCAGTCCTTATAAGCTTAACATAAAGCCGATGTGTAAGGCATCACACATATCTAGTAGCCGGTGGGTAGAGATTAATTTGATGCAATCTTATAGGTGGTTGATGATTCTCTCACTCAAATTAGAAAGCAAGAAGGTCACATAAAGGTAGATTTCTCTAGGGATAAATAGGCTATGGCTAAGATAGATTAGTAGCTGAAGAGGTACATCGGGAATTTGAGAGATAACTTAATGTGATACTTACACCAGCACTCCCAAGTATTCTTAGGGATAGGCTAGAGCTTAGTGTGCCTAGCTAAGGTGATGTCATAGATTTTGCAGCCACTATCCACTGCATTACCTAAATTTGAGTTTAGATTCAAGCAACAGGGAGAGTAGCCACCAACAAAACCTCAGACAGTGGCACCGCCTAGAGCTCCCAGGCCTTCAGCTTTTCATCCTTCATTTGGACCAGCCTATTGTAGAGGACCAAGACCTTCTTAGTAGTTTTATTTTGTATTCAGGGAGTTTTGAAACTTATTGATATTTTGATGTATATAAAAATTATAACGTTTATTTATGCAGTTCCTTTTTGCTTTATTTATGTTGTATTTATGTTTGATATGCTGAACAACTACATTGTAAAGCTGACAACATGTGTATGATCAAAATAATAATATGGAAAAAAAAGAGAAAAAGACAAAAAGAAAAAAAGAAACAAAAGAGTTAAAATGGTAAAAAAATGACAAAAATAAATCAACCATAATTGACAATAAGATCGAGTTCAGCAAGAACAAATTCAATGAACAAAGCACTAATATCACACCTTTTTTTCATAAGTACTCAAAACCTTATAAAAAAGATACAGACCCCAGATTCCATAAATTTTTCATAAGTACTTGCACCAATCATCCTAACATTTTGATCTCTTAAGCAATGTTATGACAATGAATTTCTATTAGCTATTAAAAAGAATATATCTCTCAAATATACTCTTACTTACAATAATCATGCATAAAATGCTAATAGCAAATTCTACAATAAAATACTACTTGTATTAATGAGAATGAAATGAATATAAACATCATTCTTTAAGTTTCTAAGAAATCATTTAAACATTTACAAATAAGAAGGAATAGATGAAAGATGGTAAAAATAAATCTCTCAACCCGTTTGGTCACTAAAAATATTATTATTTTTCTCTTTTATTCTTTTCAAAAGTTTAATAGTTTTACCCTTTTTAGCAAAATAATTACAACTATTCTCTAAAAAACTTATGGTTTTATTTCTTTTTTCTTTTTCTTTTGCATTTATAGTCTTTTTACAAAGTAGTATGTCCTTTGGAGTGCTCTTCTAGAGGTACACAACCTTTGGTGGAATGTCATACCTCTTGAAGTAACTTTTAAAAATTAACTACCCAAAACCTCATACTGTCGTGCCTACAAAGGGTGTCATGCTAGCGATATAACATGCTCCTCTAATGTTTAACTTTTTTCTACTTTAACTTTTAACTTTGCTTCCTTACTGGGTTTTGATTGCGACCAATATCGTGCTTGCAATAGGGACATATCTTTCTTGTTCAATTTTTCAATTTTTCTCCTTACTTTCTCCACTTCACTCCTGAAATCACGCAAAACATACAAGAAAGATACCACATTTAACACAAAACAACTAAAACTCAACACTTACTCAGCAAATATACACATAAAATACTAAGTTAACATGTACTAGCCTACTCACATCAATTCCCCATATTTATCCTTTGCTTATCCCTAAGCAAAAATTAAAATGCAGAAAACAACAACATGAAGTACAATAAAGCACAATAACATCAGCACTAACATCATTATAGAGCTTATCATACTTGATAAATATTTAGTGACAAATGAAACCACTATCATCTAACAATATTACAAGAAAACCGAGGTTTAACAACCAAAATTTAGCAAAGGGGCAAAAGTTCGATAGTAAAAAGTCACAATCAATGAAGGAAATTTAATACGATCATTAGAACTTAAATTTTTATGAGAGGTTTAATTTCAATCATTAATAAATTCAAAATCTGATCATTATTGCTTTAAAATAAAAAGCAAGACTTCCAATATTTACCTCTAAAAATAATTCTCAATTATTTTATTAAAATAAAATAAAAAATGTAAAAGGTAGAAATTCACACAAACCCACAAAATCCATTTTCTATAAAGTACAAATCCACATGAGCTCTAATCCTACCCCTCACCCACTCATTGCTACCCATCACCGGAAGCTACCCTACTAGCCCCACCTTTATCTTCCTTTTTCACTCTCTGGTCATTTTTTTTAATTTATTTGTGCCTTTATTCATTTCATTGATTGGTTTCTCTATAATTATTTCATCCATATTTGGAATTCCCTTATGCCTTTATCTTTTGTTTGCTCTCTAGTCTTTATACCCTTGTCTTCTATTTGCTCACTGGGAATTTCTTTTAAGCATTGGATGATGGTCTATATTTATAGAAGCTTTGGTTGTAAATTAGAGGTGAAAAGCAAACAAGAGAGAAAATGGTGGGTGTACATTTTACTTTCTCCTTATTTTCACTTTTTGGGTTCAAGGGCTCATTTCCTTATAAAGCTTCTTCAAGATAAGAAAATGATGATTATAAAGTAAAATTGAAGAATCTGAGAGAATGGGAGCAAGAGAAAGAGAAGAAAAAAAATTAAATTTTGATCAATTTGTTGAATTAAGAAGAATGAGAAAAAAAGGAAACCAATAAAGGAGTGTAGAAGCAGTTTATTATTTGGTTTTGAGGCCAATAAGGTTAGTAATTTCTTAATTTCCATATGTGTGATTACCTGATTTGTTCTAGTTATTAAAAATATTTAATTAATTAAATGAATAGTTAAAGTTAGTCCTATTTCAGTATTCCTTTTGGGCTATTTATGTGCTTATATCTTTGAATAGAGGTACTATTTTTTAAGGAATATTCAAGTTTATATATATGTTACTTTGGATAGTTAAGGAATTGAGATGTTAGGAATTTAAGCAATGTTCAAGTGAAAAGTGCCAAAATTGGAAATTCTATTTCTTATAGTCATATATTTTAAATTTTGGTATAGTTCCAGATTATTGAGATAACGGTTTTTTTTCTTCAAAAATAAAGAGAATGTTATGCTATATTTTTATTTTATTTGTTTAACCCTTAACAGATGGTTGATCTATTATTGTGGCTACCTGATTATTTTGGTTGGATTTTGTTTGGAGGTAAGTAAGTGAAAGGGTATTTTGATTGTTAGGTTGAAGAAAAGATTTGTACGCAAATGATAGTTATTATGCTGCTATTCCATTTGAGAACAGTAATTGGAAGTACATTTGGAAAACATATCTATGATGCTGACATTTCTTTTAAATTAAGTACACAACTAACTCTACCATTTAAGTGAATAGATTCTCTATGATGGATTAAAATTGGGGAAGAAGTTAGTTGCTACTTTAGGATAGATGCATGTTTTTAAAAGAAGTTTGAGCTGTAATGACTAATTATGTGCCATTAACTAGACATGTATAAGTAATAATTAAGTACAAATATGCTTATATGTTTATTAATTGTTTTTATTGGCATCACATGTTAGAGCATATTATTCATGGACAATTATTTTCAAGATAATGTTCAGTTTTTAGTCATTGTATCATTAAGGTTCAAAATTGCTTATTATTTCTTATTAAGTTACAAGATCATAAATAGTAAATGGAGGCTAAATACTAAATTGTATATTTATGACATAGTGTAGTTTATAAAGCAATTATTTAGGTGTGTGTGCTACAATTGAAGGAAATGAACCAAAGTTGATATAAAAGAGTATAAAAGAAAAGAGATAATGTCTGTTGCTTGCTTCATTTTGGAGAGTTTCCAATATTATTGTGTGAAAGTTTGTATTCATAAAAGTTACTTTAAATTTAGTTTAATTTTATAATTTTTTGCTTTGGTTCTTATGCTTGTGTAAGATTTTGATGTTATTTGAAGAACATAGTTTTTGATTCACCTAATGTGTGTGTTTGTAAGCTGTATGACTAAAACCTAAATAGGAAAGAACATAGCTTTTGATTCACCTAATCTATGTGTTAGTTTAGTTGCTGTGTAATTCTGGAGATTATAGAATTAAATTATGTTAAAGTGTTTATATTGCAAAAAAAAAAAAATAATAACTAGTTTCATTTTACTAATATTATTTAAACTTTTACTGATAAATTTTTTAGAAGTGCTTAATCCTATGAATTCATTTTTCTAATTCTGTGAATTCTTGCTTAATCCTTATAACCGAAATCCTGGATTTCTGAGTTGGTTGTAAGAGAAATTAATAAATGCTATTATTTTCCTTTTATATATTATATGAATATAATATTAAAGTAATTTTCGAGGAAACTATAGTATATTATTTTGATGTTTACATATAACTTAATTTGAAGCAAATGCCTATGCACTTTTACATACTAATATTCAATTTAACTGAATTATTTACCTATTTTTTGACTTCAACAGTACACCCTTACTATTTCAATTGAATTCAAGTCCTTGTACCAACAAATAACTCAAACACACACACACACACACACACACAAATATATATATATATATATATATTCTTTTAATAAATTATGCTAATGATAATAAGAAAATTGAAGATTATAGGAGATGGCTGTTACTTATTCTATTTTATTGTTATATTCAATGGATTAAATTTTCTTATATATATCTAAATTTATTTTAGTTTGTCTAATTTTTATAAATTACTTTTATGCTCCTTATGCAAATATTCTCTATGAGAGTACAACTTGCAAGATACATACCTAATTGCTTATTAATTAAATAGTACATATACTCAAATGAATTTTCAATTAGGTGTTGAAAGTAAAAGGAATTATGTAGTTAGGAATCAGGTGAATAAGCCCTTTGTTTGGATGTTACAAATTATAGGAACATTGCACGGTATATAAACCACAGGTAAAGCTTTGTGAACTTTTACTATTTTTATTTTTTGTAGTATCACAGTTGGTTATGTTTGTTAAAAATATGTATTGTATCTCTTAACATTGATGATTGTTTTATTTTATATATCTATTTTATTGGTTTAAGATAAGAAAATAAATTCATTGTTCTTTTTATGCTAAATTCTCTGATGCCAACTTAGTTTAGATTCCAATTGAAGGGGAGACCACTTATCACCATTATTATCATGTATGTTATTTAGGCATTATAAGTGTGTGTATAGCTTTTTTTGCTTCCTATAATTAATAGAAGTATTTCCTTTTCTTGTTATAGTTTGATAGTTGTTTACTCTTGTGTTAGATAGGTTGCTTTATTTACAAAATGGGAGGTGGCTGCCATTGAAGAACTGATTTAGTTAAGCAAGCTTCTTTGCTAAAGTGTTTGTTTTGGATGACAATTTTTTACAGGACAATGGTATTGATTTCAATGATGCCAAATATCAAGTGAAGACTTGTAAGTGTCTCTATGAAAGTCATAGAACTTGCACACAGTTGGTACTAATATACTAATAACATGTCATTTTGTCACTAATGATTTAATAGTTATCATGTTTGGAACTTAGTTACTTGGCTATATTTATTTTGTAGTTTGATATCTTGTCTTCATTACATCCAACTCCAGCAGTTTGTGAATTTCTAATAGAAAATGCATGACTTTTTAGATAAGATGCATAAATTTTAGGTCTATTACTCAATAAAGAAATTACAAACAAAAAATTTTATTTTGTGTGTAGTTATTTAGGTATCTTAGTTTTTTTACTAATAAGTTTGATTTTGTATCTGCTATAAAATTTGAAAATATAATAATATTTTTTTAATTTTTTTATCTATGAAATGATAATATTTATTATATTTTTAAATGTATATATATGTGAATGATATGTGTTTATAATATATTCAAATAAATTTTTTCATATTGACCAATGGAATGGATTTTTGATAGTATTTTAATTACTTTTAAAATTTAATATTAGCGACTGGAAATTATTTTCTTGAAAGTCAATATAATCAATGAAGGGAAAATTTGATCGCTAAATGGAATTTTTAAGGATCAAAATTTTTTTAACGATTGAAATTTTCCTTATTGAAAGTGAACACAATCTGTGAAGGGCAAATTCAGCCACTAAAAGGAATAATTAACGATCAAAATTTTCCTTGTTAAAAGTGAACACAATCAGCAAAGGGAAAATCTAGTTACTAAAAATCATCATTTAATGATCAACAACTTTTTAGTCATTAAAGGAATTAACAACCGAATTCAAAATTCAATATTCTATACTTTTAAATGTGGGGCTTTTACTGACCAGATTTTTCAATTATTATAGGTAATTAATGATCAGATTTTAGCTTTTAATGATTAGATTTCCCTTAGTTAAAGGGCATTTTTCTTATAGTGCAATCCATTAGTCCATGTCAACAAATTCTAAGGCAAGATCATGAATATTTAAGCTTTAATAATCATGTCCACTTCACTAAAGAATCATGAGAATGCAAAGTACAAAAATATAGGCACCTCAAAAATAAAATTTTTGACAACATGTACCTATCATGGCAAAAATCACATTGCCTAGAGCAACTCCCTCTCTAGCAAACACTTTTCCTTACATCACTTAAATATTTAATGGCTAGTGTTTCACTCCTATTTCCTAATATACCAATGCATACCATAAGCTTATAACGAGTAAAATCCTCCTCTACTAACACAAAGCAATGCACAAAATCAAAAGGTCTTAATAAAGGTTGTAACTTTACTTAGGTTAGGGTAGGGATACTTTTTGGTTAAGTAGCTCAAAATGTGGAGAAGAAAAGCAATTACTACATCACATGAGACTTACAATTAAGACATAACATGATATATAAAGATTATAACCTATTTTTCTTAAGTCCCCTTATTCATGTCCACAACTTCACTTTTATTTTCAAATATCCCTTTCTTTCTTTCTATTTGTTATTTTCTTTTCATATATATGTACACTAGATTTTTTTTTCTCTTTTTTTCTTCTTTTTTTTTAGGGTCTTTCAACAACTCTTGAGGACATATGTATCCTAAGGGACCCAAAACTAGTATAATGCATAAAACAAAATAAATCATCTCAAATGACATAATAAAAGCTAATCATCACACAATAAGGTGCCAAAAGAAAATTTTAATGTTCAAAAGTGGATTAATGCTAAAAATTGTGCTTATCGAAGAAATAAATGGTTATTGGCTAAAAATTGGTTGCCTAAAGTAAAAAGTGTTGGTTTATTTAACCAAGTTAAAAATTGGCTAATTTTAATGCCCTTATTATTTTTTATGCATAACTCATATTAAATGTCATCTCGAAACTTTTTCACCACAAATTATAGAGTATATAGTATAAAAGGATACTCTTATAAAAAAATTATATCATCAAAAGCTTAAAAGCTCACAAGGTTAAAGGTTACAACCACTTTAAGTATTGGTTCATTAACTTAATAAAAAATACATGTATAAAGAAACATAACTTAAAAAGGAACCTATACCAATGTACTTTGTCTAAACATAACCCTTCATAGGTGCACACAATATACTAAAACAAGTAATCTAACAACATTCCCAAAGAATTTCTTCAATTAGACCAATTGTCCCAAAATGCAAGAAATTTCATAAACATGTCACCAACTAAACATCAAATATTAAAGTTCTATAAAAACATAAACTAACATACACCCCAAAAACACAACTCTAACAAAAATGTAGCTTCCCCACACTTAAAGAACACAATGTCCTTGTTATGTAAAGAACATGCACAATCTAAAAATTCAACAAAGAAATATAACACAAGAGCACACATTACATAAAATAAAAATTAAAAAGGACTAAAGAGAATTGCCCTTTAAGAAGCTCTACTAGGAGAACTAGGTAGAGAAGGGGTGAATTCTCTGTCATGAGTGCAGTTAATGTCACTAGTGCAATCATACAAGGAGAAAACAAGGTTAGCCTCTATTGTGAGCATGACCATCATGCTCACAACAGAGGCTAACCCTATTTTCTCCTTGCATAATTACACTCGTGATAGAGGCTAACCTTGTTTTCTCTTTTCATGATTGCACTCGCGACATTAACCGTACTCTTGACAGAGAAAGAAAAATGAAACTTTTTGGAAAGTGTATCAAAAGATAAATAGGTTAATACACTTAAATACAAATAAAACCGATAGAATGCACACTAACTTGATTATTAACACTAAAAACATCAAAGTAAACAATGTAAATAAAAATGGAAATAAAAAGATTACCTAAATAAATTTAAGACTAACTTCCTTAATCAAACATAGAGAGATATATGAAACCTCTCTACCATGAAAAATCCCCTCTAAGTAAATCTTACATCTTTGGCCATTGGCCTTAATAATTCACCTTTATCATTTTTAAGCTCCAAATACCCATGATCAAAGATTTAAGTCACATAAAATGGGCCACTCTAATAAGATCTATGTTTTTTTTTGGGAAACAACTTCAATTTACAATTAAAAAGAAGTACCTTATCCCTTACTTGAAAAATCTTATGTCTAATATGTGCATCAAGCCATTTTTTAGTCATTTCTTTATATATCCTTGCATTCTCATGTGAACTAAGACGCAACTCATCTAACTTATTTAATTGTAAACATATCTTATAACCAGCTTATTTAAGATCATAATTCAATGCTCTAATTGCCTAAAAAGCCTTATGCTCCAACTCAACCGATAATTGACAAGCCTTTCCAAATACCAACCTATGTGGAGATATAACAATATGAGTTTGAAATGCAGTACGATATACCCATAGAGTACCATCTAATTTATGTGCCCAATCATTGCTTGAACTAGAAACAATCTTTCCAAGGATCCATTTTAACTCCCTATTAGATACTTCTACTTGACAAATTATTTACGGCTAATAAGGTGTAGCTACTCTATGATGTAACCCATACTTATGCAATAATGATGCAAAAGAATGGTTAATAAAATGCGTACCTCCATCACTTACAATAGCCCTAGGCACTTCAAATCTAGAGAAAAGCTTTTTCAAAAACTTGACAACCATTTTTGAGTCATTAGTTGGTGTTGCCATTGCTTTCACCTATTTTGACACATAATCCACTCAAATCAATATATAATTCTACCTAAATGAGGTAGGAAAAGGTCCCATAAAGTCAATCCCCTAAATGTCTAATATCTTCACATCCAAACTATTTCTCAATTGCATCTTGTCTATTTTCTCAATGTTTCCAACCCTTTGGCATTGATCACATTGAGAAATATGCCTTTTAACATCTTGAAATAATGTGGGCCAATAAAACCCACACTCAAGCACATGAGTTGCTATCTTAGTGGTCCCATTGTGACCTGAACATAAAGCCAAATGATAATGGGTTAAAATGATCAAATATTTATCCTCTCTTACACACCAGTGAATGACTCCATCTCCATAAATCTTGAACAAGTAAGGTTCATCCTAAAGGTAATACTTAAAATATAAAAAGAACTTCTTCTTTTTTTGATATGACATATCATATGGCAAAATTCTTGAAGTAATAAATTAGAAAAATTTGCATACCAAGGAGTACTTACATGCCTAACTAATATTAAAGCCTCATCAGGAAATTTCTCATTAATTTCATCTTTATCCCCTATAGGTCCCTCATCATTTTCTAACCTTCATAAATGGTCAATGACCAAATTCTCAGATCCTTTCTTATCTCTTATTTCAATGTCAAATTGTTGCAATAAAATAACCTAATGAATAAGATGAGGTTTTGCATCTTTTTTAGCAAACAAGTATCCAAGGGCTACATGATCATTATATATATTAACTTTAGACCCCTACAAGTAAGACCTAAATTTATCACATGCAAAAACAATAGATAACATCTCTATTTTAGTGGTGGTATAGTTTAATTGAGGACCCAACAATGTGTGACTAGTATAATATGTCACATGTAAACGTTTTTCTTTACGCTGACATAGAACATAACAAATAGCTAGGTCATCAGCATCACATATGATCTCAAAAGGAATACTTTAATCAGGTGAAGTAATTATAGATGCACTTACAAGAGCCTTCTTTAAACTCTCAAAAGCTTCTATACATGCATTAGAAAAATTAAAAGGCACATCCTTAACCAAAAGATTAGTCAAAGGTTTAGCAATCAAAGAGAAATCTTTAATGAACCTTTTATAAAAATGAACAATTTCTAAGAATGACCTCCCACCTTTAATTATAGTGGGCGGAGGTAACTTCTTTATCAATTCAATCTTGGCCCTATCTACTTCAATACCCTTTTCTTAAAATCTTATGGCTTAACACTATTTCTTCTTCAACCATAAAATGGCACTTCTCCCATAAAATACCCTATCCAAATTATGCAAACACAGCTCAAATGAATCATCATAAATTAAAAAATCATCCATGAATACCTCTTTTATTTCCTCTATCATGTTCCCAAATATAGTAGTCATACACCTTTGAAAATTGGCTATTGCATTACATAACCTAAAATGCATCCTTTTATATGTAAATATTCCATAAAGATAAGTGAATGTTGTTTTCTCTTGGTCACTAGGATAGATAAAATTTAAAAATAACCAGAAAAACCATATAGAAAACAATAGTGAGAATGGTAAGCAATTCTTTCTAACAATTGATCTACAAATGGTAAAGGAAAATGAACCTTTGTAGTTGTTGCATTTAACTTCATGTTATGGTTTTTCTAAAAGCTTAAACACCGTAATTATACGGTGTACCAGTTATAGTACTTCAGATATCGATCCCACGAGGACATGTTGATTAAAATTACCCACTATTACTACTCAATTTTAATCTTGTTTACAATGTTCATAAGTGGAAATTAATTCTAACTACTCTATTGCATAAATTACTTAAATCCTAATTAAGTATAATCAAAGAAGACAATAAATTCAATGAAATTAAATAATCATGAACTTGATACCATTATTTTAATTATAAGTTTTAATCTTATTAGTAAGCCAGATTGGAATAAATTTCTAATCCACTCTCTTGACATGCATTAGAATGCCTAAGACATGCAATTAAAGTACTAATTCTCAACTCTTGTTAACGAACTAGTTGATTTTAATTACACATTTTAAGATTAATTACCAACCTATAGCAATTATCTCCACATGTGATCTCTCAAACTATTCTTTGATAATGAATTTCCTATTAACTTTCAATAAGATGTTGCTCTCTCTAACTTCCTTATTTATGACCATTATGTTGATCTTCAGAAAAGGAATTGCCATCTAAGGTCTTATTCCTTAACCTATAATGATACTAATAACATTTTAATATCAAATTCTACATTCAAAGATTAACTAAGTAAATGGAAATATAAACTTGTTCATATATAATCAAATGCCAACATAATATTCATTTAAAAGATTACAAGGAAGAAACTAAAAAGTAAGAACAAGAAGAAGGGAATCTCTCAACCCTTTTTCCTTCACACAAGATGTCTTCTCCCTTGCTTTTATCTCCTTCTTCAAGTCATAAAAATTAAAACAAAAGTACTAAAAATAATTACTGTTCTCAAGATCACAATCTCAAATTCCAAAAATTCATCATCCTAACAATCTGTTCACTTGGCATATATATGCCTCTCTAAAAGATATGACTCTTCAAAGATAACTTTTCACAAAAGTTGTACTTGGTGGTGAAAAATTGCGACAACACACGCGCATGCTTGGCTGGCTCCGCTAGCTGTCATGAGCCTTCCTTCATTGTCGCCCTCGCGACAATGAACGCTTCTAGCTGGGCTGGCTTTCTTCCCCGCTTGCTGTCGCGAGCTCTCTTGCTTGTCACGTTGGCGACAAGTCCCTTGTAGCTCTCATTCCTTTCCTTCTTAAAATTGACTCCTTTAAGCCTTGAATCATTTCCCTTCTCCTACAAAACAACTAAAACAACCACAAACACACCAAACACATAAAAGTAACAAAATCTAGATAAAATACGAAAATAATAAACACAATACTAAACAAAACTACACATTAAAACACAATATTTATGAGCTTTTCAAGCCCATATCACTTCTTATAGTCAATGCAAACCCTTCAACCTATGGTGGTTCTTATAGGAATTAAATCACCAAACTCATTTCTAAATACAGTCATGCCTCTTTTTTTTGGAACACATGGTATAGGACTAACCTATACACTATCTGAAACTAGATAGATTATGCCAGCATCAAGAAGCTTTATAATATATTTCTTAACAACCTCCTTCATGTTTGAGTTAAGCCTTTTTTGCCTATCAGCCTTATGTTGATATTCATCCTCTACGTGGATCCTATGCATAACTACATTGCGGCTAATTCCCTTCAAATCAGAAATTTGCCAACGTATGCTTTTAATTTTCTTCTTAACAACTCATAACAAAAAATTTTCTTGCATTCTAGTAAGCTTGCTAGAAACTATAATGGGCAAAGTATTTTTAGCACCAAGAAATGCATACCTCAAATAGCTAGGTTGCTCTTTTAACTTAACAACATGTGGACTTACAATGGATGGTGGGAGTGGCTTCTTACTTCTATGTAAAAGTCCAGGCCTATGATCATCTTGCTCCACCACCCCTTGGTCTTCCTCTTCAATGCTACCTTCTTCTTGAACTTCAATGTCAAAAACTTCCAATAGACATACATTAATAAGGTGAACTTTCATACATACATTTTCATCCATAGGGTATTTTAGTGCCTTATCCATATGGTATACAGCACTATCTTTCCCTTTTCTTAAAATTAGCTTTCTTTTAGAAACATTTACTAATGCCCTACCAGTGTTCATGAAAGGTCTCCCCAAAATCAAAGGACAATTAGCATCATAAGAAAGTCAAGAATCACAAAATCAATAGGCAATATAAACTTATCCACTTTAACAAGCACATATTCAATTATGCCATATGGTTTTTTAATTAATTGATCAGCTAATTGTAAAACCATTAAAGTAGGTTTCACATCTTTCAATCCTAGCTTTTTAAATATAGAGAATGGCATAAGGTTTATACTAGCCTCTAAGTCATATAAACAAATAAGAAACTCCGTAAGTCATATAAAAAACTAAGAAACTCCAAACTCCCTGACTTAAATTGAATAGTCAAGCTATCAGGGTCTCTTAACTTTGTTGGTAAATTATTTGTGATTATTGAACTACAATCCTCAGTTAATCCAATAATAGATATGTCTTCCCAACTACTCTTCTTTAAAATTAAATCTTTTAATAATTTAGCATAGTTAGGAATTTATGTTATTGCCTCGACAAAAGATAAATTAATATGCAAACTCTTTAATTTATCAAGAAAATTTAAAAATTGCTTATCAGTTTCCTTTTGGTTGAGTCTTTGCAAAAATGGTGGATGAGGTTGAAAAATTTTTCCTTTGGAAAGCCACTATGTCGAGATCACACCAGGATTCATGCCCTTGGCTTTATCCAAATTTGCCACTATCATGATCACAGTTGGTGTCGCGAGTGTGACAAAAAGATCTTATTTCTCCATCACTTCTTTTTCTTGCAAAATGCCACTCTTGTTAGTTAAAACAAAATCATTGACATAATTCTTACCCAATCTTAATATGGATGCCTTCAGTTGCTCTCTTGGATTATCCTTTGTATTGCTTGGAAGGCATCCTTGAAGTCTTGAAGGTAAAGCATTACCAAGTTTATCCTAGTTGGACCTTTAAATCATAAATGCATTATGCTTGATTCTTTACTATCTAATCAAACTTTTATTCAAGCCTAAATTAAGCTTAAAATTTATCCCTTTTAAAAACCTATCCATTTTGATTTCTAATGCTCCAAATTTATCTTCTGGTGGCTAAAATCCCACTGCTCCTTTATTCTAGTTGTTATCTTATGAAAAATTTGGATGGTTTTGCCAGCTAGGGTTGTAAATATTAGAATAAGGGATACCACATCCTTGGCCTTAAACAAAGCTCACTTGCTCTTTCGTACTAGTCAATCCCAAGCCACATCCATCACTTATTTGACTTTGTTAACCACATATGGTACAAATATTTTATGGGGTTCATCCTATACTTAGGTTGTTAATTTTATGAGTCAATACTGTAACTTGTGCTTGCAAGGTAACAACTGAATCAATTGGATGAACACTTTAATAGGGGAAGAAGCTGATACCTTTGTTCTCTCCATCGGTCATATATAATTATTTATAGATATTTCCTCAAGCAATTGAAACAAAACATCTATAGTCTTTCTGATAAAAGATCTACCCGCAGCAGCATCAACAATTCTTCTAATTGTAGGGTTCACACCATTATAGAATGTCTATAAAAGTAATGCACTTGGAAGATTGTGATGTGGACAACTTTACTATAATTCCTTAATTCTCTCCCAAGCTTCATATAAAGACTCATTATCATTTTACACAAATGTAGTAATATCCTTAATTATCTTTGCAGTTTTGGCTAAAGGAAAATATTTAATAGAACAACTTTAGTTAATTGACCCCAAGTAGTTATAAAACCTCTTGTAAGGGACTTTAACAAATCTTTTACCTTATTTTCAATGCAAAAGGTAAAAGCCAAAGCTTGATCGCATCCGTCGATACTCTATTTATTTTAAAGGTGTCATATATCTCTAGAAAAATTGCTAAATGAGCATTTGGATCCTCATTTGGAAAACCATAAAATTGAATACTATTTTGGAACATTTGTAATAGGGAGTGTTTAATTTCAAACTGGCTAGCAATTACCATTAGATAAACCACCCCTTGTTGAGCCCCATTCAACACTGGTGTAGAAAAATCCATCAATTTTGGTGTGTTTTCTTTTGCCATGTTCCATCTCTTAATTTTCTTTTTCTTTGGTTGGTAGGTTTTCTTCTGCCATGTTCTACCACTAATGCCTTAATAGTGTTCATTAAGGGTATGAGTCGGCATAAAAAGGCATTGTAATGAGTTAACACGCTCGAGAACAAATCGGCACAGCCTTCATTCCTTCCTTTTGTTCTTTAACCTTTAACTCTTTAAGCTAAAACTATTTTTTACACATCAAAACACATAATTGAGCAAAAAGAGCCAACAAAAATAAGAAAATAAAAAGGTAAAACATAGCACAATAAAATTAACAAAATATATGAATAAAACAAGGAAAATGAAACATAGCTAGCCTAAATAGCTATGCTATATTGCATGACATCAAATTCCCCCACACTTAAACATTGTTTACCGTCAAGCAAAAATGCAAAAGCCTAAATGGAAGAACAAGCAAAAACATTTATCTTCTCAAAATAGATATAGCCTTACCTAAGATCATCTTTAATATGAAAGAGAACTTAAGAAACAATAGTCAACAACTAACTTCCAATGCTCAACAATGATAGAGTAGACAAGTTACATAGTATACACAATAAATTTAGCGTACTATCTCAAGTTATTAAAATCAAAATCAATAACATAAAGTCAAAAGTTTAACGAACCTACCCAATTAAGATGAACAATCTTCATGCTTAGGAATCTTAAACACAAATATAGCCATTTGGACAAAGGTTAATCACACACATTAACTCACAATTCTCTTGCTATATTTAGACACTTAGCAATTGTTTTAAGTTTCTTTTCTTTTTTATGGGTGCATTTTTTTATGCTCTATCCCACATATTTTTTTATTGATTTAGTTTAGTGGGTAAATTTTATGCTCCATTTGACTAGATATTTTCTTGCATCCTTCTATTTTTTTCTTTCTTTTTTTTTTCTTTAAAAAAGTTGTGTCCTAATCCATTATTGGAAAGTGAGTTATGCCTATTATGGCTATAGTTTCCCTAAGGCTACCTAAGTCCTTAAAAACTAAATTTGAATCATGTCATGCTAGCCTTAAGCATAGTTAGAAAAATGACTAAACATCCTGTAGACTTTGAAAATAACAATAAGAGCTAGTAAGAAAAACTTAAAGCATATACTATATAAAACTTAATATTCTACCAATCAAGTATAACAAGAAAGCTATTGACATGGAATTTACATACACTACAATTATAAACAAGATAAACTTAGGAAAAACTAAGCATAATCATAAATGTAGAGAAGATATAATAATGCAACACTATAGCATAACACATATGCATGAAAACTTCAAACAAAAATAAGAACATGCAAACAAAAAATATGCAAACAAAAACATAAACAAACTAAATAGAAACATAATAAATATCCCCTCCCCTACACAATGCTTGATGAAACTCTTCCTCACGAGGCACACTTAACACCTTTTTCTCCTCATAAGTTTCTTTATCCTTGTCACTCTCCTTTTCCTCTTGTGGTCGTGGTGGTGCCAATCTTCTCTAACAAGAATGAGAACGTATAGGAATTAACTTTATTAAGGCATCGACCACCTCTCTATGAATTAATGTTTTCCTTGTAAAGTAAAAACACTTAAGCATATGAGGAAAGTCATCAAGTTCATTTAAAGACTTAGGAACAATTGGAATAACATGTCCATAAGTTATAGGGCCATCTTTTCTTAATGCATATAATAATAATTGATTGAAAATCCAATATGTCAAACAAACTTGCTTTTTAGTATGAATGCACCACATTAGAAATAACTCTTGATGAGAAACTCTATTGAACTCAAATTTGTTGAAAATAACACATGCAAATACTTTGTGCCACAACTAAAATTTCAAATCCTTAATAAACATGACCTTGCCTTTCTTAGGCTAACATGGGTATGCAAATCAATCAAAAAAGTCTGGAGTTCATTCACTTTTTGGTAGGTCACACATGCCATTTTACTTAAAACCAAATACTCTATGCTTGAAAGAGTAATTGAGTGTGTGCTTATTTCCACCCTAGAATCATTGGTATTAACTTTTAGAGATGTATAAGACACCAAAATCAAATTAACATAAGTAGGTTCATGCATAGAGACAAATTTTCCAAGGCCAAAGAAATTTAAGATTTGAGTAAAAGAATCTAACATACCAAGATCTCTAAGGAGAGTAGTGGAGGGATACTTACCAGACATAATTTCTCTAAATTTAAGATTAGTAAACCTTACACCTTCCTTTTCATTGAGGATGGGAAATGGAATCTTATAGATTAAGGCTAAATCACCCTTTTAGGTCTCTTCTTGGGGCCTTAAAGAAAAAGAGCATTTTGTTCTAGGCATTACAAATAAGGAAAAGAGATGAAAAAGAAATGAAATGAAGGCTTGAAAGGTGAATGCTGTATGAAGCTATCTTCATAACACCAAAATAACCACCCACATCCATAGAGTGACAATGCTTCAAAACATCTTCAACCTCATTTTGGCAATACATCTTTTAATCAATCCATAAGAACATCCCTTATAAAGCAAAGGCTCTTCTTAATAATAAAACTTACTATCATGTAAGAATTTCTTCTTTTGATTATAATATAAGCCATCAGGATTAACACCACTTATAAGATAGTTGGCAATATCAACAAACCAAGAAACATCCTTTGATACAATACTTAAAAAGTTCTCATCATGAAAGGTCTCATTAATTGGTTATCATTTTTCTACAAACCCTCTTTAATCCAATCATAACATATGATTTGCCATAAGGCTCTCACTTCCTCTCTTATATTTAACATCCCAATCAAACTTTTAAAGCATCAAAATCCACTTTAAGAGTCTAGGCTTTACATCTTTCTTGCTTAGAAGGTACTCAATAGTAGTATGATCCAAATACATAATCACTATTTGCCCCACAAGATATGCTTTAAACTTGTCAAATGCATACATTATTGCTAACAACTCTTTCTCCGTAGCGGTGTAGTTAATTTGATCTTTATCTAATAACTTGCTAGCATAATAAATGTCATAATGCTTACCTTCCTTTCTTTTCCACAAAATAGCCTCCAATGAAAAATTGCTCGCATCACACATAATCTTAAAAGGTTTCTCCTAATAAGGTGATTGCAAAATAGGCTGAAAAAATAGCCTTTTTCAAAGTCTTAAAGGCATTAAGACAAGCTTCATCAAACTCAAATTTAGCTTTTTTAGCAAGCAAATTGCACAATGGTTTAGCTATCTTAGTGAAATTCTTGATAAACCTCCTATAAAAACTTGCATGGCCAAGAAAACTTTTGAAATCCTCCACACATTTAGAGGTGGAAAATTGGCAATCACCTTAATCTTTTCCCTATCTGCCCTAGTTCCCTTGCTCAATATGGAATGCCTAATAACAATGCCTTCTTGTGCCATGAAGTGGCACTTTTTTCGATTAAGCATTAATCCATGCTCCATACACCTAACAAGAACTTTAAAAAGATTTTCTAGACAATGTTCAAAGTTAGATCCATAAACTTTAAAGTCATTCTTGAAAAATTCAACACACTCATTAATCATTTCATTAAAGATAAAAAACATGCATCTTTGAAATGTAAAGGGAGCATTGCATAAGTCAAAAGGCATAAATTTAAAAGCAAAAGTACCATATAGACATATATAGGTAGTATTAGCTTATTCTTCGAGGTGAATAGGTATTTGATAAAAACCACTTGGGCCATCTAGGTAACAATATTAAAAATAATTGGCTAGCCTTTCTATGAATTGATCAAGAAAAGGCAATTGAAAATTATCTTTTTAGTTACTTTGTATAACTTATGAAAATCAATGCATATATGCCATCGAATAATAGTCCTAGTGGGAATCAAATCATTAGATTCATTCTCAACAACTTTTAAGCCTTCATTCTTAGGAATAACTTGAGCAAGGCTTACCCACTTACTATCACCAATAAAGTATATAATACCAATATCTAGCAGCTTAGTAACTTCTTTCCTCACCACATCCTTAAGAGTGGGATTTAATCACCTTTGGTCCTCAAATTTAATTGCTTTAAGAACACATCATTTAAAGCATCGACATATCTATCCTTTAAGTGGTAGACCGAAAGAAAGCACCATAGACCGTCATCTATCAATGTGACAGGTGGGATGTCATGGCATTTTCTTTTAGTCCCTTCCATCTTTTGGTTATAAGCATTCGTCATTTGTTCGTGGAATTTGTGACAAGAATTATGCTTATTTTAATGTGTTTTCCCTCTTTTTTATTATGTTTTATTCTTTTATTAATATTTGATGTATTAATTCACTTTTTATGTCTTTCCATAAATATTTGTTTCTATATGCATGCTTAATTTTTATTCTATTTGTTATTTTTAATTTCTCTTTTATTATCTTTTTTGAATGTTAATTTGTCAATTTATGTGGTTTTGTGTGTGCAATTGATTTGATGTGCATTTGGAGTATCCTGTGGGACGATCATGCATTAGGAGTCATGCCCCTAATCAGTTCCTTTCTTCTTCAACTATTTTATCTACATTTGTTCTTTTTTATTTTTATTTCTTATTTTGTTTTGTTTTGTTTGGTTTGGTTTTATTCATTTTTGATGTATTCATTTCAAGGATATAATAGGTAGTAATAAAATCAATTTTTTACACATTTAAATGGAAAAATCACTTAAGATCACTCTATCAATCAATTTGGGATTTTTCTAATGAAATGGACCAATGTCTAAATTTTTTTGCTCAAAATTCGCACAATAAGAAAAAGAGATTTTTTGTAAATATTCATGAAGGGACTAATGTTCCCCACCTAAATAAAATGTCCTAATTTATGTATGAGATTTTACATTTTTTCTTCCTCTTTGGATGATTTGCTTCTGTAATAAATTAAGTAGCTAGTTTTATTTATCTATTTATTTATTATTTTTATTAATTGATTCATGTGTTTACTTAATTTTATCATAATACATTGTGTGAGAAATAGGAGTGCATTAATGTTTAAAACCCAATTATAAAACAACATGTAACCAAGGTGCCAAGTAAGAGTGATTTCCTAAATATCAATCTCTATTTGGTTATCAAAAGGTCGAGATTCATTTTCCAACATTTTGTTGGGCAACAACTCCATGACACCTACCTCTTAGAGCTCATATATAGATGCCTTCAAGAGTTTACTACTAATAATAAATTAGGCTTAAACCTATTTTTATTATGGATTGGCCAATTTTTAAGTTATAGTGAGCCTCTTTCGATCTTCGATCCTAAAAACAGGCCTTCGAGAGTGAAGCCAAAAATGAACGTGGCTTTGACGTGCATCACAGTGCTAGGGACCAAAAAGACCTTGCTCCTAAAAGCACATTGGGTAAGTTATTTGTAATTGGATTTTGTTTTTATTTATCATATTTACTTTCAAAATTGCATACCTCTTATAGCCTTATAATTAAGTTAGGCATCCCTTTATAGCCCCGGTTTTATCCTGAAATATGCCCTATGTTCACTTAATGTAGAGAGGTGTCAAGGAGACCAGCCAACCCAAGTCTAGTACTAATTGGTATATAAAATGGTGACTTATTTATTATTATACTTATGATGAGTTAGACCTATTGGCATAGTCCAGGCTTGGATAGCCCTAAAGTTTCATCACCCTTAATTCGAGCCAATGTAATGACAATAACTACTTTTCCTAGGTTGTATAACCATAATAATGTTTGCCTACTATATGAACCTTTATATATTAGCCAAACTCAAATAAGTTAGGAGGGTACCGACCAAAGGTTTCCATGCCCTGATCAGCCCTAGCCAATTTGCATGAGTTAGTCAAAACATATAATGGTTTAAACCCATATGCTTGCACTTTAAATTAGAGAGGTTATGCTATCGATTTTTTTCTGTGCACCATATGTATCCATCAAGCACTTTATTGACCAATAGATTTAACCCACCTAGGAAAGAAATTGTACGACCTCCTATGTGGGAGTAATAAGGTTGAATGGCTTTATCTATGCTTATGTGTGTTTGTGATTGACGTTTAACGAAAGCATTCATTGTATTCATACATCATGTACATACCATGGTCATGCATCATTCATAATGCTTCACTCCTAACACCTGATTCTTATAACCATCATAGATTCATCTAGGTGGTCTAGAGGATCAGATGATCATCTTGTTCGAAAATTAATATTCAATTTACCTGGATCAAGTTTAGGGTTGGAATAAAAGGTCAGTTTTAGGTTGGGTTTAAGCTACTTGTAAAAAAACTATTAGGAAATGGGAATAAAAATGAATGATAACCAATTAAATGAGATTGAGAGAGTAACTGATGAGAAAGCAAGGTTTCCATCTCTAAAGGAAAGGTTAACTACTCAATTTCAGGGCCTTTGATAAAGAGGGATGAATTAGATTTGAGGCTAGATAGATGGTTTTAACATTTTAAGAAGAGATTGATAGCCATGATTAGTGGGTTGGTGGCTTCTATAGCACCAAACACTAAAGCTCAACCTATTGCACCTATTTGCGAGATAGTAGAGCCAACTCATATTGGGGATGCTACCGTAATAGATGCTACTGTGCCTTATGACCCACTAAGAAGGGAAAGGAGGCATGACCTTGAGAATGATTATATTGAGGAGAAAGATGAGGATTACGCTCCTCTGGTGATGAATATGAGAACTAGAGGTCTTAATATTGAGGATGTAGCCTTTAAGAATATGAAAGAGAATGTTAAAGCAATGTCTAGGTTATTGTCTGCTAGTAGGGGAATTAACCCGAGATAGGTATTTAGATAGAGATGAGTTACTTCCTTAAAGGTTCAAAATGCATGATTTGCCAAGGTTTGATGTTACCTTAGACCCTTATACACATGTTAAACAATACACATTAATCATGAAAAGGAACACCTTGACCAAGAAGTAGAAGGTGGAATATTTTTATTAAACTTAACGAGGCCTACAATTAATTGGTATAATTGGCTGGATAAGTAAACCAAGAAGGATTGGAATTTGCTGACCGAGGAGTTTCTCAAATAGCATGAATGTAATAGCAAGATGGATCTTACCTTGAAAGACTTTGAATTGCTCTATTAGAAGCATAATGAGTCTTTTCATGATTACCTTAAGAGGTGAAGGAATCGAGTAATGGAGATGATGAGAAAGCCTGACACAGTTGACCAAATTAGGCTCCTTATTTGAAATGTAAGTCCCTATTTGAAGGATAGCCTCAAGATGAAAGGTCTAAAGGATTTGAAGTCCTTTAAGGATATAGCAATAGAGGTTGAAGGGGAGTACTGGGCTAGAAAGGCCAATAATAAGGGTACAAAGAAAAACTTTGGCAATGACAAGGTAGTCGGGAATAGAATTAGGGTGAATAAAGTAGGGAAGATAGCTAAAGTGTATGCTATAGAGGCATTATTCTAACCTTGGTAAGTTACTATTTTTGGTGTTAGATCAACTGAAAAAGGAAGGGAAGCTTCAGCCATTGCCATCAAGGCCTATAAAGAGCCAAGAGTTACCCCATCATAAGGAAGATCAGTATTGCACTTACCACTAGCATACTAGGCATTTTACTCAATATTATCCCACCTTAAGGAATGTAATTCAATATCTGGTAGACAACAAATAGATTTTGGATCCTAAAAAAGGGATAAGAAGAAGATATGAGGAAATAATGTAGTACCGCCTTTAGTGTTCATGATTGGGTGTAATATGCCCAAGTGACATGTCATGAGAGACCTGTATAGGAATGAGTACATGGTTATTTCTCATCCTAGTAGTAAAGTAGCAAAGCCAAGTGAAGAAAATCTGTAAGTTTCAATGATTGATTGTTGGGATTCCCTTACTAAAGGTGAAGATGAAGGGATTGTAATGCACATTTATAATTGGAGTTTAGCCAGTGAGAGTGTCCTGTAAGTAAAGAAAAAGAAGAAAGTAAAGGTAGTCACTAGAAGTAAAAGGCTGGTCCTAGAGATTGAAAGGCAACCAGCCCATATTGCAATGCCTATAGAGAAAAAAGTTGAGGAAAATTAGATAATAAAGTAGCTAAAGAAAATAAAGGCCCATAATACTATTTGGGATTTATTGAGGCATTCTTTATCACATAGGAAAAAAATTGGTAGAAGCTCTAAGTGAGTCTACTATTGCCAATACCATTTCACCTTCCGAGTTGATAGATTTATTCAAATAAGGAGATGGGGAGCATGTTTTGTATTTTGATGTTAATTTGCTTATTAAGGGTAGGAATCATAATTGCCCTCTTGATATCAAAGCTCAAGTGAATTGTAAGTACACAACATGTGTGATGATGGATGATGAGTCTTCTATCAATGTTAATCCTTTGGTTGCAGTCCCTACTTTTGGGCTAAATAAGAGCATGCTGAACAAGTCTAATTTGACCATTCGTGCTTATAATAACTCTAAGCGGTAATTTGCTAGGACTTTTAAGGTTATAGTGAAGATAGGACCTATTTAAATCTATGCTGAGTTTGTGGCGTTGACAATCCTTGCCAATTTCTCTGTGTTACTTAGGAGATCAATGACCTCATTCTAACAAGTGTACTAGATTGGCTAGTAATATAGGGAATATAGATTAAGATTCCAAATATCATATCCAAGAGAACATTGATTGCTAAGCCCAAAATCCATAAGTGAGTTAAATTAATCTAAGAATATTTCTAAGTTTTTTATTTCAAAGACAAGAATTAAACTAAATTAGCAATTAAATAAAATAAAAACAAAAATTAGACTAACATGAATTAAACATAGAGTAATAACTAAAATACTTATGCCAAAAGACATTCCACCTCAATTTCAAATGCATATAACTTAGTTAAAGGTAATGCAATATATTATGGAAAAATAGCAATAAATTCATATAACTTCTAAGAGTATCTTTTTAAGCATTAAATTTCCTTACTCAGAATAATTTAATACTTAGCATAAAAATCCAGTTGATGAACTCCTAAATATTGGTCAAACCCTTTCTCAAGAAATCCCACTTCCATTCATTCTTAATTCACCTCTTTATAGCCTTAATTCACCTAAAGTTAATACACAATTACCACGTTTTCCAGAAAATAACCATACATCAAATTAAATGAGTTAAACTATGAACATGCATACCTTAAGTCAATATTACATTTGATTATTAACCATTTGTCAACAAATCAACCATCAGAATAAATATAACTCAAGATAAGGATTTCTGCTGAGGAACTAAAGCTTTGCTTCACATGCCGAAATATGCCAAGTTTATAAAAGATCTATGCTAAAAAAAAAGAAGCTAGAAGGGGTAGGTACTATCTAATTATTTAAAAATTGTAGTGCTTTTTTACCAATAAAATTCTAGCTAAGCTAGAGGACACCGGTAGTTTCACACTACCTTGTGAATTAGAAGGGAATTTTATAGGAAATGCATTATATAATTTTGGATCCAGCATTAATTTTATGCCATACTTTATTTACAGGAAGTTAAAACTAGGAGATATCATGGAGACAAGAATGACACTTCAACTAGTGGATCATTCAGTTGTTGATTGTTTGCTTTTTTTCATTTAGGTTTAATTGGTTCGATATTAGTAAGTCTCTAAAATTAATGTGCACTTTAGGCCTATTTTTAGAAAATAAGAAAAACCATTACATGAAGGTAATCGAATAGAAATTCTAGAGCATTAGGCCCTTCCTCATCACTCTTTAAAGCATTGATAGCAATTCGAATATAGAGCTTAAAATGGTTTAGGTAGGTTGTCTTTGTAAGCCTCCAAAAGACTTTTTTGACCTACCCGATACTAATTATTTCCCTTTGCAAAACCCCTTTGAGCTTATATGGATTGCGTACCAAATTATTTATCTTTGATACATTTATGAAATTGTCCTAGCCTTAAAACCTTTTTCTTACCCTTTCAGAACTGGTCAATCTTAGAGTGAGTAAGAGAAAAATATGTTTCGGGATTAAAAGAGAGATGAGCTAAATAAGGGTTGAATGTCAAAGAAACTTTAAGAATTAAATTATCTTGTGGATGTCCAGGATTATTTTTAGAATGTAGTGCATTTAGTGGCAATGTTAGTAAGCCCCCTTAAAAAAAATTCCAGAAAGAAGAGAAGAAAAAGAAAAATAGAATTAAATAAATTTTTGTCTTATAGCTTGTCATAAGTGTGGGGTAACTTGCTGAAGTTAGAGAAGGAACTTTAGCGTTTATAGTTTGATCAAGCAATGGCACTGTCAAGTGAATATTTTTAGTGCAGTCCTTCTCTTAGAAATCTAAATTTAGAGTAACATATGATACATTCTGCGAAACCTAACATTTAACAACTTTTTTGAATTAAGAAAAGGGTAGAAAGTAAGTTGAAAATTTTTGAGTGCATTTAGGGTGAGTGGAGTTATTGAATGGTTGTTCTATTTTGCATATCTTATACTTTTCTTTGTTATTCATACCATAACCATGTTACAACCCATCTTAGACCAAGTGATCTTACTTTTTTTTAGAATTATTTGCAAAAATGATCTTCTGGTTCAAGTGTTAAAGGAAAGGCCTATGGTGTCTCTTGAATCTCAAGAGTAAAACTGCATGTGCAAAACTTTGCATATGAATTCTTTTCTTGGTTGTCAATTTGCACTAGAGTTTTATAATTTTGAAGTTATCATTAGGCCTAGCATATACATGTTAGGAAATTAGCTAGTATGATTTGAGCTAATTTTTTTCCGATTTAGGGTGACAGTTAGTGACTTTAGCTGTAGTGTTATTTAGCTTTCCTTGAATTTGTGATTTCTATATCTGAGTTTGAATATGTAGGAATTTTGTTGTGTAGTTGCTTAAGGGCGAGCAAAAGCTAAGTATGGTGTAGTTGATAACTCCGATTTAGTGTTTATTTTCAGTGTATTTTTACCTGTATTTTATATCTCATTTTGCAATTTTTTCTTATTTTAAGTGTTAAATTTATCTTTTATGCCAAATAGGATTATCTTAAGATTTATGAAGTTTTTGAGTGATTAATGGTACAATCTTGAATTTTGTGCAAAAAAAGTGTCTAGCACTCGACTGAGACCATTTGTCTCAACCGTGTGCCTTACAGATCCTAAAAATGCACCATTTCACCAAGGGACTTGGCTGAGACCAGTTATTTCGATTGCGTCTAATGCAGAGTTTGAGGTTGATTCGGGCCAAAAGGGTATGCATTATTGAGACCATTTGTCTCAGTCATTTGCTGCTGTTACAATACTTTTTTAACCGATTGGACTCAAATGACACCATTTGTCTTAACCATGTCCCATTCCAGATTGGTATAAATGCTGCATTCTATCTAACTGAAAAGGAGATCTTTTTAGACTTTTAAATTCTAGGGCTTTCCTCTATACTTTTAGCTCATAGTTCTTCACACTTTAGCATTTTTACATTTAGTTTTTATAGATTTACTTGTAGAAATTACAATTTCATTATACTTTATACTAAAAATACAAAAATACATAGTCATAGTTTAGTATATATTAAAGTTCTAGTTTTCAATCAAGTTCAGCTGGAAAAGAAAAGGAGAAGCTACTACAACTTCAGATCTTCAACTTTAAATAGATTTAAGAGTTTCTTCTTCCCTTTTCCTTGTCATTTTCATTAGGAGTACTGAGTAGTTATTTTGTTATTTTCGGATATTTGAATCTCCTAAACCATGTAAGAATATGGGTTTTTTTGTTAATTATATTTATTAGATGTTTATTTTCTCTTGTGCTTATCTTGGTATGGATATTATTCAAGTATTTATTCTATTAATATTATTCTAGTTGATGGATTTATGCTTGTTTAATAGCTGTGTCATGCATGCTTTGTTTTTCTTCACATGTTCTATAGTTTTGATGGCTAGATCTAGGTTTTGTGTGCTCTAAAATTAGAAAAGAGAGGAAAATGAAAGGGTATTGGAGTACTAAGCTTCAAAATGGAATACTTGTAATACCCATATACCATTGTACAGTACGAATAGTGATAAGATGTCTCAACAGTATGATAGTTGTGAATTTTGCTACACTAGACAATCCGATAGTTTTTTTTTCTCAAACATAAATAACATTCATAACCATAAATCATAATTACCATTTAAATATAATTATAACTAAATACTACACTTTTAGGAAACTATAAATTACAGATCTATCTATACTTAAATCGAATGCATCCAATTAGCACACATATACATGCCATATCTATTTTCTTCCCTCGCTTTCCTCACTTTTCTCGATCTTTTGCAAAACCTCGGCCACTTTAATTCTTCTTACTTCTATGACTTGCGTGTAGTAATACACTACATGCTGAACATTAAAATACTAAGTGGTAGATATATATCCCAAACTTTTCATAATATTATACACACGCAGTCATGTACACAAACATTCAAACATAAGCATTATTTATACATTAATTATTTCATTTACTGTTTTGATATATACCTTAACTTAATATTATTTCGGTCAATACTAATATTATTCTTAATTTTTTTTATACATTGATTCTATTTAACCTTTATTAGACAATTACAATTTTTTTTATACCTAATTCCTTATCAATAATTTGGTCTAAATTTAACAGTAATATAAACATGTACAATAATTCCTTTATGTTACTCTTCCATGTTATTTTATGTATACTCTAACTATTATTTTACAATTCTGTTAGAATTACTAACATTAATTTTGTTTCTATCAATTCACCAACTTACTATATATTTTCACTTATGTTAATTTACATTATAATTTAACTATCTCATGAACCATTTAATTCTTTACATATATTCACATCAGTTATATTTCTATTTCTATTGTTGTTTCTCTTATTATGTTAATTTAACCATCAAATCCGCACTATCCTTAAATCGCCTCTGTTGACCACGTTTTCATTCAAAATGCAATTAAATCCTTCTACTAGCTTTGTTATTATCAATTTACAATTTATACTAACATTATTATTTTATTAATGTACAATAAATGTCACTTTATTCCTTTAACTACTTTCAATGACAAATTACCTATCAAATTTACAATTAAATCTTTCCACTGAACTCATTATGGTCAATTTATATTTTAGTCTTCTGACTTTTCAACATTTACAGTTTTATCCTTGAAACATCATCTTATTTATAGTTATGCCAGTAGTTATTCAAATTCCACACTTAAATCATAAAAGCGTCTAATAATTATTCTAGTTTACTAAATAATTAATCATCTTATAATTCAACTGAATTAGATGTATGCAATTTTTCATAATTTATATTCCATAACATTATTATTATTATTATTATTATTATTATTATTTAATTGCACAATACATTAACTTTATATTTCCTTATAGCTACACTCAATAACCAATTATCAAATTAATTTATAATGGAGTCTTTAAACTTTAATCAAACTATGATTTTGAACTCATTTTTATGAACAATTAAAATTGAGCAGTTATGCTGCAAATTTTTGTTTATAATTCATTATTTAACAAGGACAATTACTAATTGGCCCTTACATTTTGTTTTTGTGCTTAATTACAATTTAAACACTACTTTTCTTGCCATCACTTATACTCTCATTGCTTTCATTACTATTAACAATGCTAACACTGGAATTGACATTACTTTTGTAACCATTATTAAGATTAGTTCTACTTTCAATATTGGTGCAATTCAAATTTCATAATATATATATATATATCATTTACATTATATTTATACCTTTCTTCTTAGTTGCACTGACACCTCTTTCATTCTCACTTAGCACTAAATTTATTACTCAGACTTATTATTAACATTCACCTATTATTAATACTATCACTGCTTTATTTATTTTAATAAATTTATTATCATACCCATTTAACTCTTTGATTGCCAAGATTATTATTAACATTAACAGTTTCACTACTGCCATCCTTGTTATTATTTTATCATTTAATACAAATTTTAACTTTACTCAAATATATTAGTATTTATAAGTCTTTATACCTTAAATATACTCGATACTGTTATTGCTTCTATTATCCTTTATCCTTTATTTATCAAAACTAAACGTGGAATTTGGGTTACCCGCTCATCCACGTTAACCCATTTACATGCCACTTTTAATTTTCCATGCAATTTTCATTTCTTGTTTTAGTCATCCTTTGTGCTTTCCTTTTTTTTTTCTTTTGTTATTATTTATCATTATTATTATAAATCTTAAATTTTATTATACAACCCAAATTCTCTTAATTATTGTTATTTACTACAAAATTTTTAAACTACTTTATAGTTCTTAATTTAGGCTAACATTATCAAATTGCTATTTAATCCTTCATTTTCATTCAAATTTCCAATTTTGCCCTTCTTTTTTGTTATATATACAATTTTACCACTACTTTTCTATTTTTCATTCTTAATTAAATACTTTCCGTGGAAAATATTCAACATTCCATGCAATCATCCTCTTATTTCATTTATATTTTTATTCCCTTTTACTCCTTTATTATCTTTTTTTTAAAAAAATCTTAACAAATTATTTCTTTTTTTTTTTTTGAAACTAAGAACACTGTATTAAGATAGATCTGCCAAAAGAGCAGAGAAAATACAAGAAGGAGGGGACAAGTCCCAATACTTAAGACCTGACATAGAAAGAGCAGCTCGAGCTAACAAGTGAGCCACCTCATTCACAGATCTCTTAACAAATCCAAAATGGATATTAACTAAAGGAGCATAAATAATCTTGCAATCGCTAATAACAGACCCAAATTCAGAAAAATCACAAGAGTTCGACCTTAAAGCAAAGAAAACAAGTTGGGAATCAGTTTCAAGCTTAACTGAAGCTAAATTTCTTCCCTTAATCCAGCTGAGGGCTTCACAAACACTAAGAGCCTCTGCAATTTTTGGATCCAAAGCTCCTACAACAGTCTTACAACCAGCAAAGATGAAATTTCCAGCATGATCTCTAACAACAAACGCAAGTCCAGTTTTGAGATTAGAATAGGAAATCGAAGCATCAGTATTAATCTTCAAGAACCCAAAGGGAGGTGGGAACCACTTCACCGATGAACCAGCAACACCACCACCCGAATCCACCTTTGGTAACTTAGCCTCCTTCCACTCCCTCAAAATCGAGCAAGCCATAAACCAAACATCAGAAGTAGTTGATCTCACCTTGTTCCAGATTAAGTCATTTCTGGCTTTCCAGATGGCCCAGCAAACAACTATGGCCAAACCACCCTGCAGATCATCCAGTCGAGAGAGCAACAATTTAGCCCAATGTAAAAAATCCACACCAGCATTTGGAACAGACCCAATATCAGAACAACACCAGACACTACGAGCAAACCTACAATCAACCAAAACGTGAAGGATAGATTCATCTGAATCATCACACATAGGACAAGAAGGATTATCAACCACGCCTTTAATCTTCAGCAACTCACGAATAGGAAGGCAAGAATGCAGTGAACGCCAGAAGAAATGTTTAATCTTACTGGGAATAGCAAACTGCCACAGCATCCTCCAATCAAAAGAACCCAGCAAATCAGAAAAAGGGTAGTCACTCGAATGAACAAAATGTAACCACTTTTAACAGAGTAAATACCAGATGTCTCCAAGCTCCATTGCCATTCATCTTCCTTATTAAACCAAGAAATAGGTATTTTGAAAATAAGATTGCTATCTCGAGAATTAAACAAAGAAAGGATCAAAGAATAATTCCACCTAGCTGGTTTTAACAAATTATTTCTCATTTTCCTTTTCTTCACAAATTTCAATTTCATGCCATTATTTATTTATTTCTAACATAATTTTACTATTATTTCACTTTACGCAACTTATTCCGCGTTCTTCACATTAAAAATATTACATTAACAAACTGAGATATACTCAAATAAATTTCAAAAAAGCTCAATAAATTATTAAACACTCATTTTTTTACTCTATATTTATTTTCATACATTATATTTATTAAATCATCAAAATTCTTCATGTTCAAGCTTATGCCCTTATTCGGCCAATACATGGGTTTATATACCAATGATGCTATATTCATATTTTCCACGCCAAATATCACTTTCCAATTTAAATACCAGTAATCCATACTTAAATCAATTTATGCATACAAATTTTACAATCTCACATACAAGCATACACTTAAACATATGAAAATTAAATGAAAAATAAAAGATTGTGTATCTGCTAACCTTGAATTTTCCCTTTCTAGCTTGATTCTCCTTTTTCCCTTCTATGGTCAAATCTTTCCTTACAAAGATTCCTTAATTTTAATCTTCTATAATTAAAAATATACATCAAATTATGCTTCATACTTTTCCTTCACTCTTCTAGTCCTGTCCTCACTTATTTTGAGGTTTTGATATGGCTAGAGGTTGATTTGGGGCATTAGAATTATTTAAGGGGTGTAATTTAGCGGAATTGGTTAAGAAAGTGAAAGAAAAATCAATAATTCTATGGAAAAAAAAAGATGGTCTGCCATGGATGAATGTGGAAAATGGGGGAAGTTTATTGATTTCCAGATTTTTTTCTACCCTTTTTATAGCTTCTCTTATTAATCCAAACCTTGGTCCAATAATTGGGCCAACCCGAAAGCCCAATTCACTTAATTAGCCATTATTTGGTTCTAATTTATTTTTACTACTTTCCAAGATTAATTCTTCATAAAAATGCTTTCATAATTTTTAAAATGTGTAAGAATGTGTATAAGGGAAATACTTCTCTATTTGATTTGGAAATCTATTTGAGCTTAAATTCTTCCCAAATTGTACTATTAAACTCTATTTAATGCCTATTTTTTCATTTGATAGTTAACCAAAACTTTCTGCCAAGTCAACCATCCTAGTATTTCACTAGCCTAAGCATATTTAACACTTATACACTCTTAAATTTTTATATACTATTCTAGTGTAATTGCTCCAAAAATTGTCCTAGTTTTACTTTTCATGCTTTATAATGTACCATACATGTCTGATATAAGCTTTAGGGTGTTACAATACTAGTTTATATCTAGGTCTTGGGATTCGTACTTATGTTGGCTATCAGATAAGCTTCAAAATGGAATACTAGCGATTTAGATGGGTTGTCCACATCTGAGATATATTAATGTTTTGTTAAAATGAACCTTACATAGGGATGGGGAGGATTAGATTCCTAAACATCTTTAGCCTTTGTTATTTTATCTATTTAATATATTCTATTTTTATTGCCTTGTTTATTCATACTCTGTGTTTTATTTACTTTTATGTTAATTATTTTAATCATTAGACACAACAAAATAACAAACAATTAGGATATTCTTTAAAACATATAGCATCAATCAATCATTTTTTATTATGCAATTCTTATTCCATAGGGTTCAATATTCACCGGTCTTAAAAATATGCCACTTTATTACTTATGAATTCAGTACACTTGCTAAAACTCGACCAAGGTTTATGGCTATGATTGGTGGGATGGTGGCTTATGTAGCACCTAATATCAAAACTCAACTTGTAGCACCTACTCATGAGATAGCAAAGCTGACTCCTATTTGGGATGCATCTATAGCTAATGTTACTATACTTCAAGACCCACCTAGGAAAAAAAGAGGAATGATCCTAAGGATGACTTTATAGAAGAGGAAAATGAAAAGTATGTCCCCCCAGTCATAAACATAAGAATTAGAGGTCTTAATGCTAAAGATCTAGCCTAAAAGAAGATAGAGGAAAAGATTAAGGATTGTTCTAGCTGTGATCTGATAACAAGGGAATGAACCTTGAAGATAGGGATTTAGATAGAATTGAGCCATTGCATAAAAGATTTAAAATGCCTAACTTGCTAAGGTTTGATGGGACCTTGGATCCTTTAGCTCATGTGAATCAATATATGTTGATTATAAAAGGCACCACCTTGTCCAAGAAATAGAAGGTGGAGTACTTTTGCCTAAGTTTGATTGGGTCTATAATAGATTGGTACCATAGGCTGGATAGACATATCAAAGAAGATTGGGATCTATTGATTGAAGAATTATTTAAGCAACATTATTGTAGCATTAGGATGGTAGTTACGTTAAATTCCCTCAAGTTGCTTAAACAAAAACATGATGTATCCTTTCATGAATACCTCACTAGGTGAAGGAATAGGGTGATGGAGATGAAGAGAAAGCCTGATACAGCTGATCATATCAAATTGTTTATTAGGAATACAGGCTCATACCTGAGGGATGGTTTGAAGATGAAAGGTCTAAAGGACTATAAGTTATTAAAGGATATAGCCATAAAAGATGAGGGTGAATATTTAGCTAGAAAGGTGAGCAACAAAAATGCGAAGAGGAACTTTGGTAATAAAAAGGCAATAGTAAATAGTAATAGGTCAAACCAAATTGGGAAAATCATAAAGTGTCTGCTACAGAAGCCAGTCAAAGATATTACTCTAACTTTAGTAAGTCGCTATCTTAGGCATTAGATAGGCTAAGAAAAAAGGGGAAGCTTTAACCACTGTCCCTATAGCTTGTGAAGAGTCAAAGGCTTCTCCATCATAGGAAAGATGAGTATTATGCATGCCATCAGCATACCAGGCATCTGATCGATTACTACCATTCCCTGAGAAATAAAATTCAGGATTTGATGGATAATAAGTAGATTTTAGATCCTGAAAAGAGAGATAAGAAGAAAAAAAGGTTACAATGTTGTACCACCTCTAGTGTTTATGGTTTAGTCTTGTATACCTGAGTGGTATGTCACAAGGTATATATATGGGAATAAGTACATGTCCATTACTCATTCCACCCCTAAAGCAATAGAACAAATTGAAGAATATCAGTCAATTTCAATGATTAACCATTAGGATACCCCTACAGAAAGTGAGCATAAAGGGGGCTTGGTATCCATTGATATTTGGAGTTCATATATTGAAGGAAATGAGGAAGTAAGGGGAGGGAAGAAGGTTAAGGTAGTCCGGAGGAGTGGGAGAGTGGCTTAAAAGAATGAGAGGTAAATAATTCTTATTGCTATGCCTACGAAAATAGAGGTTGAGGATGATCAGATAATCAAATAGCTAAATAAGGTAAATGCATAGATATTCATCTGGGATCTACTAAGAAATTTTCCCTCACAGCGGTAGAAGCTAGTTGAAGTGCTGAGTTGATCTATTATCGCCACTACTATCAAACCTTTTGAGTTGATAGATTTTGTTAAAGAGGGAACAAGAGAGAATGTTGTGTACATTAAAGCAGATTTACTTGCTAAAGGAAAAAATCATAACATCCCACTATACTTTAAGGCCTAAGTGAATGGTAAGCATGTAACATGCATGATGGTGGATGATGGGTCATCTATTAATGTTTTTTCTCTGGTGGCAATTCCAACTTTTAAGTTAAATAAAAGTATGCTAAACAAGTCTAACATGTCTATCTCCACCTATGACAACTCTATGAGACAAGCTGCTGGAACCTTTATGGATGTGGTGAAGATAGGACCTATTGAAACATAAACTTAATTTGTAGTGTTGCCCATCCTAGCTAACTTATTTTTACTGCTAAGGCGACCATGGTTTCACAAGCTAGGTGGAGTACCTTCCACACAACATCAGATGATTAAAATCCCCCATGATGGTCAAGTGGTCACTATTAAAGTTGGAAGAGAGAATTAAGTGTCTGTACTTAAGATAGCCAAACAACCTATCAGTGGGTTCCATATGTCTACCATCAGTGATGAAGAAGGTAAAGGTAACTTTGTGCATTACCCCAAAGTGGTTAATATGATGAAAAATATGAACTTTTTACTTAGTACTAGTTTAGGCAAGATTTCTTAAGGTCCTCAGATTGCTATAGGTGCTAAGGGTCCATTAGAAGGATAAGAAGGGGTTAGGCTTCACTAATTCTAGTTAAAAAGGTAAAGGGAAGGAAACAGAGAAAGAGATTCCCTATATCTATTAGAGCTTTGTGCTAGCTTTAGGTATTTGCCTTTACTGTAGGGGGAATGAACCTGAGCTGATAAGGGATGAGCTAGTGCTAGGATTTGAACTATTTAATGATGTATTTAACTAGGAATAGGGGATTATCAAGCCATTTGAGGCTTTTTGGGATGAAAAGATTCTGCTGCACCATTCTATTTGGGATAAAGAAGCACTTAAAGAGATTTTGATAGAAAAGCTGCTTGCAGTCCAGCTAAAAGGAAAAAAGAAGGTCGAGGTCAAGGATCCATCAAAGGCTAAGATTTGAGAGACATCTAAGGCTACAAAAAATGAAGATGATGCTTTTATTGATATTATTTATGTTCCTGAACTTTTTTATGAGAACATTCGTTGCTATTTTGATTACATTAATAAGATGAAAATTTTGCATACTTGTGTGATGTTTCTTTTAATTTTAATATGCATAATCATGATTATGAACCATTCATATTTAACATTAAATCTATAAACACATGTTTATTTAATCTCAAAACAAAAGAAAATCCAAAAAAAATTTATTGGTGTCAGACATAACTCCTAAAGAGAGAAAAATTTAAAAGAATTTTTTTAAAATATGAAAAGGTATTTGCTTGGATCTTTAAAGATATGTTGGGAATAAATAGGGAAATTGGTAAATATTGCATCCCAACATATCCAGCATATAAATCAGTAAAGTAAAAAATCAGGAGACTTAGAGCAAAGTGGACTGAGAAGGTTAAAGATGGAGTCAGGAAGCAAATAGAGGCTAAGTTCCTAATAGAAGTTTATTATCCCACATTGCTAGCAAATGTGATTCTTGTATCAAAAAAGGGTGGAAGCGTCAGGGACCGTGTAGATTATAGGGATCTAAATAAGGTTTGTCCTAAGGATGATTTTTCTTTACCCCACATAGATGTTCTAATTGACAGTGCAACAAACTTTGCCATGTAAAGTTTTATGGACGGATATGCAAGGTATAATCAGATTTTAAACATGATATTGTACCAAATTAAAACAATCTTCTTAACTATATAGGGTGCATATGCCTATCTAGTTATGCTTTTTGGGCTTAAGAAAGTAAGAGCTACCTATCAAAGGATGGCAACTAAGATGTTGGATGACTTGATTGATAAGGAAGTGGAGGTATATATTGATGACATGATGATAAAGTTAGTTACCAAAGAAGGTCATTTTTAGCCACTATAAGAGATCTTTTAGAGGATTGATAAGCATAACCTTCATCTTAACTTGAAGAACTGTATCTTTAGAGTTACCTTAGAAAAGCTTTTAGGGCATGTAGTGAGCCAGAGAGTATAGAAATATACCTTAACAAGGTAAGAAGCATTAGGGAAATGCTGGTACCCCAAAAAGGAAAAGGAAGTTAGAGGGTTCCTGGGGAGAATTTGGTACATAAGCTGGTTTATAGTTAAGTTGACTTTAATATACAAGCCAACATTAGAGCTGCAAAGGAAGGATCAACCAATGGTATAGAATGAGGATTGTCATAAAGTAATTGATACCATCAAGGAAAATTATTTGCATCCACCAGTGTTAAGACTGCCTCAAGTAGGTAAAACTCTAATTTTATATCTGGCTATAAAAGATAATTTAGTAGGGATAATGATGGCTCAGAAGATGATTTCAGGATCAAGTATATGGTGTACTACATCAGCATGAAATTTCTCCCCTATAAAGTAAAGTACATAGAAGTTGAAAAGATCTATTTGGTAATCATATAGGCATCTAAGAAGCCGAGACACCACTTTCATTCCTATAAGATATAAGCAATGTCTAAAGAGAATCTTCTATGTTATTTGCATAAAGTGCCTTCGTTTATAGGAAAGATGGTTAATCCTTTTACAAAAGTTTAACATAGTATACATCACTAATAAAACCACTGCAGGGAGAGCAGTAGCAAAGTTTCTAGTTGATTAACCTTTAAAAGGGGAGGAAGTGGCCTATAAGTTTCCTGATGAGCTCATCACGGCTATAGCGATGTAAGGTTGGCAGATTTACTTTGATGGTACTGTGAACAATAATGGAGTAGGTGTAGGAGTTATCTTGGTAACCCTAGAAGGAGAGAAAATACCACTATCTAAGAAGATAAGTTATAAATCCACTAACAACGAAGCTGAATACGAAGCCTTCATTTTTGGATTAGAAGCCTTGCTAGTTGTGGGAGAAAAACTCTCGAAGCTATTTGGTGATTCATCTTTGGTAATTTACCAAGTGAGGGGTGAATGGTCAGTTAAAGAAGAATGATTGTTGCCAAATCTAAAATGTCTAAAACCTTTAAGCAACCAATTCTAGGTTTGAACTTTTGGGTATGTGAATAGGGAAGAGAATTAGTTAGCAGATACTTTAACCACTTTGATATCAATATGGGATAATTTGAAAGGGATATGATTGAAGCATGTATTGATTTCAATTTTTGATAAGCCATGCTTTGAATATGAGTAGATCATAGATATCGAGGTGGATGATAATGAGCTTTGGTATTATAACATTAAGAATAACTTAGATAAGTCAATGTTCCCTAAGTAAGCTATTGAAAAGGATAAGAGAATGATTCATAAATTGTCAACCGAGTTCATTACTTTTGGAGGAGTTCTCTACAAGAGATAGCTAATGGAATCTAGTTAAGGTGTTTGGATGAAAAAAAGCGAGAAAGGTTATGAAGAAAGTGCATGTAAGAGTGTGTGGAGCCCATTTGAATGGTTTAGTTTTCGATAAGAAGATTATATGTTAAGGGTTTTTTTGTCTCACAATAGACAATGATTGTTACAAATATGTCAAGAATGCGAACAATATGCAGACTTGAAGCATTTGCCTATTTGAGAGCTATGCAATCTCACATCACCATGGCCATTCATTGCATGAAGCATAGATATCATAGGTATGATCCATCCACCCACTTGAAATCGCCACAAGTTCATTATAGTAGCCATTTATTACTTCATCAATTGGATAAAAGTATAATATTTTAAAAAAGTAGATAAAAGGGATATGGCCAAGTTTGTCAAAAAGAAACTAATATGCATATACAATTTGCCTTATCATATAGTATTGGATAATGGGTTACAATTTTTCGATCAAGCAAGATAGATGCTTATCAAATACGAGGTTCAATATCATAAATATTCTCCCTGTAGACCTCAGGCGAATGGTGCAATTGAAGCATCTAATAAGAAGGATTCTAGCTAAGATCATTCAAACTTTGAAAGATTGGGCTGATAAATTACCCTTCATATTATGGGGTTATAGGACTATAGACAGATCTTTAATGGGAGCTACTCTATTTTCCTTAGTCTATGGGACAAAAGCAGTACTATTAATAGAAATTGAGCATCAATCTTTGAGAGTCATTTTGGAAGCTAAGATACTAGAAACTAAATGGGTAAGACAAAGAATGTCACACCTTAACCTATTAGATAGGGATAGAATAAGGGCATATTGTCACAATCAAGCTTATAAGAGGAGGATCACTCACTCATTTAGGAAGGAAGTTAGGAAACACCCACTAAAAAAAGGAGATCTGGTGTTCAAGCAGATGAGGTCGAGAATTTTAGATATTCGAGGCAAATTTAGGCCTATATGGGAAGGACCTTTCATACTTAAAAAGCTATTGCCTAAGGGAGATGTTATTTTGTTAGATAGTGATGGCAACGAATTCTGAAAGTCGATGAATATAGATAGACTGAAGAGGTTTCATGGTTAAGAGAAAAGAGAAAAATAAGAGAATAAACGCCTCGCTGGCTGAAAATCAAAAAAATGGAGGACTTTCTAAAATTGAGCACCTCATTATGGTGAAAATTTTAAAAAGTCATCTTGGGCAAAAATTATAGGCTAAGAGCAAATAATCAATTAACCCGAGATGGCTAATTGATTGCATGAGTTTTGATGATTGTGAAATTTCAATTCAAGATTAAATAATACATGTTATTAGGGTAATATCAAATATTAATCATACGTATTAAAATTAGAAAGAAATGCTATGCATTAATGATAAAATCATCTATATAACAAAAGTAGCTTATTTTTTTACATGTTTAAAATTAAAGTGTTCAATGAAAGTATAACATAGTCAGACATGATATGTAACTAATCTTTCTATATCACCTTCACCTCATTAGGATCTCGAATAATCCAGAGTTTATTGTCAGTAGTCAGACTAGTGACCCATTTCTTGTAGGAGGAAAAGGTGGTCAAATCACAGTTATCAATATCAGGAATGGTTATCCTCACTAGGAGCCAGGACCAAATCCTCTAATAATACTCTAACATAAAAGAAAAGGCAAGTGTACTAACACCAAAACCCAATGGATACCTGACGATGCCTTACCTATCACCAATCTAGCAAGCATATCCGGCAATCTTATAAAAGGTGGCGCAATGCAATCCACACAAAGGAATGCATCTAGTTCCTCGATCTCTGACCAAAGAGGTGATAGGCAGCCAAGTGTACCAAAACTAGATATCATTATCTGTCAATCTACCTAGCCAATTAATTACCTTCCGGACTATCAAAAACTCATGCTAAAAATGCCAGAGTCTGACATAATTCATAAGATAAATACCTGTGGCCCATCCCAAGGAGAAGGCTCTAATAGAAGCTTTATTTTCTCACAAAACCACACCTGAAAAAAGAAGTTGCTAGGGTTAGTTGAATTCATCTCAAGCAAAACTAAGGCAAGGAATAACATGAAAAAAAAATACATGTATTCCAATAAGAAAAACTAGTATAAAACCTACAAGGGGCATACCACCTTCAAAAATAAGGACATACCTAGAGCAATAGGGGACTGCCTATAAAACGAGAGCTAAGGATATGATGAACAACATCTAGGCTAATGATTGTCTCTACAAAAACAAAGAGGAAAGGGTTATACCCCAAGAATACATCATCAACTATACTGCACAACTGATAATCCTCAGTTATGGGATCCTCAGTATGTATCAGTAGACATTAAACAAAGCTAGAGAGCAATACCACATTGAAATTAAAGGTGGGTATATCATCAAAGTCAGCCAGAACATTGATTAGAGGCTCCAATAAGAATGTCCATCTATAGCAAACCAAACCTCTAGCCTTAAAAGGAATAATGCCAAGAGCATGAGCCACCTTTCTAAAGTTTCTAAAAATAAAGGAAGACGGATATGGTCAAGTACCAGGCTTAAACCTAGCATCTACTATAGCATCAAACTCCTCTAGTAGAGGATATAACTTTTGATGAATAAATCTAAACACATAAAACCTTGGGTCCCAATGGCAAACAATAACAAGCAATATGTTCCTATTTAGGGCCACTCTTCTCAAGAAACTCAAACTAGAATAGGGAGCTAAAATGGGGTCCTCCTTAGTTTTAGGGTTATCTAATAGTCAATGTAATTTTTCAAGTCTAAAATTTATGATAAAGGGGATTTTAAGCAGTCTAAAGAACAAAAATGACAGGCTAAAAATACATAACTGAAACGAAAAGCAAAAGAGAGAGAAATACCTAGCAGAAGTTTTTTTGGAAAGTGTGATGTCAAAGGAACAAAGACCAAGAAATTTGAAGCACTATTTATATAAAGTAATGATGGATGGCCTTCCTGCACAAGGAGCGAGTCACAAGCAGCTCGTTTGTCACTTATAAAAGGAAAAAAGTCACTCTTTTGCATGTCCCATACATTGCATGTACATATTTCTTTTTCTTTTTTTATTTTGTAGAGAATTTAAAGGTTTGATAATCAATAAAAATTATCTTGGGTTCCTAGATACAAAAATTCTGGCAGCTTAAGAGACACTATAAGTTTAGGGGTTATTTTGAACTTTTTATGTACATATGTGTAATAAAATATTGTAAAATAATGTCATAATATGTAAAAAGATATAAATAATGTCCTTTAAGCAATTTTAGATAAATAAAGATCAGAAAAAATGAAGAAAAATGATCAGAATGTTAGAGAGTATACCCTAGAGCCCATGTAAAAGGGATGAATTTCATATGTATGAATTTATATTCTTAATAAAAGGCATTATTCATTTATTAATGCTATGTTTAAAAACATGAGTTTGTAAATCTTAAATTAATAAATGAAGTCCTTGATATTATAAACACAGTGCAAAGACAATCATGAAAGTGTTTATGATATGAGGTGTCTATTGCATGCAAATATGTTAATATCTAAATATCCCTAGTCATAGAATTAACAAGATAGGACATTGTTAATTCAGACAGACTAGCACATGTTATGCTTCTTGAATGGTTCAAGTAGTGGTTCTTATAGCTGTTATTATAGAAGATAATCAAAGCTAACATGTGGATGCTTGTTAGAAGAACAAGTTCATTGGAGACCTACAATGAGAATCCTCACATGGATATTAAATCTATATCAGTGAGGAATCTCTTCATAGAGGTTGTGCAAGTATCCTTAGACTTAAGATCACCAAAGTTATCTTAAGTAGCAAGTGGTATATTTTGACTCCATAATTGATTACTTCCAACTGGGAGTGAACATAGTTAGGAGATTGGGTATATCATGACCTACTTGAAGATATTTGAGTGATTGAAAAAGGATTCACCATCCCAGATTTAGTAAGGAAAGTTATCTCGCATAATTCTATAATTGCCTTGTTCAGAGAATCTCTGGCCAGAGTAATATGCCAAGATGGATAGAGATCCATGGAGGTCATTTTGGGAACAATGGTTAAATTAATAGAACATACATAATTAGATTTATATGAGTTGACAGAAATCCATACTTAGAATCTAATTGAGATAAGAGTGGCGAAAGGAGTAATTGCACGGTAACTGTTTCTATGGAAGGGTATAGTCAAACCACGTAACTTTCCTGACATTTTGATAGTCATGATGCCTAGCTAGAGGCTAATAATGACTTTTATAATAGTGTATCAATAATCTAAATATGGATTGATAAAATGATTTAAAGAAGTTTAAATCATGTGAGTTTTGAATGGAACTCACAATTACATATTATACTGCCAATATGGACAGGAACCCAATAAGTTACACACATATAGAGAAAAGGATAAAATGGTAAAATGACAAGGATAATAATATTTGATATTATTATGGGAATAGAGAAGTGAATAAGATAATAATTAATTAAAGAGTTTAATTAATCATGATCATAGAAAATTATTCGCGGAACTTTTGAGAAATGTTCTATAAAATTGGATCTAATTGAAATAATGTATTTCATAATTAATTATTATTGGACTATAAGTGTTATAGAGCTGATATAATAATTAATAGATCCATTGGAGGAATTACAGAGGCCCAAAGAAGTGAAGTTGGCGTAAATACCCTCTAGAAGAAGGGCCACATGCCAACTCCAAAAAGAAGGCCTTAGAGGCCTATTTCTTGGACAAAAATAAATTAAATATGTTACATAAGAGTTATGGATCCTACATATTTAATTTGGTTGGATTTGGAATTCATTGGGTAATTAAATCAAAGTATATGTACAAAGGGCCTAGTTTGTGGGTTTTGTGCATAGTCTTTTGTGAAAGGGCTTAAATTTGATTTAATTAAGCCCAAATAATTATAAATAATTCCAGAAGCCCAATTCATAATTCTCCAGCAATTTTAAAGAGCCAAATCCCATTATGAAGTTGGATTTTTTTAACCTAACTATAAAAATCCAAGAGATGTGGAATTAGGGCTATGTGTGAACAATTAAGAAAAGCTTCTTCTCTCTTTTCTCTCAACCCTAGCTGCCACTCCCAAAAGCTAGCATCTAGGGATTTCGGCCAGCCCTTGTTTCTCCTAATTTTTGGTTCACTCATTCCTTCTCTAGTGTGGATTACTCATTAGAGGTGTTCGATTTTGGACACTGTGGTTTGCGACAATCCGGTGAGAAGGAAAATCAACTGTACAACAAAATCAAAGGTGATTTTTCTTATTTTCATTAATATGTATATTGTAAATTCATGAAAAGATCAGATATATTGGTTAAAAATTTTAAATTCCGCTTATGCATGAGATGCATGTAACCGATAATTCCCAAAATGGTATCAGAGCCTAGTTTTGCCATGAATATACAATTCTATATTTTTCTGCGGAATAAGTTTTATTTTTGAGTTATTTATTTCATGAAGTTTAAAATATCAGATTTTATTGTTCATGAATGAGAAATATTGATTTCTGTATATATGTGATCAAATATATAAAATGAAAAATAAAAACGATTCTTTTGAGAAAACAACCATTGAGAATGGCGTGAATGGCTTTTAATTTTCAATGAAGTTTAGGGGCTTTTCTAAATTAATTTTTTATAGATCCACTCTAAGATCATTTTGATAATAATTTATGTGTTTAATATATGATATTAAGCCATAGGATCAAACGAAATTAAAATCGAACAGGTTTTGCATGAAAACTAGTTTAGTCGAAAAGTTTGATAAATTGGTGTTCTTGGTGTGTTCTTATTTAGAACGATTTTATTCTTCTAAATCTGATATATCTGATATATTAAAGTGTTTTTAATTAATTTTATTAATTAAAATGGGCCTTGAATTAATTGGATTAATTTTAATTCATTAAAACCACTTAATAGGCTTAATTATGTTTACGAACTTGATTTAAATTAGTGAATGACTTGGTGGGCCCAAGGAGCTGATTTAAATTAAATATTATAGAATTTAATTAAGTTTATTAATGGGTTTTAAGGGCTGGAGTAGGCTTGCCTCTCATTCCAAAAGGCCCAAATGGTCCAATAGACACAAAACTAGTTTATGTGTGAACACATTTAGGATTTAATTTTGTGGGTTTCGGCCTACCCTTTATCTTAAGCCCAAAATTGATTCTTTTAATTATTTAATATGATTAATTAATTAAATAATCAATTAATACTTAGTTAATAATCAATTGGATTGATTATTAAGGCAAGAACACATGCATGCAAAAAGGTTTCCTAAAATGAAAGTTTCCAAAATGGAAAAAGTTTCCTAATTTGATCACATTATTAAAATAACTCAAAAGTATGTTTCAAGAGTTGAAACAAAGTTAGTAATCCATTAGTTTATGCATTAGAAATGCATATAATGGTGTATGATTGGCATGATGGATAGTTATGAATAAGGCTTAATGTGATTGAGCATTATACATGTTTTGGCCCAATGAGGACTTTCATGTCCCAGCCACTTGTTTTTGGTTTGTATTTCTTTTTCAAATTGTAATATGTAATTAGATTACTTAGATTAAATTAGAGATAGAGATGGAGATCACTATCAAGGAGCAAGATGGGCTGGATAGAGATCCAACAAGCTTGAAGATAATGTAATTATTTCTTGTTTGAATCATGCATACTACCTAAGTGTGACCTTTTGATTTCCCTTTTGGCTCGGGAAAATCAATGTAGTAAAGTCCATAACTATACCATATTTGCATGCTTATATTTATGTGATAGATATAGGATGCATACCAATGTATGCCAACCATGTATGATGAGACTTAATTAACTAAAACCCTCAAATAAATACTAAGGTATATAAGCCTTCTATTAATTTGAGGAGAACCAGAGTTCTTTATAGTATGGGTTGTTAACCATAGTCAAGCTCACATTATATTGAATATGTTCAAGTCTAATTAAATGGGTTATCTTAGCTAGCCCATTAGTTTTTTAACCACAGTCAAGGCTAATGGTTTTGAAGGCAAGATTAGGGAATGCATATATGATATGCATGCATCAAGAGTTGATAACCTAATGATCCAATAGTTGTGTAGAGACACAATTGGTATAGAGATACCTACCTTTCAAAGGTATGGAGTTTGGCTTGTTGACCACAGTCAAGGTCAAATTACATATCAAGGATTGGATATTGGCCTACTAAGAAAACCATCGGGTTTTCTCGGATTAAATAGTGAGGGTTGTTAATTCGCAATAAAATAATGGGAGTAAATGGATTGATTAAAGACTTAATTAATGCATACATATATATGAACATACTCTCATATGTTTTCTTTTTCAAATCTAGGTCATCATCATGAGCACATCAAACATTAACATACGATCAATCTTGGATAACAAGCTGGTTGGCAGCAACTATTTTGACTGGATCAGGCAAGTGAGAATTGTTCTCGGAGCTAAAAAGATCCATTATGTCTTGGATAAAGATCCACCACCACTTCCATCAGATGATGCCATTGATGAGATCAAAGGCACTTATCGTAAATACATGGAGGATAGTGAAGCAGCAGCATGTCTGATGCTAGGTGCTATGTCCTTGGAGCTTCAGAAGCAACATGAGATGATGGATGCTAGAACCATCATTTTACATCTAGAGGAGCTTTATTCTTATCAGGCTAGAACTGAGCAATATGAGATTGCTTGAGCTCTATTTAGCTGGAAAATGGTGGAAGGCACTTCAGCTGCTACTCATACATTAAAGATGTATGGGTATATTGAGCATTTAAGTAGACTTGGCTATGTAATGGATAATGATCTATACATAGATTTAATCTTGTACTCGTTGCACCTTTTGTGCTTAACTTCAACATGAACAAGATCCAAGTTACCATTCTCGAGTTAATCAACATGCTCAAAATAGCTGATGGATCCTTTAAGAAGGATCCAAAAAGTGTCATGGTTGTCACTTCTGCTAAAGGCAAGAAGCAGAAGAAGAAAAAGATAACCAAGGCGTAGCCAAAGAATGGTGGGATCTCCAAGAAGAAAGTTTCCAAGAAAGAGAATCCCAAAGGAACTTGCTTCCATTATGGAAAGGATGGTCACTGGAAGTGTAACTGCAAGGCCTATCTAGATTCTCTCAAGGAGAAGAAGCATGCCAATGCTTCTACTTCAGGTATTCATATGATTGAAATTAATACTTATTCTATTACTTCAAAATAAGCTTGGGTATTAGATACCGGATGTGGATCTCACTTGTGTAATGATCTACAGGGGCTTAGAAGCTTTAGAAGAGTTGGAAAGGTAGAGATATGTTTGCAGTCAGCTACTGGATAGAACATTTCTACAACGATTGTGGGGACTTACCATTTGCCTTTTCCAAGTGGATTAGTACTGGAATTGAATAATTGTTATTATGTTCCAGCTTTATCCAAGAGTATTATTTCTTTCAGTTGTTTATTAAACGATTGTGACATTTCTTTAAAGGACAAGTGTTGTTACATTTTTAAGACCAATATGTTTTATGCAAAAGCTATCATTGAGAATGGTCTATTTGTTCTTGATTTAATTAAAGAAGTGCATAATGTGGATACTAAGAGAATGAAACATGATAATCTAAATACCTCATACTTATGGCATTGTCGTTTAGGCCATATAAATGAGAAATGCATGACCAAATTACACAAGTTAGGTGATTTGGGATCATTTGATTATAAATCATTTGATACATGCAAATCTTGTTTATTACGAAAAATGACAAAAGCTCGCTTTATTGGTAAAGGAGAATGAGCTAAAATGGTTTTGGACTTAATACATTCAGATGTATGTGGTCCAATGACTACACATGCCAGAGGAGGTTACTCCTACTTCATTATTTTCATAGATGATTATTCTAGGTATGGATACATCTATCGAATGAAACATAAATCAGAAGCATTTGAAAAGTTCAAAGAATTCAGAAATGAAGTAGAGAAACAACTTAGCAAGAGTATTAAAACACTTAGATCAGATCGAGGTAGAGAATACTTAAGCCAAGAATTTCAAGATTATCTTAGAGATAATGGGATTTTATCTCAATGGAATCCACCATATACACCACAACACAATGGTGTATCTGAAAGGAGAAATCAAACACTATTAGATATGGTTCGATCAATGATGAGCCGAGCAGACTTGCCTAAGTCTTTTTGGGGATATGCACTAGAAATTGCTGTTTATGTGCTAAATAAAGTTCCTAGTAAATCGGTTGATGTTACTCCATATGAGATGTGGAATAACAAGAAACCCACGCTCTCATATGAAAGTATGGGGTTGTCATGCTTATGTGAAGATGACAATGTCAGACAAACTAGATGTTAAGTCTGACAAATGTTTATTTGTGGGATATCCAAAAGAAACCTTTGGATATTATTTCTATCATTCCTTAGAACAAAAGGTGTTTCTTTTAAGGCATGCTGTCTTCTTGGAAAGAGAATTTCTCCTACGAGAGGACAGTGGGAGTAAAATTGAACTTGGTGAAGTTCAAGACCCACAAATAGAAGTAGATCAACCGATTGAACCCGAGACTGAATTTCATTATGATAAGATTACAGTTGAACATGATTATACACAAAATCCTAGAAGATCTACTAGGATGCGTTGTATCCCTGTGAGATATGGATTTCACATTGATTCGGATAGAGGCATAACTGTAGTAGAGGACAATGAGCCTACAAGCTATCAAGAAGTTTTGAATAGTTCAGAACATGATTTATGGTTTAAGGCTATGTAGTCTAAAATGGACTCCATGTTTGAGAATAAAGTATAGACTTTAACTCAACCACCTGAAGGGATAAAACCCATAGGGTGCAAATGGGTCTTAAAAAAAAGACCGACATGAAAAGTAATATAGTTACCTTTAAAGCTCGCTTAGTAGCAAAGGGCTATCGTCAAAAAGAAGGTATTGACTATGACGAAACCTTTTCTCCTGTGGCGATGCTTAAGTCTATAAGAAAACTTTTAGCCATTACAGCTCATTTTGATTATGAGATTTGGCAAATGGATGTGAAGACAACTTTCCTAAATGGAAATCTGACTGAGGGTGTGTATATGACACAACCGGAAGGGTTCATATTAGGAAATGGTGAAAAGGTATGCAAGCTTTAAAGATCCATTTATGGATTGAAGCAAGCCTCTAGGAGCTGGAACATACGATTCAATGAGACAATCAAAGAGTTTGGTTTCTCACAGAATGAAGATGAACCTTGTGTGTATAAAAAGGTCAGTGGGAGTGAAATTGTCTTTCTGGTTCTATATGTGGATGACATATTAATCATGGGAAATGATATTTCTTTTCTCCAATCTATTAAAATATGGTTATCCAAGCAATTCTCCATAAAAGACCTTAGAGAAGTATCCTATATACTGGGAATAAGGATCTATAGAGATAGATCCAATAGGTTGCTAGGTCTTTCTCAAAGTACATATATAGATAAGGTATTGACGGGGTTCAATATGGATCTCTCTAAGAAAGGGTTTATACCCATGGTGCATGGGAAACACCTTTCTATGTCTATGTGTCCACAAACACTAGAGAATAGAGAGAGCATAAAAAGAATGCCATATGCATCGGCAATTGGTTCTATCATGTATGCTATGTTATGTACATGTCCAGATATAGCATTTGCTTTGAGTGTCACAAGCAGATTCCAATCCAATTTTGGAAAGGAACACTGGGCAGCTATCAAGAATATCCTTAAGTACTTGAGAAGGAATAAGGATATATTCTTTGTATATGGAGAGGGAAGATTGGAAGTAAATGGATATAAAGATGCTAGCTTCCAATCTGACAAAGATGATTGTAAATCACAATCTGGTTATGTGTTCATAATGGGAGGAGGAGCAGTTAGTTGAAAGAGTTCCAAACAAGAAACAACTGCTGATTCCATGATAGAAGCTGAGTACATTCTGCTTCGAAAGCAACCAAAGAAGCAGTCTGGATCAAAAAGTTCATATCTGAACTAGGAGTGGTGCCTAGCATTGTTGATCTGATTCCTTTATATGTGACAATAATGGAGCCATTGTGCAAGCAAAAGAACCACGGTCTCATCAGCAATCCAAGCATGTTCTCAGACACTACCATCTCATAAGGAAAATAGTAGCTAAAAATGATGTGAAAATAAAAAGGGTCCCTACAGATGATAATGTGGCGGATCCCCTCACTAAAGCACTTTTCCAGTTAAAACATGATCACCATATAAATGGCATGGGTCTGAGACATATGAGTGATTGGCTCTAGTGCAAGTGAGAGATTGTTAGAGAGTATGCCCTAGAGCCCATGTAAAAGGGATGGATTTCATATGTATGAATTTATATTCTTAATAAAAGGCATTATTCATTTATTAATTCTATGTTTAAATACATGAGTATGCAAATCTTAAATTAATAAATGAAGTCCTTGATATTATAAACACATTGCAAAGACAATCATAAAAGTGTTCATGATATGAGGTGTTTATTGCTTGCAAATGTATTAATATCTAGATATCCCTAGTCATAGAATTAACAAGACAGGACATTGTTAATTCGGACAGACTAGCATATGTTATGCTTCTTAAATGGTTCAAGTAGTGGTTCACATAACTGTGATTATGGAAGATAATCAAAGCTAACATGTGGATGCTTGTTGGAAGAACAAGTTCATTGGAGACCTACAAAGAGAATCCTCACATGGATATTAAATCTATGTCAGTGAGGAATCTCTTCATAGCGGTTGTGCAAGTATCCTTAGACTTGAGATCACCAAAGTTATCTTAAGTAGCAAGTGGTATATTTTGACTCTATAAGTGATTACTTCCAACTAGGAGTGAACATAGTTAGGATATTGGATGTATCATGACCTACTTTAAGATAGTTGAGTTATTGACAAAGGATTCACCATCCCAGATCTAGTAAGGGAAGTTATCTCGCATGATTTTATAATGTCCTTGTTCAGAGAATCTCTGGCCAGAGTAATATGCTTAAATGGATAGAGATCTATGGAGGGCATTTTGGGAACAATGGTTAAATTAATAGAACATATATAATTAGATTTATATGAGTTGACAGAAATCCATACTCAGAATCTAATTGAGATAAGAGTGGTGAAAGGAGTAATTGCACGGTAACTGTTTCTATTGAAGGGTATAGTCAAACCACTTGACTTTCCTGACATTTGGGTAGTCATGATGCCTAGCTAGAGGCCAATCATGACTTGTATAATAGTGTATCAATAATATCAATAGGGATTGATAAAATGATTTAAAGAAGTTTAAATCATGTGAGTTTTAAATGGAACTCACAATTACATATTATACTACCGATATGGACAGGAACCCAATAGGTCACACACATAGAGAAAAGGATAAAATGGTTAAATAACAAGGATAATAATATTTGATATTATTATAGGAATAGAGAAGTGAATAAGATAATAATTAATTAAAGAGTTTAATTAATTATGATTAAGTAAAATTATTCGCATAACTTTTGAGAAATGTTCTGTAAAATTGGACCTAATTATAATAATGTATTTCATAATTAATTATTATTTGACTATAAGTATTATAGGGCTGATATAATAATTAATAGACCCATTGGAGGAATTACAGAGGCCCAAAGAAGTGAAGTTGGCGCAGAAACCCTCCAGAAGAAGGGCCACACGCCAACTCCAAATAGAAGGCCTTAGAGGCCTATTTCTTGGACCAAAATAAAGTAAATATGTTACATAAGTGTTATGGATCCTAAATATTTAATTTATTTGGATTTGGAATTCATTTTGGTAATTAAATCCAAGTATATGTACAAAGGGCCTAGTTTGTGGGTTTTGTGCATAGTCTTTTGTAAAAGGGCTTAAATTGGATTTAATTAAGCCCAAATAATTATAAATAATTTCAGAAGCCCAATTAATAATTCTCTAGAAATTTTAAAGAGCCCAATCCCATTATGAAGTTGGATTTTTTTAACCTAACTATAAAAATCTAAAAGATGTGGAATTAGGGTTAAGTATGAACAATTAAGAAAAGCTTTTTCTCTCTTTTCTCTCAACCCTAGCTGCCACTCCCAAAATCTAAGATCTAGGAATTTTGGTCAGCCCTTGTTTCTCCCAATTGTTGGTTCATTCATTCCTTCTCTAGTGTGGATTACTCATTGGAGGTGTTTAATTTTGGACACTGTGGTTTGCGACAACCCGATGAGGAGGAAAATCAATTATACAACAAAATCAAAGGTGATTTTTCTTATTCTCATTAATATTTTTATTGTAAATTCATGGCAAGATCAGATATATTGGTTAAAAATTTTAAATTTCGCTTATGTAAGAGATGTATGTAACTGATAATTCCCAACACAGAAATTAAAGAAAAAGAGTTAAAAAGGAGAAATAGAGCTAAAATTAAAAGAAAATGGGAAAATAGTCATGTAATTATAGGGGATGGGACATCACTAAATCCCGTCTAATGCTAACGATGGATGAAAAGCCCATTCCTTACTAAAAAAATGGAATGCAAAGGGCTTTCTTGTTCATTTTTTCGGCTAACACCATTTTTCCAATTTCAAGCTCCTACTCTGATTTTATAGGCATTTCTTCTTTGTTTTACATATGTTCTTTGAGATGTTTGTGCCTGTACCCTCGCGAAAGTGTAAATATCATTAAAATTTCTTTTATATTTTTTATCTTATTTATTTTAGTTAAAGCATAATTTAGGTTTTAAACCTTTCGCACTAGGCATGATCGATGCATACATTTTTTATTTTTATTTTTGTTTTTTTAAGTTGCCTTATAGTTTAAGTTATTCTGTTTAATTATCAAATCCTTTTTTCATGATGTTGTTAATAATAAAGAGCCTTTTGTATAAGCATGTAGGCCTACATTTTCCTTTTAGCATATAGTACATATGTAACCTTTATGCATTTTATGCCCTGAGAAACATATTATAGCAAAAGTTGTAAGCTAATCAAATAGTTATAAAAATATTTAATTCTTGATGTAAATAGCATAGGTTGTGTTGCTTGGCGACCATGATAGCCTATGTATTATCGAATGTCTCTTTTCTATGCAGGAGGTAGTCACATTCCTAGCTGGAATGCTATCAAAATTTTATTAAAATTCTCTTAAAGCTTGAAGTGTACAATATATTAATATTATGACTGTGTTGCTATGCGACTATGATGGTCTGTGTGTTGCATTAAATTCTTTTCTATGTAGGAGGTATTCACATTCCTAGATTGAATGCTACAAAATTTTTGTTGAAAAATCTTCTAAAATGTGTCATATACAATATGCCTTTTTCTCATGGATTGTTAGAATAATCTAACATGCCACCAAAATCCTTATAAATTATAACATATTAGCTTTCTTGTGACCCAAGTTAAAACTGAACTAACATGAAAACTTTTTGCGGGATGCCTCATAGAATTCCACGTGCACAGCCACCTCGATCGGTGCCAGCTTATATAATGCCTGAGCAGGCTGGTAGATATCAAGCTCTATAACAAGTATAGTTCAAATTGAGTAGGTTTATGTTTAGGTAGTTTCTATAGGAATTTAGGTTGCTAAAGGAGATCGATCGATGCTTAGCCAGGATAAGATGGATAGAGTTTTTTGTTCTAGCCTTCATGACTAACCCTGATGTGACCAAAAAGATTTTGTCCACATTACAATACATGGGATTTCAGAGCTTAGATACACAGGAGGGAGATATCCAATTCTAGACATACACTATAGTATTATACGGCATAGGTTTGCTAAGGCCATGGGTCTTCTGAGTGGGTTAGGTATTATCACACCACCCAGGATGATTGGCTGGGATAGATGGATAGCGGTAACTTTACCAAAGTCCATTTACCAATCAGATATAGTGAAGAGCAACATGCTGGCCTCTTAGATTTACAAATATCTATAGAGGGTGTTATCTACTTTATATATAGCATGGACAGGAAGTCAATGGGGGATTAACTTTATAGATGTCACCAAATTTTAGGGTATGTAGGAAGGCAAATGCATAGATATCATGCATAAGATCATTACCTCTTTAGTTAGTGTATCAACACAGTAGACCACCCAGATTTGTTTTGGAGGCATCATTACTTGACTACTACTATCGTTGTGGGAGATGACAGTAAGTTTGGCAACCCCATTCCAAAGGGAATCCATATTGATCTATATGCAGCAGTCACCACAAAGATGGTGGAGCCCATATAGGGGTAAAAGGGAGAGTATAGGCTGCTAACTGTACCAGAGACTTGACAAAAGTGCGATCTCGACCACATAGCCCCAAGTCCACCTACAGAGGTGGATGAGTAGGGTTAAACAGCAGAGGAGGCACCAGTAGCTCTCCAAGCACCCTCAATATACCCATCTCAGTAGGAGGATCTGGCATATGAACAACATGAGCCACAAAAGCCACATAGGGCAGAAGATTATTTGGATAATGATTTTGACATGTAGATAGATCTGTATGACCTTCTGGATGGATTATCACAACTACAAATGCACCTCAAACCCCCTTTTAAACACCAACGGTCTCTATTTAAGAGGATGGCAAGATTATCTCCTTATGGACACCAAGGGGTTTCTACATCTATAGCTCATTCTATCTATTTTTCCATCACCAACATGTCTAGAGGCACCTCTATCTGTACTGCCAGCACATCTATCTTCAATTTATACATCTAGTAACATTACCATGAGACTGGTAACACTAGAGGAGACTAGTAGATGCCAAGACCAGACATTATAGACCATACTTTCAGTGGTGCAATCCTTGCAAACATTACTAGCTACTGCACAAACTTTGAAGGATAAGGTGTGAGGCATTAAGGCTAATGTAGTAGCTATAGGATAGAGATTTAAAGAAGCTCTACAGGTAGTTGATGTCTCTCTTACATTGATTAAGGAGCAAGGTTCTCGTATTAAGAGGGACGTCTCTAAGGGTAGACATGCTATGGTAGAGACTGATAAGCAGTTGCAGAGGTATATTAGATATCTTAAGAGTGACTTAATAAGATACCTTGAGCACCACTCTAAGGGGTTAGGGTTCAGAGTAATTGGCAGAGGTGATAGCTTAGGCCTTCCGACCTTTGGCAACAACACTGCCTGGGTTCTAGTTTATGTTTGGGCTTGTTGATAAGCAACCACTAGTAATGCCACAGGCAATGGTACCAACTAGACCTCCCAGGCCTTTAGCATTTGGACCACCTCTAGGACCATTATATTGTAGAGAACTAGAGCCTGCATAGTAGATCTATTTTTTTATATTAAAGGAGTTTTGGAAAATTATATTTAGAACATTTTGATGTATAGAAAAATAAAGATCGTATAAAATTTATTTCATGCCTTATTTTATTTATGTTCATTATGCTTGAAAAAAAAGAGAAGAGAAAAGAAAAAAATGGTATGTTATGATGAATAAATGAAAAGAGATTCCATGACATTAATAAAAAAATTGTAATTAACACCATAACAAGACAAAAGATGATAGTAATAAAAAGACTCAAAGAAGTTAAACCACATAAATAGAGCACTAACAATTGACCATTCATCATAATATGTACTTAAAACCCCTTCTAGGGGGTATATATTTACTCCCTTAATAGTGAAGGAGTAAATATAAGTGTGATTTTTGGGTTAACTATAATGAAATAAATGATGTTGGGGGTAATTAAATGAAATAGAGTAAGAATTGGGTAAAATTTAAAAGAAATAAACAAGGAGGGATAGCTTTTAACATGCAAAAAGAAAAGGGATTGAAAGGAATTTTTTCCATTTTATTTTATTTGAAAGAATTTGCATGAAACAGAGAGAGAAGAATTTTGTCTTGGTTCTAAAGGTGAGCGGGATAGAAATAGAGAAGGAAAATGGAAGAAAACCTTTCTCTCATAATGATTTATAATCCTTCACTTTCTCTATTTTCTCTTTTGAAAAACTATCAACCCTTCCCTTTTCTCCCTTGAGTAATTTGGCCTTCTCACTTTTTAGTTAAACTTCAAGCTACTAGAACTTAGCATGCAAGGATTGTGATGAGGGATCTTCAAGGAATGCCATATCAAGTTAAGCAAAAGAAGATGAAGACAAGGAAAAAGAGGATTTGATGGAAGATTTAGTGTTGCATGAAAGGTTAGGGAATTTCCTCAATTCTGCATGTTATTATTATTAATGGAAATGTGAATTAAAATATATAATTGATGTTTAATGAATTATTAATTTAGTTATAAAGATGAGGTTAACAAGTTTTATACCTTACATGCTTTTGTTTGATGAAGACTTAAGAAGTAAAAATCTATCTTGGTTCACTAAGAACCGATTTATGTATTTTAAGCATATTTTGAGTTATACAACTCTAAATTGGGGATTTTTAGTTGGTAATTACACTAAGATATGTACCTATAATTTTTTAAAGAAACATAAGTTTGATTATACCTCTAAGTATGTTTATTTTAAAGTGGAAGTTAGACATGAGCTGGTATCCAGTTAAAGTGGGAAGATTACAGTATTTTGGGCATAATTCTTGGAAGAGAGGTCTAAATTCTATGAGATAAAATTATAGGTAAACTAGACATATAAAAGCATAAATTTTATGAAGAATTTTAAGTTTAATTTTGTACCTGTTTCATTCCATGAAGTTTCAAAGTGGTGAAAAAATTGGTTATCATTGTTGATAAATCTATCTTTGTGTTAACTTGACATAACCAGAATATTTTGTTTATAACTTGGGTTGTAGAGCAAAAAATTAAATAATTCTAATTAGGTTATAAATTAGATTCCCATATATAAATTTTGTATGAATAAATCTAAATCAAAATCTATCTCTAAGTTAGTCTAATGTTGACTTGAAATCGGATATACCTACTGTCTTATTATGGAAATAGCTTGTAGTGTTGCTTGAATATCTATCGATTTAAACGTGATAATGAGTTTATTTTTAATGTTAAAAAACTAGAAATATAGAGGAATAAATTTGTAGAAGGTCAGTTATCCTAAAAATAATTTTTAATTTAAATTAGTGTATAAGCTAGTCACTGGAATCTGTCAATGGAATTTTGTGATGCTATCTCATATTATTACATGAAAGAGTATTTAAATCACTTTGCTAAATTATCTAAGAACTCAATTAACATATTTATTAAAAAGGCATATAATTTGATATCTTTATAATTCTAATAGGCTTTAAAAGAAAAACTAAAGATTTGTAGACTATTTTAACAATGAAGAATTGGTTTCCAATATGGTAAAAGTACCTAAAGAAATGGAAAAACCTAAATGTAAAAGTAATTAAGAATTTAAAGGAACTTGTACATATGTATGTAGTACTTGAACAATCATAATGAATAATATTTATTAGAAATAGTATAGTTATGATTGTATGTTTATACTCTTATGTTATCATGAGAGAACCTATAGTTATAGTGCTAAATACTTATATGTATTTGCATATGTATGTGTGTAGTTAAGATTGTGTATTTATATATGTAATTATGATATTAAATATTTATGCATGTATAGATATTAAAACAATATGGGATGGTATGAATGAGTTTTAATCTCAAATTGGAAATAACTTCATTGATTTTGATATGTTGATCATATGTATCTAATATGTTGATCAAATATAAAGGTGTGGATATAATTAAGTTTAAAAATGCATGGGAGATGGACATAGAGATTTATAATTGTAAGTTCTTATGAGATGATAACATGTTTAAGCAATGTTCCATGCACTAATAGTTCATATGATTTCATATCATAAGTATAATAGTATAGTGCTTGAGCAAGCATAAATAGTATAAGCATGTTTAATATAAGATTTTAAAATCAAGTTGTACGCCTTGAAGTAAAGTTAAAGTAGATTGTTATGTATGTATCATCTGAATATAATTCTATAACTATATGATAAGATATATGCTTATATATTGGATACAAGTGCAGATTGTTTATACTTAAGCATGTATATATTTTTATATATAACATGATATCATGCTTATAGAAAACACTTACATGAAAAAGTACTACATAACACTTTGTTGATAGTAATACATTGGTATATTTCTATAATTGGAAAGAGTATAATATAGAAAGTTTACATATAAACCCGTGAATGATTACTCTGTACATAGTTGTACATGAGTATACATGTACATATAGTATATGATTGAATAGAGAAAAGAAAAGAAAAAAAAGATAGAGTAAAGGGATTTAATTGCCTACTATTTATCTAGGTTATAGATTAATAGGCATGCCTATAGGGGTATTTTCATAGCTGCTTCAGTTAACCTTATTTGGGAAATGAAATCCAGATATGGTCCCATTTGGATCATAAATTACCCCATTTAGGTTGTTAGCCGAACTCATTTGGATTCACTTGATCGGTCAATAGTATAGTTCGACCCCATTTTGGTCTTTATGATTGTTACATTTAGGTATCCATATGACCCGTACCTTCGGGTACCATATATACTACCCGTTATCTATTCTTTAGAAAAGTGCAGGCTTAATATAAAGTATAAAATAGTATCACATAAAGCTAAAGATATTGTCATATGATAATCCTTTAATTGATCTTTATTTTATCTTTATAGGAAACTTTATGTTGTATATAGAAAATATGAAATTAAAGGAGATTACATTTTATACATGTGTATTTACAACATATGGTATCCCATGTACATGTTAGAATTATAAGCTTTATGCATAAAGAACTTGTGCATTATAGGAGAAATATGACATAAAATGAGGATGTACTTTCAACATGCATTTATATATAAGACATGTTAATATCACATCTACATCAGACACTTAAAAGTTATGCATATGATCTTGCATAATACTGATGCTTTATCAATAATTATATGAGTGATATCAAGCTCTTTATGATCATATGCTTCTTGCTTGATATGATTTATATTACTGTATTACGCATCAATATATATAGTATATTAAAAACATGGAATGGAGTGAAAAAGTATTTTATCATTATCTGTAAGAAATCATTAACGTAATTGCAAAGTGTTTCCTATACCTTGGAATACAAGACATATGTAGTTGTATTTATGCATTATGAGGTCTTGCCATATTTATTTTTGATAAAACATATTCCTTATAACTACACATTTCTCACTTAGCATTTGTAATATTAATATGTGTAACTTCTTATTTGTAGATACAAATGAATCATAAACTCATAAGCATTTATATTTAATAAATGCTTGAGATAGAAGTAAACTATTATGTCAATGTAATGGCAAATCAGAACTATATCTAATTATAGAAAGGAATAATATATTAATGAGAGTAAGAATTAAAAATGTTAATTTATAATTTGGATACATAGGATTTATGCATTTATTTATTTGATACAAAATTATTAATGTTTGTTTATACATGGGGAATTAGTTATTAACTTAAAGTTATATAATGTATATTTTGGCCTTTATATGAATCTAAATGGATATTGGCATGTATTTAAAAAAAAGTAAATTTGTTGAATAAGATTTTAAGAGCCATATGAATATTTTAGAAGAGTAATTGATTAATATTAAGCAATATGTTAATAAGTGTTTGGCATTTATTTTAAGTATAATATGAGACTAAATTATACATGGGGATATTATTATTGTTTAAAATGATTAGTTTATATCCTTAACTATGCCTCTATAAGTATGCATTATTTGATGTTTTTGAAAATAGGTCATCTACATGTTTTATGTTCCCATTAAGCTTTATAGCTTAGCACGGGTTTTTATCCATGTTGGTTGTCAAGAATGGACTTCCTTTTAAGGATAATATCTGCAGTAGGATGGACAATTTAAGAAAGCAACTAGAAGTGTATATTTCTCATTTTGTTTTTTAATTTGTACTGGAAAATTTTTACAAATTAGATGTTTATTATACGGAATATTGTATTGCTTTAAAGAACTTATATGTAATTTATGTTTTAACAATAAAGTCTATACCTATATAGTGTTGTTAAGTAAAGAATAATTCCTTGATTAAAGTACATGTATGATTTATGTTAGAGGATATAATTTATGCTTTAGAGAAAGGTGTTATAATTTGTGGTATTAGAGTATAGGTTTAGTCATTTCTAATCAATAATAGTCTCAAAATAGTTATTAAAAACGTTTTAAAGTGTTAGTCTAATGTAGATTTCCCTATTTTGTTTTGTTATAGATTGAAAGATGGATGAGATAATAGAAACTAGAAAAGATAGTGGAAAAGTTAGCCATTCTAGTGCTTTGAACTTGTCTACCCCTGAATCTGCTATTAGTAATTGAGATGAGATATCGACATCATTTGTAAAAGGATTGTTGGGAATGCATATATGTACTTTTGATATACTAGATAAGATGGAAGTTTTAAAAAATGACATGTTTGTATGATAGTATATATAATAGACTTTAATTTTTGATTGAATAGTAAATGATATGTATATATGGCTAGTGTTTCATTTATGATATAATTGAATTACTAAAATATATAGAAATTATTTCAAAATGATATATGAGAAAGAGTGTACAAAGGTTTGATAAGGTTTTCTATAATTAAAGCTATTGTGGTGATGAATTGAGGCTAATTGTGATGCTCGACATACCAATTAGTGATACCGTAAAAAATATGGGCAGTTGATTAAACATTTGATAATATGGGATGTGGCAAAACATATGTATCATATGAGAATATACAAATGCATTTTATTCCATACATGAAATCATCATTCACTTATAGCATAGCATAACATCAAACATCCCTTTTGACATAACATGAGCAACATCATATAATATGTAAAGACCCCAACTATAAAGGAAACTTACCGGATATACGTTGAGCATAGTAATGATATAATAACTTTAAAAGGTTGCCTTTATAAAGAAATAAAGTTAACTAAGAATTTAATCGAGATATAAAAATGGAACAAGAGAAGCTAGTAAAGATAGTGTTGGATGAAAGTTGATTGTGATAAATATAGAAGTACAAAAATAAAAGTGAGAATTATAAGTAATAGTTACATGTATGAATTTTAAGGACAAAATCCTATAATGAGGAGAGAATTGTAAGGACTCAACATTGGTCCTAGGAGGATTAATGGGAATTAATATGATATTAATGTCTAGTTAAGCTTAATTAATTAAATAATTCTAAGGTATAATAATGATAATTATTGTTTTAAGTGATAGAGGATAAAATAGTTATTTTACCATTTGTATAATTGCAATAAAAATATAGTTAAGTGGTCAATTGAGATATAAGTGTGATTTTATGGGTTAATTATAATAAAAGAAAGGATGTTGCAATGTAATTAAAGGAAAGAAAGTAAGAATGGGGTAAGTATTGGAAGAAAGAAGTAAGGAGGGATAGGTTTTTAACATGCAAAAAAGAAGAGGGAGTGTAAGTAACTTTTACCATCTTATTTTAATTGAAAGAGTTTGTATGAAGGAGAGAGAAGAATTTGGTCTTTGTTCTAAAGGAGAGAGGGGCAGCAAAGGAAGAAAATATTTCTCTCTCAAAGATCTAGAAACATTCACTTATCTCTCTTATCTCTCTTGAAAATCTATCAACCTTCCCTTCTTTACCTTGAGCAATTTGCCCTCCTCACTTCATATTTCAATTTTTTGCTATTGGAAGTTAGTATGTGAGGATTCTAATGAGGTATCTTCAAGGAATTCCATAACAAGTAAAGAGGATGAGGATGAAGACAAGGAAAAAAATAGGATTTGATGGAAGATTTGGTGTGGCATGACAAGTTAAGGAATTCTCTCAATTCTGCATATGATTATTTTTAATGGAAATGTGAATTAAAATCTGTAATGGATGTTTATTGAGTTTTTAATTTAGTCATAAAGATGAGATCTACAAGATTTATACCTTGCATGTGTTTGTTTGATGAAGACTTAAGAAGTAAAAATCTATCTTTCTTCACTAGGAAACAATTTCTTTATTCTGAGCATATTTCAAGTTATACAACTCTAAATTGGGTGTTTCCAATTGGTACTTACATCTAAGATATGGACCTATAATTTTTTAGAAGAAACTAAAGTTTGATTATGCCTTTAAGTATGTTTTATTTACAGTCAAAGTTAGATGTGAGCTGTTGTCCAGTTACAGTGAGCAGATTGCAATATTTTAGGCATAATTCTTTGTAGATAGGTCCAAATCCTATGAGAAAAAATTATAGGTAAACTAGACACATAGGAACACAACTTTCATGAAGAAATGATCATCTAATTCTATAGCTATTTTATTCCATGAATTTTCAAATAGTGACAAAACTGGTTGTTCTTGTTGACAAATATGTCTTTGAGTTAACTTGACATAACATGAGTGTTTTTTTTTATAAATTGGGTGGTAGAGTAGCAATTTGAATAGTTTAAACTGAATTATAAACTAAAATCCCATATCAAAATTTCATATGAAGAAATCTAAATCTTAATATGTTTATAAGTTTGTCAAATGTTGACTTGAAATCGGATATACCTGCTGCCTTGTTGTGGAAATAGCTCATAGTTTTTCTTGAATATCTATCAATTTAGAGGTGATAATGAGTTTATTTTCAATGTTCAAGAAACTTGAAATATATAGGAATAAGTTCGTAGAAGGTTACTTTTCCTAAAATTATTGTTTAATATATTTAAATTATTGTAAAATCTAGTCCTTGTAATCTATCAATGGAATTTTGAGATGTTATCTCATATTATTACATGAAAACGTATTTAAATCACTTTTATAAATTATCTAAGAACTCAATTAACCTGTTTGTTGAAAATGAATACAATTAGATATCTTTATGATTGTAATAGGCTTCAAAAGAGAAACTAAAGAATTGTAGACTAATTTAACAATGAAGAGTTGGTTTACAATATGGTACAAGTACTTATAGAATTTAAAACACCTTAATGTTGCACTAATTAGGAATTTAAAGTAACATTTAGATATAAATGTAGTACTTGAAAAATTATAATGAATATTACTTGTGATGCCCCTAACATGACCCTAGTTAGAAATGCTTGTTTTTAATAGGGTTATAATTAATCAAGATTAATTTAAAAATATGAATTTCATATAAGGTGTGGGATAACTGATAAATTCTTTTATTTTATTAATTGCATTAAAGAAATTAAATTATTATTTTGGTTTAATAATATTCAAGGGTGTAATTCAAGCATGAAGTACTAATTTAGGGGTCAATTGATAAATATGGCATTTTAAGGGTCAAATGTGAATAAAAGAATGATTTGAGAGGTTGATTTAAGAAAAGGAATAAATGGAGAGTTCAATATATAGCATGCAAAAAGGTGAGAGATATATGTGGGACATGCAAAAACTGAAAGGATTAAAATTGGGATTTTACATATCACTATATATAAGCTAATTTAAGAAGAGAGAGATGAGGAAAAGAATGTCATTTCCTTTAGAAGGTACATAAATTTTTTTCTTCTCTTTAAGTATATTCATTGTTAATCTCTTTGAGAAATCCTTGAAGAAAAATCCTTGCATGTGGAATTAATCAAGGATAACTAGTGTTAAACATTAAGGTAAGCTTATTAATTTGATAATTCATCTCTTCCTCTTCATCTTCTTCTTATTTGGTTGATGGCGGATTGAGTTAAATGCTGGAAGTTTATGTTAAACGGACAAATTGTTGTTAAAGGAGGAGAAAAAGAAGGAGGAAAGAGCAAAGGAAAAGGGAAGGTACAAGATTGAAGCCAAAAGGGGAATTTTTTGCCAAGGTATGAGATTCTTAGGATTCTTATGTATGTATGTGATTAAATAGAGAAGAAAAATTATTTGTTGTATGATAGGTTGAACAAATAATTTGAGACTAAATTCATAGAAGATTTGATAAGAAGAAGCATGTAAATATGAAGAATTAGTTGTTATAATTTTAGCATAATTAGAGTTAGGAAGCATGATTTGAGATAATTTAAAGTTTACACTTTAAATAAGGAAAATATCATTAATTTTGAAGATGCAACTTAGGGCTAAATATGTCTATATGTTGTTCATAAACTCACTTGTAATTGTAGTGGACTACTGATTTCTATTTTGGGTCAGTTTTCTGGAAAATATGATGTAATTCCTGGTATAATAGTTAAAATGACATGAGGTTGAATTTTATACAAAATAGACTTATAAATGAACATTTTATATGAAGGAAGCATTGCCTAAATCTATTTTTATGAATGTCTAATGTTGGCTTGAAATTTGTAAGAACTGATTGCACTGTTAAGGAATAGATTGTGGTATTTTAGGTATAAATCTTGGTAGAGGAGTCAAAATGCTATGCTGTAAAATTATAGGTAAACTAAATACCTAGTATCATAACTTTGTTGAAGAAAAAATAGTCTGATTCCTTCTTTATTTTATTTTATGAATTTTATAAATGGTAACAAAGAAAATCAAAAACTATTTTTGATTTTATGCATCGCCTATGGTTTTTCTTGAATATATTATAGATGTGATATTGAGGTGAATTTTGATGCTTTAGAAACTAGACATATAGGGAAATAAATTTTTAGAAGATCATTTGACCTAAAAATAACTATTTCTAAATCAAAAATGGCACACAAGTTGGATGCAGTATGCCGCCTCTATGTAGAGTTTTGTAGTCAAAATCTTAACATATATTTTATTGTAGTTTAAATATGGTTATGCTATATATGTGTCTATATGAAAACACATTGAGTTGGATATATCATGTGATATGATTAATAATAAGGGTCCATATATATATATATACACATATTCATATATGTATATAAGTAAAGATTATTGATAATGATATCAAATATGCATATGTGATTAAACTTATATACTTGCTTTTTATATGCAAAATTATTTACATGTATGTAGTCCCATGAAAAGTAAATGTGTATTTCAACATGCACTTATGCTATGAAATAATAAATACAATATTATGACCATGTTCAAGTGTAGTGCCTTAATGATAACATGATAAAGTACATATTATGATGATTTATGCTCAATTGTCAATACTTGAATTGTTTTATGCCTATATGAATACATGTGTTTATATATGCTAGGGCTTATGAATATTTTTACTTGATCACATACATATGATGTGCTATAATGTAAAGCTCTAATAACAAGGCATGTTTTATGATGAGCATTTGAATAGGTATAATAATTTATGTGATTGTCATAGTATGATCATGCGAAAATGTGATATCTAATGATAACATGATTAAAAAGTATGTGAATTACTATATGAACCTTGTATGCATAATTATTCCATAGCAATAATATATCTATACTATGGTTATACATGTGCAAATTGATTAGTTAAGTGTAAGCATGATATATGAAAAGATATTTAAATATAGTATTGCCTGCAATTAGAGTTCAATTGTGGATAGATAGGCGCCTATAGGGATATTGCAGTTGCCACTATTGATTTGTTTAGGTCTAAAGTACAGTTGATCCTATTGGATCATGAAAAACCTATTTGGGTTGCTAGTTAAGCCTATTTAGGTCCATTTGACTGGTCTACTGTGCAATCGATCCTGTTTGGGTCTATAATTCTGATATCCACCGATTTGATACCCTCGGGTATTCACTATTCGTATTATCCTTCTTTAGAACTTAAGCATGCTAGGTTGAAGTATAAATACATCATAGTCATTTTTAGTATAACAAGGCATATGATATATGGAATATCATGTTTAACTGTGTATTCTAATGCATATATTATATTTATGCAAACATATATATATATATATATATATGTGTGTGTGTGTGTGTGTGTGTGTGTATGTGTGTTCAGATCACTATGTGAAGCTTGAAATTTTATGGATGCTAAATTGAATGTAAGATTACATTGCTGATTAAAATCATTATATTTTTAACATATACTTATCTTTTATATGTTACTTTAAATGATTTCAATTTATGTATGATTTAATGATTTTAACAATCACTATGAGTGGTCATCTTTCATTTTTAGTATCCCTAATAAGCTTTGTAGCTTAACATGAGTTATTTTATCCGTGTAGGTTCTGTAGACAAGGCTTTTGTACAGGAGCATTCTCTGCATTAGGACAGGCCAACACCAGTTCATAGAAATTGATGTAGGGATATTTTGGATTATTTTTGTATAAGTCATTTCATATGTTTAATATGTATAAAAGGGTAGGTCATATGGAAGATAATGTTATAATAAGCTCACCATGCAAATGCAAGTATATGCATGCATATGGAGCTAGAATGCTTATATATATATGCTAGATGAAATGCTGAGGGCTATACATGATAATGAACATACTAAGATAGTTGTATCTGGCATAAATGTGATACGTGGGTTGGTTGAAGAGTCATTATACAAGTGGGATTAAAGAAATATAAGTTGTGTGAAACACCTAATTAATTTACAAGTTGTTAATTAATTGGACCATTTAATATGATTATTGCTGTTTTAATTTGGTTAATAACCTAACATAATATGGCTTAAATATATAGTATAATATATGTTATAAGCTTTTTTATTAGGGTGTTTCATTACTTATTAGAAATAATATAATTATGATTGTATGTTTATATTTTATGTTATCATAAAAGAACCTATAGCTATAGTGCTATGTACGTACACTTATTTGCATACACACATGTGTATTTAAGATTATGTATTTGTATATGTAATTATGGTACTTAATATATATGCATGTATAGATATTAAAACAATATGGGATGGTATGAATGAGTGTTAATCTCATATTAGAAATAACTCTATTGATTTGAATATGTTGGTCATATGTATCTAATATGTTAATCAAATATGAATGAGTAATGATATAGTTAAGTACAAAGATGCATGAAAGATGGGCATAGATAATCATAAAGGTAAGTTCTTATAAAATGATAACATATTTAAGTAATGTTCAATGCATTCATAGTTCATATGATTTCATATCATAAGTATAATAGTATTGCCCTTGAGCAAGCATGAATAGTATAAGCATGTTTAATAATAGATTCTGAAATCAAGTTATACGCCTTGAAGTAAAGTGAAAGAAGGTTATTATATATGTATCATCTGAATAAGGAAATTCAAGACAACATATTGATAAGTATAATTCTATAAGTATCCAATAAGATAAATGCTTATATATGGGATACAAGTACAGATTGTTTATACTTAAGCACATATATATTTTTATATATAATATGATATCATGCATATTAAAAATACTTACATGAATAAGTATTACATAATACTCTGCTGATAGTAGTACATTGGTATATTTATATAATTTTAAATAGTATAATACAAAAAGTTTATATATGCACCCTGTGAATGATTACTCTATACATAGTTGTATATGAATATACGTGTACATATAGTATATGATTGAACAAAGAAAGGTAAAGAAAAAAAGATAAAGTAAAAAGAATTAATTGCCTACATTGTGCCTAGGTTGTGGATTGATAGGCATACCTGTAAGGGTATTTTCATAGCTACTTCAGTCGACCCAGTTTTGGTTATAAAATATAACGATGGTCCTGTTTGGATAATAAAAAGCCCTGTTTGTGTTGTTAGCTTACCCCTTTTGGATCGGTTCGATCCATTAATAGTACACCCTATTTAGGTCTATATGATTATTAGATTCGGGTATCCATATGACCTATACCATATGTACCACCCATTATCCATTTTTTTTAGAAAAGTAAAAGCTTAATATAAAGTATAGAACGACATCACATAAAACTAAAAACATTGGCATTTGATAATCCTTCAATCGATATTCATATTATCTTTATACGAAACTCTATGTTGTATATGAAAGACATGATATTAAGGGAGATAACATTTTATATATGTGTATTTACAACATTTAGTATCCCATATACATATTAAAATTATAAGCTATATGCATAAAGAACTTGTGCATTATAGGAGAAATATGATATAGAATGCGAATTTACTTTCAACTTGAATTTATATGTATATGACATGTTAATATCACATGTACATCTAGACTTAAAAGTTATACATATGATCTTGCACAATACTGATGCTTTATCAATGATTATATTGGTGATTACATGCTCTTTATAAACATATGCTTCTTGCTTGATATGATTTATATTACCTTATTATGCATCAATATATATAGTACATAGAAAAACATGACATAGAGTGAAAAAGTATTTTTATCATTGTATGTAAGAAATCATTGATGTAATTGCTAAGTGTTTCCTATACCTAGGAATATAAGGCATATGTAGTTGTATTTATGCAATGTGAGGTCTTGCAATATTTGTTTTGGATATATTGTATTCCCTTTAGCTACAAATTTCTCACTTAGCGTGTGTAATAATATGTCTAACTTCTTATATGTAGACATAAATGAATCATAAACTCATAAGCATTTGTATGCAATAAATTATTGAGATAAAAGTAAATTAGCATGTAATTGTAATGATGAATGAGAACTGTACCTAATTATTGAAATGAATAGTATGTTAATGATAGTAAAAATTAAAAGAGTTAATTCATAAATTGGATGCATAGTATTTATGCATGTATTTATATGACATGTAAATTAATGGTGTTTGTCTATACATAGGGACTCAATTATTAGCTTAAAGTTATATAATGTAAATTTTGGCCTTTTAATTAATTTAAATGGATATTAGCACGTATTCAAAAAAGTAAATTTGCTGAATAAGATTTTAAGAGCTATATGAATATTTTAGAAGAGTAATTAATTGATATTAAACGATATGTTAATAATTGTTTCTCATTGGTTTTAAGAATAATATGAGATTAAATTATACATGGGGATATTATTATCGTTGTTAAAACGATTAGTTTATATGTTTAAATATGCCTTTATGAGTATGCATTATTTGACCATTTTTGAAAGAGTTCAACATCGAATTTCTTTTTGAGGATAATATCAGCAGCAGGACAACAAGCACTAGGCAGAGACTAGTAGTGTATAGTTCTCATTTTGGTTTTTAATTTTTACTAGAAATTTTGTATAAAATAGGTGTTTAGTATATGGAATATTGTAAGGCTTTAGAGGACTTATATGAAAGTTATGTTTTAATAGTAAAGTCTATATGTTATGGTTTTCAAATTTCTTATAGTTTCTTGTATAGTGTTGTTAAGTAAAGATTAATTCCTTGATTAAAGTGCATGTATGATTTATGTTAGAGGATAGAATTTATGATTTAGGGATGGATGTTACAATATTTACCATAATGGCTTTAAGCATTCTAATGACACCTTAGACATTTATATTTTCTAGAAGGATCCAGGCATCTCGGTGACTCCTCTTAGATGCATACTCACTAGAAATCTCCCCAACATAACACCCTTTCAAGCTGGGAAAGTTCAATCACCGAAAATATAGATGACCATAAAGGTTAGTCTATGGATAACACTAATCAAGTATTACTCTTGTTGGTAAAATAATAAAATCCCATCCAGTCATCTTGATTTTTCTTGCCCCAAGTGCTAATCAGATGCATTCAAACAACATTGATTCTCCATACCCTAAGTGCTAATTAGATCTAATCATGTTATCTTAATTTTGCATGCCCTAGGCGCTAGTCAAATGCATTGAAACTATCTAATTCTGCATGCCTCAAATGCTAATCAAATGTAGTACACTCACTCTAATTCTACATGCCGTAAGCACTAATCAAACAATCAATTTAGGATTAACAAATTGAAAAAATGATGTTAATTATCCGATCTAAGATTAACACATCAATAGGTTGATGTTAACTACTCGAACTAGGGTTAACACATCGAAAAGTTGATAATAACTACCTAATCAATCAAGAGATTTGCTACCTTAAATATGCATCTTTTTTCCTATTACTTTGAATTTTGGCCCACTTTGGCGCCCATACACTAACTCCCCAAAATTTGGGGTAGTTGCTGACACTATGACCCGAGGCAACCTAGATCAAGATTTCCTGATGATGAGAAAATAGAATATTAATGATAGTAGGTTTGGATATCGAAGCTCTTATTATGAATTTCTCACACATTCTCAAATATTTTCATGATTTTCCAAATGTTTTCAAGTGTTTTTGTAAATGGGGCAAAAGAGCCTTTATTTGAGCCTTTAGAGGTGATAAACTATCATCTATCACTTGAGGGGCCCCCATATGTGGCCCTTTCTCTCATGCATAAGCAAAATGAAGGATATTTTGGGAATTTTAGGAATCAAAGCTGATGGGCAACTGCCTCTCATTGAGGGGCACCCGTCCATGGTTCGAATTCCAAAATTCCCATGTTTAAGGAATTCAAAAAAGGAGATAATGGTTTAAAGGGAATTTGATCCAGATTTCTTTGGAAATTATCCCCAGACTTAACCTAGGTATAAAATCTAAGAACCCTAGTGTTTTAGGGGAGGCATCATTATTTTATAAAGGTACTTTTTGGAGAATAAAAAAATTTATTTCTCTCTCTCTAAGTGTTAATTGCACTAACATCACTTTTTGATCAAAAAACATAAAGAATAAGAATTTCACTAGATTTCTAAAAAATAAAGAACATGAATTGGAGTGAAAATCTGGACTACAAGTATTTCAAAGTTATAAAATTTCTTTAGGGTAATATTATACTCTCTATCTTATTTTCTCGCTCTCGAATTTCCATGTGCCATGTGTGGTTATATGATTACTTATTTCAATTAAATGTATTTAAATGTCATTGACCGGTGTCTAGCAAGTGTACTAGATCGGCTAGTAATATAGGTAAATAAGATTATGACCCAAAATATCGAACCCAAGGGACACTTGTGCTTGTATGTGCTATTTCAATTTCAAAACCAATTTTGTGTGTAAAGAGAGAAGAGAAATCCCAAAGTTTTGATGAATTGAAAACAATAATTTAAACTAAATTAAAATAATTGAAAAAGCTAAAGTAAGAAGAGATTTATTGAAAGCAAGTAAATTGAATGAGTTAAAAATCAATGATAAAGACAACTTTCACTAAAGGACTATCCACCTTAACAAGTATTGCTATGACTTAATTAAAAGAAAACATACAAGCGATGATGAGGAATTCAGTTTAATAAAACCAGATAACTTTATTCAAGATTATCATTCCAAGCATCAAATTTTCTTATTCAGATAAACTTAACACTTAGCATAAAGAACTGAATTAAGTCCCCTAGATGTCTATTAAAGCCTTTCTCAAGAGATTTAACTTTCACCTATTCTTGGTTACTCTTTTCTTAATCTTAACTTACTCAAATCAACACATAATTATAGCTTATTCAGATTATAACCATGCATTAATTCAACTAAATTAACCTAAGAGCATGTAAATCATTAATCAATTTAAACCAATTAATTAACCAATTCTTAATCAAGTTAATAATCAACTTAAAATTGAGAAAAGACAAGACTTATGTTTAAGAACCAAGAAATAATCAACTTCTATTAAAATTTAAGAACAAACTCAAGTCATAACAATACAAGTCAAGGATTCAAGTATCCTTTAGCAAAAGTTAAAGAAAACTACTCACAAACCATTCTTAAAACTAAAAACAACGTTTTGAAAAAAACTGTAAAAACAAAGAACTAAGAAAAAAAAAGCTTAATTCTAAGGAATAATTCTAAGGATTGATGATCATTCTTCTGTGTTTTGGACTGCTATTTATAGGCAAGAATTGTAGTAGACTCCTTGGTAAACTTTGGTCATAAAATAGGAATCAAATTCAACTAAACAGGAAGCTCGTAAATCCTTCGCGACATGGGAAAGTTCATCACGTGGCCACGGGCAAAAAACTTCTTCTTCCACACGTGGGCACGTCCCATGTAGTTCTTCTTCCACACGTGGCCACGTGTGGTCCTTCACTAGGAATCCACGTGGTCACTTGGTCTTCACAATTGCCTTCTTTTGCTTTCACATGGCCACGGATTCTCCTATTTTCGTCTTCACGTGGCCATGTGTGAAACTCTTCAGTGCTTTCACGTGGTCACGTCTCAAGGCTCTGGACTGGATACTGGTTTTCTCGCCTAATTTCTTCATATTCGCACTTTTAGCCCTAAACTTTATCCTTTTAACACTTCAAGTCTTTTTATATCAAATTAAACCTGAAAATCAAACAAAACACAGAATTAACTTCAAAAACATAAATATTAACAAATTAACTCTACATTAACCTAAATTAAACCAAAACAACTAAATAACTTAACTAAAAACATATCAAAAACTATATATATTTCACACTTATCAAATACCCCACACTTAAACCTTGCTTGCCCTCAAGCAAATTAGAACAAACCCTCCTTCAAAACCATCAAACTTGTATAAAGACATGCAATTTTAAAACCAAACTTATCATTTTAACAAGAGCACTTAACATAAACTCTAAATAGATTAACTTCAACAAGAGAATATAAGCTAGTTTCCTTGAATGTGTGCAAGACCAAATCATTTTAAACAATTTTTGAAAATCAAAATGTCAACACAACTAAGTTATGAAGTATAGAATATATGAATGCATAAGAATACAATCGGTTTCGTGCTTGAAACTCTAGAAACACAATAGGCCTCTCCTTTAGCACCGGAACCCGTAGGTCATCTCCGCTAAACAACTTAAAACAAACTTAAAATCACATAGGTCTTTTTAAGGTTGTAATGGGGCTAAGGGTATGTTTATCAAAGAATGGATAAAAGATAATCAACATGAATATAGCCACTCTAAGAACAAATAGATTACAAAACCCCATAACTTAATATATATATTTTACTCATCCTTGCCTTAATTCCAAACTTTCTTTATGTTCTTTCACCAAGAAGTCAATTTTTTTCCATTTTTCATTGTACTACCCCACACTTATATTTTTTCTCATATTTGCTAGTTCTCTTTTTCCTTTCTTTTTTTCTCAAACTTCAAAACGTTTTTTGTTTAAACCTTTACAAGCTAACCTCAAGGTAATACAAGGTATATTTTCAATTGACTTCATCAATAACTTTGTTACAACTTTCTTACTACACCCAATAAAACTTTACTCTTTTCACTCATTTCTTTAATCCTAAAGTGGCCAATTCCATAGGGTGAGATAAAAGCTTTTTAGGTTATATGGTTAAAACATTAGGTGTAACAAGAAAATATTAATGGTACGCATTAAGAATACCCTTATAAGCTCAAAATGGTTAATCAAAGGATAATTTCATCAAGGTAGGACACAATTTTTTTAAGAGAGCTTATCAAGAAAATTGTTCCCCGGCAATGGCGCCAAAAACTTGACCGGATTCTAGCAAGTGTACTAGATCGGCTAGTAATATAGGGAAATATAGATTAAGACCCCAAATATCGTACCCAAGGGAACATGGATTGCTAAGGATAATATCTATGTATGAATTAAATTAATCCGAGATTGTTTCCCAAATGTTTTTGATTTAAAAGCAAAAATTAAACAAAATAAACAATAAAACAAAATAAAAGCATGAATTAAAAACAAAACAATAATTGAAATTCTCTTGCTAAAGAAACTATCCACCTTAACTTTCATTGTAATGACTTAAGTTCAATAGAAACACCAGTGATTATGGAAAAACTAGTAATAAACAAAGATATCTTTATTCAAGTCTATCATTCTTAGTATTAAACTTATAGACAAATCTAATACTTAGCATACAAATCTAGTTTTAACTTCCTAAACTTTCATTGAAGCCTTTATCAAGTGATTCAACTCCAATTTATTCTTAGTTCCTCCTCTCTTAGTATTAACCAATAAAATTAACACATAATCATCTCATATTTCGGATAATAATCATGCATAAACATTAAAGAGTTAACCCAAGAACATGCAAATCATTAACTATGTCAAAATCAATTTTTAGTTAATTATTCAATAAACCAACAATCAATCTTAACTTAATTAAAGATAAGAATATGCTTAAAACCAAGAAATAATCAACCGATATTGAAATTAAGCTCAAAATAAAGTCATAACAATGAAAATATAAGTTTTCAAAGTTCCATTAGCAAAAGAAGAAAAACTACTTCCTAAACATGATTAAAAACTAAAGACAAAGTTGAAGAAAAATAATGAAAACATAAAAACAACGTAAAATAACTAAACCTAATTCTAAGATTTCTTTAATTGATTCTACTAATTCATTCTCTTCTTTGGTGTTTTAAACTGCTATTTATAGGCAAAAGATGTTGTGTATTCCTTCTCAAACTCTTAGAATCAAATAGGAAGTAATTTCTGCCTAGAATAGGAAGTTCGAGAATCCTTCGCAAAGTAGGAGAATTGGATCACGTGGCCACGCCATTTTCTTTTGTATTTCATCACGTGGGCACGGGTACATTAAGTCTTCCTTCACATGTGGCCATATGTGGTCCTTCACTTGGAATCCACGTGGTCACGTCTCTGCATTATTTTCCCCTTTTAGTCTTTCACGTGGCCATGTATAATTTTGTTCTTTGAAACACATGGCCATGTGTTCCTTTAAGCTTATTCTCACGTGGCCATGGGTCTTCTCTACATATACTTTCACGTGACCAATCATCACTTGCTTCTTTCTCACACGTGGCCATGTCTTCATTCTCTTATAACTTCACGTGGCCACGCCTAGTTCTTATGGACTTCACGATCACTTTCTTGCATAAATTTTCCATATTTGCAGTTTTGGCCCAAATCTTTGCCCTTTTTACAATTACGTCCTTTTTCTTGCAAAATAACCCTGAAAAACACCAAAATTTACAATTAACTCCAAAAACATAAAACTAACAAATTAAACTTAAATCTAACCTAATTAACACAAAATTAACCTAATTAAACACATTAAAACATACTAAAAACATCATATAAATGACTATTATCAAATACCCCACACTTAGACTTTGCTCGCCCTCGAGCAAATTAGAACAATCCAACTTCTCAAAATAATCAAACTCCAATAAAGAATTATGTATTTCAAAACCAAGTTTAGCAATTAACAAGAGCACTTAATAAAATTTTCAACTAGAATAAATTCAAACAAGACAATATAAGTTAGTTTCTTTATGTGTGTGCAAGACCAAAACATTTTAAGTATTTTTAAAATCCAAAACAACAATGCAAATTCATAGTCAAGTTTAGAATGAATGTACACATGAGTATACACATGGTTTCGTGCTTGAAACTCTAGAAACACCATAGGCCTCTCCTTTAGCATCGGAACCCGAAGGTCATCTCCGCTAAACAACTCAAAAACAAAACTTAGAATCACTTAGGTCTTTAAAGGTTGTAATGGAGCTAAGGTATTGGTTATCAAAGAATGGATAAAAGATCAACAATAAGAATAGCCACTCTAAGATAAAATAGACTAACAATTCTCCAATTTCATCCTATTAACTTAATCAATAAAAATCTTAGCCAAAATTTCCCAATCCTTCATAATTCAAAGTACAATCTTAAAATTCTCTCAATTTCACCATTCATACCCTTTTAGAAGTCATATCTATTTCTTCTTGTAACTAACCCACACTTAAGATTTTGCCATACATGCTAGCTTTATTTCAATATTTTCTTTCTTTCTCCTTTTTTTTCTTTTTCTCTTTTTCTTTCTCTTTTCACTAGCTTTGATGTTAGCAGTACAATAATATAACATGGGTAATCACAAAATCACAATTCACTATCCACTTGACTTCAATAATAGCCCTTGATAATAAAATTAAAAAATTATCTTACTACACTCATCAAGATACTCAATTCCTATTAATCCATCCAATCCTAGAGTGGCCAATTCTAGAAGGGAAGATAAAAGCTTTTTAGGTTATATGGTAAAAATAAATAAGTGTAACAAGAAAAATAAATATGGCACGCATTAAGCATACCTCATTAGGCTCAAAATGGCTAACAAAGGATAAATATGCATATAGGGTAGGAAAACAAGTTAAAATATGGCTCAACAAGAAAAACATTGCCTAGATCACTTTCCAAGTTGTTTTGAGTTGCTTATATGCTTTGAATGGTGATGAGGAAGGTTCTAGTGTTCTAAAATTCATCACTCAACTATTTCAATGCATTATTTTTTCTTTAAGTTTAAAAACTGGTCTTAAGTGCTCAAAAAATGTAGAAACTAACAAATATAAGTCAAATTGAATATTAAACTAGCCAAAAATTTATTAAACAACATGCTTGTTCTAATGCTAAACAAGAATTTTAAACATTGCACATTCTAAATTCAAGTTCAAAATGTTCAATTTTTGAGAATAACTAGGGCGAACTAAGCTAAATTTACAATAAATGATAAATGAATTCACTAACCTAAACTAACATGCAAAATAAAAACTAAACATGCAAACTAAAAACAAAACTAAACAACAAAAACAAAAACAAAAATGACTAAAACAAAATAATTCATGAGTAAGGTAAGAAAAACTCCTTTAATTGGATCTTTAAAATCTAGCTCAGTTGAGCTCTATCCCCCTCTTTAAAATCTTGCTGTCCTCAGCAAAATATGAAAAATTTCAGCACACTTCATCACTTTTTGAGAAACAAGTTAGTGACCAAGGAAAAATATAAGCTTAAACATACACCTTGATCCATGATCAAGTCAAAAGAAGGCATAAGATTCAATGGAATTAAGTTAACAAGCAAACATGCCTCTAAACCCAATGTAGTGCAATAAACAAGACTTAATAATCATGGTAACTAAGCGAAGAAATATAACTAAGCCAAACTTGCTTAAGTGCTCAATGCATACTATCCATAGGTGACAAGGTGGACAGTGTATGAATGCATAATCTCAAGTGTAAAGATAATTGGTGATGGTTAGGCTTAAATAAAAGGAAGAGAAAGATTTTAATTGGTTATGGTAAGCACAAAAGAAAATAAGCCAATTCAAATACAAACTCAACCTATATGAAGTCACAATGAAGTTCAATGTCAAACACTAAGTAGCTAAGAGTAAATACAATGCACAACTGAAAATCAATCTCCAAGCAAACTTATATTCAACACTAATGAAACCTACACCAATTTATTTGAATTAAACTCATCAAGTACATCATGCAAATGAAAAACTAAGTGTGTGTGCTTTATTGAAAAGGTGTGTGCTTGGTTAAGAAAAGAAGTGCAACATGTTTTATCACAAGAGTCCCAATTAGCCATGCCATGCATCATAAAGATATTAATGAAAATCAAGTCATCCATAATATGTTCAACTGAATGTATATAACAATTGATGTATAAAAATTGCAAATAATGACTTGAGTAAAATTTAAGGTGCTAGGATTAGATAACACGGCGGTCCGCTAGCTGGTTAGCAGGCAGGGTTAAGGGACGACGCCCCTTACGGGGTTCCTGAGGGGTAGCGCCCCTGGGCAGGGTCGAGGGGCAAAGCCCCTCGAAGCTTTGAAGCAACGAGAAACTCTGTAAACATTTTCTACACAAGACTTTATTCCAAAGCTATAAGGGGTGAACTAATGTATAAGTATAATTAAATTTTGATCCTTTAATATAAAGTGTGTGCTTAAGTGTATGAGTAAGTGAGTGTGTGAGGTAGTGCTTTGATTAAGTGAGTGAGAGAGTGCAGTAATGTAAGTGTGTGAAGGTGTTTGGGTGATGTATGAGTGAGGGGAGTGGTAAGAGCAAATAAAGTAAAAATGTAAGGGAAGAAAGAAAACAAATACCGCGGCTATTTAAAATGGGGACAGTGCTCCCACACGTGGCTACGCGTGTATGTAGCCTTACCTACACGTGGCCACGCATAGGGTATTGGAGAAAGAGGACATGGGCACGCAGGGAATATTGGAGAAGGAGGACGTGGACAAGTATGAAGCTGCTGCTAGGGAGTCTTTACTCACGTACGCAAGATCCTTTGGACGATTGTCACGTGGGCACGCGAGACTGAGAAAGGAAGCAACCCGTGGCCATGCATAGGGAATTGGAGAGGGAGGACGTGGGCACGCGAGAGGCTACTTCCAGGCAGAACTCCAACACATGGCCACGTATCTACTAGCTTGATTCCTTCACGTGGGCACGCAATGGTCTTACTTCTGCATTCTCGACCTTTATTTTCCTGCGCATTAAAGCACCAAATTAACTTTTTCTAAGTTTTTAAGAGAGTTTATCAAGAAAATTATTGCCTAGATCATTTTCTAAGTTGCTTGAGTTGTTCATATGCTTTGAAGGGTGATGAGGAAGGTTCTAGTGCTCTAAATTTTCTTACTTCACTACTTTATTGCATTGATTTTTTCCAAGTTAAAACTGGTCTAAGTGCTTTTTAGAGTTTGGAAACTAACAAATATTTATCAAGTTGAAGATTAATCCATCCAAAGGCATATTAAACAACATAAATGTTCTCTTGCTAAGCAAAAGTCCAAAACATGCATATTCCATATCCAAATTCAAAGTGTTCAAGTTTTGAAGTCAACTAGGGCAAACTAAGTTTTCATGTAAATTAAATGAAAAGGTGAACTACATAAGTCTTTAATACATTTTACAAACTCACACTAAACATAAACACAATAAAAGAAAACAACACAAAACACAAAACATGAAAATAACAAAGTTTGATTCATGAAAAAGAAAAGTAAAGTTGAAAACAAACTCCCTGAAAGGAGGCTACCCCCTCCTCAAAACATTGCTGTCCACAGCAAATGAAGTCAAAACCAAACATGCATAAGTGATAAAGCATAAAACAATGAAATGAATGATCTGGAAATGACAAATAAGAAGTAAGGATAGTAGATACTTACTTGAAGATGAGAATTGAATCAAAATACAGCACAAAATTGAAGTAGAGTGTGTGAGTTGTGAAACCCTGGTTTAATTGAGAAAATAGGGAAAAGGAAAAATCGTGAAAGTGTGTATATAGGCAGTGGAATGGGGCGTGGCCACGTGAAGTTCATGGGAAGAACCACACGTGGTCATGTGTGCCTTTGTTCCTTATGCATGCGTGGCGACGTGTTGGTTACCCATTGAATTTCACGTGGTCAAGTGAATTATATGATCTTGGGCAATGTCTTAAGCCGTGGCCACGTGTTGGTTACCCATTGAATTTCACGTGGTCACGTGAATTATATGATTTTGGGCAATGTCTTAAGCCGTGGCCACATGATGGCCAAAGGAAAGCCACACGTGGTCACGTGTACATGCATTTTTCAACCTCTATTGCATTTTTGAGACAAATACGTACACTTAAACTTCCTTAAATGTAATTTTTCCATTTCAAGTTTTGAAAAACACCAAATCTTTTCCAGGAAAAAATGTCTTCATTTTAAAAACCTTGATTTACTTACTCCTTTTCATGAATCAAAACACACAAAAATGCGAAAACTAAATTAAAATTCAACTATAAAATGAAAAGAGGGGAAGAATAGAAGTTCTGAGTTTTTAAAGTCTCCAGCTAGACTTTCCAAATCGTTTTTAAGTATCTTGAAAAACCTTGGTTGCTTCAGCAACCTCTTGCTGTCCGATTTGGTATGGATTGAGCTGCTTTGATTTCAGCTTTCGTTGGATTTTTTCTTTATAAACTGCTGTATTATCATATAACCATCCTTGAGTTTTATCATGTTCATTAAACCTTCGTTGAGGTTGCACCATCAGTTTAAAATTATCTTCTTTGGGTGTATGATGTGTGCAATAATTAGAGCTAACCCCTTTTACGTCGGACGTTGCCCAATCAATTTTTCCTTTGTGCTTATTGAGGATTTCAATGAGCATTTCTTCATCCAACCCTGTCAATGAAGATGGATTAATTACTGGCTTAGCATTATCATTCAAAAATAAATATTGCAAATGAGATGAAACTGCTTTAAGTTCAGAATCTCCCTTAGGAGGGGACGGTTCACCATCCCTTTCATCATATTTACTGTGCTCTTGTTCTAAATTTTGTATCAACTTTATCTCCTTTGCTTCCAACTCTTCCACTTCCTTGGGATGCATTAAACAACTTTGAAGTTCATCATTAAGAATGATTTCCTCTTGTTTTGCATTAACACATTCTTGAATTTCATCGACAAAATAAATGGATTCTTCAAAATCATATGAAGGGTATTTTAAAATTTTATTGACATTAAAACTCATTTTCTCCTCGTTAAATCTTAAAGTAACCGTTTGTCCATGAACATCAATTAAGGCTCTTGCTGTATTCAAAAATGGCCTCCCCACAATTAACGGTACCTTTCTATCTTCGTCCATGTCCATCACCACAAAATCAACCGAAAATATGAAATTTCCTACTTTTACCAATATGTCTTCAATTATTCCTTTTGGCCTCTTTACCGATCTATCCACCAATTAAAGCGTCATTTGGGTTTCCTTTAAATCACCTAAATTTAATTTCCTGCAAATTGAATAAGGCATCAAATTAATACTTGCACCCAAATCACATAAAGCATTTCCAACAAAATTTTCACCTAATTCACAAGGTAATGTAAAACTACCTGGATCTTCTAATTTTTCAAGAATTTTATTGGTTAATATAGCACTACAATTACCAAACAATTGAACCGTTCCTATGCCTTCTAGCTTTTTCTTATTAGAGCACAATTCTTTCATAAATTTAGCATATTTAGGCATGTGTAATAAAGCTTCAGCAAATGGTAAATTTATATGTAGCTTTTTAAACATGTCCAAAAATCTACTCAATTGTTCATTTTGTTTCTCTTTTCTAGCTAGAACAGGAAAAGGTAATTGAGATTCATCAAGAACAGTAGAAACAAGCTTTTCTTTACCTTTACCCTTCTCAACTGTAGGAGGCACTTTTTCATTATTTTTAGAATTAGAAACACTTACCTCCGTTGTCGGTTCCACCTTTTGAAAAGAATTCTTACCAAGTTCAGTCTTCTCTAACTCCTTACCACTCCTTAATGTGATTGCTTTGACTTCCTCCTTCGGATTTCGGTCTACATTGGATGGAAATGTCCCTTGAGCACGATTTGATAAAGAACTAGCAAGTTGCCCCATTTGGTTCTCTAGGTTCCTAATGGATGCCTCTTGATTTCTCATCCAAATGTCTTACGCTTTCCATCTAGCATCTTGACTAGCTAAAATTGAGTTTTGGGAAGCCATGAAATTTGCAATCATTTCTTTAATATTAGATTTCTTTTCTTGAGGAGGAGGAGGTTGAGGTTTTTGAAAATCGGGTGGTTGGTGGTAAGCTTGTGATGGGTATTGATTTGGGTAATGATGTGGAGCTTGGTTTTGGTATGAAAGTTGATTGTTGGAAGTTTGATTGTGGTGGAATTGGGCTCTAGGATTGGGGTTAGAAGAAGAACCTTGATTACCTTCCCTCCATGAAAAATTTGGATGGCTTCTCCATCCCGCATTGTAAGTGTTGCTATACGGATTCAAGGCATTCACTTCTTTCACCATAACTTCATTATTCTTCATTCCCAAAGGTCCTGCAATTCCTGCATAAGAATCAACTTCATTAGATAACATAGAGACATTTTTAGCTTTAAGCTCATTTATTTCTTTTAAATGCCTTTTTTCCATTAATTCTAATTGAGCTTTTAACATGGCTACTTCATCAATATTATGAACTCCCTGTTTCTTTTGAGTTGCTCTAGAGGTTGCCCATTGAGCATCATTGGTGGCCATCTCATCAAGGAGTAAAAATGCATCTTCTGGAATTTGATTCATGAAACTTCCATTTGAAGCTGCATCTAACAAAGATCTTGTTGATGGATGAGCACCTGCATAGAAAATATGCATTAATTGAAAAATAGGAACTTCATGATGAGGACAACTTTTTAATAGTCTCCTAAATCTTTCCCATACTTCATGGAAAGGCTCCTCATAAAATTGCTGGAAATCACTAATTTGTTTCCTAATGAGGGCAGTCTTGGTGGGTGGGAAGAATTTGCACAGAAATTTCTCTTGCATTTGTTGCCAAGAATGGATGGATTGATTTGGTAGCATTTGTAGCCAATCCCTAGCTTTTCCTATGAGGGTGAATGGAAAGAGTTTTAACCTAATTGCATCAGTCGATACATTAGGAATTTGCACAGTGTCACTCACTTCTAAGAACATATCTAAGTATTGTGCAGGATCCTCTATGTCCGAACCCGAAAATTGGTTTTTTTGTACCATAGTGATGGTAGCGGGTTTAATCTCAAAGGGTTGGTGGTGAGGAATCCTAATAGTCCTATGTTCTTCATTCCACCTAGGGATAGCATAATCCCTTATGGTTCTAGGTCTATACCCATTCTCAGGAGCTTGGTGGGGGATGTGTTGCTCTTCGATCCTAGGTGGTGGATCATTCATAGGTTGTTCAATTTCTGGGTCATTCATGTTGCCTCTTAACCTTCTAATCCTATGGAATGTCCTCTCAATTTCAGGGTCTAATGGTAAGATGGGGTTGTCTCTCACCATAAACCACTAGTCACCTAAAAAGAAAATAAGAAATAGATGAAGAAGAAAAGAAAACACACAAAAATTACTTTAAAATCAAAATAAATAAATAAACGCCAATGTATCCCCAGCAATGGCGCCAAAAACCTTACCTATGTCTAGTAAGTGTACTAGATCGGCTAGTAATATAGGGAAATAAGATTATGACCCAAAATATCGAACCCAAGGGAAACTTGTGCTTGTATGTGCTATTTCAATTTCAAAAGCAATTTTGTGTGTAAAGAGAGAAGAGAAATCCCAAAGTTTTGATGAATTGAAAACAATAATTTAAACTAAATTAAAATAATTGAAAAAGCTAAAGTAAGAAGAGATTTATTGAAAGCAAGTAAATTGAATGAGTTAAAAATCAATGATAAAGACAACTTTCACTAAAGGACTATCCACCTTAACAAGTATTGCTATGACTTAATTAAAAGAAAACATACAAGCGATTATGAGGAATTCAGTTTAATAAAACCAGATAACTTTATTCAAGATTATCATTCCAAGCATCAAATTTTCTTATTCAGATAAACTTAACACTTAGCATAAAGAACTGAATTAAGTCCCCTAGATGTCTATTAAAGCCTTTCTCAAGAGATTTAACTTTCACCTATTCTTGGTTACTCTTTTCTTAATCTTAACTTACTCAAATCAACACATAATTATAGCTTATTCAGATTATAACCATGCATTAATTCAACTAAATTAACCTAAGAGCATGTAAATCATTAATCAATTTAAACCAATTAATTAACCAATTCTTAATCAAGTTAATAATCAACTTAAAATTGAGAAAAGACAAGACTTATGTTTAAGAACCAAGAAATAATCAACTTCTATTAAAATTTAAGAACAAACTCAAGTCATAACAATACAAGTCAAGGATTCAAGTATCCTTTAGCAAAAGTTAAAGAAAACTACTCACAAACCATTCTTAAAACTAAAAACAACGTTTTGAAAAAACTGTAAAAACAAAGAACTAAGAAAAAAAGCTTAATTCTAAGGAATAATTCTAAGGATTGATGATCATTCTTTTGTGTTTTGGACTGCTATTTATAGGCAAGAATTGTAGTAGACTCCTTGTTAAACTTTGGTCATAAAATAGGAATCAAATTCTACTAAACAGGAAGCTCGTAAATCCTTCGCGACATGGGAAAGTTCATCATGTGGCCACGGGCCAAAAACTTCTTCTTCCACACGTGGGCACATCCCATGTAGTTCTTCTTCCACACGTGGCCACGTGTGGTCCTTCACTAGGAATCCACGTGGTCACGTGGTCTTCACAATTGCCTTCTTTTGCTTTCACATGGCCACGGATTCTCCTATTTTCTTCTTCGCGTGGCCACGTGTGAAACTCTTCAGTGCTTTCACGTGGTCACGTCTCAAGGCTCTGGACTGGATACTGGTTTTCTCGCCTAATTTCTTCATATTCGTACTTTTAGCCCTAAACTTTATCCTTTTAACACTTCAAGTCTTTTTATATCAAATTAAACTTGAAAATCAAACAAAACACAGAATTAACTTCAAAAACATAAATATTAACAAATTAACTCTACATTAACCTAAATTAAACCAAAACAACTAAATAACTTAACTAAAAACATATCAAAAACTATATATATTTCACACTTATCAGTCATATTTGAGTGATTAACATGATTAGGGCATAACATGACATAAAGTTGGATTAAAGAGCATGTTAGAGTCATGTTTAGATAATTAGATTCCTCCATTTATAGGTTGGCTCAAGTTTTGATTGAATTTATTTGATTCTATAAATTGATGTTTTTTAAGGTGTTTTGTATGAGATTTGATATTGTAGCACTGTATACACTTGATTAGAGACTAATAATATCATTCTTTAGGTTTAAGATACATTTTGCATGATTTTTAAATATTTGCCATGAAAAACATATAACCTATTCTATCCAGAGGTGACTGATAGGAAGATGACCTGACGTCACAAGATCATCCTTTCATCCATCCCCCGCTTAGTGGTGGGCATCCCTCACCTGGGTTTGAGCATTTGTAGCTATATTTAATAGCCTTTTTGGTGTGTTTCATGCATTTTATGCAATTTTGGGCCATTTATGCAATTTCAATGATATTTATGCATTATTTCATATGATTACGATTCTATATGATGTCTTTATGTACTTGATTTCATTCTATTTGTACGGTTAAGTTTGTAATTTATTTTTATTGTGTTATTTGTAACACTAATTCATTTGCTTTTTTGTGCAGTTATTTTTAAATTTTAAATATCTTTATCTTTGGAGGACTTTATGTGATTCTTACATGGGAAGTCATGCCCCCGAGTTGATCCATCATGCTCAATCCATATGGTTACTTTGATTAACTCCCTCCTTTCATCAGTTATTTATAGCTATAGCTTTATTTAGTAGTTACTTATTTTGTGTTTACTTATTTGATATTTTTTAGATGTATTATTATTTTGGGGATGTAATAGTTAGTAAAAAGAATTTTTTATGCACGTTAAAAGGAAAAAAATAATTAAGATGCTTTATATAGAATTGATTGGGTTTTCTCCAAAGCTCGGATTAATGTCCAATTTTTTTGCCTAAAATCTGCACAATACAATAAAGAGAATTTTTTGTAAAATATACATGAAGGAATCAACGTTCTTAACCCAAATGAATACCCCAATTTATGTATGTATATTTCTCTATTGTTATTATTATTGGAGGATTTGCCTTTGCAATAATTAAGTAGGTTTATTTTACTTTTATCGCTTTATTTACTTGGATGGGATGCTTATTTAATATTGTTATGAAATTGCATTGTATGAGAAAAGAAAGGGGACTAAATGTAAAATTCAAGTATAAAATAAACACCTAACCAAGATACCTAATATGAGTGATGTCCTAAACACCAATCTCTGCTTAGGTATCAAAAGGTTGAGATTCATTTCCCATTGTTATGTTGGGTGGCAACTCTATATGACACCTACCTTTTTAGGGCCTAATAATAGATACCTTCGTGGGTTGACTATTAACAAGAATTTGGGTTTGATCCCTTTTTATTGTGAAGTAGTCAATTCATGAGTAAAGGGAGACTAGTTTTGTCTCAGACCCTAAAAGTGGGCCTCTAATAGTGATCCTAAATGATGAGTTATTCCTACAGAAATCTTTTGGACTTTAAAGAAACTGAGGCATTACTTCCATTCCTGCATAACACTGCAAGAAAATTAGCAAATAATAACAAAAATTAGCAATCGAATTTGTTGAATTTTTGTTGCTAATTTTTATTAGCAATGAAACATTCGGTTGCAAATTTGACGGTTGGTATTTTTAGCAACAAAAATTGGGATTTAAATTTCCGTTGTTTTTTTTACCAATGGAATTAGAATTTTTGTTGCTATATTTAGCAACCGAATAAAAATTTCGTTGCTATTTTTAGCAACCGAATTGAAATTCCATTGCTATTTATAGCAACCGAAATCAATTTTGGTTGCTATTTGTAGCAACCAAATTGAAATTTTTGTTGCTAAATTCAGCCGGTATTATAAAAAAAATTACGACGAAATTATTTTCGTTATTCCGTCATTAAGTTATTGTTATTTTTTACACAAAATTTATGCAAAAGCCTATATCTGCCAATTGAAATAAAAATATACCTACAATCCAGTCAACACGGACCCTAAAATTCATATAAGAACTTATAGAGCTTTCAAGAAATATATTTTAAAATCACCTAATAGTTATATAAGACGTGCTTTGAACTATAAAAGCATTAAAAAATGGAGCTAAAAGATTTTGTTTGTAAACTAGTTAGATTTTTGTCCATACAAGAAACATAAAAAATCACTAGTTTCCATTATTAGGATTTAAATCTTATGAGAAATAGATTATATAATGCATTGGTACAGTGCGTTGTAGATCTTGCCATATGATATAGGAAACCACATAGCTAAAAACAAATAAATTCATAAAAATCCTTTTATATACAATTGATACAGGGAAATTTACATGGAAAGCAATGCTGGCCGATAACAAATGGTGATACATAAAGAAACATCAGAAGATTGACAAACTGACATCCAAAAACAATAGAGCAGCAATATATCTGTATGCATTTCACACAGCTATTCATTATCAAAGATGTGGTGTTTATGGTCAAAGAAATAAATACTTTGAAACCAAAAACTAACTTTGATGATGAGGATCAAAAGACAATAATGACCTGGGATAATCAATGACCAATTCCTTAGCTAAGAGAACATATATAATGATAGTTGAATTCAGTGTATAGATAGAATAATATGATGTTGGATAAATCACAATATATAAAGGAAAATAACTTCAAACCATCAAAAAACATCTTTCATAATTGGAATTACAAAAGAGGAACATAGATGAAAAGAAATCCATTAATATTACAAAAAAAAAATGCAGATTGGTCAAACTGCAAGTAAAAATTAAAATATAAATGCTAACGAACCCCATATATGACATCTTTATATCATGACAATTATTACAGGAGAAATTTGCAATGATATACCTTGAGAACAATAGTCGATTGCTAAAATCTATTAAGACAGATCAAAATTTTCTCTAAAATATAAGATGTTCAAACACTACAAGAAAATTCCTCTCTATATGATGATTTTTCATCACTAAATCAATTTAGTGACGATTTAGCGAGGAAAAAATTTTTTTAACAAAAGTCATCCTAGCTGATTTTAGCGAGGACTAAAATCCTCACCAACTTTTGCAAGGATTTTAGCAAGGGCCTTTTGCGAGGATTTTTTCGTCGCTAAATTTTGCGATGAATATATTCCTCACTAACGTTTGCAAATTTCGCAAGGCTATAGCCCTCAGTAACATTTGCGAGGACTTTTTTGTCATTAACTTTTGCAATGATTGAATTACTCGCTAAATTTTGTAAGGAATTAAAATTTTAGCAAGGACTTTAATCCTCACTAAATTTTGCTAGGACTTTTAATTTTAGTAACGACTAATTCCTTACTAAATTTTAGTATCAAATTTGTGACAAATATTCTTATTGCTAAATTTGATATGAGATTTATCCTCACTAAACATTATTTTAAGTATCACGACAATAATAATATTATTATTACACTTTCTAAATTTAAAATGAAATTTTTTTAATTTACTATGGAGGTTTTATTATCTAAATAATAAACTAAAAATAACAATAATATTTATAGAGTACTCAATACTTAATATAAATATATATATATAGATATTAATAAATAAACTAGTATTTACAAGTGCATATCATTGCATATCCAAAATAATATATGCATGCATATATAGAAGGAATATATCTAAAGTAAAATATACATGTATATATAGTAGAAATAAAAGATATACAAGATGTCCTAATATGTATATTATAACACTGTAATGTAGGTAAAAAGTATCTATAACTCGATGTGTGGATCATGTAGTGAAGCACTTGAGCCAATAGTACAGACAGTACGAGAAGTGAATAAACTCATATGTTCCTCAATCCATTGCTGGAAAAGTTGTTGTACTTGCATCTGCTACTGGATTTGTTTGACCTGCTGCTCCACTTGCTGTTCTAACTCTTGTTCAAGCTTAACACGAATCTCAGCATGAAGCTCGGTATGAATCTCAAGTTGAAAAATACATATTTCAAATTAGAAGTAAGCATTTACTTTTAGCTTCCCATAGGAAAAATATTGTAATACTTTTAGACATTCAGAGAACATTAATAAGCAAGGAACAATAATGATAAATAATATTAATCTATCTATCTAACACTAGACTTAATTAATAACATCTTATCTAGCCTATAGCTGCACTTTTAAGTTACAAAGTAATTACAAAATTTCAATTATCTTGATATAGATTTTTTTAATTAATTAAAAAAAAGATATTCTGAAGCAAATGATAAGTAAAAGGACAAATTAGAAAAATACCTGAAGGCAACACTATCACTGTAAGGTTTTATGCCGTCTTCATATTAAGAACAATATGGCATCTTTTCAATCTTTCAACCCATGCTTTTTATTTGGTTAATGAAATTACATTGTAAGTTGAAAGAGATGTTTAATGTATTTACTTATAGGATTGATCAAAGTTTGAGAACAGCCATGAAGTCGGCAGTCAAACAATTGTCAAATTTTTGAAATTAAAAAATACTTATAGAAACTTAAGATGGCCCTAATTGTTTAAAAATTATCATTAAGATGCAGTAAAAGAACAAAGTTTTATTCTCAAACCTCAATAGCATCAGAAACTCCAGGGATTGCTGATATCTCTCTACAAAAATCTTCAATAATTTTGGCAAAACCGTTATTTTCTTTGGTATTTTGATGGGGTTCCATAATTAAAAATGGTGAAAAAGATGGAGATGCCAATTATCTAGCTTTTTAGTTTGGAGAGCCAATTGTTAATTGGATCGTAGATCGAGGGGTAATTTGTAGTTTCTCTAAACTCTTATTGAAACGTTAGAAAACAATCACCAACATAATTTGAGTCATAAATACACATTGGTTGATCTGAAAACAACCAATCTATATCTTTCAATTTATATGTTGCCTTAATGTTATAGATAAAAATTATAAAGAAAAAAATATTTAAACCAACCTGCCACTTGGGACAATAATGCATAAGCAATAAGGTCAAAGGATTGTTTACTATCCCTATATGCACTCTCATGCAAAAGTGGAAATGTAGACAAATGTAAGCACACCTCATATTACACTGAAACTAAATAAATAAGAAGAGGCCATATAAATTTAATTGACTACACTTTGATACCATGTTAAAGAATCACTCAACCTTAAAGCTTAAGTTTGTAGATAAAGATTAACATTCTTGTTTTGATATTTCTAACAAATATATCACAATGACTACTGAATTGAACCTTAGTAATAGTCTAATTATTTTGATAGTAATAGTAATTCAGCAATAGTAAGTGGAACGTGAAAAATGCCTAAAATACTCCAGATATTTTTTGATTTAAAAAATGAAATCTCTTATGGTTGATTTTTTTCGCTTGGATCTTAAATCTAGGAGGCTGCTTCTTATGTATAGTGGGAAATTGCAATATTGCTGCAAAAACAAATTAATACGTATTAGCTAAAGTGGCAGATTTAATTATTGTAATGACCTAAAAAAACATTGAGGTGTATATATGGCACTCAAGCATTCTAGTATTAGACTACATATCATTTTTCAAGGGAATAAGAGGCACTACATTAAAGATATTGGGTCTTAAAGTAAGCACCAAAACTCATTGCAAATTTTGTGTTACAGTTCTGGTTGAAGAAGCATATCTCTATTATGGGTCTGCCATTACAGACAATTAATGATAAATGCAAGAAAATTACTCTGACATTGACATTATGCATACATCAGTGGCCTCTAATTGGCTAAGGTTATAATCCCATAGAACATCCAATAGGCTAGTTCATGTAAACTACTAGGAAGAAAGAACTATAAATAAAGCATAAAATGCTTACTATATGTTCCATCTTGGCCACAAAACCATTGCCCAGAGAAGACAAAATCCTTTTTAGATTGCCACCTGTGAAAGATATTGTGCAACAAGATAAGCTAAACCCAACAACACTGTAGTGAGGGCTAAATAACTAATGCCTTAAAATTTCCAACAAATCTGAAAAATGATAAAAACAAGCAATGATGTAAGCTTTAACTACTGATGCCATAAACAAAAAATAAAAAAAAGCTATCAGATGCAAAAGATAGTTGTATGGATTCATAATGAATGTTTTAAAGTACACCACATCTGAACAGGCCAACACATGTTATTTCCACATTTATGTTAGATACTTGAGTAATACGAGCATTGAATTATTTTTTATTATTTATACACACAATTGCAACAAGAAAGCAAATTCATAGCACAACTGAGCAACAAAGGACAATCAAAACTTACATCTTCACAAATTATAGTTGATCAAACAGACTCAAATAAAAAGGGAATAAATCATTTTATTAAGGGCTCGACCATCATAACAACCATTTGAAATTTGCTCTCAGAATAGAAACAGTGACAACCTATGCAGCAGAGTTAGAGTGCATAAAAGAATTCATTGTGCTAACACTTATTTCTTGGCCAAAGACTAAAGGTTAGTCAAGCTTATATTATGAGATTGCACATCAGTACACAGTAGACGAATAGAGTCAAATCAAGAATAATCACAAATCAGTTGATAAATAAAAGACCCACGAATAGAAAGCAAAGAAATTATTGACTCACAAGAAAATGTAGAGTCTTGTCATGTTACAAAAAGAAAAGAATAAAACTTACTAATCGAAGATGGCTAAATATTGTTAAATTGAAAATGGTAACTGGAAGGATAACTAGCAACTCTCCGGACTATCTGAAATTTCTAAGAGGATAACTTGAATTTTAATTAAAGATCACGTAAGAAATAAAGTTGAGATAAAACTAAAAAAGCCAATAAAACAAATAAAAAAACATATGATAAATTAGGAATAACTACTACTTTGCTTTTGGCTTAAGTTTGAAATCAAATCATCTACGTGGATATGTTAATGATAGTGATAAACAAATATTCCAGTCATGTCAATTCTCCACCATAAGATCAATATAAGCTAGACAACATTAGCATTTTAGTGTCAAGAAAAACTAAAGAGCTCTAGAAAGCAATTAATGCAGACATAAATAAGCCAAATCAAAACAAAACTAAGTGCATTCAAGCGATGAGTTTAGTCATCGAAATGGGGTTCTACAAAATGTAAAAATAGCATGTAATATGTTATAATTACAGCATGCCAAATTAAACCGAGCAATACAATAAAGCATACCCAATTAAATTTTAATTAAACAAAAACCAATTCATCACATTGAGTTTCTTCAGATTCAATTGCTAGTGGATATAAAGAATCAAAATTCTACACAAACTTAAAATCTAATAAACAAAGCCATAAATGAGAATAATAGAACACCCTTTATTTATTTTTACTAAGCTAAGCAAGAACTACACTAGCATAATTATAGCAAGGAAAAAACATACTTTTTAACAAACTCTGATGCCTTAGCGAAGATAGAGCTAGGGGCTTTTTCATCCTCTTCTTCACAGTCAAGTAGCTCCTTCTCGTAAGCATCATTGTCTCTCACTTCACTCATATACCTTTACACAAACAAATAAATAGTAAAACTGGTCAATTTTTAGGGCTAGGGATTTTGAATCACAAAACTCAGAAAAATAGAGTTCTTTAAAAAGCTCGCGAGATAGAATAAAAAGAAAAGAAATGATTGGGTTTTGATTGTATAAGTAGGATTAAAAAAAGAAATGATAGAACAGATAAAATAGAGAGGAATAAACTAAAGAGCGCTAAAACCAGAGGTTGAGACATAGAGGCTAAAATGAGAAATCATACCTTAAAAATGGATGAGATGAGTAATACAAAGGTTGAGACAGAGAGGCTAAAGCGAGAGAGATACGGGAAATGGAGTAAAACGAGAGAGCAAGAAAGGAGATAGAGGGAGATGGGGTAAAAGGAGAGAGAAAAGGGAAAGGGGGGACATAGGGTTTAGGTTTAGGTTTCAATCGATTTTTTCATTTAATTGGCACCTACTGATCTCGATAAAATAGAAATTAGGATTTTAGATGATTAGCTGGGGTTAATTACCTAGCTAAAATTAGCATGAAATTTTTCCATGCTAATTTTAGATGATTAGCTAGGGTTAATTACCTAGATAAAATTAGCATGGAATTTTTTCTCGCTAGATGCTTCATTAAAATTAGCAAGGACTTCTTTGTAGCTAAATGTCACATTTATTCATTAATTTGTTAGAAAACTTTATCTAGCAAAATTAGCGAGCACATAGTTCTCATTAATTTTTTGCTATGGGGAGAATTTTATTCTAGCTAAATTAGTAAGTTTACATTCTTATTAATTTATTCAAACAAACTGCAATTGAATTCACTGTTGACCAAATGCCATATTACTTAACCGATAGCGAGGAATTTGTCCTCACTAAATTAGCGAGGACTATGTCCTCGCTTTATGCTCCATAGACCAAATGCCATATTACTTAACCGATAGCGAGGAATTTATCCTCGCAAAATTAGCGAGGATTTATTTCTCGCAAAATTAGTGAGGACTAAGTCCTTGCTATATGCTCCATAGAACAAATTACATAATACTTAACCGATAGCGAGGAATTTATCTGGCTAAATTAGCGAGGATTTATTTCTCGCAAAACTAGCGAGGATTAAGTTCTCGCTATATGCTCCATAAAAAAAATTCCATATTACTTAACTGATAGCTAGGAATTTGTCCTTGCTAAATTAGCGAGGATTAATTTCTCACAAAATTAGTGAGGACTAAGTCTTTGCTATATGCTCCATAGATCATTCGCGCCATGAATTAAAAGTTAGCAAGGATTCTGTGCTTGCAAATTCGTCGCAATTTTTTGCACCAAAATTTTGGCTCCCATGATTAGCTACAAGAAAATTTATTTATCACTAAATTGTCGTAATATCTTTTTTTCCACTAGCCCCTAACAATATTTGCGACAAAAATCATTTTTCATCACAAGGTTGTCGTTAAATGGTGTATTTAGCAACAAATTTCATTTTCATTGCTAATATTCATCACTATTCTGCATTTTTTTTGTTGTGAAAAGTAATTCACTTCAAAAATGAAGCATGAGATCAGTAAAAAAATGTTTAAATTCTGTAATTTTCCATATATCTTTGGATGTTCCAACAATTTAAAAAGTCAATAAGAGATCTTAAAGGCTACTTTGTCATTAAAAAAAGTGTTTTAAGTAAACTGACCTCATCAACTCCCAACTTTTGACACTGATCTGCAAGCAGCAAATCAATTATAGACGGAGCTCTCTTCTTGAGTTAGAAATCCCACTCATCATGATCAATAACTAAGCACACAACCATCCTTATCTTCCACGTGCAATGGTCTATTCCAAATTCAAAGAGACATGGAATCAAATAATCAGAAGCAGATTATGAAAATGAATTTCAACCAAATAAATAACTTTTACCTATAAGAATGTTATAACTAATATTTTTCAATTAATTGCATCAACTAAGAGAAGTGGCAAGGCATATAGAATCAACTTCTTGGATATGGTTGCAGGAATACATGACAGGAAAGACAATGCCATATCTAAAATGTTTATATGGTAGCAAAAAATTGAAAGCAAAAAATGTCAAATACACATTGCATGATGACAGCTGAAGTTATGCAATAATAATGATATTTAAAAGATATTTAAAAAGAATAAAAGATATTAATAATTGTGATGAAACTAATTTCAAAGCATTTTAAATCATTTTAAAACTATTAGTGAGTCTACAATTATAAAACCCGACTCTCTAAGTACTTACAAAATTTACATGCAAATGGAATAAAAAGTTGCACAACTATTTAAGATTTTAGACATGGAATGAAAGGGAGAAAATAATTATAAATTATCCTCCAATTGATCAACGTAATAAAAGAGGATGAATCCTTCAAATATATCTTGCATATTCATGAATGGTTTGATCACTGCTGAACTTGTAAGATCCAACAGTATTTAGGATTGAAATTCTTGTCCATCTCTGCTCAAAATACCATCATAATTAAGCATGATTAAGGAATAATCAAACATCATAAACAAAAACAAAAAAAATTAATCAAACAAGAAATTTCTCACCTTCTAGTTTCGATATGCCTCATCAACCTTCTCTTGGCATTCCAAGTAGCTAGGAAAGTCTTTACCAATAAGGAAGTAATCTGCTCACCCATAACCTTTATTACCTACTAAAGATTCCATAAGCTGTGTACATATGCTATTGGCATCATAATGGATTTCCCTAAGTAGGTTCACTTGACTTATGATCTACAAGAAAATACCTGCTACACTCAGAACACCCTTTCACCTCTTTTATAGGGTAAGATATAAGAAGAAAATAGCAAGTATCTATAATGATTGAATGGCTACTTCATGCAAAAACTAATGCCAGTAAGAATATACAAATCATTAAAAAAATATATAATTAAGCATATATAGTTACCAAGATAACATGAAAAATCATATGAGAAGCACTAAGTCTAGTTTTGTAGCCCCTAGTAGCTAACAGCAGAAAACACAAGGCACTCACCAAGTATTTATCATTTGGGGCTATAGAGAAAAACTATATATAATTCCACTCTTAAACAAGAAAGAAAAAAGCTTGGTGTAAGAGGCTTCCTTACCTAGCCATTAATCACCCAAGTTAGAAACCTTTCAATTTTAGCATCTCCACATGCCTTGGCTACTTTAGTTCCTTTCCTATATCCATCAGGAAAGCATTCAACATATTCCAAAATTTGTGATGCCTCTTTTCTAAACATTTGCATAAGCAGAACATAGCAGATAGCATAAGAAATCATGATTAAGTTCAATGGTAAGACCAAAAGTTTCCTTTCAAAGAGAATAGCATGCACGGCTTTAAAGTGTATGTCAGCACAGATATTTGTACTGTATTGGAATAGTTCAACTTTACTATTTCCAAATTCACAATAGGATTTGTTTGAATAGTAATAGTAGCTAGTACATGCCAAAACGAGAAAAGAACTTATATACCTAATTCTCAGTTCCACTAGTTTTTTAATAGATTTGTAATCAAAAGTTGGCAAACTTTAATACCGTAAATTGTTCTCAATATTGAATTCAGTTCTGATTAGTCTGAAGAATAGAATTTGATTATTCTTCACACAATTTATAGTCTGCAATATCATAACTTGTTAATTTAAAGAGGTACAGATTGAAGAGATTGACTTGTACATCAAACATTGCATCTGGGTTGACAATATAACCTATTTTTTCTTTAATAAAAGCAGCCACTTTTTATCTTGTTCCTTCCTTTTACTTCTCTCCATTCAGATTGGAGATCTTCATTATCTAAAAATTGTTAGAAACCCATTATTTTTCTTTCAAAAGCAATTTTATTTTTTATCAAGTAATTTAAGAACTTATATGATTTATAAATATTAAATAGAAAACAGAAATTTACCTTTCTAAGTGTCCTCAATTTTTCAGTCCTAATCTTCTATTCCTATCCACTTGGTTATGATTTTGCTAAGATCTGGATTGCAAAATCTAATCCATCTCCTTGGTGTCACCCTAGGTGTCTTGTTTTGGAATTTCTCAGGCCATAGCTGCCAAACTCAAAAATTCAATAGATTATATTTGAAACAAAAATCTACTAGACAAGAACAAGAATAAGACTATGCAAAATTATGAAATAAATGAATAAAATTACAAGAATGATAAAAGGCATAGAAATAAAACTATGTAAAAACATAATTAAATAAAGAAAGATTTTGTGTAACAAAGACTTTGATGGTGGTATATTAGTATTTAGATAAGTTGTTGTTGTTAGAGAGTATGCCTTAGAGTCCATGTAATGGGAATGTATTTCATATGTATGAACTCATATTCTTAATAAAAGGCATCATTCATTTATTAATGCTATGTTTAAATACATGAGTTTGTAAATCTTAAATTAATAAATAAAGTCCTAGATATTATAAACATAGTGCAAAGGCAATCATAAAAGTGTTCATGATGTGAGATGTCTATTGCATGCAAATGTGATAATATCTAAATATCCCTAGTTATAATTTAGACAGACTAGCACATGTTATGCTTCTTGAATAGTTCAAGCAGTGGTTCTCATAATTGTTACTATGGAAGATGATCAAAGCTAACATTTGGATGCTTGTTAGAAGAGCAAGTTCATTGGAGACCTACAAAGAGAATCACAGAACTTAGACATGAGGAATCTCTTCATAGCGATTGTGCAAGTATCCTTAGATATGAGATCACCAAGGTTATCTTAAGTAGCAAGTTCATTGGATATTAAATCTATGCCAGTGAGGAATCTCTTCATAGCGGTTGTGCAAGTATCCTTAGACATGAGATCACCAAGGTTATCTTAAGTAGCAAGTGATATACTTTGACTCTATAACTTATTACTTCCAATTGGGGGTGAACATAGTTAGGAGGTTGGATATATCATGACCTACTTAAAGATAGTTGACTAATTGACAAAAGATTCACCATCCAAGATTTATTAAGGGAAGTTATCTCGCATGATTCTATAATTGCCTTGTTCAGATAATCTCTGGCCAGAATAATATGCCAAGATGGATAGGGATCCATGAAGGGCATTTTGGAAACAATGGTTAAATTAATAGAACATACATAATTAGATTTATATGAGTTGATAGAAATCCATACTTAGAATCTAATTGAGATAAAAGTGGTGAAAGGAGTAATTGCACGGTAACTATTTCTATGGAAGGGTATAGTCAAACTGCTTGACTTTCCTAACATTTGGGGAGTCATGATGCCTAGTTAGAGGTCGCTCATGATTTTTATAATAGTGTATAATAAATATCAATAAGGATTGATAAAATGATTTAAAAAAGTTTAAATCATGTGAGTTTTGAATAGAACTCATAATTACATATTATACTGCCAATATAAACAGGAACCCAATAGGCCACACACATATAGAGTAAAGGATAAAATGATAAAAGGAAAAGGATAATAATATTTGATATTATTATGGGAGAAGAGAAATGAATAAGAGAATAATTAATTAAAGAGTTTAATTAATTATGGTTAAGTAGAATTGTTCGCAGAACCTTTTAGAAATATTATGTAAAATTGACCTAATTGAAATATTATGTTTCATAATTAATTATTATTGGACTTTAAGTGCTATAGGACTGATATAATGATTAATAGACCCATTGGAGGAATTAAAAGAGGCCCAAAGAATTGATTTTAGTACAGAAACCCTCAAGAGGAAGGGTTACACGTAAAACCTAGATTGAAGGCCTTAAAGGCCAAAATTTTGGACCAAAACAAATTAAATATATATTTCATCAGTGTTATGGCGCCTACATATATAATTTGGAAGGATTTGGAATTCATTTGGGTGATGTGTATGCATAAAGGGCCTAGTTTATGGGTTTTGTGAACAGTCCTTTATGAAAGGATTTAAATTGAATTTAATTGAGCCCAAATAAATTATTAATAATTCTAGAAGCCCATATAATATTTCTCAAGTAATTTTAAAGAGCCCAATCCCATTATGAAGTTGGATTTTTAACCTAGCTATAAAAATCCAAGTAAAGGGGATTTAAAGGTTAAGTGAACATTAAGAGAAAATAAATTCTCTCTTTGAAAAACCCTAGCCACCACTCCCTTGCTAGCATCAAGGGGAATTCGGCCAGCTCTTGTGTTCCATCATTCAATCCTTCTCTAGTGTGGATTACTAATTGAAGGTGTTCAATTTTGGATACTAGGGTTTGTGACAACCCAGTGAGAATGATAATTAACTTTTCAACAAAAATCAAAGGTGATTTTTCTTATTCTCATTAATATTTATATTTTAAATTCATGAAAAGATCAAATATATTGGTTAAAATTTTAAATTCTACTTATGCATCTGGAGCATGTAACCTATAATTCCCAACATGGTATCCAAGCCTCGGTTTTGCCATGAATCTACAATTCTATATTTTTTGTGGAATATTTTTTATTTTCGAGTTATTTATTTTATGAATTTTAAAATATCATATTTGATTGTTCATGAATGGAAAATATTGATTTCTGGATGTATGTGATCAAATATATAAAATAAAAAATAAAAATGATTCTTTTGAGAAAAGAATCATTATTTTTAGCATGTTGGATTTTTATTTTTCAATAAAAGTTTTTGGGCATTTCTAAATTAAATTTTTGTTGATCCACTATAAAATTATTTTTGTGAAAATTTATGTGTTTAATATGTGATATTAATCCATAGGATTAAACAAAATTAAAATCGAACAAGTTTTGCATGAAAGCTAGTTTAGTCGAAAAGTTCGATAAATTGGTGTTCTTCGTGTGTTCTTGGTGGGTTCTTGTTTAGAAAGATTTTTATTCTTCTAAATCTAATATATCTAATATATTAATGTGTTTTTAATTAATTGGATTAATTAAAATGGGCCTTGAATTAATTGGATTAATTTTAATTCATTAAAACCACTTAATGGGCTTAATTATGTTTACGGACTTAATTTAAATTAGTGAATGACTTGGTAGGCCCAAGGAGCTGATTTAAATTAAATATTATAAACTATAATTAAGTTTATTAATGGATTTTAAGGGCTATAGTGGGATTGGCTCATTCCAAAAGGCCCAAATGGTCCAATAGACATAAAATAGTTTATATGTGAACACACTTTAGGGTTTAAATTTGTGGGTTTCGGCCTATCCTTTGTTTTAGGCCCAAAATTATTTTTTTAATTATTTAATATGATTAATTAATTAAATAATCAATAGATAATTAATTAATAATCAATTGGATTGATAATTAAGGCAAGAACACATGCATGTAAAAAGGTTTCCTAAAATGAAAGTTTCCAAAATGGAAAAAGTTTCCTAATTTGATCACATTATTAAAATAACTCAAAAGTAAGTTTCAAGAGTTGAAACATAGTTTGTATTCCATTATATGGTTTTATTTTATGCATTAGAAATGCATGTAAGGGTGTATGATTGGCATTATGGATAGTTATCGACAAGGCCCAATGTAATTAAGCATAATGCACATTTCAGCCCAATGAGGACTTTCATGTCCTGGTCACTTGTTTTTTGTTTTTATTTCTTTTTCAAATTGTAATATGTAATTAGATTACTTAGATTAGAATTAGAGATAGAGATGGAGACCACTATCAAGGAGCAAGATGGGCCGGATGGAGATCCAACAAGATTGAAGATAATGTAATTATTTTTACTTGTTTGAATCATGCATATTACCAAGGTATAACCTTTGATTTCCCTTGTAGCTCAGGGCAAATCAATGTAGTAAAGTCCAAAAATATACCATATTTGTATGCTTATATTTATGTAATAGATATAGGATGCATACCAATGTATGCCAACCATGTATGATGAGACTTAATTAACTAAAATCCTTCAAACAAATACTAAGGTATATAAGCCTTCCATTAATTGGAGGAAAACCAGAGTTCTTTATAGTGTGGGTTGTTGACCACAGTCAAGCTCACATTATATCGAGCATGTTTGAATCTAATTAAATGGGTCATCTTAGCTAGACCATTAGCTTGTTGACCACAGTCAAAGCTAATGGTTCTAGAGGCAAGATTAGGGAATATATATATGATATGCATGTATCAAGAGTTGATAATCTAATGATCCAATAGTTGTGTAAAGACATAATTGGTATAGAGATACCTACCTTTCGAGGGTATTGAGTTTGGCTTGTTGACCACAGTCAAGGTCAGATTACATATCAAGGATTGGATATTGGCCTACTAAGAAAACCATCGGGTTTTCTCGCATTATATAGTGAGGGCTATTAATTCGCAATAAAATAGTGGGAGTAAATGGATTAATTAAAGACCTAATTAATGCATACATATATATGAACATACACTCATATGTTTTCTTTTCACATCTAGGTTATCATCATGAGCACATCGAACATTACACATATGATCAATCTTGGATAACAAGCTAGTTGGCAACAACTATTCTGACTGGATCAGACAAGTGAGAATTGTTCTCAGATGATGCCATTGATGAGTTCAAGGGCACTTATTGAAAATACATGGAGGATAGTGAAGCAGCGGTATGTCTGATGCTGGGTGCTATATCCTTAGAGCTTCAGAAGCAACATGAGATGATGGATGCTAGAACCATTATTTTACATCTAGAGGAGCTTTATTCTTCTCAGGCTAGAATTGAGCAATATGAGATTGCTCGAGCTCTATTTAGCTGCAAAATGGTGAAAGGCACTTCAGCTACTACTCATGCATTAATGATGTATAGGTATATTGAGCATTTGAGTAGACTTGGTTATGTAATGGATAATGATCTATACATAGATTTAATCTTGTACTCGTTGGCTCTAAGTTATGCACCTTTCATGCTTAACTTCAACATGAACAAGATCCAAGTAACTATTCTTGTGTTAATCAACATGCTTAAAACAGCTGATGGATCCTTCAAGAAGGATTCAAAAAGTGTTATGGTTGTCACTTCTGCTAAAGGCAAGAAGCAAAAGAAGAAGAAAAAGATGACCAAGGCATAGCCAAAGAATGGTGGGGTTTCTAAGAAGAAGGTTGCCAAGAAAGAGAATCTTAAAGGAACTTGCTTTCATTGTGGAATAGATGGTCATTGGAAGCATAACTGCAAGGCCTATATAGATTCTCTCAAGGAGAAGAAGCAAACTGATGCTTCTATTTTAGGTATTCATATGATTGAAATTAATACTTATTCTATTGCTTCAAAACAATCTTGGGTATTAGATACCGGATGTGGATCTCATTTGTGTAATGATCTACAAGGGCTTAAAAGCAGTAGAAGAGTTGAAAAATCAGAAATATATCTACCGTCAGCTACTGGACAAAATATCTCTACGACAGTTGTGGGGACTTATCATTTGCCTCTTCCAAGTGGATTAATACTGGAATTAAATCCAAAAGTATTATTTCTTTCAGTTGTTTATTGAATGATGTTATGCTTCTTGAATAGTTCAAGTAGTGGTTCTCATAATTGTGATTATGGAAGATGATCAAAGCTAACATGTGGATACATGTTATAAGAACAAGTTCATTGGAGACCTGCAAAGAGAATCCTCACATGGATATTAAATCTATGCCAGTGAGGAATCTCTTTATAGCGGTTGTGCAAGTATCCTTAGACTTGAGATCACCAAGGTTATCTTAAGTAGCAAGTGATATACATTGACTCTATAACTTATTACTTCCAACTGGGGGTGAACCTAGTCAGGAGGTTGGGTATATCATAAATTACTTGAACATAGTTGAGTGATTGACAAAGGATTCACCATCCCAAATTTATTAAGGGAAGTTATCTCGCATAATTCTATAATTTCCTTGTTCAAAGAATCTCTGGCAAGAGTAATATGCCAAGATGGATAGGGATCCATGAAGGGCATTTTGGGAACAATGATTAAATTAATAGAATATACATAATTAGATTTATATGAGTTGACAGAAATCCATACTCAAAATCTAATTGAGATAAGAGTGCTGAAAGGAGTAATTGCACGGTAATTGTTTCTATGGAAGGGTATAGTCAAACCAATTAACTTTCCAGACATTTGGATAGTCATGATACCTAGCTAGAGGCTGCTCATGATTTGTATATTAATGTATCATAAATATCAATAGGGATTGATAAAATTATTTAAAGAAGTTTAAATCATGTGAATTTTGAATAGAATTCATAATTACATATTATACTGCCAATATGGACAGGAACCCGATTGGTCACACACATATATAGTAAAGGATAAAATGGTAAAATGAAAAGGATAATAATATTTGGTATTATTATGGGCGAAGAGAAATGAATAAGAGAATAATTAATTAAAGAGTTTAATTAATTATGATCAAGTAGAATTATTCGTAGAACTTTTTAGAAATGTTATGTAAAATGGACCTAGTTGAAATATTGTATTTCATAATTAATTATTATTTTACTATAAGTATTATAAGGTTGATATGATAATTAATAGATCCATTGGAGGAATTAAAAAAGTCCTAGATAATTGGTTTTGGCGTAGAAACCCTCAAGAGGAATGGTTACACGCCAAACCCAGATAGAAGGCCTTAAAGGCCTAAATCTTGGACCAAAATAAATTAAATATATATTTCATAAGTGTTATGGAACCTGCATATTTAATTTGGATGGATTTGGAATTCATTTGGGTGATTAAATCCAATTGTATGCACAAAGGGGCTAGTTTATAGGTTTTGTGCATAGTCCTTTATGAAATGATTTAAATTGGATTTAATTGAGCTCAAATAAATTATTAATAATTCTAGAAGCCCATTTAATATTTCTCCAGCAATTTTAAAGAGCCCAATCCCATTATGAAGTTGGATTTTTAACCTAGCTGTAAAAGTCCAAGTAAAAGGGATTTTAAAGTTAAGTGAACATTAAGAGAAAATAAATTCTCTCTTTGAAAAACCCTAGCCGCCACTCCTTTGCTAGCATAAAGGGGAATTCAGCCAGCCCTTGTGTTCAATCATTCTTGGTTCATTCAATCTTTCTCTAGTGTGTATTACTAATTGGAAGTGTTCAATTTTGGAAATTGTGGTTTGCGACAACCTGGTGAGAACGAAAATCAATTGTTCAACAAAAATCAAAGGTGATTTTTCTTATTCTCATTAATATTTATATTGTAAATTCATGGCAAGATCAGATCTATTGGTTAAAATTTTAAATTTTGCTTATGCATGTGATGCATGTAATCGATAATTCCTAACAGTCGTATAAGGTAACGATTTGCTATTATGAAATAATATATTTAAAATATAATCATATTAAAACTAATCTCCATTATCACATATATTACATGATTTTTGTATAACATTAATTGCTTTTTGTACACGTTATGATGACATTAGATTTTTAAAAATGGTTATTGTTTTTTCTGAATGCAAGAAGCATGAAATTTTCTCTATGACACCTACCTTTTTGGGGCCTAATATTAGATACCTTCGTGGGTTGACTATCAACAAAAATTTGGGTTTGATCCCTTTTTATTGTGAAGTAGTCAATTCATGAGTAAAGGGAGCCTAATTTGGTCTCAGACCCTAAAAGCGAGCCTTTAATAGTCTAAATGATGAGTTGTTCCTACAGAAATCTTTTGGACTTTAAAGAAACTAAGGCATTACTTCCATTCCTACATAATTAATATAGGCAATGGCTAAACAAAATCCTTTCAGGTATTTACAAGAAGTGCCTTCACTCTTAGCAAAGATAGGTAAATGGCTAATCCTTCTACAAGAGTTCAACAAATAATTTATCCCTAGAAAAACCATCAAAGAAAGGACGATAGTGGAATTCCTAGCATATCAGCCTTTAGAGGGAGAGAAGACAACCTACGAGTTTTCTAATTAGAATATTGCAGCCATAACAGTTTAAGGTTGGCAGATGTACTTTAATGGAGCTATGAAAAGCAGAAAAGCTAGAGTCAAAGTAATCTTGGTAACATCAGAAGGAAAGAAAATACCTTTAGACAAGAAACTGAGGTACATAGCTATAAATAACGATGCAAAATATGAAACTCGCATCTTTGTATTAGAAGAATTGCTAGCTGTAGGGGTAAAATCTACAAAATTATTTAGAGACTCATCCTTGGTGGTCTATTAGGTGAGGGGTGAATGGTTAGTGAAGGAAGAATGGTTGTTGCCTGACCTTAAGTGTTTGAAAGCTTTGAGTAGCCAATTTGAGGTTTATACTTTCAGCTGTGTGCCAAGGAATGAGAACCAATTAACAAATGCCTTAGCAACCTTTGTATTAATATGGGATAGTTTGTAAGGGGTAAGCATAAAACCTATGTTGATCTCAAGTTCTAATAAGCCATACTTCAAAATTGAGTAGATAATTGATGTTGAAGTTGATGATGATAAACAATGGTACTATGACATTTAGAATTATTTAAAAAGGTTAGAGTTTTCGGAGGAAGCCATCAAAAGGACTAAAGAATGTTCCACAACATGTCAGCCTAATTTAACACTAGAAGTGCCATACTTTACAGAAGATAGCCTGATGGTATCTAATTGAGATACTTGAATGAGAAAGAGGCTAAAAAGGCCATGAAAGAGGTACACATAGGTGTATATAGAGCTCACATGAATTTTTTGGCCTTAGTAAAGAAGATCATACACCAAGCCAAATAAGATCATACAAGGGTTTTTCTGGCTTACAATGGATAGTGATTGTTTATGTATGTTAGAGAATGCTAGTTATGCCAACAATATGCAAACTTAAGATACTTGCAAATTTTAAGTTATACAATCTTACATCACCTTGGTCGTTCACTATATCATGCATTAACATTAAGGGCATGATTCACCTGCTGGCCTCGAATGAGCATAGGTTTTTTACAGTGGCCATCGATTATTTTACCTAGTGGGTAGAGTAGAATCTTTCAATAAAGTAGACACTAAGGATATGGCTAAATTTACTGAGATGAGCTTAATATGCAAATACAGTTTGCCTCACCAAATATTGTCAAACATCATATTACGATTTTCTTGTGAAATAAGACAGATGCTTATAAAATATTAGGTTCAACATCACAAATCCTCTCCTTATCAACCTAAAAAAAAGTGGCAGTTGAGGCAGCCAACAAGAATGTTAAAAGGATTTTGGCTAAGATGGTTCAAACTTACAGTATTGGGCTGATAAGTTACTTTTTACATTGTGGGGTTCTAGAACCACAACTAAAATTTCAACAAAAGCTAATCAATTTTCCTTGGTCTATAAGATAGAAGCTGGAAATTGAACATCAATCTTTATGGGTGGTTTCAAAATCTGAATTACTAGAAATGAAATGGGTAAGATAGAAACTGTTATAGCTTAAATTGCTAGATGAAGATAGAATGCATGCATATTATCATAATTTAATTTATCAGAAGATACTAGCTCGTTCATTCTGGAAAAAAGGTTAGGAAGCATCTTTTGAAAGATAGAGTTTTAGTATTCAAATAGATAAGGTCTGGAATTCAAAATAAAGAGGCAAGTTCAGACCCACTTGGGAGGGACTTTTATGCTAAAGAAGTTGTTATCTAAAGGAGTTGTTATTTCGTTAGATAATGATGGCAATGAATTTAAAGAGTCGGTTAATGTAGATAGACATAAGAGGTTATATGGTTAAGATTAAAAAGAGAACAAATGCCCCATAGGTTGAAAATAAAAAAAATGACAGCCTTGCTAAAATTAGGCACCTCGTAGGGTGAGAACCAAAAAATACTTCATAAGAAAAAATTAGAGGCTAAAAGAAAGTGATTAATCAAGAAAACCCAAGAGGGCTGATTGATGATAGGAGTTATGATGCTTTTAAAAATTCATTTGTGAGATTAAGTTATATGTGCCATTAAGATAACATTCAATAATGATCGTGTGCACTAAAATCAAAAAGAGACACCATATATGTGTCCAAAAACATTATTACTATATCCAAAAGTAGTTCTTTTTCTTTTCATGCATTTAAAATGTAAAATGTTATAATAAAAGCAAAAACATAATCCATGTTAATATCTAATCTAGTCTATCTATATCACATCTCTCTCTTTATCCAGATGCGTAAGATGAGAAATCCTATTTTAGCTGCCAAACTTGTGACCTATTGCTTGTATGAGGTAGAGATGGTGAAGTCACAAGCAGCAATTTGAGGAATGATAGTCCTTATAAAATGTTAAGTCCAAATCCTTTGGTAGTAGTCTTACAAAAAAGGAGCAAAAAGTATACAACCTTGGAAGCTCAATGGACACCTGACGATATCTTGACGGTCCCTGAACTGGCAAGCATAGCTGGTAATTATGTAAAAGGTGGCACAATGCAATATATAAAGGGAACACATTCAAAGACTTTATCTTGAATTACAAAAGAAATGGATAGCCAAGTACAGATGAACATGATGTCATCATCTATCAATTGAGCTAGCTAGTTGATGCCCTCCCGGATCAAATAAAATCCAAGCTATCAATATCTGAGAATAACATATCACAGTGGATAAGTCTTCATCGCCCTCGTTAGAGGTAGGGGCTATGACCATAGCTTCAACTTCTAATGTAGTTATATTTAAAAAATAAAATAAAAAAGCAACCTCTTGGCTGAGTTGGATTCATCTTAAGCAAAAATAAGGCAAGAAAATACATGAAAATTTGAAAGGATGTATTTTTGAACAAGAAAAGCTAGTCTAAAAACCCATAAGGGGTGCACTACCTTTAAAGTAATGACATACTAGGAACCATAGGGGATTACCGGTAAAGCAAGTGAGAGGGTCATTCTTAATAGCATCCGGACAAAGAATGATCTCTACTACAATTAGGGGAAATGGGTTGTGGCCCCTGCGTATGCCATCCATGACACTGAATAATCCATAATCTCCGTTCATTAGGTCATTTGAGCACACCAGCAAGCATCAAGCAAAATAATAAAGTAAGATCAAACAATCGCTTTAATGTAAAGTAGGCATGTCATCAAAGTCAGCTAGGACATCAAACAATCGCTTTAATAAAAAAGTCTTCCCTTAAAGTATTAAGCTCTTAGTGTGAGGCCCCTACTTATACCATAGGAGATTTGATATATATGAGTCTAATTGATGATATGATTTATTCTTATGTAGTTGTTGTTATTGTAAGTTGGGACCTAGAGGAGTTTGTTTGTTAAGGAAACGGCAAATTGGTCATTTTACATTATGTCATATAGGTGGAAAATCTAGAGAGAATATAATATTCGAGGCTTAATTGAAATCAGAAAGTGTAAGTTTTTTGGTAAGAATAAGAAATTGAAGAAGATTAGGGAGCTAAGTGCAATTATGTAAAGTTAACCAAGTGGACAAATAGGATGCTAACATCTAGTTTCTTTAGATTTTTCATGAAATTGGAAGAAAAAGTGGGATATTTAAGGGGAGAGTTGGATGGCCACATAGGGTTGGAATTTCAGCCACTATAACCCCTAAATTACATATAAAAATCATACAAAAAATTTTGCTTAGTTTTAGAGGGGAGAGAGAATTTAATGGTTAAAGTTTTAAGGTAAAAATACCCTATTCTTTTGCTCTTATTTGTTCTTATGATGAGAATTGAATTTAAGGAATATATATATATGCTTATTTTTATATTCTTTTCTATGTAGAAAGAGAAATAAGCAAAGGGAAGGGGCAGGAAATCCAAAAAGATTAAAGAGAGTGTTTGACTTGTTTAAAGGCATGGTAACTCCTTATGACTTTGATTTTGCATGTTTATGTTTGTAAGGTGATGAATGAAATATTTGAGGTTAATATGAAGTTTTATGATTGAAATCAACTTTAAAGTTCCATAAGAATTGAAATAGTAAAGTAATTCCTGAAATATCTAAAAACTATCCTAGGGTTCAATTGACTTATCAGGACTCTTTTTACTATAACTCGAGCTAAAGGAACTCAAGTTATGTAATTCTAATTGGAATAAAAGCTAGATTGAACATTTTTATTTAATATGTAGAAATCAAAGTTTAATCCTTTTGTAAGATTATGGAAATTGAGATTGAACTCTGACTATGTCTGTTGCCCTATCATTAGGAGTAGTCTTTATAGTTTGTTGAATATATGGATATTTATGGGTCTGATTAAAGTGATATTTAATGTTTTGAAAACTAGAAAGACGAGGAACAACCTTGTTGTAGATCACTTTTGTCTAAAAATTATATATACTTTGTCTAAAATGATATACAATTTGAACTTGATAATCTATGTTTAGTATTTTAAGGATAGAATGAACCTCACGATCAGCACCATTTTTGGTAATGACCATGAGGTAGTCCAAAATAAATACAAAACTAGATCAACACCTATATCATGGTCAACACCTATTAAATAATGACCTTAACCCTTCCGGATTTCCTAGACTTATTTTTTAGGTCATAAATTGATTCCAAAGTATACCTAGATCTCTCTAAGCATTTTTACAATATTTTAAAATTAAATTAAAGATGATTTGTCATATTGAACATTTGAAAAGCATAATGAAATACAAGAATTAAGTTATAGCATAACACATATGCATATGTTTACATTGATGAAATTATACTATAATCGTTACATAATTGTAAATATGATTATGCAATGATAGTTAAAAGAAAATATTGTAAATATTTTGAATAATTGTATTTATAATTACACAATATGATGATTTATTTACAGGGGAAGAAGTGATATATGAAATGAAAAGTTCCTACATATAGAACTTGGTGGTGGATAGATAGGCATGCCTATAGGGTTATAAATGCAACTACCACAGTTTGACCCCATTTGGGTCTATAATATATCCCCATTTGGGATCACAGTCTTAACCTCATTTGGCTCTACAGGTTTAATACGTTCAAGTATTCATATGTTTGATACCTACGGGTATCTATAGCACCCATTATGAACACCTACAGAACTTAGGTAGGCATTCACAAGATTGACGGTGGTTGACTATAAGGTGTAGTTTAGCCGCTTAAGCAAATATATATCAAAATCAATATTGATAGGAGCCTTTCAATGCTGACATTTTGAAGATGGTTTACATGATCGCATTAGGGAGCACTTGATTGGACCCACTTCTTTACAATAAGTAGACTACCATCAGCTTATACAAGTAGCTATTTGGATAAAAAAGAATGAACTGGCTAAAAAGGAAAGAGAGCAAAGAAGAAGTTTTGCTGAGGGCTATTCATTAATAGGAAAGAGACCTATGGCCGTACAAGGAGATCAGCTAGTGGAATTTATCAACTGACCTACTTTTAGGGATAAAAAACAAAGCACATTTACCTTAGCTAAATCGAGCAAGGAGGCTACAGTAGAACAAGGTAGAGAGAAACCACCTAAATGCATCTATTACTATAAAAGACATTGGGGCACTTATAGGATGTTGATAGGTTCTTTCTTCTGATGTGGTAGCATTGAGCATTTTATGGCTAATTGCCCATTGAAATAAGAATAGGGTCTTCACAACAAAGTAACAAGGAAGCCTTTAATGTACTTTAGAGGATGTAAAGAAACTAGAGGTGGATCTAGTCAGTTTAGAGCACAGTTAAGAAATGTCACCGAGATAGTTGATCGACTTTTTTCTCCCACACCTTCTGCTTGGGCCTATGCTATGAAAGCTCACGAAGAAGTTGATGGTCCAGAAGTCTTAGCTAGTACTTTTTCTCTCTCTAACACTGATGTATATGTGATTATCAATCTAGGTTCCACTCATTCGTATATATGCAATGGGGACTTGGGTAAAAGTATGTATGTTATTGGCCAATTGAATTTTGATATATGTGTTACTAGTCCTCTGGGCCACAGTGTGTGGGTAAACAAAGTATATAGAAATTCCCCTATTATGATTCAAGGGAAAGGATTTCTACCCGATTTAATTATATTACCTTTTTATGAGTTTGATATGGTATTGCATATGGAATAGTTGACTAAGCACCAACTAATAGTGAACTGTAAAACTAAGACTCCAATAGTCAACGATGCAAAAGGCAAATAAATAGTGGTATAGGGTATTATATCTAAACCCTAAAAAATGTTATATCAGCTATAAAGGGAAGGCAATTTCTTAGGATGGGACATAAGGCATTCTTGGCTTTGATACTTGATTCTAAAAAAGAGATAGTGAATCTTCAAGATTTACTAATAGTTAATGAATTTCCCAATGTGTTCCCATAGGAATTATTGGGTCTTCCACCTAAAAGAAAGGTTGAGTTATCCATAGAAATCTTACCTAGAACTACATCCATCTCTAGAGCACTGTAGAGAATGGTACCATTAGAAATAAAGGAGCTGAAAGTTCAATTATAAGAGTTATTTGATAAAGGCTTCATTAAGCCTAGTGTATCACTTTGGGTCACATCGATGTTGTTTGTAAAAAAGAAATATGGCACATTGAGGATGTGTATTGATTATAAACAAATTAATAAGGAATAATGAAGAATAAATATCCATTGCATTGAATTGAAGATTTATTTGACTAGTTAAAGGGTGTTGGTGTGTTTTCCAATATTGATCTATGGTCAAGATATTATCAACTACTGGTAAAATATGTGGATTTTCCAAAGACTGCTTTTAAAACTCAATGTGGCAATTACAAATTCTTGGTAATGCCTTTCGGGTTAACAAATGCACCAGCAACTTTTATGGACTCGATGAATAGGGTGTTCAAACCATATCTAAACCAGTTTGTAGAGGTATTTATTAGTGATATAATGGTCTATACTTAAAATGAAGCTGAACATTCATAACATTTAAGGATCATGTTGCAGACTTTGGGAGAAAAATAGTTATATGCCAAGTTGTGTAAGTGTGATTTTTGGCCTAAGAAAGTCTCATTCCTTAGGCATATGTCATCAGAAGGCATCAGAGTGGATCCTAAAAAGGTCGAGGCCATAGTTAATTTGAAACTGCCTCAAAATGTACCAGAAGTAAGAAGTTTTATTGGTTTGGCAGGTTATTATTGCAGATTTATGAAAGGATTTTCAGTGATTTCCTTCTTAGACACTAAATTACTTTGAAAAGGTGTTAAATCTAAATGGACAAATAGATATCAAATAAGCTTTGAACAGTTAAAGAAAATGCTAGTAGAAACTCTTATTCTTACACAACTACCAATAGGTAAAGAATATTCCATGTATATTGATGTATCAAGGAATGGATTGGGTTGTGTGTTGATATGCATCCAGGCAATTAAAACCTTATGAACAAAATTACCCAACCATGACTTGGAGCTAGCAACAGTTGTTTTTGCTTTGAAAATATGGCACCCTTATATATATGGGATGAAATGAAAGATTTATACAAATCATAAAAGTCTCAAATACATGTTTACATAGAGGGATCTCAATTTGAGATAGTGCAGATGGTTGGAATTTTTCATGGACTATGATTGCATGTTGATTACCACCTGGGTAAAGCAAATGTTGTAGCTTATGCTCTATGTCAAAAAAAATTATGGCAACCTTGATGTTATAGCAATATAAATGGAGACTTGCATTAGATGGGGCCTTAATAGCACAATTAAAAGCTTAACCTAATATAAGGCAAGCAATTATTGATGCACAACAAGGTGATGAAAAACTACAGTAAACAGTCCAAACAATACATCAATGAGGCTCAGTGGAATATTCAATTAGAAATGATGGTGCTATATATTATTGAAATAGATTATCTATACTAGATGATTAAGAGTTGAAATGAACTCTTTTGGAATAAGCACATAACACAATTTTCACTATGCATCCTGGTCGCAACAAGATGTATCAAAACTTAAATCAATTCTATTGGTGGCCAAGGATGAACAGAGATGTAACTGAATATGTTTCTAAATGCTTGACTTGTCAGCAAGTAAAAGTGGAACATCAATTTCGTTTGGAACTATTGAACCCTATTCCAATTACATAATAGAAATGAGATAAAAACACTATAGATTTTGTTACCGGTTTACCTCCTACACAAAAAAGCATGATCTAGTATGGGTAATAATAGATAAATTAACTAAGGTCACTAACTTAATCCCAGTCCAATCTGACTACCCGATGAATAAATTGGTTGAATTATATGTGAATGAAATTGTTTGACTGCATGGAATACTAGTAATAGTAATTTCAGATTGGTATCAAAGATTTACTACCAAATTTTAAAAAAGCTTACAACAAGCTTTAGGTATGAAGTTTCATTACAGTATGGCATTCCACCCACAAATAGATTGTCAATCTGAAAGAATTATATAAGTATTAGAAGACCAGCCTTGACATGCCACCTTATGAAGCATTATATGATCATAAGTGTATAAACTCCAGTTTATTAGATAGAGTTAACTGAGAATAAAATGATCAGCCCTGACATTATCAAGGATACTGAGAATAAGATTTAAATTGTTAATCAAAAATTAAAAGAAGCAAGGGATAGACATAAATCATGTATGAATTTGAAAAGAAAGGATGCTAAGTGTCTAGTCGGAGATAAAGTGTTTTTAAAGGTGTCACCGTGGAGGAAAATATTGCAATTCAAAAGGAAAAGAAAACTCAGTCTAAGATTTATAGGTCCTTATGAAATTATAGATTGAGTTAGACCTGTGGCCTATAAACACTACAAGAAAATATCAAAATAGCAATGAGAAAATAACAACAGAATTATTTCTGTTGCTAATCTAGCAATCGAATTTGTATTTCGTTGCTAATTAGCAACGAAAATTCAATTTCGTTGTTAAATTTGGTTTAATTTTTTATATTTAGCAATGGAATAAAAAATGGTGGCATTCCATTGCTAAAAAAGGGGGGAAATTTTAGCGCCAAAATAAAGCTATGAAAAATAGCAATGAAAATCTATAACCGTTGCTAAATATAGCGCTATTAGATGGCGAAAAAATTTTGGAACGAAATTTAGCAAAGGAAAAAAAATCCATTGCTAAAATAGCAATAGAGTATAAATTCCGTTGCTATTTAGCAACGAAATTTCACTTTCGTTGCTATTTTAGCAACCAAATTTTATTTTCATTGTTAAATTTCATTTTTAATTAAAAATAGCAATGAAATTGGATTTTCGTTGCTAATTTTCATTTTCAATTGCTAAAATAGCAACGAAAGTGAAATTTCGTAGCTAAATAGCAACAAAAGTGAAATTTCGTTGCTAAATAGCAACGAAATTTAAATTTCATTGCTAATTACCTGTAATAATTTTCTTATAATATATTAATGAAATGTTATTTTGGTTGCTATTTTAGCAACGAAGAACACATTTCGTTGCTAATTAGCAATGAAAATCATTTTCAGTTACTATTTTAAGGGCATTTAAGTATTTTGCATATATGTTGTCCTAGGTATAAAATGTCCTGCTTCTTTTTCTTTACTCTCTCCCCACATTACGTTTCTAGCTCATTTATCTCTTCCCCTTCCTCACATTGCCTTCTTCCTTTCTCAGGTAACCAATTATGTCTCGACTGTGGTTATTTTTGTGATTTTTTCCTTTTTGGGTAAAACTTTAAATCGGTTCTTTTATTAACAAATGTTTTGAGACTTTCAACCTAGTGTGTTCGGGTAGAATGATGATTTGTGTAGAACTAGTCCTTACGAAGTATTATCAACTGCTCTTGAAGGTTTTTGTGATTGACAAACTCAAACTGCATTTAAATTGGTTTTTTTTTGTTTTAGGGGCTACTACTAAGAGTAAATTGGCTTCGCTCAATGAGAAACTTGATACTTTAGGGCGGCGTTTAGAGTTACTTGAAGTTTAAGTGGGTACTGCCACTGCTAATCCTAGTCTTTTTTCTGCGTGAAGCAGTCGATTGTACTGATTCTGCTTTCCTGTAAGCTTTCTATCTTGTCTTTATTGTGCTTATGATAAAACTGGCTATACTTGATTTTGTATCACTTTGTGATGTGAAATATATAAACACTTGTTCTTTTTGTGCGTATTATAACCATTAGTAGTCTCTCAACTTCCATTTTCACTGATTTTATTTCTCTATTGTATTTACTTTGAAAAAATCTGCAAAACCCATTATTAATTTTGTTGAAATTTTTAATTTTAATTTCAAATACTTTTAAAATAAATATGATAGAAGAAATTCCTTCACCAGATAAGTGAAATTATAGGGAGATTAATCAGACATAGAAGAAATTCTGATATGCCTTTGCCTCGTGATCAAATCTAATCACCGTTTCAAGGGCAATACCAAATATTTCTGAAATTGTTTTTTTTTTTATTTTCATTGTCAATTACAAAATAACATATGTATTATTAAAAAAGAAATTGAAACTTTAGGGGTAGATGTAACAAAATATAGTTTATGGGGTATTGTCTGACTAATTTAAAAACTTTAAGAGTAAAAAATAGCATTAAACTTTATTAAAATTTGTATCTATGAAGGGGAACCAGATTACTAGGATTGATCAGCATTAGCTTTCAGACTAAATAGATATAATTGCATTTAACTTTTTGACTAAATAGATTGATTGGTATTAGCTTTTACGAAACAACTTTTTTTCTTTTGATTTTGATTTACAATACTTATTTAGTAATAATACGAAATCTCTAGATTATGATCGATATGCACAATTTCTATACAATGTTTGTGGTTCAATTGAAGCTAGTGGGTCTGGGTTTGAGGAGATGAGAAGTGCTACCTTTGATGCAATGGTGAGTGAGGTGAAAATTTGCTTTTACACTGGGAATTACCGCACTGCATTTGTTTTGGGGCAATGTGAAGGTGATTTATTGAGTGGGGATTGTGGTAGTTGTTTGAAGAGTGGAAATAAGAGTGTGAAAAATAAGTATGGCGTTTCAATTTCTGGGCAAGTTTATCTTCAAAAGTACTTTATTAGTTACATCTTTTACCCTAATGGAGTTCCCATAATTAAGTCTAAGTCAGGTATAGTTGGACAAATATCTTCTATTTCCTTCTTTTATATAGATATATATATATATGGATATTACATTTACCTTCAGATTTCAAGCACGATTTTATAGTTTGATTTTTATTTCTATGTCTAATCATTTGAAACTAAGATTTTGCTTAAGCTGAAATATTTATCTAGTTATATTATTAAATAATTTATTTTTGCTTAAGCTAAAATATTTATCTAGTTATATTATAACTAGCCATCTCTATTTTTATTTTTCTACTTCTATGCCATTTTTTTAAGTGTAAGACAAAAAAGTAAAAAAAAATAAAGGTAGCAGAGTTGGGGTTTTGGTGGGGAAATATGCTGCCACCTGATGATCGACAACCCAAAAAGCAATGTTGAGACATCAAAGGACTATATAATGACAAATTTCCATGTGATGTTCTTTAAATTCATTATAATTGGTGGTCTGTCCAATGGGAGTGGTAAAAACTTGGTAAAACCAGGAGGGATTTCTCCTCACGGTGTTAAAGGTATAGTGAATGGAGCAGCCATAGTTTACTTCAGCTATATTTGCTATCATTCTACTTCAACAATGGCTGAAGAAATTCAAAACCCATCTAAAAGCCTTCCAATTGGGATTCTGGGTTCTGTTCTTATAGTTTGCATTCTTTATTGCCTATTGACCTTGTTTTTATGTGTCATGGTGCCTTAAATTATAATAAGTGATCAATTCTTTTTATTACATATAAGCCAAAATTGAATACATAAGCTTGTGTAAGTGTTACTAATTACTGAAATGATTTTTGGTAGATAGCAGAGATCGCATCATTTTCTATGGTTTTCTAAAAGATTAGGTGGAACTGGGCAAGCAATATGGTTGGTGTTGGAGCAAGTTTTGGTATGTCATTTCTCTTCAATTTATTTATTACTCTCTCTCATTTAAGTTAATTAAACAATAATCAAATGTTAAGCAAAAAATGTATGTTGTACCTCCTATATGCATTTGGACCTAGCTGATGTTGAACTGTGTGTTTCAAGACCAAAAAGGTATGTTGTATCTTTCGCTGCATATATTTTTTTTCTTTATTAGCATAATCAGGTCATTTGGTTTATCAAGTAATGGTTCAATACACTAATAACAGACCTCATGATCGTGTCCCTTTGAAAAAGATGAAGGCAGATTGGCATTATTATCTTGCTAGTGCAGTTGGTTTCAAGGTTAGATAAAACAATCAACACTGGCTTATATAATTGGAGGTTGACTTATGAGCTAGTCTTGTTGCAAAGAAAGCTTGTGAACTTGGTTTGGAGGTTAGCTTCAGCTTACAACATAAGAAGGATATGTAAAGCTTGGTCATTTGTTATAATTTGTGTTGCCAAGCCTTATGTAATTGGAAATATTTATTTCAAATTGAGCTTGTTCATATGTTATAATCTTAGACTCTGCTTTTGGCCTTTAACATGTACTTTTGGCTAATGGTTTTCTAGGTTAAGCCATGGATAAAAACTATTCTTGGTCAAGGTTCAGGTGTTACAAAATATTTGTTCCATAGGTCTTTCACAATTTTACTTATGTACTTCTAATATAGTAGTTATGGTAGATGCACAATACATAATTCTAATGGTCATTTTTACAGTGGCCTGCAGTAGTATTTGAACCAGCTGGGCTTTCACATTGTTAGTTATGGCTGCACAACTTGTATTGAGAATTCAGGAGAGCTTGATCCTTCTATTGCTTCTGCCATTTCTGATAACGGTATGCTAGAATGCCTTCCATATAATGTTTTAGAACTTGGTCTTATCCACTTCCATAGCCAGTTTTAAAATTTGGACCAATTATTAAATCTTTTAAGTATGTTCACCAGCTAATTTTCTGGAGTTCTTTGGGCCGTATTATGCTCTAGGATATTTTAGGTGATTAATTTTTCTTTCTTCATTTTAAATCTAATGGTTTAGATTTTAGTACTTTATTATTGATTTAAGTACAAGATTATGTGAATGCCTTTCATTTCATTTGGTGTTTATTTAGCACGTTTCGTGCATTCTATTACAGTTATACTTAACAAAAAACTTGCTCATGCTGCAGTCAATTTGAGAAAATACTTGTGGCTTGACAGTTGGTAGTTTCTTATTTAAATGTGAGGTATTTGTTTTAGAAAGTAAAGTAAATTGTTCTAATATCCTTTTTATCTAGGAAGATTTCAAAAATTTAAGCATTTATGCTCTCTTTTCATATTCCTGTCTAGCTTGGCCCTTTGCTTTCAATTCCAACTAGTTTAAATTTTGTTGTTTGTATCTGAAAAATTTTTATATTCAGATATGAATTAGAACAGTTGTTCTATTTTTTACTTAATGGATGCTATAAGGTCTTTATCCTCTTTTAATTGTAATAAAATCATGAGATGATATCATTATTTGCAGAGAATTCCATTCTCATAGAACACGGGTAAAAGCATTTAATGTGATTTATGGCTCAAATTTTAATGTACTAAATGAGCAGGTAACTTAGCAGCATATCAATTTGTTGGTTGTGATTTCTTCTGTTTCATGAAGGCATTTTGATTTAGAAATGTTATTCTTTTAATGGGAATCTAAAATTCAGAGATTGCTGCTTGAATAAAGAGATTTCCTCTCTCTAAGTGAGGGACATGACAATCTATTTTCTCATATCATGCTTCTATCTATCCAGACTATTTCAATAAATTATTTTTTGGTGTGAATTTTTTGATTCTTTTACTGCTTTGATTTTATGGTGTGAATTGTTTGGTTTTGAATCTTCAAGTAGAGAGGTATTTTGAATTTTTTTTAATGTTTTTGCTTATCAATTGTAATAATTATGGAATGAGTGCTCACAACCTGCAGGTCTACTTCAAAATCAAATCTTTTTTATTATTTCTTCAGCTTCAAAATGTTCAAATTGCTCAGCAATCTAGTTTTACTCTACAATTGTACTATGATATATATTCCATTTGAGTTTTTTTTAATCAGATGGAGATAATTCTAAAAGTATTTCTGGTGCTGGACGTGAGGCTGATGGAACTTTCAAACCAAAAAAATTCCTGAAGCATCAAAATGCATGACTCACAACCATCTTTTATCAGGTAAAATAGCTATTAAAACTTGAGTTAATGCGGACTTGCATTGGTTTGTTTGGTTCCAATATTGATACTTTGGCTTTGATTATATGTTTATGTTCCTTATTATATCTGGTCAAGCATGTTTATGATTGGAATATTACTTGTAGGAAATAGGTTGATCCTAAAACAACAAACTACTTTGCAGGAATTTCAAATCTTTTTGAAAGAAATGGAGTGGACTTTGAGGAGCGATCAGTAATTTATGCTAATGCTCTTAAAGAGGCTAGCATGAAAGAATTTGATCTGGCAACTGGTTATATTATAAGCCATACTTTGCAAACTCTCTTGGAGGGCTGTGATGTGGACCACCTTTGTGGTTTCCTTCGAGGCTGTTCAAAGGTTTTCCTTTAATCACAATGGATAGATCTAGTTCTCACATTGCTAAGATAGCACTCAAGTCATTAGCCATGCATCTTCAGGACAATGAGGCATATTCTGTTATTAAAGAGACATTGGCTATTATATACGAGATATACATAATTGAATTTTTTTTTATTATTATTTCAAGAAGATAGCTTTTTGGATTATGTTTTGTACAAGAAAAGTTGCATGAATCTTTAGGAGTTCATTTATTATTTTTAGAGTACTAAAGAAAGGTCTGTGCTTAAGAATTGCGTGATTTCTCATTTTATTTATTGTTCATTTGATCATATTGTGATCCCTTATAAGTGATTATTGCCAATCTTATGGATATGATGTGTAACTGTTATGGATCTCATGTACTCCGTAGTCTTCTTTGTCTTTGTGGGGGAGCACCATTAGCATCAACATCAGCATTTCTATTACAGTTCAATTTTGTTTTATTTTGTAACGTGATTAACAAAACATCATTTTGAATCTAGACCTAGACATCAAAAAGACTACTAATTTCATTCCATTATTGCTAGAAACTTTTGTTCAAATAAAGGAAAAAAAACCTATAAGGTGTTAGGATTGTATGTCCATTGCCTCTGGTTATCTGGAACTAAAATTTTTAGGGGGAGGCTTTACATTTGCTGAGGCATTAGAAAATAGAGGAGTTTTTGAAAGCAAATTTTAAGAGTTTCTGGTATGATATTTCTATGTTTATAATGATGTCAAATAGGAACAGTATGTGTTCTTTTTTGTATAAACAATCAATAATATTTTAGTGACGGAATAGCGACGAAAAGTTCATTGCAATTTTTTTATACTACTGGCTGAAAATAGCAACGGAAATAGTCACCAATGCCAAAGAAATAGCCTTTACGCCATTCCTCTCTATGTTCACACACATAATTGTAATAAAGGCTTAAAATTGAGAGTGCTAGCTCTATATGTAAAGTAATTGGCCATGGTAATGGATTGAAGCTACAAGATCTGATCTTGTACTTCCTTTAGGTTGCTATTACTACCCAAAAACACAAGAGAACAAGAAAAAATCCTTTCCCCTTGAGTATTTCGGCCAAGAGTGTGAGAGAGATCAATTCACGCCTAAGGTTTTTTAGTCTATAGTTCATTAATCTATCTCACTAATTTTGGTAAGTATTAATTCCAAATTTTACTATCTTTTAGCTAGTAAATTCAGCCTCCATCACTTCCTAATTAAGTGACATACATTAACTTAAACTCCTTTAAATTTTAAATTCAAATTAATTTAAAATAAACATAAGACATTTAAATCAAAACCATCACTTATTTAGGATATGTAGTTGTCGAAATTCCCATTGAATTTATCTTTGGATTTTCGATCACCTTATCTCCATTTAATTAATTTATTTTGATTTAAATGCCATTAGGATTTAATACTCAATTAACTTAATTAATCTAAGATAATTAATTAATTGAAATTAATCCTATTGGGCCGAATCTTTCTCTCTCATGGACCAAGGTCCAATAGCAATTTTAATACCCATTACATACATTAATTTGACTTTAATTAAAAGCCCAAATTAATGTCCAATCTTCTATTTAAATATTTTAAGCTTAATATTTTGTGTGCGATCCTATAGGTCTATTTAATATTGGCAATGAATTAATAAATTAATTCAAAGGCTATATATATTCTATAGCAAGATATTATAGCATTCCAAATTAAATGAAAATGCAAATGGCATTTAGTGACCTAATGCAATTTTGCATAGTCCCTTACCCTTAACTATCAGAATTAATATAAGGCATGGAACTAGTCATCCTTATATATATTAATTCCTTTCTTGATATTCCAGTGACACTGAACTCTCAGATAAATAATGGTTTCTCATTATTTCATCTCGGTATGGCCATACACTTTTCAGTTCACTGATCAAGTGGTCGATGATATTTTCTCTCTTACTGAGAGGGGTAATCCCTTCACTTCTCTCATGCTCTCTAACATGAATCAGTGCATACCTAAGCATACCCATACTTGTCACTTTGTTACGAGTACGTTAGGTGTATGTCAAAGCATACCATAATTCATAAAGAGTTTCATAGAGATTTTAGGTCTAAGAACTCTGATGCAAAACTTGTATATGAGAAACACTTATGACTTGTACCATGTAGTGTTCTCATGAACGGATCGAATCCAGATACCATGTTCTAAACATGTATCTATGATCTCTGATTGACACTCTTGTCCTTATGATTCGTAAGATAGAACTCATCTTAAAGAGTTTCATAGAGATTTTAGGTCTAAGGACTCTGATAAAAAACTTGCACATGAGAAACACTTATGACTTGTACCATGTAGTGTTCTTATGAAGGGATCGAATCTAGATACCATGTTCTAAAAATGTATTTATGATCTCTGATTGACACTCTTGTCCTTATGATCCGTAAGATAGAACTCATCTTATTAGAGAGAGCATACTAGTCTTAATTCATTTGTTATTTCCATAATAATGACTGACTAGGGATATTTAGAATGAAGTCTCTATTATTTCAAGGTCTTACAACCATGTGCTTCACATGATAACTTAAACTGAAACAACATTCTTGGATAGTTATATCAATTGATATGCACAGGAATACAATAGATAAAACAAATGCCTCATTTATTAAATTAAATGCTTTATAACAATGTATTGGGGCTAGGGCTTACACTAACAGAGAATTATAAGGCCCCTACTTATACCTTAGGAGATTTTCTATATATAAGTCTAATTAATGATATGATTTACTTGTGCATGTGTAGTTGTTGTTATTGTAAGTTAGGACTTAAAGGAGATTATTTGCTAAAGAAAAGACAAAATAGTCATTTTACATTAAATCATATAGGTGCACAATTAAGAGAGAATATAATATTGGGGGTTTAATTAAAATGAGAAAGTGTAAGTTTTATTGTAAAAGCAAGAAATTGAAGAAGACTAGGGAGCTAACTATAATAATATAAAGTTAACCAAGTGGACTAATAATATAACACTCTATACCCGGTCTAATTTACAAACTAGATTCGAATGTAACAAATCGATTTTTGCTCTAAATATCACTAAAAAAATATAATTTATGCTTAACTCATCAATTTCTAAATTAATTACTCTAATTTTTAGTAGAAATTTCAGCAGAATCTCCCCTAAATATTAACAGCTTCCTGTAGACAAAATACAAGACAACACTTTTAAAAATCAATCATCAAGGTCCACGGCCTCAATCAAACTCCTAAACAAAATTTCACATCCTCCTCAATAATAATTAGGCTAATCTACCTGTCACTATATCACTATTTCAATACTCAAATATTTTGTTCTTAATAATATTTACACAAAATATTATTACATACTTAAACTAATATCACAATATTGAATCTTAACTAAACTATATTACACTTAAATTATACAATCATAACACTTGTGTACATGCCAAAATTCAAAATACAAAAATTCAATTTACTTATTACAAACCACAATTTCAAAATATATGAATATGTATATATTTGTGAAAATTCGGTTATCTTAATTAGCAAATGACAAATAAAATAAAAATTTTCCCAACTTAAAACTCGTTATTTCATCAAATTTCTTAGTTGTACCTATCGGTTTTATATCATTATTAACGATAAAATTTTAGTCAACCGCTTGGATTTCCTAAAGCCATAACTAGCAGTCATAGCCAATTCCTTAAACCAATAAAGAGTTCTACCTTGGACATATTCACATTTGTAGTTTCGAACTATATTCTGTCATGACCCATTTAACATCAGCAACAGAATGTTTATCAATTCATCCATGTGATATCGTATACCTTATCAAACAACTAACATCTAGCTCAGCCATAAAGAAGCATACATACATACATACATACATACATATATATATATATATATAATCACATGAATAGCATATAGTGCACTTTCTATAAACTGATTAAACATAATTCAAGAATAACTACAAAACGATAAGCTTGGAGTGAATCTACTTCATACAACCAGCGCTTCATACGATTAAATTAGGCAATAGTGTATATCAATGTAACTCCTTTTTAGAGTCAAGGGTGATTATTAAAAAAAGTATTTAAATTATAATTTAATTTCAAATGGCTTAACCAACTAAAAAATTTCAGCAAGCGATTCACACATCAACAGACATTTGAATACATACAAAATTAAATGATTTTAACTAAATTCTAATTGATTTAAATAAACTATTGGAACTAAACTTGGTAGTTATATACTGAATAAAATAGCATTTTCTGCATTTTTCATCATTTTTGTTCACTGGTGCACTCATCAAAGTCTGACCGAAGGCTAGCTGGAGCTTTATCAGAGACGCACGATCGGTGTCGAAATGAGACCCACACCGCCATAAGTCAACTGGTAACGATCATGCATTCCATCGCTAATCCATTTAGCCAGATCGCACGCTGGAAGACCACAGCCACCATCGCTCCGATCTGCTTATCACCGGCGAGTAGGGAGGAGCCGCAACCATTGGAGAGAGAGCTTCGGTCTTATAACGGGGAAGGAAGAAAAAAGACAGCATGACGAGGAAGATAGGCCAGCGATGGAAGCAGCAATAGATTATTCACTGGTGATCTGCATCATTGAGTGGTGATGAGGAGGGTGACGGTGTCGGTGATCGATGTCCCTTCCCTATTTCACCTATGCCGATCTACTCACCCCCCGATCTGCTCATTTCTTTTTCTTTTTCTTTTTCTTGTTTATTTATTTTACCCCTTTATTATTTCCTATTACCTTATTAAAGTTTATGCTCTAATCGTGATAGTGTCCTCTAGAATGTCCTAGGGACTTAATTTCAATTATTATTATTATTATTATTATTATTATTATTATTATTATTATTATTATTATTAGCCAATAAGAAACTTAAATCTTATTATTATTATTTTAGTATTTTAATAATTATTATATATTTATTTGTTTTAAATCCTTTGTCGTTAATTCTTAAATTTTTGCTTTAAGTTTAAATTATTAATTGAAAATCTTGAAATAATGCAAAATTATATTATATCGTTAAAATCTTGAAATACTGTACACACGTGTTAAAAGTACACTCATGCGATTCCAATTTTTGGGGCATTACAAATAAGATGCTAGCACCTAGTTTCTTTAGATTTTTTTATAAAATTAGAAGAAAAAATGGGGTATTTAAGGGGAGAGCTTTCCATCTACATAAAGTTGGAATTTTAGCAACTTTAACCCCTAAATAACCTATAAAAGTAAACCTAAAACATTATGCTTAGTTTTAAAGGGGAGTGAGAATTTAGTGATTAAAATTTTAAGGTAAAAATACCCTCTTCTTCTCCTCTTCTTTGTTCCTATGTTGAGAATTGAATGAAAGAAAGATATATATGTTTATATTTGCATTATTTTCTATGTAGAAAGAGAAATAAGTAAAGGAAAGGGGAAGGAAATCCAAAAATATTGAAAATAGTGTTTGGCTTGTTTAAAGGTAAGGGAACTCCTTATGACTTTTATTGTGTATATTTATATTTATAAGGTGATGAATGAAATATTAAAGGCTAATATGAAGTATTATGATTGAAATTAGCATTAAAGTTTCATAAGAAATGAAATAGCTATGTAATTCTTGAAATATCTAAAATCTATCGTAGTGTTCAATTGACCTATCATGACTATTTTGGTTATAACTCGAGATAGAGTAACTCAAATTGAGTTATTATGGTTGGAATAGAAACTAAACTTAAACATCTTGATTTCATATGAAGAATTTAAAGTCTGCATCCTTTTTTAAGATTTATAAAATTGAGCTTTAATTCTAACTATGTCTGATGCCCTATCAATGGGAGTAATCTATATTGATTATTACATATTCGGAGATTTAAAAGTATGATTAGAGTGATTTTTAATGTTATGGAATCCAGAAAGATATAAGAACAACCTTGTAGAAGATGACTTTGTCTAAAAATGATGTTTACTTGGTCAAAAATGATATAAAACTTGAACTTGACTATCTATCTTTAGTATTTCAAGGATAGAATGGACCTCAAGTTCGGCACCATGTTTGGTAATGAACGTAAGGTGGTCCAAAATCTTTACAAAACCGAATCAACACTTATATCATGGTTAGCACCTATTATGTAATGACCATGAACCTTCCCTATTTCTTCCTAAGCTTAATTTTTAAGTCTCAAATTGATAATAAAGTATACCTGGACCTCTCTAAGAATTTTTAGAACATTTTAAACCTAAAATTAAAGAAGATTTGTGATATTGAACACATGAAAAAGAATAATGAAATAAAAATAAATAAATTTATAACATAACACATATGCATATGTATACATATATGAAATTATAATATAATTGTTAAACAATTGTAAATGTGATTATGCAATGATAGTTAAAAGAACAATATTGTAATTATTTTGAATAATTATATTTATAATTATGCAATATGATGAATTATTTACAAGGAAAGAAGTGATATGTGAAATGAAAAAGGCCTGCATATAGAACTTGGAGGTGGATAGATAGACATACCTATAAGGTTATAAATGTAGCTACCATAGTTTGACCCTGTTTGGATCCATAGTATGTCCCTAATTGGGACCATAGTCTTTACCTTATTTGGGTCTACTAGTTCAATATCTTTGGGTATTCATATGTTTGAAACCTATGGGTATCAACTGCGCCCATTATCCACACCTATAGAACATAGGCAGACATTCACAAGATATGATAAACTATAATATTTGGTGCCAATGAATAGTATGTCTCGGATGACTTGTCAAATACACATAAATTCTTCATAACTAAATATGATGTATTGTTAAATGACATAAATGCATCTTATTATTATTACATGTTGCATGTGCTTAAGAATGACCACTCTGAGTGGTTGTTTGCATACTTAATATTTTCCACTAAGCTATATAGCTTAGCACGGGTGTTTATCCATGGAGGTACAAAAGATAGGCCTTTCCAGCAAGGACAAAGTCAACAAAAGTGAAGCCAACACCAGTTTAGCAAAAGTTCAAGTATGCAAATGTTGTTGTCCTTTAGCTATGTTCTATTGTTGTAAATTGCATATTTTGTTAAAACGATGCTATGTAAAGGTATAATATTAAGAAATACATGATTATAATTATGATGTACTAATAACTTTAACCCATATAGCCTATTTCTATGCATGGATAGAATTATGAATTATAAAGAATTAAATGAAATGTGAACCATTGAGATATACTATGGATTATTGAATGTAAAATAACATACTGAGCAACAGGAACCACAACATGCTAGACTAGTCTTTACACCTAGATTTAGAAGGAAGGATACCTATGGAATAAGCCACTTCAAGAGGATAGTTAGGAATAATAGAGGGCAGATATTGTTGAGTGCCTAGTGCAACTCTCACACCGACAATCTTAGCATGCTCCTTGAGTAAAGGGTATAATTCTTGATGTGTAAACTTAAACACATGAAACCTTAGGTCACAGTACCATATAGCAGTAAAGATTAAGTTCCTATCAAATGATACTCTCCTCAAAAATATCAGGTTGGAATATGGAGCCAAAAGTGGGTCTTCCTAATATCTCATATCTTATAGTAACTAGTGTAATTTTGCAAGAGCAGAGGTTAACATAACATCATTTCTCAAGTAGTCTAAGTACAAATGATAAGGAAAAATAACTAGGGAAGAATGACTGAAAAGAAGAAAAGGGGAAGAAAGAACAATACTTGCAAGGAAACTTCTTGGAAAAAGGTATCTCAAAAGGCAAAAAGACCGAGAACAAATTCACACTATTTATACAAAAGGTCTAACAGATGGTCGTCCCTTAAGAAGCGAGCCATGGCTAGCCTATCTGTTACCTTCAGACTACCCATGTGAAACTCTTCTGCATATCCCATGCATTACACGTACATATTTTTTAATCCTTCCATATTTTCAATTTGTTGGAAGCTCAAAAGACTCATGGAAAATGTGAAAACTCCAAAAAATTCTAGACATGGAAAAAGTTAAAAATTTAGAAAACATCCAAGATTTCAATAAGTACATTTGTAATAATTGATGTATGAGTATATATGTATAATAAATAAATAAAGTATGTATGTGTGTAATTAATGTATGTTAAATAAGATGAAAATGAGGTGCATGGTAATAATTAAGTTGATAAATTTAGAATAAAGAAAAAAAGGAAAAGAAAAATGAAAAAATTAAAAAAGGTGAAAAAGGGTGACAGACGTCGAGGTGGCAATTATTATGCATTTCTTTTTGTTTTTTTTCATCATCTCCACTTCAAGTAAGTGTTTTATCACCTTTTCTCTTTATAATTTGTGTTGTTTATGCTTTAAATTTTCTTGCATTTATGCTATGATTAGCTTAAAGGATAAATTACTTGTAGTTTTACCTTTTAATGTCTATAGGGGTTAGACTTAGAGTTGTGAACCTTGTTATTGCATGGTACTATAGTTAGTAAAGAGAATCTTTAAAAATAATCATGTAAGTAGCAGTATTTATAGTCATTTTATTTTTATGGTCAATGTTCTTTAGGATTGTACCTTAAAACCTATTGTGATTAAACCAAAAATTGCATCCACATAGTTGAGAATAAATTTGGCATAGCATGTTGACAACTTGAATTGGACTGCTTGGTAGCCAATGATGGCCTGTGGTATTTCAAATTGTTTTTCTTGCATAAGGGGCAGGCAAATTTATAGCTTGAATGGTGCCAAAATTTCATTATAATTTGTGTAGATAGAGTATATATTCTAACTCATTTCTCATGTATATTTGCCTAATTGCCTAATAACCAAGTTATTGTAATTTGTCCTGCAACACTTAGCACACATCTTTATATAGGTTGGCTAGCTCTGGTTTAAGTTGACATGATACCAAAATTCTACTTAAATTTTTAGCTGGTTAATTTAGTTTACCTAAAACATAAGTCAACCATGGAAAACTAATACTTCATTTTTTCCAGATGCCACACATGAATACTCATGCTACACCGGCTCCACCCATGCCAGCATGTGTAACACCATTTGTTCATTCATAAATCGATTTATTTTGAGTTCCCCTTAATGACATATTATGGTTTCTTAAGTTAAATATTATTTTAGTTCGTTAGTTAATGACTAGGTTGCAACCATTAATTCTTAAGTTCAAATTCATAATTTCTAATTATAAATGCCGTATTTATTTGATCATTAATGGTCAACCTATTTTTTATCACAAATTCACTATTTATTTTATTAAAGTTACAATTTATCTGGTACCAATTTAAGCAGTATAATGACTTATAAATTTATACTTCCCAAACCTACAAATAAATAAAATAACACTTCTAAAAGTCAATCTCGACCTCCAATACTCCAAAACCATACATAGAACTTCTAATGACATTCATCATCCCAACACATTTATACAAGCCATTGTATACATGTATGTCACATAATATATCTGCTATCCTTGGTCATAAATTATACAACATAACATTTTACAGGTTAAATCTCAAAATTTAATATATAACCTATCTAAGTTCCACTTCGACAAAATAATTACATATACATGCCATGCCGCTTTGCTTCTTGATTGTATCATCTTCAGTTCTTGACCTTACATGCAGTCAAGCAACTATGCATTGTGCAGCATTGTTGCCTAGTGGTAAATACATCTATGCAGGGTTTGTTTAATAACAATATTTAATTTAATTACTATTTTGCCCCTTTATGTCACTTTTTGTTGATTTTATTTAGTTTAATCCCCTTATGAACTTAGTTTACTATTTAATACGTTGTAGACTTATTTTTCTTTATTGAATCTTACATGATTTTTACTTGAATGTAAAATTATAGTTAGGTCCCTAACTTTCTTTTTGTCATATATTATATAGGTTGACTTCAATTTTTACCATTCTTGATTCCTTTGACTTTTATTCAGTCTTATCTGGTAAATCTGCATTTTAGTTCTGACACTTTCCATGCAATGGCAAATTACAGTCTAATCTTTGAACTTTTGCTTCATCATTCTTGACTTAGTTTGGCAATAATTTGATCCCATTTTGCTACCTTCGACTTTTATTCCATTGTAAGTGTAAAATTTTCATTTTGGCCCTTTTGCTTCCTCATGAAATGATAAATTACTTTTTACTCACTATATTTTCTTTTTATCGTATTTTAACTCATTTAGCTTCAATCTTAGCTCCATTTTTTTTACTTATTTTCCTGTCTATTGCACCTTAAATGGTAAACTTATACTTTAGTCCTAATGTGTACCTTTGAAGTGGCAAATTATGTTTTGGTCTCTAAACTTTCCTTTATTTACAATTTTTCCATTTTTTGCTACTTTAACTTATTTGACTCCTTTAATCATATTTCTAGTGCCAAGTTACAATTTGACCCTTATTTTGCCCATGTAATTACATTTTTGTCCTTTTTAATCTTTTAACTCCATTTTTCATTCTTTTTCATTATTTTATCACATAATTAACATTCATATGCATAATTTACCATTTAGTCCATAATTTTTGCATTATTATGATTTTCCCCTAGTTGATCGCATAATTATAATTTTGCCCTTTTTAAATCTATTATTCATATTTTATACATTATTTACTGTTTAATTACATTTGCGATATCTTTTATAAATAATTTACAATTTAGTCCCTATCTTTTCTTTATAATTATGATTTTACCCCTTTTTAAAATTATTGAACCTAGGTTTCGCGTTATTTCCTTACTAATTAAATTATTTCACATGTGCTACATGCTTAAATGCAATTATTCCTTCATTCACATGCCCTATATGTTTTTGGAGGCATTTTAACTATTCATATGATTATACCTATTCAATTCACCTAATAATTCCTAAGTTACCTATCGTTGCATCATTATGTTCACTTATACATTATAATATCCACTTGTTATTTTCAATCATAATCAATTATATTACATCCTTGGTGAATCATATTATATATTTCATGTTAATGTGTCATCATTCATTAAGTTACTTCATAATGTTTTGAACAACACAATTTTGCCACTTAAGATTTTCCCCATTCCGAGTTGTTTTCTTTCTTATTCTATGATCAAAACATGCTAATTCATCATTTTATGCAACTTTATGTTGATATACATTTATTTTATACTAATAACTTTTAGTTACATAATGGCACTCCATTATGTTAACATAGCAAACATTATGTTCATACATTATTTTGTGCTGAAATCATTTATATAGTACTTATTCAAGTTAATAATACACATTTTATGCATAATATTTCAAATATCATCAAATTATCATATTATTCAATATACTACATAATTTGGCCAAGATATCTTCCTCCCTCATATGTTTTATTTGTATTTCATTTCATTCTCATTTCATGTTGGAACATCATTTTCTCACGTTATCTCAGTTTATTTCACCTTTTTCCTTTTAATTCATATAGTTACATAATAATATATCATTATGTACATATGGTAAACATTATATCTATATATTGCTTAAACTTTAAATCATTTAAGTTATGTTTCTTCCACCTAATACTAATAATGTCATGCTTAAAATGTTAATTAACATCAAAATATCATGTTATAATACATTATGTACATTTCAACCTCAACATGAACTCTCATTATAAGCTTGATTTCTTCCTCATTTCTTTTTTATTTCATGTTATTACAACATCTTACTAACATCTCTCAATTTATTTCATAATTATACCATAATTACTACAGTTACGTAATATAAACTCATACAAAATTCGAGGAAATTTAATAAAATAAAGTGTAAAACAACATCTAATTACCTCAGTTAGTTTGAATTCATCTAAATTTGTCTTTTCCCTTCTTGATCCACTTACTTTCCCTTTGAAATTCACCTTGGTAAAATTCCTCTAATGTTGTTTCTCCAAATTCTCTTTCTTTCTTTCCATAGTTTCTTTTACTTACTCCACCCCAAATGAGCTCTAGGGATGGTATTAGATGGAATTAGGGATTTAGAATTATTTTGAGGGATGGATAAAACAAGGGAGAAATTGGCTGGTTTATCTCGATTTTTTTTATTTTTCCCTTATTTATACTCATCCTAATTAGGCCAAATTAGATCCAACCAATTTGGTCAAATCAAATAGGCCCAATGGCCCAATTTCACTTAATTAATTCATTTTTTCCCAATTAATTTCTCCATTAATTTTCTTGCTCAATTTTTTGTTTCAAATCATTCTAGCTCAATATCTTATGACAATTATGCCATTGAACCAATTAAAATGCCTTTTAACCTGGCTAATTAAATTAAACTTAGGTTTTCACCATTTTTTTTGAAACTAGTGTTCCACTCATCAGAATGCTCTAAAATTTTACCCTTTATATGTTGACAAATGAAGAACAGTGTGGTTAAAATTTCATATAATTCCAAGATATTTTTAATATAGTTCAAGCTTCAAAGGAAAAATCAGCCTATCTAAAACCTAAAAATTTAAAATCATTAGAAAAAATAATTTTTAATTTCAGACACTAATTTTTACTAGTTATAGTAGATCTAAGCAAACAAAAAAAATTAGAGGTCCTTAGAATATTTTTGAGCTCGATCAAACTTTCAATCAACCATTTTTAAGTTACTAGGCAAAATCTTCACTGTCTATTTTGAGGGCTATTTAAGCTCAAATTCATCTCAAATTATACCACCAGACTCTATTTGATACCCTTTCCCATATTCTAGGCTTAAGGAAAACTATCCGCTAGGTTATCCATCCTCGAATTTCCCAAGACTGAGCACATTTAACACTTATGCACTTTTAAATTTTATTATACTATTATTTTATAATTACCCTAAAAACTATCTTAGGATTACTATTCATGCTTTAGAATGTACTGCATAAGTTAGATGCATATATTAGGGTGTTATAGTGTATATGACTCATTAATAGGCCAGCAGGTATCTAGCCTTATCTCTGGTCCAAAGCATGGCCAGTCGCCTCTTATCTAGATAGTTCCTACAAACCATAAGGATGATCAAGAGGATCGACATTCTATTAGCCATGAAGGATCGGATGGCAATTCTCACTCCTGCCTTCAAAAATTATCTAGATGTGACCCGAGAGTTTTTAGCTACTCTAAAGTATAGAGGTTATCAGAGGTCAAACATCGAAGAGGGGGTAATCAAGTTCTAGGTAGGAGGCATCATCTACAACATTACATGTTGATGTTTTATAGAGGCCATGAGGCTTTCAGTAGGGCTAAACATCCTGACCTTGGAAAGGATAGTTGATTTGGCATGATGGGTAGCCATTATACTCTCGAAAGTTGTGTACCATTTAGACAAAGCCAAAAGCACTATGTTGGCTTTCTAGGCTTTCAGATATATCCAGTATATGCTATATACACCATATTTTGGTTATACCAATACTATTGGTTAGTTAACATGATTGAGATAGCTTAATTATAGGCAATGCATATGCATAGAAGGATTGACATCACACATGATATCATCACTACCCTACTTAAGGTTGATACCTAACCTATTACACAGATATGCATCAGAGGAGTAGTGGCTTGATTGCTATTAGTATTGGCAGCAGATGAGGGGACATATGGTCACCCACTTTAGGAGGATATATTTGTTGATATGCAAGCCACTCTCACCATAAGGATGGTAGAGTTAATATAGGGAAAAAAGTACCACTATAGGCTGTTGACCATCCCAAAGACAAAAGAGAGCTATGGGTTGGAGCCTATAGTGCCCAAGCTATATGTAAAAGAAGATAGTTAGGATCAGGCTCAGCCATCTTAGGCCTAATCACCTCAAGCAAATTTGGCACCACCAATACAACATGATGCACATGGAGAGGAGCGACACGAGTTATAGGGGGAGAAGTAGATTTAGACTACGAGATGGACATGCATCTAGACTTAGATCAACTTCTTGACAGGTCACCCACTCTTTCGATAAATTTTAGGCTAACAATCAGACATCGATAATCACCGGCTACGAGATTAGGTTGGTGCTCACTATATGGACATGCAAAAGCATCCATTTCCACTGCTCGTCCACCATATAGGCACTCTGAGGCATCAATATCCACAGCCCCACCACTAGTGCAACTAATATTGACTCCCTTATTTGACAGCATCTTGAGGAGCTTATCTGCTATGAAAGAGACTATCAAAATATAGAATCAAACTTTATAGTCAGTACTAACTATGTTACAATCATTACAAACTAAGGTAGAGGACATTAAAGTTAATAAAGTGACTATAAGGGAGAGATTTGAGGCATCCTTACAAGTTGTTGGTGAGTCACTCACCCAATTAGGGAGCAAGGAGGTTGCTTTGAGATGGAGGTTCCTAGAGGGTGACAAGCGATGGTTGAGATAAATGAGCAACTTATGAGATACATCAGGGAATTGAGGAATAACCTACTGAGATGCTGAGATTCCCACTCCAATGCAGTGTCAGGGGCAGGATAAAGTTTAGAACAACTGCCTAAGGTTATAGCACAAGTCCTATAGCAACTTTTTGCTATAGTATACAAATTGTAGTTTAAGTTTGGAAAAGAAAGGAGCAACTACCAATAGCACCATAAGCAGTGGCACCAGCCAAACCTTATAATCCTTCACATCCTCCATATAGGCTCGCCTACCATTGAGGACCAGGCCCATCTTAGTAGTTTTACTATTTTGTATTTAGGGAGATCTTTTTAAAAAAACTTTCGTGCATTTTTATGTGTATAAATTATGACACATATTTATTTTATATACTCTTTTTATGTTTTGTCTACTTTAAATTCATGTTCATGTTTAAAATATCTGAGAGCACCAAAATGACATCACAAAATTGATAATAAGATGTATGATTAAAATGATAGCTTGGCAATTAAACAAAATAATAAGGTTAAATGATAAACCATCTAAAAAAAGGGAGAAAGAAAAAAATGAAAAAGAGAGAATATAGAAACAAAATTAAGTTTGATGACCATAGCACTAATATCATATGTACTCAAAACCTTGCTAAAAGGTACATAGATTTCAAGACTCAAAATTGATAAACTTCCCGATTACATGACATAATGGAATAACTCCTATACCAAACTTGATCAAAATGATAAAGCATTTGTAAATGGGAATGGAAGAAACCTACAGTAATCCTTCTACCTTGGTTAAAGTTCTAAGATATCAACAAACTTATAAGAGGCCACCTAAAAAGTAATGCATGCAAAGAGAAGTGTAAATATTTTGGACTCTAGACGGATTTTATATTCCTTTCAGCATGTTAAGGATTTATACAAGCTGAAGTCATTTAAAGAGGGATCATATTCCTTCTAATCTTATTAGAACAATGGAATTATTGAACTGGTTAGAATGAAAAATGAAGAAGATTGCAGCATTGCATAGGGCATAAAATGTCTTTTTTACTAGAGATGATAGGAAGTAAGTTGTGGAATACACTTACTGCGAACTCGACATGTCTTTGCTATTAGGTCTAAGTTGTGGTACTATTCCCTTTTACAATCATGACCTTGTAAAAAGAGTCATATATTAGGATTAAAAGAATTCTCAATAGCTATTGGTTTTTTCACAACAAATCCTAACATCAGGGGTGGATACTTTTTCTCACCCGTTGCACCATCCCTAAAGGCCACTTTTTTGAACTTTTGCTATGAATTACCTTGGAAAGCCTAGAACATCATGAGGGTAAAATGAAATACTACCGAAGCTAGAGCTATATAATGGTCATAATGCCATTATAGTAGTTAATGTTCATTTGAGTTACTACTAAAAGGACTCTTTGGCAATAAACCATGCCTCTTTTAAGTGTGAGATATTCCTATCTGAACACATCATAAGTTATAAGGTTGATGTAAACAACAAGGGACTATTGGGTAAGAGGTAAAAGTTTTATGACAATATAAATTCCATAAAGATATACAATAAAATTAAATGTATCAACAGCCGTGATGATGATTGTTTTTCTTACATTGGTTTCAATTTGTAGAGTGGTGACATAGTCATTAGGAATTGTACGAAATCTGGCAAAGATTATAGTATAAAATTGAATTATACTAAAAGAGGTATAACCTGGATGATCATTTTAATTTCCAATGATGAAAGAAAGAATAATGCCATAGTATTTCAAAATAAAGAATAATGCCATAGTATTTCAAAATAGACCTATAACCCAAAAATTTATTTTGACTTCCAATGATAAGGGAAATAATTATGATGTGGTGTCTTCCAAGTTGACCTGCACATGTGGAACCAACTTCTAAATACTATCAATCATTCCTCATAAATGCATATTTGCCAGTATTTCTCCAAAAGGATATTATTTCAAAGGGGAAGATACACCTACAGACAACATCAACCACTATGAAAAGCAAGGTTAGGTATGCTTATAGATGGAACCAGCCAAGCATTACATAGTCTCATTTGATTATACATGTCGATGGGGTGGTGCTAATCAAATATAATAGATCAATTTGGTTCTACATGCCAATAAGCTGGCACTAATTAGATATAATCAACTTGTCTAGATTTTGCATGCCAATAAGCTAGCCCTAATAAGATAGTCAAACCAAGGGTTAACACATCAATAAATTGATGGTAATTACCCAATCGAAGGTTAACACATCGATAAACTAATTTAACTGCCCAACCAAGGGTTAACACATTGACATGCTGATGGTAACTACCTGACCAAAAGACTTATTACCTTAGATTATGCATGTTTTAAAATCAAACAATTAGAGATTTCCTACCTTAGGTACCTATCGTTTTTCTTTACTTTAAGTTTTTGCTCACTTTGGCACTAGTTTACTAGTTCTCTAAAATTAGGGGCAGCTGTAGATACAATGACCCGAGATAGCCTAGATTAGGGTTAGTTGATGTTGAGAAAATAGTATATTTCTGACAAAGAGCATGGATCTTAAAGCTTCGACCTAGATTTCTCACATTTTCATGAGAATTTTATAACTTTATAAGTGTTTTTAGAGGTTTTAAAAAAATATCATCAAAATGCTTTATTATAGCCATTAGATACAACAGACGATCATCTTTCAATTGAAGGACAGTCATTTGTGACAATTTTCCTCCTATTTAGGTCAAATCGGGGGTCATTTTTAGAATTTTAGAAGTTTCATATAAGGGATGCCATTTGTCATTAGGGAAGCCTATCTTTGGTTGCATTACCAAAATTGCCACATTTTCTAGTTTTCAACAATAGAAAGGTAGGGATTTTTTAAGGATTAGGTTGGATTTTAAGGGAATAAAAATCATGATATGCTTTGAGAGCTAGAATTAGAGTGGGATTCAAACTCATTCCTAGGTATAAAACATAAAAATTAGGGTTTTCAAAAGGAGGATGAAAAAGAATAGAGCCTTTAAAGGAAAAGAAATCAATTATTCTCTCTTTAAGGCCAATAGTTCAACACATACTTTTGACTAGTAAAAAACACATAAAATCATTTTATTTTTTTAAGCACAAAACCAAACTCGAAATAAAGATCTAGACATTATCACACACAGAATTAGAATATCTCCTAAGAGTAACATTTTAGGCTCTCTTTCTTTTTCTCTCTCTAGATTCATCATATTTATATATGTTATTTAATGGAATTATAAATTTTATTTTTTTTATTATTTATTTTGATTCATGCATTGAGTTAAATGTCGTATTGATCTGGGGTTATGAGTGCGATAAAATAGTATATCTTGGCATGTTCTCCTCTATGAATACATGTTTTGTACCTTATCTTAAAATATTATTTTAGCTATTTATCTTGTCATTATTTGATTAAAAGATAATTTATGGCTAGCATTTTAGGTTTGTCATGCTTTAGATCAACATATTCACATTTTTAGGGTTTTTTTTTAGAATTGGTGATTTTTTATGCTTGATTTTAGCTTTCTATATCTATCCCTCAAGTGATAGGTAGGAAGAAAGCACCACAGATGGTCGTCTATCAATGTAATAGATAGAATGCCATGGTGTTTTCTTCTTATCCCATCCCTTTTTTAGTTATAGGCATCCATCAACTATCTAGGGGTATCCGTGACCAGGATTATGCTTATTTTAATGTTTTTTCCCTTTTTATTGTTCTTTGATTAATATTTGATGTATTAATTGACTTTTTATGTCTTTCTATAAATATTTGCTTATGTATGGATGCTTAATTTTTATTTTGTATGTTACTTTTATTATCTTTTTTAAAACTAATTTGTCGATTTTTATAGTTTTGTGCGAGCAATCCATTCAGTGTACATTTGGAGTATCTCATGGGATGATCATACATTGGGATTTATACCCCCAATCAGATCCTTTCCTTTTCAATTATTTTATCTGTTTTGTTTATTTTTTATTTTTATTTATTATTTTTATTTTGTTTTGTTTGATTTTATTCATTTTGGATGTATTCATTTCAAGGATGTAAGAAGTAGTAAAAAAATTATTTTTCTACATATTTAAACAAAAAATTCACTTAAAATGTAATACCTTAAAATTTGTATCGGATATATATGGTACATTCTAGAGCATAAAAAGTAATACTGGGATAATTGTTGGGGTAATTATGATATAATAATATAAAAAATTTAAATGAATCTGTATGTTAAATGTGCTTAAGCTAGAAAAATATGAGGATGGATAACTTAGCAAGTAGTGTGAATTGGTTCGGAACTAAGAAAATCGGTGTTAAATGGAGTTTAATTGTACAATTTAGGAAGAATTTGAATTCAAATAGGCCTCCAAAATAGACAATGAAGATTTTTTTTTGAAACCTTTCCAAAGGATTGGCTATGAGTTTGATCGGGACTTTAAAAATAGTAAATTTCCTGTAAAAATTACCAAACATTCCATATCTATTAGATATTATCTAAATTAGTGTTTAGAAGTGAAAAATAATTTTTTTGTGATTTTGAATTTTGGGTTTTTGTATGACTGATTTTCTCTCCAAAGTTGGAACTATCCAGAAACAAGATCAGAATGACCTAAACTTTTAACTACATTCTACATCATATACTTTGACATAAAGGGTAAAATTTCAGAGCATTGTAATGAGCATAAGACTATTTTTCAAACAAATGGTGAAAAATCAAGTTCAATTTAATTAACCAAGTTAAAGGGCATTTTTAATTTGTTTAAAGGTATAATTATCAAAATAAATTAGGTTAGAATGGATTTGAACCATAAAATGAGCAAAGAAATTAGTGAAAGAATTAATTGGGCCAAAAGTAGGTTATTTAAGTAAAGTTGGGCCTATTTGATTGGACCAAAGTTGGTTAGACTTGATTTGGCCCAATTAATCCAAGTATATAAGGTGAAAATATCAAAAAAACTGGAGAAATTAGCTAATTTCTCCCTTGTTTAGTTTGAAATCTATATATACCCTTTTCTTCAAATTTCTTCAAACTTCTCTCATGTAATCCTACCTAATCTCTCACTCTAAATAATTATAAAATCTTAATACCATTTAATACTATCTCTAGAGCTTATTTTAAGAGAGGCAAGTAAAAGAAATTATAAGAAGTAAGAAATAAAATTGGAGAAACAACTAAGGAGAAAATTTGGCCAAGGTGATTCCAAGGGAAAATCAAGTGAGTCAAGGAGAAAGAAGGATAAATTGAATGATTTTTATTTATTTTGAGGTACGTAAAGGTCACTTTGACCATTATTTCATTAAAATTCTTAAATTCTTATAAGAGTTCATATTATGTATCTATAGTAATTTTTGTAGAAATAGAGAATAAGTTAGTATGTGCTAATAATTTAATATAATGATACATAATAACCTGGAATTAACAAAAGAAACAGTCAAAGGGGAAGAATCTATAAGGTAGCTGAATGGGACTTAGGATGTAATTTAATCTAAAATGATAATTATTTATGTATGATACATAAAATGGATAATATAATGGTGGGTGAATTTAATATTAGTAGTTAGAGCCTTAATACCATTTGAACATGATAGTGTATTAAGGAATATAAAGATGAACAGTATAAGGTTGTGCATGTAGTTTGAGTATAAACTTTTAAATAAGGATTTAGTATAGATAAAGAAACATTAAAATAATAATAATACATGGAAAAATATGAGTTAAATATTGTAAATCTAATGAAGTCGAAATGGGAACTTAAGCATAACAAGATATAAGTTGAAGATCGGTAAAATAATTGAGATAAAATGAATAGCATAATAAAGAATGACCATAGTATGAGTAATTAGATATTTAGATAATCCATGGAAATAATGTTAGGCATAAGAACATAATAAAGTGATTGTATGTAACTAAGGATTATTTATGTGAAATAGATGTATATCAACATATAATTATACAAAATGATGAAATAAGACGATTTGAATATGAATTAATGAATAAAACAAATTTGAAGTGAAAGATGTAAGATTGGCTGAATTGGCTAATAATAAAAAATGTAAGTTAATGTGACAAATTATGGTATATTTAGCAAGAGAAACATGATATAAATGGATAATGTAATAAAAGTGATTAGAAGTACAAGTAATAAGTGTACATGATAATGTATCAATGTACATAAAAGGTGACTTGGGCATTATATAGTGAATTAATTATATATAGTCACATAAATGTTTAAAATGTCATTAGAAAGACATTTGACATGTAAATAAAGAATGAATTACATAATATGTAGGAAATTATTTTATGGTCGAATGGTAAATGTGAGAATAATGACATGTTTTCATTCCTTTCATATGATATTTTGTGTATTTATGATGAATGTATAATAATTAGGCATGATTTACTATTATAATATAATGTAGTATTTATGACATAATTTAGATAGTAAGAAAAAAAATACATGAAATTTGGGTTTAATAATTCCAAAAAAGGATAAAATAATAATTATACAAGAATACATAAATTAAATGATAAAGCACGCATTAAGAATGCAATTAAGTTGATTAAAGGAAACTTAAAACAGAAAGTGTAATTAATATTTCAATAGGGGTAAAATCGTAACTATGTAATGAAATAAGGATCAAAGGATAAATTATGTATAAAAAGATGATCATAAATGTAAGTAGGTAGGAGACAAAGAAAAAATAAAACAAATAAATTCAAAAAGGGACAAATATGTAGGTATGCAATAAACTAGGGGCAAAACTATAAATATATGTAAAAATAAGATTATAGGAGTAAAATATGCAAGAAGACTGTCACAAAGATAATTAACTATGAAATGCAGTTAATAAGTCAAAAAGGGCAAAATTATAGTTATATGAAAAAATAGAGACTAAAAAGTAAATTATACAAAAAAAGTCATATATGTGATCAAATATGAAGTAAAGTGAAAAACATTATTAACAAATTCAAAAAGGACAAAAATGGAATTACATGATAAATAGGGGGCAAACCATAATTTGACATCAATAAGATGATTAAGGAAGTTAAAATGGTCAAATAAGTGAAAAGAGGCAAAATCGTAATTAATGAAAAAGATTTGGGACTAAAACATAATTTTTCCACTTAAAAGGAAAACACGAGGACCAAAATGATAATTTTCCATCTAAGTTAAATTAAAAGTCAAAGAAACTAGAAAGAGTCAAAATCGAAGTCAAACAAAGCCAAAAATGGAAATAAAAAGTTTAGGTATTTTACTATAATTTTACATTCAAGTAGAGACCATGTGAGATTTGGTAAAGAAAAGTAATTTTACATGGAATTAAATAGTAAACTATGTTCATAAGGGAATTAAATTGAATTAATTAACAACAAGTGACATAAGGGGCAAAGAATAATTAATTTAAAATGCTGTTAATAAAGAAAATTCTATGTAGATGAGGTTACTAATAGGCATAAATGTTACATAGCGCATGGTGGCTTAACTGCATGTTAGACAGGTACTTAAGATGCTACAATCAAGGAGCAAAGCGGCATATACATATGATTATGTTGTGAAAGGGGAACTTAGATGTATTATGATGTATTAAAGTTTGGAATTTAAATTGTTGAATACTACGTTGAATAATGTATGATACATGGTAGTACACATATTATATGACATGCATGAATATAATAGTTTCGATAAATATTCTACAATAATGTATGTCATTGAAAAATTCATATTAAGTGAATAATAACCATATTGAATGAACTATGAAATCATAAAGAAGGACAAAATCAACGTTTGTGAATAGATAAATATGCCATCGATAATTGGCGATCGAAACTTTACCTTAATAATTAATTGTTAATATATCAGTCATTAATCAACAAAACTAACGGTTCATAAATTTGAGTAACAAAAAAAGGTTAATCATAGGAACTCATAACGTATGGATTCATAAAGGAATGTAGGGTGTTACATTAAGTGGTATCAGAGCAAGGTTTAGCCGATCTTATGATTAGAGTAATTGCATTATGATGAATGAAAGAAACAATTTAAGGGAATATGAAGTCTAGGGTATACATGGTAGAAAAAGGAGAGACAGTAGAATAATTATGGTGCTAGTTGACTTATTTCTAGTTGGAATATGCTAGCTATTTACATAAGATGATCGGCTAGTTTCTATTACTTCTTAAATATAAGAAGGAATAAGTATTAAATTATAGACATAAACAAATAATAGTGGCATTATGAATTTAAATAATGAAATGTGTTAAATTTTGCAATTTACTAATGACGTAAGATAAACAAGAAATAGTAAGTTTTATGACATATATGTTAGATATTTTTTTTCAATGCATAAGGATAGGGGGATAGTATAATTTACATATTTATATACGTGATACATGTATAATTTAATTGCATAAGACATGTATATGAAGTATCATCTAAATGTATATACATATATTTCAACAAGCATTCACATATATTTCATACATGTATCATATAGAGCAGTTGGGTCACATCAAGTGATCCCTCCACTCATATAGTATATAGATACAATGTGGAGTAGTCAGATCACGACAAGTGTTCCCTCCACTTATATGGTATAACAATGTGGAGAAATTGGACCATGGCAAGTGGTCCCTCTACCATTCATCTATCATAGAGTAGTTGGATCATGGTAAGTGGTCCCTCTTCTCATCTAGCATATAGAGTGGAGAAGTAGGATCACAATAAGTGGTCTCTCTACCCATTCATGATGGAGTCGTCAGATCACGGCAAGTGGTCTCTCTATTCACATACAATTACGGTGGGATTGGTAGATTGCATTAAATTGTGGTCCCTCCACCTATACTAGAGCAGTAGAATTGTGTCAAGAGTGTGGTCCCTCAAGTCTATTTAGATCATTAAAATTTAACATAAACATAAATGAATAATCATTATAGTATATAAACGCTGTGAGGTACATATACTCTGTGTGATACATGCCATGTATGAACAATAATACATCCAAGGATGATTCATTAACTATATATTATTGTTTATTTAGTTATTTTTATGCATTTATTTATGTATTTAATTATTTTTTCATAGTAGATATGGCCATATCTGTAGACAGATCTAAATGGCTTTCCATTCTAAATAAATCTCAAGGATGAAATTGTTATTAGAAGGGGGATATGTAATTTCCAAAAAATTATATTGGATACGATTGGTATGTTCTAAAGCATAAACAGTAATCCTAGGATAGTTTTTGGGGTAATTACGATATAATATTAGAGAAAAATTTTAAAAAGTATAAGTGTTAAACGTGCTCAACCTAGGAAAATTCGAGAATAGGTGACTTGGTGGGCATTTTAAATTTATCATGAAATAGAAAAATAGGTGTTAAATGAAGTTTAATTGTACAATTTGGGAAGAATTTGAGCTTAACTAGGCCATCAAAATAGACAGTGAAGATTTTTCTCAGTACTATCAAAAGGATTGACCATAAGTTTGACTGAAACTTTAGAAATAGTAAATGACCTATAAAAATCACCAAATTTTCTATATATATTACATATGGTCTAAATTAGTGTTTGAAAGAGAAAAATAATTTTTCTGATGATTCTAAATTTTTTAGATTTTGTATTGCTGATTTTCTCTCCAAAGCTAGAACTATATTGAAATGGGCTCAAAATGACCTAAAATTTTAATCACATTCTACTATATATACTTGGACATGTGGGATAAAATTTTAGAGCATTCTAAAGAGCAAAACATTATTTTTTGAAAAATAGTAAAAAAATTGAGTTTAATTTAATTAACCGAGTTAAAGGGCATCTTTAATTGGTTAAGGGTATAACTATCATATTAAATTTGGTTAGAATGGATTGAAACCAGAAACTTGATTTGGCCTAATTAACCAAAGTATATAAGGTGGAAATATTAGATAAATCTAGAGAAATCAGCCAATTTTATTACTTGTTCTAGCTAACCTTTATATATACACTTTTTTTAAATTTTTTCCATTCTTCTCTCATATATTCCTACACAATCTCTCACTCTAAATAATTCTAAAATACTAATTCCATTTAATACTATCTCTAGAGCTTGTTTTAAGGAAGGAATATAAAAGAAATTATAAGAAGTAAGAAATAAAATTAGAGAAATAACTTAGAACTAAATTTAGCCAAGGTGATTTCAAGAGAAAATCAAGTGAGCCAAGGAGAAAGAAGGGCAAATTGAATGATTTTTGTCTATTTTGATGTAAGCAAAGGTCACTTTATCCTTTATTTCATTAACATTCTTGAATTCTTATAAGAGTTCATGTTATGTATCTATAGTAATTTTTGTAGAAATAAAGAATAAGTTGGTATGTGCTAATAATTTAGCACAATAACACATACTAACCTAGAATTAACAAAGGAAACAATCAAATGGGAAGAATCCATAAGGTGGTCGAATAGGACTTAAGATGTAATTTAAACTAAATTGATAATTATTTATATATGATATATGGAATAGATAATTTAATGGTGGATGAATTTAATATTAGTAGTTAGAGCCTTGAATACCATGTGAACATGATAGTGTATTAAGGAACATAAAAATTAACACTTGAGAAGTAAAAGGTTGTAAATGTAGTTTGAGTATATACTTTTAAATAAGGATTTAGTATAGATAAAGAAACATGAAAATAATAAGAATACATGGAAAAAAATGAGTTAAGTATTGTAAATCTAATGAAGTTGAATGGGGAACTTAAGCATAACACAATGTAAGTTAAAGATTTGTAAAATATTTGAGATGAAATGACTATCATAATCAAGAATGACCATTGTATGAGTAATAAGAACTTTAGATAATGGTTGTACATAATGTTAGGCATGAGAACATAATGAAGTGCTTGTATGTAACTAAGGATTATTTATGTGAAATTGATGTATATCACATATAATTACATAAAATGATGAATTAAGATGGCTCAAATATAAATTAATGAAGAAAACAATTTGGAAGTGAGTGATGTAATATTGGTTAATTTCGCTACTAAGGAAAAATGTAAGTTATTGTAATAAATTATGGTATATTTAATAAGAAAAACATGATATAATACATGGAGAATGTAATAAATTTGATTGGAAGTAAAAATAATAAGTGTACATGATAATGTATCATTATACATAAATGGTGATTTAGGGATTATGAAGTGAATTAAATATGTATAGTTAATTAATGTTTAAAATGACATTACAAACACATTTGACATGTTAATAAATAAAGAATTAAATAATATGCAGGAAATTCTATTATGGCCGAATAATAAATGTGAGAATAATGGCATGTTTGCATTACTTTAATATTACATTTTGTGTATTTATTATGAATGTATAATAATTAGGCATGATTGGATATTATAATACCATATAGTATTTATGACATAATTTAGATAGCAAGAAAAATAATACGTGCAATATGGGTTTAATAATTCTAGAAAAGGATAAAGTAATAAGTTTACAAGAAAATAAAAATTAAATGACAAAGTATATAGTAAGAATGCAGTAAAGATGATTAAAGGAACCATAATACAAAAACTGTCATTAATATTTCAAAAGGAGTAAAATTGTAACTATGTAAGGAAATAAGGATCAAATGAGAAATTATGCATAAAAAGATGATCATAAATGTAAGTAGGTAGAAGACAAAGCGAAAAGAGAAAAAATAAATTAAAAAAGGGACAAATATGTAAGTATGCAATAAACTAGAGGCAAAATTGTAAATATATGAGAAAATAACAATAAAGGAATAAAATATGTAAGAAGAATGTCACAAAGATAAATAAATAAGAAATAAAGTGAGAAATGAAGTTAATGAGTTAAAAAGGGAAAAATTGTAATTATGCGAGAAATAAGGACTAAAAAGTAAATTATGTATAAAAGAAGTCATATATGTGATTAAACATGAAGTAAAGTGAAAAACATGATTAATAGATTCAAAGAGGATAAAAATGAAATTACACAATAAAGCAAGGGGCAAACCGTAATTTGACATCAATAAGATGATTGAGGAAGTTAAAATGGTCAAATATGTGAAAAGAGGAAAAATCATAATTAATGAAAAAGATTAGGGACTAAAATGTAATTTTTCAACTTAAAAGGCAAACACGAGGACTAAAATGAGAATTTTCTATCTAAGTTATATTAAAAGTCAAAGAAAGCAAAAAAGGTCAAAATCGAAGTCAAACAAAGCCAAAAATGATAAATAAAAAGTTAGGGATTTAACTGTATTTTTATATTCAAGTGGAGACAATATGAGATTTGGTAAAGAAATGTAAATTTACAAGGAATTAAATAGTAAGCTAAGTTCATAAGTGAATTAAGACATAAGGGGCAAAGAATAATTAATTTAAATGCTTTTATAAAACAAAATTATGTGTAGATGAGGTTGCTACTAGGCGTAAATGCTACATAGTGCATGGTGGCTTGACTGCACACAAGACAGGTACTCAAGACACTACAATCAAGGAGTAAAGCAACATCCACATATAATTATATATTTTTTGAAAGGTGACTTTGATGTATTATTATGTATTTAATTTGTGGAGTACAACGTTGAATAATGTATGACACATGGTAGTACACATATTATGTGACATGCATGAATATAATAGTTTTTATAAATGTGCTACAATAATTTATTTCATTAGAAAATTTGAACTAAATGAATAATAACTGCATTGAATGAATCATGAAATCACAGAGAAGGAAAGATTCAACATGGGTGAACAGATAAATATGGCATTGATAATTGGCCCTTGAAACTTTCACTTAAGAATTAATTGTTAATATATCAATCATTAATCAACAAAACTAAAGGTTTATAAATTTAAGTATCTAAGAAAGGTTAATCACAGGAACTCATAACATATGGATTCATAAAGGAAATGTAGGATGTTACATAAAATACTTTTTATCACTTAATTTTGGATTTTTCGAATTAAATGGACCAATGTCTAGCTTTTTAGCCCAAAAATCAAAGAATGAGAAAAATAAATTTTTTTGTAAATATGCATAAGAGAACCGATGTTCCACACCTAAACAAATGCCACAATTTATGTTTCATATTTTACATTTTTTCTTTCTATTTTGATGATTTGATTCTGTAATTGTTAGAGAGTATGCCGTAGAGCCCATGTAATAGGGATGTTTTTCATATGTATGAATTTATATTCTTAATAAAAGGCATCATTCATTTATTAATGCTATGTTTAAATATATGAGTTTGTAAATCTTAAATTAATAAATGAAGTCCCTAGATATTATAAACACAGTGCAAAGGCAATCATGAAAGTGTTCATGATATGAGATGTCTATTGCATGCAAATGTGTTAATATCTGAATATCCCTAGTCATAGAATTAACAAGATAAGGATATTGTTAATTCGGATAGACTAGCACATGTTATGCTTCTTAAATGGTTCAAGCAGTGGTTCTCATAACTGTGATTATGGAAGATAATCAAAGCTAACATGTGGATGCTTGTTAGAAGAACAAGTTCATTGGAGACCTGCATAGAGAATCCTCTCATGGATATTAAATCTATGTCAGTGAGGAATCTCTTCATAGCGGTTGTACAAGTATCCTTAGACTTGAGATCACCAAAGTTATCTTAAGTAGCAAGTGGTATACTTTGACTCCATAACTGATTACTTCCAACTGGGAGTGAACATAGTTAGGAGATTGGGTATATCATGACCTATTTGAATATAGTTGAGTGATTGACAAAGGATTCACCATCCTAGATTTAATAACGGAAGTTATCTCGCATGATTCTATAATTGCCTTTTTCAGAGAATCTCTGGCCAGAGTAATATGCCAAGATGGATAAAGATCCATGAAGGGCATTTTTGGGAACAAGGGTTAAATTAATAGAACATACATAATTAGTTTATATGAGTTGATAGAAATCCATACTCAGAATCTAATTGAGATAAGAGTGGTGAAAGGAGTAATTGCACGATAACTGTTTCTATGGAAGGGTATAGTCAAACCACTTGACTTTCCTGACATTTGGGTAGTCATGATGCCTAGCTAGAGGCCAATATTGACTTGTATAATGATATATCAAGAATATCAATAGAGATTGATAAAATAATTTAAAGGAGTTTTAAGTCATGTGAGTTTTGAATAGAATTCACAATTACATATTATGTTGCCAACATGGACAGGAACCCAATAGGTCACACACATATAGAGAAAAGGATAAAATGGAAAAATGACAAGGATAATAATATTTGATATTATTATAAGGGTAGAGAAGTGAATAAGATAATAATTAATCAAAGAGTTAAATTAATTATGATCAAGTAAAATTATTCGCGAAACTTTTGAGAAATATTCTGTAAAATTGGACCTAATTGAAATAATGTATTTCATGATTAATTATTATTGTCCTATAAGTGTTATAGGACTACTATAGGACTACTATAAGTATTAATAGGTTCATTAAAGGAATTATAAAGGGGCTAGAGGAATGAAGTTGGTGCAGAAGCCCTCCAGAAGAGGGCCACATGCCAACTCCATACAGAAGGCCTTAATGGCCTATTTCTTGGACCAAATTAATTTATATATGTTACATAAGTGTTATGGAACCTACATATTTAATTTGGTTGGATTTGGAATCCATTTGGGTAGTTAAATCCGATTAATTACACAAAGGGCCTAGTTTGTGTATTTTGTGCATAGTCTTTTATGAAAAGGTTTAATTAGGATTTAATTAAGCCCAAATGATTATAATTAATTCCAGAGGCCAAATTAATAATTCTCCAGAAATTTTAAATAGCCCAATCTCATTAGAAGTTGGAATTTTAACCTGACTATAAAAGTTCAACTAATGAGGAATTAGGGTTTAAGTAATTAAACACATAAGAAAGTCTTTTATTATAATTTCTCTCTCCCTTTTGCGCCACTTCCTTTGCTAGATCTTGGTAATTTCGGCCACTCTTTGTTCTACACCAATTTCTTGGTTCCAATTTATCAATCTCTAGTGTGGATTACTAATTGGAGGTGTTCAATTTTTGGACATTGTGATTTCCGACAACCCGGTGCGAAGGAAAATCAACTGTATAACAAAAATCAAAAGTGATTTTTCTTATTCTTATTAATATGAATATTGTACATCCATGGCAAGATGAGTAATGTTGGTTAAGAAATTTTAAATTCCGCTTATGTATGAGATGCATGTAACCGATAAATTCTAACATGGTATCAGAGACAGGTTTTGCCATGGATATACAATTCTATGTTTTTCTGTGAAATAAGTTTTGTTTTATTTTGAGTTATCTAATTCATGAACTTTAAAATATCAGATTTAATTGTTCATAAATGAGAAATATTGATTTTCTGGTTGTATGTTTGATCAAATTAAATTTGATGGAAACAAAAACGAAACTTTTGAAGAAAAGGAACTAGGGTTTTGCGTGAAAACCCATGTAGATTTAGGGGCTGTTCTAATTTAATTTCTTATGGATCCATTAAAACATCATTGAGATGATATTTTATGTGTTTAATATATGATATTAAGCCGTAGGATCGAAAGAAATTAAAATCGAATAAGTTTTGCATGAAAACTAGTTTAGTCGAAAAGTTCGATAAATTGGTGTTCTTCGTGTGTTCTTGATGTGTTCTTGGTTAGAAACAATTTTTAATCTTCTAAATCAGATATATATGATATATTAAAGTGTTTTTAATTAATTGGATTAATTAAAAATGGGCCTTAAATTAATTTGATTAATTTTAATTCATTAAAACCACTTAATAGGGCTTAATTTATGTTTACGGACTTGGTTTAAATTAGATAAAATGACTTGGTGGGTCCAAGGAGCTGATTTAAATTAAATATTATAAATATTAATTAAGTTTATTAATGGGTTTTAAGAGCTGGAGTGGGCTTACCCTCATTCCAAAATGCCCAAATGGTCCAATAGACACAAAACTAGTTTGTGTGTGAACACATTTAGGGTTTATTTTGGTGAGTTTTCGACCTACCCCTTGATCTTAAGCCCAAAATTAATTCTTTTAATTATTTAATAATATTAATTAATTAAATAATCAATTAATAATTAATTAATAATCAATTGGATTGATTATTAAGGCAAGAACACATGCATGCAAAAAGGGTTTCCTAAAATGAATGTTTCCAAAATGGAAAAAGTTTCCTAATTTGATCACATCATTAAAATAACTCAAAAGATTGTTTCAAAAAGTTGAAAACAAAAGTTAGTAATCCATTTCTTTATGCATTAGGAAAGGCATATAAGGGTGTATGATTGGTATGATGGATAGTTATGGACAAAAGCCCAATGTGATTGAGCATTATGCATGTTTTGGCCCAATGAGGACTTTAATGTCCCGGCCACTTGTTTTTTAGTTTGTATTTCTTTTCAAGTTGTATAATGTAATTAGATTACTTGGATTAGAATTAGAAATAGAGATGGAGACCACTATCAAGGAGCAAGATGGGCCGGATAGAGATCCAACAAGCTTGAAGATAATGTAATTATTTTTTCTTGTTTGAATCATGCATACTACCTAGGTATGACCTTTTGATTTCCTTCTTGGCTCGTGAAATCAATGTAGTAAATTACATAATTATACCCATATTTGTATGCTTATATTTATGTGATAGATATAGGATGCATATCAATGTATTCCAACCATGTATGATGAGACTTAATTAACTAAAACCCTCAAAACAAATACTAAGGTATATAAGCCTTCCATTAATTTGAGAGAGAACCAGAGTTCTTTATAGTATGAGGTTGTTGACCACAGTCAAGCTCACATTATATCGAATATGTTCAAATCTAATTAAATGGGTTATCTTAGCTAGCCCATTAGCTTGTTGACCACAGTCAAGGCTAATGGTTCTAGAGGCAAGATTAGGGGAATGCATATACGATATGCATGCATCAAGAGTTGATAACCTAATGATCCAATAGTTGTGTAGAGACACAATTGGTATAGAGATACCTACCTTTCAAGGGTATGGAGTTTGGCTTGTTGACCACAGTCAAGGTCAAATTACATATCAAGGATTGGATATTGACCCACTAAGAAAACCATCGGGTTTTCTCGAATTATATAGTGAGGGCTATTAATTCGCAATAAAATAGTGGGAATAAATGGATTAATTAAAGACCTTATTAATGCATACATATATATGAACATGCTCTCATATATTTTTCTTTTTCACATCTATGTCATCATCATGAGCACATCAAATATACGATCAATCTTGGATAACAAACTGGTTGGCAGCAACTATTCTGAATGGATCAAGCAAGTGAGAATTGTTCTAAGAGATGAAAAGATCCATTATGTCTTGGATAAAGATCCACCACCACTTCCATCAGATGATGCCATTGATGAGATCAAAGGCACTTATCGAAAATACATGGAGGATAGTAAAGCAGCAGCATGTTTGATGCTGGGTGCTATGTCCTCAGAGCTTCAAAAGCAACATGAGATAATGGATGGTAGGATTTCCAAGAAAAAGGTTACCAAGAAGGAGAATCCCAAAGGAACTTACTTCCATTGTGGAAACGATGGTAATTAGAAGTGTAAACTGCAAGGGCCTATCTAGATTCTCTCAAGGAGAAGAAGCAAGCTGATGCTTCTACTTCAGGTATTCATATGATTGAAATTAATACTTATTCTATTGCTTCAAAACTATCTTGGGTATTAGATACCGGATGTGATCTCATTTGTGTAATGATCTACATGGGCTTAGAAGCTTTAGAAGAGTTGGAAAGGCAGAGATATGTTTGCAGTCAGCTACTGGAAAAAACATCTTTACAATAGTTGTGGGGACTTATCATTTGCTTTTTCCAAGTGGATTAGTACTGGAATTAAATAATTGTTATTATGTTTCAGCTTTATCCAAAAGTATTATTTCTTTCAGTCGTCTGTTGAACGATTATGATATTTCTTTAAAGGACAAGTGTTGTTACATTTTTAAAAACAATATGTTTTATACAAAAGCTATCATTGAGAATGGTATATTTGTTCTTGATTTAATTAAAGAAGTACATAATGTGGATACCAAGAGAATGAAATATGATAATCTAAATACCTCATACTTATGGCATTGTCGTTTAGGCCATATAAATGAGAAATGCATGACCAAATTGCACAAGTTAGGTGATTTGGGATCATTTAATTATGAATCATTTGATACATGCGAATCTTATTTATTGGAAAAAATGACAAAAGCTCCCTTTATTGGTAAAGGAGAACGAGCTAAAATAGTTTTGGACTTAATACATTCAGATGTATGTGGTCCAATGACTACACATGCCAGAGGAGGTTATTCCTACTTCATTACTTTTATAGATGATTATTCCAGGTTTGGATACATCTATCTAATGAAATATAAATCAGAAGCATTTGAAAAGTTCAAAGAATTCAAAAATGAAGTAGAGAAACAACTTGGCAAAAGTATTAAAACACTTAGATCAGATCGAGGTGGAGAATACACCACAACACAATGGTGTATCTGAAAGGAGAAATCAAACACTATTAGATATGGTTAAATCAATGATGAGCCGAGCGGACTTGCCTAAGTCCTTTTGGGGATATGCACTAGAAACTATTGTTTATTTGTTAAACAAAGTTTCTAGTAAATCGGTTGATGTTACTCCATATGAGATGTGGAATAACAAGAAACCCACGCTTTCTCATATGAAAGTATGGGGTTGTCCTACTTATGTGAAGAGGACAATGTCAGACAAACTGGATGTTAAGTCTGACAAATGTTTATTTATGGGATATCCAAAAGAAACATTTGGATTTTATTTCTATCATCCCTTAGAACAAAAGGTGTTTATTTCAAGGCATGCTGTCTTCTTGGAAAGAGAATTTCTCCTACGAGAGGATAGTGGGAGTAAAATTGAACTTGGTGAAGTTCAAGACCCACAAATAGAAGATGATCAACCGATTGAACCCGAAACTGGATTTCATAATGATGAGATTGCAGTTGAACTGGATTACACACAAAATCCTAGAAGATCTACTAGGATGCGTTCTGTCCCTGTGAGGTATGGATTTCACATTGATTCGGATAAAGGCATAAATATAGTAGAGGACAATGAGCCTACAAGCTATCAAGAAGTTTTGAACAGTTCAGAACGTTATTTATGGCTTAAGGCTATACAGTCTGAAATGGACTCCATGTATGGGAATAAAGTATGGACTTTAACTCAACCACCTGAAGGGATAAAACCCATAGGGTGCAAATGGGTCTTTAAAAAGAAGACCGATATGGAAGGTAATATAGTTACCTATAAAGCTCGCTTAGTAGCAAAAGGTTATCGTCAAAAAGAAGGTATTGACTATGATGAAACTTTTTCTCCTGTAGTGATGCTTAAGTCTAGAAGAATACTTTTAGACATTACAGCTCATTATGATTATGAGATTTGACAAATGGATGTGAAGACAGCTTTCCTTAATGGAAATCTTACTGAGGATGTGTATATGACACAACCAGAAGGGTTCACGTCAGGAAATGGCGAAAAGGATGCAAGCTTCAAAGATCCATTTATGGATTGAAGGAAGCCTCTAGGAGCTGGAACATATGATTCAATGAGACAATCAAAGAGTTTGGTTTCTCACAGAATGAATATGAACCTTATGTATATAAAAGGGTCAGTGGGAGTGCAATTGTCTTCTTAGTTCTATATGTGGATGACATATTGATCATGGGAAATGACATTTCTCTTCTCCAATCTGTTAAAATATGGTTATCCAAGTAATTCTCCATGAAAGACCTTGGAGAAGCATCCTATATTCTGGGAATAAGGATCTATAGAGATAGATCCAATAGGTTGCTAGGTCTTTCTCAGAGTACATATATAGATAAAGTATTGAAGAGGTTCAATATGGATCTCTCTAAGAAAAGGTTTATACCCATGGTGCATGGGAAACACCTTTCTAAGTCTATGTGTCTGCAGACACTAGAGGATAGAGAGAGCATGAATAGAATACCATATGCATCTGCAATTGGTTCTATAATGTATGCTATGTTATGTACACGTCCAGATGTAGCATTTTCTTTGAGTGTCACAAGCAGATTCCAATCCAATTTTGAAGAGGAACACTAGGCAGCTATCAAGAATATCCTTAAGTACTTGAGAAGGACTAAAGATATATTCTTGGTATATGGAAAGGGCAATTTGGAAGTAAATGGGTATACAGATGCCAGTTTCCAATCTAACAAAGATGATTGAAAATCACATTCTGGTTATGTGTTCATAATGGAAGGAGGAGCAGTTAGTTGGAAAAGTTCCAAACAAGAAACAACTGTTGATTCCACGACGGAAGCTAAGTACATTGCTGCTTCAGAAGCAGCCAAAGAAGTACTCTGGATCAAAAAGTTCATAACTGAACTAGGAGTGGTGCCTAGCATTATTGATCCAATTCCTTTATATTGTGACAAAAATGGAGCCATTGCGCAAGAAAAGGAACCACGGTCTCATCAGCGATCTAAGCATGTTCTCAGACGCTACCATCTCATAAGGGAAATAGTAGCTAAAAATGATGTGAAAATAGAAAGGGTTCCCACAGATGACAATGTGATGGATCCCCTCACTAAAGCACTTTCCCAGATTAAGCATGATCACTATATAAATAGCATGGGTCTTAGACATATGAGTGATTTGCTCTAGTGCAAGTGGGAGATTGTTAAAGAGTATGCCCTAGAGCCCATGTAATAGGGATGTTTTTCATATGTATGAATTTATATTCTTAATAAAAGGCATCATTCATTTATTAATGCTATGTTTAAATACATGAGTTTGCAAATCTTAAATTAATAAATGAAGTCCTAGATATTATAAACACAGTGCAAAGGCAATCATGAAAGTGTTCATAATATGAGATATCTATTGCATGCAAATGTGTTAATATATGATTATCCCTAGTCATAGAATTAAAAAGATAAGGATATTATTAATTCGGATAGACTAGCACATGTTATGCTTCTTGAATGGTTCAAGCAGTGGTTCTCATAACTGTGATTATGGAAGATAATCAAAGCTAACATGTGGATGCTTGTTAGAAGAATAATTAAGTTCATTAGAGGCCTGCATAGAGAATCATCATATGGATATTAAAACTATGTCAGTGAGGAATCTCTTCATAGCGGTTGTGCAAGTATCCTTAGATTTGAGATCACCAAAGTTATCTTAAGTAGCAAGTAGTATACTTTGACTCCATAACTGATTACTTCCAACTGGGAGTGAACATAGTTAAGAGATTGGGTATATCATGACCTACTTGAAGATAGTTGAGTGATTGACAAAGGATTCACCATCCCAGATTTAATAAGGAAAGTTATCTCGCATGATTCTATAATTGCCTTGTTCAGAGAATCTCTGGCCAGAGTAATATGCCAAGATGGATAGAGATCCATGAAGGGCATTTTGGGAACAATGGTTAAATAAATAGAACATACATAATTAGTTTATATGAGTTGATAGAAATCCATACTCAGAATCTAATTTAAATAAGAGTGGTGAAAGGAGTAATTGCACGGTAACTGTTTCTATGGAAGGGTATAATCAAACCACTTGAATTTCCTGACATTTGGGTAGTCATAATGCCTAGCTAGAGGCCAATCATGACTTGTATAATGATATATCAAGAATATCAATAGGGATTGATAAAATGATTTAAAGGAGTTTAAGTCATGTGAGTTTTGAATAGAATTCACAATTACATATTATATTGCCAACATGGACAGGAACCCAATAAGTCACACACATATAGAGAAAAGGATAAAATGGTAAAATGACAAGGATAATAATATTTGATATTATTATAAGGGTAGAGAAGTGAATAAGATAATAATTAATTAAAGAGTTTAATTAATTATGATCAAGCAAAATTGTTAGCGAAACTTTTGAGAAATGTTCTGTAAAATTGGACTTAATTGAAATAATGTATTTCATGATTAATTATTATTGTCCTATAAGTGTTATAGGACTACTATAAGTGTTATAGGACTGATATAATAATTAATAGGTTCATTAAAGGAATTATAAAGGGGCCAGAGGAATGAAGTTGGCGAAGAAGCCCTCTAGAAGAGGGCCACACGCCAACTCCATACAGAAGGCCTTAATGGCCTATTTCTTGGACCAAATTAATTTATATATGTTACATAAGTGTTATATAACCTACATATTTAATTTGGTTGGATTTGGAATCCATTTGGGTAGTTAAATCCGATTAATTGCACAAAGGGCCTAGTTTGTGGATTTTGTGCATAGTCTTTTATGAAAAGGTTTAATTAATCCCAAATGATTATAATTAATTCTAGAGGTCCAATTAATAATTATCCAGCAATTTTAAATAGCCCAATCTCATTAGAAGTTGGAATTTTAACCTGATTATAAAAGTCCAACTAATGAGGAATTAGGATTAAGTGATTAAACACATAAGAAAGTCTTTTATTATAATTTCTCTCTCCCTTTTGCGTTACTTCCCTTGCTAGCTCTTGAAAATTTCAGCCACTCTTTGTTCTACACCAATTTGTTGGTTCAATTTATCAATCTCTAGTGTGGATTACTCATTGGAGGTGTTCAATTTTGGACACTATGGTTTGCGATAACCCGGTGCGAACGAAAATCAACTGTACAACAAAAATCAAAGGTGATTTTTCTTATTCTTATTAATATGAATATTGTACATTCATGGCAAGATTAGTAATATTGGTTAAAAATTTTAAATTCCGCTTATGTATGAGATGCATGTAACCGATAAATTCTAACAGTAATAACTTAAGTGGTTGGTTTTATTTGTCTATTTATTTACCACTTTTATCAATTGATTGGCGTGTTTACTTAATTTTATTGCAATGCATCATGTGAGAAAGGGTAGTAGATTAATGTTTAAAACTCAATTATAAAATAATAAGTAACCAAGGTTCGAAGTAAGAGTGATATCCCGAACATTAATATCTATTTAGGCATCAAAAATTTAAGATTCATTTTTTAACGTTCTATTGGGTGGTGACTCCCTGACACCTACCTCTTTAAGTCCATTAGTAGATGCCTTCAAGAGTTGACTACCAATAAAAAATTGGGATCAAACCATTTTCTATTGTGAAATGGCCAATTTTTAAGTTATAGTGAGCCTCTTTCGATCTTGGACACTAAAACAAGGCCTCTGAGAGCAAACCTAGAATTGAGCATGGCCCTACCACACATCACAACCATAAAATAACCAGGATCCTTAAGGTTTAATGGAGACTTATAATACTTATCTTTAAACTCTTTAACTAAAGAAACTAAGCCATAGTTGTTGGGAATTATCGGTTACATGCATAACATACATAAGCAGAATTTAAAATTTTTAACCAATAGATCTAATCTTGCCATGAATTTAAAATATAAATATTAATGAGAATAAGAAAAATCACCTTTGATTTTTGTTGAACAGTTGATTTTCCTTCTCAACAAGTTATCGCAAACCATAGTGTCCAAAGTTAAACACCTCCAATGAATAATCCACACTAGAGAAGGAATAAAATAACCAAGAATGGAGGAACCATAAAGCTGGCCGAATTCCCTTTGATGCTAGAAAGGGGGTGGCAGCTAGGGTTTTTGAAGACAGAGAAATTCTTTTCACTTAATTGTTCACTTTACCCTAAAATCCCTATCACTTGGATTTTTATAGTTAGGTTAAAAATCCAACTTCATAATCGGATTGGGCACTTTAAAATTGCTGGAGATATATTAAATGGGCTTCTAGAATTATTAATAATTTATTTGGGCTCAATTAAATCCAATTTAAATCCTTTCACAAAAGACTATGAACAAAACCCACAAACTAGGCCCTCTGTGCATACACTTAGATTTAATCACCCAAATTAATTTCAAATCCATCCAAATTAAATATATAGGCTCTATAACACTTATGAAATATATTTAATTTGTTTTGGTATAAGAATTAGGCCTTTAAGGCCTTCTATCAGAAGTTGGCATGAAACCCTTCCTCTAGAGGGTTTCTGCGCCAATACCAATTATTTGGGCCTCTTTAATTTCTCCAATAGATCTATTAATTATTATATCAGCCCTATAACACTTATATTCTAATAATAATTAATTAGAAAATACAATATTTCAATTAGGTCCATTTTACATAACATTTCTAAAAAGTTCTGCGAACAATTCTACTTGATTATAATAATTAAACTCTTTAATTAATTATTCTCTTATTCATCTCTCTTATCCCATAATAATATCAAATATTATTATCCTTGTCATTTTACCATTTTATCCTTTACTTTATATGTGTGTGACTTATTGGGTTCATGTCCATATTGGCAGTATAATATGTAATTATGAGTTCTATTCAAAACTCACATGATTTAAACTTCTTTAAATCATTTTATCAATCCCTATTGATATTTATGATACACTACTATACAAATCATAAGCGGCCTCTAGCTAGGCATCATAACTACCCCAAATGTCAGGAAAGTTAAGTGGTTTGACTATACCCTTCCATAGAAACAGTTACCGTGCAATTACTCCTTTCACCACTCTTATCTCAATTAGATTCTGAGTATGGATTTCTGTCAACTCATATAAATCTAATTATGTATTTTTTTTAATTTAACCATTGTTCCCAAAATGACCTTCATGGATCCCTATCCATCTTGGCATATTACTATAGCAAGAGATTCTCTAAACAAGGCAATTATAGAATCATGAGAGAAAACTTCCCTTAATAAATTTGGGATGGTGAATCCTATATCGATTACTCAACTATCTTCAAGTAGGTCATGATATACCCAACCTCTGAACTCTGTTCACTCCCAGTTGGAAGTAATAAATTATGGAGTCAAAGTATATCACTTGCTACTTAAGATAACCTTAGTGATCTCAAGTCTAAGGATACTTGCACAACTGCTATGAAGAGATTCCTCACTGATATAGATTTAATATCCATGTGAGGATTCTCTTTGCAGGTCTCCAATGAACACTTTTTTCTAAAAAGCATCCATATGTTAGCTTTGATTATCTTTCATAGTCATAGTTATGAAAACCACTGCTTGAACCATTCAAGAAGCATAACATGTGCTAGTCTGTCCGAATTAATAATGTCCTATCTTGTTAATTCTATGACTAGGGATATTTAGATATTAACACGTTTGCATGCAATAGACATCTCATATCATGAATACGTTCATGATTGCCTTTGCACTGTGTTTATAATATCTGGGACTTCATTTATTAATTTAAGATTTACAAACTCATGTATTTAAACATAGCATTAATAAATGAATTATGCCTTTTATTAAGAATACGAGTTCATATATATGAAATACATCCCTTTTACATTGGCTCTACGGCATACTCTCTAATAATCTCCCACTTACACTAGAGCCAATCAACCATATGTCTTAGATCCATTTTATTTATATGGTGATCGTGCTTAATCTAGGAAAGTACTTCAGTAAGGGGATCCGCTACATTATCATATGTGGGGGGACCCTTTCTATTTTCTCATCATTTTTAGCTACTATTTCCCTTATAAGATGGTAGTGTCTGAGAACATGCTTGGATCGCTGATGAGACCATAGTTCCTTTGCTTGCGTAATGGATCCATTGTTGTCACATTATAAAGGAATCGGATCAACAATGCTAGGCACCACTCTTAGTTCAGATATGAACTTTTTGATCCAAACTGCTTCTTTGGATGCTTTCGAAGTAGCAATGTACTCAGCTTTTGTCTTGGAATCAATAGTTGTTTCTTGTTTGGAACTCTTCCAACTAACTGCCTCTCCTCCCATTATGAACACAAAACCAGACTGTGACTTACAATCATCTCTGTCAGATTGGAAGTTGGCATCCGTATACCCAGTTACTTCCAAACTATCCTCCCCATATATGAAGAATATATCCTTAGTCCTTCTCAAATACTTAAGGATATTCTTGACAGCTACCCAGTGTTCCTCTCCAAAATTGGATTGGAATCTGCTTGTGACACTTAAAGCAAATGCTACATCTGGACGTGTACATAACATAGCATACATGATAGAACCAATTGCAAATGCATATGGTATTCTATTCATGATCTCTCAATCCTCTAGTGTCTACAAACACATAGACTTAGAAAGGTATTTCCCAGGCACCATAGGTATAAACCTTTTCTTAGAGAGATCCATATTGAACCTCTTCAATACTTTATCTATATATGTACTCTGAGAAAGACCTAGCAACCTATTGGATCTATCTCAATAGATCCTTATTCCCAGAATATAGGATGCTTCTCCAAGGTCTTTCATGGAGAATTGGTTGGATAACCATATTTTAACAAATTGGAGAAGAGAAATGTCATTTTTCATGATTAATATGTCATCCACATATACAACTAGGAAGAAAATTGTACTCCCACTGACCCTTTTATACACATAAGGTTTATCTTCATTCTGTGAGAAACCAAACTCTTTGATTGTCTTATTAAATCGTATGTTCCAGCTCCTAGAGGCTTGCTTCAATCTATAAATGGATATTTGAAGCTTGCATACCTTTTTGCCATATCCTGATATGAACCCTTCTGGTTGTGTCATATATACATCCTTAGTAAGATTCCCATTTAGGAAAGTGGTCTTCATATCCATTTGTCAAATTTCATAATCATAATGAGCAACAATGCCTAAAAGTATTCTTATAGACTTAAGCATCGCTACAGAAGAAAAGGTTTCATCATAATCAATACCTTTTTTTTATGATAGCCTTTTGCTACTAAGCGAGCTTTATAGGTAACTATATTACCTTCCATGTTGGTCTTCTTTTTGAAGACCCATTTACACCCTATGGGTTTCATTCCTTCAGGTGGTTGAGTTAAAGTCTATACTTTGTTCTCATACATGGAGTCAATTTCAAACAGCATAACCTTAAGCCATAAATCATGTTCTGAATTATTCAAAACTTCTGGATAGCTTGTAGGCTCATTGTCCTTTAGTACAATTATGCCTCTTCTGAATCAATGTGAAATCCATATCTCACAGGGATATAATGCATTCTAGTAGATCTTCTAGGATTTTATGTATAATCAGGTTCAACTGTAATCTCATCATTATGAAATTTAGTCTCGGATTCAATCGGTTGATCTACTTCAATTTGTGGGTCTTGAACTTCACCAAGTTCAATTTTACTCCTACTATCCTCTCATGGGAGAAACACTATTTCTAGAAGACAACATGCCTTAAAAAAAACACCTTTTTGTTCTAAGGGATGATAGAAATAATATCCAAACATTTCTTTTGATATCCCACAAATAAACATTTGTCAGACTTAACATCTGGGAACTCGTATTCTAGAGTTATTCCATATCTCATATGGAGTAATATCAACCGATTTACTAGGAACTCTATTTAACACGTAAATAGCAGTTTCAAGTGTATATCCCCAAAAGTACTTAGGCAAGTCTACTTAGCTCATCATGGATCGAACCATATGTAATAGTGTTCGATTTCTCCTTTCAGATACACAATTATGTTGTGGTGTATATGGTGAAGTCAATTGAGTGAAATCCCATGATCTCTAAGGTAATCTTGAAATTCTTGACTTAAGTGTTCTCCACCTCGATCTGATCTAAGGGACTTAATACTCTTGCCAAGTTGCTTCTTTACTTCATTTCTGAATTCTTTGAACTTTTCAAATGCTTCTGATTTATATTTCATTAGATAGATATATCCAAACCTGGAATAATCATCTATGAAAGTAATGTAGTGGGAGTAACCTCCTCTGGCATGTGCACTCATTGGACGACATACATCTGAATGTATTAAGTCCAAAACTATCTTAGCTCGTTCTCCTTTACCAGCAAAGGGAGCTTTTGTCATTTTTTCAGTAAATAAGATTCACGTGTATCAAATGATTCATAATCAAATGATCCCAAATCACTTGACTTGTGTAATTTGGTCATGCGTTTCTCATTTATATGGCCTAAATGACAATGCCATATATATGAGGTATTTAGATTATCGTGTTTCATTCTCTTGGTATCCACATTATGCACTTCTTTAATTAAATCAAGAACAAATATACCATTCTCAATGATAGCTTTAACATAAAACATATTGTTATTAAAAATCTAACAACACTTGTCTTTTAAAGAAATGTCATAATTGTTCAATAAACAACTGAAAGAAATAATACTTTTGGATAAAGCTGGAACATAATAACAATTATTTAATTCCAGTATTAATACACTTAGAAGAGGCAAATGGTAAGTCCCCACAACTGTTGTAGAGATGTTTTGTCCAGTAGCTGACTGTAGACATATTTTTGCCTTTCTAACTCTTTTACTGCTTTTAAGCCCCTGAAGATCAATACATAAATGAGATCCACATTTGGTATCTAATACCCAAGATTATTTTGAAGAAATAAAAAAAGTATTAATTTCAATCATATGAATACCTGAAGTAGAAGCATCAACTTGCTTCTTGTCCTTGGGAGAATTTAGATAGGCCTTGCAGTTATGCTTCCAATGATCAACTTTTCCCTAATGGAAGCAAGTTCCTTTGGGATTCTCTTTCTGGGCAACCTTCTTCTTGGAAACCCCACCATTCTTTGGCTGCGCCTTGGTCATCTTTTTTTTATTCTGCTTCTTGCCTGTAGCAGAGTAACAACTATGACACTTTTTGAATCCTTCTTGAAGGATCCATCAATTGTTTTGAGCATGTTGATTAACTCAGGAATGGTCACTTAGATCTTGTTCATGTTGAAGTTAAGCACGAAAGGTGCATAATTTATAGCAAACAAGTACAAGATTAAATCTATGTATAGATCATTATCCATTACATAGCCAAGTCTACTCAAATGCTCAATAAACCCATACATTTTTAATGTATGAGTAGCAGCCAAAGTTCCTTACACCATTTTACAGCTAAATAAAGCTCGAGCAATATCATATTGCTTAGTTCTAGCCTAAGAAGAATAAAGCTCCTCTAGATGCAAAATGATGGTTCTTACATCCATCATCTCATGTTGCTTTTGAAGCTCATAGGACATAGCACCCAGCATCAAACATGCTGCTGCTTCACTATCCTCCATATATTTTCAATAAGTGCCCTTGATCTCATCAATGGTATCATCTGATGGAAGTGGTGGTGGATCATTATCCAAGACATAACGGATCTTTTTAGCTCTGAGAACAATTCTTACTTGTTTGATCCAGTCAAAATAGTTGCTGCCAACTAGCTTGTTATCCAAGATTGATCATATGTTAATATTTGATGTGCTCATGATGATGACCTAGATGTGAAAAGAAAACATATGAGAGTATGTTCATATATACGTATGCATTAATTAGGTCTTTAATTAATCCATTTACTCCTACTATTTTATTGCGAATTAATAGCCCTCACTATATAATCTAAGAAAACATGATGGTTTTCTTAGTGGGCCAATGTCCAATCCTTATTATGTAACTTGACCTTGACTGTGGTCAACAAGTCAAACCCCATACCCTTGAAAGGTAGGTATCTCTATACCAATTATGTCTCTACACAACTATTGGATCATTAGGTTATCAACTCTTGATACATGTATATCATATATGCATTCCCTAATCTTTCCTCTAGAACCATTAGCCTTGACTATCGTCAACAAGCTAATGGGCTTGCTAAGATGACCAATTTAATTAGATTCAAAAATATTCGATATAATGTGAGCTTGACTATGGTCAACAATCCACACTATAAAGAACTCTGGTTCTCCTCCAATTAATGGAAGGCTTATATATCTCAGTGTTTGTTTGAGGGATTTTAGTTAATTAAGTCTCGTCATACATGGTTGGCATACATTGGTATGCTTCTTATTTCTATCATATAAATATAAGCATAAAATTATGGTATAGTTATGGACTTTACTATATTGATTTCCCTGAGCCAAAAGGGAAATCAAAAGTCATACCTAGGTAATATGCATGATTCAAACAAGTAAAAATAATTACATTATCTTCAATCTTGTTGGATCTCCATCCGGTCCATCTTGCTCCTTGATAGTGGTCTCCATCTCTATCTCTATTTCTAATCTAAGTAATCTAACTACATATTACAATTTGAAAAAGAAATACAAATCAAAAACAAGTGGTCGGGACATGAAAGTCCTCATTGGTCCAAAACATGTATTATGCTCAATCAAATTAGGCCTTGTCCATAACTATCCATCATGCCAATCATACACCCTTATATGCATTTCTAATGCATAAAGTAAAACCATATAATGGAATGCAAACTATGTTTCAACTCTTGAAACTTACTTTTGAGTTATTTTAATAATGTGATCAAACTAGGAAACATTTTCCATTTTGAAAACTTTCATTTTAGGAAACCTTTTTGCATACATATGTTCTTCCCTTAATTATCAATCCAATTTATTATTAATTAATTATCAATTGATTAATTAATTAACTACTCATACTAAATAATTAAAAAGTCAATTTTGGGCTTAAAACAAAGGGTAGACCGAAACCCACAAGTTTAAACCCTAAAATGTGTTCATACAAAAACTAATTTTGTGTCTATTAGACCATTTGGGCCTTTTGGAATGATGCAAGCCCACTCTAACCCTTAAAACCCATTAATAAACTTAATTATAGTTTATAATATTTAATTTAAATAAGCTCCTTGGGCCCACCAAGTCATTCACTAATTTAAATCAAGTCTGTAAATATAATTAAGCCTATTAAGTGGTTTTAATGAATTAAAATTAATTCAATTAATTCAAGGCCCTTTTTAATTAATTAAATTAATTAAAAACACATTAATATATTAGATATATTAGATTTAGAAGATTAAAAATCATTCTAAACATGAACCTATCAAGAACACACCAAGAACACCAATTTTTCAAACTTTTTGACTAAACTAGTTTTCACGGAAAACTTATTTGATTTAAATTTTGTTCATTCCTATGACTTAATATCACATATTAAATACATAAATTATTTTCAAAATAATTTTAGAGTGGATCAATGAAAATTTAATTTATAATAGCCCCTAAAACTTTTATTGAAAAATAAAACCCTACATGCCAAAACTTTGATACTTTTCTTCAAATGATTCGTTTTTATTTTTTATTTTATATATTTGATCACATACATCCAGAAATTAATATTTCTCATTCATGAATAATCAAATATGATATTTTAAAGTTCATGAAATAAATAACTCAAAAATTAAAATATTCTGCAAAATATAGAATTGTAGATTCATGGCAAAAACTTGGCTCTTACACCATGTTGGGAAGTATCAATTACATGCATCACATACATAAGCAGAATTTAAAATTTTTAACCAATAGATCTAATCTTACCATGAATTTACAATACAAATATTAATGAGAATATGAAAAATCACCTTTGATTTTTGTTGGACAGTTGATTTTCCTTCTCACTTGGTTATCGCAAACCACAGTGTCTAAAGTTGAACACCTCCAATGAGTAATCCACACTAGAGAAGGAATAAATAAACCAAGAGTGGAGGAACCACAAGGTTGGCCAAATTCCCCTTGATGCTAGCAAAGGGGTGGCGGCTAGGGTTTTTGAGAGAGAGAAATTCTTTTCTCTTAATTGTTCACTTAACCCTAAAATTCTTATCACTTGGATTTTTATAGTTAGGTCAAAAATCCAAAATAATAATGGGATTGGGCTCTTTAAAATTGCTGGAGAAATATTAAATTGGCTTCTGGAATTATTAATAATTTATTTGTGCTCAATTAAATCCAATTTAAATCCTTTTACAAAAGACTATCCATAAAATCCACAAACTAGGTCCTTTATGCATACACTTGGATTTAATCGCCCAAATTAATTTTAAATCCATCCAAATTAAATATGAAGGCTCCATAATAATTATTAAATATATTTAATTTATTTTGGTCCAATAATTAGACCTCTAAGGCCTTCTATCAGAAGTTGACACGAAACCCTTCCTCTTGAGGGTTTTTACGCTAATACCGATTATTTGGGCCTCTTTAATTTATCCAATAGATCTATTAATTATTATATTAGCCATATAATACTTATATTATAATAATAATTAATTATTAAATACAATATTTCAATTAGGTCAATTTTACAGAATATTTCTAAAAAGTTATGCGAACAATTCTACTTGATCATAATTAATTAAACTCTTTAATTATTTATTCTCTTATTCATCTCTCTTATCCCATAATAATATCAAATATTGTTATCCTTTTCATTTTACCATTTTATCCTTTACTCTATATGTGTGTGATCTATTGGGTTCCTGTCCATATTGGCAATATAATATGTAATTGTGAGTTCTATTCAAAACTCACATGATTTAAACTTCTTTAAATTATTTTATAAATTCCTATTGATATTTATGATACACTATTATACGAATCATGAGCGGCCTCTAGCTAGGCATCATGACTATCCAAATGTCAGGAAAGTCAAGTAATTTGACTAAACCCTTCCATAGAAACAGTTACCGTGCAATTACTCCTTTCACCACTCTTATCTCAATCAAATTCTGAGTATGGATTTCTGTCAACTCATATAAATCTAATTATGTATGTTCTATTAATTTAACTATTGTTCCCAAAATGCCCTTCATGAATCCCTATCCATCTCGGCATATTACTTTGGCCAGAGATTCTCTGAACAAGGCAATTATAGAATCATGCGAGATAACTTTACTTAATAAATTTGGGATGGTTAATCCCTTATCGATCACTCAACTAACTTTAAGTAGGTCATGATATACCCAACCTTCTAACTATGTTCACGCCCAGTTGGAAGTAATCAGCTATGGAGTCAAAGTATACCACTTGCTACTTAAGATAACTTTGGTGATCTAAAGTCTAAGGATACTTGCACAACCGCTATGAAGAGATTCCTTACTAGCATAGATTTAATATCCATGTGAGGATTCTCTTTGTAGGTCTCCAACAAACTTGTTCTTCTAGTAAGCATCCACATGTTAGCTTTGATTATCTTCCAAAATCACAGTTCTGAGAACCACTACTTGAACCATTCAAGAAGCATAACATGTGCTAGTTTGTCCGAATTAACAATGTCATATCTTGTTAATTCTATGACTAGGGATATTTAGATATTAACAATTTTGCATGCAATGGACATCTCATATCATGAACACTTTCATGATTGCCTTTGCACTCTGTTTATAAAATCTAGGACTTCATTTTTTAATTTAAGATTTACAAACTCATGTATTTAAACATAGAATTAATAAATGAATGATGCCTTTTATTAAGAATATGAGTTCACACATATGAAATACATCCCTTTTACATGGGCTCTAGGGTATACTCTCTAACATGTTTCTCATTTATATTGCCTAAATGACAATACCATAAATATGAGGTATTTAGATTATCTTGTTTCATTCTCTTGGTATCCACATTATGCACTTCTTTTATTAAATCAAGAACAAATATACCATTCTCAATGATAGCTTTAGCATAAAACATATTGTTCTTAAAAATGTAACAACACTTGTCTTTTAAAGAAATGTCATAATTGTTCAATAAATAACTGAAAGAAATAATACTTTTGGATAAAGCTGGAATATAATAAAAATTATTTAATTCCAGTATTAATCTACTTGGAAGAGGCAAATGGTAAGTCCCCACAACTGTTGTACAGATGTTTTGTCCAGTAGCTGACTGTAGACATATTTCTGCCTTTCCAACTCTTCTACTTCTTTTAAGCCCCTGTAGATCATTACACAAATGAGATCCACATTCGGTATCTAATACCCAAGATTGTTTTCAAGTAATGGAATAAGTATTTATTTCAATCATATGAATACCTGAAGTAGAAGTATCAGCTTGATTCTTCTCCTTGAGAGAAATTAGATAGGCCTTGCAGTTATGCTTCCGATAACCATTTTTTCCACAATGAAAGAAAGTTTCTTTGGGATTCTCTTTCTTGGCAACCTTCTTATTGGAAACCCCACCATTCTTTGGTTGTGCCTTTGTCATATTCTTCTTCTTCTGCTTCTTGCCTTTAGCAAAAGTGACAACCATGACACTTTTTGAATCCTTCTTGAAGGATCCATCAGCTGTTTTGAGCATGTTGATTAACTCAGGAATTTTCACTTGGATCTTGTTCATGTTGAAGTTGAGCACAAAAGGTACATAACTTAGAGCCAACGAGTACAAGATTAAATCTATGTATAGATCATTATCCATTACATAGCCAAGTCTACTCAAATGCTCAATATACCCATACATCTTTAATGCATGAGCATCGGTTACATGCATCACATACATAATCAAAATTTAAAATTTTTAACCAATAGATATGATATTGCCATGAATTTACAATATAAATATTAATGAGAATAAAAAAAATCATCTTTGATTTTTGTTGAACAGTTGATTTTCCTTCTTACCCGGTAGTCTTAAACCACAGTATCCAAAGTTGAACATCTCCAATGAGTAATCCACACTAGATAAGGAATAAATGTACCAAGAATAGAGGAACCATAAGTCTGGCTGAATTCCCTTTGATGCTAGCAAGGGGGTGGCGGCTAGTGTTTTTTTTAGAGAGAGAAATTATTTTTTCTTAATCGTTCACTTTACCCTAAAATTCCTATCACTTGAATTTTTATAGTTAAGTTAAAATTCCAAATTCATAATGGGATTGGGCTCTTTAAAATTACTGGACAAATATTAAATGGGCTTTTGGAATTATTAATAAATTATTTAGGTTCAATTAAATCCAATTTAAATCCTTTCACAAAAGACTATGTACAAAACCCATAAACAAGGTCCTTTGTGCATACATTTGGATTTAATCTTCCAAATTAATTTCAAATCCATCCAAATTAAATATGTAGGCTCCATAACACTTATGAAATATATTTAATTTATTTTGGTCCATGAATTAGTCCTCTAAGGCCTTTCATCAAAATTAGCGTGAAACCCTTCCTCTAAAGGGTTTTTGTGCCAATACCAATTATTTGGGCCTCTTTAATTTCTCCAATGGATCTATTAATTATTATATTAGCTTTATAACACTTATAGTCCAATAATAATTAATTATGAAATACAATAATTCAATTAGGTCTATTTTACAAAATATTTCTAAAAAGTTATACGAATAATTTTAGTTGATCATAATTAATTAAACTCTTTAATTAATTATTCTCTTATTCATCTGTCTTATTTCCTAATAATATCGAATATTATTATCCTTATCGTTTTACCATTTTATCCTTTACTCTATATGTGTGTGACCAATTGGGTTCTTGTCCATATTAGTAGTATAATATATAATTATGAGTTATGTTCAAAATTCATATGATTTAAACTTCTTTAAATCACTTTATCAATCCCTATTAATATTTAAGATGCACTATTATACAAATTATGAGCAGCCTCTAGCTAGGCATCATGACTATCCAAATGTCAAGAAAGTCAAGTGGTTTGACTATACCCTTCCATAGAAATAGTTACCATGCAATTACTCATTTCACCACTCTTGTCTCAATTAGATTCTGAGTATGTATTTCCGTCAACTCATGTAAATCTAATTATGTATAACCTATTAATTTAACCATTATTCCCAAAATGCCCTTCATGGATCCCTATCCATCTCCGCATATTACTCTGGCCATAGATTCTCTGAACAAGGCAATTATAGAATCATGCAAGATAACTTCCCTTAATAAATATGGGATGGTGAATCCTTTATCGATCACTCAACTAACTTCAAGTAGGTCATGATATACCCAACCTCCTACCTATGTTCACCTCCAGTTGGAAGTAATCAGTTATGGAGTCAAAGTATACCACTTACTACTGAATATAACTTTGGTGATCTCAAGTCTAAGGATACTTGCACAACTACTATGAAGAGATTCCTCACTAACATAGATTTAATATCCATATGAGGATTCTCTTTGCAGGTCTCCAATGAACTTGTTCTTATAACAAACATCCATATGTTAGCTTTGATTATCTTTCATAATCACAATTATGATAACAACTACTTGAACCATTCAAAAAGCATAACATGTGCTAGTCTATCAGAATTAACAATGTCCTATCTTGTTAATTCTATGAATAGGGATATTTAGATATTAACACATTTACATGCAATAGACATCTCATATCATGAACACTTTCATGATTGCCTTTGCATTGTGTTTATAATATCTAGGACTTCATTTATTAATTTACACTACAAAAAAATGTAGAATAGCGATAAAAATTTGCGACAACAATAAAATTCGTTGCTAAATGCACAATATAGCGACAAACATTGCGATAAAAAATGGCTTTCATCGCAAATATTGAAAGATTTGGTGGGAAAAAATATTGCGACAAATTAGCGACAATAATTTTTTATTGTTGCTAATATCAGGCGCCAAAAATTTGGCACAAACAATTGCGACAACAAAAGAATATTTGGCGACAACATTATTGTAGCTAATTAGTGACAACAAGGTTGTAGCTAATTGGCGACAACAATGCTATCGCTAATTTAACAAAATATATTATTTCGTACATATGCCTCTATTGGCGACGACAATGTTGTAGCTAATTAGTGACAAATTTTTTGTAGCTAATTGGCGACAGCAATGTTGTCGCTAATTTAGGAAAATACTATTATGTTCATATGCCTATATTAGCAACAACATTATTGTAGCTAATTGGCAACAACATTGTTGTAGCTAATTTGGCGACAACATTGTTGTAGCTAATTGTCACAACATGGTTGTAGCTAATTTGGCGACAACAATATTGTTGCTAATTTAGCAAAATACAATTATGTTCATATATCAATATTGGCGACAACATTGTTGTAGCTAATTGGCAACAACATTGTTGTAGATAATTTGGCGATAACAATATTGTAGCTAATTTGGCGACAACAATGTTGTCGCTAATTTAGCAAAATACAATTATATTCCTATACCAATATTGGCGACAACATTGCTGTAGCTAATTGGCGACAACATTGTTGTAGCTAATTTGGCGACAACATTATTGTAGCTAATTGGCAATAATATTGTTGTTAGCTAATTGGCGACAACAATGTTGTAGCTAATTTAGCAAAATACAATTATGTTCATATATCTATATTGGCGACAATATTGTTGTAGCTAATTGGCGACAACATGATTGTAGCTAATTTGGCGACAACAATGTTGTAGAGCAAAATACAATTATGTTCATATATCAATATTAGCGACAACATTATTGTAGCTAATTGACGACAACATTATTGTAGCTACTTTGGTGATAACAATGTTGTAGCTAATTTGGTGACAACAATGTTGTCGCTAGTTTAGTAAAATATAATTATGTTCCTATACCAATATTGATGACACAGTATTACTGACTAAAGAAACAACATGCTATTATAACAAAAACAACAAGCTAGATTATACTAAAACAACAAGCTATTTTAGTGTAAAAAGATAGCAAGCTAAATTACACTAAAACAGCTTGATAGCAAGCTAAATTACTAGGCTTTAAGGAATTTGCATCACATTACACATTTCGAATAATAAAATGGTATTTTTGTCAATTAATATAATTTTTTTAAATTAAGTAATTTTAATTATTTACTTAAATTTCATGAAAAATAGAAAACTTCATTTTAAAATATGATGTAGGGAGTACATTTTAAAGTGGTAAGTAGGTAAGTGATATGGAGGGGGTATATTTTTTTGTTTATTGAATTTGGTGAAAAAATAAAAGTTTAAGAGCACAATGTTCCAAAATAAATATTTAGGGGAAATATTATTTAAGGGATTAATCGCAAAAATTAATTTTGGGACTTGGAATTCCATTTTGCCTTGCCATTATGGTTCAAAATCAACTTTTTCTTGACTGGAGTTAACATTTAATACACAGACACACATATTTTAATTTAATGTCATTTTCTTAATTAAATGTTTGAGATGATTCTAAATTGAAATTTACATGTTAATTTAAGGGAAAAATCTATAGTGATAATGATATTTCAGGTTTCTTTGGATTATTTGTATCATTATTTTCTATTTTAATTTTTGAGGTCATAATTTCATCAAGGAATGCCCTGTTGGGTAAAAACTATTGAGTTGATTTATATTTAAGCTAAAAACGGGAAATGAAGTAGTTTATGTGAATCATCAAAATCAAATGGGAATAGTTTTTATGCGGATAAATATTTATATAATAGCAAATCAAACCAAACAAAGTTTCTTTATTATAAAATTATTTTGCCCAAAAAGAAAATTATTTAGGATGAATGCTAAATTTGATAACTTTCTTTCTGTCCTATATTTTCTTTTTTGTTTATAACTGTTTGTAAACTCTTGGGTTTAACTATCATAAAATTAATTATAAACTGAGTTTTACTGTGGGAGTAAAGATTAAAAATATTGAGAATCTATTTTTTTTAATTGATCAGAATTCAAATTTTACTTTTATCGTTGTTAATGATGTAATTATAAATAGCAAGATGTTTTAGTGTAAAAAGACAGCAAGCTAAATTACACTAAAACAACACAGTAAGCTAGATTACACTAAAACAGCAAGCTATTTTAGTGTAAAAAGACAGCAAGCTAAATTACACTAAAACAACAAGCTGTTTTAGTGTAAAAAGACAGCAAGCTAAATTACACTAAAACAGCAAGCTATTTTAGTGTAAAAAGACAGCAAGCTAAATTATACTAAAACAGCAAGCCGTTTTAGTGTAAAAAGACAGCAAGCTAAATTGTTTGTAAACTCTTGGGCTTAACTATCATAAAATTAATTATAAACTGAGTTTTACTTTGGAAGTAAAGATTAAAAAATATAGAGAATTACAAGTAATATAAATTATTGAGAATTTAATTTTTTTTAATTGATCAGACTTCAAATATTACTTTTTTGTTGTTAATGATGTAATTATAAACAAATTAAAAATATAAAAAAAACTATTTTCGAGGATGAAATAAAGTAAATTGGCTTCAAAAATTAAATTTAGTGCTAATTATACCTAAATAAAAAACCAAAGCCATTATTGATATAAAATAGCAAGTTTTTTAGTGTATTACAGCAAGCTGTTTTAGTATTATTTTTACCAGCTAGCTTAATACAACAAAACAGCAAGCTGTTTTAGTGCTATTTTTGTGTGATCTGTATTTTCTATGATTAAGAGAAAGTTGAATAAATTTTTATGATCTTTATTTTCTATGATTAAGAGAAAGTTGGACAAATTTTTCTTCTCTCATAAGCAATTATTATAAATTATACAATAAAATAACTAAATTAGGAGAATATACATCTCATAAAATTAGCTTGGGAAAATGTTGTAGCCAATTTTGCTAGAGAGGGATAAAAAAGCTAATTGGTGGGTTTCATAAAAAAGCTAATAGGGCAATCCCTGAATTTTTTGAGCGGGATAAAAAATCTAATTGGCAGGTTTCATTTTTTCTAAAGGACTAGGAAATCTATTCTCACTTATCACCACTACCCCTTTGTTTAGACAAAAATAAATTTCGATCCATTTTCAATTTCTCTCTCTTTAAACTCCTTTGGAGGGAAAACAAAAGAACCCTCACTGGCAAAACTCAAAACCCAATTTGTTCTTTTAAATCTGAGAGCTTTAGTAAGTTCAACTTCCTTTCAAATCATTTTCTTGATTTTCACGCATGGTGGATTTGTGGTAAGTTCAGCTTCCTTTCAAATCCTTTCAAATCTTTAATTCAGCATTAGAAATCATGTCTAATGACATAAAAACCTTTGAGTTTTGATACCAAACTGATATATGACAACCTCTAAGCTTTCCAATTTGGGATGGGTGAAAGTTTAGGAGTTGAGGCTGTGTAGGGGCTGCTTTACAATAAAATTTAATAAAGCAATCAGGTTTTATGTGTCACACTTAGAACCCTTTAGGATTTACACCAAAGGTTCCAAAAGGATTCTCACTGGTGGAGAAAATTGTATCACTTAGCTTGAGCAAAATTTGCAGGAACTCTTTACTAACTAAATTCTTAAAATATTATTGACTAGGGTTTCTATGAAACTAAATTATCCTAGAACTTACTTTAAACTCAAAAGAACCAATCTTAATTCTTCAAGGATTGGAAATATGCCAAACAAAAAATTTCTATGCTATTGTTAGACCTAGAAGTTCTGAAAATCCCCCTTACTCTCAAACTAACTAGATTTCATGTTCGTGCCACTTCACAAACAGACCCAGACTATCTTGATATTCACATAGTGGTGTGCTACTCCAATTAGCTTCATGATTCCCTCATCTCTAGGCCAGAGAAATTTTAAGATCTGCTTTGTCCATTGCTTTAATGGTTATGTATGTATGGTATTCAATATACATTATTTTCTTATGAAATAACTTGTTTGAGAGTAACATTTTTCAGGGCTTTGAGATAGTTTATATATCTATAGTCTAGCATAAATCTATTCTTATGGATGTGAAATTATCAAATATTACATTAAAATTAAATATAAGAACTGTTAAATTTTGGAAATTATATGAAGAAGCATTACACAAACAAATAAAGAAAAAGAGAGAGTTAAGCAATGTTGCGAGCATAATTTTATTTGCACGTGTAGAAAGGCCAGTTGCAGAAGGTACAAAATTTTAAGTTGCCCTCAATCTAGACAATTCAAAATGCCAAAAGAAGCTCTACTGTTATCCTATAAGACCAAACTAACTAGGAACATTATTTTTTACTAGAAAAACCTAGTTTTGGTGAACCCTATTAAATAGAAGGTAATGCTGGGCGAACTCAAGATTTGTTCCAACTTCACAAAAACCATATGAATTGATTCCTACCTAAGTAGTAACTGATGGAGATAAAATATTTTTTCTCTTCTGATAGTAACTTTTACTGGAATATTTCCATTATGATTGTTTTAAATTATTCTTATGTGTCATAAATTTTTTTGTCATATTTTCATATTGCAAAAACTGGGGCTTTACATGAAGCTGTGGGCAGTTTTTTCCAATGTTGGATGCAAATTCCGGACCTCAAACCTTAGTTATTGATTCTGTTTTTCCAGGTTTGTTGTTTTTATTCTTAAACATTGAAAGTTAAAATGATCCACTTTGTTGGTAACACATCTGATTGGCTAACATCCTTCATATGCCTATAGATTTATTCCTTGCCGTCTTTTTAGATATTGGCGCATGGATTTGTATAAAGGCCTTTATGACTTTTTATTCCTTTAAATTAGTGGAATGGTTTTGCTGGAATACTTTTCTCTATTTTCGTACGAACATGTTAGGCAATATTTTAACTGATATGGAATTCAAGTATTGGCTGAAGTACTTTATATGTAAGTTGAATTCTTACTGTTCAATGAGAAAAGAAGATCAAAATAATAGATAAGGACAAAAAAATAATATGTGGATGATCATAGTAAATAGAAATTGCTTTTGATCAAATAAATGGTGTGCCACTCATAGTAAATAGAAATTGATTTTGCTCTTTTATTTTACATTTTAGTATTTTATTGTATCTTTCACCGAGTAGTTAGTTTAGTGAAATACCCATCCAAGCTATGCTGTCTTCATGGCTTTCTCCTTTTAGTTAATTTAGTGAATGCTTAGTAGTTATGTGAAGTTAGCATTGAATTATAACATTACAAGGAGTAGATAGCATCGAGTATTTAGTGTGGGCATATTTGAGTTGAACAGCAACAAGGGCATATTCAACTTCCATTGAAATAATAATTAATGGAGAAAAAGAATATAGTATATTAAAACATTAATTACTGTAATTTAGATACTGTATACAAGGGTACATTTGAAAAAATAAAATAAATACTTAATAGATATTATTAGAATGACAAATATTTTGACGTAATTATTATTTTTCTTCAGGTAGCTTTTGAAATTTAGGAATTTGAAAAATAGCTTGCAAAAGGTGGATTTAGCTTGCAAAACAATTCTCAAGCTTCATATAAGGTTTGAAAATTATTCATAGTAACTTATATTTGTTCTTAATTGCAAAAATTGTTTAGTTTGTTAAATTGTTAGATGGAGTATTAGTTTTCTTCTTATTTATTTTAAATGTAATTAAATGAAATGATATATCTTTCTAAAAATTCAATGGCTATTATACTTACATTTATTCATTACTCTATCTTTCCATGATAATTTAAATAAATTTAATGTGTATCTTAAATGCTTACTTTTCCATGACAGGTTCTTAAATATTTAAAACAGTTTAGTTATTCTCACCTCTAAATTGTATGCCATAATGGAAGAGAATAACCGAAAATGGATTCATACGAGGAAAGATAATCATGGTCATATTAATCCAGATTTTGTGTCGGGGGTGACCATGTTCTTAAATTTCGCATCTAGACAATTAAGATTCATGGATGGCTTAAAGATTAAATGTCCATGTTACAGTTGTAAAAATCGAGCTTACCTAATAGTTGAAGAAGTTAGGTTTCATCTTTTGAAAAAGGGATTTGTGGAAAATTATGAAGAGTGGTGGTACCATGGGGAAGTTGGACAGTGCTCAACAAGTGTACCTATCGAATCTCAACATTTTGAGCAAGATAGAGGTGATGATAGAAATCCATATCGTCAAATGGTATTTGATGCTGCAATGATGGGTCCAGTTTAATGATGGAAGACCCAATGGAGGAAAATCCAAATCCATTACACAAAAGTTTTTTGACATGCTTGATGCAGTGGATACTCCATTGTATCCTGGATGTCAAAACCAATCTTAAATGTCAGTTGTTTCACGATTGCTAGCAAGCAAAAGTGACCATCGATTGTTTGAGAGATGCTATGATGAAATATGTGCATTGATAAGGGATTGTTTACCACAAGGCCATACAATGGTTGGAAGTTTTTATGAGACAAAAAAGCTAGTTAAGGCTTTGGGGCTACCATATGAGAAAATTGATTGTTGTAAGTTGGGTTGCATGATTTTTTGCGGAGAAGACTTTGGATTAGACAAGTGTAAATTTTGTCAAAATTCAAGATACAAAAGGAATGGAGTTTCATGTAAACAAATTATTTATTTTCCACTTAAAGATAGGTTAAAGAGATTGTATAATTCAAATGCAACTGCTGCAGCAATGAGATGGCATGATGAGCATGCTCAAGAAGAAGGTGTGATGTGTCATCCTTCTAATTCAAAAGCTTGGAAGCATTTTAATGAAAAACATCCTTTATTTGCCTTCGAATCAAGGAATGTTAGGCTTGGTTTGTGCACTGATGGATTTCAACCTTTTGGACAGTCAGGACAACAATACTCCTCATAGCCTGTAATTCTTACACCTTATAATTTGCCTCCATAGATGTGCATAAAGGAGACATACTTATTCTTAACTATAATTATTCCTGGTCCTAACAATTCGAAGCAGAATATAGATGTTTATCTGCAACCTTTAATTGTTGAGTTGATTGAATTATAGGAGATTAGAGTTGACACTTATGATATATCCACAAAACAGAATTTTAAAATGAGGGCTGCACTAATGTGGATAATTAGTGACTTCCCTGCATACTCTATGTTATCAGGTTGGAGCACACATGGAAAACTAGCTTACCGTTATTGAATGGACTATTCACAAGCAGTTAGATTAACAAATGGGAATAAGATGAGCTTGTTTGATAATCATCGAAAGTTTCTTCCACTAACTTATCCATTTAGGAGGGATAAAAAAAATTTCTTCATAAAGTAGTTGAACATTCAGTACCACCACCAACACCAACAGGTGAAGAAATCTTCAATCATATAAATAGATTGAATTTCATGAAAGTCACTGAACTTGGTGCATATGAGGTTAATACTCGATTATCTAAGAATTATAGATGGAAGAAAATGAGCATCTTTTGGAACTTGCCTTATTGGGAAAAAAAATTTAATCCGTCATAACCTAGATGTGATGCACATTGAGAAAATTGTATTTGAAAATATCTTTAATACAGTTCTTAATGTTGAAGGAAAAACAAAAGATAATGCTAAAGCTCGACAAGATATGAGCAATATTTGTAAGCGACCTGAATTAGAGAAGGATGTGCATAGTGGTAAGTATCCCAAAGCTTGTTACACACTTGATAAAGAGGAGAAGAGGGTTTTGCTAGAATGGCTGAAAACCTTAAAATTTCCTGATGGACATGTTTCCAATTTGAGTTGTTGTGTTGATATGAAAAAGTATAAGTTATTTGGTATGAAAAGCCATGATTGCCATGTTTTTATACAACGCTTATTGCCTGTTGCATTTCATGAATTGCTTCCATCAAAAGTTTGGCAAGCTCTAACAAAATTGAGCTTATTTTTCAAAGATCTAACATCCACGGTGCTTAAAGTGGAGGATATACTGAGGTTAGAGATAGAGATACCACTTATTTTATGCAAGTTGGAAAAAAATTTTCCGCCAGCCTTTTTTGACTCAATAGAACATCTTCCGATACATCTTCCTTATGAGGCTAAGCTTGCAGGGCCTGTTCATTATCGATGGATGTACCCATTTGAAAGGTATTTAGCAATAGTAATTTCAAATGCTTTATTCACTTTTCTAGTATATATGTTCATTCTACAAATTTGAATTACTAATTATGACAACTAAAAATAGGGAACTTCAACACTTGAAATTGAATGTGAAAAATAAGGCAAAAGTTGAAGGATCAATGTGTAATGCTTACATTGTGGAAGAGGCATTACACTTCTGTTCACATTATTTTGAACCAGAAGTTATGTGTTAGAGTAGAAATATCCCTCGTAATGATGATGGCGGTGATGTCGACGAAGCAGATGGATATATTTCAATATTCAAACATCCAGGTCAATTTTATGCTCCAACTAAAAGTAGGATGTTAGAAGATCATGAGTATAAGGCAGCACATACATATATTTTATTGAATTATGAGGAGGTTTCGCCATATGTGAGGTAATAATGCTATACTTCTTAGCATGTTCATTAACTAGTTGGGTGTATTGAGTTCTTAAAATCTAATTGCACACTCATTACAGCATTTATGTTGATGGACTAAAAAAGACACAACCTCACATCAGCGATGTGCAAATTGATGAAGTTCTTGACAATGAATTTGCTAACTGGTTTGATGAATTTGTAAGTTCTATTTTATAATTAGCAAGTTGATCACTTGTAAAAAAGTAAAATAAGTTATGTAACAAATATCTGTCATTCAAATTGAAATTAACTCATTTATTTTTATTGTTTTTAATAGGCAAGACATAATGACATAGATAATGATTGCCTATAGCAGTTGGGTAAAAAACCTTTGAGATTTGTCAATAGATACAAAGTGTATTTTGTGAATGGTTACAAGTTTCACACAATGGGACATGCTTCTACTAAAGCTACAATGAATAGTGGAGTTTGCATTCAAGGTTCTAACTACAGTGAATCTGTACTAGGGGATTGCTATGGAAGACTAAAGGAAATTTTAGAGTTAGAATACCCAAGATTACCAATTAAAAGATTGGTCTTATTTAACTGTGAATGGTTTGATAACACCCCTAATTTTGGAACTAAGGTGCATGAAGGATACAAACTTATTGATGTAAATAGTCATCGTCGATACAACAAGTATGAGCCTTTCGTGCTAGCAATGCAAGCAACTCAGGTGTATTACATGTCATATCCTAGCAGACGAAGGGATAAGGTTGACTGGCTTGCAGTTGTGAAGGTAAGGCCTAGATCAATGTTTGATTTGCCAGATGGTGATAAAAAGATACATGTTGCTTTTCAAGAAGATGAAGCTGAAGCACACGAAATTGATGCCACAAATTTGGAAGAGGAACAATAATTCCTTAATGATACATATAGGGTTTTATTAGAGCTTGGTGAAGTTGTTGAAGAAGATGAGGAACCAGAATTGACCTTATCAAGCGATGACTCTAGTAACGATGAAGAGAATGATTATCATTCTACTGAGGATAGTGAATAATTTTGTATGCATTAATATAGTAGGCAGTGATTACATTCTCTTATCACTAACATCAATAGATATCTTATTTATTTATTTTTTTTGTAGATATGTTAAAAAGGAAGCATGTGCGAGTAGTAGTGGTTCGCGGAGTTAATGCACGGCATAATCCTTTCACCATGTCACTTGCAAAGAAAGTAGGAGAGAGACAACGATTCGTGCAACCTTCATCTAGTGCACATTCACAACCTCCAATGGTGCAACAAATGATAGCAAATAGAAATGCACCTTCTCCGCCTTTGACCCCAACTGATGAATCAAATCCACTTGATACGATACCTCAAATGCCCCCAGCAACAAAATCTACACATGATAGTGGAGATTCACAATACTTTGCTAATAAAGATTATGATGATGGAACTCCTAATCCAGAAGAAATTATCATCGATGAATCTGGAAAGATAAAAGTCACTATTCGAGATGGAAAGTGAGAATTACAAAAATTTAACTATTTTATTATTGATGATTCATGGAAATTAAGGCATAGTCCATGTTTTTAAGCAAACCATTTCTTATTTATATTTATTGTTCTTTTCTATTAACATTATTGATGTATTTATCTTTTTTTATTCTACTCAGATTTTTAGAGCCAAGCAGTAAGTGTTCTCATAAGATGCGTAGGATTTTTTAGGGAAGGCTAGAAGAAGGGGGATTATATTGGTCAACCATCAGCCAAGAGACCAAAGATGTATACTTTGAAGAGTTTAAGGTAAATCACTACATTTTTAAATTAAAAATCTATATAGTTTCATTGCTTATTTATTGCATTTATTATAATTAAGCTTATACTTGTTGAATATGGATGTAGAAATTTTTCCGTTGGGACCCATTACAAGAACAATTGGTCAAGTTTGTTTGGAAGAAGAAGGCAGATATTAGATATGCCGATTTTATCTCTAAGATGAAAAAGAGAAACTCTTATCCAAATTATGTGCCAGAGTCTGTTTGGACCTCATGGATAGAGATGTGGGGCAGTCCAGATATTATCGATATATCAAAATGAAATTCAAAAAATAGACGTTGTGGTGATGAAGATGCGGCTGTCATGTTGGAGGGTTTGTCTCGCTTACCGCACATATGAAACGTTTGGTAAGTGGAAGTTGATTTTAAAATGGAATATGCTTGAATTGATGATTAGATAAGTTGCTTTAAGGCCTAGAAGTGGCCAAATTCATTGTTATAAATGTGTTGATCTTTAGAGAAGTGTAAATGTGAATTTTTATTAGGTTTGATAATTTGGATTTGTCTTAATTTTAGGGGAAATGCTGTCGAATTTTATACATCTGAGTCTATTTTTCTAATTTTTCATCTTTTACTGTATTTTAGGCTAAAAAGAATCGACGACGGCCTACTTCCTGTGAAGTCTTTTTGCACACCCATACAAAGAAGAATGATGGACAATCTTTTGTTAATAATAGATGCAGGGTGATATATGTAAGTGTTAATTGATTTATTGTAGATGTCAATATACATATAATTATAATGCATATTCTAAGAATTTATTGAGCTTCATTGTAATTTTTAATATGGATTTTCAAGATAGAATTATGCAGCTTAGGTTGGAGAGATGTCAAAGTGAAGGTGAAAATGTTGATGAGAATCAAATATACTTAGATGCACTAGGGGGTGCATAGAGAGGACAGGTGTATGGACTTGGAGCTATAGCAAGTCAATATTATGCAGAGGTTAGCACATCTCGTTCTTATTTTGCTTTTGAAGAACATGCTACAAGAGAAATGGAGGAGAGGTTTGAGCAACGTCTATCCACCATGAGGACTGATCTTCAAGTTCAGATTCGTGCTGAGCTTGAACAAGAGATAGATCAGCATGTGGAGCAACAGGTGGAGCAGCTAGTGGAGCAGCGAGTCAGACAGATCCAGTAGCAAATGGAGATGCAGCAGCAACTTTTCCAACAGCGGATTGAGGAGCCGATGTGCCTATTGATATCTCGTACTGACAGGATTAATAGTTAAGGTTTTCACTGCATTTTACACATTGAGTCAGAAATACTATTTTTCCTATATTATAGTTATAATTATATATTAGGATATTTTGTATATCATTTGTTACTACAATATATGCACTTATTTTTTAAGATATACAATTAATTTTGATATGCACTTGTAAATAACCTTTTTTAGTGATATATATATATATATATATATATATGGTTTGAATGATTAAATATCCATATTAATTTAATAAATTAAAAAAATTTCAATTTACCAATGGATTAGCATGTTTGGATACTTGCTATTTAGCTACAATTTAGCCATAATATAATTCTAGCTAACTTTAAGAGAGGACATTAGCGATAAATTATTTGACACTAAATAAAAGGAAACATATCCTCGTTTTTAGCATTAACATTGTCGTAGCAATATAGCAACGATTGAACTGTAGTAGTAAAAATTAGCGTAAATAATGTCATAACAAAATTGCGATGGATATACTATTGTTGCAAAATTAGCATGAACAATGTCGTAGTAAAATTGCAACGATTAAACTGTCATCGCAAACATTAGCGTTAACAATGTCGTAGCAATATTGCGACGAAAATACTGTCGTTGCAAAATTTAACATGAACAATGTTGTAGCAATATTACGAAAAAAATACTGTCATCGCAAAATTTTGCTTGAACAATGTCGTAGCAATGTTGCAACGAAAATATTATCGTCGTAAATTTTTTGCGTGAACAACGTCGTAGCAATATTGATACGAAAATACTGTCGTCGCAAAATTTTGGGGCGAACATTGTTGTAGCAAAATGGCATCAAATATTTAGCGACAACGCTCTTTCATAGTTAAAATTTGGTGACGACTTCTTGTTGTAGCTAAATTCTGCTACGACTTTTGTTTCAAAATAAAAGTCTTCGCTAAATTGATTTAGCGATGAAAAATTATCAGTTAGCCGACCGACTTTTGTCGTCGCTAATTTGCATTTTTTTAGTAGTGTTAAAATTTACAAACTCATGTATTTAAACATATTATTAATAAATGAATGATGCCTTTTATTAAGAATATGAGTTCATATGTATGAAATACATCCCTTTTACATAGGCTCTAGGGCATGCTCTCTAATAATAGTCCTCTTACTTATATTTAAGGGTAGTGATATCCTTTAGAAACTTACCCCATGCTGGTGTATCTCTAATAACATCCATGAATTGTATGGTGATGGTTATCTCTTTAAGATAATTAAGGAATTTACCAATTTTTTTTATCTAGACTATGCCTTATGAGCCTTTGTGGAAAAGGCAAGGAAGATCTACTTTAGGTTAATCATTTCTATTTGGTTTGGCATCCTTCTCTTTATCTTTATTAACCTTTACAACATCATTGTTACCATTATCAACCATATTTTCATTAACTTTACTAGACTTATCCCCTATCTCCTTATTAATATCAACCACTTCCTTAACTTTACTTACTTTATTTTCAACCTCTTTACCACTCATCAAAGTAATTGCTTGACAAGTCTCTTTACTTGCAAATTTCAATTGGCTAGGAAGTTTTACCAAAGGCTAAGAACTAGATGAAGAAGCTTGTTAGGCAGTTTGGGTTTCAAGGATTCTATTTTAAGTAGCAAGGTTCTCAAGCTTGGAATTAATTTGATTGAATTACTCCTAATTGTCTTTATTGATGGCTATTTATTGGTTGATGAATTGCTCTATAAAAGTCTCAAGATTTGTTTTGGTTATGGAGAGTTGAAGGGCTGCTTCATAGGAAATCCTAGTAGTTTTTATGGTCTAGGTATTGGATATCTTTTAGGTTGTTGAGTTGAGAAGATGTATTGAACTATGAAAATTCAGGATAGTTCCTCCATTGAGGATTATAAGAGTTTAAATTTAACCCTACCCTTTGGTTAAAATCTTGATGGGGGATTATTTGTACCCTTAGTCTCACTAGACTATGTATAGAATGAATGGGATATCATTCCAAAGGAAAAGAGGTAAATTTTATATTGAAACCACAAAGATTAGATGGATAGGTAATGAATAAAATGCAGACTATGTATTTAATTAAATATCTAAACTACTTCGCATAGATTAAATCAAATATGATTAAAAATGAGTTAAATGATAGTATGAATATACATTAGAAATAAAAGGAGTAACTCATTTAAGAACAAGTACAGGTAATTGTATAAATAAAGTGACTAGTGAATTTAGCCAAGATTCTTTAAAGCAACTCGCATTGTCATTAAAGATGTTTTCATTTAGAGTCTATAAGCACTCTCATGTCATTATAGAAATAAAAAAAAAATTATGAAGCTCAATGCTAATTCTATAATCCCTCAAAGAGAATTCCTTATCTCTTAGTGACTTCGACACTTTAAGTAAATTCATTTGTTTTTCCATCATTAAATTCCAACTCTTGTTGCAAATAAATTGACTAACATTCCAAATATGGTGATCAAGCATACATAGCAAATCAATGCACACAAATGGATTTAAATCATACTTTATTCATAATAATAATAGTAATCATGTTTTTAGACAAATACTACTATAATTTGTAATGTACAAAGGAAACTAGCCAATATGAATACACACTTGAATTGAAGATAAACAAGAGAAAGAAACTTAAACACTCCCCATAATTTTACTTTCTAATTAAACCTTTTGATATATCTCTTGTTCCTTTGGCTTTGTCCCTTTGTCATCATCTAAAACTAAGTACAAATGTTTATCCAAAAATAAAAATTGTATATCTCAGCAAAAAACTAAAAAATCGATCTTTTTTCCCGAAGAATCTTGGATCCCTATTATAGAGAGAATTACTCCTTAATCATGGCTCTTCAGATTAGGTATGAAGATGAAAGGTTGTCATGAAAAGGCCCGATGAAAACACTCATTGGTTAAAAAAATAGGTTTAAAAGATGTGTCGTTTAGGAATAGGTGCCTATACCAAGTCGTGAAGGACAGCATGAGTCATGATCCATGAGCCTCTATGTTACTCGTGAAGACCATCACGACTCGTGCATCTCTCTTTTTGTTTTGGCTTGGTTCTTCTGGTGATCGACTCGTAATTCTCTGTCTGAGTCGTGCATTGCTACCTTCTATACTACTCATGCACCTCTTCATGAGTCATGCACTGCTTTATGACTCATTTTCTCCTTCTTCCTTTTTTCCACCCAAATTACCATACAATGCAAATAAACACATAAACTAGACAAAAACACATAAAATATAAATGATTTAACATACTTAACTACCTAAATTAAAGAAAATATACACTAAATAATAGACCATTTTATATGGTATCGAACCTCCCTGAACATAATTAACATCCTCACTAGAACTCACATTACATTATGCATAGGAATGAGAGCCTCCATAAAATTCACAAAAAACATTTAAAATTTTTAAAGAATTGACTTGAGGTTTACTTACCATTTTGGTGAAAGCACCTACCTTTGGAGTCAAATGATTGAATGTGTTGAGTTCCAAGACTCCCTTTACTTTTGCCATTATTTCTTCATCACCCATTTATTCTTGAGATGCAAGTTCCTTAAGCAATGTGACTGCCTCCTTGGCTATCTTATCCATACATTTCCCGCTAGAGGCTATATTTACAAAGTTCCTATTCTCATCAATTAACCCATTGTAAAAAATTTAAAGAATCATCCAATCCGACATTCCATGATGGGGGGGGGGGAGGGGGCCATTGCCTTTGAAGATCTTTAAAACTTTCTTAAGCTGTATATATAGTCTCACTTGCATTTTGCTTAAATATTGTGATTTCATTCCTAAACTTGGCTGTTTTGTGGGGTGGAAAGTATTTATGGAGAAATGCTTGCTTCAATTAGTCCCATATTGTGATTGACTCATTAAGAAAACTAGCAAGCCAAAGTTGTGCTTTGTCTTCGATAGAAAATGGAAATAGCCTAAGCCTTATTACATCATCCGTCACACCATTGATCTTGAAGATTGCACACATATTGAGAAAAACCAATATCAAAGCATGTTGATCCTCTCTTTGTAAACCTCTAAATCGGTTATTTTATACCATTTGAATAATGCTTAGTTTGATTTTGAAGTCATTATTGGCAATTGATAGTACGATAATCCCTGTGAAACTATCTGATATATCGGGCATAGCAAAATCACCCAATGTACACCTATTTTGATCAGCCATGTTAATCAAATTTTGTTCCTCCTCTTCTTGTTGTCTTTATTTCCTGTGTAAAGCACAAAAAGTTCTTTCAATTTTAAGATCAAAATGAAGAATATTATTAGAATTATTATTTCAGTGCATGAAAAAAAAAAACAAACAAAACTATAACTTATACTACTACAAATTTAGCACTAATAAACAGTTATAAAAGTAAGGCTTAAAACAACCTTTCTTTACCCTTAATTAATAAAAACTCTTTAACACGATTCCCTAGTAATTGTGCCAAAAATTTGAATACTCAAGAACACACATAAAATTATCAAGGTTAACATCAAATGCTTTAACAATAATAGATTTAACATGTCCATGAGTTAGAGGGCCATCCTTTCTTGATGCACACAACAATAATAGATTGAATATCAAATAAGTCCAACAAACTTGCTTTTTAGTGTGAATGAATAACATTAAAAACAATTCTTGGTGGGAAACTCAATTGAACTTAGATTTATGAAAAATAACACATGCAAGTACCTCGTGTAACAACCAAAACTTCAAATCCTTAATAACATAGCCTTAAACTTCTTAGGCTGAAATGGTGCTTGTAAATTACTAAAGAAAGTCTAAAATTCATTTACCCTAAAGGTCTTTGGTGGGTCACATATGCCATCCTTGTTAAACCCAAATACCCTATGCATAAAAGAGTAAATGAGTGTATGTTTGTCCGATTGCATTCTAAACTCTAATATGCGAGAATCGTTTGCATTAACTTCAAGAGTTGCATAAAATTCCATTATCAAATTAACTTTTATAGGCTCATGAATAGGTATAAATTTACCAAGGCCACAAGGATTATGCATTTGAGTGAAAGAGTATAACATACCAAGATCCCTAAGGAGAGAAGTAGAGAGATACTTACAAGACACAAGGACTCTACACTTTAGAGTATTAAACCTTGTACCTTCCTCTTTATTGAGAATGGGAAATGGAGTTTTGTGTATGGAATCGAAAGTTTCCTCTTATAACTCCTTTTAAGGCCTTAAAGATGATGACCCTATTGTTCTTGGCAAGGTGGATGAAGAAAATAGATGAAAAAGAAAAGAAAAATGATGTTTGAGGTGTTGAAGGTCATGTGAAGGAGAAGATGGGGATTAAAGAGTATTTGAAATAGGAGAGGAAGAGAGAAGAAGAATGCAGAAAATAAAAAGATAGAAAAAACATGAAAGAAGTAGAGAAGAATTAATCAACATAAATAGAAGTAAAGAAAGGAAGAAAAATTACGGGTAAAGTAAAAAGGCTATAGAAATTTATTAGATAGAAGACCAACAATTTAGGGAAGGCAAATTTTGAAAAGGTACGAGAGAAAGTAGGAAGCGACCTGACCTTTACGGTGAAAGGTCATGATTGAAAAAATTTATTTTTAATATATTTTTCAAATTAAATCTTTAAAAACAACAAAAAAAAATTCTAAAAAGGAAAATCTATGAAAGGGCAATCAATATAAGAAAAAGGTGAGAAAATGGAAGGTTAATTGTGTGTGTTACAAGTCAACATGAGTTACATGGCTCAGCACAACTCATTTTTATAATGAGTCAGTATGCTTGTAAGGGCTCGACACCAAGGCTATATGTCATGAGTTAGCACAACTCCTCTAATTATGCATGCTTCCTGCCTATTTTGAGTCGAAACACTCATTATAAGTCTTGGTACAAGTTGGCACCACCGGTATGAGTTAGGACCAAACCTGCATCCCAATCTTAAAACATATACAAAGAAAATCTCACACACAAACATTAGTGCAAGATAAAGCAATGTATATAAAAGAAGAACGATATAAAAATAACACAAATAATACATGAAAAATACAGATAAGGCTAAAAATGTGGTGAAAGAAAAATAATACTTATTAAAATAATGCTAAGTTATCGGAAAGGTTGGATATCTTGAACTTGCTCATCTTTAGGGGTGGAGAGAGTGATCAACTTTACCTTATGAAAGGATTCGCCAACAAAATAAGGCTTGAGTCAATAACCATTTACTTTGAATACCTCACCCTTGTCATTAGCAATTTCAATGGCTTCATAAGGATAAACTTTGACTACCTTGAAAAGAGCCAACGATCGAGAGTTCAACTTTCAAGGAAATAATCTTAATCTTGAGTTATAGTGTAGAACCAATTCTCCTTCATGGAACTCTTTTTTAAGTAAATGCTTATCAAGCCACATCTTAGTTCGATCCTTATGCAACTTTGAATTTTCATAGGCATTAATCATCAACTCCTCCAACTAATTGAGCTGAAATAACCATTTCCTACCAGCCTTTTTAAAGTTAAAATTCAAGGCTCTTATTGCCCAATAAACCTTATGCTCAAGTTCTACTAATAAGTGACAAGCCTTCCCATAGATCAATTTGTAAAGTGTAATGCCAATTATGGTTCTAAAAGCTATCTGATATGCCTACATTGCATAATCCAACTTTAATGTCCAATCTTTCTTTGAAGGAGAAACTATTTTCTCTAGAATCCACTTAATCTCTCTATTTCTCACTTCAACTTGACCACTAGTTTGAGGATGATATGGAATAGTAACCTTGGGTGTCACTCTATATTTCTTCAAAAGATCATCTATCACATTATTGCAAAAGTGTGAACCTACATCACTAATAATAGCTTTAGGAGTACCAAACCTTGGAAAGATAATCTTCTTAAGCATCTTCTTAACCATCTTGGCATCATTAATAAAGATACATATAGATTCACCCCTTTTGAAACATAATCGACCATAACTGAGATGTACTTATTTTCCATAAAATTGGGGAAAAGACCTATGAAATCCATACCTTATACATTAAAAATCTCTATCTCTAGAATTCATTTTAATTTCATCTCATGCTTCCTTGAAATATTATCCATTCTTTGACACCTATCATATGTAAGCATAAAGTTCCTAATATCTTTAAACAATGTCGGCTACCAAAAACTAGATTGAAGTACCTTATAAGCTACTTTGGTAACACCAAAATTACCACCTACATCCATAAAGTGATAATGCCTTAAAACATTTTCGAACTCATATTCGGGAATACATCTTTTAATCAAACCATCAGCATATTTTTTATAAATCAAAGGCTATTCCCAATATTAAAACTTACTATCATGTAAGAACTTTTTTTTTAATTATAATCCAACACATAAGGAAGAATACCAATCCTCATAGGGTCACACGTATAACAAAACTAAGTTAGAGATAAAATTTAGTGAATATGTTGGACATATGATGTTGGGAGAACTCATTAAGTTAGAGAAAATAATTTATGGCTAAATTGAATAAGTTAAAAGAGTAATAGGCTTCATTGAATAATCTATAGGAATTATAAGACTTGATTGAACAAACCATAAAAGTTATGGGCTTAATTGATAAAGTTAACAAATTATGTTAGAATTAATATAGGCCATATTAATATATAAAGATGGATTTAATTAATTATATGGATTGGGATTATGATAGTTCCTTCATACTAAACCTTTAAAATGGACAAAATAAAATAGTAATGAAAATATATTATTATGATTATAGCGTTAGGCTTAAGTAAATGACTATAAAGGAAAGATTTAGTTTACTAAAAACAAATGGCCGAAAGCTAAACAAGTAACCGCTATCTAAAATTCTTAATGAAAAAGAAATTTCTCAATCCAAATTCATCATCAATTATTAGATTTTTGGCCTTCACAACACAAATTAGCTTTTGAAGCAAAGCTCAAATAATCAATTAGGCCACATTTTCAATTAAGGACCTCAAAAACACAAAAATTCAACTATTTATGTCAATTTTACACTTCTCAAATAATCATAAGGAAAATGTTCATACTACATGTGATGTATGCTAAAGCCCTCTTATGTGATTTGGTTCTTATGCACCTGCTTTTAGAGTCCAAATTTAGATAGAGGCTAATGAACTTATAATGGATGGTTGCTTCACAATGGTCAAACGATTCAACCCAATTTCCAAGTTTAAAACCTCAAAAAGGTATGAGACAACGTCTTGAGGTACCTCTATTATATTATTGACAATCATCCTATGAGGTATCCATTGAGTACCACAAGATAGGTATAAAGTAATTGCCACCTAATAAAATATTGGGAATTGTTCCAACCTTATAAGCCATAAACAGAGATGGCTTGGGATCTCACTCTTATTCATACCTTTGGTTAATGCTATATAAGAGGATTATTCAAATTAATTATTTTAACACTCATCTCATGCGCATATAATCATGCCGAGAAAAGGAAAGGTGCACCTAATCACATTGAAAGGCTATAAAACATAATATGGAAATCAATAAAGACATAGCATAAACTTAAATCCACTAAAAAACCATACATAAATGGGAGATTTATTATTATGTCATTTTTAGTGGGAGCATTGGTTCCTACATGCAATTATTATAAAAAAAAGGCAATTTATTGTGTGTATATTTTGAGAAAATAGGGATGAGCGGTCCCTTTTTATTGGGAAAATCCATCTCAATTTATGTACAAATCATTTACACTATTAAAAAAGGGTTATTATTTGAATATGATTTTCAGGCATCTAATAAGATATTGGTCCAAATTTATTAACGAAAACTCCCATTAATTATTATAAATGTTTTATGTATATTTTATTTTAGAAGTTAGAAACTTTTATTATTACATAACTTTGAACAACAAAAGGAAATAAAAGAATTAGGTTAAATAATATAGCTCATATATTGTATTTCTCAAATTTCCACCATCTTGACCTGAAAGTTATATGTGTCAAGGAAATTAAAATTATGATTAAAAGGTAATAATGGTTAATCATTAAATAAATTAAATAATAAATAATTAACTCAAGTAACTTAAATAATATAAAAAGGACAATAATGCATAAACATTCTCAATCAACGCAGCATGCTAAATCATATATACATATATATATATATATGATGTAAGACATGTGTGTACTTTTGGGCCCGCACAATGAGACAATAACATGGAGATGTTATCTAGGTTGTGTTTTGGTGTCCTTAAGTATAAAGTAGTGCCTCTCTTGATAGTTATAGCTTTTGGAAGGATTGGTAAGCACCTTAATATATATATATATATATATATAAGGGAAATAACCAAGTGTATAAATATTAATACATGTCTATAATACTACATAATAATAAATATAAATAATTAACATATAATATGTAATTAACTTTAGACATGAATATAAATAATAACAATAAAATAATGTTAACAATTATAATACAAAATACGTGTAGCATGCACAATATATTTAATATGGATAAGAAAATAATTAAAATTATGATATAAATATTATAAAATAAAATAAACACAATATACGATACCAATAAAATATATGCATATATAAACAACAAAAATTTTAAATAATATAGTAACGACAATATGTAGCATAATTTGACATTATACTTATTTGTAAGAAAAATATAAAACAACAAAATATTTATTGGCATGAATTAAATATAAAAACCATTGCATGAAAAATGAATAATTAAATAATTATAATCCTCAAACAAAATGGCTACACATTTATGAAGAAAAAACTTCGACAAAAAAATATTATGATGAACAAACAAACATGTGTATGCATGAGAGCGGAAAAAAGCTAGCCAACATCACAAATTTATACATAAATATATAGGAGAGAAAACAAAGAAAAGAGGAAGCAAAATGCCTTGAGGAGAAGGGTCATTGGCCGTGACTAAGATGTCCCTTTACCTTGTGTTATCTTGGTAAGGCAATGACTCATTCTAAATGTTGGTGGTCTCCTTTTGAGAAATGTTTTTCATTCCAAAATGACAAGTAAGCCATAATAAAGATAAAAAATGACCAGAACACTTTTCAAACTCACTTTTAAATAAAAAATAAATTTAAGAGATAAAAGTCAAAGATCAAAAATTAACTCACAGAAGATAAAAACAATAGAGCAAGGAGGAGGAGGATGAATTGAGAAACTCGATCATGCAACTTAATAAACACATCTTTAAGCCAAAAAATTGTAATGCCCTTATAACTTGAGTCGTCAGAATGGTACTTCTTAGGGTGAATAGTGACACCGAGGGATAACAAGGTGATTAGTACCACTTGAGACTTGCAAAAATTTCTCACCACCATTGGGAATTGTAAATCATGATAGTATGATTTAAGGTGAAACTGAGATCAAATATGCCTTCATAATGCATAGTAAAAAATTAATTTGAACTATATTAAGGTTGATCGAACTTTGATCTGTTAGAATAAAAATGTTTCGAACCTTAAAAAATTATTCCAATGACATAAACCTACTATAAAAAATCACAATTAATATTTTCAATTGAAAAATAAATTTTTAGAAAACTTTGAATTTTTAGGTCTTGAATTGGTGAATTTTACCTATAGAGTTAAAAGTATATCGAAATGGCATCGAATTGATAAAAAATTTAAATATGCACTAGTCAATATGTTTACATAATTTTAGTCCTATTTTGGAGGTGATTTAACAATTAAAACATATAGCCAATGAGAGGATGACAAATGGTTTAATATAAGCCATTAGATTAAATAGTGTTTGATTTAATTCTAACCCTCCATTTTAGACACAAAAAGACAAAAGAGTAGTGTAAAAACTTCTTTAAAAACCATCCAAACTCTACCATCTTCTTCTTCCCCTCACTTTGGCTGAATTCCTCACTATAGCTTTTCCTCTATTTTTCTTCCTTTCAGATCTAAATTCCCATCAAATTCTTAACCAAAATTTCATCCAAATTTTATAAATAATATCCTTTCTACCTTAAATAAAGAATTTAATAAAAAATGCTTTAAAAATGAAGAAATTTAGTGAGAGAAAATCATCCAAGTGAAATTATTTCATTTAGTTAGAATTAATTGGGGAATTAGATAGTTTATCATTTTCTTATGATTTTGAGTGATAAATTAAAGAGAAAGTCATGGTTATTCCTTAAACCATTCAGCCTAGGTGAAGAAAAAAAAGAATAAAAAGAAAAAAGGAAAAGAAAAAGAAAATTAAAGGAGAAAAGGAAGATTAAGGTATATGGATGCCTAAACTAAACCATTTTATGAAAAATCTATGTTATGCCTTTTAAGGTTTTTATGTGTAAAGTGTACCTAATTTAAAATTAATGCTAAATAAATGAATTTGGATGTTAAAAAATGTAATTTTTAAAGATAATTGCATGAAAGCATGATTAAACGTATGAAAGAAAAATTGGAACCCATTATGCAACTTAGGGATTTTATATGAAAGATGTTCCTAAATTTAAATTGATAAGAGATAAGTAAAATTAAATGCAAATTAATTAGATTTGTGAACTTAAATTTATGAAAAAATGATTAAATGTAAGAATTTAGAATTGAAACCTATTATGCAAGTATGAGAAGTTAGGGTTGTTGATGAAGTTAATTTGATTAAAGATTAAAATTATGTTCATTGTATATGGAAAACATGTTTAGAATGATTTATATGAATTAAATGAATTGGTATAGGTAAAATCTTATTATGGCCGAATAGTGATGGGCTTGGTTATGATGTCATGAATGTTAATTATGGTGAACCAAAGTTAGATACACAAGATTCAAACTTTAAAAGCATGATGGAAACAACTTATGGTATGAATAGAAATATGGATGATGTTATACATTGTATGGTAAAATGGGATAAAGTACTTAACTAATGAAATCATGATGATTTAATGCATGAAAATTATGTGAAATGATAAATTGATGGAAATGATATGCATTGTGTGAAATTTAATTAATAAATAATGAAAAATTATAAGAACATGTGAAAATAATGCATACTTTTATATTGATGTTGCAAAAATGGTTTTGCCCTTAGTGTCTAGAAGAAAAACCAGAAATATAAGATATAATTGGCAAGTCATGGCAACTAACAAAAGTTGACCAAAGGTGGATCCGCACTGTAAATGTGAGGAAAAGATGAGAAAAAGTTGATAAACGAAAGAGAAATGTGAGAATTATGCAGTCTTAGGCCTATAAAGACCACATCCCATTTATCTAATTTAAGGATTTTGTTTACACTAAAAACTACTAAGGGGAGAGCTAAACTAATAGTAAGATGATGAAAAATTGAAGGAATGAATAATAATGAATAGAGATAGAAAATAAGAGATAAAGTAGAAGAAATGTAATAAAAATGTGAATTCAAGGGTGAAATGGCGAAAAGATAGTGAAAAAAATTATAGGAAGGGTTAAAATGGGATTATGAATTAAATTTGGTAAGATAAGCATAAAATCGTAAATAAGTGAAAAATTATGTAAAACTAGGAACCAAATTGTTATTTTGGTAAAAAAAAATGAATTAAAGGCCTAAAATAGAAGAAAACACAATTTAGGTGTTAAAAATGTAAAAGACTGACAAAATATGCTTAAAAGGGAGAAATTGTGGACAAAATGGTAATTATGGCAAAAGGTGGAACTTTATAAACTAAAATGTAATTTCGACAAAAGATGAGACCATTGGGGGTAAAAGTGAAAATTTCACTCTAAAATAAAGATGATAGTGAAAGTTGTGAAATTAGTATGAAAATGTGGAGTTATGATAATTAGAATATATAATAGAGAAAATAAGGAAATAAAAGAATAATAAGAGAAACTGGGAATTTAAGTTGAGTAAAGAAATACTAAATAAATTAAGAAGTCAACTTAATTATAATGGCTTAATTGTGCATTGTATGTTCAAATTAAATAGAATTTTAAAAGACAATAAATGAAATTTGTTAGTTAGGTATCCAACACTAGACTTTATGTTTAGCGCGTAGTTGTTTGTCGCACGCAGGGATAGGTAATCAAAGTCGTGGATACAAAGCGAATTAAAGAAAGAGGTTTGGTTAAATTATTATTCTTTACTATTTTGTATATATATTATTCAAGATAAAAACTATGTTTATATTTTGACTTATGGTATAATTATGTTACCATGTAAAATGGTCTAGTATTTAGTATTTATTTTCCTTAATTTAGGTAGCAAAACATGTTAAAATATCTTATTTTTTAGTGCTTAAGTCTAGTTTATGTGTATTTGAATGTTTTTGTAGGATGCACTTGGTGGACATATTAGTTAAGAAAAAAGAAATAGAGAAGGAGGAGGAAGATTAGTGCTTAGAGGCATGACTCATAATGAAGTGGAATAGCAAGGGAAAAAGGCACAAGTCATTATAGAGTGGCATAGAAGGTGACTAGTGACACAGGGGACTACTAGTGACAAGTGGGACTACTAGTGGCAGAGGACATAAGTAGTGATAGAGGTAAAGAGGGCGACTCTACATGGCACGAGTCAGCCTAGACACCCTTTTCCAACCAATATATCTTTTTGTTCTACCTTTCCAAAATCATCATGACTCTTCATAAAACATTTTCATGGCAGCTTTTCACACTTACACATATTCTTAAGAGGCGTGAATAGGGGTGTTAACTCGTCTATAAATGGAGAGAATTGAGATGGAATCAAGGATAGAAAATTTTCACTAGATGACTAAGAGGCAACATCAAAAGAACAAGAGAACTGTCATGAGGTTAAGTCAAATTGAAGTTCATTTCTGAAGAGGAGTGAAGGATTCATCTGCATCATTTATTCTTCTCTTTTGTTACTTAACTTAGTTGATGTTTTATATTACATCATTATTATCATTTAATATATATTTTGGCTAAAGTCTCTATGTATTAGGATTGCAAACATGGAATTATCTTAAGAACTACATTTATTTGTTAATACAAGATTGACATAAATTCAATTGAGTGCTTGAATGTGTTATATATACTTGATCACTATATATAACTTATTAATCAAATTGTTCACAATGAGAATTGGGGCATTTTGGTGGAAATTAAATTGATTCTACTTAAAGATTTGGAAATTACTTAGAGATAAGGGTTTCACTTTGAGGGGCTAAAGAATTGACATATAACCTAATGGTTTATATTTATTTCTATAATGACATTAGAATGTTTATGGGCTCTAAATAAGAATACCTTTAATTGATAATGAGAGTTACTTTTAAAGATCTTTGGTCAAATTCTCCAATCAATTTATGTATGAATGTGTTTATCAATGACTATAGTTCTTAATTGATTTTTGTTTGTAATTCTAATACATGTAAATTAACATTTGGTTTTTTCTAACAATTTAATTAGAATGCATTTTCATAGTATTTAGGATAATTAGAATAAATTAACTCCATTTTTAATTATTGCCTATCCATCTAAGTAGCTATTCAATTAATATAAAATTACTCTAAAATTTCCTATGTTTGACACCCTTCTCACTCTATACTAAGGTATATCATTTGACTCGCATCAAATTTTGGCGTCGTAGCCATGGAATTTTGTTTAGAATTTTTATTAATTTAAAATAGTAAAAATTTGCTCTAGGCTTTTATTTTAGTCTTCCTTATAAATATAGTAATTCTGTAATACTTGTTCATAAGCATTTGTTAAAGAAAAATTTTGCTGAAGGGGACCTTATTTCACTCTATAATTCTAGACTTAGGTTATTCCCAGGAAAGTTAAAGTCTAGGTGGCGTAGCCCTTTTAAGGTTATCAAGGTTTATCCTTAAAGGGCTATAGAAATTGCTAATGATAAAGGTGAAATTTTTAAGGTTAATGGCCAAAGACTTAAACCTTATTTTCTTGGTGATGCACAAGATCTGGTATGATCCATTCCTCTATCAAATTCTTAAACATGCAGAAATTATGTTCTAGCTATTGACCATTAACTATAGCATAATAACTATTTAATTTGCAATTTTTATTTATATTTTGGTAATTTATCTTTATTTATACAGCTTAGTGTTTAATTATTTTTTGTTATTTTTGATCATTTTGTTTTAAGTGTATGCTTTGAGGAAGGAAATTTATTATGATCAGGGCAATTGAGGGACTAGTCATTCCACCAAAGATGACTCGTGTCGCACAATCAGGATAACTTAGGTCTTTGAAGCAGTAGTGGATCGAGTCATGTTCAACGAGATGACTCATTATAGAAAGGTAGGTGGGGCAAGTGCTCTTAAGGCATCCTAGGTGGGGCATGTCGTGCCTCTTTGTCCAAGTTATGACAAAGTCAAACCCTAACTTATTAAGAGGTCATGTCTCTTCACATTTCCCTATGCCTCCTTATATTCCCAACACACCTTTTCAATTTTATTTTCCCACACTCTTCACCAAAACATACCTTTTTGTACTTTTATTTTTATTGTTAATTTATTTTCCCATGTAACATATCTTTATTTCTTCATTTCACTCTTTGCATTCACTGCTTATATTTCCATTTTCTCTTCTTTCTCTTTTCATTCCCTTCTTTTCTTTTATTTTCCCTTGTCTTCTTCTTCTTCTTCTTCTTCTTCTTCTTCTTCTATTATATTCCTCAATCATTCATCCACAATGGTTAGAACAAAGAACCCCTCATCTTTTTGTGTCTAACAAGAGAATTTACGATCTAGACCAAAAGATCTCTCATCAACTTATGATGCTAGGTACCTTATATATTCTGATGAGAAAGTTATCTATTTCTCTTTTCCTAAGCATAGGCATATCATGCCTTGTAATAATTTCTCTTCTTATCTCCTTCAAAAAGCTTGTATGTTAGAAATAATAAATAATATGCTTTCTAAATATGGCCTTTTAAAATTATATCTATGCATGAGCATACACATGTTGATTAGATGATGGAATTTTATGCAACTTTAGAAGTCAATGCTAAAAACTCTAGGATACTAGATATCCTTTTGAATGGCCAAGAACACACTCTTACTTATTTCTTCATCAATAAATCTTTTAGTTTCAAATAGCAAGGTTTGTGTGACCCGCCTTTTTCTTTTCATTCCAATGAATTTTAGGTAGTTCTAACTAATTTATCAACTCCATTTCATCAAAAAATAGCCAAGGCTATGTTTATTAAAGATTTTAAAATATTAAATTTTACATAAAATTCTTGCTTCGATGATCTTTAACCGATCTGAATCTAATACAGTTTCTTATCAAGAGTTATTTTTAATGTGGTGTGTTCATAATAAAAAGGTTGTGTGTTGGACATACTAGATTTTTAATTAACTCTTGCTTTATGTTGCATGTAAAGATTCTCTACTCACTCATGGGTATGTCATTTCTATCATTGCTAAAAATCATAGTATTGGCCTTGCTAATTATCCTTATGTTGTTGAGTGTACATACTTTACAATGCAGGCTTTTATGCAAGGTACGGTTGTAGACCTTGCCTTTAGATTGATTCCTCATTATTCCAGGTCTTGTTGGAAGATTTACATGCTCAACATAAGTGAGTTGTTGTTTTATAGCATTCTCATTTTACTTATTGCATAACATTTTGTTATAATATGGAATGTATATGTAATTAAGGTATTGGGAGAATGAGATGTTTATAATGATCTAAATGCATGTATATGAATATGTGATTGATGGTTTTATGTTTATGATGCCTATGATGAAATATGTAAATTTTTGTGTTATTGTTTGGTGTATTGGAGTTGGAGGTTGAATATTAAAAGTGTGTTTTTGAACATTTGCAAGAGAATAGGTTAAAGTTATCACCTTTATGTTACCTAAATTTTTACCAAAGAAATAGTAATTTTTGACTAATTAAATAGTAAAATTATGATGATGACCAAATTTGCATGTAACATATAAATGAATCAATAACTAGAAATTAGCCACGAATTTGCAAGGGGATGAATTATAAATTAAGTAACAACAACGCAAATGAATGTCTAATTAATAACCCATTTATGAGATGACAATACTTGGACCTAGAAAAATATAGGGTATTACATTTTGTGGTATCAAAGTGTAACACCCTAATCCACTAACCATGGATAAACATCAATCTTCATCATAAACATAGCAGAGATCAGGCAGCAATAATAATAATTATGAATATAAGCCATAATTACATGCCACACTAAAATAAATCAAACTTATAATAAGAGAGCATAACATAAATGGCCTTCAAACACTTGACGTCCTTAAAGACAACTGTGCTCTGCCAACTCCTATCTTTAATGGTAGCCGAGCCACTAGAGTTATCAATCCACTGGAGCTTATCTTGAAACCTACATGGATAAACGAACCCGTGCTAAGCTATAAAGCTTAGTGGGGAAAAATAACTCTATAGATAACCTCTTTTTCCTAAGTCATCTTATCATATATACACAATTTTATATCACAAAATAACATGAGTCTATTATATTGATAATATCACGATGGACAAATTTGGTAAGTCCTCAACTTAATATGAATACCATGATTACTTATGTCTATAGCATTGTATAACTTATCTTATTTCAAAGCTTGTCAATTTGCTAACATCATCTTGCTACTTATCTTCCTTTAAACTAGCTTGATTCATGCCTTTTATAATCTTTACTATTTCAGAATTCAGACATCTAGGTTGTTAATAGTACAAACTTTAGCTTAATGCATTAATCATATTGTCACATAAGTTATGCATTCACCATTAATTTCAAGCACATGGAAGTGCTTATGCCATACAACAACCATAGAGTTATTGTTAGACATGATTTGTTCATTTATCTTTATACAATTTTCATTTCAGGTTCATACCCACTTATCCTTTAATACTATCATATCATTTCAATTTAAATAGCATGCCATGTCATAATATATCATAGTTTGCACTTTGGTTTATATCAGAATCATACATATGTATATACATGTGTAAATATTCATATACATACTAACGGTTTTGCATGCCATTTCAATGAATAGGTATTATATATCAGGATTAACAAACAAAGTCCTCATACCATATGCAAACATGGCATAGTTTCCATATACATGAAGATCATTATGTATACTACAGTTCGTATAACATTTAATTTAACATTGTAAGCTTGTGGTCCAAATGGCCCAGCTATTCATCGTGGAATCCATGGGTGGAACTAACTCAAATGGGGTCAACTGTGGCAGCTGTGACTGTATCCCTCCAAGCATGCCTATCTAATCCACAACTGAACTAAGACTTGTAGGCTTTACTGTTCTGAAGCATATTTAGATTCAACATATTCTTTTTTACTTAGTATGTCATTTGGCTTAAAGCCATATTTCATAAAAGAGTGTATATCATTCTTATCATACGTCAATGTTGAGCGTTAGGCTCCAATACACATGTTTGCAGATCATGTAATCACATAGCTGCATAAACGTCCTTCATACATATCATAGTAGTTTACATGATAATGCAAACACAATAAAGTATTACTTTCATTGATCAATCTCGTCATACCTAGTATTATGTATGAAGCCTATAAGGCAACTGTAAAAGTGTAGTTCTTGCAATTAAAAGTCTTCCTAAGATTATATGCATGTTCATATATATAATCATAGCAATTCATACTTTTAAGGTTCTCATATTTGTTCATCTTATGAAGCAGACTACTCATCATAGCATGGTTGAATCAATTATACCATACAAAACTTACATAACTCATAAATTGTTCTTAATTGCGTACCTTGTCGTCATTTGCCATGAGTAGCTTTCACACAGCAACATATCTCCCATCAACACATAATTACTTTAAACAATACTCATTTATTTATAATCCATATAAGAATATGAATAGGTTCTTTTTAGATTAAGATCGACACTTGTGCATCTTTCATGTTTTAGTTCACTTTTATAGTCTATTAGAACATGGAAAACGAGTTATCTACCTTAACCCCATCATGCATGCTTCAACATCTTATTAATACTCTTTCATCATATAACATATTATACCCAGATAAAATATGTAAAAGTATTTCATCTTGCAAGTAGCACACTACTTGCAAACTTGGTTTCCATATTAAGTCATGGGTCATAAACAGGTAGGCAAGTAGTTTTTCCTTACATCTAGGCTAATTATTACTTTCCATTATAACTTGAAGCATAACCAACTCCTATTGTTAATGATTAAGTGCATTGCATGATACCCCTTCTCAGCTTAGACATGCAACCTTGCAACTACCGTCTAATTGCCAACAGACAATATCATAGTATTTTCATGTCATTGCAACGGAATATTAGCATGAGATATTGGGCAAAATCATTTACTATGATAGAGTACATACCATATCCCAACTTTATAGGACATGACAACTAGCATACATATTTAAGATTACTAGGTTGCCCCTTGCTCTACTTAAATTTGTGCTCATTATACACTAAAACACATTCTACTTAAAGCGGTTCATATACAAAGTACCCTTGTCAAATTCCTCAAAATCAGCCTTCAAGTGAACACCTTCCCTTATTTCAATAGGTTATTATTCTAAATCTTTCATTCTTCTATATATATTTACATAAGGGTTCTCTAATTAGGTGATTATGCCAACTATGTGTACATATCCTATTGGTGACTTACAATGGGATTCAATCTACCTCCTCCCATCAATACTCCTACCATTAAACTTTCATTGTTACTTTATTTATAGCTAAGTCTTTATAAACTATGTCTTTCTAGTCTTTAACAATAAAGAGAGACTTCATGATTTATTAGCCCATCAATATTCAACTAGCATATTAACTATCGCATTCGAAATCATTTATTTCCACTATTACGCATTGCTAGCTTGAATTCATTAATTATATGCTTCACTTAATAAAAATATAAATTTTATACCACTCTATTTAAGATTTAGCCGTAAACATGCAAACCAAGCCTTGCTTAACTATATCTTATTTTAAACCTTAGCATTGGAAAGACTTGTAGAACTATAATAATTCATCACTAATCATATCAATATCTTCATACGCAAAAGCTATAAAATACGAGGTCACAATTTATGAATGAGCTATTATTTTAGGGAGAAGAAACACCAATGAAAATAGTGTACAAGTGGTTGTGCATTTCATGGAAATAAAGGTTAAGTGGCCATGCAGAAGCATAGGGAAAAAGGCATACGCGGCCAAGCAAGGAAAAGAGAGGAAATGTGCTGCTATGCATGGGAGAGAGGCACCCCATCTGTGGCCATGTATAGGTGAAAGACATCTCATGCGTGGCCATGCATGGTGAGGAACCTCCCAAGCATGGCCGTGCATGGGTGAAAATGGGAGATGCATGGCCGTTCATTAGAAATGGGAAGGAGTTATGCAGCCATTCATGGAAGAATGCCTATGTGTGGCCGTGCTTTGTAAGGTGAAACACCATGCGTGGCCGCACAATGGGGTTCAACATGCTTGGTTCAAACTCAGATTTTACCCTCGTTAATGCTCATCCTTACATTAATGATCAATAAACCTTTAAATATAACCAACTCATCCACATTACTAGTTTTAACCTATAACTTCATTAAGGAAACCCACACACAAGAAGAGAGGGGAAAAGATTCTCAAAACCAATCATATGAACAATATAGTAAACTTAGTTCCTGTACCTGGTTTGAAGCTTCAATCTTCCCTCACTCATCTTGATTCAGCTCTCTTACTGCTAATTTCCTTTACCCCCTTACACATAAAGGTGCATCAGGGTCTCTTAATCCTTCAAAACCAGAGATCAAACCAAGAAAAGAAATGTAGAGAGAGTGATCTACAAGGAGAAGCATTTCCTTTTTAGATGCTGCTCACAAACCCTAAGCTTCTCTACCCTTGTCTCGATCTCCAGCTTCCCTGGGAAGCCTTAAAAGAGTAAGTGGGGTAAATATCTTACTCAAGAAATTCCAAGATTGCCCTTATACATTTTTAACCCTTAAAACCTATTTCTTAACATTTAACCTCAAGCTTCTTATTTAATTCAATTGCATCCTTTCTTAATATTTTAGCTACACTCCAATACACATGTGTTTAATTACCAATATACCCTTTTATATGACTTAACTTTAATAGTATAAAATAATCTAATTTGCCTTATTAAACCTTAATTCTCATTAAATTACCATAATTTGATTAGGGCCATGGTTTGGTCCTTACACAAAGTGCGATTTAGGCTGTCCTAAGATTGGAGTTCATCTAAGTTTTGGTGATTTGAATTACATATACATGCCATAATTGAATGATTATGTATAAGGTGATTTTTAGAAATCAATTGATATTTATCCCTTTGTTTTATTTTTTAAAGAATGGCATTTGGCTCCAAAAGAGGCATAGAGATAAAGGAGGTAGCAAAAAGGAGTACCTCGGCAAGCAGAGGTGACGGGGTGCCATTGAAAAGCATAAACAACCGATGCTACCTATATCTTCAATAGCACCTCCACCACCACTTATAACTCTACATTAGTAGGACTTTCTATAGTTTATAACAAACCTTATCTATCAAATAATGCAAGCTTTGTTGCCCCGTAGCACAATAGCTGGCTCTTTCACCTCCATCTTCAAAACCTATTTTATAGTAGTTGATAAAGTTAAAAGTTGAAGATTTTTATAGGAGAGACTAGACATCTCTAATAAAAGCCAAAAATTTGTTGAAAAAGATAAAAAGATTATTTGAAATTAACCATAGCCCACAAGAAAAATGCTTGAGGGTTAAGTAGCATTGTTTTAGGGACCTACATATACTTAGTGGGAGACAATTATGAGTATGTCCCTATAGATGAATTGACATGGGATTTCTTTTTAAAGTAGTTTGGTGATAAAGATATTGGGAAAGAATATCAAAAAGCCATAGAGAGTAATTTTGGAGACTGAGATAAGGAAATCAAGTAGTGTTAGAATATGAATAAGAATTTGAGTGCCTTAGTGCATATATGAAATATTATCATTTAACATAAAAAACTATGTCAACTATTCAAGCAGGGTCTCTATAATAGAATTAAAGAGGCTATTGCAACTTACGAGTATATAGACATTAGATCCTTAATCAGGGTAGCTACTGGAGTTGAGGTATTACAAACAAATAAAGCTAGCAGATAGGCTTGATCACAACAAAAAAAGAGGCCACCATAGCAAGGTGCTCCTAGTACTTCTAGTATGAAACCCAAATGCCCAGTAGCCCAATCCCAGGCTTTAGTTTAGCCACAGGATTAAAGCTAGAAATCCAAAGCTAGATTTAATATCCCAGCAACTTCAATTACTAGTATGCTTAGTAGTACAGGTAAATGGAACATCCCCACTTGTGAGTATTATAGAAAAAGACATTCAGATGAGTGCTGGAGACATATCGAGGCATGTTATAAATTTGGGTCCAAGGACCATATTTAGAAAGATTGTCCATGGTCTCAACCAAAGGCTACACCAGCACCTCAATCAGATAGATTAAGTACACTAGCATCATAAGGCATAGGTAGGGGTTATACCAGTGGAGCTTTAATAGCTAAAGGTGCAACTCAGATCTAGCAGGTGTTAAAGAGTGACCACCAGCTCATAATTATATGGTCATAGCCAGGTAGGAGCATGATGCACCTGATGTCATTGTGGGTAATTTTCTACTTCTTGGTGAATTTTTTTATGCTTTAATTGACCCATAATCCATACATTCATACATTAGCACAACAGTAGCATAGGGAAAAGAGTTAGAAATTTCATAATTAGATCAAAATATCTTAGTTAAGTAATCTTTTAAGGCATAGTGTGGTAGTGAATAAAATTTATGAAAATTGTCCTGCTCATATACAATATTACACTTTCCCTACACACCTAATAGAACTTATATTCCATGAGTTTGATGTAATCCTTAGTATTAATTGGTTACCTAAGCATTGATTTACTATAGATTATCACCTTAATCGGGTCACTTTAAAAACCCTAAATGGTCAGGACATTATAGTTGTGGGTGAGAGATCAGACTTTTTCGCTAATGTCATGTCATCCATTACTGCAAAATGATTTCTTGGGAAGGGTTACAAGGCTTACTTGGCCAATGTGTTGGAACCTAAAAAGGGAGAACTCAAATTAGTGATATCCCTAAAGTACTTGTTTTTCCAAATGTTTTCCTTATTGAGTTGCAAAGATTATCACCTGATAAAGAGGTTGAGTTCAGAATAGATGTTATCTCAAGGAATTAAAAGTTTTCTTTTACTTGTATAGATAATACCTTAATGTACCTCTTTCCCTACTTAAAACACTTATTTACCTCTCCGTTAGTTTAATAAATTGGAGCATACTAAGCCAAATTTTAGTTGAAATAGGAATAGTTTTGGAGCTTGTGTCGATTTATCCAAGTATTTATCAAATTTTAGCTTGGCCTTTTGCTTTCAATTCCAACTAGTTTCTCTATCTATTTATGTTTTGTTTTAGTGTCACATGTGAATCTTCAAATAATTATCTTGATTTTTTCCCTATTTAGTCATCTGCTTTTAGTGTTCGATTGTCATTGAGCTTGAATTAGTAACAAGAGTTTGAAGTATATGATGGCTAATTTGCTTATTTAATAAACTATATTATAGTTTGTTTGAGGCTGTCACCAACTGCCATTATATTTTAGGCATATGCTATCATTCAAATGCTTTGAGCCTCTTTGATTTACCTGCTGGATTTGTACTAGTTACTTCTAATCCAAAAATGAGCTCAACTCTTAAAGGTAACAAAAGATGTTCTACTATTGTCCTCGTTTTTGCCCTCTCTTCTTCAAATACTATGTTGTAGTATTTCATTCTACAAAAATAAAATAATATTGTGTTTTATTATTTATTATATTTATTATATTGTGTCTGGAACGCATCATTATATGTACAACTCTTGTTTCTATTTAAGAGAGAGAGAGAGAGATTGCTAAACATCCTTATCGAATCCTCCTTTTTTATATGGGTAAAGAAAATGCTATTTACTTTTCTCTGATGGATTTGAGGTGAAAAACTTGTCCTTTTATCATTTCACAACACTGATCACAATATGGTATTGACGCTTTTGGAGACTAATTAGAAAGAAAAGTCCATGTTCTAGAAGGAGACAGCTTTAGTTCAATATTTTCTCTTGACAAGGTTGTTCAATTATGTTTAGGTACTTTTAGTTTATTTTCCACAAAATTGAGGTATTAAATTTTGCACAAAATGGATGTTTTTAATGTTAAATATGCATTATCTTTATGAAAGCTAGAGTTTATTGTGCTAAATAAACTCATTATGAGGAAGACATTAGTCAAGGGTTTTTCTGGTTAAATACTCATATATATAGGCTTGGATTACACTTACTGCATATCTTTGTCAGTTAATTGAATGGCGTGACTTAATCTTATACTCTACTTGTCTTATTATTATTGGAATGCTCTATGTTTATTCAAATTTTGTGAGATAAGTCTCTCTCTCTTATTTTCACTTCAACTATTTTTGGGTGCATGGTTCTTTTAAATATGCTATTTTCATGTTTTTTGTAAATAAATGCCAATTACTTGGGACTTGGGATGGGTTTACATGACAAATTATATCCTTGCTTACATTACTTTGTCTATTATTATAAAAAGTGTTGTTGTGCGTGTGTTTTTGCATTTTTGTTTAACAAAAAATGAAGTCACTGCATTTGATCGTTGTGAGTAACATGTATTTTTGCTTGTGTGTGAGGATGTTTAGGACCAGAAAGAAGAGAGAGGGAGGAGGGTTTTTAGTTCTACTAGATATTATTTATGATTATTGTCCTAGGTGCTTCCCTAGAAGCTGTTTATTTAGTAAGGCCATATCATGTGATTTGGGAGGTTAAGTCAGCTCAGGTTCAGGCTTTTTGATGTGATTCTATAGTCTAATACTGAAATTATCTAGTTAATAAGCTAGTACCTCACTTTTAGATGCCCACTAGCTAAGATAAGGGTATATACTTTCATGTTCTAAAATATACAATTCTCATCTAGTAGGAAATCCTCAATTTTCATAATATTTTTCTTATCATATAATCACATGTATGTTGTTGTAGGAAATGAGCTATTCCTCACGAGTTACTCAAGTCAATTTCAATCTTATGTAGTCCCTGCCCTATAAAATATACAACAGTCTTTGACTAACGCAAATCAGGCAGTCAATTTCATTTTGGTTTAATAGCCCATTTGATATATTTTTATGTGTTTAACATGTTTTTCTTCTTGTCCAGATTGGTATTAGTTTCAGGAGTAGCTGCTGCTACTATTAATATCATTAAGAAGCCTAAATTGGTAGAAAGCTCATTCCATTAAGGTAATTCAGCTAACTAAAAGTAAGTGAAACTATTTGGTGAGAGGTATGTACCTAGTGTTCATTTTCATTTTATTTAATTTCTCTTGATGTGTTCATTTTATATGGACAAAAGGTTAGTTAAGCTAAATTACGCAAGGTACAATATGATTCTTTTGGAAGCTATTTTTGCACGTGGTTGATTCTTTTGGACTTATAGGTGAATCTATACAATTTTGAACTTTATTAACTGTAACCATTTACCAAGTTACTTTATAGTTCCTTAAATTTTAATTTTATTTAATAAAGTCTTTTATGAACTTTTAATTTCTTCCTTTTTCCTACAAATCAACATTTATATTTCCATGACTAACCTCTTATACTCTTTTGAACACCTATGATTTTTAGGATTTTACAATGACTAGGGATGTTTTAGGTATAAATAAACTTACATGCAATAGGAATATCACATCTTGAACTCTTCATATTTCTCTTTGCACTATGAACATATAACAAGGACCTCATTAATTAGTTTAAGATTATAATGTTTTAGATATAATGATTTTAATTTTCTAAAACTTATTTGATGTCGAGATCATGTTTTGACAGAAATGTTTCTTTATTTGCTCTTTAACTTTTTATTTTCTATTGTTATTTACAATTAGTCATTTTAGCATTTCACTTAAATTCTATCTATTTTTTCTTTCTCTAGCTAGGTATTTTGGCTTATCTTCCTAGTTGTCTTAGTTTCTAATCTGTGCTGGTGCTCTTCGTGGGTTGTTGCTATTTGGGGGGCTCTATCTGCTATCAGGTTTTGGGTTGTTATTTTACTTTGACAGTTTTATACTTAGTTCATTTTTCTAATCTTGGTGTTATGCTTAATTATGCTCTCACTTTTTTGGGACTCAGCTTTTTATTTTTGTTTTCTTAAACATATGCATATGACTCTTTTATATTTGATTGTTATCTATGTATGCAAATCCATTTACTTCTTTTGTCAAACTCTCTAATAACTTCCTATATGTATTCCATTAAATAAGATAAAATACTTCTTTTGTATCACTGTTGTATCAAGGTATATAGGCTGAAAAGATTCTACCTACAGGCTACTGGTTTCCAAATGATAACTCGATTATCATGGTTGAGTGCCATATACCTTGATGCAACTTAATTTTATGCCATGATATTTTTATAATGGTAATTATAAATTTTTTTGTTCCAATGTTAAGAGTAGGATCAGCCTATATAATTGCATATTTGGATTGTTTGCTGAAAATTTTGATGTGGTTTTTTTTAGTTATAATTGAATACATTGATTAACCTTCCCTATTTATTTAACCCATAAATCTACTAAATAAATTATCGTATTTGAATAATAGTTACGCAAGTATGAGTAATGTTGATAGATCTTGGATGTATAGGCGATTAATGCCAGATGGTTGCATTTATATTGAGTTTACTGAGGGCGTTCAATCATTCATTGAATATGCAAGTTTGTAGCCTGCATATATGCATGGTCCAAAAATCAGATGTCTATGTAAAAAGTGCAAACATATTTGCTTCCTCCCTGCTAATGAAGTGCATCTACATTTGTTAAAAAAGGGTTTGTTCCAAATTATTTTGAATGGACACGGCATAGGGAGCCAATAATTTGTAGCACCTCTAGGGCTAATCAAGTATATTCACCAATAAATATAGATGAATTTGCAAGGGGAGCTAGTATTTGACCAAATAATGTGGATGTAAATGAAAATCTTTATGTAGAAATGGTTTATGACGCAACTGGTTATTCCTTTCAAAAAAATATGCAGAATATTGAAGAGGAACCAAACCCAAATATTGAATTACTAGAGTCAGCTGACCAAGAATTATGGCCAAACTGTGAGAAAATAACTCAACTGTCTGCCATTGCCCGAATATTGAACAAAAAAGTCTGAAGGTCATATTTCTGAACGAAGTTTAGATAATATTCTTACATGGTGCAATGATTTATTGCCTCCTGAGCATAAAATGGTTGAGAATTTTTATGAAATAAAGAAGCTTATTCGGGGTCTTGGTTTGTCCGTTAAATAAATAGATTGTTGCAAGTTGGGATGTATGTTATTTTAGGGAGAAGATGTGGAATTAGAATGTTATTGCATGAATTATTAAGAATTAAGATATTGATTGGGGCAAAAATATTATCAAGTTATCCTTAATTATGTGATAAATGTATAAATTATATGGTATGAATTTTATAAGGTAATAAAATATTTAATTACATTGGTTTAATAATATTCAAGGTTATAATTAAAGTATGAAGTATTAATTTAGGGGTCAATTTATAAATATGGCATTTTAAGGGTCAAATGTGAATAAATGAATAATTAAGAGGTCAATTTATCAAAGGAATTAAATGGAGAGGTTGATTTAAAGGATAGATTAAAAGGATGGGTCAAACTATAGCATGCAAAAAGGTATGTGATAGTTGTGTGACATGCAAATTCTTAAAGGACCAAGAAGGATATTTACCATGGCACTATATATAAAAGTTAAAAGTGGAGAGAGAGGTGTGTGTCGGAAATTAAGAGTGAAAAACCAGAAATTCTTTATTCCTATTCTCTCATTTTCTTTGAAATCATTCAAGCCACTAAGTGATGATTTCTGACGGTTAAGTAAAGGCAACTAATTGTACAACTTTAAGGTAAATAATCTTTACTGAATTTCATCTTCTTCTTATCCTTCTTCTTTTAATTTTGTTAAGATAATGGTAGAGTAAAGTGGTGGAAGTTAAGTTAATGAATGATGATGTTGGTTGTAAAAGAGAAGAGGAGGATAGAAACAAGTAAAGGAAAAGTGGTTACAAAGAGTAGAGAGCAAGGAGAATTTAAAAAAGATTTGAGTTGCATGTCCAGGTTTGGAAATTTATTCTTCATGCATGTGTGTGGATATCAATGTTTATTCTTGGATTACTTAATTTTGATGGTAATTTATTAGTTTATTTAGGGTTAATGAGAGATTTAAATAGGAAAATCATGTTTTTGAATGTTGAGAAAAAACTGGGTGTGGTTCTTGTGTACCAGCCTGCTTGTTTTATCCATATCTGGATTTGTAGACCTCGGATTGAGGTAATTCAAAATTTTAGATAAACTAGATTCAATGATCTACAATTCATTAGACGAAGTCGTGGCTTGATTCTGTTGTTAAGGAACTCATAAAAGTCGTACAAGTGAACTATTTGTGTGTATAGGCAGTTTTGAACAGTTACCAATGTTTTAACCATAACTCCTTATATTTAAGTAATAATTGAGTGAGGTTTGATTCTATGTAAACTTTGATATAATGATTAACAATTTTATAGAAGATACCTAGGGCTAAATATGTTTGTATACTATCCAAATATTCACTTGAAGTTGTAGTGACCTATTATTCTTGGTTCTGGAACAGATTTTAGAAAATATGATATATCTCCTTGTATAGTGAACAAAATACTATGAGGTTAAATTCTAGGAACAATAGACTTCTAAAACTATATATACTTTTCATGAAGAAAGTAAAGCCTAAATCTTTCCTTAAGCTTGTCTAATTTTAGCTTAATTTCAAACCTATACACAACATTGTTAATATGAACAATAATTAATAAAGTGTAAAATCAATTTTGCATGTGTTTTATTTTGCATGAATATGATGATATTGATTGTGTTATTATAATATTTGGTTTATGGAAGAGTTGAATCGAAAGCATGCAAATCAAAGTTGAAAGAAGAAAAGTTAATGAATTTGAAATTTTGGGTTAAGTTTCTATGAACCAGTTTTGGAATTTTATGGATATCTTGAGTTTTATAGCTCCAATTTGGGAAATTCCAATTGCTAATTAAACTTAAGACATGGATTCATAGTTTTGTAGAAGAAACCTAAATGTGATTCTATCCCTAAGTATTTTTTATTTTTATTTGAAATTTATAGTGAGATGATATCTAGTTGTAGATAGCAGGTTCCAGTATTTTTTAAATAATGTTTGATAGAGAAGTCTAAATCCTATGAGGAAACATCCTGGATAAAATAGACTTATAGGAGAACAATTTTTGTGGAGGATTGTTGGCTAAAATCTGTACAAATTTTCTTCTATGAATTTTCTAATTAGTAACTAAAACTGATTTTGTTATTGTGAAATGTTGTCTAGTGTTAACGAACAGCTTGTAGTATTTTTCTTATAACTCATGATAGAAAACTCAAAATGCTATGGGACAAAATTTCGGTTAAAATATACTTATAGGAGTACAACTCTTATGAATAAATGTTAGTTCAATTCTGTACTTATTTTGTTCCTCGAATTTTTCAATATGGTCACACAAACTATTTAAAAAAATGCACTCTTGGACAGTCTATAATGTTTGGGTTATAACTCCTAATTTAATGGTCCTATTTGATTGGTATTTGAAGTATGAGAAACTAGTGATATAAAAGATTATTATTTAAAAGTCCAATTTGGTTAATTCAGCCATTTAGCATGGCAAAATTAAAATGTTAAACAGAACTGAAAATCTGTCTATCTTATTCACTATAACATAATTCTTTGATGTATAAATGTACTACATGTAATAATAATAATGTGATATTTTATAGTAATTTGATCATAAAATGATGACATTTCTGGTTGTATAATTATACGTAATAATAGTGGTATTGTAAATTTATACATGACTATGGTGTTAGATGATATATGTATACGACAAAAAGGTACGATAATAATATAAACTAAAGCTATAAGAGTATAAAAGTTTAGGAAATATAGTATGCAACAAAACCATGAACTAGCATATGGATAATTACTTATTTTAATGAATATGATTATGCTTATACGCTTATGTCTACTGAATAATATGTTAAGGTAAACGATTATAGTATTATATAATTACAGTTGCTTGATTTGATACCTGAGTGTGATTGTATGTGTGTGTGTGTGTGTGTGTGTGTATATATATAGTCATACATGTGTACGCATATAGGTTAACCTGTTGTGAACATGATCATACACATCATTGATTAAGGGAACCCAATAGAGCATGATGTTATGTATCATCATATTATATATGTAAAATAGCTACCTGATTTGAAGGGATTACAAGTACAAAATAGTAATACTTAATTGTGCTTAAGATAACATGTTTATAGAAAATTTATACATTTATATCTATGACACCATGCTCGTATATATACATGAATATATATGTATGAACATCAATATGTATATGATGAGAAAAGAGCAAAGTACAGAATAGCAATACTGAATTGTGCATATGATCACATGTTTATAGAAAGTTATACATAAGCATGTATATGATTACCTTGTACATAGTTATATAAGAGTATACATGTATATGAATGAATAAAGAAAAGATAATGTAAAGAGATTTTACTGCCTGCGTTGAGTCTAGGAAGTGGATAGATAGGCATGCCTATAAGGGTACCTTGCAGCTGCGATAGTTTCAACCCCGTTTGGGTGACTAAACAGACCTGGTCCCATTTGGATCAGTGGTGCCTTCGGGTGACCTATTATCTCCTTGGTGCCTTCGAGTGATCAATTATCTCCTTGGTGCCATCGGGTGACCTAGTACCTTCGGGTACCACCGTATTATCCGTTATCCACCTCTTTAGAGTAGTGCAGGCTTTATACCAACGTTAAGAAAAGTTGATTTAAAGTTTTATGAAGCATGACAATTCCTTAATTGACTTTATAATATATATATATATATATATATATATATATATATATATATATATATATATATATATATATATATATATATTACGTATGAAATTCCTTTTCATCACATATGGAAATTATGATATTAAAAGAGTTTGCAATGTACACTTATGCATAATTATTGCATATAAAAATTGTATGTACAGAGTTATATGAATAAACTAGTGCATTACTAATATCTAGCTAAATGATTTGTATGATACATCATATATGCAAGCTATGAAAATGTATTGCCAATATAAGTGTTTTCTTTACAATGGAATATAAGAATTATGCTTAGGTATTCATGTTGGTGACAGCCTTTCAATTAATACATTGGGTTATGTGTTTTTCTTATAACTACTCGTTCTTGCTTTCTATTGGGAAATGATTTACAATGCCTTGTATGCAAATATAAAATATTTATGGATCTATAAGTGATAAACTCAATATGATACTAGTATTTGAGATGGAAGTAAGTTAGTAATTCAATGTATGCATTCGTACAATAAATGTCATAATTACGTTTTGGATCAATAAATGAAGAACTTGCTTTGTACTAATGCTCTATCTTTCTCATGAAGATACATATATAATCTTGTTGAACATATGCTTAAATTTGAATATGTTTATTCCTAGAATATGTCAAGGTGTGTGGTATGAGGACTCTTGTTCATTTCTTTTATTAAACTAGTATCTTTTACATTTAAGTAGAAGGTATGTTAGTAGTTCATGATGTATGCTTGTTGGCGACCACTGTGAGTGGTCATTTGTCATTTGTCATATAGCTTAGCACGGATTCTTCATCTGTGTAGGTTGCAAGGATAGGACTTTCTCCCAGGACTGATATCTACAGCAGGTTGGCCAACACAAGTCTTAGAAGATTGATAATAGAGTCTTCTTTTTGTCCTTATATTTTTTAGTTATGGAAACTTTAATTATGTTTGAAATTTTGTAATTACTATAGATGTTTTGTATAAGTAATATTTGATGATAATGAGATACTCCTGTAAGTAAAGCTTCTAATAGTTAACTTTTAGATATCTGTTTAATACAATAACAGATGCAATGTTATGATAAGCATGCTTAATTAATACTAAATAAAGTGATATGTACAGATTATAGGATAAGGGTGCTACAAGTATGACCCATCTATCGGATGTGCTCGCATGGAAATACTTCAATGACACACATACTGAGTTTGCAGTAGAAAGTCGAAATGTCAGGTTGGGATTATCCACAGATGGGTTTCAACCTTTTTGTCAATCGGGGCAACAATATTCCTCATGGCCAATCATAATTACTCCTTATAATTTACCTCCATGGATGTGTATGGATAAGGCATACATGTTCTTGACACTAATTATGCCAAGACCTAAAACTCCAAAGCATAAAATTTATGTATTCTTGCAACCATTGATATCTAAATTGAATCATTTGTGGGAATTTGATGTTGAAACATACGATGTGTCCCTTAAACAAAATTTTCAGATGAAAGCAGCATTGATGTGGACTATTAGTGATTTTCCTGCCTATCCTATGTTGTCTAGATGGAACACAGTAGGGCAATTAGCTTGCCCTTACTGTGGCAATGATTCTGATACATTTCATATTCCCAACGAGGGTAAAACATCATAGTTTGATAACCACGGGAAATTTCTTCCTCTAGATCACCCATTTAGGCACAATAAATAAATGTTCATTAAGAATAGGATGGTACAAAAACCTCCACCCCTAACTAAATCCAGTGAAGATATATTACAGGAGATTGATGAGCTAGGACTTCTGAAAGTCACAGACCTTGAAGCTAAAGAGGTTAATAGGACCATAAGTCATAACTTCGATTGGAGAAAATGGAGTATATTTTGGGATTTTTCATATTGGAAAACTAATTTGATATGACATAATCTAAATTTCGGGAGCTCCTATCGAATAATATTTGGGAAGCTATAATAAAATTAAGTTTATTTTTCAAAAGCTTAACTTTATCTGAAATTCAAATGTCTGATATGGAAATACTAGAAATGGACATACCGGTTACCTTATGCAAGTTAGAGGGTATTTTTCCTCCCAACTTCTTTGATTGTATGAAGCATCTACCCATACATTTAATACACAAGGCTAAACTTGCAGGTCCAGTTTAATATCGATGGATGTATCCATTTGAGAGGTAGTTAAATACCCTTTTGAGCTAAAACTTACATAGATTTATATAAAATGAGTAAATATAACTATCCTATTTGTGACGTAGGATTTTGCATAACTTGAAAAAAATGTTAAAAATAAGGCTAGAGTTGAAGGCTCTATATGAAATGTGTATTTAGTAGAGGAAGCAAGTACATTTTGTTCACATTATTTTAAGTCACATATGATCACTCGGGAAAGAAAAGTTGCTCGTAATGACGATGGGGGTGTACGGATTGATGATGATGACTTATCTATTTTTACATATCATGGCCGAACACATAGACGTTTAACAAGAAGAATGTTGATAGACAAAGAAATAGAGGCTACCCATGGTTACATTTTATTGAATTGCCAAGAAATTCAACCTTTCGTGCAGTAAGTTTAAGTTATATTTGAAATTAGTTAAGTTCTTATTCTCGATGATTAGAGTTTATAGCTAAAATAATTTTTAATGTTTTTAGTGAATACGAGGACTTGTTAAGTGAGCTATTGTCGGGAAAATCACAAGATGACATCAAGAAAGAAGTGGAAAGAAACTTTTCGCTTTGGTTTGCAAATTATGTAAGTTTTTAACTTGCAATACAAGAAATATTTTAATAAAGTATTGTTAAACATACAAATTATTATATTTATTGATTAGGATTCCTTTTTTAAATTATGTAGGCTTCTGAAAATAGAATAGAAAAAAGACTCATATGTGATCTTGTGAAAGGACCTTTGCAAACTGCTAAATCATATCCAGTCTATTTCGTTAATGGATACAAATTTCATACAGAAAATTATGGGCATAGCATGGCAACAGCAAATAGCAGGGTTTGCATACAAGGGGAACTGATGGATTATTTTGGTAAAATTATTGAGATACTTGAAATTGAATACCACACATTGTCGATAAAATGTGGTGTACTTTTTATGTGTGAATGGTTTGATCCTACTCCTAATGTTGGAACAAAAGTACATAACCGATATAATCTCATTGAAATCAACCAACGGAGAAGATTTAAACAATTTAAACCGTTCGTGTTGGCAATGCAAGCGACGCAGGTGTATTATGTCCCTTATCCTAGTTTAAGATGGGATAAGTTAGATTGGTTGGCACTACAAAGTAAAACCAAGAGGTATTTTTGAAGAACAATCAAAAGGAGAAAGTAAGATAAATGAAAGTGAAGCATTTTAGGGAGAAGAACCAGGTGCCTATGAAATAAATGCATGTTTTTAGAGTGAACCTTTAAATGATCCAAATAAAGAATTTGTGGAAATTTTATCTGGAGATGATGACGAATCCATAGATAGGCCAAATTTTGAAGATGAGCTAGATTTTAATTTCGAATATTCTAAAATAGAGGATGATTTTGATGTGTAATTAAGTGATGAAAGTGATTAATTTGAGTATGTTTTATTTTATTATATCATAATCTAAATATGTTATTATTGCATCAATGAATTATTGTTATATAGGATGTAATTATATTGTTCTATTACAAGAAGAATGATCTATTTATTTGATTTTCAGGTACGAAACATGGCACCCAAAAGAAAGAACAATCGGTTGCTGCCTGGGCTCAGATTAACATCGAATAAAGATGATAGTGTACAAGTGTACCCATCTCAACCTGTAGGGTCTATAGGTTTAGGTCTGTATTCATATCTTCAACAGCCATATCAGGCATCACCTTCACCTACTACAAACCCCAATAGCTCTCATAATCTACCAAGTGATTCAACATCCAACAATCCAAATATATTAGCACACGCTACTGCTGCACTAGACTTTGGATCTATACTGACAAATGAACTGACGGTAGATGCTGAGGATAAAGAAGAAGGCTTCCAACCTGGTGCAAAGGGAGTTGATGGAAGAATTTACATTAAGATTATCAATGATATGTGAGTATTGATCTAATTTTGTATTAGAAGATAACATTTGTTTATATATGTTGTTATGGATATCTAATTTAAAATTGATCTAATTCTGTTCATATTAATAGGTTTATTTCATCAGGTATTTGCTCATGAAAAATTAGATCCAAGTGCAAATAGAGGATAGAAATTGAGGATTATGTATGAAAGAATCTCTCTCTGCAGACAAGAGATTGTTACTATCAAGAATTTAAGGTAAAAAAAATTGCATTATTTGTGATGAAATTGCTAATTTCATAGATTAATGACATATCTATTATATTTTACATTAATTAAATTATGTTCTTTTTTAGAAATAATTTTTTTTGGGATTCAAAATTTAATGGTGTCATTTATTAAGTTTGGGAAAAGCATGTTCATCAATGGTATAAAGAATTTGTTGCTAAATTATACAAGAGTGGTGAACGACCTTCTTTTATTTCTGAAGAAATATGAGATTGTTGGCAGGAATACTGGGCATCACTTGAAGCAATTGCCATTTCAGGGAGAAATTCTTCAAATAGATGGGGATGTTCAGATGGAGAGAGTTTAGCGGTGCACACTGGAGGAACTTTGAGCCATCATGAGCATACAGATAAACTGGTAAGTATTTAAATTTTAGGAAATTTAGAATAATGTTTCAATGTATGAATTTAGAATAATGTTTGATACTGTTGGATAATGATGGTTTAATATATGTAAATTTCTATGTCACATGAGGTAATGATAATGTTTGATAATGTTGGACAATGATAATGTTTGATAATTTTGGACAATGATAATGTTGGATAATGATAATGTTTGATAATGTTAATGTTTGATAATGATGGTTTTTTTAGATAATTTTTTTTCATTTCACAAAAGGTAAATGTCATAAATTTAAAGAAAATTCTGCTGAATTTTTTATAAATTTTAGTTTAATTAGTTATGCAGGAAAAGTCCTTGGGTAAGAGGCCAACATATCTTGAAGTTTTTATGTACATCCATACAAAAAAGCATGATAGTCAGACATTTGTTAATGTCCGTTGCAGACAACTCCATGTATGTTAAATTTATATTTGTATACTAATTATTTAATGAAAAATAGTTAATTCATTGTAACTATTGTAATTATAGGAGCACTTACAAGAGACTCTCACTCAATAGGGATAAAACTATGAAAATGTGGATGAGAGTCAGATATTTCTTGATGTAGTTTGTGGTAAGAATAACCGAGGAAGAATTTTTGGCTTAGGATCTATTGCAAATACATCCCATTCGCATTCCTTTGCATCATCCACAATTCCTTGTAGTAGGAGTTCTGGGAGAGTCATTCAGCTTGAGAATACTGTCAGCATGTTGCTCGATATTGTAATCCAACTAAAGAATGAGATGAAAGAGATGAAAAACAAGGACAACATCTCTCAACAGCCAAATCGTCCTTCTTCACCAACTATATAGTTTATATTTATAATATTTAGGTATTGGTACTCATTTTGAGTTGTGTATCTATATGTTGGTTTCTATGGATTCTACTGCATTATTTAGATATTGATACTGAGTTTATGTTATATTTATATGGATTCTTATTTAGATTATGGATTATACTATGTTATAATCAAGTTAATTGCATTATATTTTTTTTATGACTAATCAATTTAGATTGAAATTAAAAATCTTATTCAAATCCTCAAAATTTTGATGATTTCAATAGCTAAATTTAGTAACGACAATTATCGATAGAAATTTATGTATCATTGAAATTATCAATGGGAATTTATGTATCATTGCGAATTTTGACTTTTGGTTGCTAAAATTAGCAACGGAATTGACTTTCTCATTGCTAATTTTAGCAACGGAATATGAAATTTCGTTGCTGAAGTGGCTAAAATTAGCAACAGAATTGTATTTTCTATTGCTAAATTTAGCAACGGAATTGCATTTTCCGTTGCTAAAATTTACCAATTCACAAAAAATGAGTTGGTTGAATTTAGCAACGAAAATTAACTTCCGTTGCTATTTCTTAATAGCAACTGAAAATATCAATTTTTCGTTGCTATTTTTTGTTGATAAATTGCGTTTTTCTTGTAGTGTAATATATGGCTAATTGAGATCATCAAATCATAATTATTTGGTAAAATCAAATAATAAGTGGCAATTAGTACAATAACATTGAGAATGATTTTTGTATTAAGTAAATGTATGATTTGGTTTGAATTAATCTCACTAAGAAATTGGTTTTGGCTTAGGTAAGGTCTTTCTAATTGATAAAGTTGTTAATAAATTAAATCATGTTTCTAAAAGAGCATTGTTTATTGGTTATAGATTAATTATAGTCTTACTTAATTAGCCTATTAATATATAAAGATTGGTCGAGAGCACTAAGCCGATAACTATAACCGACCCATTACATGATTTTAGAGTTATTTTTCCATATGTGATCAGTAAATTGAATTCTGTGGCCCGAATATCTTTAACTGCAATTTTCTATCAATTGATTTCATATTAATTAATTTTCTACAATTTTAATTTATTATTTTTAATTTTTGGTTGTTAAATTCTCCAATTTATTTTTATTTGTTAAAATTCTAGTTATTGCCAGTTAAATAGGTGCTAGTCTATGTGTATTCGATCCTTTCTTATCCTATTTGCAATTTATTTGGTAAGAAAAATTTAGAATTTATTTTTGGTGGCTTTGACACCCATCACATATTTTTGTTAAAGTCCTTTGAATCCTAATATTTCTCATTAATTACCTAAAAACACATAAACAACATACTAATTTAAACTAAAACATAAAATAACACAATATTAACCAAGACAGACTGCAACTGTAAAAACTAAGTAAAATAAACTCAAAATGTATTGGATTTATATATGAAAATTACAACATGTCAAGCAACTGTCTTAGACAAAAGATGTAAAAATTTCAAAGATCAATTGATATTAGGAGTGCAGACTAACCTAGATTGAGTTTAGTTTCAAACCTATCCAAACTTAGGTGTTAATTTGTGTAATTCATTGACTCTAGAAATTAGGTCATTAAAGATGAATGAAATGAATACCCACGTGAATGAAAATCCCTAGTATAGAGCAAGCTCGTTGGGATTGCTATTAAAGCCGCAGCAAAACTTTTGGAGTAGTAATCAACAAACATCTGATAGCAGGTTAAAAAAAAAATTTTGAATTAAAGAATTCCGAATTCAAGAAGCTGCAAAATACAAACAAAGTTAAAGGACGAAGTAGACATAGAGGCGATAAATAAAGGATCATTGGTGGAAATAACTCCTAAATCACAAACAAAACAATAATAAATTATTAAATGTTGCACAAATTTATCACAAAAAATATACGGGGTCAATAAGTAATTAACATGTAACAATTTATGTAAATTTTTTTATAATTTTTTTTAATTAAACCCTTTTTTATCTGAATTATAATTTAATCACTAAACTCTAAAGTTAATTCATTTACATTATTTATTTAGTTATCGTCAACTATCCTTCGTAATACCTTTAATTGTTGCTGTCAAATCTAGACTTATGAAAAATCAAAGAGGCTTCTTGTACATTCTAATTTTAGGATTAACAAAGTGCCCACTAACTTTAGGTATGCAAGTGATTTCAACATAGTGGTGATGGCGGGGGCTCGTCGTGCATGTATAGTCTTTTTAAATATTGAATTATTATTGAAAGCATCACATCACGTCCACCAAAAAGCAAAATATTAATTGCTTTTGGACCAATAACCAATTGACTTTCTTGGGACATTTTTGCTGTGCAATGAGTGCATAACTTAGTGAAAGAGAATGGAGATAGACCCGAGGGACCAATTTCGCACCCTTTTTCACCAAATTATTTTTCTTTTTTATTCTCTCTTTTAGTTTTATAAAATTCGATTTATAGCATCATTTCATTTCTTAAGTGATTTATTACCAAGTCCTTTCTAATATAATGGAATCATTTTGGGGATAGGCGTGCAATAGAATGAGCACTATAGTTCAAACTTCAAAGAAATGAATCATTTCCATTTTGATAACCTCCAACAAACAATTTAGCCTAGCTGGTGTGTGGTGTCGTGTCCCCTAGTTATTGTCGGTATGCAGCCACATAAGTACAAACACAAATCAGAACCATCAAATTATAATTGAAAAATATAAAAAAAAATGCGGTAATATATGTCCCTCTAAACTGACACTAAATTGTAAAAAGTGGTCCCCAAAATTAGTATTGTTACAATTTAACACCTAAAGTTATTAAAAGCAAAAATTTAAAAATAAATTTGACTGTTATTATCCAAAAAATGTAATTGTTATTTGAGAAATTAATGTTATACTGCTTAATCTAACTAAATGTAAAATTAATTGAACTAAAAAAATTAAACAATAAACTAATTACAAAAACGCAACTCAAGAAAATTAATCAAAGATAAAAGCTTTGCTAACTGAGCATGGACCATTAACCAATCCATTAGAAAAAAAATCATTAAACGTTAATCAATCAATTATATTCAGTTAACTACTCCATAAATTTCAATTTTTTTGCTTTGATTAACTAATAGTTTTTGATTAACCATTAAAATTTATAGTATACAATTATAAAAGATTAGATAAAATTCAATTTAATTTCAAATTTACAAAGTAATTCAAAATAAAAATTACAAAACAAAAATAATATACTTGATAGAGTTTGGATACGCCGATGACTCTACAATAATTATCCTATTTAGTTTCAGATAATTGACTCCTAATTAAAATAGGAATAAGAGTTAAACAAAGGTTTTAACTCTTAATAACCTCTATAAATAGAGGTTTAGAAAACTTAAGTGAGGTAACATTGTACACACTCTCTGCAAAATTATTGTTCTCCATTCATCTTTCTTAATATCTCTCCATTTAGAAAACTTTTTAATTTTTTGGTCATTTTTTTAGGACCAAAAATTATATTTTTAAAATTTTTCAAATAAAAATTATTATAAAAATTGATGACAATTTTTTTTTAGATATTACACCTTCTTAAATTTTCAAATATGTTTGAAAATTATCTTCTATGGATTTGTCCTTATTTTTTACAGAAATGAAATTCAATCATTTATGTTTGTACATAAGTGTACTTGCTATTTATTTTTTGTTTTATATAATAGATATGGTGATGATAAGGACTCTCTATTGTCCATGGATTCCTCATGAAATTGCTAAAGCCAATGCAAAAGGTTAGCAGTGTAAGGATGAATAAAAAGGCTGGAGCTGATTATATAAATGCAACAGTGCATCATATAATATACATGCATAAACAAATACAAGAGTACATTTGGATAGGTGGCCTAAATAGAGGATATAATGATAGGACATTGATTAAAGTGATGAAAAACTCTCTTGGTCATCATCCAAATCTAAGAAACTTGATGGTTGATGCATGGAAATTATATAAGATCAATTATCCATTTTTTTGCTCAAGGTATCCAAGAGAGGAGTGTTAAGAAGCAACACTAAATCAAAGATGGTTTTTAGGAGTGGACATATTGTGTATCATCCATAGTTACATGATTGAGTTCATGGTATTCCTTATCAGTTATATAGGATGGTCAAAGATTCATTTACAGTTACGAGGCTAGTTCTAAGACATACTAATCTCCTTGAGTAGTTGACATGAGTGTCATATTTAATTTATTATTGAATAGAAGATTTTTGAGATAAGATTTATGTTTCCTATTATCATTATTTCTAGACAAGTGTGTCTTATTTTAAATGTTTCTTCCTTTTCAAGATTGTTATCATGATTATGCATATTGAAATTAGATAAAACATCACACAAGTAAGAAAAAATGTTCATATTATTAATATAATCAAAAGAGAAATTATTCTCATAAAAAGTTATGGAATATAAACAATATGAGTGAAAGTATCATCTTTTTCAGTCTTTGTAACAGTAGGTGCCTCTCTAGCTTTTGGGTTCAGCTTGGGTGGGCCTTCATCTTCAATCTTCTCTTTGGCTTTCTTTTGAATAGCATGCAGTTTCTTAGTAATGATCTCTTTAGGCACTTCTTTATCCCATGTTGAGTGATGCAAAAGAATCTCTTTATTCCAAAAATCCTCGACAAGCTTGATAATCGCTTATTCCTAATCAAAGACATCATTAAATAGTTCAAAACAAAGAATGACCTTATCTCCCACCAACTGAGGCTCGTTCTCTCTACAATAAAGTAAGATCCCAGAAGCTGGCATAATGTTTTTGGAAATATGAGGAATCTTTTTTTTGATGTCCTTTCCTTTTCCCTTTAGAAATGAACCTGTGTAATCTAACCTTTTCATTTCCTTCTGCCCCCATGATGGAAAGGGCATTTCAAGGTCCTTGAGAATTCTTTCCTAAACTAGCTCCAAGCAAGAAATGCATCTTCTTTACCATGTTAATCACTTGTGGGATATCTGAAAAACCACCTTCACTCTCTTTATCATTGATTATAGACATATAGAACCCACTCAAATGTTGTTTGGCTATTTCTAGCCAAGATATTGGTTTATATCTTGTGGCTTTAATGGTGACCACCTGACCATCATGAGGTATCTTGATCATTTGATGTAGCATAAAGAGAACTCCACCTAACTTATGAAGCCATAATACCAAAAAGTTGGCAGGAATATGTAACACCATAAACTTGTCTTCAGTTTTTGCTGGCCTTATCTTTACTACTGCTTTAAAAGTTCCAATAGCTTACCTTTTAGAGTTATCATAAGTAGAAATGGTCAAGTCTGACTTTTTCAACATGCTCTTATTCAAACTAAAAGTAGGGATTACAACCAAAGGACACACATTGATCTAGGATCTATTGTCTACCATTACATATGTTTTGTGCTTACCATTTACTTACGCTTTAATATAGAGAGGACAACTGTGGTTTCTACCTTCAATAGGCAAATTGGCATTATAATACACAACATTTTCTCTCGTTCCTACCTTAACCAAATCTAATAATTTTGATGGTAAAATAGTGGTGAAAATAGTAGACTCGCTTCATGCCTCCACCAATTTTTGCCCATGTAGTGGAGATTGTCTTAATAAATGCCAAATGGAAATCTCAACCTATTTCTTCTTTAACTACTTATGATATGTTTCTCCTCGCTCTCTTTCTCTGTAGGCACTATAGCATGAAAATAATACCTAATTCAAGGGGATTTTAGCATCCACAATATTTCCTAAACCTAGTGATATAAATTAGTGAAATGATTTTTCCAAGTTAGGATTTTTTCTCTCTCTAAGCCGCCACTCTCAAGGGAAAAAGACTCTTCCTTTTTCTCTTTGATTTTGGGCAGCCATTGGTGAACCTTGGAAAGAACAAGATCAAGTCTTATGTCTTTAGTTTAATAACCATTGCTAAATACTCAAAGATTAGAGCTAGCACTCTAGTTTTAAGCCTTCCTTATAAGTGTGTGTGTGAGCATAGAGAGGAGTTGCGTAAAGGCAGCTCCTTGGCATTGGTGTTCCAGATATAAAGTATATAAGTTCATCTTATATATTTACAATTGCAAAAGTCAAGTTTTAAAGAGCATCCAAGCTTGTAAGTTTTTAAAACCCTAAAATTGCATGTTTCGATTCTATGTCATATATTGCATGGCATGAATGATCAATATTTTTTATTTTTCCGCTACATAATCTTCATGTATATGCCATGTGATATCCCATCAGTGGTATCAGAGCCTAAACATGCTTATTTTAGTGCTTTGGATGCATGATATCTTGATTAAAAATCGTTCGTTTAAAAACATGCAATGCTGAAATTTTCTGTTTTGAGTTTTTTGCAATGTTTTAGTGTAAAAACAATTTTAAATGATTAGTTAGGTATTATAATTATTATGACATGTTAATATACTGTCCTAAGATGTTATTAGAGCTTTTCATGGTCGGATTTAATTATAAATACCTGATGGTACATATTAATCTTGAAACTAGGTGCTAGTTTGCATGATATGTGTTTGTTTAACAACTAGTTTTCAAAATTAAATGTATAAACGTGTTTGGCATGTTTGTAAGTGATTTTTAAAGATTAATAATAGGTCTAGACATATTTTAAAATTTGTTTTAATTCTATTCCATGAAAATTTAATTGATTAATTTTAAAATCACTTAAAACTATGACTTATTCGTGTTTGTTGCATGTTTAATCAACATTGTTTGTTTTATTTTGATTAAAATAAAAAAAAAACAAATTTAGATCAGATCTAAATAGAACCTTAAATCAATTTTTATGACCTTATTTAAATTATTAAATGGCTCATAAAATCGTTTTAAGTGTTTGTGCATTTTTGTGGCATTATATGAGCATTAAACAACTAGTTTCAATGTTGTTTGTTTGTTTTTAAATGAATGCCATGTATGATATATGTTCTTCATGATTTTATATTTTAATTCATGTTGGAACATATTATATGTATTTTTAATGTTTATGGGATGTATGACATAAAATTAAAAAAATGGCAAAATTGAAAATTATACTAGAGTTGATTTATGGCACAAATCTAACTAGTTTGTGTTTTGGGCTTTTAAGAGAACTTATTCAATAAGAAAATTTAGTCCATTAGGCTTCGGTCCAAGCCCATCATGGGGTATTCTCTTAAAATTTCAAGTACACAATTTCCATTAATGGGCTTGGCTAAATTAATTAAAATTATACTTTGTTTTATCCATGAATGTTATGTATATTTATTTGCTTGTTTTGTGTGATGAACGGATATGCATGGTGCATTCATGGTCTCTAGGTTTTTATGTTTAAATATGGCCTATGTGCCATTATTTATTATTGTAAAATTTTCATTTATTTCTTAGTATAGAATTTATTTGAAGACTTTGTTAATCAAGACGAAGCCTACCGAAGTGGAGAAGCCCAACTCGAAGATTCTTATGTAATAGTATATAATCTTAGTTGTAGATTTTTGGGCCCATGTTTGTCATGCTTTACTTTATGCAATTATATATATATACATGCTATGAATGGATGACAAAGTGTATTCCATGTAAGCCTTAATAAAATGAATCCCTAAAATAGTAAGTCACAAAGTTGCTTTCCTAATTCGAAACATGTCAAGGCATGGGTTGTGAATATAGATGCGCCCGATTATCTTTGTGAGGCATGGGTTGTGAATATAGGTTGGACTTAACATGGAAAAGGATGCCCGAACCTAGGCAACTAATAAATGGATTTGTGCTATAATATCTTAAGATGTTAGCCCATTTGATCCAAGAATCTTGTACGAGACATGATTGGAGTTTTTTTACCTAAGTAACTTTACTTGTTAGTTGTAAAAGCTCAGCTTGACTAATAAGCTATTGTGAAAAGTGGATCTTGGCCCACATTAAATCACTAACGTGAATTATTTAAAGGGATATTAATTCGGTTTGTGGGATTATAAATAAGACCTCATTTAATCTTGCTAAGTTTTTATTGTAGATTAAAAATGGCTTCTTCAAACAACAACTTTTTATTGCGACCGATCTTGGAAAAGGACAAACTGAATGGCACCAATTTCATAGACTGGTCTCGAAATTTAAGAATTGTTCTTAAGCAAGAGAAGAAGTCATATGTTTTGGATGCATCTTTGCCTGAAGAACCTACTAGGAATGCCTCTGCAGTTCAAAAGGAAACTTTTGAGACCAAAAAGAGTGACTCTAATGATGTGACCTATCTGATGCTGGCCACTATGATGCCTGACTTGCAAAAGCAATTCATGGACTAAGAGGCTTATGTGATCATGGTGCACCTCAAGAAGATGTTCCAAGAGCAAGCTCATCATGAGAGATTCCTGATAACAAAGGCCTTAATTTCTTTTAAGATAATTGCGGGTACTCTTGTTAGTACTCATGTACTCAAGATGAAAGGGTATCTTGATACTCTTGAGAAGCTTGAGGTATAAGTTTCGAAGGAATTGGCCATTGACTTGATCTTAGGTTCATTGACTGATGATTATGATCCCTTTGTTATGAATTATAACATGCATGCAATGAACAAGATAGTCACCAAGCTTTATGGGATGCTTAAGAATGCTGAAGAGAACATTCGAAAGACCAATCCCGTACTTATGCTTCAAGGGAGCATTAAGAAGGGACCCACTAAGGGAAAGGAAAAGTGAAAGGCAAAATCCAAGTATGACCTAGCTCGGTTCAAGTCAAATGGGAGTGCACCTCAGGCCCAACCCAAGCCCAAGATGCAAAAGCTCAAGGAGAGCAAGAGCACATGCTTCCATTGTAACAAGTTAGGGCATTGGAGGAAGAATTGCACTCTCTTCAAGGAAGAAAAAAAGAAGAATGGAGCCAAGGCATCCAGTTCTGGTATTTTTTTGTTGAAATTAACCTTCTATTTCTATAACTTGGGTATTGGATATCGGTTATGGTTCTCACATTTGTTTAAATGTGCAGGGGTTAAGAAATAGGCGATTGCTTGGGAAGAATGAAGTGGACCTCCATGTGGGGAATGGAGCATGAGTTGCTGCCATGGAGATAGTCGACTATCAACTCACTTTACCTTTCGAAATTTGTTTAGATTTAAAAAATTATTATTATGTGCCTACTATGAGCAGAAATATTATTTCAGTTTCTTGTTCGGATATGGATGGATTTGATTTTGTTATTAATAATTGTGATATTCATATTCATCGCCAAGGCATTTCATATGGCAATGCCATGTTACAAAATGACCTTTATATCCTTGATTCACAAAAAAAAAAGAGTCCATATACAACATTAATACAAAGAGGGTTAAATCAAATGAATTGAACCCTACTTACTTCTGGCATTGTCATTTAGGGCATGCAAACGAAAAATGCATTTCAAGATTCCATAAATCTGGAGTGCTTGGGTCATTCAACTTAGAATCTTATGACACACGCGAGCCATGTTTACATGGAAAGATGACAAATAGTCCTTTTAACAAGAAAGGTGAGAGGACTTGTGACTTATTAGAACTAATACATACCGATGTATGTGGATCATTAAGTACACAAGCTAGAGGTGGTTTTAGTTACTTCGTGATGTTCATAGATGACTTCAGTAGATATGGCTACATCTATCTAATGAATCACAAATTTGAATCTTTTGAGAAATTCAAAGAGTTTAAGAACGAAGTAGAAAACCAACTTGGCAAAAGTATAAAAGCTATTCGATCAGATCAAGGTGGCGAATACTTAAGCCAAGAGTTTGACAGTCATCTGAAGGAGTGTGGAATTATTTCATAACTCAATCCTCCTGGAACACCAAAATGGAATGGTGTGTCTGAATGGAGAAATCAAACTCTATTGGACATGGTTCGATTGATGATGAACCAAGCTAATCTTTCTGTCTCCTTTTTGGGTTATGCATTAGAAACTACTGCGTTTCTACTGAACTATACTCCAACTAAAGCAGTTGAAAAGACATCATATGAGGTATGGACTGGGAAAGAACCTAATATGTCATTTCTAAGGACTTGGGGCTATAAAGCACATGTTAAGAAATTAACATCTGATAAACTAGAGTCCAAATCCACTGTCTACTTATTTATGGGTTATCCCAAAGAAACAAAGGGATACTGCTTTACTCACAAGCTGAGAACAAAGTATTTGTTGCTCGCAAGGCTATTTTCTTGGAAAAGGAATTCCTTCTCAAGCAAGACAGTGGGAGTAAAGTAGAACTTGGGGAAAATTTAAGTGCCACAAACTCCTATAGAGGATGAGTTGGAAATGGGATCAAGTTCACAACCAGTTATGGAACAAGAACCCATTACACAAGAACCTAGAAGGTTCGGTAGGGTACATCAGGAGATTAAGAGATATGGATTTCTAATCACCGACAGTGACATTATTGAGTTAGTGAATCGTAAGGATCCAACTACCTATCGAGAAGCTATTGAGAGCCCTGACTCAAAATATTAGCTTGAAGTAATGAAATTCAAGATGCAATCAATGTACGATAAACTAGGTTTGGACCTATGTTGATCTACCGGAAGGTGCTAAGGTAATTGAATGCAAGTGGCTATTTAAACTCAAAGCTGACAAGACCTATAAAGGTATACTAGTAGCAAAAGGTTTTCGACAAACTCATGGTGTAGACTATGATGAGACCTTTTCTCCTGTAGTCATGCTCAAGTCCATTAGGATCTTGCTTGCCATAGCTGCATATCATGATTATGAGATATGGCAAATGGATGCCAAAACTGCTTTCCTCAATGAAAATTTACTTGAGGATGTGTATATGACACAGCCTGAGGGTTTTGTTAATCCCAAGCATCCTAAGAAGGTTTGCAAGCTTCAAAAATCCATTTATGGATTAAAGCAAGCATCCCGAAGTTGGAATCTTCATTTTGATGAAGCGATCAAGAATTTTGACTTTGTCAAGAATGAAGATGAGCCTTATGTGTACAAGAAGGTGAGTGGGAGCATAATAGTATTTCTGGTCCTATATGTGGATGACATCCTTCTCATTGGGAATGACATTCCAACATTACAAAAGGTTAAGCAATGGTTGGGGAAGTGTTTCTCAATGAAAGACTTAGGTGAAGCCGAGACAATATTTGGTATTCGGATCTATAGAGATAGATCGAATCGACTTTTGGGACTAAGTCAAGAAAAGTACATAGAAAAAGTACTAAAGCATTTTAGTATGGGAGAAGCAAAGAAAGGGTACATACCTTTGGCTTTGGGAGTTCCTTTGACTAAAGAACAATGTCTTAAAACTAAGAGGGACAACATGAGTAGAATCCTATATGCATTTGTTATTGGATCTATCATGTATGCTATGTTATATACTAGGTTAGATGTTGCTCATGCACTGAGTATTACCAGTAGGCTTCAGCAAAACCTTGGTGAAAAGCATTGGTCTGCTGTAAAGGGGATTCTAAAGTACCTGCGAAGGACAAAGGATCCCTTCTTGGTGTATGGAGGTTAAGAAGAGCTCATCATACAAGGTTATGCCGATGTTGCTTTTCAAACCAGCACTCAAGACTCAAGATTACAATCTAGATTTGTTTTTATTTTGAACGGTGGTGTTATCAGTTGGAGAAGCTCAAAGCAAGAGATCGTTGCCGACTCAACCACAGAATCTGAGTATATTGTAGTAAGTGAGGCTACAAAAGAGGCTGTTTGGATTAGAAATTTCATTTTTGGATTAAGAGTGGTCCCAAGCATCCAAGATCCATAAATATGTTTTGTGACAATAATGGGGCCATCGTACATGAAAAGGAGCCTCGATCACACCAGAAATCAAAACACATACTTAGAAGGCATCACCTGATTAGAGAAATCATTGATCGTGGGGATGTCAAGATTAGCAAGATAGCAAGTGAAAATAATGTAGTAGATCCATTGATGAAATAGTTGCGTCCAAATCTACGCGAAGCTCATTTTAGAGCATTCGATTTGAGGGCTATGCTCAATTGGGACTAGTGCTAGTGGGAGATTGTTAGTGTAAGCCCTAGTCCCAATGCATTGTTATAAAACTCTTAAATTAATATATGAGACATTTGTTTTATCTATTGTATTCCTATGCATATCAATTGATAGAACTATCCAAGAATGTTGTTTCAGTTTAAGTTATCATGCGTGAGGCACATGGTTGTAATACCTTGAAACAATTGAGACTTCATTCTAAATATCCATAGTCAGACATTGTTATGGGAATAACAAATGAATTAAGACTAGTATGCTCTCTCTGATAAGATGAGTTCTATCTTATGGATCATAAGGACAAGCGTGTCAATTAGAGATCATAGATACATGTTTAGAACATGATATCCGGATTCGATCCGTTCATGAGATCACTGCATGGTACTAGTCATAAGTATTTCTCATGTGCAAGTTTTGCATTGGATTTCTTCGACCTAAAATCTCATGAATTACTGTGTACTTTGACATACACCTAACATACTTGTAACAGGGTGACAAGTATGGGTATGCACTAATTCATATTAGAGAGTATGAGAGAAGTAAAGGGATTACCCCTCTCAATAAAAGAGAAAATATCATCGACCACTTGATCAGTGAATTGAAAAGTGTATGGCCATACCGAGATGAAATAAAGAGTAATTATTATTTATCTGAGAGTTCAGTGTCATTGGAATATCAAAAAAGGAATTAGTATATATAAGGATGACTAGTTCCATGCCTTATATTAATTCTGATATTTAAGGGTAAGGGGCTATGCAAAATTGCATAAGGTCACTAAATGCCATTTGCATTTTCATTTAATTTGGAATGCTATAATATCTTGCTAGAGAATATATATAGCCTTTGGATTAATTTATTAATTCATTGCCAATATTAAATGGACCTATAGGATCGCACACAAATCATTGAGCTTAAAATATTTAAATAGTGTATTGGGCATTAATTTGGGCTTTTAATTAAAGTCAAATTAATGCATGTAATGGGTATTAAAATGCTAATTGGACCTTGGTCCATGAGAGAGAAATTTGGCCCACAAGGTTTAATTTCAATTAATTAATTATCTTGGATTAATTAAGTTAATTGAGCATTAAATCCTAACAGCATTTGAATCAAAATAAAACACTTAAATGGGAGAGGGAGTGGCCAAAATTCCAAGATAAAATCATAGTGAATTTCGGCACATGTTGTATCCTAAACAAGTGATGCATTTTGATTAAATGTCTTATGCCATTTTAAAATAATTTGAATTTAAAACCTAAAAAGAATTTGAATTAATTTGAATCACTTAATTAGGAAGTGATGGAGGATAAAAATACTACCTAATTCAAGGGGATTTTGGCATCCACAATATTTCCTAAACCTAGTGATATAAATTAATGAAATGATTTTTCCAAGTTAGGTTTTTTTCTCTCTCTAAGCTGCCACTCTCAAGGGAAAAAGACTCTTCCTTTTTCTCTTGGATTTTGGGCAGCCATTGGTGAACCTTAGAAAGAACAAGATCAGGTCTTGTTTCTTTAGTTTAATACCCATTGCTACATACTCAAAGATTAGAGCTAGCACTCTAGTTTTAAGCCTTCCTTGTAAGTGTGTGTGTGAACATAGAGAGGAGTGGCGTAAAGGCAGCTCCTTGGCATTGGTGTTCTAGATTTGAAGTATATAAGTTCATCTTATATATTTACAATTGCAAAAGTCAAGTTTTGAAGAGCATCCAAGCTTGTAAGTTTTTAAAATCCTAAAATTGCATGTTCGATTTTATGTCGTATATTGCGTGGCATGAATGATCAATATTTTTAATTTTTCCGCTACATAATCTTCATGTATATTCCATGTGATATCCCATCATAGCAGGAGCTGGTTGCTTCTCAATTTTAGATTCTACCCTTTCACTTCTAGTGATCACCTTCATTTTCCTTTTTTTTTATCTTTACTTTATTTTCACTAGCTAAACTCCATATATCAATAGGCACCATTGCCCCCTATCTTCACTCTTAGTAGGGAAATCCCAACACTCAATCATTGAAATTGGTCGATTTTCTTCACTTGGCTTTGTTCCTTTGGAGGGTGGAATGAGTAACTGTTAGAGAGTATGCCCTAGAGCCCAAGTAAAAGGGATGTATTTCATATGTATTAATTCACATTCTTAATAAAAGGTATCATTCATTTATTAATGCTATATTTAAATACATGAGTTTGTAAATCTTAAATTAATAAATGAAGTCCTAGATATTATAAACACGGTGCAAAGGCAATCATGAAAGTGTTCATGATATGAGATGTCTATTGCATGCAAATGTGTTAATATCTAAATATCCTTAGTTATAGAATTGACAAGATAGGACATTGTTAATTTGACAGACTATCACATGTTATGCTTCTTGAATGGTTTAAGTAGTGGTTCTCATAACTGTGATTATGAAAGATAATCAAAGCTAACATGTGGATGCTTGTTAGAAGAACAAGTTCATTGGAGACCTGCAAAGAGAATCCTCACATGGATATTAAATCTATGTCAGTGAGGAATCTCTTAATATTGGTTGTGTAAGTGTCCTTAGACTTCAGATCACCAAGATTATCTTAAGTAGCAAGTGATATACTTTGACTCCATAACTAATTATTTCCAACCGGGGGTGAACACAGTTAGGAGGTTGGGTATACCATGGCCTACTATAAGATAGTTGAGTAATCGATAAAGGATTCACCATCCCAGATTTATTAAGGGAAGTTATCTTGTATGATTCTATAATTGCCTTATTCAGAGAATCTCTAGCCAGAGTAATATGAAAGATGGATAGGGATCTATAAAAGGGCATTTTGGAAATAATGGTTAAATTAATAGAACATACATAATTAGATTTATATGAGTTAACATAAATCCATACTCAGAATCTAATTGAGATAAGAGTGGTGAAAGGATTAATTGCACGGTAACTGTTTTTATGGATGCGTACAATCATACCACTTGACTTTCCTGACATTTGGATAGTCATGATGCCTAGCTAGAGGCTGTTTATGATTTTTATAATAGTGTATCATAAATATCAATAAGAGATTGATGAAATGATTTAAAGAAGTTTAAATCATGAGTTTTGAATAGAACTCATAATTACATATTATACAACCAATATGGACAGGAACCCAATAGGTCACATACATATAGAGTAAAGGATAAAATAGTAAAATGACAAGGATAATAATATTTGATATTATTATAGAAAAGAGAAATGAATAACATAATGATTAATTAAAGAGTTTAATTAATTATGATCAAGTAGAAATGTTCGCATAACTTTTTAGAAATGTTTTGCAAAATAGATCTAATTGAAGTATTGTATTTTATAATTAATCATTATTGGACTATAAGTATTATAAGGCTAATATAATAATTAATAGATCCATTGGAAAAATTAAAGAGGCCCAGAGAATTGGTTTTGGCCCAGAAACCCACCAGTGGAAGGGTTTCACTCCAAAACCATATAGAAGGTCTTATAGGCCTAATTCTTTGACAAAAATAAATTAAAAATTTTTCATAAGTGTTATGGAGCCTACATATTTAATTTGGATTGATTTGAAATTAATTTGGATGATTAAATCCAAGTGTATGCACAAAGGACCTTGTTTATAGGTTTTGTGCATAGTCCTTTACGAAAGGACTTAAATTGGATTTAATTGAGCCCAAATAAATTATTAATAATTTCAGAAGCCTATTTAATATTTCTCCAGATATTTTAAAGAGCCCAATCCCATTATGAATTTGGATTTTTAACTTAGTTATAAAAATCCAAGTGAAGGGGATTTAGGGTTAAGTGAACATTAAGAGAAAAGAAAATTCTCTCTCATTCTCTAACCTTAGCCGCCACTCCCTCACTAGCATCAAGGGGAATTCAGCCAAGCCTTATGATTCCATCATTATTTGGTTCATTTGATCCTTCTCTAGTGTGGATTATAATTGGAGGTGCTCTATTTTGGACACTATGATTTGCGACAATTCGGTGAGAAAGAAAAATAACTGTTCAACAAAAATCAAAGATGATTATTCTTATTCTCATTAATATTCATATTGCAAATTCATGGCAAGATCAGATATATTGGTTAAAAATTTTAAATTTCGCTTATACATGTGATGTATGTAACCGATTAATTCCCAATATGGTATCAGAGCCAGGTTTTGCCATGAATCTACAATTCTATATTTTTGGCGAAATAGTTATTATTTTTGAGTTATGTATTTCATGTACTTTAAAATATTAGATTTGATTGTTCATGAATGAGAAATATTGATTTCTGGATGTATATGATCAAATATATAAAATGAAAAAATAAAATGATTCTTTTGAGAAAAGAATCATTGTTTTTGGCTGAATGAGTTTTATTTTTAAATAAAGTTTAGGGGCTATTCTAAATTAAATTTATATTGATCCACTCAAAAATTATTTTGATGATAATTTATGTGTTTAATATGTAATATTAAGCTATAGGATCAAACAAAATTAAAATCGAACAAGTTTTGCATGAAAACTAATTTAATCAAAAAGTTCGATAAATTGGTGTTCTTGGTGTGTTCTTGGTAAGTTCATATTTAGAACGATTTTTAATCTTCTAAATTTGATATATCTGATATATTAATGTATTTTTAATTAATTGGATTAATTAAAATGGGCCTTGAATTAATTGGATTAATTTTAATTCATTAATTAATGGGCTTAATTATATTTACGGGTTTGGTTTAAATTAGTGAATGACTTGGTGGGCCTAAGGAGCTGATTTAAATTAAAAATTATAGACTTTAATTAAGTTTATTAATCAGTTTTAAGGGCTGAAGTGGGCTTGGCTCATTCCAAAAGGCCCAAATGGTCCAAAATACACAAAATTAGTTTGTGTGTGAACACACTTTAGGGTTTAAATTTGTGGGTTTCGGCCTACCCATTGTTTTAAGCCCAAAATTAATTTTTTAATTATTTAATATGATTAATTAATTAAATAATCAATTAATAATCAATTACTAATCAATTGGATTGATAATTAAGGCAAGAACACATACATGCAAAAAGGTTTCCTAAAATGAAAGTTTCCAAAATGGAAAAAGTTTACTAATTTGATCACATTATTAAAATAACTCAAAAGTAAGTTTCAAGAGTTGAAACATAGTTTGTATTCCATTATATGGTTTTACTTTATGCATTAGAAATGCATATAAGGGTGTATGATTGGTATTAGGGATAGTTATGGACAAGGCCCAATGTGATTAAGCATAATGCATGTTTCTATCCAATGAGGACTTTCATGTCCCAGCCACTTGTTTTTGGTTTATATTTTTTTTTTCAAATTATATTATGTAATTAGATTACTTAGATTAGAATTAGAGATAGAAATTGAGACCACTATCAAGGAGCAAGATGGGCCGGATGGAGATCCAACAAGATTGAAGATAATGTGATTATTTTTACTTGTTTGAATCATGCATATTACATAGGTATGACCTTTTGATTTTCCTTTTGGCTCGGGGAGATCATTGTAGTAAAGTCCATAACTATACCATATTTGTATGCTTATATTTATGTGATAGATATAGGATGCATACCAATATATGCCAACCATGTATGATGAGACTTAATTAACTAAAATCCCTCAAACTAATACTAAGGTATATAAGCCTTTCATTAATTGGAGAAGAACTAGAGTTCTTTATAGTGTGAGTTGTTGACCACAGTCAAGCTCACATTATATCGAATATGTTTGAATCTAATTAAATGGGTCATCTTAGCTAGCCCATTAGCTTATTGACCATAGTCAAGGCTAATGGTTCTAGAGGCAAGATTAGGGAATGCATATATGATATGCATGTATCAAGAGTTGATAACCTAATGATCCAATAGTTGTGTAGAGACATAATTGGTATAGAGATACATACCTTTCAAAGGTATGGAGTTTGGCTTGTTGACCATAGTCAAGGTCAAATTACATATCAAGGATTGGATATTGGCCCACTAAGAAAAGCGTCGGGTTTTCTTAGATTATATAGTGAGGGTTATTGATTCGTAATAAAATAGTAGGAGTAAATGAATTAATTAAAGACCTAATTAATGCATACATATATATGAATATACTCTTATATGTTTTCTTTTTCACATCTAGGTTATCATTATGGGCACATCAAACATTAATATACGACCAATCTTGGATAATAAACTGGTTGGCAGCAATTATTTTGACTGGATCAGACAAGTGAGAATTGTTCTCGGAGCTGAAAAGATCCATTATGTCTTGGATAAAGATCCACCACCACTTTCATCAGATGATGCCATTGGTGAGATCAAGGGCACTTATAAAAAATACATGAAGGATAGTGAAGCAGAGGCATGTCTGATGCTTGATGCTATATCATCAGAGCTTCAGAAGCAACATGAGGTATGGATGCTAGAACCATCATTTTGTATCTAGAGGAGCTTTATTCTTCTCAGGTTAGAACTGAGCAATATGAGATTGCTCAAGCTCAGCACTTCGACCGCTGCTCATGCATTAAAGATGTATGGGTATATTGAGCATTTGAGTAGACTTGGCTATGTAATGGATAATGATCTATACATAGATTTAATCTTGTACTCATTGGCTCCAAGTTTTACACCTTTCATGGTTAACTTCAACATGAACAAGATCTAAGTAACCATTCTTGAGTTTATCAATATGCTCAAAATAGCTAATGGATCCTTCAAGAAGGATTCAAAAAGTGCCATGGTTGTCACTTCTCCTAAAGGCAAGAAGCAAAAAAAGAAGAAGATGACCAAGGCGTAGCCAAAGAATGGTGGGGTTTCCAAGAAGAAAGTTACCAAGAAAGAGAATCCCACAGGAACTTGCTTCTATTGTGGAAAAGATGGTCATTGGAAGTGTAACTACAATGCCTATCTAGATTCCCTCAAGGAGAAGAAGCAAGTTGATGCTTCTACTTTAGGTATTCATATGATTGAAATAAAAACTTATTCTATTGCTTCAAAACAATATTGGGTATTAGATACTGGATGTGGATCTCATTTGTGTAATGATCTATAGGGGCTTAAAAGTAATAGAAGAGTTGAAAAGGTAGAAATATGTCTACAGTCAGCTAATGGACAAAACATCTCTATAACAGTTATAGGAACTTATCGTTTACCTCTTCCAAGTGGATTAATACTGGAGTTAAATAATTGTTATTATGTTCCAGCTTTATCCAAAAGTATTATTTCTTTCAGTTGTTTAATGAATGATTATGACATTTCTTTAAAGGACAAATGTTGTTACATTTTTAAGAACAATATATTTTATGCTAAAGCTATCATTGAGAATTGTATATTTGTTCTTGATTTAATTAAAGAAGTGCATAATATGGATACCAAGAGAATGAAACAAGATAATCTAAATACCTCATATTTATGGCATTGTCATTTAGGCCATATAAATGAAAAACACATGACCAAATTACACAAGTCAATTGATTTGGGGTCATTTGATTATGAATTATTTGATACATGTGGATATTGTTTATTAGGAAAAATGACAAAAGCTCCCTTCATTGGTAAAGGAGAAAGAACTAAAATGGTATTGGACTTAATACATTTAGATGTATGTGGTCCAATGACTACACATGCTAGAGGAGGTTACTCCTACTTCATTACTTTCATAGATGATTACTCCAGGTTGGGATATATCTATCTAATGAAGTATAAATCATAAGCATTTAAAAAGTTCAAAGAATTCAAAAATGAAGTAGAGAAGCAACTTGGTAAGAGTATTAAGACACTTAGATCAGATCAAGGTAGAGAATACTTAAGTAAAGAATTTCAAGATTATCTTAGAGATAATGGGATTTTATCTCAATGGACTCCACCATATACACCACAACATAATGGCATATCTGAAAGGAGAAATCGAACACTATTAGATATGGTTCGATCCATGATGAGCAGAGCAGACTTGCCTAAGTCCTTTTGGGGATATGCACTAGAAACTATTGTTTATATGTCAAACAGAGTTCCTAGTAAATTGGTTGATGTTACTCCATATGAGATTTGGAATAAAAAACCCACACTTTCTCATATGAAGGTATGGGGTTGTCCTACTTATGTAAAGAGTACAATGTCAGACAAACTAGAAGTTAAGTCTGACAAATGTTTATTTGTGGGATATCCAAAAGAATTGATTGGATATTATTTCTACCATCCCTTAAAACAAAAGGTGTTTGTTTTAAGGTATGCTGTCTTCTTAGAAAGAGAGTTTCTCCTACAAGAGGACAGTGGGAGTAAAATTAAACTTGGTGAAGTTTAAGAACCACAAATAGAAGTAAATCAACCGATTGAACCTGAGACTGAATTTCATAATGATGATATTACAGTCAAACCTAATTATACACAAAATCCTAGAAGATATACTAGGATGTGTTCTATCCCTATGAGATATGGATTTCACATTGATTCAGATAGAGGCATAACTATAGTAGAAGATAATGAGCCTACAAGCTATCAAGAAGTTTTGAACAGTTCAGAATATGATTTATGGCTTATGGCTATGCAGTCTGAAATGGGCTCCATGTATGAGAACAAAGTATAGACTTTGGCTCAACTACCTAAAGGGATAAAACCCATAGGGTGTAAATGGGTCTTCAAATAGAAGACCGATATAGAAGGTAATATAGTTACCTATAAAGCTTGCTTAGTAGTAAAAGGCTATCGTCAAAGCGAAGGAATTGACCATGATGAAAACTTTTCTCCTGTAGCAATGCTTAAATCTATAAGAATACTTTTAGCCATTGCATCTCATTATGATTATGAGATTTGGCAAATGGATGTGAAGACAAGTTTTCTAAATGGAAGTCTGACTGAGGATGTGTATATGACACAACCGAAAGGGTTCACATCAGGAGATGGCAAAAAAGGTATGCAAGCTTCAAAGATCCATTTATGGATTGAAGCAAGCTTCTAGGAGCTGGAACATACGATTCAATGAGACAATCAAAGAGTTTAGTTTCTCACAGAATGAAGATGAACCTTGTGTATATAAAAGGGTCAGTAGGGGTACAATTGTCTTTCTAGTTCTATATGTGGATGACATATTGATCATGGAAAATGACATTTCTCTTCTCCAATCTGTTAAAATATGGTTATCTATGAAATTTTTCATGAAAAACCTTTGAGAAGCATCCTATATTCTAGGAATAAGGATCTATAGAGATAGATCCAATAGGTTGCTAGGTCTTTCTTAAAGTACATATATAGATAAAGTATTGAAGAGGTTCAATATGGATCTATCTAAGAAAGGGTTTATACCCATGGTGCATGGAAAACACCTTTCTAAGTCTATGTGTTCGCAGACACTAGAGGATAGAGAGAGCATGAATAGAATACCATATGCATTTGCAATTGGTTCTATCATGTATGCTATGTTTTGTACAAATTTAGATGTAGCATTTGCTTTGAGTGTCATAAGCAGATTCCAATCCAATTTTGGAGAGGAACACTGGGCAGCTATTAAGAATATCCTTAAGTACTTAAAAAGGACTATGGATATATTCTTGGTATATGGGGAGGGCAGTTTGGAAGTAAATGGGTATACTAATGCCAGCTTCCAATCTGACAAAGATGATTGTAAATCACAATTTGGTTTTGTGTTCATAATGGGAGGAGGAACAGTTAGTTGGAAGAGTTCCAAATAAGAAACAACTGTTGATTTCACGATAGAAGTTGAGTACATTGCTACTTTGGAAGCAGCCAAAAAAGCAGTGTGGATCAAAAAGTTCATATTTGAACTAGGTGTGGTGCCTAGCATTATTGATCCGATTCGTTTATATTGTGACAACAATGGAGCCATTGCACAAGCAAAGGAACCATGGTCTCATCAGCGATCTAAGCATGTTCTCAGATGCTACAATCTCATAAGGGAAATAGTAACTAGAAATGATGTGAAAATAGAGAGAGTGCCCACATATGATAATGTGGCGAATCCCCTCACTAAAACACTTTTCCAAATAAAGCACGATCACTATATAAATAACATGGGTTTAAAACATATGAGTGATTGGATCTAGTGCAAGTGGGAGATTGTTAGAGAGTATGCCCTAGAGCCCATGTAAAAGGGATGCATTTCATATGTATGAATTCATATTCTTAATAAAAGGCATCATTCATTTATTAATGCTATATTTAAATACATGAGTTTGAAAATCTTAAATTAATAATTGAAGTCCTAGATATTATAAGCACAGTGCAAAGGTAATCATAAAAGTGTTCATGATATGAGATGTTTATTGCATGCAAATGTATTAATATCTAAATATTCCTAGTCATAGAATTAATAAGATAGGACATTGTTAATTTGAATAGACTAGCACATGTTATGCTTCTTGAATGATTCAAGTAATCATTTTCATAACTGTGATTATGGAAAATAATCAAAGCTAACATGTTGATGCTTGTTAGATGAACTAGTTCATTGGAGACCTACAAAGAGAATCCTCACATGGATATTAAATCTATGTCAGTGAGGAATCTCTTCATAGCAGTTGTGCAAGTATCCTCAGACTTGAGATCACCAAGGTTATCTTAAGTAGCAAGTAATATACTTTGACTCTATAACTGATTGCTTCCAACTGAGGGTGAACATAGTTAGGAGGTTAGGTATATCATGACCAACTTGATGATAGTTGAGTAATCGATAAAGGATTCACCATCCCAAATTTATTAAGGGAAGTTATCTCGCATGATTCTATAATTGCCTTGTTCAGAGAATCTCTGGCTAGAGTAATATGTCAAGATGGATAGGGATCTATGAAGGGCATTTTAGGAACAATTGTTAAATTAATAGAACATACATAATTAGATTTATATGAGTTAACATAAATCCATACTCAAAATCTAATTGAGATAAGAATGGTGAAAGGAGTAATTACGCGGTAACTGTTTCTATGGAAGGGTATGGTTAAAGCACTTGACTTTCCTGACATTTGGGTAATCATGATACCTAGCTAGAGGCTGCTCATGATTTGTATAATAGTGTATCATAAATATCAATAAGAGATTGATGAAATAATTTACAGAAGTTTAAATCATATAAGTTTTGAATAAAACTCGTAATTACATATTATACTAACAATATGGACAGAAACCTAATAGGTCATGCACATATAGAGTAAAGGATAAAATGGTAAAATGACAAGGATAATAATTTGATATTATTATGGAGAGAAGAGAAATGAATAAGAGAATAATTAATTAAAGAGTTTAATTAATTATGATCTAGTAGAAATATTTGCAGAACTTTTTAGAAATGTTCTGCAAAATAGACCTAATTGAAATATTATATTTCATAATTAATTTTTATTGGACTATAAGTATTATAGGGCTGATATAATAATTAATAGATCTATTGGAGAAATTAAAGAGGCCTAGAGAATTGGTTTTGGCGCAAAAACCCACCAGAGGATGGGTTTCACGTCAAAACCATATAAAAGGCCTTGGAGGCCTCATTCTTTAACCAAAACAAATGAAATATATTTCATAAGTGTTAAAGAGCCTAAATATTTAATTTGGATGGATTTGGAATTAATTTTGATGATTAAATCCAAGTGTATGCACAAATGACCTAATTTATAGGTTTTGTGCATAGTCCTTTATGAAATTACTTAAATTGGATTTAATTGAGCCCATTTGATATTTTTCTTGAAATTTTAAAGAGCCCAATCCCATTATGAAGTTAAGTTTTTAACCTAGCTATAAAAATCCAAGTGAAGGGGATTTAGGGTTAAGTGAACATTAAGAGAAAAGAAAATTCTCTCTCATTCTCTAACTCTAGTCGACTCCGTTGCTAGCAACAAGGAGAATTAAGCCAAGCCTTGTATTCCATCATTCTTTGGTTTATTTAATCCTTCTCTAATATGGATTACAATTAGAGGTGTTTTATTTTGGACACTGTGGTTTGCGACAACCCGATGAGAAGGAAAAACAACTATTCAACAAAAATCAAAGTTGATTTTTCTTATTCTTATTAATATTTATATTGTAAATTCATGGCAAGATTAGATATATTGGTTAAAAAATTTAAATTCTGCTTATACATGTGATGCATGTAACCGATTAATTTCCAACAGTAACGTCCATGTACTCATTCCTATACAAGTATCACATAACCTACCACTCGGGTAAATTAGACTCAATCATGAACACTGGAGGTGGCACAACATTGTATTGTTCCTTCTTTTTCCTTTATCTCTTTTTAGGATTTAAACTTTGTTTGCTATCTATCAAATGCTGAATCTTATTCTTCAAGGTATGTCAATAGTTGCTAAGATGCCCTACATGTTGATAGTAAGCACAATACTAATCCTCTTTATAATGGGGCATTCCTTAACTCTTGAAAGCCTTGATGGTAATGTTTGTGGCTTTCATTCTTTACATAGCTGCTCTAAAACCCAAGATAAGGACTTACCGATGTTGAAGTAGTGTCTCTGATTAACTTCTATAGCATACACTTCGATTTTCTTCCCACTTTTTTTTTACTCAATTGCTATCCTAACTACCTTATTTTGCCAAAGTTCCTCCTTGCACCATCATTATTGGCCTTCTGGCCAAATACTCACCTTTAGCCTCTATGGCTATATCCTTCAGGGATGCCCAATCCTTTAGTCCCTTCATTTTCAAGCCATCTCTTAGGTAAGGACTTTTATTTTAAATGAAAAGCGTAATCTAGTCAGACTCCATTACCCGATTCCTTTATCTCATAAGATACTCATGAAAGGTCTCATTACACTTTTGTTAAAGCAATTTGAGGTGCTTTAGAGTGACCTCTATCCTTGTACGATAGTTACATTGCTTAAGGAACTCTTCAGTTAGCAAGTCCCAATCTTTCTTAATGCATATATCCAACCTATAATACTAGTCTATTGTCGGGCCTGTCAAGATTAGATAGAAATATTCCACCTTTTATTTCCTAGTAAATATGGTCCCTTTCATGATTAGAGTGTACTACTTGACATGTACAGAAGGATCAGAAGCACCATCAAACAAAGGCAAATTTGACATCTTAAACTTTTGCAGCGGTGGCTCATCTCTATTTAAATCACTGTCTTCAGGGTTCATCCCTTTCCCCACGGAGAATAACTGGACATTACTTCAACCTTCTCCTTCATTTTCATGAAAGCGAAATCATCAACACTAGGACTCCTATTCCTCACATTCATTATAGGAGGGTCATACTCTTCATCCTTCTCTTCGATATAGTCATTCTCTAGCTCATGCCTTTTTTTCCTCCTTAGTAGATCTTGAGGCACAGTGGCATCTATCGTTGTAGCATCCCTTATGTGTATTGGCTGTGCTATCCTATGAGCAGGTGCTACAAGCCTAGTTATAGTGTTTGGTACTAAAGAAGTCACAACTTGAGTCAATAAAAGGCCCAAAATAAAAGCAGCTAGCCTCTCCTTTAGCGATGTAAGCCTTACTACCTCTTCCATAACTCTTTCTGTCTCATTTAAATGTTCATCATCCATGTTTTATTATGTGGTTTGTACACTACTTTTTGAAAGCTCAAACTCAAAATTGATCTTAAACCTCAACTCTAAACTTGATTTTGATCTCAACCCTATTAGCTCAAACAGAGATCTTTAGACAAGGCAACTATTTTACCCTCTAGACCACCCAAATAAAGCTATGATGCCTGTAAGAATCAAATGTTAGGAATGATACATGATGAGTGATGCATGAGCATGGTATATATATGATGCATAAATGCAATTAATTTTTTTCATTAGACATCAATCACAATCATATACAAGCATAAACAAAGCCTTCCACCCTTATTACTCCTATATTAGAGGTTGTATTATCTTTTCCCTAGGAGAGCTTAACCTATAAGTCAATAGGGTACCTAATAGATGCATATGGTACACGATGAAAAACTAGCAGCATAACCTCTCTTAATTGAAAGTGCAAGATTAAGGGTTTTGGCCATCATGTATTTTGATAAACTAATATAGATTAAGTTGGGTTTATTGGAGCATAGCAGCCTTTAACTAGTACCCTTCTAATTTGATTGAGTTTGGTCAATATAGAAGGGGCGCAAAATAAGCAAAAGTTATTACGCTTATACAACCTAGGGGAAGTAGCTATTTTCATTACATGAGCTTGAGTCAGGGTCATGAAACTTTATAGCTACCCAAACATGGTCGTTGCCAATAGATCTAGCTCATCACAAGCATAACAATAAGTCACCATTTCATATACCATTTGGCACTACACCTAGGCTAGTGGGTCTCTTTGACACCTTCTTACATTGAGTGAACATAGATCATATTTCAGGATAGTACTAGGCAATAAAAGGATGGCCAACTTATTTTTAAGGCTCTAGCATGTACGTAAAAATACAACTTTGAAGGAAGATAAGATTAATAAGAAAAACTTAATTATAGATAACTTAACTAAGATGCAGTTAGGAGTAAGGTCAATTTAGTCCCCAGTGGAGTCACCACTGTGATACGCGTCAGAGCCTACTCGAATGTTTGAGCTAGTTTTTGAAGGCCCACTTTAAGGGTTCAAGACTGGATCAATGCTCACTATATCTTATAAATTGGCCATTTTATGATAGGAAATACTTTAGGCCTAATCTATTGTTGATGGTCAACCAACAAAGGTATCTAAAGTGGGCTTAAAGAGGAAGGTATTGTAATTGCCTCAATACTAGGTCAATCATGAATAGTATTTTTTATAGTGAATAGTATTTCCAAGGGTAGAAAAGAACACCTGAAGGTGAAACATATTTAATTTGACCATCGAAAAATATTGCTCATGGTTAGTCCAGAGTTAAAATTTGGAGTGAAATCCAGGTCGAATAGGCCTCAAAAAGTCATAAAATATGAAAAAGGTTGCAATTCGATTTGAATAGTAACTAGGTTAACTGAAGTTTGATTGAGCCTTTAAAAATAGTAAATGAGCTCTAAAAATCTCAAAAAATTATAGATCTTCATAAAATGATATGTAGAATTTAATTGCTGTGAAAAGATAATTTTCAATGACGTCGATAATTATTGAATTGGACCAATCATATTGAATCAGATCACAAATGGACTCCGATTGGGTTGAAATTTTATGCACAACCTAGTTTAGGTATGTTATGAATGTTGGAATCAATTTTGAGGGAAATTGATTTTAGAAAGTGAAAGAATGAAATTAAGATTGCTTATTATCTAATAAATAGGCTTTAGTTGAATTGGGCTATACCCATTGATTGGGATAAGTCCAAGCTCACCTAAAACCTATATAAAGGGCTAAAAAATCAATAGGAGACCAAAATATTCTTTAGTCTTCCCCTCCCTCTTATTTTGGCCAAAACTCCCATTCTTATTATCTCTAAAATTTCTTTATTTTATCTTCCATTAACTACACTAAATTAAAGCCTTCTTAGTATATTTTAGCCTTTCTTCTCATTGATTATCACTTTTGAAATCCATTTGAAGGGAAATAAGTGATAATAATTAAGGGTTACATTGAAGAGCTTAAAAATTGGGTAAATGAAATTCAAGGTTTAAATTTTGTTTAAGGGTGCCTAAAGTAGGTTTTGGATGCCCAGAGTTCATTTATCATGCCATTTTGAGCAAAAACGATCAAAATCTTAGTGTTTTATTTGATTTGAAATTTGGCCCTTGTAAAAACTCCAAGTGGTGTGCAAGATTCCAAGGCTAAAGGCAAAGAAAATGAAGTTTAGAGAAGCTAAAGCAAGTGAAAAAGTATTGTGACTATAAAATCCATAAATTTCCTTCAAGTTTGTATGAAATAACATTAGGTAACTTGGATGAGTTTGTGTAAAATGCATGTTTAATTAAAACTAACCTTAGAATAATGAATAAAAGCCTTAATCATGGCTTTTAGAAAGCTTAAATGGAATGAAAAGTAAGGGTAGGGTGTGAAACCTGACATGGCTTAATGGGTACCTAAGGTATACTAAGGTATATTTTGTGTATTTATGTTGGTTATTGCCTTAAAATTAAATTAGACATGAAAATGAGTGTCCATGATTTTATTTTAAATTTATGAAATTTATATGAATATTTTTGATAATGAAATAGTATTATGTTTAAAGTGAAGTTGTTGAATTATGGTGAAATAGTTCATAAAATAAGTGAAAATGATAAATTATAATGAGATAATTCATAAAATGTGCAAAAGTGATGGAAAAGTTAAGTGATTATTGTATTGAATTGCTATCATAAGTGAAAATGTTAAATATTAAAAGTGAATGTAAAATAATTAAAAAATTTTTACTTTAGTAGTGGTTAGGCGATTTAAATCTAGTTCAAGATATGATTGGCTAGCCATAAGAAAATCCATACCACGGTGCAAGTCATGGCAACTTGCTTTACTATGATAAGTTCGTAATGATCTCCCATTGTTTAGTATTAAATGTTCAGTGCAAGTGATGGAGTGATCCTTTAGGATCTTTCCTTAGTGCAATGCTGTGGGCCCATGGGGTCCACATCTTGTATATTTGGTCTGAAGATTTTTATCGGGATTATACTAGGGGTATAATGGTAAAAATGACTTAAGAGCATAAAAAGTGAAGTGAAAATGAAGTTTAAAGTGAAAAATACCTATATGAAAGAAAATGAAAAGTTTAGGATTAAAATGGTAATTTAGTCAAATAATAAATTTAATAGGTAGAAGTGATAAAGTAGTGAATGTATGAATAAAAATGAAAAAATAATGAATGAATAGCTTAAAAGTAAACTTTTATAGTTTTGGAGGACTATAATGTAATTTGGAATGATAACGATAAAAGGGACTAATTGGCAACTTGTATGTCAATTAATGAATTTAGAGTGAAAGTAAGTGAACTAGTGGCAAAATTGTAATTAAAGTGTAAAAATGCCAACTTTGTAATTAATTGCGAAATTAGGAACTAAAATGGAATTCGATCATAATGATGGTATTTAATAGCATAGTGTGTATTATGAAGTGATCACTATGTTTTGCTGAATAATTGACGAATATTGCATGGGTAATGTACTTGTCCATGTGTTGGAAATTCATCAATTTATAATTATCGCTTAGCATATTTAATGCTCAACATTTAGAGTTTATTACGTGCAGGTTCCAAAGTTTTAGTGGCGAAAGTATACAAGGGAGCCCAAATTTTGAAAAAGAAGAAGAATAATTGGCAATTATTTTTGTATATCATGTATGTGTGTGTGTGTGTGTGTGTCTATATATATATATATATATATATATATATATATATATATATATATATATATATAACAAATTATGAAAGTTAAAGTTGGATTGTATTTGAATAGTGTAATTATGTATATGAATATGTTACTTGTGATGTAAAGTGACACTGAAATGAGTGTGATGGATGAATATTTATATTTACTAAAAATTGATGTGCCCTTGAAGGGCTATGGAATTGTCTGTTTTTCAAGTTGGGTATGCAAGTTTTTAAGCCATTTTGTTATCAAAATTTTTATTGATGAATAGTAAACTGGACAGTTATAGGTCAATTGCCAAGTAAAAGCATAACCAAAAATGATTGAAAGATTAGTAGTAAGTGGAAATTAATGATTGTATAGTATAAAATTTAGAAAAAAAAATTCGATTAATAACTTAAATCAATTTGACTTTGCTATAGTAAGGGTGTTACATTTTGTGGTATCAGAGCAAAGGTGTAGACGATTCTAAGATCGAAGTTAGATTAAGTGATTGTTTTATATGTATATACATGCCAACTATCAATGGAAAAGTGCTATAAATCTATTGTGTGCTTGCTCCTTTTTATTTTATAGTGAAAGATGTCATCCGACAGAGGTTGTGATGTGAGGGATGGTGAGAGTGAGGCATGATTTGGCACTGGGAAATGTAAGGCCCCACAATAGCAAGCTTTCTCACCAGTGGTAACACCTATACCCCTACAGCCAGAATTAGTTAACTTGATAGCTGATTATGTGCAGCAAAGATTGTAGATGGGTCAAGTACAACTGGCATTGGCAGCAGCACAAGTACAACCACCGGCTCCACAAAAAATAAAGCCAATTTAAAAATAGTTAAAGTGATTAAGAGCTGAAGATTTTCATGGGTGAGACCCTCTAACATCTACTCAAACAGAAGAGTGGTTGTTTAAAATTAAAAGGTTGTTTGAAATCACAAGTAGTCCACTAGAAGAAAAGTTTGAGGGTATTATGGCATTGCTTCAGGGACCAACATTTATATGGTGGGATCGAAGGCATACCCTAGTGGATCAATTAAATTAGGGTTTCTTTGTGACACAATTTGAGAAGAAATATATTGGGTCTGAGTATAAAGCAGTTATGCATGATGCCTTTTGGAGGCTGAAGTAGGGTAATAAGACAGTGGCAAAATATGAGCGCGAGTTTGAGCGCTTGAGTCTTTATCTGGATGAAAGTTAAGCCATAGAAGAGAAATTGTGCCAAATATTTTAGAGAGAACTGTATACTGAACTCAGGTAGATTGTGGGTGACACAAAAATACCCCGATTTGAGATCCATAGTTGAGGTTGCTCTAAAGTTGAAAACTATACAGACAGAGGAAGCCGATAGATGATCCCGATATCAACATAAGAGAAAGCAAAGATAGTTTAGAAATAAGGGAGGTCAGGGTAGGAAATCTAAGGGATCTCCAGCACCTCAAAGCCGTACACCAGTTGCTTCAGGCCGTGGTTAGGGTGGTGTACCTCATGGTAAGGAACCAGCTGGATATGTAGCTAGTGCATGCCAAGATAAAGATAGTGGGATAGTAGTGACATGTGACCATTATGGTAAAGTTTATCCAAGGGAATACCGAGACCTGATGGGAGCATGCTTTAAATGTGGCCCAAAAGATCATCAGATGAAAGATTGTCCTTTGGTATAAACTACTTTGGTTACATCTCCAGTACCTGGCTCTGGATCTTTGGTATCAAGAGGTCATGGTAGGGGAGCTAGCTGGTCAATCATCTTAAGGTCTAGGCACGATACAGGTCAGACTTATGAAATTAGGGCCAGAGAAGAGGAAGATGCTCCTGATGTGATAGTAGGTAAATTTTTGTTACTATTTAATTTAGTACAAGCTCTTATTAATCCTAATTCTACCCATTCCTATATTAATATTAAGTTATCAAGGGGTAAAGAGATGAGAGATGCATGTTTAAATCAGGATATTCTTGTGAGTAATCCTTTCGGGCATAATGTAGTAATGAATAAAGTGTAAAGAGATTGCCCTATTATTACTCAGGGTTATGTGTTCTTGGAAAATTTGATTGAACTTCCGTTTCATGTGTTTGATGTGATTTTGGGGATGAATTGGTTATCCACCCACTAAGCGACCATAGATTGCAAACATAAGAGGGCTACTTTGAAGCCTGAAGATGGTTGGGAGATCACAATTGTAGGTGTTAGAACCGACTTCTTATCAAATGTGATTTTTGCTATAGCTACTAAGAGATTGATTAGAAAAGGGTGCATTGCTTACTTGTGTTATGCAATGGAGGAAAAAAAAGAAGGTCTTAAGTATTATAAATGCTTACTATAAAGGAGTTTCTTGATGTGTTCCCTAATGAGTTTCCTGGCTTGCCACCTGATAGAGAAGCTGAATTGTCCATTGATGTTGCTTCAGGCACTATTCCAATCTCAATTGCTCCTTACAGAATAACACCTACAAAATTAAAAGAATTGAAAATACATTTATAAGAGTTGCTTGACAAGGGGTTTATTAGACCCAGTGTGCCATCCTAGGGAGCACCAGTGTTGTTTGTGAAGAAAAAGGATGGGACACTTAGATTGTGTATTGACTATAGATAGTAAACTAAGTGACAATTAGAAACAAATACCCCCTTCCACGCATAGAAGATTTGTTTGATTAGTTGAAGGGTGTGGGTGTATTTTCAAAGATTGACCCTGAAATTTAGATATTATCAGATGTCAATAAAAGAAGCAGTATACCCAAGATTGCTTTTTTCAATAGATATGGTCACTATAAGTTTCTGGTCAAGACATTTGGGCTTACAAATGCACCAACAGCCTTTATGGACTTAATGAATAGGGTTTTACACCCTTATTTGGACTAGTTTATGGTAGTCTTCATTGATGACATTTTGGTGCATTCAAAGACACCAAAAAATCATGACAAGTATTTGAGGATTGTTTTACATACTTTGAGGGAAAATAATTGTATGCCAAGTTCAGTAAGTGTGATTTTTGGCTGAATAAAGTGTCCTTTATAGGTCATATGGTGTTTGCTTAAGGTATAAAAGTGGACCCTAAAATGATTGAAGCGATTCCTCAGTGGAAGCCACCTAAGAATATTACAGAAGTAAGAAGTTTCCTAGGTTTGGTCGGATACTATAGGAGATTTATAAAAGGCTTTTCCATCATTGCGGTCTTTCTTACTTGATTACTATAGAAGCAAACCAAGTTTGAATGGACTGACAAATGCCAAGAATGCTTCAAGAGACTTAAAAGTATGCTAATAGAAGCACCAATACTCACTCAACCAGAGTCAGGCAAGGACCTTGTGATCTATAGTGATGCCTTCAGAAGTGGTTTAGGTTGTGTATTGATGCAGGAAGGCAAGGTGATTGCTTATTCTTCCCAATAACTTAAGACTCATGAGAAGACCTATCTACTCATTATCTGGAGCTTATAGCCATTGTTTTTGCTTTAAAGAATTAAAGTCATTATCTGTATGGAGAAAAATGCTACATCTATACAGATCACAAGAGTTTGAAATGTTTGCTTACTCAAAAGGAGCTTAATCTTTAGATAGAGACGTTGGTTAGAGTTGATTAAAGATTATGACTGTTCCATCGACTACCATTCAGGAAAAGCAAATGTAATGGCTGATGAACTCAGTAAGAAGTTTATGTCAGGTAATATGAATGTTTTCTAATGAATGTGTTTAAGTTATTAATGAGTGTAAGTGACTAATGTTAGTGTTTGCAGCCCTTGAGGCTATGAATGTCAGTTTAAGATTGGCACAAGATGGAGCACTGATAACTAAAATGCAATTAAAACCTGACTTTGTGCAACAAGTAAAAGCAGCCCTGAAGCAAGGTGATCAATTAGTGGCCATTATAAACAAAGTTAACGATAGTAGTGGTATGGATTATTCTATGAGTGATAATGGTAGCCTCTGCTACAAGAAGTAGCTTTGTGTTTTGGATTAGAAAGAACTAAAGAAAAGCATCCTTACCTAAGCTCATCACAGTAGCTATGTTATGCATCCTAGCGGTAATAAGATATACCAGGATTTGAAAGATTTTTATTAGTGGCCAAGCATAAAGCAGGATGTGATAGATTTATGGCTAAGTGTTTAATATGTCAGCAAGTAAAAGTAGAGCACCATGTTCCATTGGGTTTGCCTCATCCTATTTTTGTATTTGAATGGAAATGGGATAGATTGACTATAGATTTTGTTACTAGATTGCCTGTAACTCGAAAGAAACATAATGCTGTATGGGTGATCATTGATAGACTCACAAAATTTGCTCATTTCTTGCTAGTACAGATGGATTTTCCTTTAACCAAGCTGGTAGAAATCTATATTAAAAAGATAGTGAGGTTGCATAGAGTGCCCTCATTCATCATTTTTGACAGGGATGCCAAATTTACCTCACATTTTTAGAAAAGTTTGCAAGAAGGTTTATGTACTAGACTCCACTTTAGCATAATATTCCACCCTTAAATAGATGGTCAATCAGAGCAGGTGATTTAGATATTAGAAGATATGTTATGATGCTGTGTATTATAGCTTTGTAGTAGTCAAGAGAAGTATTTGTCTTTGGTAGAGTTTGCTTATAATAATAGCTCCTAGTCCAACATAAAGATGGTAATTTTCGAGGCATTTTATTGAAGAAAGTGTATAACTCCCTTGTGCTATATAGAATTGAGTGAAAATAAATTGATAGGTTCTGATCTGATTCAAAATTCGGAGGAAAAAGTACGAGTCATCAAAGATAGATTGAAGGAAGCTATGGATTCCCAAAAGTCTTATGTATATCTGAAAAGGAAAGATATAAAATTCCAAGTCGGACATAGAGTTTTGCTGAAGGTATCTCCGTCAAAGAAAGTTCTTAGATTCGATAAGAAAGGCAAGCTGAGTCTAAGATTTATTAATCCTTATGAGATACTTTAGCGAGTAGGTTCGTAGCTCATCAGTTGAAGTTGCCATTGGATCTATAAAAGATTCATGATGTGTTCCATATATCATCCAAAGGTACATATCTGATCCTAGCAATGTGATCACTGTTAGTGTAAGCCCTAGCCCCAATGCATTGTTATAAAACACTCAAGTTAATAAATGAGGTATTTGTTTTATCTATTATATTCTTTTGCATATCAAGTGATAGAACTATCCAAGAATGTTGTTTTAGTTTAAGATATCATGTGTGAGGCACATGGTTGTAAGACCTTGAAACATTTGAGACTTCATTCTAAATATCCCTAGTCGATCATTGTTATGGGAATAACAAATGAATTAAGACTAGTATGCTCTCTCTGATAAGTTGAGTTCTATCTTACGGATCATAAGGACTAGGGAGTCAATCAGAGATCATAGATACATGTTTAGATCATGGTATCTGGATTCGATCCACTTATGAGAACACTACATGGTACAACTCATAAGTTTTTCTCAATTGCAAGTTTTGCATCGAAGCTCTTAGACCTAAAATCTCTATGAAACTCTTTATGAATTACTGTGTACTTTGACATGCACCTAAAGTGCTCGTAACAGAGTGACAAGTATAGATACGCTTGGGCATGCACTAATTCATGTTAGAGAGCATGAGAGAAGTGAAGGGATTGCCTCTCTTGATGAGAGAGAAAATATCACCGGCCACTTGATTAGGGAACTAAGAAGCGTATGGCCATAATGAGGTGAAATAATGAGTAATCATTATTTATCTGAGAGTTTAGTGTCACTGGAATATCAAGAAAGAAATTGGTATATATAAGGATGACTTGTTCCATGCCTTATATTAATTATGATATTTGTGGGAAAGGAACTATGAAAAATTGCATTTGGTCACTAAATGCCATTTGCATTTTCATTTAATTTGGAATACTATAATATCTTGCTAGAGAATATATATATCCTTTGGATTATTTATTACTCTATTGCCAATATTAAATGGACCTATAAGATCGCATACAAAGCATTAGGCCTAAAATATTATGTAAAGTATTGGGCATTAATTTGGGCTTTTATTTAGAGTCAAATTAATGAGGATAATGGATATTTAAATTGCTAATGGACCTTAGTCCATGAGAGAGAGAATTCGGCAATGTCATGGATAATAATAATTAATTTTTTATCTATGGATAATTAAGTTAATTGAGTTTAAATCCTATATGTATTTGAATCGATATATACCACTTAATTAGTAAGAGGTTGAGGCCAAAATTCAAGCTAAATACATAGTGGAATTCGGCATGCAACTATTAAAAAAAAATTAAACCTAGTTAAGTAGTATATATTGATTAAATAACTATGCCACTTTAGGTTTATCTTTCTCATAGCCGAATTCAACAAGGGAAAGAATTATTTCTTCTTATCTTGTGTTTTTGGGTAGCCTTGCAAACCCTAGGAAGAACAAGATCAAATCATGTGTCTTTAGAATAAACCCATTGCTAAATACTCAAACTTAGAGCTAGCACTCTTTTTTTAGGGCGACTTTACGAGTGTGTGTGTGAACATAGAGTGGTGTGGTTTGAAAGGCAACACCTTTGGCATTGGTCGTTGAGTTCAAGGGTATATAGGTTTATCTTATATACTGGTTATTGTAGAATTAAGTTTTGAAGTGCATTCAAGGAAGTAAGTTCAATTGAAACCCTAAAACTGCATGTTTTCGATTCTATATTGTTTATTGCATGGCTTATATGATTAAAAGTATTGTTTTTCCATTGAGTAATCATTTTTTTAATGCTATGTGACATTTCATCAGTGGTATCAATGCTTAATCATGTTTGTTTTAGTGTTTTGGATGCATTACAACTTAATTAAAAATCGTTTGTTGCATGAAACATGATGTTGAAATTTTTTATTTTGTGTTTCTTGCATTGTTGAGTGTAAAAACGAATTGAAATGGTTATTTGGCTATTATGAGATGTTAATATACTGACCTAAGATATTTTTAAACTATTCATGGTCTATTTTAAATGTATATACCTGATTGAACATGTTAATCATGAAACTATGTATTTGTTTGCATGATATGCATTTGTTACTAGCTAGTTTCCCATAATTACATGTAAAAATGTGTAGGTCATGTTTTTATGTGATTTTAGAATATTAATAGCAGGTCTAGATATGTTTTAAAAATGTTTTTAATTCGGGCCTATGACAATTTAATTGGTTAATTTACAAATCACTTATAACAATGACTAGTTTGTGTTTGTTGCATGTTTAATCAACATTGTTTGTTTTGTTTTCATTAAAATGGCAAAAATACATGTAGATCAAATTTGATAAGAACCTTAATTCAAAGTTTATGACCTTATTTAAGTAATTAAATGACTTATAAAATCATTTTAAGTGTTTGTGCATTGTTTGTGGCATTATATGAGCATTAAACAACTAATTTCACGTTGTTTGTTTGTTTTGTTATCAATGCCGAATGTGTTATGTGTTCTTCATGAATTTTTATGTTTTAATTCATGTTGGTTCATATTATTTGTGTTTTTAATATTTATGAGCTGTATGATATAATATTCAAATGTCAAAATTGGAAATTACACTAGAGTTGATTTATGGCACAAATCTAACTAGTTTGTGTTTTAGGCTTTTAAAAGAGCTTATTCAATAAGTAGATTTAGTCCATTGGGCTTCGGTCCTAGCCTATCACAAGATCTTCTCTTAAAAGTATAAGTACATAATTTCCATTAATGGGCTGGGCTTAATTAATTAAAATTGGACTTTGTTTTATCCATAAATGTTATGTATATTTGTTTGCTTCTTTTGTGTGATGAATGAATATGCATGGTGCATTCATGGGCCCTGGGTTATGTAATTAAATATAGCCTATGTGCCATTAAGGATTATTATAAAAGTTTCATTTATTTCTTAGTATAGAATTTATTTGAAGACTTTGTAAATTAAGACGAAGCCGACCGGAGTGGACAAGCCCAACTTAAAGATTCATATGTAATAGTATAGAATCTTAGTTGTAGGTTTTTAGGCCCATGTTTGTCATGCTTTACTTTACGTACTTATACATATACATGCTATGAATGGATGACAAAGTGTATGCCATGAAAGCTGTAATAAAATGAATCCCTAAAATAGTAAGCCATGAAGTTGCCTTCCTAATTCGAAACATGTCAAGGCATCGATCATCGATCACATAGACTAGGAGTTCTAGATGCGCCCGATTATCTTTGTGAGGTATGGGTTGTGAATATAGGTTGGACTTAACATGGAAAGGGATGCTCGGACCTAGGCAACAAATAAATGGGTTTGTGTTATAACATCTTAAGATGTTAGCCCATTTGATCCAAGAGTCATGTATGAGACATGATAGGAGTTTTCCTACCTAAGTAACTTAACTTTTTAGGTGTACTAGCTTAACTTAACTAATAAGTTGTTGTGAAAAGTGGATCTTTGGCCACATTAAAACACTAATGTGAATTATTTAAAGGGATATTAATTTGGTTTGTGGGATTATATTAAGACCTCATTTAATCTTACTAAGTTTATAATTTTTATAGATTGAAAAATGGCTTCTTTAAACAACAACTTTTCATTGCAATCAGTCCTAGAAAAGGACAAACTGCATGGCACCAATTTCATAGACTGGTCTCAAAACTTGAGAATTATTCTTAAGCAAGAGAAGAAGTCATATGTTTTGGATGAACTCTTGCCCAACAAACCTACTAGGAATGCCTCTGCTGTTCAAAAAGAAACCTTTGAGACTAAGAAGAGTGACTCCAACAATGTGACCTGTTTAATGCTAGCCACTATGGTGCTCGAGTAACAAAAGCAATTCATGGACCAAGAGGCCTATGTGATCATGGTGCACCTCAAGGAGATGTTCCATAAACAAGCTCATCACGAGAGGTTCTTGACAACAGAGGCCTTGATTTCTTGTAAGATGACTACGGATACTCCCATTAGTACCTATGTACTCAAGATGAAAGGGTATCTTGATACTCATGAGAAGTTTGAGGTATAAGTCCCAAGAGAATTGGCCATTGACTTGATCTTAGGATCATTACATGATGATTGTGATCCATTTGTTATGAATTATAACATGCATTCAATGAATAAGATAGTCACCGAGCTTCAAGGGATGTGTAAGAATGCTGAAGAGGACATTCGAAAGACCAATCCTGTACTTATGGTTCAAGGGGGAATTAAAAAGGGACCCACGAAGGAAAAGAGGAAAGGTAAGGAAAACCCAAGAATGACCAGGCCCGACCTAAGTCCAGTGGGAGTGCACCTCAGGCCCAACCCAAGCCTAAGGCACAAAAGCTCAAGGAGTGTGAGAGTATTTGCTTCCATTGCAACAAGTTAGGGTATTGGAGGAAGAACTGCACTCTCTTTAAGGAAGAAAAAAAAAGAATGGAGCTAAGGCATCCAGTTCTAGTATTTTTGTTGTTGAAATTAACCTTTCTATTTCTACCATTTGGGTATTAGATATCGGTTGTGGTTCTCACATTTGTTCAAATGTACAGGGGCTAAGAAATAGGAGGTTACTAGGGAAGAGTGAAGTGGACCTTCATGTGGGAAATGTAGCACGAGTTGCGGCTATGGAGATAGGTGACTATCGACTCACTTTACCTTCTGGACTATGTTTTGATTTAATGGATTGTTATTTTATGCCTGACATGAGCAGAAACATTATTTTAGTTTGATGTTTGGATATGGAAAGATTTGACTTTGTTATTAATAATGGAAATATTCATTTTCGTCGCCAAGGCATTTTATATGGCACTGCTATGTTACAAAAAGGCCTTTATATCCTTGATCTATAAAATAGAGAGTCCATATACAACATTAATACAAAGAGGGTTAAATCAAATGAATTAAGCCCCACTTACTTCTGGCATTTTCATTTAGGACATGTAAACGAAAAATGCATTTCAATACTCTACAAATCTGGAGTGCTTGGGTCATTCGATTCGAAATATTATGACATATGCGAGCCATGTTTGCATGGAAAAATGACAAAGAGTCCTTTTAATAAGAAAGGTGAGAGGACTAGTGACTTATTTAGACTAATACACACCGATGTATGTGGACCATTAAGTACACAGGCTCGAGGAGGTTTTAGTTACTTCGTAACATTCACAGATGACTTCAGTAGATATGGCTATGCCTATCTAATGAAGCACAAGTTTGAAACTTTTGAAAAATTCAAAGAGTTTAAGAACGAAGTAGAAAACCAACTTGGAGAAAGTATAAAAGCCATTTGATCAGATCGAGGTGGCAATTACTTAAGCCAAGAGTTTGACAGTCCTCTGAAGGAGTGTGGAATTATTTCACAGCTCACTCCTCCTGGAACACCACAATGGAATGGTGTGTTCGAAAGGAGGAATCAAACTCTGTTGGACATGGTTCGATTGATGATGAGTCAAGCTAATCTTCTTGTCACTTTTTGGAGTTATGCATTAAAAAATACTGCATTTCTACTGAATCGTACTCGAACTAAAGCAGTTGAGAAGACACCATACGAGGTATGGACTAGGAAAGAGCCCAATATGTCATTTCTCTAAATCTACTGTCTGTTTATGGGTTATCCCAAAGAAACAAAAAGATACTACTTTTACTCACAAGCTGAGAACAAAGTGTTTGTTGCTCACAAAGCTATTTTCTTGGAAAAGGAATTCCTTCTCAAGAAAGACAGTGGGAGCAAAGTAGAACTTGGAGAAATGCAAGTGCCATAAAACTCCTGTAGAGGATGAGTTAGAAATGGGATAAAGTTCATAACCAGTTATTGAACAAAAACCCATTGCGCAAGAACCTAGAAGGTCCGATAGGGTATGATGGGAGATTAAGAGATATGGATTTCTAATCACCAAAAGTGACACTATTGAGATAGTGGATTGTGAGGATCCAACTAACTACTGAACATCTATTAAGAGCCCTGACTCAAAAAAATGGCTTGGAGCCATGAAATTCGAGATGTAATCAATGTACGATAACCAGGTTTAGACCTTGGTTGATCCACTGGAAGGTGCTAAGATAATTGAATGCAAGTGGCTATTTAAACTCAAAGCTGATAAGACCTATAAAGGTAGACTAGTAGTTAAAGGTTTTCGGCAAACTCATGGTGTAGACTATGATGAGACCTTTTTGCCTGTAGTTATGCTCAAGTCCATTAGGATCTTGCTTGCCATAGTTGCATATCATGACTATGAGATATGGCAAATGGATGTCAAAACAGGTTTCCTTAATGGAAATCTCCTCGAGGATGTGTATATGACATAGCCTGAGGGTTTTGTCGAACCCAAGCATCCTAAGAAGGTCTACAAGATTTGAAAATTCATATATGAAATGAAGTAAGCATCCCAAAGTTGGAATCTCCATTTTGATGAAGCAGTCAAAGAGTTTGACTTCATAAAAAATGAAGATGAGCCTTATGTGTATAAGAAGGTTAGTGGGAGCATAGTAGTGTTTTAGGTCCTATATGTGGACGACATCCTTCTCATTAGAAATGACATCCCAACATTATAAAATGTTAAGAGGTTAGGGAAGTGTTTCCCAATGAAAGACTTAGGTGAAGCTGAGATAATACTTGGTTATTCAGATCTATAAAGATAGATCGTGTCAGCTCTTAGGACTAAGTTAAGAAAAGTACATAGACAAAGTTCTAAAGCATTTTAGTATGGAGACTCAAAGAAAGGGTACATACCTTTGGCTTTGGGAGTTCGTTTGACTAAAAAATAGTGTCCTAAAACTAATGAGGAGAGGGATAGTATGAATTAAAATCCCATATGCATCTACTATTGGATCTATCATGTATGCTATGTTGTGTACTAGGTTGGATGTTGCTCATACACTGAGTATAACTAGTAGGTTTCAGCAAAACCCTTTTAAGAAGCACTGGTCTGCTGTGAAGAGGATTATAAAGTACCTGCGAAGGACTAAGGATCACGTTTTAGTGTTTGGTGGTCAAGAAGAGCTCGTCATACAAGGTTATGTCGATGCTGCTTTTTAGACTAGCACTTAGGACTTTAGATTGTAATCTAGTTTTGTTTTTGTTTTTAATGGTGGTGCTGTCAGCTGGAAAAGCTCGAACCGAGAGACAGTTGCCAACTCAACTACAAAATATGAGTATAATGCAGTGAGTGAGACTACAAAGGAGGTTGTTTGGATTAAAAATTTCATTTCTAGATTAAGAGTGCTCCTAAGCATCCTAGATCCATTAGAAATTTTCTATGATAATAACGAGGCCATTGCACAGGCCAAGGAGCCCCGATCACACTAGAAAGCCAAACACATACTCAAGAGGTACCACCTGATTAGAGAGATCATTGACCAAAGGGCATCAAGATTAGCAAGATAGCGAATGAAGATAATTTAGCAGATCTATTGACAAAATAGTTGCATCTAAATCTATACAAAGCTCATTTGAGAGCGTTCGATCTTAGGGCTATGCCCAATTAGGACTAGTGCTAGTGGGAGATTATTAGTATAAGCCTTAGCTTTAATGTATTGTTATAAAACACTTAAGTTAATAAATGAGGCATTTATTTTGTCCATTATATTTCTGTGCATATCAAGTGATAAAACTATCCAAGAATGTTGTTTCAGTTTAAGATATCATGTGTGAGGCACATGGTTGTAAGACCTTGAAACATTTGAGACTTCATTCTAAATATCCCTAGTTAGTCATCGTTATAGGAATAACAAATAAATTAAGACTAGTATGCTCTCTCTGATAAGTTGAGTTATGTCTTACATATCATATAGACTAGAGTGTCAATCAGAGATCATAGATACATGTTTAGAACATGGTATCTGGATTCGATCCACTTATGAGAACACTACATAGTACAAGTCATAAGTGTTTCTTAATTGCAAGTTTTGCATCGAAGCTCTTAGACCTAAAATCTCTATGAAACTCTTTATGAATTAGTATATACTTTGATATAAGCCTAAAATGCTCATAACAGAGTGACAAGTATGGGTATGCTTGGGCATGCACTTATTCATGTTAGAGATCATGAGAGAAGTAAAGTTATTACCCCTCTCGATGAGAGAGAAACTATCAATGACCACTTGATTAGTGAATTGAGAAGTGTATGGCCATACTGAGATGAAATAATGAGTAATCATTATTTATCTGAGAGTTCAGTGTCACTAGAATATCAAGAAAGGAATTAATATATATAAGGATGACTTTTTCCATACCTTATATTAATTCTTATATTTATGGGTGAGGGACTATGTAAAATTGCATTAGGTGCCATTTGCATTTTCATTTAATTTGGAATGCTATAGTATCTTGCTAAAGAATATATATAGCATTTGGATTATTTATTAATCCATTGCCAATATTAAATGGACCTATAGGATCGCACACAAAGCATTAGGCCTCAAATATTATGTAAAGTATTGGGCTTTAATTTGGACTTTTATTTAAAGTCAAATTAATGAGGATAATGGGTATTTAAATTGCTAATGGACCTTAGTCTATGAGAGAGAGAATTTGGCAATGACATGGATAATAACAATTAATTATTTATCTTTGGATAATTAAGTTAATTGAGTTTAAATCCTATATGTATTTGAATCAATATATACCACTTGATTAGGAAGAGGTTGAGGCTAAAATTCAAGCTAAATACATAGTGGAATTTGGCATGCAACTAATAAAAAAATTAAACCTAGTTAAGTAGTATATATTGATTAAATAACTATGCCACTTTAGGTTTTCTCTCTCATTGCCGAATTCAATAAGGGAAAGAATTATTTCTTCTTCTTTTGTGTTTTTAGGAAGCCTTGCAAACCTTAGGAAGAACAAGATCAAATCATGTGTCTTTAGAATAAACCTATTGCCAAATACTTAAACCTAGAGCTAACACTATTTGTTTTTGGCCGACTTTGCGAATGTGTGTTTGAACATAGAGTGGTGTGGCATGAAAGGCAACACCTTTGGCACTGGTGGTTGAGTTTAAGGGTATATAGGTTTATCTTATATACTGGTTATTGCAGAATTAAGTTTTGAAGTGCATTCAAGGAAGGAAGTTCAATCAAAACCCTAAAAGTGCATGTTTTTTATTCTATGTTGTTTATTGCATGGCTTATATGATTAAAAGTCTTATTTTTCCACTGTGTAATCATTGTTTTAATGCCATGTGATATCCCATCAATCACTCCAGAAGAGATTCAAGTGCAGTTTGATATGACTTTTAAAGAAAGGCTAGTGAAGATTTTAGCTAGAGAGATCAAATAGCTCAGGAACAAGCAGTTCCACTAATGAAGGTGCCTTAGAACCATCACAATGTCAAAGAGGCTACATTAGAGCCAGAAGCTACACTGAGGCAACAATATTATGTGCTCTTCGATATAGGTAAATTTGAGGATGAAATTTCTTTTAGTTGGGAAAAATTGTTATGATCTTCATACCAAATCAGCTATAAATAGTATTTCCCAATAGTTAATAGTATTTCTGAGGATAGAAAAGTACACCCGAAGGTAAAAAATATTTTATTTGACCATAAAAAAATATTACTCACAATTAGTTTAAGGTTAAAATTAGATCCAAAATAGACTCTGATTGAGTTAATATTTTATGTACAACATAGTTTAGGCATGTTATGAATGATGGAATCAATTTTGAGAGAAATTTATTTTAGAAAGTGAGAGAATTAAGTTGGGATTTCTTATTATTTAATTAATAGGCTTAGGTTTAATTAGGTTAGACCTATTAATTGGGCCAAGCCCAAGTTCACCTAAGACCTATATAAAAGGTTGAAAAATCTGCAGGAGACCATAATATTCTTTAGTCTTCCCCTTCCTCTTGTTTTGGTTGAAACTCCTATTCTTATTATCTCCAAAATTTCTTTATTTTTTCTTCCATTAATTTTACTAAATCAAGGCTTCCTAAGCATATTTCATCCCCTTTTCTAAATGATTATCACTTCTAAAATCGATTTAAATGGAAAGAAATGATAATAATCAAGGGTTAGAGTGAAGAGATTAAAAATTGGGTAAGTAAAATTTAATGTTTAAATTTTTGTTTAAGGTTGCCTATAGTATCTTTTTGGTGCCTAGAGTTCATTGATGAAGTCATTTTGAACAAAAGAGATCAAAATCTTAGTGTTTTGTTTGATGTGAAATTCGGCCCTGGTAGAAACTCTAAGTGGTATGCAAGCTTCCAAGGCTAAAGGCAAGGGAAAGGAAGTCAATGGAAGTTAAAGTAAGTGAAAAAGATTTATGACTATAAAATCCATCAATTTCCTTAAATTTTGTATGAAATTACGTTAGGTAACTTAGATGAATTTGTGTAAAATGCATGTTTAATTGAAACTAAGCTTTAAATAGTGAATAAAAACCTTAAAAGTGGCCTTTAGAAAGCTTAAATGAAATGAAATGTATGGGTAAGGTGTGAAACCTTACATGCCCAAATGGATACCTAAGGCATACTAAGGTATATATTGTGTATTTATGTTGGTTAATGCCTTAAAATGAAATTATACCAGAAAATGAGTGTCCATGAATTTATTTAAAATTTTTGAAATTTATATAAATATTTTTAAGAATGAAATTGTATTATGTTTAAAGTGAAATCATTGAATTATGGTGAAATAATTCATAAAATGAGTGAAAATGATGAATTATAATGAGATAATTCATAAAATGTGCAAAAATGATGGAAAAGTTAAGTGATTAGTGTATTGAATTACTGGTGCAAGTGAAAATGTTAAATGTGAAAAGTGAATGTAGCCATAGGGATATCTATATAACGGTGCAAGTCATGGTGACTTATTTTACTATGGCAGGTTCATAATGATATCTCATAGTTCAGTGTTAGGTGTTCAATGAAAATGATGGAGTGGTCCTTCGGGATCATTACTTAGTGCAGTATTGTGGGCCCTTAGGATCCACATTATGTATATCCAGTCTAAAGATTTCAGCCTGGATTATCTAAGGGTATAATAGTTAAAATTACTTAAGAGCATAAAAAGTGTAGTGAAAAAGGACCTACATGAAAGAAATTGAAAACTTTAGGATCAAAATGGTAATTTATCCAAATAATAAATTTAATGGGTAAAAGTGATAAAGTAGTGAATGTATGAATAAAAATGATAAAATAGTGAATGAATAGCTTTAAAGTAAACTTTTGTAGTTTTGGAGGACTAAAATGTAATTTGGCATGACAATGATAAAATAGGGACTAATTGGCAATTTGTATATCAATTAATGAATATACAGTGAAAATAAGTGAACTAGTGGCAAAATTGTAATTAAAATGTAAAAATGGCAATTTTGTAATTAATTACAAAATTAGGGACTATATTGGAATTTGACCATAATGATGGTATTTAATAGCATAGAGTGTAATATGAAGTGATAACTGTGTTTTGCTAAATAATTAGGAAATATTGCATGGGTAATGTATTTGTGCATGTGTTGGAAATTCATCAATTTATAGTCACCACTGAGCTTATTTAATGCTCAGCACATACTATTTACTACATGTAAGTTCCGAAGCTTTAGTGAAGCAAATATACAAAGGAGCCTAAATTTTGAAGAAGAAGAAGAAGAATAGTTGGCATGTATATGTATATTTAACCAATTATGAATGTTAAAGTTGGATTGTATTTGAATAGTGTAATTATGTATGTGAATATGTGACTTGTGATGTAAAGCGATAATGAAATGAGTGTGATGGATGAATATTTATATTGTCTATAAATTATTGTGCCCTTGAGGAGCTATGAAATTGTCTGCTTTTCAGGTTGGGTAGGCAATTTTTTAAGCCATTATATTACCAAAATTTTTATTGATGAATAATAAACTTGACAGTTATGGGTCAATCGACAAGTAAAAGAGTAACAAAAAAATGATTGAAAGACTAGTAGCAAATGGAAATTAATGATGGTCTAATATCAGATTTTGAAAAAAAAAATTTCGGTCCAGTTTGACTTTGTTATAGTAAGGGTGTTACAAGAATCATGGAGTCATCCCCCAATATAATGTTGGGAGAATCACAAAAAATTCTCAACCCTTTTGATGCCCAAACAAAGAATAATATTCGGGACATCACTCTTATTTCGCATCTTGGTTAGGTGTTTCTTAAAACTAGGTTTTTATTATTAATCCACTATCTCCTTTCTCACATGATGCATTGCAATAAACATGCCAATCAAATAATAAAAGTTTTAAATAAAGAAAGAAAATAAAGGAAATCTACTACTTAACTATTATAAAGGCAAATCGTCTAAAAGGAAAACAACTAATAGAGAAAGACATACATAAATCGGGGAATTAGTTAAGTTTTGGAATATTGGTCCCCATATACATATTTTACAAATGGGATATGAAGAGTCCTTACAATTTTTTTATAAAAAATAAGATAAGTGATCATGATTTTGAAGAAAATAGACGCTATTTTTTGTCATGTGATTTTTAGGTTAAAAATTTTGACATTAGTCCAATTTTATTAGGAAAAGCCCAATTAATTAGATACAAGAACTTTTAAATGACTTAGTTAACTTGATGTGCTGAAAATTCCTTTTTTACAAAATTATTACATTCCTAAAAAGAAATACATCAAAAAATGAACAAAATTGAAATTAAATAAATTAAAGCAATATAAATCAAATAGCAATAAAAGGCCTAAATGTAAACAAAAAGATGATTAGAGAAGAAATCAAATGGCACATGACTCTTAAGGTAGAATCATCTTCCCCAAAACTCTAAAAGGCACAAAATAATTCACTCACACAAACACATACAAAAATCAAATTAATTAATACATTAATAAGAAGATAAACATTGAATCAGCTTAAAATAATCATAGAAATAATCAGACTACTAATGGACACGTAATAAAAATATTATGTTTACAAGGACGAGAAATGAACTTGAAACAAATTAAGCACAAGAAATAACCAAAATTAACATAAGAAATTTTAAACACTCTAAAAATACAAAAACTCAAACTAGCATTGCCCCAAGAAAGAATAAGGGATGGCACGAGAAGAAGACATCGTGATGTCCTATCAGTCAAAATTTGTAATCTCTTTTTCCCTTCTGTCACTCAAATAGCAAACACAGGAAAGAAAACTTCAACAAAAACAAGTAAAAAACAAATTTAAGCCCTAAACGTATGATTTAAAACACTAAAGCATACCAAGACTACAAAATAACAGTAATCACCACTACAAGAAAATAGCAAAATAGCAACGAAAAAATAGCAATGGAATTCATTTCATTGCTAATTTAGTAACAAAATACCAATTCCATTGCTATTTAGCAACGAAAAATCAATTTCGTTGAAGTTTTAGGGATTTAGTAACAGAATACAAAATGGTTGTCTTTCGTTGCTAAATTAGCAACCAAAATAGAATTCCATTACTAATTTTCATTTTCAATGAAAAATAGCAACGGAATTATTATCGGTTGCTAAAATAGCAACCAAATTGAAATTCCGTTGCTAAATTAGTAACCGAAATAGAATTTCGTTGCTAATTTTCATTTTCAATGAAAAATAGCAACGAAATTAATTTCAGTTGCTAAAATAGCAACCGAATTGAAATTCCGTTGCTATACTAAAGGATATTTATGTAATTTTCTTATTTGTTGCCCTAGGTATAAATTAGCGCCCATCTCTTCTCTTCTCTTCATCTCTGGCCTCCGCCCCCTCTCAAACTCCTCTTTCTTCAAACATGTGATAACATTGAAAGTGTCGGTTGGACTTTCTCCTTCAATTAAGATATTTCAAGGTGATTTGCTTTGTGAGTTTAAGCACAGTAGCCAAATCGAAAGCTCAAAAATGGTAAAAACCGAACAGTAAAAGTCTAGCAAGTCAAAGATTCATCGTCACTCAAATAACTCTTGGGCTGCTTGGTTGCGAGTGCTATGTACTGCTGTGCGAGGGCTTTATTTAGGGTTGCGAGCATTTCTTGGCGGTTTCTTTTCATTTTCTCAGTAATTTCATTTTGTTTCAGGTTTGGTACCTTCTCTCTTTTTCTTTTGCCCTTTTCCTTTTTTAAAGCAACGAGTTCGGTAGAGAGTTCGAATGAGTTGGTTAGAATAGTTAGTAGGTTACTAGATGATAGTTCATCAGGTGATGGTGGGTATAATGGTATCAGTGATAGTAATAAAATTTATACTGATGGTATACTGTTGGAGATTCAAGATTGAAATAGTAAAGGCATATGCACAAGATCATTTGTTGGATGTCATTACCAACTCCATTGGTTTAGTTGCTGCTGTTTTGGCCATCAGATTTTACTGGTGGATCGATCTTACTAGAGCTATACTAGTAAGTCCTTTCTTTCTTTATGAATATATTTCTTTATTTCTTTGACAACAAATAAATATTAATAATTAAAATATGCAGATTGTTTTTGTCTAAATCAAATTTTCTTTATTTAATTAGAGGGTGCCATGTAAAATTCTCGTTAGTCTTCTCCAATTTTGAATTTTTGTCCAAATATTGTTGAAATATTTAGATTATATTATGTATGCTTATGCGCACCATGATTTATCTCTACATTTGTCCTTTCGCTATAAGTTTCCATTTTCAATTTTATTTTAATTTCTATATTTTTGGATTATGATCAAATAATTTAGACTTCTGGGAAACAAACTTGTCAAGTGTACTAACAGGTGATTAGGATAGTTTTTGTTTGTTGGGTAGATGATAAATGAGTTATCATTACGTATATTTCAAACACCCAACTTATCTTCAAACTTACAAGTCACACCCCTAAACTTTGTTGCTTCTTCTTCTTCACTCACACCTTTAGCTGGTCAACAATTTAGTAGATTAATTTCATTTATATTTATTAAATTTTCTGTTGGAAGTCATGTTGACAAAAGCTACCACAAAGTCGATGCATTATGCGGGGAAAAGGATAAATTAGAAAGAACTTGCATTATAAGTTTGCAACATATAAGTTATGGAGTATTTCTCTATATTTAAAAGCAGCATTTTATTTCATTTTTTTAATGAATATAAATTTATAAGAATAAGAATTACATAACAACTTGTTATTGGGATTAGGTTGCTCTAAGGTTCCCCCTAAGAAAGCTATTTTTTTTAATATCCAGAAATATTGGTTTCATTGTATAGTAATTCATGCATAACCTAAAAACCACAACAAAACAAATCAAGATTATAGTAATTCAATCAAAAAATTTTTTAAGAGAATGGAAAGGAAAAGTTTGAATTCAAAATTTCTATACATTAAGACCAACCAATATTTATTGTTGAATAGATAGCAAATATTTTCAAATTGAGATTAATATTTACAGTTGAAATATCCTTTAAAAATTTGTCAATAAGCAAATTGATTTGACACATAATAAGCATTTTCCTTGGCACTATTTACTATTTAGAAGTCGGAGGGTCCATATCACTCAATTTCATGTGTTGGACCATCATGATTGAATTCGCAATATTTTTTCAAAATTGGGCAATTTTTGGAGATAATATGTTATTTATTTATTTATTTATTCAAAATTTGGGGGTAATGTTAATTAGTGAGTTACTTTTGTCTAAATCGAATTTACAAAATTACTAATGGATTAAACCAATAGTGAGACACATATACCTCTATTTATTTGTACTTTTATTTATTCTGCTAACTTTAATGTTTTATCTCAAACGGGCCAAAGCTATATTTTGAGTGATTGCCTAATTAGAATCATCTCTTTCTTTTTGCTCATTTCTATTTTAAGAAGATGAACTTTCATCATTAATATGAACAGCTCAATTAGAATCACATAACCGTTTGATTTAGGAGCTTCTACAACACCTATTTTGCTGCTTGATCTAGCTAGTTTAGGTGTTTTATTAGTCGCTTTAGCCTCATTCATTATAGAACTGAGTAACCTTGATTTAGTATATAATTTTTTATCTTTTGCTTGAATTATATGACCTCTATTAAAATTGTCGCTTTATGTGCGAGTACCTGGCAATTAGAATTTTTTCAATCCATTATAATATTTAATATGTATGTGTGAGTATATATATATACCCACAAATGGTGATTAACTGCTTATATTAAACAATTTCATGCTGAGGTTACTTGATATGTTTTGCCAAACTAATCAGCAAATTTAAATTTATATTGTTTTGTTTCCCTTTTACATCTATTTATGATTAACATGTCTTTAGTTTTCTAAAGTTGATTGCGCCATCAATGCTTTTCACCAAAAAAATAGTCTTATTTGGCATCAGCAACCTTATTTCATGACGTGCAATACCCAAAGGTGCTGTTCTATGCTTTCCTATTTGATTCAACATGATTTGGTGGCATCTTCAAAATATATAGTATTTGAAATTTACCATTTATATAATTTTCTATTTAAATGGATTTGGATTATTATATTTTAATTTTTATAATTTAATTAAAAAAAATTATGTAATTATTATTGGGTTAAAATTTGAGAGGGGCACTTAAAATAAATTAGGGAGCTCTTACTATGGAACTGTTGGCAGACAATTATTTTTCCAAAAAGGAAAGTGTATATAAATTACAAAATGATTGTGTAAAAAGGCAGCCATATGTCACGTGAATGATGAGGTGGCTTCCTCAACCACCGGCGATTGCTAATGCAAAAGCATTGTTGTTTGAGAATTTCAATATGATTTGATGGCATGCTTATTATACTTGTATTTTATTTTCCAAATCACTTTTTACAAGTATAGAAAATTCAAAGGACGTACAAGTTATTACCTTAACCTATCTATGAATAGAGATTGATGTTCCTTTCTGTTTGTGTATGCAGAGTTAATAAGCAACCATGGGTTCTATTGTTGATGATACAAAGGTATAAATTTTATTCTTTTCTTTATGTTCATCTTTTTATTATATGATCATCATCATCATCATGATCTTGGTTTTTACCTGATTTCAGGAAACAAATCAGATTCTTGTTTCTCAAAATGAAGAAAAATAATTTGGTCAGGAGAAAACACGGTGGAAACTGATCATTTCGTGGAAAGCATTGATGAAACAACAAAGATAGAGAAAAAGTATAGTGTCATTTTTGTTCTTGGTAAGCTTTTGTTCTTCTAAAAAACTAAATGTAAAATGAAGTAAATTAAGTGTGATGATATAAAATGGTCAAGTGTTGTTGTGATGAAAAGGAGGACTAGGGGGTGGAAAAAGCACTAGAGGATATAGTTTGCACATCCTTTTCTTCCAAAAATGTCCAGAAGCTCTATTTAACTTTGTGTCCTTCAGCTTTCTTTCTTGTCATTCATGGATTTCTGATATTAAAAAATTGTAATATTTTTTAGCGATGGATTAGCGACCGACAGTACAGTCGTTAATTTTTTTACTTATGGGTGAATTTAGCAACGAAAAATGGTTTCCATTGCTAAAAATAGCAACGAAATCTAAATTTCATTGCTAAATTATATTCCGTTGCTAGAAATTATATTTTGTTGCTAAAATTGACCAATTCATCGAATCTTGCATTGTTGAATTTAGCAATGGAATTCAATTTCCGTTGCTAAATTTAGCAACAGAATAAAATTTTCGTTGCTAAATTAGCAACCGAACAAAATTTCCATTGCTAAAAATAGCAACTGCCAAATTAGCAACCGAAATTTCCGTTGCTAATTTTCGTTGATTAGCAACGAAAAATTGATATTTTCCATTGCTAAATTGCAATTTTCTTGTAGTGCACAACTTGAATCATGCCAGAATAGAAAATAAAACTAAACTACACTACCATGCATCAATATAAAAACAACATAAAGACATAGTTTAACATGCCATTCTATATATATTAAAATTACCATAAAATGGTCATGGCATCACAAAAATCATCCAAATCAAACTAACACACAAAAGATCAAATCTTATAGCATTATAAAATAATAAACATATTCACATTATCATGATATGAGCTAGAGAGAGAAAGCTTGAGACCTAGAATATTATCCTTAAGATGTTCTAAATTCTATGAAATTAGAAGCACCAATCTCTACTTCGATCCTCGATTTTCTTGCTTTAAAATGAAAATATTTGTGTATCTTTTAATGCGAATGATTATAGTAAACTTTGGTTTCAAGAATAGGGAATTATTTTCTCTCTCTTATATGACTGTTCTTTCCAAAATTCTAAGGATCTCCCTTTATAAAACCTTAATTTTTTGTTTTTATATCTACAGAAGAGTTAGAGATCCACTCTAACTCTTATTCTCCATAATAGAAAGAATTAATCCCTCTAAATCTAAAGTGAATCAAATCTGATCCTTATCCTTAATTTTCAAAACTGGAAAATATGGGAAATCTATAAATAACCCCACACAGAAGGGCATCCCTCGCACGATTTCCCAGATATTATAAAAATATCCTTAATCTGACCTGGACTAAATGAGGATAGCCATAGATGGCAGTCCCACTATGATAAACGTCCATCTATCATTTTTAGAGGCCAAAATCAAGGTTTTTTTTATTTCTTTTTAAAATCTTTTTGGAATCTTACTTGGAAAACTATAAAGCTTTTATGAAAATGTGGAAATCAAGGTCAAATCTTTAAGATTCAAGCTCTCCATCAGAAATTTAATATTTTCTCATCGTTGGGTAACCCTGATCTAGTTTACCTCATGTCATGGTACCTACAGTTGCCTTAAATTTTTGGGAATTGGTGCACTAGTGCCAAAGTGAGCCAAATTTTGAAGTAAAAGAAAAAAGATATGTACTTGAGGTAGTATATCGCTGATTGATTATTTAAAAATACACACAATTTAAGGTAGTAAGCCTTTAATTCGGTAGTTACTGTCAACTTATCGATGTGTTAACCTTTGGGCAGGTAATTTACCATCCATTTGTTGATGTGTTAACCTTTTATTGGATAGTTAAAGTTAGCTTGTTGATGTGTTATCCCTTGATTGAGTAGTTACTATTAGCTTGCCAATGTGTTAACCCTTAGTTAAGTATTTACCATTAGTTTGTCGATTTGTTAACCCTTGGTTTACTGTTTGATTAGCGATAACTTATTGGTATGTAGAATTAAGATAAGTTAGTTATATCTAATTAACACCAGCTTGTCATTATGTAAAGTTAGGTAAGACTATGGATTTGTTAATGCAATTTGTTAGCATGTCAAACTTTGCAGTTGTTGTGGTTGACATCATCTATAGGCGTGTGTGCCTCCTACGATGTGCACCAAACCTCGTATGTATCCAATTTATTCTCAAAAACCCATTTTTAGGCTCAAACTATATTAAAGTTCATTTAACTCATGTAAATCAATCGCTTCACAATGTGCAAAGATTCAACCCAATACATAATGTCTCAAACCCCTAAAGGGATAAGACAGTTTTCGAGGTATCCTTGCTTATTTGCTAACAACCAATTTAGGAGGTATCTATTCAGCATCACAAGGCATGTAGTTAGGAGCCACCACAGATTAGAACATAGGGAAAGTGATATTTTATACCTTGTGATGCCGAAACCAGAGAGAGTGTTGATTCCATTTCTACTCGCATTACTAGTTAATGGTTAATATAAACATTCACTTATGCCTAACTACGCTAGTCCCTTTCTCATACGTTGCAAGAAACGTAATAAGGTGAATAAATAAAAAAGTTATCATATAGAAAATAATAAAATTCATGCATAAATCTTGTGTATTTAGGGACATTGGTCCCGATATGTAAAACATAAAGACCAATTTATTTGCTCTTACGGCTTTAAATGAAAACATTTTTATATAGGCCAAGAAATATAAGTAACTTAATAAATAAATTAATAGAAATATAAACATGCATAAAGCAGGGCATTCATTTAATATGGAAATATTTGTTTCTTACGCATAATTTAGAAAATTCATCTAGCTTGGTGGGAATAGTAAAATGAGACATTGGTCCATTTCATTAACAAAACTTAATTAGTTAGGTAAAAATTTATTTACTGTAAATTCCTTTAATTTAATGCCAAAAATGGTCTTTTTTCCTACATTATTAGAGACTATTTATTAAGAAATAACACATATAAGCATTGAAAATAACAAGTAAAAACATCTCCTATGGCAATTGAAAAGAAAAAAATGCAGTATAGAAATTGGGTAAGAGTGATTCATGTACTCAAGTGAGTCACGAGCTAAGATAGATCAAGTTATGGACTACCTGGGGCAAGTCACGCCCCTTCCAGTGAGTCACAACCAACTTTTGGATAAGTCACAGACTCGTCCAGGTGAGTGAGTCACAGACGAACCAAGTCCTTGAGTTAATCCAAATTTGCCTAGTAACACTGGAATGAAGCCATGAATACTGCTCAAAGATCTAACAAATCTAAATAAAAGGCCAAAAACCATACAAAACACTCCTAAACCCTATTAAATTAACATATAAGCCCTAAAGTAACATCAAATAATACAAATCACATAGATTAACCAAGTGAGAGAATATAAAGTCTAAAGAGAGAAAATGGCTATAGAAGATGCAAAGGTCAAGCAAATCCACAAAAGAGACAATAATTCATACATAACTTATAAAAATACACATAAAAACACTAATTATGCAATATTAAACATCACAAACAAAAGAATCAATTTACACAAGCCATTCACATAGAAAACATAAAATACAAAGCCTTTGAAGCTCAAAGTAAACCAAAAAACTTTAAATATTTTTTGATAAAAAGAATAGCCCCTTTACATCACCTTCAATTTTGTTGTGATTTAAGACCAGTGAAAGTGCCTTTGATTGCTCTTTTCCTTCCTTATACGTGAAATTTCTTATTGTTTCTTAGAAACTCAAGCTTTTTTTCCTTTTCATTCAAAACTAGTATTTTTTCCCAAAAACCACTCTCTTCCTTTCTCTCTCCTCTTAGTTTTTTGTTTGTTCATTGCTCTCCTTAATCCTAAGAAAATTTACCATCCTTCTTATTTAATTTTTTTAAAAAGATCAAAGAAAAATAGATATTTTTGTTGAAATGATCCTCTGCCTCCCAGGAAGAGAGCAGAGACTTTTGCTGGAAAACGCTAAGTCTTGGATCAAGTCCGTAAGTGCTGAGTCATGAACCATGACTCATGGATTAACTCTGTGGGGCCTAAAACTCTCTATCAAGGTTAAAAGTGGTGAGTCATGGACCAAGCCCATGACTCATTGGTGAGTCACAAACTCTGAATTATGACTCATTGGGGAGTAATAGGCCAAAGTAAAAAGTGACGAGAGGCTTTAGTCTATAACCCAAGCAATAAGTCACTAACTTGACCCGTGAGTCCATCTATGACTCACTTCTTGTAATGCTCACTCTTATTACCTTTTATTTACATATTTATTTATTTAATTGTTTGCACAAATACACATACATACATATATATAAATTGAAAATAATTAAAGTACCATTACAAATTAATTCATTACATATATTCCAAATTTTTTACATTGAGCACTTTACAAAAAATAACTCTACTCCAAAACTAGTAATCACTCGTTATCCTCTTTAGCGGCCTACAGATGTTGACTTGAAATCGGCACTTATACTTAACATTTGTGTAGCTATATGAGAAGAATACACATGCTGAGTAATGGCTTAGTGGGTAGTAAAGCAAAACAATTGAATTTTTGTCGAAGTCTTACATAGAAAACATAATAGCATGCCTTTTCATGTTACAAATCACATGCACTCTTAGAAATAATCCATCCATTAAGAAACATTACAATACCATTTATCAATGACAATATCAATAACACTAAAAGACACACCAAAATACTTATAGTATTGATCACTTATCAATATTCATTAATTAGATCACTTTCATTACTTGAATTCCCATTAATGGTGGATATGGGAATGAAAAAGCGACACTAACAAGCAGTATCATACAAATGAGATATAATAGTCTCAAATCGAGCGACACTGATAAACAGTATCATACAAGTGAGATATAATGGCTTTGAATCAGCTGACACCTTTAGGTATAGTATCACTAGGTAGCTGCAATCACTATTCCTTTTATAGGTATGCCTATTTATCCACTACTATATGAAATTTACCCTTTATAGGTATGCCTATTTATCCACTACTATATGAAATTTAGGCACTCATTAAATCATTTGATAATTCAATAGTAATACACTTGATACATTTAATATCATAGCATCAATATACTCAATAAACAATGCAATTATATCATTGTATAACAATATTCAAGTTTAATTACACCAGAAACATGATACAACTTGCTTATCATTATTCAATTACACTTTACTATAATTATCAATTATTTTACAAACACTAAATACTATACATATCAATAATCATATTTAATTATATTTATTAGTTGTACAAATTCTATGCTTATGTACCCTTGGTTTTATGTTTAAAATGTTATAATAGTGTTTAGGGAGTTTTAGGTATTCTTTGGTAATAATTTAGGACCTAAAAATCAAGTTTAGGAAGAAACAGTGGAGGGTCATGATCATCCCTAAATATGTACTGACTATAAAATAGGTGTTATTTTGATTATGGACTATATCACGATCATTACCAAAAAGGCGCTGACCATGAGGTCCAAAAATTTTATAATGAAGATTTCCAGTTCCAACTCGTATGTAATTTAAACTAGTAAACAAATTTTTCAAGGAATAAGGTCCATACAAAGTTGTTCCACTATGTCTCTATTTTCTAAAACATCAAAACTCGCTTAATTATGACCTCTAAATCAGAAGATATTCATTAAACATCATAGAAAGCTCTCATTAGCATGGCCACAGACACCATACAACTTTAAGCTAAAGTTTGAGGGTCTTAGAGAAACATTCAGGTTTCAGTTGCTCTACAAAGTTGTAGATATATGTATTATCTTTCATTTACAACTAGATTCATATCAATCAGGCATCTACCAAAGGAGTTATATACTTTATACTGAAACTGGTTCATATAAACCCTTATCAGATTTCCACTACTTCACTTTCTCAAGCAAAAATCATCCTTCTCTTACAACAATAATAACAATTATTTCTATCATCAATCATGAAAAAATTATAGCATATAAGCCCACTTGAATCTAATAAACATATAGTATAGGGAAGAAAAACTCCCAAACCTTTAACAAGCTTCACATCATTTCTTCAAGTTTCTTCTTCTTCTTCTTTCTCTTTCTCTTTGCCATTGCTTGATTATCCTTTAATATGGCATAAATTCACATAGGTAAAAAATTATTTACTCTCTTAATTTAAATTTTTATTTGCTTCTCTCTTGAATCAAAAGTAAGGAGAAGAAAAAGAGAGTTTTTACCTTACAATTTACCTAACCACTAATTTCTCTTTCCTACAATTACTTAATTTACCTTTTTGGGGGTATTTGGGGTTTATTTAGGGAAAAATAAGGGAGAAGAATGGCTGCCTTTTACCTTTAAAGCTGTCAGCCATCCCTTCAAGAAACTCTCTTTAAATTTTTTCATCTTTTAAAAATAATCTAGGGAGACTAAGTGTTACCTTCCCATTGGTCCTCTTTGTTGGACAAAGACAATTTCACTTAGCTCCCTACTTCTCTTAAATTTGTTATTTCTTCCCCTAAACTTTCTCTTTTGTTTTTCAATTGAACCGCTCATTAACATTTTCCTCTAATTAAGTACATGTATAACTTATTATAAAGTGACCATATTGCCCTACTCTTTCAAGATAATTCCCTCTAGGTCCTAACTTACAATGCATTAGCTAACCAAACATATATTAATTATAATATCATTTAAACATGCATATATCCTTCTAGGGTACATGTTGGGACCTTACACTTCCTGGGGTAGCAAAAGGGTTCTAGCCACAGCTACTTTCCCACAAAATACAAAAGAATGAAAATAAGCCTTTCTAAAAGAATGGTTTTTTCCCTAAAACCCCGCAATTAAAACACTTTCTCATATTAAAGAAAACATCGAGACAGGAAAAGAGAAGGCACTGTTATTTCCTGACCATTTCTGAAATATCATTATCTTAATTAGTAACCTTGATAGAGGGTAATCCAATCTCAATGTCTACAACTGCCCATAATTTTAAGAAACTAGAGCGTTGCAACTAGTTTAGCCAAAATTTAGAGTAAAGCAATGAAAACAGTAAAAGATGCACACCTGAGGTAGCAAATTTTGAGATATAGACATTTACCTTCTATGGTAGTGAATTTTTTATTAAGTTATTATTGCTAGTTTTTTGGCATTTTAACTCTTAATCAGGACATCTAATTAACGCTAGCTTATTAGCATGCAAAATCAAGGAAGTATGACTGTAACACCCTCTTACTATTAACCTATTATCTATATCTAATTAAGTTACTTTAATCATGCATCACAACACTATCATGCCTATATATTATTCATCATAGAATCATTATATTACTATTACTCATATCATGTTATATCATATATTCATATTGGTGTTACTTTAACTATTTGCATGCATTATCTCATGTATAACATCATACATAGCATGTTATGTATGTGTTACTTTAGGTTATATGTGCATGTATATACTTTCTTAGTTATCATGAGTCGGTTACAATTCAATATACACATATTAAATACATCATCATATGCCTAATAGCTTTAATACAAAATATTTCAAAATACCGATACAAAATCTCCCTACATCAACTCTTATCAGTTATGTGTTGGCCTTTCCTGATGCTGAGAATGTTCTTAAGAAAAAGTCTTATCTATAGAACCTACATGGATAAAATACCTATGTTAGGCTATCAAGCTTAGTAGGTAACATAAGACATTTGGATGACCTCTTACAAAGGTCATACAAAATTCAATCACATATAAGCATAACTTTAGCATATAACTAATCATTTAAACCATATTCAGAGAGATCTTCAGGGACTATTTTATCTTTTATTTATACCTTTAACCAACAATAGGTACTTATTGATATTCCACTGCTTATCGGTTTCATACTTATAATAATATTCATCTGATGCCAAAAATCTTATACATCAAGTTTACTTTCTTCATTCCTTTATGTTATTCTTGACTAATCATCTTGATGTACAAGTCTTTCTTGCTTATGAAACATTATCAATTGTCAAACACTCTTTAACTATGCCATTTATTTATCACTTATTTACTCTTACACATATTCATATACTTTAACTATTTTTAAGGCATGGCAATATCAATCCACATTCATAGAAGCCATCTTATAATCATAAGACTTTAAGTTAATAAACTACCTCTTTAAATATATAATATATTCAATTAATTTCCATTTCTTATACTTATATATAACATATTTCATGGATAAGACATGTTTCCATCCGTTTGAATACTTATTATTATTATTATTATTATTATTATTATTATTATTATTATTAAGGTATTATATCATTACCTTGAGTACTATACAAACTCTTTAAACCATTGCAATACTAACCTTGCACTTCTATCTCCACATACATCAAATTCATATGTTATGAGTCCATAACTTATTTATATTATCATGTAATGAGTCATACATACCACTCATATCAATTACACAATATTTGACAAGTAACACTGGTTATGGTAATATACATCAACCGATATACTTTTGCAAAGCATCATATACCATTTCGTATATCATGCATTCCTAGGTATAGAAAACACTTTAAAACCATCTCAAGGATTTTCATACATACAATAACCAAATACTCTTTAACTTTATGTTATACTTTTCCATATGCTATAAATTGATGTTTCTGAAGGTAACACACACACACAGATATTTATATATATATATATATATATATACACATACATGTGCATTCTGATAATTCTGACATAAGCCAAAGGATAGTGTATGACATAATATGATGTTGTATCATATTTAGTTTGCCATGCTAAGAGAACATTAAGGAATACATGATTATGAATAGGATTGTGAATTATATATGTATTCTATACTTAAGATTGCATCATATATGTGAAGTAACTATGCCTAACGATAGCTCTTATAGATGTTACATGACATATGCACTCCCTTATGTGTTGATTAAACCTTGAATGCATATTTTATATAACCAATGTTATTAAATGCCTATGATTGAAGTTTTGTACTATCAATAATTATGAGGTCTAGATTCATAATAAATGTATTATGAGGGGTATGAAGTATACTAGTCTAATAAGAAAAGGGGTTTAATAATGCAAGTGATTTGAAAAGTCTACAGGAACTCAATGAATTCATCTAGGGTGATAGATTATTGTAAGCATGGTAATTTTCCTATTAAAGTTAAGGATTCATGTTTTGTTAGTTATGAGTATTGCCATGATTTGAGGATGTCTTGAAATAGTTTTCTATACCATTTGTGTTTCCCCACTAAGCTTTATAGCTTAGAATGGGTTCATTTATCCGTGTAGGTCTAAGGATAAGCTCCACTTTGGATAGATAGATGTAGTGACTCGACCCATATGAAGAGAAGATCTAGCAGGTTACAGTTGTCCTTAAGGTTTCATATTGTATTGAAGGCCAATTATTTTATGTCTCCTTATTTTGGAGTTTCATTTGATTATGTTGTGGCACGTAATTATGGCATGTATTATTATTATTATTATTATTATTATTATTATTATTATTATTTCTACCTGATCTATGCTAGGTTTATGTTGGTATTGATGATCCTACATGTCTTGTGGATTAGGGTGTTACATGAATGAGGAATGGATAAGAGGTAGTGATGGTTCTTATTCCTTGGTTATAAGTCCAAGACACCTATGAAGTGATAAGAGGTCACCTGAATATATTAAAATCAAAAGATATGCATAATAAAGAGAGGTGTAGATATTTTTTTGGTTCTAGAAAGATTTAAAGGAAATAGGTAGAAGTCACTCCTACCTTCCTTGAATAAGGGAATTATTGAACTGATATAGAACTTTAATAGTGATTGATCTCCAATAAGAATATTGACTTAAAAGGGCATTGTAGACACCGAGACTAGATTAGCCTTTATTAGGGTTACCTAATGAGGATAATGCTATGTTGGAAATGGTCAAAAAGTAACAATGCCTTCTGTTTTCCTAACCCAACATTTTCTTCAACATGAGGAAGTGTTTTCATTGGGTGTTTTTAGGGGAAAATCCATTCTTTTAATAAGGCATATTTTCATTCTTTTGTATTTGGTAGGAAAGTAGCTATGGCTAGAACCCTTTTGCTTACCTAGGAAGTGAGTTATGGATTAACTCACAGTTTAGGTCCATGACTCATTACTTGATTCATAAACTAGAGCCTTATATCACTTTCTACTTTGGCCCGTTACTCCCCATTGATTCATAGTCCAGAGTTTGTGACTCACCAATGAGTTAAGGTCTCGATCCATAACTCACCACTTTTAACCTTGATAGAGAGTTTTGGGCCCCACTAAGTTAATCCATGAGTCATGGTCACTCACAACTCACTGACTCATTTCATGACTCAGTGTTTTCTGGTAAAAGTCTTCATTCTTTTCTTGTAAGATAGAGGATCATTTTAGCCAAAAATATCTACTTTTACTTGATCTTAATCTAAAAATTAATTAAAAAGGATGGGATATTTTCTTGGGATTAAGGACAGCAATCAACACACAAGAAACTAATAGGAAAGTGAAAGAAAAAAGAGTTGTTTTTAGGAAAAAAAACTAGTTTTGAATAAATAAGAAAAAAAGCTTGAGTTTTGAAAAAAGAATAAGAAATTTCACGTAAAAGGAAGGAAAAAAGCAATTAAAGTCACTTTCATTGGTCTTAATCATAGCAAAATTAAATGTAATGTAAATGGGTTATCCTTTTGTTAAAAATTGTTTATAGTTTTTTAGTTTAATTTGAGCTTTAAAGGTTCTGTATTTTAAGTTTTTCCATATGAATGGCTTGTGTAAATTGATTCCTTTATGTGTGATGTTTAATATTGTATAATTAGTATTTTTATGTGTATTTTTATGTGTTATGTATAAATTATTGTCTCCTTTATAGATTTTCTTGAGCTTTGCATCTTCCATGGCCATTTTCTCTTTTTAGACTTTATATTCTCTCACTTGGTTAATCTATGTGATTTGTATTGTTTGATGTTACTTTAAGAATTATATATTGATTTAATAGGGTTTAGGAGTGTTTTGTATGGTTTTTGGCCTTTTATTTTGATTTTTTTTTAAACCTTTGAGCAACATTCTTGGCATCATTCCAGTGTTACTGGGCAACTCTAGATTGACTCATGAACCTGGTCTATAAGTGAGTCACAGACTTGATCTGTGCCTTACTCACCTGAATAAGTCTATACTCATCTAAGAGTTAACTATGACTCACTAGAAGGGGCATGACTCACCCTAACTAGTTTGTGACTCGGTCCATCCTAGCCCGTGAATCACTTGAATCCATAACTCACTCTTATCTAGTTTTCTATGCTATTTTTTTCTTTCCTTTCATTTGCCATGAGATATCTTTTTACTTGTTATTTCTTATGCTTACATGTGATCTTTCTTAATAAATAGTTTGTAAATTGTTTCCCTTTATAACCACTTCTTTATCCATTTCTTACTCACATCTAATTAATCTATTGATGTGTTTTTTCTGGATACATGAATCCTTGCAATTGTTTGGAAAAAGTCGGCAAGTAGGATAGACCCTAAAGATTTACATTTGAATTATTTTCTTTATTTAATTAGTTTATTTCAATTATTTGTATATTTTTCCTACATCATTATTATTTGTCTATAATAATATAGTAAAAAAGGGAATTTTTGGCACAAAATTAAGGAAATCACATTAAATAATTTTTACCTAACTAATTGGGTTTTATTAATGAAATGGGCCAGTGTCCCATTTTATTATTCCCACCATGCTAAATGAATTTTGCAAAATTATGCATGGGAAACCAATATTTCCAGATTAAATGAATGCCCTAATTTATGCATGTTTATATTTTTATTAATTTATTTTTGAAGTTACTTATATTCCTTAGCCTGTATAAAAATGTTTTCATTTAAAGCTGTAAGAGCAAATAAATTGGTGTTGATTTTTTACATAGCGGAACAATGTCCCTAAATACAGATGATTTATGCATGAATTTTATTGCTTTTTATATGATAACGTGCTTATTTATTCACCTTATTATGTTTCTTGCAATGTATGAGAAAGGGACAAGTGTAGTTAGGTATAAATGAATGTCTATATTAATCATTAACAATGTAATGTGAGTAGAAATTAAATCCGAACTCTTTCTAGTTTTAATATCACAAGGTACAAAAAATACTTTCCCAATGTTCTATTAGGTGGCTATTCTTAAATACATGCCTTGTGATGCTCAGCAGACACCTCATAAATTTGTAATTTGCAAATAAGCAAGGATACCTCGAATGTTATCTCATTTTTTTGAGGGTTCAAGGCATTGCGTATTGGGTTAAATCTTTGCTCATTGTGAAGCGATTGATTTTCATGAGTTAAATGAACCTTAATATGGTCTTGAGACCTAAAAGTGGATTTGCGAGAACAAATCGAATGCATATGGGGTTTGAAACATGTCATAGTGGTGATTCAATTGGGGTTTATTTGAGATTTCATTTTAAAAGCAACTTGATCAATGTAATATAAATACTTGCTTATGTTTTGATTGTGCTAATTCTTTTTTAACTTAGGTTACATTAAAAGTATGTTATAGCCGTAGAGTTAGGTTAGGCATCCCAATTTGACCAACGGTGTAATCTTCTAGTGCGATCCTATGTTCACTCATTGTAGGGAAGTGTTAGGAAGGATCACCAACCCGAGTTTTGTTCCTATTCAATATATTAAATGTTGAATCGATCGATCATTACACTCATGATAAGCTAGACCCATTGGCAGCGACCACGTTTGGGTAGCCCTAAAGTTGTACTACCAGACCAAAGCCCTATGTAGTGATATAGATACTTCTCTTAAGTAATATTTCCCTTAATAATTTGCTTGTTATTTGGATATATGTATACTTGGTTGAATTATAACAAAGTAAGATGGGTGTTATCAATCGCTACCATGCCCCAGTATACCTATTTTGGTTTACTTGAATGACAAAAATATATAGAGATCGACATCGCATCTGATTCTGTTTAAATTAAGATAGACTCTATTTTTAGTTTTTCACCATGCATCATACATGTTTATCGGATTGCCCGTCAACCCATGAGCTAGTCCCACTTAGGGAGGAGATTGCATGACTACTTGTGTAGGAGAAATAAGGTTGGAAAGTTTATTTTATATATAAGTGTGCTCTGTAAATTATATATAACATGCTAGTACATTTCATGCTTAACTATGCATCATTCTAATAATATTTTTAGCCATTATAGAATCACCCACATGGTTTGAGAGTTTGACTCCCGAGGGAAGATAAGTGTCACCTGGATAAGTTTTGAGCCTCAATTTCATTGGGAATTCACTTAGGGAGAGGCTATAATAGCTCTGCTCGATGTATATTAGCAATAGGAGATCCTTTTTGAAATCTTCAAAGATTAAAGCCTTGATTAAGGTTAGTAATTATAGTCACCATAGAGTCAATAAGTTGTTTTAGAAGTCCAGATAAGTGTCTAATGAGAAGGTATTTGTCAAGGTTATTGGACCTGGCATCAAAGATAGATTTGGGTTTGGCTAAAATATTTAAAATAGCATTTGATAGAGTAAATATGATGGATCCAACATAAGGTATGCATGTAGACAGTCAAGAATTGGATAAAAAGGTTGGATGAGTTCAAAGGGAGGATGAGATCTATGATGACAGATGTAATGCATTCTATGGCATAGCCTATTAGCTAGCCACCTACAATAATTGTTGCAGCCTATAGAGAGCCTGTGACTATTGTAGGTACTCCAGTCATCACCCAAGTAGATCCTTCTTTAGTAGAAGAATTGAGAGGAGTTGGATTAAGAGTCTAGCTTATAGAGTAACAGAAGGATAAGGGTGTTACCCCCGAGGAAGATTTTATTCCTAAGGAAGAGGAAAAACCACCTATGCTATAAGTTTAGGAAGGAAAATAACCTATAGTGGAAGACCCCATTATTAAAAAGATGGAGGAGAAGATAAAAGTGATGGCTTGCGTATTATTGGTAGGAAAAAGGGTCAGTCCGGAAGATAAGGATTTAGAAAGCTAAGATGTGCTCCCTTAGAGGTTTAAAATGCTTGACGTTACTAAGTTTGATGGCATATTTGATTCAATCTACCCATATTAAGCAACATATCTTGGTTATAAAGTGTATAATCCTTACTAAAAGATAGAAGGTTGAATACTTCAACCTTAGTCTTACTGATCTATCTATTATTTAGTATCATGGTTTAGATAGGCATATTAATGAGGATCAGCATAGGCTGATGGAGGACTTTCTAAGGTAGTGTGACTATTACATAAGAATGGAAGTTAGTCTAAAGGATCTTGAGCTATTACAACAAAAGCTAAATGAATCCTTCCATGAATACCTTACAAGGTGGAGAAACTGGGTCATAAAAATGAAAAGAAAGCCTGATACTCTAGATAAAATTAGGCTTTTCATTTAAAATGATAGCCCTTATTTGAAGAAAGGTTTGAAGATGAAAAGGTTAAAGGATTAGGAGTCCCTGAAAGACGTTGCCATCAAAGATGAAGGGGAGTACCTGGCCAAGAAAGTGAGTTATATGAGTTAGTGGCAGTTTTGGTGCTGGGCATCGAGGATATAGAGCTACAACGAGAAAGACTAGTGGCACTGCTCCTACTATACGAAAAATGGTTGAAGTATAAGCTGCCAAAGATACTTAGAGGAATCATTTTAATCAGGGTAGGTCCTTATCCTAGGTATTAGATTGGCTAATAAAGGAAGGAAAGTTACAACCCCTACTGGCTAGACTAGCTTGTACCTAGGGTTAGCCTAATCATTAGACTGATCAATATTGTACATTTCACTAGCATACATGTCACCTTTTAGACCATTACAAAACCCTGAGGGGATAGAATATAAAATCTCATTTATAGCAAATAAGTCACTAATCCGAAAAAAAGGGAAAAAAGAAAGGGAGTTAAAATGTAGTTTCACCTCCTGTGTCCATGATTGGGTTGGGTTTATCAGAATGGTAGATTTTATGTGTCTTATATGGTAATAAGTATTTGCCATCGTTCATCCTTAACAAGTGAATATAAAGGAGCAGCTCAGGTTAGAGGTATGTGAGATTGACTATTGGGAATCGCTTGATGAAGAGGGAGGTTGCATTAGCCTCTTAGATCTGTGGGATTTAAAAAATGAAAAAGATGTGTAAAAGGTAAAGTTGATTACTCGTAGTGGCTGAGTAGTACCAGAAATGGAAAGACCGGTAGATCCTCAGCCATTGTATATGAATAAAGATCAAAAAGAAGATAATATTCTTAAGCAGTTGAAGATGACCTAGCTCAGATTTCTGTATAGGATCTGCTTATGACAACTCCTATAGGCAGATAGTAGGCACTTTCAAAGTTGATGTTCAGATTGGGGAGATCAATGCTAAGGTAGAATTTGTTATGTTATCGATACTTACAAACTTTTTTGTGTTGCTGGGAAGGCCTTGGTTTCATAGGTTAGGAGTAGTTCCATCCACTCTTCACCAAATGATCAAGATTCATTATGAAGGCAAAGTGGTTACTATAAAAGTTGTAAAGGTGAATCGGGTTTCTAAGCTGGGAATAGCCAATTAGCCTTTCAGTGGTTAACATGTGGCTGCTATAAATGCTGATAATGAAGGCGAGAAGGACTTTACTCCACTGGTAGTGAATATGATGAAAATAATGAATTTCTTACCAGAAGCAGGTTTAGGCAAGAATTCTTATTTTCCTTTTAAAGCTATCACTACTACAGGTGAAATTGCTCGGAGAGGATTGGGTTATAAAGGTCCTGATGAGAAGGAAAAAAGTCTAGTGAAGTCAAAAGGTATATTGTATATTATGGATAGCATTATTCCCGCATCATCCCTGCTTCAGTGTTATGGTAAGGCTAAGCTTGTGATAATTGGAGATGAAGTTATGCTAAGTTTTCGAGTCTTTAATGATGTTTTTGACTGGGTCAGTCAAACCATCAAGCCTGGTAAAGGATTTTAGGATGAGGAGATCATAATTAAGCTATCCAACTAGGATGAGTCTCCTGAAGAGATTGTAACTCCATAATTGTTGGCTTCCAAGTTCAATGGCAAAGAAAAAGGTAGAGTTTGAGATTTCTGTGCCTAAGATAAAAGAGGGTGCTAAGAAAGCTAATACCCAAGCTAGTTAGAAAGTTCTAGAAGTTGTAAGGAATAGACCAAGATTGTCTGAAGCATCAAACTCACTAGGTGTAGATGAGCATGCTTTTATAGATACACTTTTTGTACCTAAACTTTTTAACAATGATGTATATAGCTTTGCTTATATAAATATTGTAAACGATTTTGATTACTTATGTGATGTTTCAAATGATTTCATTTTGTATGATCACGATCATAAGGCATTTATATTCAACATTAATTCAATAAGTATCACTCCATTCAATCTTGGTACTTTTGAAAACCTACAAGAAATTTTGATAGCATCAGATATAACCTCTAAGGGGAGAAAAGAATTTGAGAGAATGTTAAAAAAGTATGAAGGAGTCTTTGCCTGGAACTATGAAGACATGCCAAAAATTGATCGTATAATCAGTGAGTATACAATTCCTAGTAATCATAAGCTTGTCAAGAAGAAGCTCTAGAGGTTTAGGCTATAATGGGTATAATAGGTTAAAGAGGACATATAGAAGTAGATAAAAACCAAGTTCCCTATGAAGATTAAGTACCCTACCTGGTTAGCAAATGTGGTCTTGGCAGCTAAGAAAGGTGAAAACTTTCAAATTTGTGTGGATTATAGAGACTTAAATGAGGCATGTCCGAAGGATTAGTTTTGACTTCCTTATATAGATGTCCTGGTAGACAATGTAGCTGCTTGTGAGATGTATAGCTTTAGCGATAGGTATTCTAAGTATAACCAAATTTTAAATAAGATTATGGATAGGATTTGGATAACATTTATCACTGAATAGGGCACTTATACTTGTCAGGTCATGCCCTTTGGATTTAAGAATGAAGGGGCTACTTATCAAAGAATGGCCACGAAAGTTTTAGATGATTTGATCTATAAGGAGGTGGAGGTATATGTGCATGATATGATGATTAAGTCTGTTACTCATGAAGATCATTTCACGATCCTAGAGAAATTCTATTAAAGGATTGACAAATACAACCTTTATCTCAACTCGAAAAGAAATGTGTGTTCAGAGTCACTTTATGGAAACTCCTCGAACATGTAGTTAGCCAGAGGGGAATAAAAGTAGATCTTGATAAATTAAGGGGCCATCAGGAAAAATGCCTATGCCATAGAAGAAGAAAGAAGTTCGAAGGTTTTTGGGTAAATTATAGTAGATTAGTAGGGTCATTACCAGATTGACTTCAATTTTTTAGCCCATCTTCAAATTGCCCCGGAAAGATCGACCAGTGATATAGAGTGAAGATTGTCAGGTGGCTTTTGACACCATTATGAAATATCTCTTACACCCACTGGTATTAAGGCCACTTAGGACTGGGAAACCTCTAATTTTATATCTGTTCATAGAAGATGGCTTAGTGGGGGCTATGATGGCTCAAGAAGATGAATTTAGGGCTGAATATATAGTGTACTATCTTAGTAGTAAATTCCTACCATATGAGATTAAGTATGCAAAGGTAGAAAAGATCTGCTTATCCATCATTTTGTCCTCTAAAAAGTTAAGACACTGCTTCTATTCTTACAAAATATAGGCGGTAGCCAAACAAAATGCTCTTAAGTATCTACAAGAAGCACCGTCGTTATTAGGAAAAATGGAAAGGTGGTTGACTCTCTTATAAGAGTTGGTTGTTAAGTATACAACTTGGAAGACTATGAATTCCTAGTAGGTCAACTATTGAAGAAGAAGAGATATCCTACGAGTTCCCTGATGAAAACATTGCAGCCATAACAACCAAAGGGTGGCAGATGTTCTTTGATTGAGTTGTGAACAATAAAGGTGTAGGAGTAGGGATAATCTTGGTAATCGCTGAAGGAGAAAATCTACCTTTGGCCAAAAATCCTAGATATAAGGCTCCTAATAATGAAACTGAATGCGAAACGTGTGTTTTTAAGCTTGAGGCTTTACTGGCTTTAAGGGTAAAGAATGCTGAGATCTACAGTGATTTGTCTCTGTTGGTCCACCAAATGAAAGGTAAATGGATAGTGAAAGAAGAGTGATTAGTGCCTTATGCGAGTTATCTAAAAGAGTTGGGTGATTGATTTGAAGTTTGTGCCTTTAAGTACATAACTTGGAATGAAAATCAATTGGTTAATGCCTTAGCAATGCTGGTATCAATGTGGGATAATCCAGACAAAGTAAAAATGAATCTTATACTCATTTTCATAGGCCATGTCACAGAGCATAATAAGTAATGGATGTCAAAGTAGATAATGGGAAGCCTTGGTATTTTGATATTTAGAATTACCTTGAGAGGTTGCTATTTTTGGAAAAACCTACAGAAAAGGATAAAAAAATGTTATGCAAGTTACCTGTATAGTTCATTACTATTAATCGAGTTCTCTATAAGAGATAGCCTGACGAAATACAGTTAAGGTGTGTAGGTGAGAAAAAAACCAAGAAGATTATGGAAGAGGTTCATGCCGGAGTTTGTGGTGCTCATATGAATGGTTTGTCCTTAGCTCAAAAAATAACGCGTTAGGGATTCTTTCAGCTCACCATGGACATAAATTATTCCAAATACATGAAAGAATGTCAATTATGTGAACGGTATGCTAATTTGAGGCACATGCCTATGTGAGAATTGTGCAACTCACCTCACCATGGTGTTTTATTGCCTGAGGTATAGACATAGTGGGGATGCTCAATCCATTGACATCAAATAGACATAGGTTTATCATTGTGGCTATTGATTACTTCTCAAAGTGGATAGAGGTTCAATCATATCGGAACTTGGGTATAAGCGAAATGGCAAAGTTTATAGAAAAAAGTTTGATATGTAGATATGGGCTTCCACACCATATTGTGTCTAATAATGGGTCCTATTTTTGGGAAGAGACTAAATAGGTGGTTAAGAAATATAGAGTCTAGCAGCATAAGTCCTTACCATATCATCCTATGGCAAATGGAGCAGTAAAAGTGGCTAACAAGAATGTTAAAAAGATTCTATCTAAAATAGTCATGACTTGCAAGGATTGGGCAAATAAATTACCTTTCCCATTATGAGTGTATAGAACCACAGCCAAAACTTTAATTGAAGCCACTCTATTCTCTTTGGTGTATAGGATAAAAGTTTTCTTGCTAGTGGAAATTAAGCATTAATCATTGCGAGTAGTCCTAAAAGCTGAGCTACCAAAAATAGAATGGGCCAGACAGAGATTGTTATAGCTTAACTTGTTAGATAGAGAAAGAATGCAGACCTATTACCATAACTAGGTTTGCTAGAAGAGGTTCACAAAGTCTTTTAAAAAGAAAGTCAAGAAGCATCCCTTAAAGGAAGGAGATCGGTTATTCAAGTAATAAGACCAGAACTACCTAACATTAGAGTTAAGTTCAGACTGACATGGAAAGGCCCATTTATGCTGAAATAGCTCCTGTGGAAAGGTAATGTAATATTGAGTTACGTGATGTGAATGAATTTAAGGAGCCTATCAATGTCGACAGTTTGAAATGGTTTTATGGCTAGACTTTGGAAAATATAATAGAAATAAAAGAGAAAAAGAGGAGAAAATAGCCTTACAGGTCAAAAATCGGTAAATGGTGGCTTTGCTAAAATTGGGCACCTTGTCAAGGTGAAAATCAAAAAATGGCATTTTAGGCAAAAATTAGAGGCAGAATGAAAATATCAAATCAAGAAAACCTAAAAAGGTTGATTGTTAATAGTGAGTTTATACTTATAAATCCAAGGGCATAATAGTTATAACATGTAGTGAAATTATATAAAAAAAATATTATCATATGTAATGCAAGCTTGTACTTAATATAAATAAAAGCAATTTTATTATACATACTTTAAAGTTTTCTTGTTTTATGACAAAAAGTGATACATAATTCCTTGCAATATACATTTGAGTTTGAAAATCATCCTATGTTACTCTTACTCGAGCTCTATTTCAGCTAGTATGCTTTGTTGTCAATTGCAGGATTGGATAACCATCTTTTACATGTAATATAGGTGGTAAATTCACAATTAGTTGGATTTTAAATGTCAACTTTAGCATACAATTAAGCCCACAAGTGATGATAGCCAAAAATGAAAGCAACAAATAACATGCCTTCTTGAAATGACAATGGGTGCCTTATGATATCTTGTTATTCTCCAATTTGATGAGCATAATGAGAAACTACATAGAAAGTGGCTTTATCCAAACAGTATAGTGGAACATAACCAAATTGGCCATCCTGGATCACATAATTAGGTATTAGCCATGTTCACATAAAGCTAATATCATTATCATATATTGTTGCCAGCCATCCAAGCCTTATTGCATTGAGTTAAATTGGTAAAGTCTTCTTTTAGGAAGGATATGCCTTAAAAAGTATGTACTAATTACTCTGGTAGAAGATTCCTTAAGTAGCCTCAATTCCTCATACAGCCACACCTAAAAAAGGAGAAGAAAATAAAAAATGAGGGAAAAGAAAATGAAGAAAGAAAGAGAGAAAAAAAAAAAGAAAAATGAAGGAAAAATAGAGAAAAAATGAGGAAAAAGAAAAAGGAACAAAAAAAATTCACTGCGTTGGGTTGGATTTATCTTAAGCAAAAATAAGGCACAGATTTTTATGAAAACTAGAAAGGATGCATCTCCTGCTGAGAAAAGCTAGTGTGAAAACCCACAAGTGGCGCATTACCTTTAAAATAATGTTTATACCTAAAGTAATAAAGGGCTTCCTAAGAAAGCTATAGTGGAATCACAACAGATAGTGTCTAAGCCAAGGATGGTTTCTACTAAGATGATACGGAAGGGAGTCAGGTCATTGTGTATGCCATCAATAATGTCAAGCAATTGATAGTCATCAGTTGGGTCCCTTATGTTTACTATTAAGTACAAAGAGAGACAAATCATTATAATAATGCTAGTTCGAAAAGTAGGTATGTCGAAAAAGTCATCCAGTGCATCAAGTAAAGGCTTAAGAGGGATAGGTCCTCATTTAAGCACCAATCTGGAAACAATGGAAGGAAAAATTCCTAGAACCTAACTCTCATCTCTTGGATAATCTGTTTGGAATATAGGGCAGAGTTCTTGGATAGAAAGGTACATTCATGATTTTGGCAAACTCTTTAACTAGAGAACATAGCTCTTGATATGTGAATATAAAGATATGAAGTCGGAGGTCCTAATATCGAGTGGCTGCCAATAAAAGATTATTCTCAAGCTGAACTCTTCGAAAAAATTTCAAATTGAAGGCATCTAGTAGCCTGTGCACTTTGGGGTCGAAAGTTCCCATCATTACAAGTGGATAGCTTTAAAATATATAGTAAAAATGAATAATAATAATGAAATAATAAAAATCTAAAATTTAAGGCAATAGTAAAATAATAGGAATAATAATATTGGACAAGAAAAGAGTAATAAAAAATAAACAATTAAAAATAAAAAAATAGGTGGAAAAAAGGAAAAATTGAAAAATATAATATAATATAATATAATATAATATAATATAATATAATATAATATAATATAATATAATATAATATAATATAATATAATATAATATAATATAATATAATATAATATAATAGTAAAAATGGAAGAAAGAGAATTAAATATATGTAGAGATTGCGAAAGCGAGCACTTACCTAGAACAAAAAAGGTTGTATGCAGATCGTTGAAGGCTAAATGAAGAGTTAAGGGTATTTATAGACCAAAAGCGACTCACTCCCTGAGGCCTTAATTCACTTGCATTACACACTCTCTTGCACCGTGAGTCACTCCTAAATTACAAGGGTGATGCATTCCCATTTGTATAGGACATGCATTTGCATGATTATTTTTATTTTTGTTTCACTTGTTTTAATTTTGTAGGGGCAGATTTGTAATTATAGCAAGAGTTTTTAAGCTTTGTTTAGGGAGTGAATGATATGTTAAATATTGTACTTGTGCAAAATTAGTTAATTTAGAGTTGTTAATTGTTAATAATTGATAAAAGTTATTAATATTAATAATAAAATGATTAAATTAGTTTAAATATAAATTAATTTAATTTAGATTATTCATAATTAATTAGGCATTTATGGTCATAAATTCCATTTTCTCAATTTTCATGGTCGTTAGATGCCTTTTTGATCATCTACCCTGACTCACGAATTGGGTCTGTGAGTCATCCCTATATTCACATACTAGTTGTCCGTGACTTACCCTTCTTTAAGTTAGACTATGTGGTTTTGCCTGTGAGTCACGCCCCTAGTTCATGACTCGCTAGGTGACTCAAAAACTTTGTCTGTGACTCACTAAAAGTTGCCTTTCTTAAGACTTTCTTCTTCTTCTTCTTCCTTGCCTTTCCTTCTCCCTTACTGCAACTCAACATTTCCTCCTAAAAATTTTTCTTTTACTAGCTTCTCCTCCTCATAGGTTTAAATTTATGTGCCATTGGTGTCATTGAGATTGCACTAGGATCATGCTTCTGAAAGTACTAATATCTTTAGGTTTTGTTTTTTATTTCCTATTCCACCATTAATGCATGAGGTAAGCTTCCTATATCCTTTAAATCTTTATTTATTTATTTGCTATGCTTTAGTACTTTAAATGTATACTGTTAGTCATTCTTTTTTTTATTATTGTTAAGTTCATACTTAGTGTTTATTCTAAATCCTTCTATTTGGTTGCTTTTACTATCAGTGGTTTTGTTGGGTTCATGGTAGAATTTATTTGTCCTTTAGCTAACTCATATAAATAGAAAAAGTATGAGAGCTAAGAGAGAAAAACAACAACAAAATAAAACTAAGCCCTATAGAAGCATTAGGAAAATGGGACATAAAAAAGTGAAAATCGAAAGGAAAATGAAAAAGAGAAAAAGAACAATAATAAAAAAGAAAAAAATGAAAATAGGAAAAAAATTTACTAAAAATAGTATTAATAATTTAGATAATTTTTGTTAACCAATATTTATAATTTACATAATTTTGGGTTTATTTAGTCAATTTGTGTATTTAGATAAATTTTAGGCAATTGGTTTGATTTTGTATAGTTAATTTGAATCTGTGTTTTCTTAGTTAATAGATTGCATGGTTAATAATTAAGCATTGTATATAATTAGTTGATTATGTTCATTTAAGTTTTGATTTATTTATAAATATATTATTTTAGCTATTGGCTTCCTTGTTTTAATTGAAAATTAAGGATAATGTTAATTGCATTTTGCTAATATGTGTGTACACATAATACTTATATGGTAATCGAAGTTTGGTTTGTTGTGTATAATACACATGTGTTGATTGAGAGCATTTATATGATTAAGAGCATTTATGCGCTATTTTTTATGCAGGAGGACCTCCAACATTAGCCATCATACTGCCCAATTATCTTTAGAATTAATTGTTTGTATATATGTATACAATACATGTACATGCGATTATGTATATATTTGAATAATTTCTATTGTACAGATTTGAATGAGTAATGTGTATAATTTTAACGTAATAAAGTTTGCCTTGTAATACATATTGATTATGAATAATAGAACATATTCATTTTTTAGAGGATTTTTTTCCATTTTATACCATAAGATAAACAAATTAATCAAAATTTGAATCTGGATAACTAGTTAATTCTCACCTATAATACCGCTAACTTGAATTTATCTCTTAGTCACTTAAGGTCATTTGCTATTGTTATTAATGACATAAAAATAATTGTTATATGATTGTTGATTCCATCGTTTTAGAATAAGTTTCAAGTATCTTAGAGTTTTAATTATATTTAGCTTTAAATGCATTATCCTAATTGCATATTTATTATATGCCATATTAGGCATGCTAATTTATTAAAAACCTATATGTAGATGCCTCGTCATAGAGAGCCCCCATAACTATAGCCTTTTGCAAACATCCAAACACCTTACTGGGTGATTGAGACTCAGATTGCCTGATACAGAGCACTATATGATGTGCAGTTCCATAATAGTCACTTCATGAGCCAGGACTTTTTAGAGACTATAGGCATCTGGGTGGATGCATAATATTACCTTACACGATGAGGGTGGTTGGATTTCTATGCTCCTACTTTTGTTACTTATCCTGAGGTGGTTCACCAATTCTTAACTACCTTTGAGTATCGAGGCTTTCAATGCCCCGATAGATAACCTGGAGTATTCTCGTTCAAAGATTTAAATTACACTTTCAGCATATCTCAGGCTCAAGTGTCTTAGGCTTTTGATCTCTCTATAGGCGAAGATGTATTGATCCCTAGGAGAAAGGTTAGGGATGATTAGTAGACTGCTATTGCTAGGCTCGGTATTCCTTACAATCCCACAACAGGAAAAGGTACAATGCTAATTTCTCAGGTGTTGAGGTACTTGCAGCGAGCCCTCTTATGTTCATACATCGGTAGAACGAAAAGCCCCGGATCCCTAGACATTACTAACATATGGAGCTTTTGGGGTATGGTTGAGGGTCATCACCTTAACATTTCACATGGGATTTTGTAAAATATTGCTAGGGTAGCTTGGACCCTAGGTACCATGGTTGTATTTTAAGGTATAATTACCAGACTGCTAATATCGCTTGGAGTCCCTGAGGTTGAGATTGCTAAGAAAGGAGTAGCAGATGAACGTATATATATAGACTTTGATATGGTTATGGACATGAGGATGATTGAACACCTTCGACGTAGAGGCTATAGGTTACTGTCAGTAGAGGAACGTAATTCGCAGGCCTCGAGGCACCATATAGGGTGGTGATCAGCTAGCAGATCCTACACCTGATTAACCTATATACTTTACACCAAGCGATCACTCTTAACCTTACACATATAGGCATGTTATAGGTCTTGCATTAGAGGGTTATCTACTTATGGGACAATCCCAGTCACCTATCGACCAGGCTCATTCAGGTACTCAGGCCTATCATATGAGATTTAATCTCGCACATTTTGCATGGCCACAATAATCACCATCAGAGTACTTTAGTAGCCAGCATATACCAGCAACATTAGGCATATATGGGTTTAGTGCATATGGACATCGAGAAGTTTCTACTTCACATACCCTAGTGCCACCTACTGTTGCTACATCCAATACTCTTATAGATTTAGAGAGTTAGTTGGCCAGTCTAGAGGTTGCCATTGAGGAAGTGAGGCAAGTCATGCAGGCCATATTTATGAGGATTTTTATAGCCGATCGAACTTCTAATAGATAACTTAGGAGGATAATGACATCTATATCTACTACTATAGGTAATGTAGCTACAGTTACTGATGAGGTTAGCTCTCTCAAACAGAGTGTGAGAAAGACCAAAGATCTCTATGCTACCCATTTCACTTAGATAGAGTTAGGGGTACATCAGTAGGAGCTAGCCATATTCCAGGTGCAAGATGGTTTGAGCCACTTAGCTAAGCTTATAAGGCAAGTTTTGAGACCCCTTGCTCAAACACAACCTCTATAGCCTATATAGCAACATCTGGCCCTTCAGATAGACCACTTGATTATACTAGACTGAGATGTCACCAATGACCTTCAAGGAGTAGTTTATCATTTTATGGACTTTGTTATATTTCATTATAGTTGTATTTATGTTATTAACATTCATTCTTTTTCTTTTTACTTTTATTCAAATGATGTATGGATATTATTTTACGTTAATTTATTTGCTTGCATGACATTTAAGAAATAACAAGTGAAATAAAAATAAAACAAAGCATGGTAAATGCCAAAGGGAAAAAGAAAATGAGAGTTCACTCACACAAACATCACAGGTTCTGATGGATAGCCCAGGTTCAAGAATCATAAATATAATAAAAGAAGAAAAATGAAGAAAAATAATAAACAATTAGTTAAGATAAATTAATAGACAAGACAATATATAATCATGAATTAATTTATTATATCCCATTTGAAATAGGAGGTAACAAACAATGATAAAACTAATTACAATGGCAAACCTACACTTTAAGAGCAACGTCTTATGGACAACAGTGATAAAAAATCAGGTCAAAATAAGGCCCAACCATATCTAGGTTTGACAGACATTGGAGGGGTGCTTCAACACATTCCTCTAAGGGATGACCTCCTTGTTTCAAAATTAAATATGCATGAAGACAATCATGCAAACCCATAAAAAGAGTAAGTAGCATTCCTTTATCACATCAGGGGTTCTAATAACAGATGCCTATATAGGAGCTAATATTCGCTCAAAAAGTGATTTGCCATCCAAAAAGTAGACATCCTCTCAAGAGGTATTCAATCCTCATTTCAGATGTCATACTTCCCTGATTTTATGCACCAACAAATTGAGCAAAATTAGATGTCATACTTTCATAGTTTTATAAACCAAAAAATTGAAGCCAAATCAGATGTCATACTTCCTTAATTTTATACACCGATAAATTGAAGCCAAATCAGAAGTTATTGTAAGGACCTAAAATGAGCCCTAGTAGAATTTAAAGGCATTATCATGTTATTAATATCTAATCAAGCTTAATTAGATAAATTATTATAAGTTAAGACCTTGTGGATTAATTGTCTCATGTGGTAGAGGGTTAGAGAGTCAATTAAAAATGTGGTATAAAAGGGTGTAATTGAAAAGAAATTATAGTTAAGTGGATAATTGATATATAATTATGTATTAATGAGTAAAATCAATAAAATAAAGGAAGATGGGGTGCAATTAAAGAAAAGAAAGTAATCATAAGGTCAAATTGTAAAGAAAGAATAAATAGGGACACATTTCTAGCATGTAAATAGATGAGGGAGCATAACGATACTTTGCTCTTCTATTTAAGTGTTGAACCTTTGCATGTTGGAGAGAGAAAATATTTTCTTGGTTCTTGAAATGAGGAGGATGAATTTGGCATGGGAAAAAAATGCAAATTTTCATTCTTTCCTTCATCTCTCACTAAAAAGTGTAATCCTTTTTCTATCTCTCTTGTAAAATCCATCAACATCTCTCTTTTCTCTTCTTTCTCTTGATAAATTTAGTTTCTTAATGAATTATAACACTCTTGAGTCACAGGAAGTTTCATGTAAGGGTTTGAGATGAGGAATCTTTAAGAAATACAATAGCAAGGAAAGAAGAAGATGAAAAATTCAAGAGAAAGAAATCTTGATGGATGATTTGGTGTTCCATTAAAGGTTATAGATTTTTACTCATCTGGCTTATCGATTTAACTATAGGAAATGTGGATAAAATGTATAATGGAGTGCATTTTGAATTGATATTATTGTATTCAAGCGAAATCTAAAGGATTATATCTTGCATGTTTTGATTTGTTAAAGATTTAAGAAAGAGAAATCTATGTTGGTTTATTAGGAACCAGTTTTTGTACTTTAAGCATATCTCGAGTTTTATAACTCTAATTTGGGTAATCCAAGTTGGTAAGTAAACTTAAGACATGGTCCTTTAATTTTATTATAGAAACTAGAGTTTTCTTCTTCCTTTAAGTGTCCTTAAAATTAACTTGAAATTTATTTTAAGCTGCTGTGCAGTTGTTAGGATCATATTCCTATATTTTTGCTATAAATTCTCGTAGAGAAGTCAAAATCCTTTGAGACAAAATTATGGTTAAACTAGATTTATAGTATCACAATTGTTTTTGAAGGAATAATTTTTAGATTCTATAGCTATTTTATTCTATGAATTTTCTAAGTGGTGATAAAAAAAACTAAATTAGGTACAGAGAAGTGATGTCTAGAGAACATGAATAGGTTATAGTAATTTCGGTGTATCTCATGTTATAGAGGTTAAAATGTTATGAATCTAATTTTTGGTTAAACAAGACTTATATTTCTACAATTTCAATAGAGAAAACATAGTTTAATTCTACTTTTAAGTATGTCAAAATGTTACTTAAATCTGGAACTGTTTGCAACACTATTTCCTAGAACATTCGTCAGTGTGTTTGTAATGTATTAAATTATAGAAATGATATTGATGTGATTTTTAATACTCCTAAAACTAAAAACATATTGGATAATGTTTGTAGAAGATTATTTTGGCCAAAAATGGCTTTTGGTAGGTCAAAAATAGCCTTACAGACAAGCTTGAAAATCTATCTCTATGCATCTTTGAAACTTCTTTAAGCATCTCTAATGAATTCAAACATCTTTATAACATCATTTTGTTTATATACAGATCTTAAGTATCTTAAGCACATTTACAATGGAAAAATAACATATTAAGAGAGATAAGTTCATGGAATATATAAAACAATATCACATTGTAAACTATAAGCATGACTATTTATTAAAGCGGACTTATGATAATTATATGTTATTATTCACCTCATTGACATATCATAATCATGCATATATGTTAGAGTTGTATGATATGTCTATACATTAAAATTTCAATATATATATATATATATAAACACGACTATCCGGATATAAATGCTCATATACAAGTTGATCATAATGTTATATGAGGTTAAGAATACATGTTTATATACTAGGGATTATGTTTCTTTTTGATATCACATGATTATATACATGTGTGTGTATATATATATATATATATATATATATATATATATATATGTTTGTTTATATACTAGAGATTATGATATATGTATAGTAAAAGCACATGTATGTTAGTTGAATTGAACATGATATGATGTGATGATTATATATTATGCCTATATGTTATTATGTCAAATGTATAGTCAAAAGGATAATATAATGTAAAGTATTGCTATATGAAGAAATAATTGATAAAATATGATATAACTTGGTGAGTAAGTGATGAGATCACAATGTAAAGCAATGAGTATGAGGCATATTATATGGTAAGCTCATGAACAAGTATGTATTATTACTTGATTGAAATAGCATGGCTATGCATATGTGATACCAAATGTTAGCCTGCTAAAGTACATGATTACATGAAAGTTTGTTTAATTACAGATAATCTAGCAAAGTATATGATTATAGTGATTTGTGCTTAATTATGGAAAGCAAGCTAAAGTATATGATTACATTGTTATATGAGATTGTGTATACATGTATATACACTAGAGATTGTATAAATTGTGATATGAACATATGCATACATGATATGAAATGTGCATACATGTTTATGCACTAGAGATGGTATATCTTTTAGATGATTATGTATATGTGCATACATGAAATGAAATATGAATACATGTTTATGCACTAGAGATGGTATATCTTTTACTTTATTATGAACATGTGCAAGTGGAATAATACAAGCAAAAGCATGATATACAAAATGAATTTGAACATAGTATTGCCTGTAAATAGAGTTCAGTTATGGATAGATAGATGCATTAGGGATAATTGCAGCTACCACCATTTGGCTTAATTGGGTTTAGAGTATAGTTTATCTTATTTGGATCATGAAAAGTCCCATTTAGATCTATTTAATTGGTCTAGAGTATAGTTTGGCCCTATTTGGGTCTATCGATTTGATATCTTTGGATATCCACCATTTTGATACCTTAGGATATCTACTGTTCCAGTTATCCACTCTTAGAACTTAAGCAGATTGTCTAATATGATTATAGTAATTAAACTAAAAAAACAAATGCTCATATGTCATCGTATAAGTAATTTGAATCATTTTAATCATAGTTATGGCTGAAATTATAGTATATGGAATACATGATACATATATGAAGCTACATTATAAAGATGAGTACTTGGCATTTTAGAATCACATAGTCATAAAAGATCAAGAAGTCATGCATATGAAGTTGCTTGATATTATACTTTATCAACGATCTAAATGATGAATACATGATCTTTATAGTCAAATGCTTCTTATATGATTAAATATATATATATATATATATATATATATATATATATATATATATATATATATATATATGAATATATACTAACAAGATTTGCATGTAATTACAAAGAAAGGCATTGCAGATCATTATAACTCGAGAAAGGCCAAATATCACATGCATACATTTCATACATTTCAAAGCATATGACACTTATTGTGTGTGTTATAGCCCATACAGTTGTTAGTATAACATTGTAAACTTTCGGGCTCACTTATTAACCATAGAACCTATAGGTGGAACCAACTCAGATTGGTGCTCACACAGGAACCTTAACCCTTTATGTTTATTATGAAATATCATAATTATATAGTACAGAACATGAAATTTTATTTCATTGAAACCATTTATAACTTAAAGGAATTTAAGATAAAACAATACAATAAGCCATTCATCATGCTTATATTATATAAGTGAAGCAATCGATACATGTATTTCTTTATTTCGTACACATTTCATAATATTTAATAGCCTGCCTAAGTACTATTTCAAAGGGTGGATAACGAGAGCAATGGATACCTGAGGGTATCAATAATGGATATCTGAAGATATCAAATAATGGATATCCGAAGATATCAAACAATGGACCCAAAAGAGCCGAGCTATGGTTCCATTAAATGAACAAAAAATGGACCCAAACATGGTTAACTATGGCAGCTACAATTGTAAGGCATGCTTATCTAATCTACAACAGAACTAAGACCCATAGGTTTTACCATTTTTAAAGAACATCTTGATTCAACATATTCTTCTTTACTTAGTTTAACATTTTGCTTAAAACCACAATTCATATAAGAATGTACATTATTCTTATCATAGATCAGTATTGAGCTTTAGGCTCTAGTATACATGGATGCCGGTCATATGATCACATAGTCGCATCAACATTCATTCATCCATATCATAGTAGTTGCATGTTTATTCAAACAGTAATACAGTACAATCTTTCATTGATCTATCTCATCATAATCAACATTATGCATGAATTCAATAAGGTAATATGAAAGTGTAGTTCTTCCTACTAAAAGTCTTCATAGGGTTATATGCATGTCCATATATATATATATATATATATATATATATATATATATATATATATATATATATATATATATATATATATATATATATATATATATATATATATATATATATATATATATATATATACAATTTGAATCATAGCAATACATTTTTTTGTTACTCATACTTGTTTGCATACTGAGTTAGACTACATATCATAACATAGTTGCATTAACAATAAGATATTTAACTTACGTAACTCATTGATAGTTCTCAATGATGTACCTAGTTGCTATTTGCCATGAGTAGCTTCCATACAACATCCTAGTTATTCAAATCAATACATTATCACTTGAACAACATTTAAGCATCTATGATCAATATGATAAGATGACTACGTTATTTTCATCCTAAGGTCAATACTTGTTCCTATTTAACCCCTTAGTTCACTTTTATAGTTTATTAGATCATAGAGAACAGGTTATACCCCTTAACATGATCATATATGCATTAAGCATCTTACTCGTACTTTTTATCGTATAACATTTTATACTCAGGTAAGTTTATGTAAGATGATTCTATCTCATACGTCAGCACACTACTTGTGGGCATGTGTTAAACATAATAAGATATAGGGCATAAGCAATCCAACAAGTAGGTTTCTTTACATTAAGGCTAGTCACTACTCTCCATTATAACTTGAAGAATAACCAAACTTCTATAGTTTCATAACTAAATGCAAAATGTAATACCCTATCTCTTTAAACTTAGACATGTAACATTGTAACTATCTTCATATTGTTACTAGGACATATCATAGTATTTTCATGGCACTATAAAGACACATCAGTGCGTAGTATTTGGGTAAAACCATTTACTTTTATAGGGTACACACCTTATACCTAACTATATAGGACATATTAAATAGCATATAATTCTAAGGTTACTATGTTTCCTCTTACCCATTTTAGTTCTATGCCCAATATGCACCAAAACATATTCTAGCAAAACAATTCATATTAGCATTGCAATATGAAAGTCCATCTGAATCAGCTTTCGAGTGAACCCTATACCTTAACTCAGTAGGTTTTATTACTCTAAAACTTATCACTCTTTCTATATACATAATTGTATACATAGGGATTCTCCAATTACATGACCATGTCGTATACAACATATTGGTGGCTTTAGGTGACTCACAACTTAAGTCAATCTACTCACTCTTATAGAGACATTCCTATCATTTAATTCCAATAATACGTCATCTTATAGTCATATGTTTCTAACCATATCTTACTAAACTTTAGCATTAGGAAGGCTTCACAAATCTATTAATCCCTCAATGATCATATAACATAAATAACAATTATCAACAACATTACTTATCGCTAGCTCTATTTACCCCGATTGTGTGGCTCTTTTAATAAGCTTATAGACTATATAATATCGTGTCCATGATTTATGAGTGTTTTATTATTTAGGAGAATAAGTACACGAAGTACATGTGGCCATGCACTAGGAGAGAGGACAAAGGGCACTTGGCCGAGCATTGTAAGAAATAAAAGGCCACTTGGCCATGCATTTCAAGAAACAAAAGGATGATTGGACATGCATCACAAAGAACAAAAGACCACTTGGCCACTTAAGGGATAGCAAAAAGGCTTGAGTGGCCGTTCAAGGGAAAGCAAGGGCCTGAGCAACAATGTAGGGGAAAAAGAAGAAGCATAAGTGGCCGTGTATGGGAAAAAGGAAGGGACTGAGTGGCTGAGCATGGGAAAGCATAAAGGACTGAGGTATCGTGTATGGGAAAGCATAAAGGACTGAGCGATAGTGCATGGGAAAGCATTAGGGGCTGAGTGGCCATACAAGGGAAAGCATAAGGGGTTGAGTGGCCATGTATGGGAAACTTAAAGGGACTGAGCGATCGTGCATTAGAATTTCAAGGGTCATGCGTGACCACGCACTGGGTCTCTGCTAAAAAAATCTAGATCCTGCTATATAGATTAGACACTTAAACTCAAGATCTCAACCTAACAACTTACGGTAATGTTCATTAAACCTTTAAATCTTTCCAAACTCATCTAAATTGCTAGATTTAACTTTTAACCTCATCAAAGAAGACACACATACTAGAAGAGAGGGAAGTTCCTTTAACAAACTTATGTGAACAGTATAGTAAACCTAATTCCCATACCTGTTATTGAAGCTTCCTCTCATCTAACTCCTTTGTTCTAATTTCTTCCTTCCTTACTCTTGATCTGACTCACAAACCCTAAGCTTCACCTTCTTCAATCCTCAGTCCAAACCAGAGAAAGTGAGAGAGTGAGAGAGAGATGGACTCCCTTTTCTGCCCTATATCTGATCTTCACCTTCTCCAGGAAGCTTTAAATGAGTGAGTGGGGTAAATATCTCACTAAAAGAAATTAAAAAATTATCGTTAAACACTTTAACCCCTAATACTTGTATTTCTTATATTTTTATCCAAAACTTCTAATTTAATTCAATTGCATCCTTCCTTATAATTTAACTATACTCTAGTATATATGTGTATAATTACCAAAATAACCCTCATGGGACTTAACTTTAATAATGCAAAATAATCTAATTTTGCCTTATTGAACCATAATCATCGTTAATTTACCATAATTCGATTAGGGCCAGGATTGGGGCCTCATAAATCTCTCCTCCATAAAAGAATTTCATCCTCGAAATTCAAACTTGTAATCTTTATCCTTACTACTACCAATTTTCCAAACTCTTCTTTAGCTATAAGCTATTATAACCATAAGTATTCTATAACCATAACAAACTCATCCATCTATAACATCAGTACCTGTCTTTAATCTCTAGATATTCTTATCCTCGTTATACTTTCTATCAGTTTTCCCTTTCAGCTGGGCCAGAATATGATGCAGTGTTATTCATGTGTTATAAGATGATATGGGATGTTATACAATGCATCTATTATTTCATGTAGGCAAATGAATACCAATGCATATTCTCATATATGTTTAATTACCCAGGCTTATTAGGAAAAATTTTGACAAATATATCGAACATCTTAATAACCTCGACATCTCGCAAGATCATCAATGCCAAAATCAAGTTCTCTTTTAATCATATAAACTTTTCCTAAAACACCTTGATTAGACTTATGCTATACTTTAATCATAGAGCGTTAAAAAATTTAAGGACTTCCAATATCTGGAGGTGATAGATACTAGCAATTCCTTTAGTATCACCTCATAATCTTAAAACCAAAATTCTACTAGTGCTTAAATAAAAATCAATCATACGCCAATCATCTACTGCAATCATAATAAATCTGTATCCCAATAACAATAACATAGAATATGGCCATTTGCTTTAGGCCAAATCGTTTAAAGTTTAAAGAACAAATCCTTAATTTCTTATCGCCTAGAAAAAACTAAACCAAAGCACTCTGATACCACTAACTGTAACACCCCAATCCATAAGACATGCAGAATCATCAATACCAACATATACCTAACATTGATCAGGCAGAAATAATAATAATAATAATAATAATAATAATAATAATAATAATAATAATAATAATAATAATAATAATAATAATACAAGCCATAATTACATGCCACAACATAATCAAATCAAACTCTAAAATAAGGAGACATAACATAACTAGCCTCTAGTACAATATGAAACCTCAAGGATGACTATAACCTGCCAGATCTTCTCTTCATGTTGGTCGAGTCACTACAGCAATCTATCCAAAGTGGAGCTTATCCTGAGACCTACATAGATAAACAAACCCATGCTAAGCTATAAAGCTTAGTGGGGAAACACAAATGGTATAGATAACTATTTTAAGACATCTTCAAATCATGGCAGTACTCATAACTAACAAAACATGATTCCTCAACTTTAATAGGAAAATTACTATGCTTACAATAATCTATCACCTTAGGCGAATTCATCGAGTTCCTGCAGACTTTTTAAATCACTTGCATTATTAAACCCCTTTCCTTATTAGACTAGTATACTTCATACCCCTCATAATGAATTTATTATGAATCTAGACCTCATGATTATTGATAGTACATTTAATCACATTGGTTACATAAAATATGCATTCAAGGTTTAATCAAAACATAAGGGAGTGCATACATCATGTAACATCTATAAGAGCTACCATTAGGCATAGTTTCTTCACATATATGATGCAATCTTAAGTATAAAATACATTTATAATTTACAATCCTATTCATAATCATGTATTCCTTAATGCAATCTTAGCATGGCAAACTAAATATCATACAACATCATATTATATCATACACTGTCCTTTAGCTTATGTCAGAATTATCAGTATGCACATATATGTGTGTGAATATATATATATATATACACTAACTAGATTTGTATGTAATTATGTAGAACAACATTGCATATCATGATTACTCAAGAAAGTCCAAATATCACATGCATACATTTCAAAGCATATTAAACTCATTGTTTATGTTATAGCCCGTATAGTTGTTAGTATAACATTGCACGCTTTGTGCCCCATTTATTCATCATGGAATTTATGGGTGGAGCTAACTCATATCGATGCTCACACGGGAGCCTTAACCCTTCATGGTTGTTGTGAAATATCACAATTATATAGTACAAAACATGAAATTTTATTTCATTGAAACCATTTATAACTTAAAGGAATTTAAGATAAAATAATATAATAGGCCATTCATCATGCTTATATTATATAAGTGAAGCAATCGATACATGCTTTTCTTTATTTCGTGCACATATCATAATCTTTAATAGCATGCCTAAGTACTAGTTCAAAGGGTAGATAACGAGAGCAATGGATACCCGAAGGTATCAACAATGGATATCCAAAGATATCAAACAATGGATATTCAAATATATCAAACAATGGACCCAAAAGGGCCGAGTTATGGTTCAATTAAAGGGATAAACAATGGACCCAAATGGGTTTAACTATGGCAGCTGCTACTGCATTCCTCTAGGCATGCCTATCTAACCCACAACTGAACTATGACCCATAGGCTTTACCATTTTTAATAACATCTTGATATAACATATTCTTCTTTACTCAGTTTAATATTTTGCTTAAAGCCATAATTCATATAAGAATGCACATTATTCTTATCATAGTTTAGTATTGAGCTTTAGGCACTATTATACATGGAAGACGGTCATATGATCACATAGTCGCATCAACATTCATTCATCCATATCATATTAGTTGTATGTTTATGTAAACAGTAATACAGTATAATCTTTCCTTGATCTATCTCTTCATAATCAACATTATGCATGAATTCATTAAGGTAACATGAAAGTGTAGTTCTTGCTACTAAAAGTCTTCGTAGGGTTATATGCACGTCCATATATATATATATGCAACTTGAATCATGGCAATATATGTTTTTGTTACTCATACTTGTTCGCATACTGAGTCAGACTACTTATCATAGCACAGTTGCATTAACAATAAGATATTTAACTTATGTAACTCATTGATAGTTCTCAATGACGTACCCCGTTGCTATTTACCATGAGTAGCTTCCATACAACATCATAGTTATTCACATCGATACATAATCACTTGAACAACATTTAAGTATCTATGATTAATATGATAAGATGAAAAAGTTATTTTCATCCTAGGGTCAACACTTGTTCCTATTTAACCCCTTAGTTCCCTTTTGTAGTCTATTAGGTCGTAGGCAATAAGTTATATACCCTAACATGATCATATATACATCAAGCATCTTAATCATACTTTTTATCTTATAACATTTTATACTCAAGTAAGTTTATGTAAGATTATTCTATCTCATATGTTAGCACACAACTTGTGGGCATGTATTAAACATAATAAGATATAGGGCATGAGCAAACCGACAAGCATGTTCCTTTACATCAAGGCTAGTCACTACTCTCCATTATGACTTGAAGCATAACCAAACTTCTATAGTTTCATAACTAAATGCAAAAATGTAATACCCTATGTCTTCTAACTTGGACATGTAACGTTGTGCAACTATCTTCTTATTGTTACTAGGCCATATCATAGTATTTTCATGCCACTGTAAAGACACATCAATGCATAGTATTTAGGTAAAACCATTTACTTTGGTAGGGTACACACCTTGTATAGAACTATATGGAACACATTAAATAGCATATAATTCTAAGGTTACTATGTTGTCTCGTTACCCACTTTAGTTCTATGCCCGATATGCACATAAAACATATTCTAGCAAAACAATTCATGTTAGCATTACCATATGTAAGTCCCTTTGGATAAGCTTTTGAGTGAGCCCGCATACCTTAACTCTAGTAGGTTTTTATTACTCTAAAACTTCTCACTCTTTCTTTATACATAATTGTATACATAGGGATTCTCCAATTACGTGACCAAGCCGTATATAGCATATTGGTTGGCTTTAGGTGACTCACAACTTAATTTGATCTACTCCCTCTTATAGAGACATTCCTGTCATTGAATTCCAATAATACCTCATCTTATAGTCATACTTTTCTAACCATATCTTACTATACTTTTGCATTGGGAAGGCTTCACAAATCTCTTAATCCCTCAATGATCAGATAACATACTAACCACCCTTTAATAACAATTATCGACAACATTACTCACTACTAGCAATATTTACCCCAATTAGATGGCCATCTTTATAAGCTTATAGACTATATAATATAGTGTTCATGATTTATGAGTGTTTTATTATATAGGAGAATGAGTACTGGAAGTAAATGCGGTTGTGCACTGGAGAGAGAAATAAAGGGCAATTGGTCGAGCATTACAAGAAATAAAAGGCCACTTGGATATACATTTCAATAAAGAAAAGGCCATTTAGCCCATGCATCACAAAGAACAAAAGACCACTTGGTCGTGCAAGGGATAGCAAAGAGGCTTAAGTGGTCATTTGAGGCAGAACAAAGGCCTAAGCAGCAATGTAGGGGAAGAAAAAGAAGCATAAGTAGTTGTACATAGGAAAGTGGAAGGGACTGAGTGGCTGTGCATGGGAAAGCATACGGAACTGAGCGGGCTGTGCATGGGAAAGAATAAGGGACTGAGCGATCGTGTATGGAATCTCAAAGGGGATGAGCAACCATGTATGGGAAAGCATAAGGGGTTGAACGGCCATGCATAGGAATCTCAAAGGGGCTGAGTGGCCATGCATGGGAATGCCAAGGGGTCATGCACGGCCGTGCACTTGGTCTTTGCAAAAAAAATCCAGATCCTGCTATACAAATCAAACACTTAAACTCAAGATCTCAACCTAACAACTTATGGTGATGTAAATCTTTCCAAACTCATCTAAATTGCTAGATTTAACTTTTAACCTCATCAAAGAAGACACACATGCCAGAAGAGAGGGAAGTTCCCTTAACAAACATATATGAACAGTATAGTAAACCTAATTCTCGTACCTGTTATTGAAGCTTCCTCTCCTCTAGTTCCTTTATTCTGATTTCTTCCTTCTTTACTCTTGATTTGACTCATAAAATCTAAGTTTTACTTTCTTAAATTGTTAGTCCGGACCAAAGAGAGAGTGAGAGAGTGAGAGAGATGGACTTCCCTTTCTGCCTTATATCCGATCTCCACCTTGTCCAGAAAGTTTTAAATGAGTGAGTAGGGTAAATATCTCACTAAAGGAAATTCCAAAATTACCCATAAACACTTTAACCCCTAATACGTGTATTCCTTACATTTTCATCCAAAACTTCTAATTTAATTCAATTGCATCCTTCATTATAATTTAACAATACTCCAATACACATATGTATAATTACCAAAATACCCCTCATGGGACTTAACTTTAATAATGTAAAATTATCTAATTTTTCCTTATTTAACCATAATCCGCATTAATTTACCATAATCCGATTAGGGCTAGGACTGAGGCCTCACAATTCACAAATGCTTTACCCTTCTAATCCAATTTAGTGTGGGTATCCTTTAATAAGTTTCTCTATTCCATAAACAAACAATATGTCCACTATAAGTTATAGAGTGTGTGAAGTATATGCCTCTTGAGAGAGCTCTAAGTACCTATGAGAAAAGGTGTGATATTAGTATCTTGCTTATTGAATGTTTTTCTTAATGTCTTTATGATCGACTTCTAGCAAGTGTACTAGATCAGCTAGTATTACAAGAAAATATGGATTAAGATCCCAGATATCGAACACAAGGGAAACTTATATTTGTATGCAAAGAATTTTGAATTTTAAAAATGAAGTTTGTGTGTAACAAAAAGAAGAAAAATCCCAAAGATTACGATTTTGAAACTTAATTCAATTGAAAACAACTAATTAGAATAAACAACTGATGTAAATCAACTAGATGTTAAATGAAAGCAAATAAACAAATTTGGAAAAATATATGTTAAAACAATTTTCACTAAAGGACTATCCACCTTCATTTATACTGCAATGACTTAAATCCAATAGAAATACTAGTGATTATAGAAAAACCAGATAAAATAAAGCCTGATATCTTGAATCAAGAATATCTTTCTTAAGCATCAAATTCTCATTTAAGAACAATTTAACACTTAGCATAAAAATCCAATTTATGTTCCTAAATATTCATTAATTTCTTTCACAAGAAATTTCAACTCTAATTTATTCCTAGTTCCTTCTCTCTTAGTATTAATTACTATTATCGATACACAACTACCTCCATATCAGAAAATAATCATGCATAGATAATAAAAGATTAACCCAAGAACATACAAATCAATGATAGTGCCTAAAAAAATTTATAGTTACTGATTCAATGAACCAACAATTAATCTTAGCATAATCAAAGATAAGAATATGCTTAGAACCAAGAAATAATCAACTAATATTGAAATTAAAGCTCAATCAAGTCATCACAATACAAATTAAAGCTTCAAGTAACCTTTAGCAAAAGTAAAGAAACTACTCACTGCTCATATTGAAAATTGTGAAAGTGAGAAATAATTCTTATATTTCTATTGAAGAATATACAGGTATTTATAATGTATACAATGGTTGAATTAGGAAACAAATCCCTAACACATCCCTATAATTAAGCTAATAATAAAACCCTAACAGCTGTACATATTATAACACTCCCCCTCAAGCTGGAGCATAGATATTGATCATGTCCAACTTGTTACAAATGTAATTGATCTGATTCCCATGTAACGCTTTAGTGAATACATTAGCTAATTGTGCTTCCTGTTTTGAAATGTGAAGTTGAGATTGATCCATCTTCTAGTTTCTCTCGAGAAAAATGATAGTCAACTTCTATATGTTTGGTTCTCTCATGAAACATAGGATTATTTGCAATATAGGTAGCTTCTTGATTGTCACACCATAAGTTCATTGGTTTAGACTGAACAAACCCAATTTCTCCAAGCAAATGACATAGCCATATAAGTTCATAGGTAGTCTATGCCATAGCTCTATATTCGGATTTTGTACTTGATCGGGACACCACATTCTGTTTCTTACTCTTCTAAGAAACAAGATTACCCCCAATAAAGACACAATAACCGATGGTAGAGCGCCTGTCTGAAAGATCTCCTGCATAGTCTGCATCCGTGAAACTTCTATAGTGTGGTGACCATAATTTAGATATAAGATTCCACATCTTGGTGCACCTTTTAAATATCTCAGAATATGTAAAACAGCATCCCAGTGTGAGGTTCTAGGAGATGACATGAACTAACTAACAACACTTACTGGAAAAGCAATGTTAGGACGAGTGATAGTAAGGTAGTTCAATTTGATGGAATATGACATGGTATGATAATCATGATAGCACAGCGGAAAAACAAAAATTTTATCATACATACCATACATATCCAAAGATAGGAACGAAAACATGCAATTTTAGGGTTTTGAAACTTACAATAGATGATGCCTTTTATTCTTTGATTTTGTGATGTCCAGCAACCAAGATGCCTTTATCCACCTTAGTTCTCGATCACCAATGCCAAGGAACAGCCTTTTGCACCACTCCCTCTATTCTCACACACACAATTACACCGTCGGCTTAAAAACGAGATTGCTAGATCTCTTTTTCGGTATTGTGTAAGGGTTATAGTTTGAAGCTACAAAACTTGATTTTGTACTTCTTTAGATTGCTATTACTGCTCAATAACACAAGAGAATGAGGAACAATCCTTTCTCCTTGTGAAAAATTGAACAAAAGAATTAAGAGAGAGAGAGTCACTATTCATGAGTTACTATTCATGCCACAAAAAAATTAGCTTTAGGGTTTTATTTCTTTTAATATATATGCTTATCCTTTGGCAAGTCATTAATCTGAATTCAACTATCCTAAGATAATTAATTCAAACTCTATCACTTCCTAAAGATAAGTAATATATTTTGAATTAAACTCCTTTGAATTTAAATTCAAATTTGAAATAAAACATAAGACATTTAAATAAATGAAATCACTTAATTACATATATAAGTGATTTAATTTAATTTAAATTCCTTTAGGCTTTAATATTCAATTAACTTAATTAACACAAGATAATTAATTAATTGAAATTAAACCTTATGGGCTGAATTTCTCTCTCTCATGGACTAAAGCCCAATAGCAATATTATAACCCATTACATACATTAATTTGACTTTAATTAAAAGCCCAAATTAATGTCCAATACTTAATTTAAATATTTTAAGTCCAATGCTTTGTGTGCGATCCTATAGGTCCATTTAATGTTGGCAATGAATTAATAAATTAATTCAAAGGCTATATATATTCTCTAGCAAGATATTATAGCATTCCAAATTAAATGAAAATGCATATGGCATTTGGTGACCTAATGCAATTTCGCATAGTCCCTTACCCATAAATATCAGAATTAATATAAGGCATGGAACTAGTCATCCTTATATACATTAATTCATTTCTTGATATTCCAGTGACACTGAACTCTCAGATACATAATGATTACTCATTATTTTATCTCGGTATGGCCATACACTTCTCAGTTCACTGATCAAGTGGCCGGTGATATTTTTCTCTCTTATCGAGAGGGGTAATCCCTTCACTTCTCTCATGCTCTCTAACATGAATCAGTGCATACCCAATCATACCCGTACTTGTCACTCTGTTACGAGCACGTTAGGTGTATGTCAAAGTACACAGTAATTCATAAAGAGTTTCATAGAGATTTCAGGTCTAAGAACTCCGATACAAAACTTGCATATGAGAAACACTTATGACTTGTACCATGTAGTGTTCTCATGAGCGGATCGAATCCAGATACCATGTTCTTTAACATGTATCTATGATCTCTGATTGACACTCTTGTCCTAATGATCCATAAGACAGAACTCATAAGATCAGAGAGAGCATACTAGTCTTAATTCATTTGTTATTGCCATAACAATGACTGACTAGGGATATTTAGAATGATGTCTCATTTGTTTCAAGGTCTTACAATCCATGTGCCTCACACATGATAACTTAAATCGAAACGACATTCTTGGATAGTTTTATTAATTGATATGCACAGGAATACAAAAGATAAAACTAATGCCTCATATTATTAATTTCAAGTGTTTCATTATAATGCATTGGGGCTAGGGCTTACACTAACAATCTCCCACTAGCACTAGTCCCAATTGGGCATAGCCCTAAGACCGAACGCTCTCAAATGAGCTTCGTGCAGATTTGGACGTAACTGTTTCGTCAAAGGATCTGCTACATTGTCTTCACTTGATATCTTGCTAACCTTGACGTCCCCACGATCAATGATTTCTCTTATCAAGTGGTACCTCCTGAGTATGTGTTTGGATTTCTGGTGTGACCGGGGCTCCTTGGCCTGTGCAATGGCCCCGTTATTGTCACAAAAAATTTCTAATAGATCTAGGATGCTTGGGACCACTCCTAATCCATTAATGAAATTTTTAATCCAAACAGCCTCTTTTGCAGCCTCACTTGCTGTAATATACTCAGATTCTGTAGTTGAGTCGGCAACGGTTTCTTGCTTCGAGCTTCTCCAGCTGACAGCACCACCGTTCAAAACAAAAACAAACCCAGATTGCGATCTAGAATCCTGAGTGCTGGTCTGAAAAGCAGCATCGGCATAACCTTGTATGACGAGCTCTTATTGACCACCATACACCAAGAAGTGATCCTTAGTCCTTCGCAGGTACTTTAGAATCCCTTTTACAGCAGACCAGTGGTTCTCACCAGGGTCTTGCTGAAACCTACTGGTTATACTCAGTGCATGAGCAATATCCAACCTAGTACATAACATAGCGTACATGATAGATCCAATAGCAGATACATATGGGATTCTACTCATGTTGTCCCTTTCCTCTTTGGTTTTAGGGCACTGTTCTTTAGTCAAAGGAACTCCCAAAGCCAAAGGTATGTATCCTTTCTTTGAGTCTCCCATACTAAAACGCTTTAGTACTTTGTCTATGTACTTTTCTTGACTTAGTCCCAAAAGCCGATTTGATCTATCTCTATAGATTCGAATATCAAGTATTGTCTCGGCTTCACCTAAGTCTTTCATTGAGAAACATTTTCCCAACCATTGCTTAACCTTTTGCAATGTTGGAATATCATTCCCAATGAGAAGGATGTCGTCCACATATAGGACCAGAAACACTACTATGCTCCCACTAACCTTCTTGTACACACAAGGCTCATCTTCGTTCTTGATGAAGTCAAATTCTTTGACTGCCTCATCAAAGCGAAGATTCCAACTTCGGGATGCTTGCTTTAATCCATAAATGGATTTTTGAAGCTTGCATACCTTCTTAGGATGCTTGGGATTGACAAAACCTTCAGGCTGTGTCATATACACATCCTCAAGTAAATTTCCATTGAGGAAAGCAGTTTTGACATCCATTTGCCATATCTCATAATCATGATATGCAGCTATGGCAAGCAAGATCCTAATGGATTTGAGCATGACTACAGGCGAAAAGGTTTCGTCATAGTCTACACCATGAGTTTGCCGAAAACCTTTTGCTACTAGTCTACCTTTGTAGGTCTTATCAGCTTTGAGTTTGAATAGCCACTTGCATTCAATTACCTTAGCACCTTCCGGTGGATCAACCAAGGTCCAAACCTGGTTATTGTACATTGATTGCATCTCGGATTTCATGGCTTCAAGCCAATTTTCCGAGTCTGGGCTCTCAATAGCTTCTCGGTAGGTAGTAGGATCCTCACGATCTACTAACTCAATAGTGTCACTGTCAGTGATTAGAAATCCATATCTCTCAATCTCCTGACGTACCCTACCGGACCTTCTAGGTTCTTGTGTAATGGGTTCTTGTTCCACAACTGGTTGTGAACTTGATCCCATTTCCAAACCATCCTCTATAGGAGTTTGTGGTGCTTGAATTTCTCCAAGTTCTACTTTACTCCCACTGTCTTTCTTGAGAAGGAACTCCTTTTCCAAGAAAATAGCCTTGCGAGCAACAAATACTTTGTTCTCGGCTTGTGAGTAAAAGTAGTATCCCTTTGTTTCTTTAGGATAACCCACAAACAAGCAGACAGTGGATTTGGACTCTAGTTTTTCAGATGTTAATTTCTTAACATGTGCTTCACAGCCCCAAATCCTGAGAAAAGACATATTGGGTTCTTTCCCAGTCCATACCTCGTATGGTGTCTTCTCAACTGCTTTAGTTGGAGTACGGTTCAATAGAAACGCAGCAGTTTCTAATGCATAACCCCAAAAAGAGATAGGAAGATTAGCTTGACTCATCATAGATCGAACCATGTCCAACAGAGTTCGATTTCTCCTTTCGAACACACCATTCCATTGAGGTGTTCCAGGAGGAGTGAGCTGTGAAATAATACCACACTCCTTTAGATGACTGTCAAACTCTTGGCTTAAGTATTCGCCACCTCGATCTGATCGAATGGCTTTTATACTTTTGCCAAGTTGGTTTTCTACTTCATTCTTAAACTCTTTGAATTTCTCAAAAGTTTCAGACTTGTACTTCATCAGATAGACATAGCCATATCTACTGAAGTCATCTGTGAATGTCACGAAGTAGCTAAAATCACCTCTAGTATGTGTACTTAAAGGTCCACATACATCGGAATGTATTAGTTCCAATAAGCCATTAGTCCTCTCGCCTTTTTTATTAAAAGGACTCTTTGTCATTTTTCCATGCAAATATGGCTCGCATGTATCATAAGACTCTAAGTCGAATGACCCCCAAGCACTCCACTTTTGTGGAGTCTTGAAATGCGTTTTTCGTTTGCATGTCCTAAGCGACAATGCCAGAAGTAAGTAGGGTTCAATTCGTTTGATTTAACCCTCTTTGTATTAATGTTGTATATGGACTCTTTGTTTTGTAAATCAAGGATATAAAGGCCATTTTTCAACATGGCATTGCCATAAGAAATGCCTTGGCGACGAATATGAGCATTGCCATTTTTAATAACAAAATCAAATTCATCATTATCCAAACATGAAACTGAAATAATGTTTCTGCTCATAGCAGGCACATAATAACAATTATTCAAAACAATACAAAGTCCGAAAGGTAAAGTGAGGTGATAGTCGCCTATCTCCATGGCAGCAACTCGTGCTCCATTCCCCTCACGGAGGTCCACTTCATTCTTCCCAAGTAACCGCCTATTTCTTAACCCCTGCACATTTGAACAAATGTGAGAACCACAACCGGTATCCAATACCTAAGTGGTAGAAATAGAAAGGTTAACTTCAACAACAAAAATACCAGAACTGGACGCCTTGGCTCCATTCTTCTTTTGTTCTTCCTTAAAGAGAGCGCAATTCTTCCTCCAATGCCCTATCTTGTTGCAATGGAAGCAAGTTCTCTCACTCTCTTTGAGTTTTGGCGCCATGGGCTTGGATTGGGCCTGAGGTGCACTCCCACTTGACTTGGGTTTTGCCTTTCCCTTTCCCTTTCCCTTAGCTTGTCCCTTCTTAATTCCCTTTTGAACCATTAGTACGGGATTGGTCTTTCGAATGTTTTCTTCAGCATTCTTAAGCATCCCATGAAGCTCAGTGACTGACTTGTTCATTGCATGCATGTTATAATTCATCACAAATGGATCATAAGCAGCAGGTAATGATCCTAAGATCAAGTCAGTGGCCAATTCCTTTGGCACTAGTACCTCAAGCTTCTCAAGAGTATCAAGATACCCTTTCATCTTGAGTACATGGGTACTAACAGAAGTACCCTCAGCCATCTTGCAAGAAATTAAAGCCTTTGTTGTCACGAACCTCTCGTGACGAGCTTGTTCTTGGAACATCTCCTTAAGGTGCACCATGATCGCATAGGCCTCTTGGTCCATAAATTGCTTTTGCAATTCAGGCACCATAGTGGCCAGCATCAGACAGGTCACATCATTGGAGTCGCTCTTCTTGGTCTCAAAAGTTTCCTTTTGAACCGCAGAGGTGTTCCTTCCTGGTTCATCAGGCAAGGGTGCATCCAAAACATACGACTTCTTCTCTTGCTTAAGAACTATTCTTAAGTTTCGAGACCAGTCTATGAAATTGGTGCCATTCAATTTTTCCTTTTCAAGGACCGATCGCAATGAGAAATTGTTGTTTGAAGATGCCATTTTCAATCTACAATAAAATTTAGCAAGATTAAATGAGGTCTTATTAATGATCCCACAAACCGAATTAATATCCCTTTAAATAATTCGCGTTAGTGATTTAATGTGGGCCAAGATCCACTTTTCTCAACAACTTATTAGTCAAGCTGAGCTTGTACACCTAACAAGTTAAGTTACTTAGGTAGGAAAACTCCAATCATGTCTCGTACATGACTCTTGGATCAAATGGGCTAACATCTTAGGATGTTATAGCACAACCCATTTATTAGTTGCCTAGGTCCGGGCATCCCTTTCCATGATAAGTCCAACCTACATTCACAACCCATGCCTCACAAAGATAATCGGGCGCATCTAGGACTCCTAGTCTACGTGACCGATGATCGATGCCTTGACATGTTTCGAATTAGGAAGGCAACTTTATGACTTACTATTTTAGGGATTCATTTTATTACGGCTTACATGGCATACGCTTTGTCATCCATACATAGCATGCATATATATATAATTGCATAAAGTAAAGCGTGACAAACATGGGCCCAAAAACCTACAACTAAGATTCTATACTATTACATAAGAATCTTCGAGTTGGGCTTCTCCACTCCGGTGGGCTTCGTCTTGATTTACAAAGTCTTCAAGTATATTCTATTCTAAGAAATAAATGAAACTTTTACAATAAAATATAATGGCTCGCAGGCCATATTTAATTACAAAAACCCAGGGCCCATGAATGCACCATGCATATCCATTCATCACACCAAACAAGCAAATAAATATACATAGCATTCATGGATCAAACAAAGTCCAATTTTAATTAGATTTAGCCAAGCCCATTAATGGAAATTGTGTACTTGAAGCTTTAAGAGATGACCCCGTGATGGGCCTGGGCCGAAGCCCAATGGACTAAATCCTCTTATTGAATAAGTTCTCTTAAAAGCCCAAAACACAAACTAGTTAGATTTGTGCTATAAATCAACTCTAGCATAATTTCCAATTTAGCCATTTTTAATTTTATGTCATACAGCCCATAAACATTAAAAATGCATATAATATGTGCTAACATGAATTAAAAATAAAATCATGAAGAACACATATATAGTACACGGCATTCATGCAAAAACAAACAAACAACAAAAACTAGTTGTTTAATGCTTATGTAATGCCATAAAATGCACAAACATTTAAATCAATTTTATGAGTCATTTAATAATCTAAATAATTCCATAAACATTGATTTAATATTCTGTACCATTTTAATCTAAATGTATTTTTACCACTTTAATCAAAACATAATAAACAATATTGATTAAACATGTAACAAACACAAACTAGACATAGTTTTTAAGTGATTTTAAAATTAATCAATTAAATTATCATGGACCAGAATTAAAACCAAATTTAAAAAATGTCCAGACCTGATAATTAATCTTTAAATATCACTTACAAACATGCCAAAAACGTTTTTACATTTAATTTTGAAAACTAGTTGTTAAACTAGCAATTTTCATGCCAACTAGCACCTAGTTTCATAATTAACATGTACCATCAGGTATAAATAATTAAATCCGACCATTACCAGCCCTAATAACATCTTAGGACAGTATATTAACATGTCATATTAATTATAATACCTATCTAATCAATTAAAATCGTTTTTACACCAAAACAATGCAAAAAACTCAAAACAGAAAATTTCAGATTTGCATGTTTTCAAAATAACGATTTTTAATTAATTTTTTCATGCATCTAAAGTACTAAAATAAGCATGTCTAGGCTCTGATACCACTGATGGAATATGACATGGGGGATGGGTATGATAATCATGATAGCACAGCGGAAAAACAAAAATTTTATCATACATACCATACATATCCAAAGATAGGAACGAAAACATGCAATTTTAGGGTTTTGAAACTTACAATAGATGATGCCTTTTATTCTTTGATTTTGTGATGTCCAGCAACCAAGATGCCTTTATCCACCTTAGTTCTCGATCACCAATGCCAAGGAACAGCCTTTTGCGCCACTCCCTCTATTCTCACACACACAATTACACCGTCGGCTTAAAAACGAGATTGCTAAAGCTCTTTTTCGGTATTGTGTAAGGGTTATAGTTTGAAGCTACAAAACTTGATTTTGTACTTCTTTAGATTGCTATTACTGCTCAATAACACAAGAGAATGAGGAACAATCCTTTCTCCTTGTGAAAAATTGAACAAAAGAATTAAGAGAGAGAGAGTCACTATTCACGAGTTACTATTCATGAGTTACTATTCATGCCACAAAAAAATTAGCTTTAGGGTTTTATTTCTTTTAATATATATGCTTATCCTTTGGCAAGTCATTAATCTGAATTCAACTATCCTAAGATAATTAATTCAAACTCTATCACTTCCTAAAGATAAGTAATATATTTTGAATTAAACTCCTTTGAATTTAAATTCAAATTTGAAATAAAACATAAGACATTTAAATAAATGAAATCACTTAATTACATATATAAGTGATTTAATTTAATTTAAATTCCTTTGGGCTTTAATATTCAATTAACTTAATTAACACAAGATAATTAATTAATTGAAATTAAACCTTATGGGCTGAATTTCTCTCTCTCATGGACTAAAGCCCAATAGCAATATTATAACCCATTACATACATTAATTTGACTTTAATTAAAAGCCCAAATTAATGTCCAATACTTAATTTAAATATTTTAAGCCCAATGCTTTGTGTGCGATCCTATAGGTCCATTTAATGTTGGCAATGAATTAATAAATTAATTCAAAGGCTATATATATTCTCTAGCAAGATATTATAGCATTCCAAATTAAATGAAAATGCATATGGCATTTGGTGACCTAATGCAATTTCGCATAGTCCCTTACCCATAAATATCAGAATTAATATAAGGCATGGAACTAGTCATCCTTATATACATTAATTCATTTCTTGATATTTCAGTGACACTGAACTCTCAGATACATAATGATTACTCATTATTTTATCTCGGTATGGCCATACACTTCTCAGTTCACTGATCAAGTGGCCGGTGATATTTTTCTCTCTTATCGAGAGGGGTAATCCCTTCACTTCTCTCATGCTCTCTAACATGAATCAGTGCATACCCAATCATACCCGTACTTGTCACTCTGTTACGAGCACGTTAGGTGTATGTCAAAGTACACAGTAATTCATAAAGAGTTTCATAGAGATTTCAGGTCTAAGACTCCGATACAAAACTTGCATATGAGAAACACTTATGACTTGTACCATGTAGTGTTCTCATGAGCGGATCGAATCCAGATACCATGTTCTTTAACATGTATCTATGATCTCTGATTGACACTCTTGTCCTAATGATCCGTAAGACAGAACTCATAAGATCAGAGAGAGCATACTAGTCTTAATTCATTTGTTATTGCCATAACAATGACTGACTAGGGATATTTAGAATGATGTCTCATTTGTTTCAAGGTCTTACAATCCATGTGCCTCACACATGATAACTTAAACCGAAACGACATTCTTGGATAGTTTTATCAATTGATATGCACAGGAATACAAAAGATAAAACTAATGCCTCATATTATTAATTTCAAGTGTTTCGTTACAATGCATTGGGGCTAGGGCTTACACTAACACAATTTTCCCACAACCTTCCTATATTTTTTAGGATTCTCAAACAAGTCTCCATCTTCAGCTTTCAGCTTTACATTTGGTATCATAGGCGCATCACATGCTTTTGCCTTAATAAAACCAGCACTATCTAATAAATCAAGGCAATATTTTCTTTGAGATAGATTGATCCCTTTCTGACTGCGACCTAAGAAATATTTCAATGATCCTAAATCCTTGGTTTGAAAGTGAGTCCCAAGGAATGCTTTCAACCTCGTAATTCCAGCTTCATCACTTCCAGTTATCACTATATCATCCACATATACAACCAACAAAATGCACCCAGAAATAGATGATGTAAAGAACACTGAGTGATCATATGCACTTTTTCGTAGGCCAAACTCAATCACAACTGTACTGAATCTCCTAAACCAGGCATGAGGGGACTATTTTAACCCGTACAAAGACTTTCTTAATTTGCACACCTTCCTTGACTACAACCAATAGCCTTTTTCTGAGAGGGCAAAGGTAGAAGATCCCACGTATGATTCTACTCTAAGGCCATCATCTCTTTTTTCATTGCAGCTCACCAACCATCATGAGCTAATGCTTCAATAAGGGACATTGGAACAGCAATAGAGTCCAAGGAAGCTATAAAAGACTTAGAGGAAAGTGATAAAGCATGATAAGACACAAAAGAAGAAACAGGGTAAGTACATGTGCGTTTACCTTTGCGAAGAGCAATAGAAAGGTCAAGGCTAGGATCTGGTGGTGGTAGAGGATCTGAAGAAGAAGCAGGGAGCATGAGGTGTCTCGATAGAATGATGCATACGTCGAGAATAAACTTGATGAATAATAGGTCAAGAGAGAGGAGATACTACCTGTTCACTAACAGTATAAATAAGAAAATCATCCCCTAAATCACTAGAGGGTAAAGGAAAGGACACAGAGAAACCAAAAAAAGGTGTATACTCAAAAAAATGTAACATCAGCAGATACCAAATAACGACCCAAAGAATGTGAGTAACAACGATACCCCTTTTGTTCACGCGAGTATCCCAAGAAGACACACTTAAGAGATTTAGGATCAAGTTTGGAAACATGAGGTCGCATGTCTTGAACAAAGCAAGTACATCCAAAAATCCGAGGAGCAAGATGAAATAGAGTAGATGATGGAAAAAGAAGAGAATACGAAATCTGACCGTCAAGAACAGAAGATGGCATTCTGTTGATCAGAAAACAAGCAGTAGAAATAGCATCTACCCAAACATTTTAGGAACCTGCATATGAAACATTAGTGCCCAAGCAACTTCTAATAAGTGACGGTTCTTTCGTTCAGCTACACCATTTTGCTGAGGGGGTAACAATACAAGAAGACTGATGAATGATACCGTGCTCAGAGAGATAAGATTTAAAAGAATTAGAAACATATTCTTTAGCATTATCACTTCTCAAAATACAAGTGGATTTATTGAATTGGGTCTTAATTTCAGCATGAAAAGCACAGAATATAGTAAACAACTATGATTGAGATTTCATAGGATAAAGCCAAGTAACCCGAGAATAATCATCAATAAATGTCACAAAATAACAAAAACCAAGTTTGGATATAACAGGACCTGGACCCCATACATCAGTATGAACTAAATAAAAAGAAGACTCAACAAGTTTATTTAGTCTATGAAAATAAGATACTCTATGGTGTTTAGCAAATTGACAAGCTTCACTCTTTAAAGTAGACTCCTTTTTAAGACTAGGACATAACTTTTGTAAAATTGAAAGAGGAGGATGACCAAAACGACAATGAAGTTGCAACAGAAAAGATGAACTTGTGCACGCAATGGATTGAGGCACTGGTTGAGAAGTTGATTCAAGAGCATACACACCATTCACCAGACACCCTCTACCAAGAATCTGCTTCGTCCCAAGATCCTAAAAAAGATAATAATTGGGATAGAAAATAACACGACAGTTAAGATTTTGGGTAATTTGGCTAACAAATAACAAGTTAAAAGGAAATGAAGGTAAATATAAAATGGATGACAATGGAAGAGACTTTGTTAGGTTTGATGTTCCATGTCCAATTACAAAAGCAGTAGATCCATTGGCTAAAGTAACACAAGGTAAATTAGCAGTAGATTTGAAAGAAAAGAGAATACTTGTGTTGCCAGTTATATGATCAGTAGCACCTGAGTCAATAACCCAACTACGAGATGAGGTGGAAATACATGTAGTAGGGTTGCCTGTATTAGCCAAAGCTGAAGTCCCAGAAGATAACTGCTGTGAATCATAAGTGGCAGTTAAACGAGCATACTTATCCGCTGAAATGGTGATAGATGGTAATGATGACTGTGGAAGCGATAGGATGCCATCTTGCGTAGCTACATTTGCAAACCTTTTATTATTCATTGGACTTGAGTTCTTGGAGGGTTTCCCATGTAATTTCCAACAATTCTTTTTAATGTGTCCTTCAACTCCACAATAATGACATGTACGAGAATTGCTACTATTCCCAACAACAGAACTACTATTTCCACCTTTACCTCCATGATTACTATTCAAAATATTACCAACCAATGCCACTGTATCATTGGACACCATACCGGAAGGCAAATCACTGTCTTTACAAACACGAAGTAAACGAGCATAAACTTTAGTAAAAGAAGGAAGTGACTCACCAGTTAACAATTGTGTTCATGCCACATCATATTCAGGACCCAATCCTGCTAAGAAACACTGTACCACAATCTGCTCCTCTTGTTCTTGCATTTGTTTAATGTCAGCAACAATAGGAAACATAGCCCACTTTTCTTCAAAGGCTTGTTTCACCTCTGTATAATACTGGAATAGGGAGCGACCTTTTTGTTCTGCTCGATAAATCTTTAGCAATAAATCATGAACACGAGACATATCTTGTTTGTAGGCATACAAAAACTCTAGATATTCCTATAATTCTTTTACACTATCACAATGATTCACAACATCATCAACAGTAGGATCTAAAGTATTTCAAATTTGATTAAACAACTTATAATCCTCCATTAACCATTTCTTTCGACTAACAGAATCATCCTTAGCCAGTGGATTACTAGTTAAATGGTCCTTCAAGTCCACACTCATCACAAATCTATGAATTGTTCTTTTTCATTGTGCATAATTATCACTTCCAGTCAGTTTTCTATCCGTAATTTTAGAAGAACAAAACATAATTTTAGTAACTGCCTTCTTATCACTATTCTCAGCTATTTAAACCCGTCACAAATAACTTTAGATAATAAAATCAATGCAGCAAAGAGATCAGTATATCTCACCAAGAAGCAGCAACAACAAAAGACTATGGAAGAATAGAACCCACACCGGAGAGAGGCAGGAACAGATCTAAGAGAGAGAGAGCTTTAGAAGAGACCAGATGAGAAAATTAACCCTGCAATCTAGTCAGACACACTCAGGCGATGTCGGATCTAAAATCGGAGGGTCGTTGGACAAGCCACGCGCCGTCACTCACCTGCACGTGAGGAAGGCGTTAATCTTCAATCGGCGTGTGAGGCTCACGTGCGGCTCCGATGGTCACCAAAAAAGGTGAAATAGCCGGACTGACGGAGGCACTCCTTCCTGTGGTGGCGGTGAGAAAAAACGGTCACCTGAAAATATGACCCTAAGAACCAGATCTCAAAACCGAGAACCCAAAAGAGGAAGAAATCCAATACCGACAAGAGGGAATCGCAACCCTCAGACAAAAGACCCAGAAACTCAACTAGGCTCTAATACCATGTGAAAGTGAGAAATAATTCTTATATTTCTATTGAAGAATATACAGGTATTTATAATGTATACAATGGTTGAATTAGGAAACAAATCCCTAACACATCCCTATAATTAAGCTAATAATAAAACCCTAACAGTTGTACATATCATAACAAAAATTAAAGCTAAACTAATAAGAAGAATAAAAAACAAAGAGTTACTAAAGCTCCCTAAATAAACTTGTAAAGAAAAATCAAAGAAACCCTTCAGCTCCTTGGTTTTGTTCTTCACAACTACAAAAAAAAAAAACTAAAGAACGTAAAACTAAACTAACTAAATGATGAAGTTACTACTTGATGTTGTTGTTCTAGTGTTCTTGTCAATTATTTATAGCCAAAAATAGGGAATATTGGATTCTAAAGCTTCCTAAATTAGACTAGGAAAAGGGCTTTGTTTAATTAGGAATTATCATCAAAGTGGACTCCTTAATGCACGGCCAAGCAAGATGAAGTTTTAATTGATGCACTGCCATACATTTTCTTCCTACTAAGAATACACGGCCATGTAAATAATTTGGCCTTGTGATACATAGCCGTGCATAGGCAATTATGGTAATGCACAGCCATACAAGGAATTTCCCTTTGAGATGCACGACCATACATGGCCTTCCTGCTCTTTTGCCCCATTTCTTCGACTTTTGATCTTTTCAAAAAATTCTTCATATGTGGCTATTCAAAATTTCATGCATGGCAGTGTTAATTGCTTCTGGACTAAATGATGATTTTCTAGCTTTAATTCCTCAAAATTACGAATTTGACCTAGAACTTTTCATCTTTTGCAATTAAGTCTTTTTTCCTTCAATTTTGGCCTTGAAAAACACCAAAATTTATAATTAACCCTTAAAACACCAATTTAAATTTAAACTAAAATTCAACCAAATTAAAGCTTAATAAACTCAATAAAATACCTAAAATCATACTAAAAATATCATATAATTCACATTGTTTAAATGCATATATCCAAAATTTCTACCTCTAGCACATTGTTTATACGCATTCCATCTTTTTTAGAGATGTTAACTACCCATTGACATCTATCACAAAGTTCAATAAAAGATTTAACATCCTGAAATAGAATAAACCAAAAGTAACCTGATTGAAGAATTTTCTATACCGTACGATTAGGCCCATGATGACCTTCAACTTCTCCTCCATGGCATTATCGCATTATATCTGCTTGTTCATCTTCTGGAATGCAATGTCTAAGCACTTGATTCGGGCAAATCTTGATGAGGTATGGATCATCCCAAAGATAACGCTTGGCATCTGCTTGAAGCTTTTTCTTTTGTTGCCAAGTGAAATCTTTAGAAAGATATCCTCCTGCAAGGAAATTAGCTATATTAGCATACCAAAGAACTAAATTTTCATAAGTATACAAAGCATAAATATGTTCATCGAGAAATACATCAAAAATTTCTCCCTTTTTAATGTTAGCATGATCCAATCTAGATAGATGGTCAGCTATAAAATTTTCAGCTCCTTTCTTATCCTTTATCTCGACATAAAACTCTTGTAACAGCAAAACCCATCAAATAAGCCTCGATTTGGAATCCTTCTTAGCAAAAAGGTTCTTTAATATAGCATGATCTAACCACACAGTAACTTTGGAACCAAAGAGATAAGATCTAAATTTTTCAAAAGAAAATACAATTGCCAAAATTTCTTTCTCTGTGGTTATATAATTAACTTGAGTTCCGGTGAGTGTATGATTGGCAGAGTAGATATTATAGAAAATCTTCTCCTTTCGCTATCCTAACACTGCTCCTACTGCATAGTCACTAGCATCACATATAATTTCGAACTGTAAACTTAAATTCGGTGATGCTATGATCGATACAGTGACTAACTTTTCCTTTAATGAATTAAAAGCCTGCAAGCACTCAACATCAAAGTTAAATGCAGCATCTTTAAGCAATAAAATAGACAATGGTTTAGCTATTTTAGAGAAATCCTTAATAAATTGACAATAAAACTTAGCATAAATAAGGAAACTTCTAACACTTTTAACACTAGTTGGAGGAGGTAATTTATCTATAACATCAACTTTTGCTCTATCTACTTCAATTCCTTTCTCGGAGATCTTATGCCCTAGAACAATCCCTTCTTTAACCATAAATTGACATTTTTTCCAATTAAGATCAAGGTTCGTCTCTTGACACCTTTTTAAGACCAATACAAGATTATTCAAACATGACTTAAAATCATGACCATATAGTGTAAAGTCATCCATGAAAACTTCTATGAATTTTTCAAGGAAATCATGAAATATGGCCATCATGCATCTTTAAAATATGGCAGAGGCATTACAAAGACCAAAAGGCATCCTTCTATATGCAAATGTTTTATAGAGACATGTAAATGTGGTATTTTCTTGGTCCTTCAGAGCTATAGGTATTTGTATATACCTAGTGTATCCATCAAAGAAACAGTAAAATCTATTTCCTACCAGTCTTTCTAACATTTAGTCAATGAAAGGTAATGGAAAGTGATCTTTTCTAGTGGCATTGTTTAATTTCCTATAGTCTATACATACTCTCCATCCCTTCACTATGCGTGTAGGGATTAATTCATTATTTTCATTGGTTATGATAGTTATACTCCCTTTCTTAGGTACACATTAAACTGAACTAATCCAACTACTATAAAAAATGGGGTAAATAATGCCAGCATCGATGAGTTTAAGTACCTCATTTTTCACCATTTCTTACATTGCCAAATTTAGTTGCCTTTGGGGTTGTACCATTGAATTGAAGTCATTCTCCATAGGTATCCGATGCGTATAATAACTGGGGCTAATTCCTTTTAGATCGGATGTTGCCTAACCAATTGCTTCTTTATGTTCTTTGAGTACTTTAATGAGCATCTCTTCTTCTATACCTATCCATAAAGATGAAATAATTATTGATTTTGCATTATTTTCTATAAAGGCATACTTTAAATGTGATGGAAGAGCTTTGAGTTCTTAAATTTCTCCCTTAGGAGGGGACAGTTCATCCTCTATATTCTCATCTTCACTGTCCTCTTTTTCCAAATTCTGTATCAACCCCTTTTCTTTGGCTTCCAATTCCTCTTTTTGCTTCGGATGCATTAAATAGTCTTCAAGTTCATTATCTAGAATGATTTCATCTTATTTTCCTTTGACACACTTTTGAAAATTATCAACAAAATAAATCAATTCTCTAAAGTCATATGAGGGATGTTTCATCAACTTGTTCATATTGAAGACTATTTCTTCCTCATTGAATCTCAAAGTAACCATTTGACCATGAACATCGATTAAAGCTCTTGTAGTGTTCAAAAAGGGTCTGCCCACTATCAAGGGTAACTTTTAATCCTCCTCTATATCCATAACTATAAAATCGATCGAAAATATAAAATTTCCTACTTTCACCAACAAATCCACAATAATACCCTTTAACCTTTTTCACAAATCTATCCACCAACTGTAATGTCGTTTGGATCTCCTTGATATCTCTTAAGTTCAATTTTCTATAAATTGAATAAGGCATTAAATTAATACTAACACCTAAATCACATAAAGCATTTCCAACAAAGTTACCTCCTAATTTTCAAAGTAATGTAAAACTAACAGGATCATCTAATTTTGCTGGAATTATATTCATTAAAATAGTACTACAATTTTTAGATAGTTAGACCATTCCCATACCTTCTAGATTTTTCTTATTAGTGAAAAATTCTTTCATAAATTTAATATATTTAGGCATGTGTAATAAATATTCAGCAAATGGTAAATTTACATGCAACTTTTTAAACATGTCTAAAAATGTAGTTAATTGCTCATTTTGTTTTTCTTTTCTAGCTAAAATGGGGAAAGGTAAATGAGATTCATTAAGAACAGTAGAAACAAGTTTGTCCCTACCCTTACCTTTCTCAATAGTAGGAGGTACTTTTTTTATATTTTAAGAATTAGAAACATTTATCTCTATTGTTGGTTCTACCCTTTGAGAAGAATTTTTACCAATTTCAGCTTTTTCTAGCTCTTTTCCACTTCTTAAGGTGATTACCTTTGTTTCCTCCTTCAAATTGTTGTCTACATTAGATGGAAAGGTTCCTTGAGCTTTGTAGGACAATGAGTTAGCAATTTACCCCATTTGGCTTTCTAGATTCCAAATGGATGCTTCTTGGTTTCTCATCCAAATGTCTTGATATTTTCACCTAGCATCTTGACTACCAATAATTGCATTTTGAGAAGCCGTGAAATTTTTAATCATTTCTTCTATATTTGATTTCTTTTCTTGTGAGGGTAAGGGTTGAGGTTTTTGAAATCTAGGTGGTTGATAAGGTTATGAGTGATACGTAGATGGGTAGTGCGGTTGGGATTGATTTTGGTAATGAGAATGGTTATTATTTTAGGAGGCTTGGTTCTGATTAAATGAAGCCCTAGGTTGAGGGTTAGAGGTGGATGCTTGATTCCCTTCTCTCCATGAAAAATTAGGATGATTTCTCCATCCTGGGTTATAGGTATTACTATAAGGGGTCAAAGCATTTACTTCCTCTATCAATCCTTCACCATTCTTCACCTCAGATGCTTCTTGAGTTCCTGTATAAGCATCACACTCATTAGACAACATAGATACATTTTTAGTTTTAAGCTCATTTATTTCTCTTAAATGTTCTTTTCTCATTAATTATATTTGAGCCTTAAGCATGGCTATTTCATCTAGACTATGTACTCCCTATTTCTTATGTACGACTCTAAAAGTTGCCCATTGAGCATCATTGGTAACCATCTCATCAAGAAGCAAGAATGCTTCTTTAGGAACTTGGTCCATAAAACTACCATTTGATGCTGCATCTAATAAGGATCTCGTTGCTTGATCAGCCCTTGCATAGAAAAGATGTATTAGTTGATAAATAGGAAATTTATGATGCGGACAGCTTTTTAAAAGTCTTTGAAATCTTTCCCAAACTTCATGGAATGGCTCCTTAAAAAACTGCTAGAAGTCATTGATTTGTTTCCTAACGAGGGCTATCTTAGTAAGTGGAAAAAATTTACAAAAATTTTTTTTTGCATTTGTTGCCAAAAATGAATGGACTGATTAGGTAGCATTTGTAACCAATCTCTAGCCTTTTCTTATTTGTGTAAACGAAAAAAGTTTAAGCCTAATAGCATCAGTTGATACATTCGGGATTTACACAGTGTAAAAGAATTTTGAATTTTAAAAATGCAGTTCGTGTGTAATAGAGAGAAGAAAAATCCCAAAGATTATGATTTTTAAACTTAATTAAATTGAAAATAACTTATTAAAATAAATAGCTGACATAAATAAACTAGATCTTAAATGAAAGCAAATAAACAGATTTGGAAAAAATTAATGTTAAAATAGCTTTCACTAAAAGATTATCCACCTTAATTTATACTGCAATGACTTAAATCCAATAGAAATCCCAGTGATTATAGAAAAACCAAATAAAATAAGGCCTAATATCTTGAATCAAGAATATCTTTCTTAAGCATCAAATTCTCATTTAAGAACAATTTAACACTTAGCATAAAAATCCAGTTTATATTCCTAAATATTCATTGATTTCTTTCACAAGAAATTTTAACTCTAATTTATTCCTAGTTCATCCTCTCTTAGTATTAATTAATATTATCGATACACAACTACCTCAAAATCAAAAAATAATCATGCATAGATAACAAAAGATTAACCTAAAAACATACAAATCAATGGTAGTGCCTAAACCAATTTTTAGTTACCGATTCTATAAACCAACAATTAATCTTATCACAATTAAAGATAAGAATACACCTAAAACCAAGAAGTAATCAATTAATATTGAAATTAAAGCTCAATCAAGTCATCACAATACAAATTAAAGCTTCAAGTAACTTTTAGCAAAAGTAAAGAAACTACTCACTACTCATATTGAAAATTAAAGCTAAACTAATTAGAAGAATCAAAAATAAAGAGTTACAGAAGCTCATTTAATCAACTTGTATAGAACAATCAAAGAAATCCTTCAGCTCTTTGGTTTTGTTCCTCACAACTACAGAAAAAGAACTAAAGAACGTAAAACTAAACTAACTAAATGATGAAGTTACTACTTGATGATTCTCCTACTTTAATGATGTTGTTCTGGTGTTCTTATCAATTATTTATAGCTAAAAATGAGGAATGCTGGCTTCTAAAGCTTCCTAAATTAGAGTAGGAAAAGAACTTTGTTTAATTAAGAAGTGTCGTCAAAATGGACTCCTTGATGCACGGCCAAGCAATATGAAGTTTTAATTGATACACTGCCATGTATTTTCTTCCAACTAGAGCTGCACGGCCATGCAAAGAATTTGGCCTTATGATGCACGGCCGTGCATGGGTAATTATGGTAGTGTATGGCCATGCAAGGAATTTCCCTTTGAGATGCACAGCCACACATGGCCTTCCTGCTATTTTATCCCATTTCTTCGACTTTTGATCTTTTCATACAATTCTTCATATACGGCCATTCAAAATTTCATGCACAGTATTTTTAATTACTTCTGGACTAAGCGATGATTTTCTGGCTTCAATTCCTCAAAATTATGAATTTAACCCAGAACTTTTCATTTTTTGCAATTAAGTCTTTTTTCCTTCAATTTAGCCCTGAAAAATACTAAAATTTACAATTAACCCTTAAAACACCAATATAATAAATTAAACTAAAATTCAATCAAATTAAAGCTAAATAAACTCAATAAAACACCTAAAACCATACTAAAAATATCATATAATTCACAACTATCACTTTTTCTCTACCACTTTTGTTGATTATGGTTGACTTATTTTTTGTCATTTATCTTGTTACTTTATTCTTTTTAATTTCTTTGTTGTTACTTTGATCATGTATCTTGATGTTAGTTTTATCATGTATATGTATTTTAGATATATCAATCATAAATACAGCATAAATGAAATATAAATAAATGTATAGATAAATACATGTCATGATTCTTATATACATCAAAATGTTCAAAAGTTTTTAAAGACTCCTTGAATATAAGAAAAATTACTATGAAGGTTTTAGTGCCCTGTAATAGGGTGATCTAGATAAAGAAATGAAGGCTAAAGGCCTTGGGCATCTGTATAATGCCACTACCTGAAGTTGTGTTTGTTGATCCTCTTTGTTGTTACCAAAATTCAAAGTAAAATCCTGGTAGTACAACAGATAACAACTACAAAATCAAAGATATCACTCTAGCTAGGTGCCTTGAACTCTCCTCTATCCCTAAAATTGCTTGGGAGTGCCACTCTAGATACCTTATCAAATCATCTCTCAAGTCCCTGATGTACTGCCTTAGCTGCTCATCAATCTCAATAATAGATGTCTACCTCTAAGGACCTCTGTTTGGTATAACCTCCCTACTCTTTGAACTAGTTGATGGAATCATTAACCACATCTTGAGCGGCATTAAATCTCTACCCATCTACTACCATTACTCTAATATATTGCACATTAGTTTGATGTTGAGTTTGCATAGACTGTACTATAACTAAAATGGCCTATAAAGTCTTGTCCAATCATTAGATGACCTACTGGATGGTCTGAATTGATGCCTCTATAGTAGATAATCTCCCTAAGATGTCATCAAATGGTAAAGCTAACGTTGGTTGAGCTGGTGGTGGAGCAGTGGAAATAGATTCCTCAGGGCGACCATATGGTATTAGAGTAGTGAAAGTTGAGGCCTCTAGGTGACCATATAGTGAGCACCTCTTGGATCCTCTAGATGGTGATAATCGTGGCCTGATGTGACCTATCAAGAAGTTTATCAAAATCAACTTGCATGTCCAACTCAAAGTCTAAATCTATGTCTACCCCCTGGAGCTCCTATTGCTGCTTTTGATCATTTTGCACTGGCGATGCTGGAAGTGGCTAACCCTGTTGATCCTAACCTTTACCCTCTACTGGTGGCTCTAGCATAATAGGGTCTAGCCTATAGTGCTCTATGGTCTCTGGGACTATCAGAAGTCTATATTATCCCTTCTGCCCTTGGATCGACTCCACCATCCTCATACCTAAAATGGCCTACAGATCTATAAAAGTGTCCTTCTGCAATGCCCGACCAAAGGTCATCTATCCCTAAATCTAATAGTAAGCAAGTGACCACTCATCCTATACAAATTTGCAATGTCAATTGAGTAGCTACTCTAAGCAAGGTGGCAATGATCTCAAGTGTGATGTCTACCCTCCTACCTATGTACATCGTCCATAACAAAACTATGTCAATCGTAGTCACGTACGCAGGACTACCGGTACAGTTAAGGTAAGAGGTAGATAGGACCCTCTTAATATACCTAAATTCCTATAAGGCAAGCATTATACTCATGGCCATGTTTGAATGGCACATGACCTTGGCAAACATGATGGCTGCCCAATGCTCTCTCGCTACCTTCCTCTTCAAGGTTAGAGCATCTGCTCCTACTGGAAGCCCTATAAGCTCTGTGAAATGATGACATGTAATGTTGTACTGCACATCCCATACTTTGAACTTGACCACCCCGTCCTCTATGTCAAATCTCTAGAAGACTCGATACTCTAAGTTTGCCAGAAACTCTTTAGTGACATTATAATAAGTTTGAAAGGATGGAGAGAAGAACACCACCAATCGTATAGTAGCTAGGAACCTGACAAACTCGCTAGTCATGTCTATAGACTATAAGAACTATCATGACATGAACCTACTAAAGTGGTACTACACTTAATATAAGGCTCAGTATCTCTCGACCTATTATGGGGTCATCCATCCCGAAGTGGGTGAAACAGGTATAGCCTGTCCTTCTCTGCGTGGCATCCTGCAAAAGTTAAGTATTAGTTTTTTTGAAGTTAACTTGCACTATAAGTAATGGCAAATTTTAAATTTTTAAAGATTCTAACAAAATTTTGGCAGCATGTTGACGTTGGCCAACCTGCATTAAAAAATGCATCAAGTTCCATACAATAATTTACAACATCTTAAGCCCGTTAATGGGCAGTTTGTGATCATGCACATCAATTGATGAAATTTACACTTACGAATATCTAAAAAAATTTAACAAAAGTTTGGTAGCATTTTAGCTATAAATGTGCCTACCCTCTACACAAAAACATATAATAGCAACAACAAAGGCCGTCGATGGCCAATAAGCATTTGACTTTTAGGTTTACCTCATTACTTAAAGGAAAAATTCTTAGAATTATTTCATCTATCCATTTCATAATTGATGCTTTTGTGGGTTAAATGCACATGAAAGAACTATCCTAAATGATAATGTCATAATTTACCATATCGAATTAAGTAATTAGATTAAACTAACAAACAACAATTCGAGTTAAAAAAGTGTCATGGGAACATTTCTCGCATTTTATACATGTAATTTCTTCTACCTTATTTTACTATTATAACTAATCAGAAGTAGTATTTTAGGCAAAAGAATTTCAATCCTAAATAGGCCAAAAACAAGCATTCACTATTAGGATTAAAAGAACCAAACATTACCCTCTCATCTATTTACACAAGAATTTCAAAGGCAAAATTAAGTAAACATACAATTCTAAAAAAAAAACATAACTATGCATTTAAATTAATCTTACTAATATTCAAATAACAAAAATATAAAAATCATTAAGAACATAATAGAAGAAAAGGAAGAAATGCATTAGGGAAACTTACCCAAAATGAAGACAATAAGAATGCTAAAAATATAAAGGAAAGTGAAACAAATTGCACCCAGACATGTGCATCATCTCTGGGAGAAAATCTATGCAAATGGCTTGCAAAATGGGTGAGAAATGAGAGAGAAATGGAGAAAAATCGAGAGGAAACTTAAAGGAATTGTTAATAGCATTTATGAAAAGGAGGAATAAGAAGAGAAGAGGAAAATCATTTTACTTTTCAAATTTTTAAGCAACAGATGGGTTAGGCATCTGTCACGATCGATAGATGGCCGCCACTTACATCCCGTCTATTAGTACCTTTTCCATTTTTTTCCTTTATTTTTTATCATTTTTATTTTTCTTTCTTTTTATTTTCCTTTACTTTTCATTTTTACCCTTATCTATATTTAACATCTTACTTTTACATTATTTACACTTATATATTATTTATTATTGTTATCTTCCCTTTTATTATTTTTTATATCTTTTTTTTTGCTCCCTAAATTTTTGAATTCTTTGAATTTAATTTCACTGATAAGCCTTGTAGTGTGAACATGTCCCTTGAATTCCCTACAAAATAAAAACAAGGAGAATGCAAAGATGTACATGTAATGCATAGGGCATGCAGAAAGGCTCATTTGGGTGGTCCAGAGTTAATAGATAGCCAAGTCATGGGTTACTCCTGAGGGATAGCCATCCATTGGGCCTTTTCCATAAATAGCTTGATTTTCTCCTTGGTCTTTATGCCCTTTGACCTTCCTTTTTCCAAGCAAGCTCTCCTCCAGACATTTTCCCTCTCTCTTTCTTTTCTTTTTTCCTTCTAAATTTTTTTTCTTGCATTTTCTTTTTTATTTATTATCATTATTATTCTAGTGTTTTAGACCCTTAGTTTATTCGAATATCTCCACCATGTCGACTCTCGCCATGAACAAACTAAATAGATTACTGGATGACCTAAAAACCTAGGAAGACCCAATTTTGACCCTATACCACACCTAAGGTTCTTAAGGAAGGTGAAACTAAATAGACCCTTGGTCTTTTCTACCACTCATTGGGCTTATGATTCCATATTTTTAGGTTTACACACCATAAGTTATGCCCTCTCCCCAAGGAGTTTGTTGAGATTATTGGTATAAGATTTGCTTCTGGCACTTCACCTTGTTTGCCTTTTATTGTTCTCTATTATCCCAGAGAGGGGATCCAAGCTTCGGGTGTTCATCCTTTTGAGGCTAGAGGCCTAGTACCTTAAGGGAAGGCCGTTTCATTTGAGTGTTTGGTTGTTGTCTTAGAGGATTTTGATGATGAGCCAACATTTTGAAATGTTGTGGCCTTACTGCATTGTTTTTCCTGGTGCCTGTTAATGTGCATGGATGACCTGACTGGTGACTATGGGTTTTTCAGTGTCATGGATGGTGTGTACAGAGGTTATACCCTATTTCCTTTGATTATGGTAGAGATGATCATTGGCTTTGATGTTATTCATGGAAATACTGCTTTTCACTTTACTTGTAGCCCCTTATTGCTCTAGGTATGTCATTGTTTTAAAGGTAGTACACCCCTTATGGGTTTTCACACTAGCTTATTGAAAAATGTGACCATTCAAATTTTTACGTATTTCCTTGCCTTATTTATACTTGAGATTAACCCAACTCACCCCATCAGCTGTTTTGTTTCAGGTGTGGCTACATGAAAAGCTAAGATTGATAGACGATCCCCCTCCTCAAGTTATAAGCACTTATTCATTGAGGCACTATATTCTTAGGAATAGACTATATTAGTTTTATTCATCTCATAAGGGAGTTATCTGGATGGCTCATTTAGCAGATGGTGACATTAGTTTCGGGTGCTCTTATCTGTCCATATCCTTTATGCTTCGAGATAGATCTTCTAGGTGCATCCCTTATATGGATTACATCAAGCCACTTTCTCCATTGCTGCTCGTTGTGCTCGCCAGTAAAGGACTATCAGGAAATTGTTAAGTGCCTTATGGCTTTTTGAGATGGTCTATTCTCTAGTCCTTTCTTTATAGGTTATTATCAAAGGATTTAGGCTTGACTCCCCATGAGGATTGTCATTCCCAATATCAATGCTAGCAACTTCACCACCTCTACCATTTACAACTAATGGGTTATAAGTCTAGTGGTTGATGATAGGATGTATTAGGTTAGGCATTTAGAGAGATAGAGTAGTGTGATATAGATAAACTAAATTAGATACTATCATAGACTATGTTTTTTTGTCTTTTATTGGACCTTTTAAAATTTGAACATATGAAGGAGAAAATACCACTTTTGAGTACATTATTAATGTTGTTGGATACAAATGTGACTTTTCTATCTGATTTTAACACACATGATCATTATTTAATATTACCTCAATGACATATAGTATTTAATCTAGAAATTGAATCTTAAAAGCACCAGAACTACTATCATCAATCAACCCTCTTGAGTTTTCTTAATTGATTATTTTCCGTCAGCCTCTAATTTTTTCCTAGAATGCCTTTTTTTGATTTTGAACCTAAAGGGGTGCCCAATTTTAGTAAGGCCATTATTTTTTTAATTTTCGACCCACAAGGCTCTTTTTCTTTTCTTTTTCTCTTTTGAGTCTTAGCCATGGAACCTTTTCAATCAATCAATGTTTACTAACTCTCTAAACTCATTACCATCAATGTAAGTCAAAATAAAAGCTCCTTTGGATAATAAATTTTTTATCGCAAAAGGTTTTTACCAAGTAAGCCTAAACTACTCTAAATGTTTAGAATCCCATATCTCTTTTGCTTGAACTCCAGCTATTAATGGGCACTATTGCCCCTTTATCATTGCTCTTGATATAGGAATCCCAACAATCAATCATTGAAACTAGTCAATTTTCTTCACTTGGCTTTGTTACTTTAGGGGTGAAATAAGTAATGGCCACTTACTCATTCACATACAAGTCTCTCATCACATACCACTCAGGAATATTAGACCCTATCATAAACAATAGAGGTAACACAGCATTGTACCCTCTCTTTTTTTTCTCTCTTTTTAGGATCTAAAATCTGTTTGCTATTTATAAGATCCTGAATTTTGTTCCTCAAGGTGTAGCAATAGTTAGTGAGATACCCTATATGTTGATGGTAAGCACGGTACTTATCCTCTCTATGATAGGGCATCCTTGGTAAGCCTCGATGGCAATGGCAGTAGCTTTCCTTTCTTACATAGCTACTCTAAAACCCGAGATAAGGACTTACCGATGTTGGAGTAGTGTCTCTTATTAACTTCTATAGAAAACACTTTATCATTTTCCCACTTCTATTCGCTCCACTGCTACTCCTAATAGCCTTGTTATTGTTAAAGGCCTTCCTCATACCATCATTATTGGCCTTTTTAGCAAAATACTCACCTTTAGCCTCTATGGCTATATCCTTTAAAGACTCCTTCCTTAAGTCCCTTCATTTCTAAGCCATCCCTTAGATAAGGACTTACATTTTGAATGAAAAGCTTAATTTGGTCATTTGTACCAGGCTTCCTCTTTACCTCCATTACTCGGTTCCTCCATCTCGTAAGATATTTATGAAAGGACTCATTATACTTTTGTTGGACCAATTTGAGGTCCTTTAGAATGACCTATATCCTTAGACTATAGTCATACTACTCGAGGAACTCTTTAATTAGCAAGTCCCAATCTTCTTAAGTGCATTTGTCCAACCCATGATGCCAGTATATCGTTGGGCCTGTTAAGCTTAGATAGAAATATCCAGCCTTTTATTTCCTAGTCAAGGTAGTCCTTTTCATGATCAAAGTTTATTGCTTGACATGTGAAAAAGGATCAAAAATACCATCAACCCTAGGCAAATATGGCATCTTAAACCTTTGTAGTAATGGCTTATCTCCATCTAAATCTCTATCTTCAGGGTTCTTCCCTCTCCCTACAGATAATAACCTGAACATCGCTTCAACCTTTTCCTACATTTTCTTGAAAGCCACATCCTTACCACTTTGACCTTTATTCCTCACATTCATCATATAAGGGTCATACTCTTTATCCTCCTCTTTAATATAGCCATTCTCTAGATCATGCCTCATTTCCCTCCTTGGTGGATTTCAAGGCATATTAGCATTTATCATGGTAGCATTCCTAATGTGCTTTCACTCTGTTGTCCCATAAGCAGGTGCTGCAAGTCGAGTTCTAGTATTTGGTACTAAACAAGTCACCAGTCCACTAATCTTGGCCATCACTCACTCTTCGAACTCTTAGAACCTTTTATCCAACCTTCGATCCAATTTATCTCGTGTCATTGAAGGCCAAAAAAAAAGCAGTTAACCTATCCCTTAAGGATGTGAGCCTTGCCCATAACTCTACAGGTCTCATTTAGTTGTTCATCACCCATATTTTTTTATGTTGTTTCTACACTACTTCCTGAAAGTTTAAACTCTGAACTTGATTATGATCTTAACCCTAATAGCTCAGACATGAATCTCTAAATAAAGCAACTGTTTGACCCTCTAGACTACCCAAATAAAGCTATGATGGTTGTAAGAATCAAATGTTAGGAATGATGCATGAGCATGGTATATATATGATGTATGAATGTAATGAATGCTTTCATTAAACGTCAATCACAATCACAAACAAGCATAGATAATGCATACCAACCTTATTACTCCCACACTAAAGGTCATGCAATCTCTTTCCTAGGTAGGCTTGACCTATGGATCAATAGGGTATCCAATGGATGCTTATGATGCATGACAAAAAATGGCAAAATGACCTCTCTTAATTGAAAGTGCAAACATATAGATTTTGACCATTATGTATTGTAACTAACTCATATAGATCAAGTTGGGTCCATCAGGGCATGGCAGCCTTTGATTGTTACCCTCTTAATTTGTTTGAGTTTGATTGATATGTAAGGGCCTACATAACAAGAAAAAGTTATTATGGTTATACAATCGAGGGAAAGTAGCTATTGTCATTACATGAGCTTAAGTCAAGGTGATGAAACTTTAGGGCTATCCAAGCATGGTTTATGCCAATAAGTCTAGCTCATCACAAGTATAACGATCAATGGGTCACCATTTCATATATCATTTAGTACTAGACTTAGGCTGGTAGATCTCCTTAACATATCCCTACATCGAGTGAACATAAGGTGTGTTTTAAGATAGAACCAAGGCTATAAAAGGATGCCTAACTTATTTTTAAGGCTCTAGAATGTATGTAAAAAAGCAACTTTAAAGGAAGATATGATTAATAAGAAAAACTTAATTATAAATAACTTAACCAATAAGCTTTTAGGAGCAAGGTCTCTTTTGTCCCCAATGGAGTTGCTATTGTGATGCACACTAGATCTAGGTCGAGTGTTCGAATTAGTTCTCAAAGGCCTACTTTAAGCATCCAAAATCGGATTAAGGCTCCACTATAAGATAATGCTAAATTAGCAATAGAAAAATAGCAATGGAATTAATTAATTAGCAAAAGAAATAAAATTTCATTGCTAAAATTGGTGGGAATTTCTTGGTTTAGCAATGGAAATGAAAACACATTGTCTTTCATTGCTAAAGATGGAGGAAACTTTTAACACCAAAATTTTACAAAAATAAAATCAGCAACAAAATTGCATTTACATTGCTAAATTACCAACGAAATTCCATTTTCATTGCAAAATTAGCAATGAAAATTTTTTCCATTGCTAATTTACCAATGGAATTTAATTTCCGTTACTAAATTGGCAATAGAAATAGAATTCTGTTGCTAAATTTTTAAGTTTTATTAGTTTTATTTTTATTTTAGGTTAAATTTTCTCTACCCTTTTTTCTCTTTCTGTTTTCTCTCCAACCAATGTTCTTCTCCAAAGCCAAACCCTAGCTGCCACCTCTCCCTACCATCTACTCCATTCCACCACGAAAGTGCCTCTTCTCGACTCCCACGCACCGCCACATCTTGGCAAGAAGGATCGCAATATTGATGCTTATGGCCATCAATTTCAATGCCTATATTTTGCAATTTCTCATCTCTAATTTCCCAGTTTCTCCTTGAACTCTTTGTTATCGCATTCAAACTATTCACTTCACTCAAAATCATCCTTAAAGGTAGAGTTTCTATCTCTTAATCTTTAAGTTCTACTTATATTTATATTGATTGTCATGATTCTTCTTTTTTTCTATTTTTTCTTATAATATATATATCTTATATTCTAAAGATCTACTTCGCTTCCAGTGATAGTGATGGTCTCAACTTTGAACTAGGTTGGATCGATGCTTTCTATCTTTTACTCGCTCTCTCCTTCTGCATAACCAGTACATAAAAACCCATTTAAAATCTAAATTGGCAAGTTTAGCAACATAAGAGAAAGCTCCAACTTCTCTATCTGAGTTTTAATGTTAGTTGTTCATTTCTAAGTTGTTGGTCAGTTGACGTGATTCCTTTGTTTTAAATTTTCAATTTTTTTGTAATTTTCTCTTTTCTTCTTCGTAATTACTTTATAATTATCTTTCCTTAATCATTTTTGAAATTATTCGTTTTTTTGCATTTTGTTCTGATAGGTTTAAAAATTATTTATTCTTGTTATTTGTTGGTTCTGCATTTTTTTATCAGTCACATAATTTCTTTTTATAACTTATCTTGTTTGTCATTTACTCTCTCTATTACAATAAAATAGTGCTCGTTGATGAGTGATGACCAGCTTGAAATAATAATTTGATTTATTGGTTATACCCATTGTTTAGTTATTTGTCTTTCAAGTTAAAGATTGTTGTCTTCTTTAAGTAAATTTTTAATTTTTCTTGTCAGTCTTTAATTAACCAGGTATATCCATTGTTTAGTCTCATGTTCATACTATAAGTGATTCCCTATATTATCATTTAAGCGTAGGTCATGACATATGAAGCCCTGTTCCATCTTTATGAACATTTATTTGCTTATTAATCTTTCATCTGCTCATAAGTAAGGCAGCCAATGTCATTACTTTTACCATGAACAACGAATCAGAATATCAAGTTTAGAAAAATCACAAAGCATAAGGAATTGCATTTTCACTTTGTAAATAATTTCTTTGAGGAGTTTGGCCAGATTAAACCAAAGAAGTCATAACAATACCCATAGATAGTATTGTTGAAATTGTCATAAGTGATGAAGATGGCTATCCAAAGTCTTTAAATAATATGGTTGATCTTTTATTATCTAATTATCATCTTTTCGCAATGATTTTAGTTTCAGTGTAGCAATCTTAACTAGTTTATCAGTAAGCTCCTTTTAAGTTATTTATCCTTGAAGAATGAATAAAAAAACCATATATGATATGAGTCTATATTTTAGTTGATAAACTTTACATATTTGATTCTATTACTAATTTATCTTTTATATTTACAAACTCATAATATCTTCTATTGAAAATTAAGCCCATACAAGTTTCTCTTTAAAATCTTATTCTTTTTGTATGGCATTCAACCTTACAATTAACAAAGGTAAAAAGCATATTTAGATCTCTAAATTATTAAGCTCATTTTTACAATTTTACTTTTAGTATTTAGTGCATGTGTTTGGGGTTTAGATCTATGAGCTAATCATTGCTTTTTTGAAAATTCCATTTTAGATCTGCCTTTTTATTTTTTGCATTTAGAAGCATTTGTTTACTTGTTAAATTTTGAATATATAAATTCATATAAGCACAAAAAGGCACAATTCTTTCTCATATATCCTTCTACCTTTTTCATGACTTTGTTGATCTTGAAATCAAAGTTAAGCATACTTACCTATTAATCTTCTTTAGTTCCCAAGGTGGTTGATATCTAAAAAAAATTCAACTTCTTCCTCTCTGCATTCGCTTAGAACCCCTACTTATCCAAAACAATTTTAATATCTAACTATTGTATCTTTATAACATTAGTTTTTTGTGTTTTCCTATCATTGAGAGTGCTTATTCTCTACCTGCTTAACCAATATGCATTTACTAAACTCTCAACTTACCTCATTTCCACCTCTTAAAATAGTCTATAAATAGCAATCATTAATTTTTTACCTTACCCTAGGTCTAAAACTGCCTAAACCAAGCTCTAATACCACTAAATGTAACACCCTATACCTAATCAATGAAAAAACCCAGATATTGGGTGTCACATTTGGATTTAGGTTTCTTCATATGGGTAAAATCAATTATCCTATTTAAAAGCCTTATTACTCATCAAATTACTATTTATTTTTTTTAAATTTGAGCAAAGTTTCCCCTTAAAATTTCACTAAAACCTCCCGTGAGAGAAATTTTTCAAAAACACTTCTAATTTGATATATCCTACCTTCCATCACCAAATCAAACTCCAACACAATTTGTCTACCCATCCTCCAATATGCCATAACACAATTTCAACTCAATTAAAAATACATTTAATATACTATCATTCTCATTTATAATTTATGTAATCAATTTTCAAATAACCAAAATTTACTCTAACTACGATTATCTATATACATATATTTCTCCACTTCATGATGCATATACCAAAGTGCCCATAGTCACGCTAATATAATTTGGTTCGGACTTGAGGTTTAAATCCTCAAGCTTCCTATGTATCTCATTTAGGGAATTAGAACCATGTAGTTCTTCAATTTCGAAGTTCAAAATAGCCTTTTAAACACATTTCTTGCATAAATATTAATTACCAATTTACATTCACATAATATTGAACACAAAAGCATTCAATAAAGTAAACAGCACAATTAATCACAAAACAAGTACTTATACAAAATACTAATTAATCTCAATCACAATTAGTTATGTTTAATCATAATTCAAATTGATCACAGTCTAAATTTTATAAGCTATTTACAAATATTTGTTAAAATACTTACATCAATTTGTATTTTTATCGAAATTTTGATATTTATCCCTAGTATACCCAGTGGAATTGCATCGAACTGGATAAACAGAAATTAAATTAGGCCAGTGTGCTTTAGGCTACATGTCATCTGCCCAGTTTTAAAATACATCTTGTCCACTTTGGGCCACATGCGCTTTAGGCAACGTGTCACCCGATCCGATTTGGGCTATGTGCATTTTAAGCAACGTGTCACCCGATCTGATTTGGACCATGTGCACTTTAGGCAATGTGTCACCCAATCCGATTTAGGCCACATGCGCTTTAGGCAACGTGTCACATGATCCGATTTGAAATACTTTTACAACACTTTGAAATTCCAACATATAAAATCATAAAATGAATATAAATAAATACAAATATACTTACATATATGCATATACTTATACACACACACACACATACATACATACATACATACATACATACATACATACATACATACATACATTTATACACATATATATTTATATATACATAAGTGGACCAAGCTCTCAGAACCATTCAGTCCGGTAACCACATTAAGATGTAGTACTGCTAAACTTCGCTAATTGGCATGCCAACTTTATCCTATTACCCCAATTCCTATCCAAACCACTGAGGGCAAATATAAAATCATTATTCCATCTCTTTTTCATGATTTCACATGATATAACAACACATATAGAATATTTATAGCTAACCGGACAATCATATTGTATATATCTTGAGACATAACTAGTACAGTACAAAACATCTCAAAACAATGTATGTTAAAATTAACCTTTTTATATTACATTAGATCACCCACTTATTTTTCTATTGTGTTTTAGATATAAAAGTCTAATTTATCTCAAATTTTTAAAAGAAAAGTTAAAATAAAGTAAATTAAAATGAATATTTAATTAAAATTACAATGAATATTTAAGTAAAATAAAAATAATACAAAACATGATTTATGGCCATCGTCAAAAATCAATTTTATACCATTTAAATACCTTTTTTCCTATTCTTAAACACACCTTTTTAATCTTTAAAAAAAATCCATCTATCTTAATTTTTGATTTTAGACATTCAGCTCACATATAAAAGACAAATTAACATTTCCTTTCCTTCTTTTTAATGCTTTTTCTAAATGAGTATTAATAAATATTGATCCATTTGCTATCAAACAACTTGAAATTTCTAAATGTGGATATCCAAGTCAAAAACTTTGTTTCCTCCTTCAATTTTGTGATATTATACTATTAAGGAATTCTTAGTTATGAGTTATCACATGTATAAAGCATAATAACAAAGTAGTTACAACCAAACTATATTGCTATCTTTATGTCATCAATCAAATGATGTAGTAATCTTTAATTGTTTTAATTAAATTTTTCAATTAAGCGAACAACCACTCTATAATATGCCCAATCATATTAATTCACTAATTAATCCAAAAACGAAAGACAAGATAACCAACTGCTAAACTCATACCCTTAGTCCAATAATTATTTAATCATAATTCCAACTAGGCTATCTAAATTTTCAGTTATATAATCATATTTAAATACTTAATTAAGCCTTGTTTAAATTTTAAGAAATATCATATTTAACAGTTGTTTCTGGTTTTATTAACAAACTCCATTTGGGTCACATAATCTTTATCAATTTTTTTTTACTAGAAATTATTATTTTATTTTTCCTATCCCAATTTTCTTTTGTCAACCTTTTCCTAACCCAAGACCAAGGTTGGGACACGAAAACTAAATCATTTCTAAATAACAATGTATATCCTATTTCTAACAACATATTTGGAAATGTGCACCTACATCATGTATTAACAATAATTCTTATCATAATATATTCAAAATAATTATTATAAGCAAGCAAAAAAAGTTGAAAAAAAATGTATCTAAATGTGGCAATCACCAATTTATGACTAAAAATTCAAATATTCGACTTCCCAAATTGCTTTACAATTATTTTTAATTTTCATGACAAAAAATATGAACTTCCAATTGACTAATTGAGCAAGACTCAATAAATTTACACTACTAAAAGAGAAGTTACATCATTAATCAAAAATGGAGCTTCTAACCATTAGAGGCAAATGAAAATTCCATTGAAAAGAAAAGGAAAAATAGAACCAACGATGGTGTACTAGAGAGGAGACAATGGCTGGTCGGCACAGTAGAGATGGCGACAAGCTATCTCTGGCATTGATGAGCCATTCATCGCTCTCTGCCTCCTTTTCCACACCTCTTCATTTTTCCCGATCTGTCTTCCTTTTGTTTCCCCTTTTTTCTCTCTTTTTTTTTGAAGAAAACTAATAGTAAATAGTAGACTGGCTGAGGCATACTGTCACGGTGCAGCATTAACATTAGGGTTTGATGATCGCCGGTGCTGGTCTGCCCCCCTATTTCCTCCCCTCTCTTTTTTTTCCCGTTCTCCCCCTTTTTTTTATCTGCTCCCCTTTTTTATCTTTTCTTTTTATATATACATACATATAACCATAAATTTTTTTCATCTAGAAGGATCCGGTGCCCACTTTAAAAATCCCATATCCTACCTTTATTTATATGTTATTAAATTATATTATTTTCATTTTCCTTATATTTTAAATTAGATAATTTTAAAAATTAAAATTCCCCAATCATCTAGTTAAAATAAATTTTTCTTTGCTAAATTATTTTTTTAATTTTTTCCAATAAATATTAATTGAACTTATCCACCTTGACTAATTTCATATATGACTTAATTATTTATTTAGAGTTTACTATTCACTATTCTCGGATCAAAAATTTAACATTTGGTAAATTTTTGAGCTACTGCATTACTATTCGCAAATTTTAGAATTATCGGGGTGTTACAATTTATGGTCTAACTGATGCATTAGAAATTTGTAGCATAGGTTTCTAGTCTAATTTGTTTGGCATTATCTCTAGTTAGGTTCTCAAATAATTCCCTTTCTGATATTGTAAAGACTTGCAATATTTGTCAATTATTATTCTCAAGAATTGCTTCTTTTATCACTATAAATTGGAATGACAACATGATCATGCTAGTGGAATTTGCTAAAGCAACATCAATAGGAGCCATATCGAATAATTAACTTAAATAAAAGGATTGTCGATGAACTGTAGTTTGAGATATGTATGTTCCATTTGGTTAGACTATGACTTACTGAATTCCCCTATTATTAGGTGAATGCTAATAACAAAAAGCTCTCTATAATCATTCTTGACTGAACCTTAATTTCTTTTATCTCACTTCTACTTCAAATATGTCAAGTTTAGAAGAGCCATTTGGTCTTGACAAGTTAGACTGTCATTGACTCTGTAATTTCTAAAACCACTACTATTATTGTAATTCTCAATTATTCTTTCCATGGATATATAAAGAAAACTACATTTTTTATTAACAATTTTTTATCCTTTTCCAAATAGCATAAAGAAAAATAACATTGCTTTGTTGTAAATTCCAAATATTTTTATTACTTTGTTAAAAAAAGGTATATCGATTTTATTTTTGCCATCATATTAGAACCAATAATTAAGTTTATTTTTATTTCTTACTTATGTAATATATACACAAGTAAGACTTTTTGGCCATTAAATTTCTAGCTTAAGCCTGCTTATTTCATTATGTACAGGGAATATTATAAAGAATACATAAGAGAAACTTTTCATTGGAAAAGGCATACAAGGAATATACCACAAGGTGACTCCTTTAATCAAAGGGCCATAAATTTTTCCTTGTATTTATTTTATTATGCAATTGTCAAGATGCCATCAATAGAGTTTTCAAAGATTTACAGAGGTCTTGCAAGTATTGATGACACAAGTGGTGCAAAGTTTATTAGCTTATGTTATTGATGGTTTCCTTGTGCTTTACTTCTGTAATTCACATACTAACTTGTAATTACTATCCATATGTAGTTGTGATCTTTGTCACTAAAGAAGGAGTTAAATTTTCCATAGGAGGTGATATCAGGATAGAAAATATTGTTGTTAGGCAGAATACAATAGTGGATAAGGTATTCTATTATGTGATAGCATTATTAATGTTCCAAAATGATTGGAACATTTTCTTGAAAATTCAAAATTAGCTTAGTGGTCATTTATGTTGTTGCGTATTTTTTGTAGAAATAGTTTACAATAATATAAGTATGAAATATTGTAAGCATCCAAAATATGCCATAGTATAATTTAAGGAAATTATCATGATAATAATATTTAATCAAACTTAATTAAATGAATTATTATAAGTTAAGACCTTAAGGATTAATGGCCTTATATGATAGAGGGTTAAAGAATCAATTAGCATTGTGGTATATAATTATGCATAATTGGAATAAAATATAGTTAAATGGCTAATTGAGATATAAATATGATTTTGAGGGTAATTATAATAAAATAAAAGAGTATAAAGGTGTTATTAAAGAAAAGAAAGTTAGAATGGGTTAAAATTGAAAGAAAGGAAATAAGTTTTTGGTCATTATGTAAAGGAAGCACATGTAGGGTCAATTTTAAAAAGAGAAAAGTAAGTGAGGGGTTAATTAATGAAAGAATTTATAGATAGAGCTGATTTTATAAGAGAAAATAAAGCTAGGAGAGAATAGTTGACATGCAAATAATGAGAGGAGCTAGTGGAACTTTTTCCATCCATTTTAATCTTCTATTGGTTGTATGTAAGAGAGAGAAAATAGAGAGGGTGTATATGTTGGTCGAAGTGGGTGACAATGGGAGAGTAAAATACACATCTTTTTTCTCTCTTTTATCTCTAATCTCCCTCTAAAGAAATAGCTCTCTCTCTCTCTATTCAAGAGATCTCTCTCAAGATTTTTATGTATATATATGGATTCAAAGAGTTTTAAAAAGAGATTTGTAAAGGTAATGTGTTCTTCTTTATATTTTCATTTTCTTCTTCTTCTTCTTAAAGTTAAAAACTTTGTATAAGGAGAAAATTTGGTAATTTATGAATTCATGTCTTATAAAGATGAAGAAAGTGAGAGAAAGAGCTTTGATAAAAGATTTTGAAGAAGTTTGGAACACATAACAAGTTTGGGAACTTTTCTTTCTTTTTGCATGTGATTGTCTAACTTGTAGTATTGATATAGTGTGTAATGGGTAATTTTTGAGAGGATGCTTATGGAAATTAAGGGTAAGTGAAAGAAAGATTGAATAATTATTGAAATTGTATTTGTTCATCTTAAACCCATTTCTGTAATTTATGAATATCATGAATTTTATAATTCTAATTTAGGTAATTCAAATTTTTTATTTTCACCTAAGACATAGCACTACAATTTTGTAAAAGAGGCCTTACATTGATTCCTCCTCTTAGTGTTCTTAAAATTAACTTGAATTTCATAGTGAGCTGCTATCCAATTCTAAGGAACAGGTTACAGTATTTTTGCCATAATTTTTGGCAGAGAAGTCTAAATCTTATGAGGTAAAATTATGAATAAAATATACTCAAAGGAGTACAACTTTAATTTAGAAAAATTAGTCTATTTATGTACCTATTTTCTTCTATGAATTTTTTAAGTGGTAACAAAAATTGGTTTTAGTTTTATTAACCGTTTGTGATTTTTCATGTATATCTTGAGTTCTAGTTATGATATTGAGGTAATTTTTCATGTTCTAGAAACTATACATATATAAAATAAGTTTATAGAAGACTACTTTTTATAAAAATTTCATTTTGAAGGTCTAAATTGATTTACAATTTTAAACTTTGATGCTGCCTATAGACAGAATGTATGTCATGGTCAATAGAAAATTGATATTGACCATGAGGTCAGTCTAAAATCGAAAGTGCACTTATGTCACGGTCCATACTCATTTGGTAATGATCGTGACCCTCTCCTGTTTCATTTAAACTTGATTTTTAAGCCCTAAATTGATGCCAAAGTTTATCTAAACCTTTATAAATATTTTTAGAGCATTATAAGTATAAAATATATGTAAATTGTGACAATAAACATGTGTGAAACATAATGATATATGAGAATAAAGATATTAATGAACACTAATACTAGAAGATATGAATATACATATTTGTTATTGATTTCTTGAGGTTATTGATATGTTTATAGTTGAAATGTCAACTTTGCATGTATAAAGAAGTAATGCTATTAGTAAGGTATATGTGTGATTATAGACATAATATAATATGATCATCCATGATTGGGTTTAAATCTTGAAATATGTTTTAATGTAAAGATGTAAAGTATATGTTCAAAGTGAAATGTATAAATATGCCTTTACTTAATGATGACATAGATATGCATTTGTATTTGCATACAATTATGGTTCCTATAAACATATCATACAAGTATGATAGTACAAAGCTTGTGCAAGTATGAATTTATATGCATATTCAAATGTGTTCTTAAGTCTATGGCATGTTTAGAAGAAATATGAAAATATAGATATATGGACATGTATACTTTGAATAGAAGCACTCAATATAACATGATGATAAATGTTGTTTATATATGTGTTCATATAGAGATACATGCCTTGATCTCCTTGCAAATAAAGGATAGTAATGCTCAAAAGTGGAAATGGTCGCATGTCGTTTACCTTACATAGTTTCATATAATTATACATTTTTATAAATGTGTGTGTGTGTGTGTGTGTGTGTATATTCAAATAAAGTTAAGAAAATACAAAGTGAGTTTTTGTAAACAGATTTAATTACCTACATTGAGTCTAGGATGTGGATATAAAGTTAAGAAAATACAAAGTGAGTTTTTGTAAAGAGATTTAATTACCTGTGTTGAGTCTAGGATGTGGATAGATAGGCATGCCTATAAGAGTCTCTCGCAGCTATAAATTTTCAACCCCATTTGGGTTATAGTCAACCCTTTTTGGGTGACTAAACGGATATGATCCCGTTTGGATCATTTTCAACCCTGTTTGAGTTGTAGTTGACCCTATTTGGGCATCTAGAATGACATGGTCCTATTTGGATCATAAATAATCCCATTTGGGTTATAGTCGACCCCATTTAGGTTCACTTGATTGGTCACACCGTTTCGTACCTTTGTGTTCTTCTGTGTAACCTGTTATCCACTTTTTTAGAATAGTGCAAGCTTTATACTAAAGTTAAGAAACGCTTAAGGTTTAATTTAAAGTTTCATAAAGCATGGAAATTCTTAATTTGATTTCATAATATTTTAAAAATGAATTTTATTGTTATTTCATATGTAACATGCATTATTAGTAGGTTATATCATAATTATATATATGTTGTACAATATGTGGAATGGCATGTCTTAAGATAAAATGGTATTAAGTTATTAAAAGAATAAAACCATCATCATTACTTTATAAGTGTCTCCATATTAAAGAATATAAGAGTTTCATATTCATAATGATTGCTTGTTTCATATCTATAAATGTTTATAGGTCATTTCATATATATGAACATAAGAGTCGTGACCTTATGTATATAAGAATAATCAGGTGATGAAGTATAATTGATATGCTTGATTGATAGACATGATGTTATGATACACCTAATATGTTGAAAAATGAATAAATTTATGCATTAAAAAGTAAGAATTGAGTAACATAATAATCTCATGATAAATGGAAGTATAGATGTGCCATATAATTCTAATGTGCATATGATAGAGACATATGGGAATAGATGGAAAAAAAAATAATTTCAATATTTATGGAGATTGTGTATAAGATTGATAATAGATAATTATGCTTTTATAATTAAATGTTGTGTATATAAAGCATCAATGTCAATTTATTATCATTGAAACATATGATTTTTCATGAGTTGTCCTAAATTTTAATTCTTATTTCATCTCCTAGATTGTATCTCTAATATTGGATCATTGTAATATTTGAGGCATGTTAAGTGCTTGTTGATTATCACTATGAATGGTCATTTATCATGTTTTAAGTTCACCACTAAGCTTTATAGCTTAGTACGAATTTTTATCCGTGTAGGTAGCAAGAATAAAAGTTCCTCTCTAGGTTGATATCTTCAATGGGTTTGCCAACACAAGTTCTTGAAGATTAAAAAGTATATAGTCTTAATTTTGGTTTCTTTTGTATGTGGAGGATTTGAAATTGTGTTGTAATTTTGTATAAGTACAGTTTATTTTGTATAGGAAACATTGTAATATTTTAAAGAGGCTCTCTTATAAGTAAAGTTTTTAATAGTTAAGTTCATATATTATAGTTTAAGTAATATTATATGATCTTTGTATAGTTTGGTTAATGATTTAATAACAGAGAAAAACATGTTTAATGATAATGATAAAGTGATATAGCTAGGTTATAGGATGAGGATGTTACAAACATTATACTGTTGTTATTACTTAATTAGCCATATATACAAATCTAGAAAGTAGTGTGATAGTTTGTGATAATTATGGTTCATATCTTAAATTTCAAACATCGCCCACTTTTAACTTATTTTTGTTATTTGTTTTTTAGACTTATAAATGAAAATGTAATAGTTTGTGAAATTTACTTATTTGTGCTTAATTAAAGGTTGTTCAGGGATAGTCATAAAATAATAATTAAAAAATTATAATAATTTTTAGGGATGAAATAGTAACGGATGGCACCATTGTAAATTTTTTTATTAGTGGGTAAATTTAGCAACGAAAATTGTATTTTCCATTGCTAATTTGTAGTTATCGTTGCTAAATTTAGCAATGGAGATCAATTCTGTTACTAAAAAATAGCAATAGTCAAATCTACAACCTCTCCTTTTGTTGTGAATTTTCATTGCTAATTTTGATTAGCAATGGAAAATCAACAATTTTCATTCCTAATTTCCATTGCTAATTTAGTATTTTCATGTAGTGCTCCCTATATCTCACAAATTGGCCACTTCATAATTGGAAAGGCTTTAGTTCTAATCTATTATTGATGATCAACCAACAAAGGCATCTAAAGTGAGCTTATAGAGGTAGGTATCAGAAAGTCGCAATCTAACAGAATGTTGGAAAATGATTTTCAACCCTTTTGATGCCTATATAGAAAATGGTGTTTGGAATATTACTCTTATTTTGCATCTTATTTAGGTATTTCTTGTAACACCTTTATACCATCATACAGTGTACGCGGTAATCGGATATCAAACCATATATGAAACAGTGAATTTTTTTATAACAGTACCGATAGACATACTTGTACATACATACTTAAAATATAATCATTAATCGCATAACTGTGTCTCAATAATTAACAAATAAATTTCTTATACTATACACTTGCACCGTAACTGTATTTTTTTGTACCTACATATACATGCCAAAACTAAATCCTATCTTGTTCCTTTTCTTGGACTTGTCTACTCCTGCCTTACCAGCTAAAGAAATCCTATTGTCTTCATAACCTGCACGCAGTCAACAAACTACGCGCTGAGCATCGAAACGCTCAGAGGTGGATATGTATCCCAAACTTTCCATAATAAATCACAGAAACACACATACAAACTTGCATGAATTTACTCATACATACATTCATTCAATGTGCATACATACACAACTTATACATACGTTCACCTACCTATACATACATACATCCACATACTTCACATACATATACATATCGTACATGCATACATAGCATATCATACCTGCATACATATACATATCATACATGCATACATATGCATACATATACATACATAGACATATCATATACATATCATACATATTCACTTACGTATTTCTATATACCCATAACATTTATTTTAAATTCATTTAAAAGTCTTAATAAGCATAATATACTATTAAAAATCCATTTTTTAATTTAATTTAAAACTTTACTTAATTTTTCAGTTTAGTCCTTTAACTTTTCATTTATTCCAAATTTACCCTTTTATACCTTTAATTACCAAAATCCCCTTTAATTTCTTATTCTCTCATTTTAATCTATTAATTGGCTTATAAATTATCAATTAATCTTTGTTTTGACTTTTCATGTAAATTTTCATTTGTCCTTTAATTTTACAAAGTTGACTTTTTATACAGTTAGTTGACCAAATTACTATTTTATCCTTATTAATTCTTTTCTTCTCAATTTTACTTATTAAATTCATCTTTTAGGAAAATTAACTTTTTACCCCTAAACTTTTTAACTCTTTCATTTTAGTCCTTTTTCATCTTAACTTCAATTTTAATTTTCTTTTACACTTTAATATTTTTTTATCATTATGCCCCTAGTACAGACCCGGCAGAAAACTCTCAGACCGGATACACGGAACATGGACCCTACTAAAAAAAGAAATGATTTCTAAGGAATCATTCTCATAACACTGCACTTTTCACTTTCACTTTACACTGAAGCTATGGAGATCAAAGATCCTGTCCATAGCAAAGCAAGTCATCATGACTTGCACCACAGTATAGATATTGCTATGGCTAGCCAATTATATCCTGAACTAGGTTTTACTACCTGACTCTTTCTAAGGACACATATTTACTAAATTTTCATTTAATTATTCAATTATTCATTCTTTACAATACTTTTCAATACTTGTCATTTTTGTATCCGTACATTACATTTGCAGTCTGTCTTTTTTACACAGTTTGTGAATTATTTCGCAATAATTCACCATTTAATCAATAAATTATGCAGTAGTTCATTATAATTTCATATTTTTCAATTAATACTTTACTAAAAATTTTTTCAAAAATATTCGTTTAATTTTCATAAATTCTATAAAAATTTATGGACATCAATACTCATTTGTACTATCATTATAAAGCTTAATTACATTAGAATAACTAAAGATTTCATAGTTTTCCTCTTACCTTTGATTCGGCCATAACTAAAAGTTCACCATATTCATACATAATACACACATTATTAAACATATATTATATTGTACACTAATTTCATTTAATACTATCTTTCGTGTAATATCATTATTTATAGTTTTATTTGCTTATATGCTTCTCATCTATAATTTACTAACTTGTATTATAAAAATTACAATCTCAAATGCTCATTTTATCAAATCTATCACATTATTTCTATACTAATTTTAATGTTATTATTATTAATGATTCACGTTTTAATTCGTTCATTATTTACTACACTCATTAGTTTTTTTAATTCATTTAATTACTATAACTTACTCAAATCACTTTATGCATAATTATATACCACGCTAATTACATGTAAATTTATTTCAATTCAAGTCTTTCACGTTTTCATATATACCAATTTGTCTTATTCCATATAACTTATGCCATATACAAATTTATATTATTTACCCTTGAAATTTGTATTTCCTTAAGTATTTAATTAACATTACTATGATTTTTATATTTGTCCTTTACATATAATTTATTAGAATAATCATATATATTCTGTACGTACATATTTAGTTCATTATTGTCATATTTATTACATACTTGTGCATACATTCATATATATATATATATATATATATATATATATATATATATATATATATATATATATATATATATATATATATATATATACATACATATTTACTCACATTTATAATCATATACGTACATATTTGTCTACATACATCTATACACATATACGTACATACACGTATACATATACATATACGCATAATTTTATACATATATTTAATTATTAAACTTATTTATTCTCAATAATTATTTTCATTTTGCTTATTACTAATTATTTTACATATTAATTCTTAAATTAACTAAATTATCATTTAGTCTTACCATTTTTATTAAATTACGATTATGCCCTTTTTCTATCAATTTATTTACCAAGATATCATTATTTATCTAATTATCATTAATTCAATATTTACTTGTAAAATTACCATTTAATCCCTAAACTTGTAAAATTATCATTTAGTCCTTAAAATGGCTAATTTACTTTCTTGATTTAGTGAGAAATTAGCAAGAAAGGAAGAAAATTAAGAGGAAATGGTGAAAAAGAACCATTCGGCCAAGAGAAGAACAGAAGCAACGAGAAGGCTGGAGGAGTCTCTGGAATTCTTGAGATTTTTAGGCTATTTATACTAGGTAATTGGGCTGGACCTGGTCCAACCAAGTTGGTTGGGCCTAACTTAAGCCCAATTGCCCTATTAAGTCCAATAAGCCTCCATAAATTATTTTTCTCACTTATAAAACTCAATTTTACTCAAAATTGATTCCATAATTCTTAAAATAATATATTGAGCCTCCATAAAAAATTTTGGCTTAATCCGAATCCGTTTTCAGTCCAGTTCAGTCTAACCAGTCTGATTAATAAATTTTTGATGTTACCAAAAATTTAATTTTTTCCACCAAATTATTTTACATCTCATAAAAGGCTTAACTAAAAATTTTATAATTTTTGAAGATCATTTACTATTTTTAAAGTCCTGGTAAAATTGTGGTTGATCGGTTACTATTTAAACCAAAATCATTATTTTTCTCTTACTTTTTGAGGTCAAATATCCTTAAAAATACTTCTAAAATTCTCAAAATATATTCAATAGACTTCATGAATATTTTTGAGTCATTCGGAGACTATTTTTCGATCTGATTCATTTTTATCGGTCCGATATTTCAACTTTCAAAGTTACCGTAACATTAATTTTTTATTATCATATGATTTTACATCATAATTAATGTAGATCTAAAAAATATGGTAATTTTTAAAGATCGTTTGTTATTTTAAAGTCTCAAATAAACTCTCAGTTGACACAAGCATCCTTTTAATTGGAACCGTGACTTTTTCCTTATTTTTAACTTTTAATGGCCTATTTGACCTTATTTTCAGTCCAAATTATATCTTTTAACTCCAACTAACTTTCTCTTTCCAATGGTCTAATAAAATATTTTTCGACTCAGGGAGGTACTATTCACCCCTGTGTCACTATTTACTATCGGAAAGTACTATTTCCGACTAGCCTGATATTTGGGCCATTACATTTCTTATAACTATGTTTTTATTATTAATCCACTTATCCCTTCTCACATGATGAATTGCAATAAATAAGCCAATCAAATAATAAAAATTGTAAATAAATCGAGAAAATAATGGAAATCCACTACTTAAACTATTACAAAGCCAAATCTCCAAAAGGAAAATAAGTAATAGAGAAAAGATATACATAAATTGGGGAATTAGTTAATTTTTAGGGATATTGATCCCCACATACATATTTTACTAATGGGATATAAAGAGTCTTTATAACTTTTTAATAAAATATGTGATGAGTAATCCCAATTTTAAAGAAAATACTCTCCTTTTTGTCATGAGATTTTTGGGTTAGAAAATTGAACATTGGTCTATTTTTCTTAGGAAAAGCCCAATTAATTAGATATAAGAAGTTTTAAATGACTTAGTTAAATTGATGTGCTGAAAATTCCTTTTTTACTAAACTATTACATTCCTAAGAAGAAATACATCCAAAAATGAACAAAATTGAAATTAAATAATTTAATGCAATATATATAAAAGAGCAAAAAAAAAAGGAATAAATGCGATAAAAAAGAAGAGTAGTGAAGAAACTGAATGGCACACGAGTCTTAAAATAGAATCATCTTCCCTAAAACTCCAAAAGGCATAAAATAATTCACTCACATAAAACACACACAAAAGTCAAATTAATTAATACATTAATAAGAAGATAAACCACTACAAGAAAATTGCAAAATAATGATGATTTTTCGTCGCTAAATCAGTTTAGCGAGGATAAAAATTTTGTAACAAAAGTCATCTTAGCTGATTTTAGAGAGGACTAAAGTCATCGCTAACTTTTGCGATGATTTTTACAAGGGCTAAAGTCCTCGCTAACTTTTACAAGAATTTTTTTCTTCGCTAAATTTTGTGACGAATATATTCCTCTCTAATGTTTGCGAGTACTAAATTTCTCGCTAAATTTTACAAGGCTAAAACCCTCGGTAACGTTTTGTCGCTAACTTTTGCGATGACTGAATTACTCGCTAAATGTTACGAGGAATTTAAAGTCCTTGCTAAATTTTGGTAGGACTTTTAATTTTAGCAACGACAAATTTCTTACTAAATTTTAACATCAAATTTATGAAAAATATTGTTATTGCTAAATTTGATACGAGATTGGTCCTTGCTAAACATTATTTTGAGTATAACGACGACAATAATATTATTTATTACACTTTATAAATTTAAAATGAAATTTTTTAAATTTACTATGGAGGTTTTATTATTTAAATAATAAACTAAAAAATAATAATATTTATAGAGTACTCAATATTTAATATAAATATATATATATATTAATTATTGAACTAGTATTTACAAGTGCATATCATTGCATATCCAAAATAATATATGCATGCATATATAGAAGGAATATATCCAAAATAATATATACATATATAAGGAACGAGATGGGCAAGCCTCAGGATAATATTGAGTCACTATAGCTCTAAGTCCATACACTTGTCCTCCATGTGCACCCCCTACTGCATCCAAGTATATTTGATTCTCATCAACATTTTCTCCTTCACAAGCTGTGGGCTGTCATTTCTTTTTTAGCCTAAAATAGAATAAAGCAAGAAAAATTATAAAAATGGACTCAGGTATTGTCGAAAATTCGGTAACCTTTTCCCTAAAAATAAAACAAATCCAAATTGTCAAACTTGAAAAAATAGTCATAGTTACATTTCTATAAGGATCAATGCATCTAAACGACCATTTTGGCCACTTCTTATAGGAAAATAAAATAGAAAGATAAGCTACCTAAAAAACATACTTGAGAGAAAAGACATTCCTAAGACATGGGAATTAGAAAAAAAAATGTTGAATTAGCTTAAAATAATCATATAAGTAATTAGACTACAAATGGATACAAAATAAAAATATTATGTTTACAAGGATGAGAAATGAACTTGAAATAAAGTAAACACAAGAAATAACCTAAATTAACAAAAGACATTTAATACACATTAAAAATATAAAAAATAAAGCCACAGACTCCCTTGAAGATCGACAGATGCCCTAAGAAAGAATGAGGGATGGAACGAGAAGAAGACATCGCGATGTCCCATTTGTCACGTTGATAGAAGGGCATCTGTGATGTCTTCTTCCTATCTGTCACTCGCATAAAAGACACAAGGAAGAAAATTTCAACCAAAATAAGAAAAAAAAAAAAGACAAATTTAAACCCTAAACATGCGATTCTAAAACCCTAAAACATGCCAAGACTACGAAATAGCAGTAATCACAACTTCAATCATGCCAAGGTAGAAAATAAAATAAAACTACCCTACCATGCATCAATATAAAAGATATGTTATATACCACTATAATGCATAGAGGATATGTTGTAAAATCTAGTTCTTTCTTCTTCAATTCCAAGTAAAAGATGTGGGATATGTTATCATCAACTTTTAATGGTGATATCTAAGTTTAATTTTGTACTTTTTATTTCAAGGATGTTATCTTTTAGATTAATCTTCATTTTTTATGCCATTTTTAGAAAATTTTTGGAAGTTGAAAATTGATGGAATTAAAATTCCATTGACTTTCTTGATTCACATTTCAGTTTTTTAAATGTTAAATCAATATTGTTATGTTATCCATTAGTTTTTTTAATCAAATAGCATCATTGTCTGCATATAAATGATAAATGGTTCGGTATACTATTAAGAAAATAAATTATATACACTACACATTATGTATAGAGTGTATACACGATAGGGTATATGGTGTATATACTTTGTGTATAAACTGTATACACCTTTCACAAAGTGTATACAATATATATACAAAAGGGTATACACTTTACACAAAAGTGTATGTAATGTATACACAAAGGGGTATAGAGTGTATAAGTGTATATGGTGTAAAGTGTATACACAAAAGGTATACAATGCATACACTTTATATAGTGTACACACTTTTAAAGTGTAAACAGTATATACACTATTTACACTTTATGTATGCACTGTATATATTTTATGTAAAGTGTATACATTGTATACTCTTTTGTAGTGTATACATTGTATACACTTTACACAAAGTGTATACAGTGTATACACTAAGGATATACAATGTATATACTTTTGTGTATATAGTGTATACACTTTTATACAAAGTGTATATAGGGTATGCACAAAAAGGTATACACTTTATACACCTTATGTGGATGCACTATATACACTTTGTACATGTTATGTAAACGCTATATTAAATTATTATGTATTTAGTTTCACACAAATATTCCAGTGAGCAACAAGGTTTAGATAAAGATTAGAAATCTAAAAAGTCTCAATAGAATATAGTTATAATAATTACTGTTATTCCTAGCAACAAATATCAATAGAAATCAATTGTAAGAAATTCTGCATGTTTTTAATTGTTATAAATTAATGTTAAAAAATGGATTAGGGAAGAAATAGAACAATACCTTATAAGGAATTAGGATGTGAAATTGATGTAAAATCACAGATGGATTGAGATTTTGAGCTTAAAAGTTGCAATTTTATGATTTTGAGAAACGAATGAAAATGATAGCATTATAGAAATGCAAAAATAGATCTTAACAGAAATTAAATAATGAAAAATAAATTGAGAGAAAATTGATATATATTTGAGAACAGTTGGACTCTTAAATTAAAAGTTGGCCTTTTTTAAAGATAAAATTTAAAAATAAAAATTATTAAAAAAAAGAAAATTTTAAAAATAGTATTTAATAAAATTGAAAAATGCAGTAGTGTAAATATAAAATGGCTTTTTTATATGGCATTTATTAATAAATTCCAATAGTAAATGAGAATCTACTCAGGCCCATCCGAAAAATTTTAGACCCATATACAAAGTTTGAATGGAATTTTCAGAAGTTTGAAACAATCGTTGAAAAATAAGAAAGTACTTGTAAAATATGAGCACTCTGTTGTAGGGGGTGTGCAAACACGAACTGATCTCGACAGATCCGATTAACCTGACCCAAAACGACACTTTTCGGGTGAGGCTGTTCGGGTTAGTAGAATCGGGTTGGGCCAAAATTCCCTCTAAAATCAACCCGATCTGCAACCCAAATAACAAATATATATAAGCTAAAAACCCTAATTTAGTTCTCTTACTCTCTCTTGAAACCAAATCCCTAATCGTCGATCTTCCCCACCCAGTCGCCCACTCATCCTCTTCTCTCTTCCATCACCGGCGAATGGCGGTCTGATCTCCCTCTCACCTCGTTCTTATCGCTCATCATCTCGGCCTCTTTTCTTTTACTCCACAGCCCTTTCGCATTCTGGTATGATATGTCTCTGTTCTTATTATTTTTTTCTTCTGTTTTCTTTCATTTTTTTCTTAAGATATTGTTTCTAGTAATACAAGTGCTTGATTTTGTCTGGGTGCTCATTTTTGCCTTTTGTTTGTGCTGGAACTTATAAATATGAAGTAGGTACATAGGCTGGGTGCTTAGCTTTTGGCTCATTTTTGTCCGGCTTTGTTAATTCTGTAGTTGAATGGAATGAATTCCGATTAAGGTTTATTATTAAGTCATAATTTTCAGGTGAATTTAGGTTATAAAGTATTTTATTTGATTTAGTGAAATTTTATTAGGTTAGAATTCAGATTAATCCTAGTCTAATTTTTGTCAATGAATTTGGGACGGTAAAACTAGAGCAAATGGATTTTGATTGGTTTTCAAACTTTTATTTTGATTAGATCCATCAGCAAATAAAGAAAAACATGATAAGTACATCTTGTGTAATTGATTATCAATTAGAACTATATTGTGGGTGATCAATTTGTTGTTGCCTTCCTTTCTTCAACCAATAATGAAAATGAATTTGATCCTTACCATAATTTCATAGACAGCTGTTCATTTGAATGAAATCTAGGTTATAGCAGACAATCTATTATCTTATTAAACAAGGATTCCTGTTTTTTTTTTTTATGGCTATTGAAGATAATGAATGAAAATTGAAATCCAACAAGTCATCAAGCATTGATTATTTGATTCTGAGAACATCAACAAAAATGTTGGACTTTCATTATGCAAATATGCATGCAGTTGATTAATCACCCAAGTCCAGTTGTACAAGTCATCTGCTTACAACTTGGTTTTGGCTTCATGAACTATCACAATCTTAGATTAATTTGTGTTATGTTGAGCTATGATTTTATGAACGTCAAAGGGCCTTTTGGTTTTGATGCCTCTTAATGTTTGTTTGGTTATGGATGTTTTTGTTGAATAGATGGGCAATGTTTGGTTTTGATGTCGGGAAGCTAACAGAGTGCGCAACACGATCTGACTTCGTCGATCAAGTAAAGATCCTTCTCTCCAATTTCGGGATTATTGATCTGGAATGATTCTGATTCTTCGGCTTCAATACTTTTTTTTTTAACTTTTGTAATTGCCTTCTTTTAAAGCTATCAATACATTTCAATTTCTGTAATTGCTGTAATTTTTAAATTGTTTTTTTTTAATATTTTTATGGTGGTGAATACTATTTATTAGGATTTTAATTTAATTTTAGTGTTAAACATGTAAATTTAAAAGAAATCAAATTTGGATTGTTCAGATTAATCTATTTTGCTTAGAGAAGCAACTTAAAGTTAATGTAAATATGATATAAAATAATATCATCTTTATGTTGGTTTTTTTTCTTAAATAAAACTGATGTTAGGTTTTGGACTTTTAGATTTTTTTATATTTATTTTTATTAGAGAAGTATAACTTTTAATTATACTATAAGTGTTATTAAAATAAATTGAATTCAAAAGATTATTCAATTTTAATTGAGTGCTGTCCACCATACAAATTTTTCTTAACTATAGATGGCAAATGCATTGGATTATAATGGATTGGGTACATAAATAGATTGAGTTTTTGCGGATCATAAAAAAGCTGGATCGCGTAAATTGGGTCAATTTTTAAAAATTTTTTCATTGAAAATATAAAAAATTATATTTACATTGTATAAAAAATATAAAAGTATAAAAATATAAAATAACGGATTAGATATAATTTAAACAAATCATATTAAACAAAACATATAATAAATCATATGGCATCAGATTAAATCACTTAACGAATTATTAATACAATCAGATTGGATTTGGATTAAAAAAAAACGAAGAGTATGCTATCATATGGGTTGAATTTTGATAGGTCTGTTGGAGCTGTAGAAGAGAATTTTATTTATTCATTATTGTGTATGTTATTATTAATATGATTAGCTTTTTGGAGAATGGGGTACCCAATAATATCTATTTAATTATCATATTTTTATTTTTTTAAATAAAAAAAATTCATTTAGAATGTGTGAATTTTAACTTTTTTATATTTTAAAAATTGATATTAAATTTTTATATATTTTAAATTACTCAAACTAAATTAAATTTTCTGATGAATTCGACTTAAAATAATTATAAAATTCATCAAAATATAATTAAAAATTTTAAAAATATATAATTATTTCAGACGTGTAAAAAATTATGAGTTGACGTTATTTGAAATTAACAATTCGTACGTTTTCAATTTTACCACGTTAATGATGAAACAAAATGTCAACTTTTTAAAATATAAAAAAAAATAAACAACGTTAAAATCCAGCATATATATATATATATATATATAAACCATAAATTTTGATTTTTTTTGTAACACAACAAACATGATAAATTCTTTTTTTACAATTATAATACTATAAAATGCATGAGAATACTAATCAAATTAAAAATGATTGGCCAGATAACAGCTATACGTTCCCTAAAAAAATTTATGGCCATAGCCATTGGACAGGGGCCTGTGATAATTTAGAGTGCCTATGCATAGTTTGTCTGTCTTTAATATCTACACTGAAATAGGTATAGATTCTGTCTGTAACTTTTTGATTGGACAGATGTTTTTGCATGCTCTTTAGCAGCATGAAAAAGAACAGAAGCCATCTCATTGTTTATATATATATCTCTCTCCTAAATTTTCATGGGATATGCTTTTTGATTTATTCCGTCAAAAAAATCCAAAAAACATAAAGAGTAACTTATGTTTTAAGCTCTCTAAAAGGCATACTTTCCGTAATCAATCGGTTAATTAATTTTGGATATATATATTGTATGTATGAATTATTGATTAATACAATAATCTTCAAAATTAGCCTAACAAATTACTCTTCACAACAACACGTAAAGGTCAAGCTAGGCAGCCACTAAAATTGATTTCTATTATCCTACCCAAAAGAAAAAAGAAATTGATTCCTATATAAATAGCTAGGATCTATTTTATGCCTTGAATATACGCTTCTATGTCCATTTTATGTCATTATCAATGGGTTGAGAATATTATAAAAAAAAAAATTGGTTGAGAATAATACATAGCCAAGAAAAGGATATTTTTATATGATTTATGCTATTTTTTCCGGTTTTATAATAATTAAATTTCTACCTAATGTTCGATTCATGGATCTTCTTTAAACGAACCTTGCCCAAAAAGTAAAAAGTCAAAAATCATATGTAATAATTGTTTAGAAAAATAATTTTATTTAGAGAGACTAATTAATTTTATTCTCAATTAATTTCTTTTGCAAATAAAAACTTGCATTATGTTTGCAGTTTTCTTCTTTCCTTCTATCTCTAAATCAAATCACTATGAATATATAATTAAGAATTAAATCACTATGAATTTTGCAGTTTTCTTCTTTCCGTTTATTTCCAAATTAAATCACTACGTGATATTACAGGGAATATCTAAAGAGATAATAAGAATGGGAGAGTAGGAGATCCAATCGAATCAGCTTGGCAAATAACAATTGGAAAAAAAGAATGTTTGATCGGATTAGGATAAGTACTACAGTATTTAAGTCAATAAAGTTCTAGAGAGAGAAATTACAGAGCAATACGGTCTCGAATGGCATTACCTAAAACTTTCAAACGATTGACTATTTATAGTGGGTAATGGATGATAAGTAGTAGGGATGCTCACAGGGTGGGGCGAGGACAGGGAAAGAGTCCCCACTCCCCGCCCCATGCAATGTCGGGAATTCCCCGTCCCCGCCCCTGCCTGGAACACGAGGAAACCCCCCCCCCCCGACCTCGCCCCGCAGGGATCCCCATTCCCCGCGGGGATCCTCGTTACCCAATCAATTCCCCAAGCTATCCTCAATGAATCCCTGTCCCCCGCGGGGATCTCTGACCCCCATAAAAAATAATTTTTTAAATTTTAAAATATAATATTTAACAAATAATTAAAATTAAAATATAATATTTAATAAATAAAAAAATCTAAAATCAATCACAATTTAAATTAACATAAATTTAACTCTTAATAAATCTAAAATTAAATATAACTTAAAACTTAATAATCCTAAATTAAATACAAATAACCAAAAGTTAATAAAATTACAATAATACAAATAACCAAAAATTTCAGTTGAACCACTTCCAACCCGATTTCTCACAAAATATCAACCTGAAGTCCAACTATAGGTTGATGATCTGGTGATGGAAATCCAGCTGCTTTTGTGAAACAACAAAATACAATAGCAAGTGTAAGTTGTAAGGAGTTATTGCTATTCTGATGCTTAAAAGCTAATCCATAGTAGAAAATTAGTAGAAGAAAATTAGACAGAACACATATCATGTATATATAGATATAAGCATCTAGCCTTGACTGGTCTGTTTTACCAAATTCAATTTGGAATGATGAAATATTGTAGTTGACTTAGTTTTATTTTTTCTCTCAGGTCTTCAACACAAATTTTTAGTTTGATGTCCTTATCAGATTAAAAAAGAAAAAGAAAGTTCTGCAGACCAAGCATTTCTTCATTAAATCATCTCCAAGATCTCTAATTCTATTTCTGCTCTATAGCAGTATTGTGGCTAAAAATTAGTTGGGGACCAATCACCTTGTAGAGTAGTATAACTTACCAAGCTTTGATCTTAATAGTTTATAGAGTAGTATATTGGCAAGTGGCAATCAAGATGAAGAAGAAATATGATTTCCAGTTCACGGTCACTTGAGTTCCTACCATTTAATATAGTTCTAGCCATAAAATTTTTGGTCAATAATCAAAAGGATTTGATTTACAATACTATTAATATAAAATAAAATATAGAATATGCCCAAACAATGGTGTACTTTAGTAGCGAGATAGCAGCAAATCATATTCATAGCTCTAAACTAATCATATACTACAAGAATTGAATTTTCTAAATTTTGAAATCAAGATTTTAAAGCCCATGATACCTAAATTTTATATTTTCACACCAAGGAGTAACGAAAATGCAAACTATTAAGCAAGGGAAAACTTAAATTAGATTAATATATTTTCAAGTACAGAAATCCATTTAGCATCATCACTTGCTGTCATAATAATTTCTCTACTAAATAGTCTATTATCACCAGATTCACTGTTACTACCACTACTTATACTGACATTGTCCCTTAAAGAGCACTTCAAATGGTACCCACAAATCTAAACACGTGCTTCAACAAAAGCAAAACAAATTAATAAAAAGACCAGAAAAAATAATTAAAAATAAATATACCCACATAGATAAAGTTGCTTGCTTGGTGATGAAATGAGAGCCCACATATATATCTTCAATCCAAACTTTGACCAAATGTTTCTCTCTTTTTCTACCCATTAACTGAATCAGATGGCAGTGAACAGTGATAACTCGTCAATTTCTCTTCATAGAAACGTAATTACCAAGAAGACAGAAATGAACACAGCAAAAAATCGAAAACGATGAGAGGCAAAAAAACCAGCAAAAAAAGCAAGATTCAATTTTTAATAAACCAAAACAATTGATATCAAATATAAATTAAAGCAGAGCAATTTTTTAGACGAAAAAATACAAACCAAAATAGATACAGTTTTAATAAACCAACTTCTTTAGAGAAATAATAAAAAAAATAAAACAGATCCAGTTTTAATAAACCAAAAGACCAAAAAAAAAAAAGAACTTCTTTAGACAAAAAAAAAAAAAAGAAAAGAAAAAGATAGAGAATAGATTAACCAGTTTTCAGTTGACGATCATAAAGGTAGACGTCGGCGTCTCGGTGAGGTGACGACTAATGAAGAGCTATGTCTTCGATTTGAAGATCGATTTCTTTATTAGAGAGAGGAGCTGTGTCTAGAGAAGAAACGGCAAGAGAGAAAATTAGATGAGGTTAGGGTTTTGAATGGAGTATTTATAGTGAATGGCACACACGTAATTAATTATAAAACTAAGGTTAATATAGTAATATTGTACACGGGGTCGGGGATCCTTGCGGGGTGGATATCCCATTTCTCGCCCCCGCCCCGAAATACATCTCGATGATTTTTTAATCCCCATTCCCGCCCCTGTGGGGGAAAAATCGGGGAATCCCCGCCCGTTCGGGGTGGGTCCCCACGGGGATCAAGGATTCTCCGCCCTGTGAGCATCCTTGATAAGTAGTTTAGACCAATGTTTTCAGAATCAACTCGAAAATCAAATCGGTCTACCAACTGAGTCAAGAGTCAATTGGTTGGATCGGGTTGACTTGAAGTTTTTAATTTTTATTAAATATAATTATTTTTAAAAAAATAAAAATATAATATGTCAAAATACATTGAAAAATTTATTAATTAATAAATATCAATGTAAAAATATTAAGACCAACAAAGTTAGTTGTGTTTTAAAAATTATTTGTATGCTATTTATATTCCAATTGCAACATGGTGATGCTTAATTAGTCAATATTAATTGTCCTTGGATGGTGCTTATCAATGTCTAATTGCAGCTCTATTAACATGGAATTTAAGCAATCAAAACTTAATTCACTTTCTTGTCAGCTTTTTAATCCTTAAAAACTAATTATATGTTCAAAGATTACTATCGTTTTCAAAATTTTCAATTATAATTACCAGTTTATTAGTTGTAATTACTATGAAATGATTTTTTCGATCTATATGTAATAAACTCTTATATATACAAAATAATAATTAAAAAAATTATGTACTATTATGATCAAATAAAAAAAAAATTTTTGATGATTCAATTCTGCATTTAGATATGTATTATAGATACTGTTTTTGTATATTTTGTATATATATAATAATTTGTTATGGATTTAGTTAAAAGAATACATTATAAAATCTTTAAATTTTATGTTTTTAATTATATCACTGTATTTTTTGAGAATTTAGGGATTAGTTTATTAAAATGCAAATTTTTTTGGTTGAATCGAAATTCGGTCCGAGTCATCGAATTTCGGTTCAATCTGATTTTTTTTAGTCAATTCGAATTTTTACCATTTCTGATTTTTATATTAAATCGACTTAAATTGTTTGTCGAGTTACGGTCTGATCGATCCGACCGTTCGAGTCAATCCGAATTTAATAACCATTGTTTAGATATTCAAGTGTGTAAATTGGTAGACTGACACAATTGATGGCTGACTATAACAAGTAAAAAGCGTGTGGCAGAAAATGTGATAAGATAAAGCGTTGTCGGAGGTATCAGCTGATCAAATGGATGGTAATGAGTATTATCACTATGAATATATGATTGATTGATCTATTTCAAAAAAAAAATAATAAAAATGGAGTGATTGATATCTTTGAAAGCAATTTTCTTAATGTCCAGTAGAAATTTAATGAGATGAAATGATTGGGACGGCAATTCTCGTATAAATTATGAAATATGAAATAAAAAACTATTTTGAAATGCATTTTTGACTTATAAAAAATTATATATGACAAAATATGCAAATCAAATTAGCCGCTGTCCTAATATGATTAATAAACTTGCTAAGGCGTAGAATATTTCCATAAATGGAAAAACTATTATAATACTGTTTATTAGTCTTAGCCTCTTAGGCAAAAGGCAAATTGGGAGATAATTAAATCAATGCAGGTTATTTATTTATTCTATTTATCCATTACCAAAAGAGTAATGAGTATTCATTATATGCGCCAATTACCGCTAGAACTAAAAAATTAAAATAAAACTGAGAATTGAACTCAAAAGACCAATTTGGTTTTGAACTGATTTTTCGGTTATGTAACATCTTAAATTCGGTCTGATGAGCTGACTGGACTAGAATTGCTACCAGCTATTCTATGATCAGTAATTATATAAATAATACAAATTCTTTATTATTTTATTAGACTACAATTTTTTTTACCATTAATTTTGTCAAAATTTTGGCAGAATTTTTCCTAAATATTGTGTCAAACCTCTTGTACAAAAATTACAAATACACTTCTAGATTCACATATTACCACTTCATCACAATCGATAAAAATTCCAACACAAATCAAAATTTCCATCCTCTAAATACCATCATAACATAGTTCCTTATTTTATATATATATGTATATTAAACTAATATATGTATATATTAATATACATATATTAATATATATGTATATTAAATCAATATATGTATATATAATGATAAAACTAATATAACTAGTTACAACTTGATTACATAACCAACTTAAATTATATTTTCCTATCTTCGAAAATCCACATATTGAGCATACATGCCAAAACTAAGAAAGAAAATAAAATAAAATAAAATAAAAATACAGCATAAACAGCCTCTTCGGTTCATCCTCCTCTTTAGTTTTGATTAAACTTTCTACGTGCAAACTATAAACTTACATAGTATTTTACGTTTTGAGAGTGAATTAAATAATTTTAGTTATACTTATGCTAAAATCGAGTGATGCTGTTATCAAGATAAATGTTTAACTCACATATTCATTAAAAAGAATTAATAAGGTACATTTCTCAATCAAGTATCTTTAGGGGAGTTTCACTTCATCAAATATAATAATAAGCTTATCATACATTCAACATAAGCCTTAACAAATAAGTATTGTACTAGTGTAAATGATAATGCAGAATAATTGATTTAGGAGTCGACCTAATTACATCATTTTGCAAATTCTCAGTCCATGCATGTGATCGATTACTATGCAGTCAAGCACACTTATAATTTATAAATTATTTAACCTATGTAATGAAATGCATTTATTTTATTTAATTACTTCATTACAGTTATTGGGCACGGTAATCCAAAGAAACATTAAGAAGATATGCGAGATTGCGGCTTTTTAAGCCTAATAGTATTGGAGTTGTTAAAACCTGACATTGTAATCTAATTTTTGATGTAAAAAGAGATTAAAACTTGACACTTCTCTTTTTACACCTAATAGTAAGTGGCTAATACCGGACACTACACTTATTTATTTTCTATAGGTTCTTATTAACCTACAATATAATGTACAGATCGCCATTAACCCAACTATTATTTAAATCCACCCAACACACCATTCAAATTCGCCCAACACACCAATAAAATTACCATTTTTATGGCCAATAAATTATTTTCAATTCAAAATTTCCACTATATACTATGTGCAATAAAGCCTTTTTAATCACAATCATTACTCGGTTACCAGATATTTCCAGTAATTGCAGCTATAGATTCATAACATAAATTCATAAACATGTTGTTGTAACAAGCATACTTATAATACTCTTCCTAATGTCGTGTACATTAATCCATGTACAAATCAAACATTTATAGTAATGTTAATACAATTTGGTTTGGACTAGAGATATCAATTCTATAGCTTCCTACATATCCCATGTAGAGAATTAGAACCACATAGTTATACCCTTCACTCTTTGTTATGGCACCCCAAATATTAAGCTACAAGATTTCTTTAAATCAAGATCTTATCTATAGAATTTACAATTTAATCATAATAAAACTACAATAATTGTTCAATCAATAAACATAATCAATTACAATTCCATATAAATGCCAAAATAACAAATAAATCATTAAGCATGGTATTGATATCATCCTTGATGCACCCATATCCACATTACTTTATCATGGATTCCATATGTGGCTCAATATAAATAAATACAAAGTTTAAATTTGATTTTTATCACATTATAATCATTTTACAAGAACTATTAATATATACAAATGTACATACTTGTAATAACTCATTCACCACCTAAGTTATAATTATAACTCCAATTGGCTCCAAATATAATTGTCTAGATTTCCCAATTTAGACAATTAACTAAATTGAAGAAAATCCAAAATTATGCATGAATCTAGCTACATGAGCACTTATAACTCTCTAATCACCAAATCCTATTTCCTTTCAAGCTTACATTCCATGAATCCAACATTCTACTCAATATTCCCAGTTATAAATTGACAGAATTTGACAATTTTTAATGTAAGCATGTTATTCAAACCACAATTTGTCAAGTTTATGGTCGTACTTGTCGCTATTACTAGAAAAGAATTTGACCAACATTTAAGTTTATAAGCCATAACCAGTAAGCTAATTTTAAAATAGCCAAGAGAACATGGCATGAGCAACCACAAAAAAGCATTAAGAATGAAAATTATGGGGAAGTTAAGATGCAACAAAAGCATACAAATCAAATCAATCTCTCTATGAATAAATATTCATAAAAACAACAATAACTCATGTAACCAAAGAGCAAAAAAAACAATAATAAATTAATTCAATTTCTAGTTCTTTTCTTAGGTAAATTTATTATTAACTCAATAATTACAACTTCAATTTCATAAATAGTTTCTCATGCTTTTAGATACCTAATTACATTTTTTGTATATCTAACACTTGCTTGTAGTTTGGTTTCACTTCATGAAATTTGATTTCCAACTATACCACTAAATTATTAAAATAGGTAAACACTCAAAAAATAAAAACACTTAGCACAAATAAAGCCATAACAGAGAGTCTAATTACAAATGAAATGAAACAACATGCCATTGCTTTTAAAAGATAAAGCGAGAGAAAATAACATAACTCAAGAACAACATTAGATCATAGGAAAACAAAATAGCTTTATAAACACATAGGAGACAAACATTCAATTTTAAGAAAATAAAACAATTCTTAAATAAAATTTAGAATTAATTCAAAGAAAATTTATCAAGGTAATTTTTGCAGTCACATATCAATTGGAGTCAAATTCCTATGTTTTTTTCATTTCAATCCATTACTGTAATTAACGAAGCTTCATCGAAGCTTTATTGAAGCTTTGCTGATATGAAATCGAAAGCACTTAAAGGTAGCTGATGTCAAGAGGAGTCTAATGATAGTGGTCACGTGCTCTAATACACTGCCATTTAGTCAAAAATCACGCTAGAACATCCGGTTGCTCCTTTTCGGATTTGTTCGTTACTAGGAAGTGAGGAGTGATGGAGGGAACCGGAGTGATCGCCTTGCCTTTAGAGATTCAATAAGGTTGATCGTGTCATCGTCTATCATCGTAGACCACCAGAGAGGAGGAGAGAAACTTCGGCCAACGAAGAGAAATTGAAGATGGAGGAATACGAGAGACATTGTGGATGATGTGAAGACAACAATGGTGGGAGCAATCACCAGCGCGATGAAGAATCCGTCATGCCCTTGCTTTTATTCATTTCTTTCGATTTCCCCTTCTCTCCTCCCCATTTCTTTCTTTCTCTCTCTCTTCTTTTCTTTCTTTGTGATTTCCTTTCTTAAATTTTAAGGCCATGGTATTTTTATCCAGAGAATTCTAGGGTCTGTTAATTTATAGAAAATTGTTCCAGTGTAAGAAAGATTTTTCACAAATTATAGAAAATATAGATTATATTTATTTTGGTCAGTTTTTCAAAATAGAAAATAGAAAATGAATTTTCTAGTTTTCTAAAATAAAGAAGAGATTAAAAAACTAATAAAAGATATTTTTTAAATTTTTTGAATAATCTTAATACACACACACATATACATGTATATGCATGTGTTTGTATGTGCATACATACATAAGCATATGCATGTGTATGTATATGTAATGCATGCATACATATGCACATATGGATATGTATATATATGTATGTACATACATACAAAATATATATGTGCATATATACACATACATATGCATATACATAAACATATATATGTATGCACGCACATACATACATACATACATATGTGTGCGCGCGCATGTGTGCATGCGCGTGTGTATATGTGTGTGTGTGTGTGTGTATGTTTGTATGTATGTATGTATGCATGCATATACATATGTATTTATGCACATATATGCATATACATATACATATGTACATATGCACATATATACATACACATACATATACATATATATGTATCTATATGTGTTTGTATGTGCACACATACATATGTATATGTGTATATATGTACATACATATATGTACGTATGGATATGTATACATATGTACATAGATACACATATATTTACATATGTAATACATACACATACATACATACATACATACATACATACATACACATATATGTGTGTGTGTGTGTGTGTGCACATACATATGCATATACATATACATATACATATGTATGTATGCACATACATACATATATAAATACATACATACATAAATACATACATACACACACAAATAAACATTTAGTTTTCCATTTGTTGATAAATGAACGCGTTTTTTAAATTTTTTATAGAAAATAAATACTCTAATTTTTCATAAAATAGAAAATAAAAAACTGAAAACTATTTTCTATAAGTACTGGGAACTCTAGAAATATTATTATTATTATTATCACCATCATCTATCTATTTATTTTTAATTTCTTATTTGTTACTAAAATGTATTATTAGGCAACTCAAGTTTTGAGGCGTCATAAGCAATGTTATTAAAACCGGACCAAACCAGCCGGTCTTAACCGTAAACCGACAGGCCATCCGGTTGATTCAGCTAAGAAAAACCAAACTGAAAAAAATCGGATTGAATCGAAAAAAATCAGCCAGAATCGGAGAACCGGATTTTTTTCTAAAATGGCAAAACGTCATCGTTTTTAAAAAATATCGTCGTTTAATGCTTTGGAAAAGCAAAAAAAAATTTGGCTGCATAGGATCAAACTGGGGACCTTTTAATGGTAAGACTAACATGATAACCACTACACCACAACAACCTCATGTCTTTACTTTCCTTATTTAATTATTTTTAATTTTGATTTGTGGTAACTAGTATTTTTATTTTTACTTTCTTTCTTTAATTGTTTTTAATTTCATTTTGTGGTTTCTTATTTTATTGTCATGTTCTATTCTTTATATTATTTTTTTACTTTCTTTTTTTTTTTTAATTTATTTCAATCGTTAGACAGCTTGATAAAGGTAAACTCAACTTTCCTCCAATGAAAAAAAATTGAACAATAAAAAATTGCTTACGTTCTCTTACCATTTAATTTGAAATAATTAAACTACATGCACAAAAAAGCCAAACAACAATTAACACTATTTGTAATATTTAAATATATATTTCCTTATAAATTCATTTCATATTAGGATATGATCATTTGTTATCATTTCATATTAGGATTTGATCATTTGTTAATGTGTTCTTAGTGTAATTGATAATAATATGCAATAGTATTTATAAAATTATATTAATTAATAATATTTTAAAAAATAGAAAAAAATCCGGTTGAACCGGTCGAACCACGAATCCCCAGCTTTGTCGATTCTTTATTCAATCCGGTTTTAATAACATTGGTCATAAGTTAACTGTTTTCTCAATTTTTTTGCTCAACCCTAATATATGTATATATAATTTATAAATAAATATAACATAAAATAAAATTTAATTGAAAAAATCGAGTAACATGTTTAGAAAATTTAGGTGTTATCAAGTAGATTTTTGAAATTTAACCTTAAATTTTTGCTTCATTTAGGTTCTATTCGAGTTCAGATTTGATTTACTATTTTCAAGTTGGTTTCAGGCAAGACCAAAATGGCCAAATCTAAGCGTGCTAGCCATGAAAATCCAATAAGAAATACTCTATCGTTCCAGATCAAGTGTCACTTTTTTCTTTTACACATATTAAGATTATTAATTTTTTAATTTTATTAAAATTACTTTAAAAAATCTATAATATCTTTTTATATTTAATAAAAATAAATATATTGAAGAAAAATGTGTAAAAAATAATAAAAATATCAACATAATATTGATACTAATAAGAAGATAAAATCAAAACAAATGTAATAAACGCTGTATTAATTTTATAAAGTAAAAAAAAAAAAAAAAGTGACCCTAAACTAAGGTAGAAATAAACTAGGGAGATTATACTAGATATGTAAACATCAATTTTGTACGAAGAGGTTAAATTCTAGCTTGAAACAGACTGATGGTAATGAATCTATCAAATAGAGCAGTATGTACTATTTTAGTGATATATTGGGCTACATATGAGTTAATATTAATGTGTAGGGTTGGATAAAAAAATTGAAAAATTATTAAAATGATTTAAATATTATGTTCAAACCGACTTTAATGGTTAATCATTCCAATTGAATGTAGATGTGAATGTAAATTTTAATTTTTAAAATTATAGTTGTTGAATTGGAACTTAAATTTAAGTATTTGGTTAACGGTTAACTGATTTATATGTAATTTGACATATATATATATATGGATATAAGGATAATTTTTACATATATCCATACTCTATCATAATATTAAAAATTAGATGATTGATAAATTAATATTTATATAATTTTATTTTAATGTATTATTATTAAATTTAAATGAGTTATATTTTATGTTTAAAATTCAAAAAATTTATATTTTAATGTAATGAATGGATTGAAGTTTATGTAGGGGTGAGCATGGTTAACCGAAAAATCGGTCCGAAATCAAACCAATTTTTAGGTTAACTAATCTGAAATTTTAGGTTTGTGATTTTTACTTTAAAAACCAATGGTTAACCGATCCGAAACTGAAACCGAATATATATATATATTTTATGAATTGTATTTTAAATTTTATACTTATATTTTTCAATTTTTGTGTAATTTATAAATATTATGATATATAATTTTGTAAAATATATATTTTTAGTAAATAAACATTATAATTATGTACATAATTAGCATTCTATTGTTAGTTTTATATTGAATATTTTTTATTTTTATAATTAATTATACAAATTTTATTTTTATTTTGATTATTTTAATGGATATTGTATTTAATTAGTATTTTTTTTTCATTTTAAAGCATTTTTAACTATTAAAAATAATATTATAAATTGTATAATTTATTAAATTTATATATTAAATTTTTTTTAGTGATTAACCGATAAACCGATCCTAAAAATTGAGTTAAAAATCAAAACCGATATAGTGATTAACCGATAATAATGAACTGGTTTAAAAAAATTGTTAATGGACCGATTAACCGGTCCATGCTCATCCCTAAGTTTATGTTTAATTTTTTTAATAATTAACCAATAGAATGATTAACAATCATGTTTAGTGATTAATCAATTAACGGTTAATTAATTTTTAATAAATCAAATTTTAATTTTAATTTTAAAAAATTGATTTTAATAGATTGAATTTAAAAAAAAATGTTGCAACTCTACTTGTGTGGATGAATGTCATAGTTACAATTGGTTTATTTTGGGTTGCGTGAATGAAGTTAAAAGATGGTCGTTGCTTTTTCTTTTTCCAATCCAGTCAATGGCTAGATTTCTAGTTAAATAATTAATTTCAATATGAATATTCCTCCCTCATTATTAAAAAAAAAAAAAATACAAGTTTTCTCAATCATTTTCTGCAACTCTAATTCTTAACCAACAAACTTTAATGCATTCCTTATAATAGCAATAATTTAAGGTGCAATTTGGACTACTCATTATCCATAGGAATATGAGCAGAGATTCATCCATTAATCAAAATCTTTTGAGTGCAAAGTAATCAATTTCTCTTAATTTGTAGATTGTATTAATTTACGTATTTTCACTTTGTTCTACATTCCCAACTTTTTTAACATATTGTCCATAACTTGCATTTTCTTTTTTGCTCATTAGTCCCTTATAAACTAAACTTTCATTTCACTTAACCCCTTTACATGGAGCTGATATGAGAACGCTAGCTTTATGCCAATATTTGGTGCCACGTTAACACAAAAAGACAAAATGAAATTGAATTTGCTTTCTGTGGGGCTAGTGAAAAAGAGGGAGAGACAGATACAGAGACAAGTATGATTCTCTACTTAAAGTAAAAATGAGTGCTAGAGTAAGGAGATGTGAAGCCAATTTCAAATCTAATTCCAATTATTGTCTATTTAAATTTGAATAAATTAATTATTATCCATTAATAATAAGCCATTTTCATAACAAGTAATATTGAATGAATTAATTATTATTTATCAATAAAAAGTCCTTTTTTCATTCTAAATAAAATTTGGATTTTTAAATAATAATTAATGAAATTAGCTTTTCCATTTTCATGACCTATTGATTTATTTCAATATAAAAAAATAGATAGTTTAGCTACTAACATAACTAATAAATCCTTAAATTTTAAAAAAGGGAGCCGTGTATGGTGAGTGAATGATGTTGCATTGAGTTGATAGGAGAATAGGGAGTAGAGACCAGTCAGGCTTGATGAGGTAGGAATCTTGTAAAAAGAAGGACTTATCCAGTCATACTGGGTATAAGCATTCCGACAGTTAAATCAATTTTAGACTTTTAGAAAGAGAAAGAGAGAGTATCAAGCAGCATGTAATGTGTATATGGAATGTGAATGAACATGGTATTTATAGGAAGTGGGAAGGACCGTTTGAGAGACCTATCTTAGTGTTAAAGTAGGCAAACTATGATGTGATAAGTAGTAGGCATCGAATAGGACATTGGTGTTAGAGAGTATGCCTTAGAGCCCATGTAATAGGGATGTTTTTCATATGTATAAAATTTATATTCTTAATAAAAGACATCATTCATTTATTAATGCTATGTTTAAATACATGATTTTGTAAATCTTAAATTAATAAATGAAATCCTAGATATTATAAACACAGTGCAAAGGCAATCATGAAGGTGTTCATGATGTGAAATGTCTATTGCATGCAAATGTGTTAATATCTAAATATCCCTAGTCATAGAATTAACAAGATAGGACATTGTTAATTCGGACAGACTAGCACATGTTATGCTTCTTGAATGGTTCAAGCAGTGGTTCTCATAACTGTGATTATGGAAGATAATCAAAGCTAACATGTGGATGCTTGTTAGAAGAACAAGTTCATTGGAGACCTACAAAGGGAATCCTCACATGGATATTAAATCTATGTCAATGAGGAATCTCTTCATAGCGGTTGTGCAAGTATCCTTAAACTTGAGATCACCAAATTAACTTAAGTAGCAAATGGTATACTTTGACTCCATAACTGATTACTTCCAACTGGGAGTGAACATAGTTAGGAGATTGGGTATATCATGACCTACTTGAAGATAGTTGAGTGATTGATAAAAGATTCACCATCCCAGATTTAATAAGGAAAGTTATCTCGCATGATTCTATAATTGCCTTGTCCAGAGAATCTCTAGCCAGAGTAAAATGCCAAGATGGATAGAGATCCATGGAGGGCATTTTGGGAACAATGGTTAAATTAATAGAACATACATAATTAGATTTATATGAGTTGATAGAAATCAATACTCAGAATCTAATTGAGATAAGAGTGGTGAAAGGAGTAATTGCACGGTAACTGTTTCTATGGAAGGGTATAGTCAAACGACATGACTTTCCTGACATTTGGGTAGTCATGGTGCCTAGCTAGAGGCCAATCATGACTTGTATAATGATGTATCAAAATATCAATAGGGATTGGTAAAATGATTTAAAGTAGTTTAAATCATGTGAGTTTTGAATATAACTCACAATTACATATTATACTGCCAACATGGACAGGAACCCAATAGGTCACATACATATAGAGGAAAGGATAAAATGGTAAAATGATAAGGATAATAATAATTTGATATTATTATGAGGGTAGAAAAGTGAATAAGATAATAATTAATTAAAGAGTTTAATTAATTATGATCAAATAAAATTATCCGCGAAACTTTTGAGAAATGTTCTATAAAATTGGACCTAATTGAAATAATATATTTCATGATTAATTATTATTATCCTATAAGTGTTATAGGATTGACATAGTAATTAATAAGTCCATTGGATGAGTTATAAAGGGGCCAGAGGAATGGAGCTAGTGTGGAACCCCTTCTGTAGAGGGCCAAACGCCAACTCCATACAGAAGGCTTTAATGGCCTATTTCTTGGACCAAATTAATTTATATATGTTACATAAGTGTTATGGAACTTACATATTTAATTTGGTTGGATTTGGAATCCATTTGGGTATTTAAATCCCATTAGTTGCACAAAGAGCCTAGTTTATGGGTTTTGTGCATAGTCTTTTATGAAAAGATTTAATTTGGATTAAATTAAGCCCAAATAATTATAATTAATTTTAGAGGCCTAATTAATAATTCTCCAGAAATTTTAAAGAGCCCAATCTCATTAGAAGTTGGAATTTTAACCTGATTATAAAAGTCCAACTAATGAGGAATTAGGGTTAAGTGATTAAACACATAAGAAAGTATTATTCTTCTTTTCTCTCTCTCCCTTTTGCGCCACTCCCTTGCTAGCTCTAGGGTTTTTCGGCCACTCCTAGTTACACACCAATTGTTGGTTCAATTTATCCTTCTCTAGTGTGGATTACTCATTGGAGGTGTTCGATTTTGGACACTGTGGTTTGCGATAACCCAGTGCGAAGTAAAATCAACCGTTCAACAAAAATCAAAGGTGATTTTTCTTATTCTCATATAGTTATATTGTATACTCATGGCAAGATCAGTAATATTAGTTAAAAATTTTAAAATTCCGCTCATGTATGCGATACATGTAACCGATAAATTCCAACATGGTATTAGAGCCTCGGTTTTGCCATGGATATACAATTCTATATTTTTCTGCAAAATAAGTTTTGTTTTATTTTGAGTTATCTATTTCATGAACTTTAAAATATCAGATTTAATTGTTCATGAATGAGAAATATTGATTTCTGGTTGTATGTGTGATCAAATAAATTTGACGGAAACAAAAATGGAACTTTTGAAGAAAAGTAACTAGGGTTTTGCGTGAAACCCATTAGGGTTTTGTATGAAACCCATGTAATTTTAAGGGGCTGTTCTAATTTAATTTCTTATGGATCCATTAAAACTTCATTTAGATGATATTATATGTGTTTAATATGTGATATTAAGCCGTAGGATAGAACATAATCAAAATTGAACAAGTTTTGCATGAAAACTAGTTTAGTCGAAAAGTTCGATAAATTGGTGTTCTTCGTGTGTTCTTGATGTGTTCTTATTTAGAACGACTTTTATTCTTCTAAATCTGATATATATGATATATTAAAGTGTTTTTAATTAATTGGATTAATTAAAATGGGCCTTAAATTAATTTGATTAATTTTAATTCATTAAAACCACTTAATGGGCTTAATTATGTTTACGGACTTGGTTTAAATTAGTGAATGACTTGGTGGGCCCAAGGAGCTGATTTAAATTAAATATTATAAACATTAATTAAGTTTATTAATGCGTTTTAAGGGCTGGAGTGGGCTTGGCTCATTCCAAAAGGTCCAAATGGTCCAAAAGACACAAAACTAGTTTGTGTGTGAACACATTTAGGGTTTTCTTTTGTGGGTTTCGGCCTACACTTGATTATAAGCCCAAAATTGATTCTTTTAATTATTTAATATGATTAATTAATTAAATAATCAATTTATAATTAATTAATAATCAATTGGATTGATTATTAAGGCAAGAACACATGCATGCAAAAAGGTTTCCTAAAATGAAAGTTTCCAAAATGGAAAAAGTTTCCTAATTTGATCACATCATTAAAATAACTCAAAATATTGTTTCAAAGGTTGAAAAAAAGTTAGTAATCCATTTCTTTATGCATTAGAAAGGCATATAAGGGTGTATGATTGGCATGATGGATAGTTATGGACAAAGCCCAATGTGATTGAGCATTATGCATGTTTTGGCCCAATGAGGACTTTCATGTCCCGGCCACTTGTTTTTGGTTTGTATTTCATTTCAAATTGTAATATGTAATTAGATTACTTAGATTAGAATTAGAAATAGAGATGGAGACCATTTTTAAGGAGCAAGATGGGCCAGATGAAGATCCAACAAGCTTGAAGATAATGTAATTATTTTTCTTGTTTGAATCATGCATACTACCTAGGTGTGACCTTTTGATTTCCCTATTGACTCGGGGAAATCAATGTAGTAAAGCCCATAACTATACCATATTTGTATGCTTATATTTATGTGATAGATATAGGATGCATATCAATGTACGCCAACCATGTATGATGAGACTTAATTAACTAAAACCCTCAAAACAAATACTAAGATATATAAGCCTTCCATTAATTTGAGGAGAACCAGAGTTCTTTATAATGTGTGTTGTTGACCACAGTCAAGCTCACATTATATCGAATATGTTTAAATCTAATTAAATGGGTCATCTTAGCTAGCCTATTAGCTTGTTGACCACAGTCAAGGCTAATGGTTCTAGAGGCAAGATTAGGGAATGCATATATGATATGCATGCATTTAGAGTTGATAACCTAATGATCCAATAGTTGTGTAGAGACACAATTAGTATAGAGATACCTACCGTTCAAGGGTATGGAGTTTGGCTTGTTGACCACAGTCAAGGTCAAATTACATATCAAGGATTGGATATTGGCCTACTAAGAAAACCAACGGGTTTTGTCGGATTATATAGTGAGGGCTATTAATTCGCAATAAAATGGTGGGAGTAAATGGATTAATTAAAGACCTTATTAATGCATACATATATATGAACATAATCTCATATCTTTTCTTTTTCACATCTAGGTCATCATCATGAGCACATCAAACATTAATATACGATCAATCTTGGATAACAAGCTGGTTGGCAGCAACTATTCTGACAGGATCAGGCAAGTGAGAATTGTTCTCAGAGCGGAAAAGATCCACTATGTCTTGGATAAAGATCCACCACCACTTCCATCAGATGATGCCGTTGATGAGATCAAAGGCATTTATTGAAAATACATGGAGGATAGTGAAGCAGCAGCATGTCTGATGCTGGGTGTTATGTCCTTGGAGCTTCAGAAGCAACATGAGATGATGGATGCTAGAACCATCATTTTGCATCTAGAGGAGCTATATTCTTCTCAGGCTAGAACTGAGCAATATGAGATTGCTCGAGCTCTATTTAGCTGCAAAATGGTGGAAGGCACTTCAGATGCTACTCATGCATTGAAGATGTATGGGTATATTGAGCATTTGAGTAGACTTGGCTATGTTATGAATAATGATCTATACATAGATTTAATCTTGTACTCGTTGGCTCCAAGTTATGAACCTTTCGTGCTTAACTTCAACATGAACAAGATCCAAGTTTCCATTCCTGAGTTAATCAATATGCTCAAGACAGCTGATGGATCATTTAAGAAGGATCCAAAAAGTGTCATGGTTGTCACTTCTACTAAAGGCAATAAAGCAGAAGAAGAAGATAGCCAAGGCGCAGCCAAAGAATGGTGGGATCTCCAAGAAGAAGGTTGCCAAGAAAGAGAATCCCGAAGGAACTTGCTTCCATTGTGGAAAGGATGGTCATTGGAAGCGTAATTGCAAGGCCTATCTAGATTCTCTCAAGGAGAAGAAGCAAGCTGATGGTTCTACTTCAGGTATTCATATGATTGAAATTAATACTTATTCTATTGCTTCAAAACAATCTTGGGTATTAGATACCAGATGTGGATCTCACTTATGTAATGATCTACAGGGGTTTAGAAGCTTTAGAAGAGTTGGAAAGGCAGAGATATGTTTACAGTCAGCTACTGGACAGAACATCTCTATAACAGTTGTGGGGACTTACTATTTGCCCCTTCCTAGTAGATTAGTACTGGAATTAAATAATTGTTATTATGTTTCAGCTTTGTCCAAAAGTATTATTTCTTTCAGTTGTTTGATGAACGATTATGATATTTCTTTAAAGGACAAATGTTGTTACATTTTTAAGAACAATATGTTTTATGCAAAAGCTATCATTGAGAATGGTATATTTGTTCTTGATTTAATTAAAGTACATAATGTGGATACCAAGAGAATGAAACATGATAATCTAAATACCTCATACTTATGGCATTGTCGTTTAGGCCATATAAATGAAAAACGCATGACCAAATTGCACAAGTCAGGTGATTTGGGATCATTTGATTATGAATCATTTGATACATGCGAATCTTGTTTATTGGGAAAAATGACAAAAGCTCCCTTTATTGGTAAAGGAGAATGAGCTAAAATGGTTTTGGACTTAATACATTCAGATGTATGTGGTCCAATGACTACACATGCCAGAGGAGGTTACTCCTACTTCATTACTTTCATAGATGATTATTCCAGGTTTGGATATATCTATCTAATGAAATATAAATCAGAAGCATTTGAAAAGTTCAAAGAATTCAGAAATGAAGTAGAGAAACAACTTGGCAAAAGTATTAAAACACTTAGATCAGATCGAGGTGGAGAATACTTAAGCCAAGAGTTTCAGGATTATCTTTGAGATAATAGGATTTTATCTCAGTGGACTCCACTATATACACCACAACACAATGGTGTATCTGAAAGGAGAATTCAAACACTATTAGATATGGTTCGATCAATGATGAGTCGAGCGGACTTGCCTCAGTCCTTTTGGGGATATGCACTAGAAACTGCTGTTTATGTGTTAAACAGACTTCCTAGTAAATCGGTTGATGTTACTCCATATAAGATGTGGAATAACAAGAAACCCACGCTTTCTCATATGAAAGTATAGGGTTGTCCTGCTTATGTGAGAGGACAATGTCAGACAAACTGGATGTTAAGTCTGACAAATGTTTATTTGTGGGATATCCAAAAGAAATGTTTGGATATTATTCTATCATCCCTTAGAACAAAAGGTGTTTGTTTCAAGGCATGCTGTCTTCTTGGAAAGAGAATTTCTCCTACAAGAGGACAGTGGGAGTAAAATTAAACTTGGTGAAGTTCAAGACCCACAAATAGAAGAAGATCAACCGATTGAACCCAAAAATGAATTTCATAATGATGAGATTGTAGTTGAACCTAATTACACACAAAATCCTAGAAGATCTACTAGGATGCGTTCTATCCCTGTGAGATATAGATTTCACATTAATTCGGATAGAGGCATAACTGTAGTAGAGGACAATGAGCCTACAAGCTATCAAGAAGTTTTGAACAATTCAGAACGTGATTTATGGCCTAAGGCTATGTAGTCTGAAATGGACTCCATGTATGAGAATAAAGTATGGACTTTAACTCAACCACCTGAAGGGATAAAACCCATAGGGTGCAAATGGGTCTTCAAAAAGAAGACTGACATGGAAGGTAATATAGTTACCTATAAAGCTTGCTTAGTAGCAAAAGGTTATCGTCAAAAAGAAGGTATTGACTATGACGAAACTTTTTCTCCTATAGCGATGCTTAAGTCTATAAGAATACTTTTAGCCATTGCAGCTCATTATGATTATGAGATTTGGCAAATGGATGTGAAGAAAATTTTCCTTAATGGAAATCTTACTGAAGATGTGTATATGACACAACCAGAAGGATTCATATCAGGAAATGGTGAAAAGGTATGCAAGCTTCAAAGATTCATTTATGGATTGAAGCAAGCCTCTAGGAGCTGGAACATACGATTCAACGAGACAATCAAAGAGTTTGGTTTCTCACAGAATGAAGATGAACCTTGTGTGTATAAAAGGGTCAGTGGGAGTGCAATTGTCTTCCTAGTTCTATATGTGGATGACATATTGATCATGGGAAATGACATTTCTCTTCTCCTATCTGTTAAAATATGGTTATCCAAGAAATTCTCCATGAAAGACCTTGGAGAAGCATCCTATATTTTGGGAATAAGGAACTATAGAGATAGATCCAATAGGTTGCTAGGTCTTTCTTAGAGTACATACATAGATAAAGTATTGAAGAGGTTCAATATGGATCTCTCTAAGAAAGGATTTAAAGTGCAAGAATTTCATCTATTGGGGTATTTTATCTTTTTGAATTTTTAGGGGTGCTTCCTAAGAGAACTTAGGAGGCATTGAAACACTTTGGGGGGGGTTTATTGGAAGGATTTCCTTTTTAGAGTAGCGAAATCTGTTGTTTGTATTTGTGTTAAAGTTATGACGAACTCTACTATTTGCAGTTGTGCCATAATTCATAGGTAAACTCCATTATTTATAGTAGTACTCAAATTTATAGGCGAACTTCACAATCTATGATAGTGCCTAGGATTAGGACAAACTCCACTACTGATGGTAGTGCTAAAGATTATTGCAAACTCTGCTATTTGTAGCAGTGCCGAAGAGTATGATAAACTTTGCTATTTACTACTGTGTCGAGGCTTATGAAAAACTCCACTATTTACGGCTATCCACTATTTACGGTTGTGCTAGGGCTTATAATGAACTATGCCATTTGCGACAGTGTTAAAGATTATAGAAAACTTCACTATTTGTGGTAATGCCATGGATTATGATGAACTCCGTCTTTTATGGCGGTGTTGAAGATTATGGCAAACTCTACTGTTTGTGGCAGTGCCAAAGATTATGATGACCTTCACTTTTTGTGGCAGTGCTAAGGATTATGACCAACTTCGCTATTTATGGTAATGCCTAGGATTATGGCTGTAACTTTTAATGTATTTGAGACTTATTTTTAACTTTTTGGAATGTTCTTCAAATTTATATGGCTTGATTGTACATTGAATATTTACAATTTGAAAAGTTTTGAGTTTGTGTGATTTAAGTTTATGTTGTGTTTGTTTTTTTTAGCATTTTGAATGTATATTAAATTTATACAGTTTGGGGGTACACTAAATTTTTCACTTTGAACATATTTTTGGATTTGTTCAATTTTAAAGCATTTCAAGGCCTTGAAACTTAATGTATTGAGTATTTACAAAATTTGTATTCTTTGTACATTTTGGATTTTAATTTTTCTTGACATCCAATTGTTAAGGATAAAGAGTTTTATCCTAACTCCATAATAGAATCTCCTTTTTATGGGTTTGCATAATCCTTACCTTCTGGGAATTTTATCTTCAAGTGAGATAGTCGTTACATTGAAATTACTTCCAACAGGACATGCATAAAGGACCTCACTTGTCGAGATACTCTTATTGTATGATTTTTCTCATGGAGACTTTTTTCTTATCTGTTTAGCCATTATCTAAAGCTGTCACATGGTCGACTTGGAAGCATGAAGCCCCTTTGTGCTTTCTTGAAAGAAATTGCTCACATGAGTCTATGTAAGAGATTATATATGTGAAACATATATGCAAAATTCATATGTGTATGTGCAATCGCATATGTAAGAATGTATAGCAGGTGTTATAGGTAATGTGTGCCAAGAGCGACCTGCCAAGAAGTGTCTAAAGTTTGGAGTAATTGTAACTTTGAACTTGAATTCTATTCATTCTTGAATAAGATGAATGGACCACATTCTCAACTAGTTTAGTCTCAATGAAAGAAATTAATAGAGTCACTCTTAATGAGGGACAACAGAATAGGTATGCTGATACCATAACTTGCTAAACCTACACATAAGCACAATGCTTACTAAGCAATTTTCATGTATGGATGTTAAAGGCCAAAACAAAATTTTACTTTTCAAAAGCAAATTTTGGATGCAAATTTAAGGGTGAGGTTCAACTCGAATGCATAAATGCATTCATGGCTTCTTGCTTGAAGCTCAAAAAATACCATATGCATCTTCTTACGTATCAAACCTTATTAAAAGGTCATCTTCACCAGGTTAGACGAGATCAAACCTAGAATCAAGAGGTCTTACATTGGTTGTAATGTTAGGCTTGGGTGAATGGCTATCAAAGAAGGGTTAGGTCGCTAAAGGAACATGAGCACTATGTTTTCTTAACTGGTGGAAGGACTATTTTCTACCAGTTTTCCATTCTTAAAGCATTCTCATATTTGAATTTGGTGAATAATTGATTGAGGATTATTTGAGAGATAATAGCTCAATATTTTCCTTTCCACTTCACTATCTTTTCTTATTATCATTATTGTGATCTCAACATTTAGGTTGTTTATTCCCATTTTCTTTTTCTTTTTTCTATTTCTTTCTTTGCGTTTTTTTGTTTTTACGCCTTTTTCTTCATTTTTTTTCTTTTTTCCTTCACTTTTCTTTCTTTTCTTTTCATTTCTCTTTTTTCTATTTCTTTTTTTGAATATTTCTTTTCTTTCATCTAACAAACTCTATTTCTTACGAATGGAATTTATACAAAAGTTTTGTAGAAATTTATTTCCCCCATTTTTAATATGAGAAATCAGCTTTACCACAGTGGCCATCTTGTTAAGGGAAAGCGAAAATCATTATGGGCAAAAGGGGTAATTTTAATGTGTGTAACAATGAAAATGAGATTGCATTTAGCATACTTGAAATAAAGGATCAAGGGCCTAATAAGTGGCTATAAAATTTGGGTAGAAGGAAGTCATTTAAGAAGGCATACAAAGAAGGGCTACCTAAATTATTTTTTAAATTTTGTCTCACCTTGGGGTCACTTTGATGGGTAATCAGAAATGTTCTAGTACTCTTATTGAGTTTTACCTAATCCTGCTATTTGCAAAAAAAAAAATCATATTTTAAAACTGGCATAAGGTGATCAAAGTTTGAAAATTGCATGGTATAGCTAAGGCTTCTATGTAATTCAGTAGATATAGATAAATCATGCTTAGCTTCTATTTAGCTCATGCTCAAATGAAACATAAATTTTTAAAAATGAGGTCAAACTCATTTGCAGTTGAGAACAACCATGATGAAATAAAATTTCCAATTGAAAGTATATTGACAATGAGCATTTATGTTAAGACTCTAGACATTACTTAGTAAGATAAACTAAATTTAATGTATAAATTACTATTTCAATTGAGATTACTCCTTGCATTTAAGAGAAGGATTGTGCTATAACAGTCATATTGAGTACATTAGGAAGATAACGACCCTCAAATTGGATTTGGCCAAAAGGGATGATGTTGCAATAATTATCTTAATACCATAAGGAAATGGTGATCCTCGAGCTCACATTTGAGAAAAAGAGGTGCATTCGAGCCTAAAACTGGCAAAAAGGATCATGTTAGAACCCTGAGACATAACCAGATAAGGAATATAAGGCTTGAGGCCCAAGCTATTTTAATAGGGGTACTTCCCTGACATCGATAGAAGGCCGGTGCTGCAATAATCATCCTAAATGCATTAGGGAGGTAATAACCCTCGAATCAATTTTTAAAAAAAAGGATGGCATCACCGCTATCTTGGAATGTATTAGGGAGATGATGATCCTCAAGCCTGAAAATAAAAGAAAGTTATGTCAAAACTTTGGCAAGATAAATTAAGCTAGAAATACTTTGTGAAACTAGGAAAATGATAGTGCCATGATTGCCATGAATACTTCAAGAAAGTGAATATTCTCATACATGTAAAATAAAATTGTGTCAAAGTCTTAGCAAGACAAACTATGTAAAGAATACTCCCTGAAGTGGGCAAAAGGATACTGCTGCAATGGTTATTATGTTAACATGAGAAATCCTTGAGTCTTAAGGTTATTTCATACGAGGGCCCAGGCAAATCAAAATAAGGGTAGTAGAGCATGCTTTTACCTTACCTATGAGGTTATATAGATGACAACACATAGAAAAGACTGTGTGTGATGTGTACAAAAATGCATGCAAGTAAGCAAATGTATGCATGAAATACATGGCCTACACCATAGATGGTTAGGGGACTCCATCTGAAATGCAATCTGGTAGATGATCTTCGTGCATCTTTCTCAGTGTTTTTAATCTTCAAGCAAGCTTTCTCTGGTTATCTCTTTTAGTTTTTTTTTGCTTTGTCTTCCTTTTGGACTTTCTTATTATTTCAAGGGAAATGATCCATCTTATTTTTGGCTAAAGATAATATATCCTGTTGCTAACTGAACATAGCATCTGATGCCCCCAAAGACTTAGAAATTATGAAAGAAGTATCTGCCCTATGAGACATTGTTATCTCTGCTTTGGAATTAAACCTCCATCACCATGTGTCTCTATGCATGCCATAGGCTTCTCTTGATAATTTAACCATATGCTCATACCCAGCTTATGCATGCATTCTTATTTACATACATCATGTAGCAATAACAATATCTATGGCCAGACATGTAATACAATAACATAGACCTTGATTTAATCTTAAAAGGTAACATCTTATGTGCATCTGATTCTTATTGTAAGTCAACCCTTATGGGTTCTTTTGGAATTTTGGATGAGTCTATTTTAAAAAGTCAGGCTTGATATTTAAGCTCACTTTTTAGCTGGGTTAAACTTTTTGTTTAGGTGTATTATTTGGAAAGATGAGAATAAGATTCTGCAATGTTTTTGTCATCTCACGGAGTGCTTTTATAGGTTTAGGTGAAAGTTAAATTTTTCTTAAGACTCACTTCAGGAGCTAAAGGATGCACCTAAAATGTCTCTGTGCCCAAAATCGAATGAAGATTAATGTTTATTGGATCAATGTCTTAGAGATAAGCCATAATTATTGTTATCATGATGCTATAAAATAAGACATTTCATTCCTAAAATAGCTTATATTATTAACAAAACTAGAGAAACATATACATTATTTAAAGACACACTTTACATTATCAAAAGGTGGCTTATATTTCATCTAATCTGTTGTAGGTGTAGATAGCAATAAGAAAGATCTTTGAATACCTCAAGTTCCTCCTTCTCTAGATGGTACCCTCAAGATTGGTGATATTTACATCCTACAACTCTCATAACTAGAACTGAGTGGGTAATAGCTAAATATTTACATGCCATATACATCTCAAAGCACATACCATTCCAGTGAACCCAAGTTAAACTCTAATGGAATATGACATGGTATGATGGTGATGATAACACAGCGGAAAAACAAAATGTTTTATCATACATACCATACAATTCCAAAGCAAGAAACGAAACATGCAATTTTAGGGTTGTAAAACTTACAACTTTAGATGCACTTCAATATTTGGTTTTGGTGATGACCAGCAATCAAGAGTGATTTATCAACCTTTGATCTTCTTTGCCAATGCCAAAAGAACAGTCTTTACGCCGCTCTTCTCTATGTTCACACACACAATTGCAAAGATGACTTAAAATCGAGATTGCTAGCTCTCTATTTAAGTATCGTGTAATGGCAATTGATTGAAGCTACAAAATTTGATTTTTCACTTCTCTAAGGTTGCTATTACTACCTAAGATCACAAGAGAATGAGGAACAATCCTTTCTCCTTGTGAAAAATTGGCCAAAATAAAATTGTGAGAGAGAGTTACTATTCACGCCACACACAAAATTAGGTTTTTTTTTTTTTGCTTTTCTCACTCATCCAATATATATATTATCTTATTTATTAAGTGATAAATCTCAAATATACTACCTTAGAATAATTAATATTAGCTAAAGATAATTAATATTTGCCTTTATCACTTAATTAAAATAAGTATTATTTATTGATAAAAACTCTTTTAATTTATCCAAGATAAAAACAAAAGACATATTAATCAAATTAACCACTTAATTAAATAGGAATATACAAGACATATTAATCAAATAAACTACTTAATTAATATAAAGGATATGCCGAAATTCCTTGATTTCACTCTAGGAATTTCGGCCAATCGTATTCCTATTTAAGTGATTTATTTGATCATAATTCTTTTAGGCTTTAAAACTCAATTAATTAAATTAATACAAGACATTTAATTAATTACAATTAAATCTTGTGGGCTGAATTTCTCTCTCTCATGGGCTAAGGTCCAATAGCAATCTAATAATCTATTACACACATTAATTTGACTTTAATTAAAAGTCCAAATTAATGCCCAATACTTAATTTAAATATTTTAAGCCCAATGCTTTATGTGCAATCCTATAGGTCCATTTAATGTTGGCAATGAACTAATAAATTAATTCAAAGGCTATAAATATTCTCTAGCAAGATATTATAGCATTCCAAATTAAATGAAAATGCATATGGCATTTTGTGACCTAATGCAATTTTGCATAGTCCCTTACCCAAAAATATCAGAATTAATATAAGGCATGAAACTAGTCACCCTTATATAAATTAATTCCTTTCTTGATATTCCAGTGACACCGAACTCTTAGATAAATAATGATTACTCATTATTTCATCTTGGTATGGCCATACACTTCTCAGTTCACTGATCAAGTGGCCGATGATATTTTCTCTCTTATTGAGAGGGGTAATCCCTTCACTTCTCCCATGCTCTCTAACATGAATTAATGTATACCCAAACATACTCATACTTGTCACTCTGTTACGAGCACGTTAGGTGTATGTCAAAGTATACAGTAATACATAAAGAGTTTCATAAAGATTTTAGGTCTAAGAACTCCAATGTAAAACTTGCATATGAGAAACACTTATGACTTATACAATTTAGTGTTCTCATAAATGGATCGAATCCAGATACCATGTTCTAAACATGTATCTATGATCTCTGATTGACACTCTTGTCCTTATGATCCGTAAGACAGAACTCAACTTATCAGAGAGAGCATACTAGTCTTAATTCATTGTTATTCCCATAACAATGACTGATTAGGGATATTTAGAATGATGTCTCTTTTGTTTCAAGGTCTTACAACCATGTGCCTCACACATGATAACTTAAACTGAAACAACATTCTTGGATAGTTCTATCAATTGATATGCATAGGAATACAAAAGATAAAACAAATGCCTCATTTATTAACTCAAATGTTTTATTATAATCTATTGGGCTTACACTAACAAACTCCAACATGGATAGTCACACATTATTACATCCTCTCCTTCTCTTATTTTCTCTTTCTGGATCTAGTATTTGATAGGTGTCAATTTGGTCCTAGATACGGTCCCTAAAAGCTCGACAATAATCAATCTCATGTCTTATATGTTGATGATAGTTATAAAACCAATTAGCCCTATGCCTAGGCTTTCCTAATTTCTTAGAAAGCATTAGTTGTAAAGGCTGTAATTTTCCCTCATTTGTAAAATAGGTAAGACACCAAGATAAGGGCCTACCTAGGTCTGAGTAATGTCATCGAACTATTCCTGTAGTTGAGACTTTTGAGCTCCTATCAACATTGCCCCTATTGTTACTGTAGCTTCCATCATTCTTATCAGAAATTGGGTTCAAAGAACTAACTCTCTCCAGGTACTTGACCTCAACTACAATGGCTATATCCTTGAGAGATTCCCAATCCTTTAATCCTTTCATCTTAATCCCATCTCTCAGATTGGGACTAGCATTCCTTATGAATAACATGATTTGATCAGCAGTCTCTAGCTTTCTCTTTATTTCCATCACCCTGTTTCCCCACTGAGTAAGGTACTTATGGAAGGCTTCTTCTATTTTTTGACGTAGTGACTCTAGATATTTTAGGGTTACTTCTAGTCTTACACTATAGTCATACTACTTTATAAACTTTTTTTAATAGATCCCAATCTTCTTTGGTTCTATGATCTAACCCATGGTACCAGTCGATGACATGACTTATAAAGCTAAGGCAGAAATACTCAATCTTTTATTTTTTAGTTAAAGTTATCCCCTTCATGATTAATGTATATTGTTTAATATGTGTAGAAGGGTCATAAGTCTAATAAAATTGAGGTAGGTTGGCATTTTGATCCTCTGAGGCAATAACTTATCCCCTTCTAGATCTCTATCTTTAGGGCTAATTCCTTTACCAACTGAAAAAAATTGAGATATGGTCTCTATATTCTCTTTCATCTTTTTAACAATTGGATCTTCCATTTTAGATGCTTTGCTTCTTGGTGTCTAAGTAACTGCAGGCTCCACTTCCTCTTCAAAGTTGAGATCATCCTTAAGAGCAACACCATTATCTTTTCTTTGCTCAATAAGAGGAACTACTAGTTCTTTATATGCAACAGGAAATGCTAAAGGCTATTATCCAATAGGCCGTACTAAAGTAGACACCATCTCAGTCATGATACCTTTTATTCTTTTTTAAAATTCATCTAGTCTTCTATCTAACTCTTGACTAATAAGTGCTCCTATTTGTGATGAATCTGCCATAACTATAGCTTTTGAAGCTGACTCAAAGATATCAAGTAAACTCAAATATGTCTCTGATTTTGATTTTGCTTTCGACTATCTTGAATGAAGATCCCTAACAAGGCGATCATTAGAACCCCTAAAACCACTTAAGTATGTGATATAAAATTGTTAAAAAGGTCAAAAGGTTAAAGTGATGCATGATACACAGACATGCTAAGCATACATATGATACACGACATATTTGTGATGCATGTACATGAATACATTATGATGTATGGTAGGAAAACAAGATACACATATTTTCATGGTAAAAAGGATTACCATGCATGTTTTACATTATTATATTAATTATTATCATTTGTTTGCACACAAAATGAAGTGTATGCTCATGCATAATCATGCAGACAAGATTCACATGTTTTAGTTTTTATTTACATATTGGGTCACGATTCATGCAAACAAAACTTATACACAAAATGAGATGTATATAAATCAAAAAGAACTATACCTATATAGCATAAACATTTTATCAATTGTTATTGTTAATTTACAATTTACTAAAAATACATGTATACATATATACAACTTGAACAACCACAAGTGAAAGAAAAAAAATATCCTCTCGACCTTATTGCTCCTATAAAGGAGGTCGTGCAGTCTCTTTCCTAGGTAGGTTAGCTCATACGTTGACATGGAACCTGATGAATGTGTATGATACATGGTGGAAAACCAGTAGTATAACCTCTCTTCATTGCAAGCACATGCAAATGGATTTTGGTGATTGTGTATTTAAACAATCCAAATAAATTGAAATATGCCCATCGGGGCATAAAAGCCTTTGATGAGTATACATCTAAGTTTATTGGAATTTATTCGATAAACAAAAGCTCACATCATAAGCAATTTATTATGGTGTATGCCCCCTAGTGGAAGTATCTATGCCATTACATGGGCTTGAGTTCGGTAATATAGCTTTAGGGCTACCTAAGCATGATCCCTACCAATAGGTCTAGCTCATCACAAGCATAATGATCAATTGGATCACAATTTATTATACCAAAAGGTATAAGACCTGGGCTGGTGGTCCTCCCTAACACTTCCTTACATTGAGTGAACGTAGGGTTATGCTTTGGGAATGCACCGAGGTTAGGAAAGGGATACCTAACTTAATTATAAGGCTCTAACATGAATGCAATGCAACACAATTTTTGAAAAGAGATAAAATATTTTAATCACCAAACTCATTTATATTAAATCAACTACAGATACATTCAAAGAAAAATCTTATGGTCCTCAGTAGAGTCACTACTATGACGCGTGTCGAACCCTATAGGCATTCAATTTGCTATTGAAAACTCACTTTTAGGACTCAAGATCATAGCAAGGTTCATTTAACTCATGAAAATCAATCACTTTATAATGAGCAAGGATTCAACCCGGTGCGTGGTGCCTCGAATCCACAAAAGGATGAAATAACATCCGAGGTGTCCTTACTTATTTACTAATGATTAACTTATAAGGCATTTGCTGAGCTTCACAAGGCATTTTATTCTAGAAGTCGCCATCTAATAGAACATTGGGAAAGTGATTTTGTAATACCTTGTGATATCGAAACCAGAGAGAGTCTGGATTTTACTCCTATTTATACCCTTAGTTATTGTTATGTAAATGAGTTTAATGATTAATATATTTCATCTTTTCCCATATTAAGGGATAAGGCATGGCATGGAAAGCATTAAAGAATGTAAGAACAATGTAAAGATAAAATCAAACATAAATCATTTTATTGATTTTTGGAATAAAATAGGATGTTGGTCTATTTTATGATTAAAAATCCAATTAATTGGGAAAAAATATTTTAGTGTCATTTTCCTCAATTATCATGTAAAGACTCATTTTTACTAGCTATTACATCCAATCAAATGAAAAGCATTAAAAATAATATTACTGGCCCAAATAAGGAATTAAGAGAAAATTCTAATCTAACCTATTCTACTTCGGTTCATCCTCCAACCCAAATTGGAAGGGAGTAAGACACATTAAAAATATGATAAGAAAATAATCCCCTTTCTTGTGATAGAAAAAACTGGATTTTTGCTGGAAAATGGTAAGTCATAGGCTGAGCCCGTGAGTAGTGAGTCAATGAAAATTTGCAATGGGACCCATAAAATTCTTTAAAATCACTAAGAAATAGTCACAGACTAGGTCTATGACTTGCTAGCGAGTCACGAACACAAGAGGGGTGTGACTAGGTGCTCCAGATCATGAGTTAAAGGTGATTCATGAGCTGGGATCATGAGTTAGTCACAGGCTCTTACCCCATGACCCACTCCTGAATAAGCCTTAAGTCATGATCCAAAAGCCCAATTCCCTCTATTTTGCATAAAATACAAAAATAAGGCTTATAAAAGAGTATTTTTCCTTTTAAAATCCAATGCAAACATTTTCTCATGCTTGATAAAAACACCCACAGAAGAAATAAGAAGGCCATGATTCAACTCATTTTTCTAATTAGACATGTCAGGTCAAATTATTCTATAGCCTTTTGAAGACTAACTAAGATAGCCACACTAAACCATACTTTAGGGATAAGTTAAGGGTTCTATGGGTTATTTTTCAATAAAGTCTCACACTAGGGAAAGTTCAGATAATTCACTTAGAAAATTCCCATCTCTCGATCGTGTAAGCACACATGGTATGAAACACGTGTTGTGTTGTTCTTTCTTTCCTTTTGAGGAACACATGTCTTACAAAATGTATTTTAACACCATAAAAAAGCATAAGATTACTTTTGACATCCAACTTTAATCCTCGCACTTCAGGACTACTTTTGGATTTCAAGATAGAATTTGATAGTTACATTTAACTTATCATAGGATTATACTTAATCCAGTTTGGATCTCAATCCAAAGCATACAACCTCATGTATATCTTTATCTTACACCTTAACATGACTAATCTTGTATTTTCTGTAAGATGGTACTTTTATTTTTAATAGGTTATTTAGTTCACCATATGTTCAAAAATAGCCTCATATTAGTCTTTGTCAATTCATTATCAAAACTAAGGTAGGCATCTGTGTTAGTGGGCTACTTATCTATCTGATATGCTCAATCATAAATAATAGTAAATATTTACATGTTAAATAATCACACTAATGTATTGCTAAATAATGAACTTTATTATTATTCATAAACAATAATGATAAGGGATTAAAATGGAAATAGTTCAACTCAAATCCTATGGAAACCTCGAGATCTAATGTGTCTATCAAAAACAACTCTCGATATTGGCTTAGTTAGTGGATCTGCTATTATATCTTGCATGAAAATGTACTGTAAGTTCACTTCTTCGCATGCAATTATATCTTTTGTGTAATGATACTTAATATCGATATGCTTAGTACTGTTATGAATTTTAGGATTTTTGACATAAGCTATCGATGACTAACTATCACTGTAGACGGTCACTAGTTCCTTTAAAGCCGTTACACTTAAATGGTCCATAAACCTTTTCAGCAAAACTACTTCTTGTACTGCAATTGAGAAAGCGATAAACTTGACTTCCATTGTTGATAGGGCTATGCATGTTTATTTCTTGCTATTCCATGAGATAGCACACTTGCCAAGCAAGAAAATAAATCCTCAAGTGGATTTTCGCTCATCCACATCTCCTTCCCAATCAGCATCTATGTATCCTTTCAATTGCAGATCCTTGCCTTGATAACATAGAGAATAATCTATGGTACCTTTAATGTATCTAAGTATCCTCTTCACTACTTTCCAATGTGCTTCACATGGGTTGGATTGATATCTGCTTACCATGCCCACTGCATAACATATATCAGGTTTTGTACACAACATTGCATATATTAGTCTACCCACAACATTGGCATATGGAAAATTCCTCATAGTTTCCATTTCTTCTAGCATCTCAAGACATATACTCTTCCTAAAAAATTGATTCTTAGCAATGGGGTTATCAATGGGTCAGTAATTTCGTATATTAAATCGTTTAAGGACTTTATTGATATATGTCTCCTGCGAGAGAGATAACAACCTTCTTGAATGATCTCTTGAAATCTTAATTCCAAGAATGTAGTCAGCCTAACCCATGTCTTTTATTTCAAAGTTAGAAGATAACCATCCTTTGATTTCATTTACGTATTGTATGTCATTTCATGCTATAAGTATGTCATCTACATACAAAGTTAGAATAACAAATTTGTCTTTAGAGCTTTTGTGATAAATGTATGATTATTGTTTATCATGGATACTAACTTATTTATTTTTTGTGCAGTTTTTTGAGTAATTGATTACTTTATGGCTTTTAGAGGGTTTGTGATTTTTTGCATAGGAACTCATGCTCCCGAATTGATCACTACCTTCACTCCCTGGTCATTTCAATTGTCTCATTTTATTTCATTTACTTACCATAGTTTTGTTTATTTATTTAATTTTTAGCCATTATTTGTTATTTTTACTTTTTATGTATTATTTTTTAGGATTATAATAGCTAGTAAAAAAGGGTTTTTTTTTGTGCACAATAAAATGACAAGACATTAAAATGTTTCCTATTAAATCAATTGTGTTTTCCTTTAAAATATGGACCAATGTCCAATTTTTGTCCCAAATCCACACAAAACGAACTTATGATTTTTTATAAATATACATGAGGGAACCAATATTCCCAATTTAAAAAAATATCTTAATTTATATATGCAATTTATTTTCTTTTGGTGGGACGATTTGCTTATGTAATAATTTAAGTATGATTTTATTCTTTGTATTTCTTTATTGTTTTTTTTATTAGGATGTTTATAAAATTCTATTGCTTTGTATTGTGTGAGACAGGAGAGTGGATTAAATCTAAACCCCAATTATAAAACAACAACTAACCAAGATGCCTAATAAGAGTGATGTTCCAAGCACCAATCTCTATTTGGGCATCAAAAGGTCGAGATTAACTTTTTGATTTCCTATCGAGTGGTGACTTCATGACACCTACCTTTTTGGGCCCATTAGTAGATACCTTTATGGGTTGACTAGTAGCCGTAAAATAGGTTGGATCCCTCTTTATGGTGAAATAGCCAATTCATGATTAAAAGTGAGCCTCATTCGATCTCGAATCCTAAAAGTAAGCCTTCGAGTGGTAAACTCGAAAACAAGCGATGGCCCCAGTGCACGTCATAGTGGCGACTCCACTATAGACCAAAAAGACCTTACTTCGAAAAGTATCTTGGTTAAGTTCTTTGTAATTAGGTTTTGTTATTAATCTTATCTTCTTTCTAAATTGCATCTCTTACATATGTCTTAGCGCCTTAGAATTAAGTTAGGCATCCCTTTTTTTGCCTGATGCTATCTTAAAGCACACCCTATCTTCACTCAATGTAGAGTGGTGTCAAGGAGATCCACCAACCCAAGTCTAGTACCAAATGGTATATGAAATGGTAACCCATCAGCCATTATGCTCGTGATTAGCTAGACCTATTGGTAGGGACCATGCTTGGGTAGCTCTAAACTTTCTTCACCCTTAACTTAAGCCCATGTAATGACAATAGCAACTTTCCCTAGGTTGTATAACCGTACTAATCTTTTACTTGCAAGATGGACCTTTATGTATTGATCAAACTCAAATAAATTAAGAGGGTACCAATCAAAGGTTGACATACTCTGATGGGCTCGACCCCGATCTATGTGAGTTAGTCAAAATATATAATGGTCAAAATCCATATGCTTACACTTTTAATTAGAGAGGTTATGCTACCTATTTTTTTTCGTGCACCATACGTATCTGTTGAGTACCCTGTTGACCTATGGACTAAGCCTACCTAAAAAAGAGATCACATGACCTCCTATATGGGAGTAATAAGGTTGGAAGGCTATTGTTATGCTTATGTGTTGTTGTGATTCATTCCTAACCAAACTATGCATTGTATTCATGCATCATGTCTATACTATATTCATGCATCATTCCTAATGTTTGACTTTTTTAACAATCATAGACTCATCTAGATGGTTTAGAGGGTTATAAAGGAACTTGGTTTGGAGATTTATATCCAGATTGCCAAGATAAGACTCAGGTTTAAAATTGGTTCAGAGGTTATCTTCGAGTGGGGTCAAGCTAATTATAAAAAAATAGTCAAAAAATCAGCTTAGGTATTGAGAATAAAAGGGTGAATGAGACAAAGGGGAAATGAGATTGGAAGAGTGGCTGATGACATCTCTATTAGGTTTTCACTCTTAAAGGAAAGATTGAATGTTACTCCTATTGGGAATTTGATAGTGAGGGATGACTTGGATTGAAGACTGAATAGATGTCTATAAGAGTTTAAAGAATAGATGTTAGCTATGATTGATGGGATGGTAGCTTCTATAGCACCTAATGCTAGAACTCAACCTGTACCACTTATTTATAAGACAATAAAGCCAACACATGTTAGGAACATGGTCGCAGTCGATGCTGCTGTGCTTCGTGACACACCTAGAAGAGAAAGGATGTATGACCCTAAGTATGACTTTATAGAAGAGGAGGACAACGAATATATCCCTCCAATGATGAACATAAGGACTAGAGGTCCTAGTGCCGAGAATCCAGCTTTTAAAAAAATGTAAGAGAAGATCAAAGCCATGTCTAGGTTATCTACTGGTAAGGGGATAAACCCTGAGGATAGGAATTTGGATGGAGATGAGCCATTGCCTAAAAGGTTTAAGATGTCTGACTTGCCAAGGTTTGATGGTACCCCAGATCCTTTAGCATATATCAAGTAGTACACTTTGATCATGAAAGGAACCACTTTGTCTAAGAAATAGAAGGTAGAGTACTTTTGCTTGAGTTTGATTAGGTCTTCCATAAATTGGTATCATGGATTAGATAGATGGGACAAAAAGGATTCGGACTTGCTAATAAAGGAGTTTCTCAAGAAATATGACTACCTCATAAGGATAGAGGTTACCCTAAAGGGCCTTAAGCTACTTCACAAGAAGCACAATGAGTTTTTCTATAAGTACCTTACTAGCTGGAGAATAGGGTGATGGAGATAGAAAGGAAATCTAACACAGCTGATCAAATTAGGTTGTTTATATAGAATGCAAGTCCATACTTAAGAGATGGTTTAAAGATGAAAGATCTAAATAATTATCAGTCCTTGAAGGATAAAGCCATAGAGGCTAAGGGAGTACTTATCCAGAAGGGTTAGTAGTGATAACACAAGAAGGAACTTCAGCAAAAACAAGGATATCAAGAGTAGTGGTGGATAAAATAGAGTCGAAAAGACTATAGAGGTGTCTATTACATAGGCTAGTTAGAGGCACTATTTTGACCTAGATAAATCATTATCATGGGCTTTGAATAGCTTGGTTAAAGAAGGGAAACTCAAGCCGTTACCATCGAGGCCTGCAAAGAGTTAGAGGTTACCCTACTATAGGGGGAGAAGTACTGTGCATACTACTAGCACACAAGGCACCTAACCGATTATAATTGGATTCTGAGGAATAAGATTCAGGATATAATAGATAGCAAGTAGATTTTAGATCCTGAAAAGAGGGTTAAGAAGAAGAAGGATGGTTACAATGTTATGCCCCCTCTGGTGTACATGATTGGATCAAGCTTACCTAAGTGGTACATGATGAAGGACTTGTATGGGAATGAGGACTTGGCCATTACTCACCCCTCCCCTAAAGTAACAGAGCTAGGTGTAGGAAATTGACCGATTACTATGATGACTATTGGGATACTTCCATAGAGAATGAGGATGAAAGGAATTTGATACCCATTGATGTCTGAACTTTAGCTAGTGATTGTGAGGAGGAAGTAGAGCAGGACAAGAAAGTGAAAGTAGTCATAGGGAGCGGAAGAGTGGCCCTTGAGATTGAAAGGCAATCGATTTCCACTGCAGTACCTATAGAGAAAGATGTTGAGGATGATTATATAATCAAGAAGCTAAAGAAGATGCAAGCTTAGATAGGCATTTGGGACTGCTAAGGCAATCTCCCTCACAAAGATGGAAATTTGTGGAGGCCTTGAGTAAGGTTACTATTGCTACCACTATATCACCTTTAGAGTTACTAAACTTGGTTAGTGGAAGAATTGGTGAGAATGTGGTGTACTCTGATGCTGACTTACCTACAGAAGGAAGAAATCATAATCGCCTCTCTACATCAAAGCCCAGGTTAATGGTAAGCACATAGCTTGTGTGATGATGGATGGTGGTTCCTTAATAAATGTTTTCCCCTTGGTATCAATCCCAGCCTTCAGATTAAATGAAAGTATGCTAAGTCTGATCTAGATATTTTTACCTATGATAGCTCTAAGAGGCAGGCTGCTGGGATGTTTAAGGCTATGGTGAATATGGGACCCATTGAGACTAAAGTTGAGTTTGTAGTTTTACCTATTCCAGCAAATTTCTCATTGCTTTTTGGATGACTATGGTTTCATAAGCTTAGAAGAGTGCCATCTACATTACATCAAATGATTAAGATTCCCAACGAATGATAGTTAGTCACTATTAAAGGAGTAAAGGAGAATCAATTATCTGTGCTCAAAATAGTTAGGCAGCCATTCAATGGGTTTCACGTAGCAGTTATTGGTGATGAAAAAAATAAGGATAGCCTCCCTAATTACCCTCGAATGGTCAATATGTTTAAAAATATGGGTTTTCTACCTGATGTCAATTTGGACAAGAATTCCTAAAGTCCTTAGACAATTGTAGCTGCTAAGGCCTAGAAGGATAAAAAGGGGTTAGGCTTTGTGGGTTCCAACAAGAAGGGTAAGAGGAAGGAAGTAGTGAAAGGGATTCCTTAAATTTCTTAGAGCTTTGTGCCAGCTTTAAACATGTATCTTTATTATGGAAAGAATGAGCCTCAAGTGATTAAATGAGAGTTAGTGCCAAGGTTTGAGCTATTTAATGATGTCTTCGATTGGGAATAGGGAATCATCAAACCAGATGAGGGTTTTTGGGATAAGGAGATTTTATTGTACTACTTGACAAGCACCATAAGAAGTTATAACAGAGAGATTGCTTACCATCCAGTTGAAAGGCAAAAAAGAGGCAAAGGTTGAAGAACTACCCAAAGCTAATCCAGAGGCTAGAGAGACATCTGATGCTGACAAGATTGGACAAGACACTTTTATTGATATTTTTTATGTTCCTTAAATTTTTTAAGAGAGCAATGGTTGCTCCTCTAATTACATTAATGAGATGAATAATTTTGCTTACTTATGGGATGTTTCTTTTGATTTCAATATGCATGATCATAATCATAAAAAATTCACATTTGACATTAACTCAACTGACACATGCGCATTTAATATTGGAACCAAAGAAAATCAAAAAGAAATTTTACTCGTATAAGATATAACTCTTGAAGAGAGAAAAAAATTTTAGAGAATATTAAAAAAATATGAAAATATATTTACTTGAAACTATGAAGACATGCTAGGAATAGATCGATAAGTCACTGAACATGTTATTCCAACATATCCAGGTTATAAGCCCGTTAAGCAAAAGCTTAAGAGACTTAGACCAGAATAGGCTGAAAAGATGAAAGATGAAGTCAGGAAGCAAATAGAGCCAAAGTTCTTGGAGGAAGTCCACTACCCCACATAGGTAGAGAATGTAGTTCCTATGGCAAAGAAGGATGAAAGAGTTAGAGTCTATGTAGATTATAGGGATTTGGTAAAGGCTTATCCTAAAGATGATTTCCCTTTGCCTTGTATAAATGTTCTGGTTGACAGTGTAGCAGCTTGTGTCATATACAGCTTTATGGCTGAGTATACTGGGTATAATCAAATTTTGAACAAAATAGTAGATAAGATCAAAATGGCTTTTATAACTAAATGGGGGATGTATGCCTACTGAGTCATGCCTTTTGGGCTTAAGAATGTAGGTGGTACCTATTAGAGAATGGCCACTAAAATTTTTGATGACTTAATCTATAAGGAAGTAGAGGTTTATCTAGATGATATGATCATCAAATCAATTACCAGAAAAATGTCATTTTGAGGCATTAGAAAAGTTTTTCCAGAGGATCAGTAAGTACAATCTCTGTCTTAACCTAAAAAAGTGCATCTTTGGAGTTACCTCAAGTAAACTTTTAGGCCATGTAGTAAGTCGGAGAGGTATAGAAGTAGATCCTAACAAGGTGAGAGCCCTTAAGGAGATATCAGTGCCCCAGAAAGAGAAAGAGGTTAGGTGATTCCTAGGTAAGATTCAGTATATAAGCAAGTTCATATCTAAGCCGACATCGATCTGCAAACCAATATTCAAGATGCTCAGGAAGGACCAGCCTATGGTTTGGAATGAGGATTGTCAAAAAGCCTTTGATACCATTGAGGATTACTTGTTACATCCACCAATGTTAAGACCACCCTAGACAGGTAAACCCCTGATCTAATACTTGGCAACAGAAGATAGGTCAATGAGAGCCATGACAGCATAAGATGATGACTTCGGGATTGAGTATGCAGTGTATTACCTTAGTAAGAAGTTTCTCCCCTATGAGCCAAAGTATGTGAAAGTTGAAAATATTTATCTAGCAATCATATAGGCATCGAAGAAACTAAGACACTACTTTTATTCCTATAGAATCCAAGTAATGGCTAAGCAGAATCCGTTTAGATACTTGTAGAAAGCTCATTCATTGTTAGGAAAGATGGGAAGGTGGTTGATTCTCCTACAAGAATTGGACATAGAATACATCAGTAGTAAAACCATTAATGGGAGGGCATTATCAGAGTTCCTAGCTAACCAACCCCTAGAAGGAGAGAAGGTAACTTATGAATTCCTCAATGAACACATCGCAACTATAACAATACAGGAATAGCAGTTGTATTTTGATGGAGTTGTGAATAATAATGGAGCAAGGGTAAGAGTAATTTTGATCACTGCAGGAGGAGAAAAATTACCATTAGCAAAGAAGTTATGATATAAAGCCATAAATAATAAAGTAGAATAAGAAGCAAGCATTTTTAGGTTAGAAGCTTTACTAGCCATGAAGCCTAAGTCTGTAGAAGTGTTTAGAGATTAATCTCTAGTGATTTACCAAGTAAGGGTGCATGGTTAGTGAAAAAGAAGCAATTGTTACCCTAACTTAGATACCTAAAGGTTTTGAGTAGTTAGTTTAAAGTCTGTACATTTAGATATGTGCCTAGAGAAAAGAATTAGTTAGCAAATGATTTAGCAACCTTGGTTTCCATTTGGGATCATCTAAAGGGAGCAATTATGAAGCCTATATTGATTTCAAGTTCTAATAGGCTATATTTCGAGAAAGAGTAGGATATTGAGGTGAGTGATGGAAAGCTTTGGTATTCATCATCCAAAATTATCTAAAAACATTGGTGTTTCCTAAAGAAACAATTGAAAAGGATCAAAGGTTGATCCGTAAGCTGTCATCCCAGTTCATTACTGTAGTAGGAGTCTTTTATAAAAGACAACTTAATGGAGTCAAACTGAGGTGTTTGGATGAAAATGAAGCAAAAAAAGTCATCAAGGAGGTTCACATAGGGGTGTGCAGAGCCCATATGAATAGATTGGCCTTATCAAATAAGATAAGGAGATAAGGATTCTTTTGGCTCATAATGGATGTTGATTGTTCTAAGTATGTCAAAGAGTGCTAGTTGTGCCAACAGTATGTAGACTTAAGGCATTGACCTACTTCTGAATTGTGTAACCTCATGGCACCATGGCCTTTTACTGCATACGGTGAAGAAATCATGGAAATTATCTATCCACCTACCTTAAATAGATACAAATTCATTATAGTGGCCATTGACTATTTTACCAAATAGGTAGAGGTTGAGTCCTTTAAGAAGGTAGATGCACGAGACATGGTTAAGTTTACTAAGAAGAATTTGATATATAGATATGGATTGCCTCATCACAAGGAGTCAGACAATAGGTTACAATTTTTAGGAGAAACTAGATAAATGCTCATCAAGTATAGGGTGCAACATCATAAGTCTTCTCCTTACAAACCTCAAACAAACTGAGCAATTAAAGCAGCTAACATGAATGTAAAGAAAATCCTACCAAAATGGTTAGAACTTACAAAGATTGGACCGATAAGCTACCCTTTGCACTACAGGGTTATAGAACCACAGTTTTAACCTTAATAGAAACGACCCTATTTTCCTTAATCTATGGGTTAGAAGTTGTATTGCCAAAAGAAATTAAGCATCAGTCTTTGGTCATTTTGGAAGTTGAGATTTTAAGGCCCTAAAACATACCCTAATAGGGTTGGTGCATAGTGGAGAGAGAGATTAATAAAAAGGTTTCAGTGCAAAAGAATTGATTATTTTGCAATTGGGACGTAATAGGTATTAAAGCAAAAGTGAAGGGTATTATGGTAAATTAAGTAAGTGATATAAACATACATGTTTAAGAATGATATAAGGTATGGAGGCATGGATTAAATCGGGAATAATGAAAGAATTAAGGTGGAATTAAGGAAGTGTAAAAGAAATAGGGGCTAAGATGTAATTCATTTAAGCTTAACAAATGGACCAATGAAATAAGGAATAATGTGTTTCTAGATATGTCATAAAAATGAAAGAATTTTCATGGAATTAAAAGAGGAAAGATGGCCAGCCATTTAGGGTTTCAAAAATACAAAAAACTATTGCTCTTTCCCATCAAGTTTCTCTTAAAAAAAAGTTTAATGTTCAAGGTTGCCTAAAGGGTTATGAGAGAGAGAGAGGTTAGGGTTAAACACTTAAAGGTAAAGTATTCTTCTCTTCCTACTCCTTCTTTAGATGTGTATAGGAAAGTTGAAATGATAAAAAGAGTAAATATTTTCTTATGGAATCAAATACATGTAGAAGAAGAAGAAGAAGCCAATAAGAGAAACAAAAAGGAAGTAGAAAGAAAGAGAAAGGAATTAGCCAAAATAAGGTATGGGAGTTTATATTTTTTATCATATGTTTAAATTTGATTCAAGTTGATAATTATAGTGTATGTGACTTATAATATATGTTAAGGTTTAGTAATGATGTTATGTGCACGGAGAAAATGATTTATTCCTTAGAAAATGATATAGTGAAAATTCTGTTTAAGGTTCACTTGAACCAATTTTAGTGTAAAACATTTAACTCTTTTTGTAGAATTCTAAATTGAGTGATTCTAGTTGTAAATGAAATATAATACATATTTCTACAACTTTTTAGGAGAAACCAAGACCTTAATGTGCTTCTAAAGCCCTCAAAATTTAATTTAAAGTTGAATGATGTCTACTTCCCTACGAATGGGAGTAGTCTATAATGTTATGTTGATATCTTGTGATTTAGAGTTCACAATTAAGTGAGTTTTGATAGGGGAAGAACTTTGTAGAAGATGACTTTCCTTGAAAATATTGTTTACTAGGTCAAAAATGATAAACAAGTTGGATTGGAAATCAACCTTTGGGTAGAATAGATCTCACTATTAGCAGGTAAGACCTATCGGCCATGACATAGCCCAAATTTCAGTCCAAAAGAAAATTGGAACCTACATCATAGTCAGCATGTATTAGATAATGATCGTGACCCTCTCCCATAACCTAGGTCATGGTTAGCACTCTTTTGATTTTGATAATGAGATAGGCCAAATTTAGTACAAAATCGAAATGACACTTATATCATGGTCAGCAGGTATAATCTAATGATTGTGACCCTTCCCTGCCTCTCTCTAAACTTGATTTTAAGATCCCAGATTGTTACCAAAGCACACCTAGACCTTCCTAAACACTTTTAGAGTGTTTTAAATGTAAAAACAAGAGTAATAAGTGATATAAAATGAGTGTAAAGCATAATGAATTAATAAAGTAAAGATAAATACTAAGCATAATAAATTAATAAAGTAAAGTTAAATACTAAGCCTTAATTTAATGCATAAGAACTTGTATAGTTAATGAACATAAATGAATATAAATAGTTATATTAGCAATGTTATATTTAACTCAATGAATGATGAGCATGTTATATTGTATCTTTTGGGTACTTGAATAAGAATGATATGATATAGTGAAATGCTTGCATGTTATATTGAGTGTATTGATGCCATGATTCTAAATGTATAAAATGTGATATTCTTGTGTGATTAGTGACTTGTTGATGCCTGAATTTCACAAAATAATGGATAGACAGGCATACCTGTAAAGGGGATAATGATCGTAGCTACTAGTGTTATCACCTAAGGGTGATTAGTGTTTTGATACCTTTTGGTATTTAGCGACCCGAGATTTTATGTCTCTAGTGTTTGATGTTGCTCGCCAGTATCTAGTGTTTGCACATGTATCCACCATTTATAGGAATTCATGCGATAAAAGTGATTTGATTAATGAATAAATGATAAGTGATCAATAGTGTAAATGTCTTTGTATTTTAGTGAAAAGTTAGTTTTTCTTAGTGATATTATTAATTTGAGTGACAAATGGTAGTATAATGTTCTTAATGCATGGACTATTGTTATAAATGTGTTTATTTTGTAACCTAAAAAGGCATGCTATTGTGTTATTTCTATTTGGGACTTCGACAAGAAGTCAATTACACTATTTACTCCTCACTGAGACATTATTCAATATGGGTGTTCTTCCTGTGTAGGTTCACATGTGTAAAGAAAAAAATGCCATTCTCGAGTTAACACCTGCAGGCCACTAGAAGGGTAGTTAGTGAAGGCTAATTTTGATTATTAAATATTTTTTGTAAATGTATAATGTAAAGGATTTGGGCTATATGTAATAAACTAATTTGTAAATATACTTTAAACATGTTAAATTTATATGTAAATATACATGTATCAGTGCAAGCAATTTACTAAAGTAATATATAAATAAAATAATAATAAGAGCAAGCATTATAGAGATACCGAAAGCAGAATGGGCTGGATAAAGATTAGTGCAACTTAACCTACTTGATGAGGATATGATGAGGGTTTATTACCATAATCAAGTTTATCATAAAATGCTAGCCAATATGGAAAAAAGGTTAGGAAATAGCCACTAAAAGAGGGAGACTTGGTATTCAAATAGATAAGGCCGGGTATTTCGGATATTCGAGGCAACTTTAGGTCCATATGGGAAGGACGTTTTGTGCTTAAGAAGTTTCTGTCCAAAGTTGCTATTATTTTATCAGACAGTGATGCCAATGAGTTTAGAGAAGTTGTGAATATTGACAGATTGAAAGGTTTCATGGCTAAAGACTAAAAAGAGAAAAAAAAAAGAAAAAATGCCCTATGGGTCAAAAATTGAAAATGATGGTGGCCTTGCTAAAATTGGGTGAAAATCAAAAAAATGCATATTGGGCAAAAATTAAAGGCTAAGAGAAAATAATCAATCAAGAAAATCTGAGAGGGCTAATTAATGATAGGAGTTATGATGATTGTAACATTTCATTTCAAGATTAAATAATATATGCCATTGACATAAAATCAATTATTGATCATGTGTACTGAAATTAGAAATAAAAGTCATGCATGCATTCATAAATATCATCTAAGTATTTGAAAACAACATTTTCCTATCACATGTTTAATAAAAGCAAAAACATAATCTATGAAAATGTCTTATCTAATATATCATTATCACATCTCTCTCTCCATCCAGGTGCCTCGGGTGGGAAAGTTTGTTGTCGACAGTTGAACTAGTAACCCATCTCTTGTATGAATCAGAGGTGGTGAAATCACAAGCACTAGTGCTAGGAATGGTAGTCCTCGTTAGGAGCTGAGTCCATATCCTCTGATAATAATCTGTTAAGAAATGAGTAGTAAGAATGCCTCCATAGAAGCCTAGTGGATGCCTAACAATACCCTATTTACCCCTCAAATAGGTGAACACAATGGGCAGCAATATAAAAAATGGTTCGATGAATTCCACAAAGAGGAATGCATCCCGACTCTCTATCCCTGACCATAAAATTAACGGGTAACCAGGAACACATAAATCTCATGTTAGCATCCATCGAATGACCCAGCCAATCCGTTACATCCTGGACCGACTAAAACTCAGTCTGTAACCATCGAATTGTAATATGGCTAATAAGATAGGAAACTGTGTCTTTAGCTTTGATAGCAACTATAGCTTTTCCTAAAGCCATACCTAAAAAAAGTTGGTGGTTTGAGTTGGGTTCATCTCAAGCAAAAATAAGGCATAAAAATGCATAAATATTCAAAAAGATGTGTATTTCAACTAGAAAAGCTAGTATAAAAACCCACAAGGGTTATACTACCTTCAAAATTAAAGGACATGCCTGAAAAAGCATGCATCTGCCTATAAAGAAGGAGGAATAACCATATTGCATGAAAGAGTTATGGCAAAAAGTATCCAAGCTGATGATTGTTTCAACCACAATCATGGGAAATGTGTTATGCCCCCAGTGTATGCCATCAACAACACTGAATAACCCATAATCTACAGTCATGGAATCATCATTGCTCATCAATAAGCATCAAGCAAGGTAGAAAAGTAGTATCACACCAGAATGAAAGGTGGCAACATCATCAAAGTCAGTTAAAACATAAATCAGTTGCTCCAATAGAAATGCCTCATCGTGAGGTACCAAACCCTAAGCCTCGGAAGGAAGAATAGCTAAAACATGAAACACCTCTCTAGGTTAGCTAACAATAGGAGGGGGTAAGCATGGTGAAATGTTGAGATCGAATCTAATGCCCACTATGGCAACAAACTCTTTAGGTAAAGGATATAATTCCTAGTGAGTGAACCAAAATATATGAAACCTCATATCCTAATATCGAAGAGCAGCAACTAATAAGTTTTTATTTGGAGAACTTCTCCTCAGAAACCTCAAACTCAAGTAAGGAGCCGAAATAGGGTTTTCCTAGGTTTTTAAATCATCTAGTAATTGGTGTAATTTTACAATTCCAATAGTCATATTGATAGAATTTCTAAGTAGTTTGAAGTGTAAGAATGACATAGAAAATGATAAATGGCTAAAAGGAAAATAGAAAAAGAAAAGAAAAGAAAAAGAGAGAGAAAATACCAAATGGAAGCTTCTTGGAAGGTGAAAAGTCAAAAGCATAAAAAGCAAGGAATCCAACAACTATTTGTAGAAAAGTGATAAGGGATGGTCATCCCTCACCATGATCGAGTCATGGGCTGCCCGCCCCTCACCTGTAGAAGGCCAAAACTCACTCATTTGTATGTCCCATGCATTGAACATACATATTATTGAATTTATCTTTGCATTTTCTAGGGAATTTAAAAGGTATAATGACTTGAATAGTCAGCTTTGAGGGTTAGGAATACAACAATTCGTATGTTTTGAAGGGCACAACAAATTTCAGGGAGTATTTCAGACTTTTGAACAAAACGTGTATATTAAAAGACATTAAAACCTACAAATATTAGGAAATAATGTTTTAACCCATAAAAAAGGTGTTAATAATGTTGTAAATTAATTTTCGATTGATAGGGAGTGAAAAATCAATGAAAATGTTAAAAAATCGAAGAAAATGGAGTTAAAACATGAAAATTAATCGAAAATTAAATAAAGAAAGGCATTTTGGTCATTTTGACCTAAGAGACATAAGGTGTTTCCATCCCATCTATCGCTGAGTGAAGGATAGGCGTCCCGTCCCTTGCTCAATTTCGATAATAAAAGCCCTTTCTTCTTAATTTTTTCGGTAAAACTCCATAATTTTTTATTTCCAAAGCTTTCTTTCAGTTTTTCAAGCTTTTCTCTCTCGTTCGATGTGCGTTCTTCAAGTCGTTTGTACCTATGGGTTCTTGGTGGTGAGGCACACTTTAGGGAGCATTAGTTTTCTGCCATTTTTTTGCCTCCTACAAGTAAGTATAATTTAACTTTGTTTCTTCATCTTTTCATTTTTCTTTTAAGTCAAAATCTAGGTTAGGCCAGAAAACTTTAGTTTTAAGCATGATGGGTGTGAGCATTGACAATTTTATCTATGTTTGTTATTATTTTTTATTTATTATCTAATTTAAAAATAATAAAACAATGTCTTGTAGTGTAATTACCAAACTCTCTTTACATGACACTATAAAAACCTTGTGTATGACCATGTAACCAACAATTTTTCTTCTATTTAGCAATATGTATATTTATGTTTTAAATGCAATTTGGTATTACGATTGCACCAAGTGTAAATAACTTGAATTTTTATTTTTTGGTGACCCTGAGGGTCTGTGTTGTGTTGCTTTGCTTTAAAGGCATTTTTGTGCAGGGGGCAATCGCATTCCTAGCCAAATTTCTACCGAATTTTTGTCAAAATTTCTTAAAAATGTGAAATATGATAGCATGATTACATCTATGGCTATGATAGGTTATGTGTTGTTTAAATGCAGTTCTTATATATGAGCTAATTACATTCCTACCCGAAATGCTGCACAAATCTTTTTAAATTTCTTGTAAAATGAATAAAGAGTTTTTTTTGCTTCATTATTCATGCACAATTGTTAGTATTATGTATACATTAGGCATTCCTCAAGCAGGTTAACTATGACTATTTAACTTAATATGTAATCTTAACATTTTTATTTGCTTATGACTCAAGTAGACTTCATGCTAGCATGTGATACCCTTTTTTCACAAGATGCCTCACAGAATAGTACCGACCTAAATAATGCCCAAGTACGCCACTAGATACTAAACTCTAGGCCAAGTTCAATATAGAACGAGCAAATTTGTGTCCAAATAGTTCCTGAAGGACTTTAAATTACTTCAAGAGGCTGATAGACTACTAGCTAGGGTACGATGGATCAATTTTTTTACCCTAGCTTACATGACATATCTAGATGTCACCCAGAAGGTGCTTGCCACTCTGTAATATGGAGGATATCAGTGGTTAGACACCCGAGAGAGGTTGTGCAATTTAAAGCCTTGGGGATATAGTATAGCATTACGAGGTGCAGATTTATAAAGACCATGAGACTTCCTAATGGCCTAGTCACGATCACACCACCTTGAATGATAGACAGAGATAGATGGAGGGCTGGACATTGCTAGGCATTGTTTATAACTCGAATAAGGCAAAAAGCATGATTGTGGCTCTTCAGATCTATAGGTACTTGTAAAGAGTTTTATCAGCATCATACTTGGGATGCATAGGGAGTCTGGTTAATGTCAATTCGATAGACATTACCAGCTTATAGGAGATGTAAAAGGGCCACCATATGGACATCACTTATGAGATCATCGTGACATTGACTAGGGTGGGCACCATGCTAAAGATCCATGTGTTCATAAGATGAGTCATCACCAAACTACTGATATCTCCAGGGTTAAATAAGGATTATTTTAAAGATCCTATCCTAAAGAGTATTCATATATACCTGCAGGAAATGATCATGATAAGCATAGTAGAGCCCATATAAGAGTGAGAAAACCAGTACAGATTGCTGATAGTGCTTGAGATTCGACAGAGATGCAACCTAGATCCCATTGTTCTAGAAGCAGCGACTGAGGAGGATGGTCAGGGTCAAGCAATCAATGAAGTACCAACATAGCCTCAAGCACCTCAAAAGCAGTCACCTCAGTAGGAGGGTCAGCTAAAGGAGCTTTGCAAGGCACAAAAGACCTAAAGGGTAGGGATGGATTTTAATTATGCATTTGACATGCATATTTACCTGTATGATCTCTTGGGCAGGTCACCATAGACACCATAGATCTCCTATCAAACACTAGAGGCCACTGGCTGTGAGTTTTTCTCCTTACAAACACCCATGAGCATCATCCTCTTCAACCCTTCCACCTTATAGACACCCGAGGCATCCACATTGATGGCTCCCCTACCATTAGTTCCACCCTCACTTGTATATGCAACTTTAACCTCTCCATTAGAGGACTTTTTTAAGAGGTTTGTAGCACATACTTACAATAGTACAATCACTTCAAACTTCAAACCTTACAAACAGAGATATAGGGCCTTAAAGCTGATATGGAGCTTATAGGACATAGATTTGATGAGTCTCTACATGTAGTTGATGATTCTATTACTTGGCTCAGAGACCAAAGCACTCATATTGGGACCAAGATTCCTAGAGCCAGGCGGGTTATGATTAAGATCGATAAGGAGCTAAGGAGGTACATCGGGTACCTAAAGGGAGACTTGATGAGGTATTTGGAGAGCCACTCCAAAGCAGTGCTCGAGGTAGGGTAGGGATCAGATAGTCTAGCACATAGTATAGTACATATCTTGTAGCCATTGAAATTAGCATTTCCAAGCTTTAGGTTCATATTTGATCAGTCAGAAGAGCAACCACCTTCAGAACCTCAGGTTATGGCAGCAGCCTAACCACCTAGGCCGTTAGCTTCTAGGTTGTCTCCAGGGCTAGCTTATCGTAGAGTGTCAAGGCCACCTCAGTAGATCACTCTATATTTAGGAAGTTCACTTTTGTTATGTTTAAAAATTTGGTGTATATAAAATCCAAAACATGTATTTACTCGATTCTGTATATATTGCACATTTATGGTTACTTCTTTATTTATTTGCATCTATCGCTTTAAATTAAATGAAAGAAAGAAATGGAACTAACAATGAAATGTATAAGCAAGATAAAAATAACCAAAAAAAAAAAGAAAAATAAGGAAAAGAAAAAAAAGAGAATATAATAAAGTGTATGAGCAAAATGTATAAAACAAAATAGGCCCAGAAAGGCTAAGTCCAATGAGCAATGTGCTAACATTCAACATTTTTTTCATAACAGATACTAAAAACCCTCATCATAGAGTACACACATATTCTCTCAACAAGAAGAAAACATCATGCATCCTTGTTGACAATAAAAGGTCAATGAATAAAAAGCAGGTGTCTAATGATGATATATATTTGCCAAAAATCTCCCCAATGGAACATCAAGAGAAAAGAAACAATACATCTTAAGAAAACAAATTAATCAATAAAAATTTGATTCTACATGTCTTAGGCAATTATCAAATTTGACAAAGCCATTCTTGTTTTGTATATCCCAAGCACAAACCAAACACATTTAAGAAATATTAATTCTACATACCCTAAGCACTAATCATACCTATTCGAGTAATCTGATTCTACATACCCCATGTGCTAATCAGGTAAAACCTTCTTTTTTATCTTAATTCTGCATGCCCCAAGTGCTAATTGGACAATTAGAGACTCACCGCCTTTGATGGAGTTAGTCTTAAGCTTGATTCTGCATGCCTTCAGTGCTAATCAAGCAAAACCTTTTTGTTGTCTCAGTTCTACATACCCTAGATGATAATTGAACAACCAGAGACTCACTGCCTTTAATGGAGTTAGTCTCATATCCTAATTTTGCATTCCCCAAGCACTAATCAAGAATTTCAAGTGACAATCTAACCAAGGGATTCACTACCTCAGGTACGTATCTTTTTCCCTTCACTCTAAATTTTAGCTCACTTTGGCACTAGTGCATTAGCTCCCCAAAATTGGGAGCAGCTATAGACACCATGACCCAACATAGATCAAGGTTATTCGGTGATAAGGATATAATGTATTACTGATGGCAGGTTTTGATCTTTGTGAATTTCAAGTATTTTCTTAAAGATTTTAATGAATTCTTAAGAATTTGCAAAATGTTTTAAAGTGTTTTAGCAAAGTCTATGTAAAAACCTCCATTTTAGCTTCCAGTAGTGATAGATGGCCATTTTTCACCTGAGGGATGCCCGTCTATGCATCCCTCCCTCCTAGGTGGTCCATCTGAATTATATTTTTGGAAATTTAAGGTTTAGTGATAAGGGATGGTTGCCCCTCATTGAGGGATGCCTGTCCCTTTCTCGAAACCCATATTTTCCTACATTTTTTGGATTTTTGAAAAATGGAAATTTTTAATTGAGGAGATTTCCTTTGAATTTGGGGGATTTCATGGGTTTTTGACACTTTACTTAATTTATTTGATTTGAATGAATGATTTTATCATGTTGTTTGGATTGGTTACAATATTCAGGATCTTAATCTTATTTTCCTATATTACTAGCCGATCTAGTACACTTGCTAGACACCGATCATCTAGGTAGCTTCACTTTACCTTGTGAAATTGGTGAAAATTATATCTATAATGCCTTATGTGACCTAGGAGCTAGCATTAATTTGATGCCATATTCCATGTGCAGGAAACTAAATATAAGATTCAATAAACTCATCTTGATTTTGCATGTCGATAAATTAGCATTAATCAGATAGTCAACCTAAGGTTGACACATTGATAAACTAATGTTAACTATGCAAATAAGGGTTAACACGTCAACAAACTAATGATAACTACTCAACCAATAGACTTATTACCTCAAATGGTACATGTTTTAATCAACCAAGAGACTTATTACCTTAGATGGTATGTATTTTAATTAACTAAGAGACTCACTGCCTTAGATGGTATGTGTTTTAATGAACCAAGAGACTCACTACCTCAAATGATGATGGCATGTGTTTTAATCAACCAAAAGACTCACTGCCTCTGATGGTATATGCTTTAATCAACCAAGAGATTTACTGCCTCATATGGTACATGCTTCAATTAACCAAGAGATTTGTTGCCTTGGGTATGTGTCTTTTATCTTTCACTTTGAATTTTGGCTCACTTTGGTACTAGTGCACCAATTTCCTAAAATTAGTGTAACTATAGACACCATGACCCGAGGCAACCTTGATTAGGGTTATTTGATGATGAGAAAATATTATAAATTTCAAAACTCATATATGGATTACTTATAGTTTTCTCTAAGATTTTATGGCTTTCTAAATGTCTTTGAAGTTTAAACAAAAAAGCATCAAAAATTATGATTTTAGTCTTTAGTTGTGATAGACAGTCATCAGTCCTGTGAGGGACAATCTTTTGTGGCCATCTCCCTCCTATACAGTTCAGATCATGGGTGTTTTTATAATTTTTTTATTTTTACTTGAAGGACAGCCATCTATGGCTAAATTTTTAAATTTTTCCCATTTTAGTTTTTCAAAAATCAAAAGATAAAATTTCCAAGGGATCAGTTCAGATTTTAGGGGATTAACCCCTTCAGATTTAGAGAGTTAGAGTTGGAATTCAATTCTAACCCCTCCTTGGTTATAAAAGCTAAAAATTAAGGTTTCAAGATGGGAATGGTTTTTTAAGAGAGAATAACTTCCTAGGGAAGAGAAACTAATTCTTCTTACCTAAGAACAAGAACTCTAACATTCTTTTAATCCAAACAAACATACACATAAAAATCATTTAGTTTTCTAGAATATAAAAACCTTAATTGGAGTGGAGATTTGGACTTCAAGAATTTTAGAGTTAGAATATCTCCTAAAGGTAATATTTTAGGCTCTTTTCTCCTAAAGGTAATATTTTAGGCTCTTCAACCATTCTTTCTCTCTCTATAAAACTAATCATGCATTGATCATATTGATTGCTGTTAAAATTAATATATTTGTGTGTTATGTTCCATGGATTTACATATTTATATTTAGTGATACAAGAATCTAGATCTACGTGCATGATAGAATATGAATTAGAGTATGATATCCTCCATTGTTTTATAATTTAGAGCTTTCTTGTTATTGTATTATTCTAGATATTAATGTCATTTAGTGTAGTTGAAGCATGATTTTGGGTTAGAATCTTAGTTTAGCATGTTTTAGGACCTTATATTTCAATACTTAGCATGAACTTGCATTTTTAGCTAAATTTTGGTTTATTTTTCTGGCTTTTTATTATGTCCCTCGAATGACATATGGGAAAAGCCCCTAAGTATGGCCATCTATTAATGCAATAGATGGGATGTTATTGGGATTTCCTTCCATCTTTTCCATCTTTCAGCTATGGCTATGCATCACTTATCTAAGAGCAATTATTGCCTATTTTAAGCTTATTTTTAAGTTTTTTTTTATTGTAGTTTAAATTATTTTATTGATCTCTAAGGTGTTAACGTATTTTATGTACATATTTGATTTTATATATAATCAAATGATATTTTTCTATATTTTGTTCTTTAATTTGGTTTTCCTCATAATACTAATTTATTGGCTTTTGCGACTTTATGTCAGTAATCAACCTCATATGCTTTTGGAAGATCATGTGATACATCGTGCATTAGTATTCGTGCCCCAATTGGTTGTTGTCCTATCCTACCCATTTGGTTTTTTATGTGCCTTTATTTATCTTGTTTTATATATCAATTATATTATTATTATTTTGCTTATTTAATTGGATTTTGATATATTTTGGATATATTCATTTTTGGAAATGTAATAGTTAGTTAAAAAAAGGCTTTTATGTATGTTTAAAAGGAAAAAATGCTTAAAATGATTTCCATTAATTAACTTGGATTTTCATCAAAACTTGGACTAATGTCCAATTTTCCATCCAAAAATCACATAAAGGACAAAATAGAGTTTTTATAAAATATGCATGAGGGAACCAATGTTCCCAACCCAAATGAATGCCTTGATTTATTTATATTACCTGGTTTATTTCTTTCTTCGGACGATTTCCTTCTATAATAGTTTAAATAGTTAATTTAACTTATTTATTTACCATTTTCTATTGATTGAGTAGGATGTTTATTTATTTTTATTGCTTTGCATTGTGTGAGAGAGGATAGGGGATTAATGTTTAAAATTAGATTATAAAATAATGTATAACCAAGGTGCCAAGTAAGAGTGATATCCCGAACATCAATCTCTATTTAGGCATCAAAAGATCAACATTCATTTCCTAACATTCTGTCGGGTGGTGACTTTATGACATTTGCCTCTTTTAAGCCCATTAGTAGATGAGTTCATTGGTTGACTACCAATAATAATTTAGATTTAATCATTTTTTATTATGAAGTGACCAATTTATGAGTTATAGTTAGCCTTTTTTGATTTTAGACTCCAAAAATGGGCCTCCGAGAGCGAACTCATAATCGAGCACAACTTCAATATGCATCACAATAGGCATAACATTTAACCTATTTAGTTCATCTCATAGTTTATGAATTTTGTTATAATATGTGGTCATACATTCCCCTCTTTGCTCTATTCCATTTATTTGCCTTTGAATTTGGAACAATTTAAGTCCATTATTATAATTAACCCTATGTTTAATGTCACCCCATACCTCCTTAGAACTAGGGTAGTAAATAAAGGTATTAACTAGATCTTTAAATATAGAATTCAAAATCTAAGCCTTAATCATTAAGTTAACTTTCTCTCATTTTTTAAACTTGAAACATTATTAACATGTAAAGGTTTTATAGTTCTATCTATAAAACCTATTTTATCATTTACTTCTAAAGAAATTCTAATTGCAATACTCCAAACTACATAGTTACTATTATTCAATGGATTAGAACATAATAACATACCTTCACAATCCTTATAGAGTAAGATCTAAATCAACTTCAATAATAGCATTATGATTTGCTTTAGTTTCATGATCGCAATTCTATAAAGTCGGATCATTAGACATATACTTTATAAATGTCGACAAATAGTATTTCTTTCAATAATTAATAAAAATTGAGAAAACCTATGTTCTAATTCAATACATAAAGACCACAAACTTTATAATTATGAGAGCCTATTATACGAAGTTCGTGAAAGTTGTTTGATGTGTTTTATTAGACTTTATTATGTGAATTTTTGGTATAAAAGTTTTATGTGTAATTAGATTATGGAGTTTAAGTGTTGTACCCTATTAGTGTAGCCCTTTTTTATTATAATTAGTGATTATATATTTTGCTTCCTATTTGTTTATGTATGTAGGTTGTGTGCCAAATTATATTAAATTTTTATTTGTTTCTCATTTTCAATCTTTTTTTATTTGTTGTATTATTAGTTTTGCCCATATAAGTTTTTTTCTTTTATTCAAAACAAGTGATATTAGAGTCAATCCATCGATGGATATTTATTTTGGGTGGTTATGGCAATAAGGAAAATTTTTCTATTAAGAAGTAAGATCTAATATGATGTCATTCTTTGACAAAAAAAATCATGATAGAAGTGATTATGGTACTCATATTGCAAAAATTAAAGAAATTAAAAATTAAACTTATTTGGCATCCATAATAATTGAATTATATCAGAGAATGTGGGAAAATTTAGATATGGGATAAGAGGGTTCAAGTAAAGGTAAATAATTGTTGAGTGATTATGAATAATTCAAGTTCAAGTGGAAATTATTAGATTTATGATCTTGAATTCAATTTGAGTTTTACCATATGTTAATTGCTACTAATTAGTACTTGAAGTAGCTATTTTTTTCAAAAAAAAAATATAAGTTTTGCTTATAGTTAAGACTTTAAATTAATTATAAGAATTTTTCTATTCATAGTATAAAAAGCTTTGATTTTTTATAATTCTTGTAAATCTCAAAGGTAAATTCTATTAATATCCATAAGTGGTGTTTTTCCCATGAGTAAAAATTGAAAGAAGTTTTGTTGTAAACCAATATGTAAAGAAAACATAATTTATAACCATGAGAATGAATCCTTCTCTCCTTACCTTTTAGACTGAACCTCCTCCAAAACCTTCTTCATTGGAATTCCATAACAATTCCTTACCATATATCCACCATATTGATTACACAAAGAAGGATATTGGTAAATTGGGATTTATCCACCTGAAATGTTGTTATCTATACATTTAATCTAATGCTTAACTTTTTTTGTGCACAATTCTTCCCCTAGTTAGCCAACTTATGGCCTAAGGAATATCTTTTCCTGGTTTGGTAATGTTAAAAGGGTTTACGTGTCAAATAAACTTAGTATAAAAGGAACTAAGTTTGGTTTTGTTAGTATTAATAGAGTTATAAATGTAGATTCATTGATTAAGAATTATAAATGTATAGTTATAAATGTAGAGTTAATGGATCAAGGATGGAAAAATATCTATTTTGCTTAAATTTAAAAAAAAAAGGTTTAAAAAGGCTTTTACAGAGAATTTTGATCCCCATTAAGAAAAAAAAAGGTATTCCTTTTATGTAATGGCCCAAAATTTTAATTTTTATGAATTTTTATAATCCTAACACCAGGGTGACACTGGAGTGAATAGTACCACTTAAAACCTGTAAAAATATTTCTTCACCATTAGAAAGTATAAATTAAGTTGAGTTCAATGGTACGATTTGAGGTAAAATTAAGGTTAAAGAGGCATTCAAAATGGATAGTGAAAATTTTACCTAAGTCATATTAGGGTTTGATCGAACTTTGATCAGCTTGAAAATATTTTACGGACTTTAAAAAAATATTTGATTGCATGAAGCCACTAAAAATAATTCCAATCAATATGTGGAAGTGATGTTAGAGAGTATGTCCTAGAGCATATGTAATAGGGACATATTTCATATGTATGAATTCATATTCTTAATAAAAGGCATAATTCATTTATTAATGATATGTTTAAATGCATGAGTTTGTAAATCTTAAATTAATAAATGAAGTCCTTGATATTATAAACACAGTGCAAAGGCAATCATGAAAGTATTCATGATATGAGATGTCTATTGCATGCAAATATGTTAATATCTAAATATCCCTAGTCATAGAATTAACAAGAAAGGACATTGTTAATTCGGACAGACTAGCACATGTTATGCTTCTTATATGGTTCAAGTAGTGGTTCTCATAACTATGATTATGAAAGATAATCAAAGCTAACATGTGGATGCTTGTTAAAAGAACAAGTTCATTGGAGACTAGCAAAGAGAATCCTCACATGGATATTAAATCTATGTCAGTGAGGAATCTCTTCATAGCGGTTGTGCAAGTATCCTTAAACTTGAGATCACCAAAGTTATCTTAAGTAGCAAGTGGTATACTTTGACTCCATAACTGATTACTTCCAACTGGGAGTGAACATAGTTAGGAGGTTGGGTATATCATGACTTACTTGAAGATAGTTGAGTGATTAACAAAGGATTTACCATCCCAGATTTATTAGGGGAAGTTATCTCGCATGATTTTATAATTGCCTTGTTCAAAGAATTTCTGGCCAGAGTAATATGGCAAGATGGATAGGGATCCATGAAGGGCATTTTGGGAATAATGGTTAAATTAATAGAAAATACATAATTAGATTTATATGAGTTGATAGAAATCCATACTCAGAATCTAATTGAGATAAGAGTGGTGAAAGGAGTAATTGCATAGTAACTGTTTCTATGGAAGGGTATAGTCAAACCACTTGACTTTCCTGACATTTGGGTAGTCATGATGCCTAACTAGAGGCCAATCATGACTTATATAATAGTGTATCATAAATATCAATAGGGATTGATAAAATGATTTAGAAAAGTTTAAATCATATGAGTTTTGAATAGAATTCACGATTACATATTATACTACTAATATGGACAGGAACCCAATAGGTCACACACATATAGAGAAAAGGATAAAATGATAAAATGACAAGGATAATAATATTTGATATTATTATGGGAATAGAGAAGTTAATAAGAGAATAATTAATTAAAGAGTTTAATTAATTATGATCAAATAAAATTGTTCGCAGAACGTTTTAGAAATGTTCTGTAAAATGGACCTAATTGAAATATTGTGTTTCATAATTAATTATTATTGGACTATAAGTATTATAGGGCTGATATAATAATTAATAGATACATTGGAGAAAATAATGGAGGCCTAAAAAATTGAGTTTGGCGCATAAACCCTCCAGAGGAAGGGTTTCATGCTAACTTTAGATAGAAGGCCTTAGAGGCCTAATTCTTGTACCAAAATAAATTAAATATATTTCATAAGTGTTATGGAGCCTACATATTTAATTAGGATGGATTTGGAATTCATTTGGGTGATTAAATCCAAGTGTATGCATGAAGGGCCTAGTTTATAGGTTTTGTGCATAGTCTTTTATGAAAAGGTTTTAATTGGATTTAATTGAGCCCAAATAAATTATTAATAATTCTAAAAGCCCATTTAATAGTTCTCTAGAAATATTAAAGAGCCCAATCCCATTATGAAGTTAGATTTTTAACCTAACTATAAAAATCCAACTGATAGGGATTTTAGGGTTAAATAAACAATTAAGAGAAAAGAAATTCTCTCACTCTCTCAACCCTAGTCGCCACCCCCCCTTGCTAGCATTAAAGGATTTTGGCCAGCCCTTGTGTTCCTCCATTATTGGTTCATTCAATCCTTCTCTAATGTAAATTACTAATTGGAGGTGTTCAATTTTGGACATTGTGATTTGCGACAACCCGGTGAAAAGGAAAATCAACTGTTCAACAAAAATCAAAGGTGATTTTTCTTATTCTCATTAATATGTATATTGTAAATTCATGGCAAGATCATATCTATTGGTTAAAAATTTTAAATTTCTCTTATGTGTGAGATGCATGTAACCGATAATTCCCAATGAAAAATAAATTTTTAGATAACCTTGAATTTTTAAGTTTCAAACTAGTAAATTTTACATCGAATTTAAAAATAATTCTAGAGGCCTTTAAAAAATTATCTAAATGCATATATTCACTTGAAATATTATATGGGATTATTTAGCAATGGAAAATCAATTTTACAATGATTTCAAATAATGAGCTTTTGGACCGGTGGAAATTTACTCGACTGAAAAATAGTATTCGATTGATTAAAAAATATTTATGTAGTCTTATAAATATTTTTCTATCATTATGGACCTATTTTTATGAGAAATTGAGAAGAAAAGTGATAGAAAAATAATTGTACCAAAATATTGATTATTTAAGTGAATTGAACCTAATTGGTTAAACCCAATTGGTTGGACCTGATTTGGCCCAATTTGGATGGGTATTAAAGTGGTTAAGAACCAAAAATTTCTAGCAATTTCTCCTATCTTCTCCTCTTTCTTGCTATCCCATTCTTCTTTCAATTTCTCCATATTTTTCTTAACTCTATCAACCCAATCCCACCAAATTTCATCCCCTAAATAATTCTATGGCCCTAAATTCATCTTTAGCCATTGCAAAAGCCTATTTTAAGTGGAGAAAGTTGATGAAATTGTGAAGAAAAGGTTTGAATAAAAAATATAATTAATTTAGTGAAATTTTGATGAGTTTAATGGATTTTTAGGTAGATTTTAATATAGAGATTAATATTTTGACTATATTTTAAATTATGGATGAATAAAATTGAGGAAAGAATGCATGAAGGATTTCATCCAAGGATGAAATATAAGGGATATCAAGTAAAATCAAAGGAAAAATAAAGAAAAGGTGAAAATATAAAGAAAAAACAAGGATAGAGCTTGGAAAATAGGTATGTTGGCACGTAAACTCATTCATTTTATATGATTAAGGTTATGTAAGTTAGGACTTTTATGTGTAAGTTGAGTTAAAATTAAAATGATGATACATAAATGAAATTAAATGTTAAATAATGCAATTGGTGAAATAAAATGCAAGAAAGTATGATTAAAAACATGAAAAAGTGAAATTAACATCCATTATGTCATATGAGGTTCTTATATCTAACATATGTTTTAATTTAAATAAATGAAATTAAGTGATAAATAATGAGATTTGTGAAGTTAAAGATATCAAAATGTAATTATCAAAAGAAAGTTAGTATGGAAACCTATTATGTAACTATAGGAATATAAGTTAAATAATGAAATAACCTAAGACAAACTAGTAAATTAATAAATTAACATGGAATAAATGATAACTAGTGGAAAAACAAGTTAATATACAATGTTTATATTAGTGGTTGAATTGTATACATAGGTATACAAGATGATAATTTGTTGATTAATTGAAAAGTAAGTATGGAATGATTATTAAGATAATAAATGAACTTATTGTGAGTGATAAAAATAATAAAATTATGCTTGAACATAATGTTGGTCAAATCGACATAATGGTATGTACTTGTATACTAGTTGAATATTGTATGTATACAACCATTTGGAAGTTTAAAATAATCAAAATAATATTTAAGAAGTAAGAATATTTGAAAAAGTAGGTGAATGATGGTGTGTATAAATATCGACCGAAGTGCATACTAGTGTGTACATAGGAAATTTTAATGAAATAATAATAAAGTGATATATTAAGTATGTAATTTAAGATGAAATTATAGGTAATATGATAAAATTAACCATTGTATACAAGGCATAATATGAAACCAATGTGAATTGAATGAAAATAGTAGGGGTTGAATAGGGAACAAAAGAGAACTAATGGGCAAATTGATGAAACTTTAGTAAAAATGTATGAATTTGGCATTTAAACAAGATTAAAAACTAAATGAGGTGAAAACAAAATGGAAAGTAAAGGAAAAAAATGGTTGAATGATGATGATGGTGAAATTATAATGAAAAAATATGTAATTAAGTAAGAAAAAATGACTAAAAAGGTAAATAAGTGAAAATGGATGCTAGAAGTGTAAATAAAGAATAAATATTATGAAAAATATGGTTAAATGATTTATGAGGGGAAATTATGCAAATAAGTAAAAAAAACAAGGATATAAATGTAAAATTTTACTGAAAATATAGTTTAAAAGGGTAAAATAGTAAAAAGGTTGAAATTGTGCAAAAATAAGATCAATAGGGACCAAACAAAAATTTTCCACTATATGAAGAAATTACAAAGACAAAAATGTAAATGAAAAGATGAAAATGTAATAATTAGTGTGAAAAAGGCAAAGCCGTAAAATTTGGTAATAATCGGTGAGAAATGTGATAAAATAAAAGTTAGGGACCTAAATGGAATTTTTACCTAAGTAATGGTAATTAAATAAGTAAAGATAGAAATAAGTAGTATAAGGGATTAAATGGTGATTTGGAGATTAAAATGTAAATTTGAATTATAAATGATGAAAATGAAAGTAAACTAAAAGTTATGGATGAAAAAGCAATCTTGGCATACATGAATATTTGAAAGATGAAAATGTAATTAAAAGGATTTATAAGGACCAAAAGTGAAATTTAAATATTATAGGGTATACTGTGTATGAGAATTAAATTTTAGAATAAAAATGGAAATAATTAGTATATAAAAAGTAAATGATAATTTAAGAAATAAAATAAAAAATCATAGTAAGATGTGACTTCAAGGGCGAACCGGTCAAAAAATAGAAAAAAAAAATTATTGGAAAGGTGAAAATTAAACTATGGAATAAATTTGATAAAGGAAGGAAAAAATTGTAAATAAATGAAAAAGTTATGAAAACCGAGACTAAATGGCAATTTTGGTAAAAGAAATGAATTTAAGGACTAAAATGAAAGAAAACATAACTTATGTGTTGAAAATATAAAAATGTGATGAAATGTGTTTAAAAAGGAGAAATTAGGGACAAAATGATAATTATAGCAAAAGATTAATCCTTGAGGACCTAAATGTCATTTTGACAAAAGATAACGACTTAAATGTAATTTCGACAAAAAATTTAAATATTAAGGGTAAAAGTGTAATGTCACTCTGAATTGAGGATGATAGTGAAAATTGTAAGAAATTAGTGTGAAAATATGAAATTATGGTAATTTGAATAATTATTTACTAAAAATAAAGAAATTAAGAAATTATTAAAAGAAAATTTAGAAATTAAATAAAATAGAGAGATATAAAATGTCAACTGAACAAAATTAAGTGTGTCGAATTAAGTGTAAATTGTATATTAAATCGAGCCAGAAATTTTGCATATAATGAATGAATGTAAAATTTGGTGATTGAATTAAATCAATATAATAATGACAAATATGATGTCGATTGGGTATAAAAAGACAAGAATTGATTATAATGAATATACTAGAAATAAGTAGTTGACAATTAGGGGCATAATACAACAAAAAATGATAGTAATAATCTAATAATGAAGGCCTAACTAATTGGTAAATAATAAGTTGAAGTAATGTAACCAAGATTAGGAAAAATAACATGAATATAAAATAAATCATAATTTAAACAAGAAATTAGGGACAAATAGTTAATAGTAAATATGATACTAAGTTGATGTTATAATGATAAAATGATCACATGTATGTGTTGAGAATAAATTAATAGTATGATGCTAGAAAGTAAAATAGGATTAACAGATTAGTAGTGCAAACGAACAACCGATAACCTACACGAAAGAATATGGAAATCAAGTTGAGTAAATGTGAGCAATGAATTGGTAAGGAATAAGTAAAAATAAGTAGGACACTAAATTGTAAATAAGTGTTAGTAAAATGTTTGAAATCTAGCTTGAAAAAGGAAAACTAACTAAAGTCGATAGCGGTATAGAAATAAAGAAAGAAATTAATTTCTTGGCAAGAAATTTAAATTGTAAAAGAGAAGCTTGTTAGTAAAAAACAAAAATTTGATTAGAGGTGTCTGCTTGTTGTTAAATTTATTAGTTAGGTATCCACCACTAAGCATTTTATGCTTAGCATGTAGTTATTTACTGTGCACAAGTACTTGAAGAAGTAGACAGAAGTTCGAAGGGACATACGTTAGACACTAATTAAGTTGCACAATAAGGAAAATAATTTTGTATATTTATATGTGGCATGTATATGTAGAATTGGATTTTGTATGTGTATTGTAGTAGGAAAATATTTAAATTACATTGTGATAGTTACTGTATAAGGGGTGTTACACTTAAGATTTAGGACTTCTAAAATGAGGGAGAATAAGACATTTATTGAAGAAGTAAAAGGGAGCTTGGTAAATGCAAATAAAATCAAAAAAGATGTCTATAAAAACAATTATGTAAGGGAATCAAACCTTGACTATGAAATGGGTAAAGAGGACTTGTTATGGTTGGAGAAAAGCCTGATGGATTAGCTCTATTACCTTTAAAACTTTTCAACCATCCAGGAGAATCTCTAAAGTGTTGGGTATTTTAATTGTCTGTGCATACCTATAGACATGAATATGATTCATCTATCTTTCAACTCTAAAGAAGGTAGAGCCAATATGTTGGAAAGGGGGTTAGATTGGCTATTTGAATTGTTTGAGTTTGTAAAGCCTTGGGAACTAAAAGAATTATATTCCAAAATATACGTTTAGATCGAGTGTAAAGGTATCTCGCTTTATGCTTTGAATTCAAAATTCTTCGGTACTTTGGCAATCATCTATGGGGGGTTTCACACGTTTAGATGATAATACTAAGAAAAATAGCATGCTAGATATGGCAAGAGTTTTAATCACCACCCATGCTTTAAAAAGAATTAAGGATGTTATTAAGGTTTGAATTAGATGAGATATTTCTTGATTAGAGTCTCAGAAGAGCCTTGCTTAGTCTTTTTAATTTTTGATTATTATACCACAAAAAAATCTCGTTGTCATCATTAAAGCTCTATATAGACTCGCCAAACCCTTATCCCATCAAATTCTCTAGGTATTTCCCTCCCTAAGTATTTATTGATAAAAACAATCTTAAGAGTCCTATGGTAGCTGATTAAGGTGAAGCGATAGATCTTAACATTGATTTGGAATAGCAAGATAATCTTGTGTTGGACCCCTAACCCCCATCCATTGAAGTGGCATCCCTAAATAGCAAGATAATCTTTTTATTTTGGCCTAATAATCCTTCTTTGCATTATGATAGAGAAAACATTTCAATAAATCTAGTTGAAACATTTCAATAAGCCTAGTTGATACTCTGGTGAGAAATAACCTTTCGTCCACGATTTAAACAACACTTTAGTTGTCTTTGGTTGTCATGGAAAGCTAGGAGGCCCATCTGTCCATCTTAATCAAAAAACAAAAAAAGGCAAAAAAAATGTTAAGGCCTTTTATACCCCTGGATCTAAAGAAATCCTTATTTAATCTCCCTATCAAGTCAAAAAGCAAAAGGAAAACAGGGACAATAATTAAAGGAAAACAAGTGGAACCTTACCCTAATAATTTCCAGCGATAGCTCAAGCTCGCAGCATGGTGTCATTGTAGATTATTCAATCTCTAATGACCAATATTTTGAAGTTTGGGTTGAACCATAAACAAGTAAGCCAACTAGTTTGATCCAACATAAAAAAAATTCAAAAGCTCAAATTGGATCAAAACTCGTTGAATCAAATCGAAATTTGGTTCAACTTAAAAATAATGTGTTTTGGTAAGTTTTGTATTTTTTATTAAAGAATTTTAAAAACAACCCCTCTTTTAAATCCCTAATTTCTTACATCACTTTCACACAACTGTTTTTTTCTTTTATCCATTTTTCATATTTGCCTCACCCAATAAATTATCAACGTCGACTTTTCTTAGGTTGGCCACGATCAGAGTCTCTAACTAAGAAACAACATTGGAGCTCTCTTTATTTTGATAAATCCATTCCAAGTTCTAAGTAAGCTCTCTTCCTTCTAAATGTTTTGTTTTTTATTTTTAATTTTCTATTTCTAATATTAAAAGTAATTACCATTGATTTCTTTGATTTATTTGAATTAATGATGAAATAAAGCGTTGGTTGAGCCATTCCTTTTTTATAATAGCCCCATGTTTTATTTATTTATTGGGTCTTACTCATTCATGAACCACAATATAAGACCAATAAGATGATTCCCTTTTTTATCAAACATGATCAATTATACAATATAGAGACATTAAATATTTAATTATAGATGCCTTATTTTTTTATTTTATATTTTTTCTATTTAAATTTGATTAATACAACATCTTCACACAGAATATTCAATTATAGATGCTCTCATTTTTTTATGTTGTCACATTGCCAATTGATAATTATATATATTAATCTTTATGTTTATAATTATATATATTAATATGCAGCTTTGTTGTAATTTACAAAATGGAACAATGATGAAATAAACTTTATCTTTATAATTATATTTATTAATCTACAACTTTGTTGTAATTTTCAAAATGGAATATTTAATAAACTATATAAGGTTATTCTATATGGGTTTAAAATAGAGTTTATGATTTTACTTTCATTTGTTTTAATTTAAATTCCTTAACATGTGATATTTTGTTGTGACTACATACATAAATATATATATTCAGTAAAAAGGTTACCGAACTTTTTCTTTGATTTTAGACTTCTTGCATTATATTTTGGGTACATCATAATGACATCTTTTGCTCTTTAACTTATTAGGAAATTATGGCAAAAAACACAATCTACAATACTAGTTTCTGTAACATAAAACATAACTCCTTCCTTAGCACATTAAGTTAGACAAAAAAAAATGAATGTGACATGGAAATATGTCACCAAAAGGTAAAAAGATATTAACATATGGATTTTGTCAAAAACAAGTTCATGGTGGAGGCATTCATAGAATGAAATAGCACCTTGTTGGAGCTAAAGGGAACATTGATGGGTGCAAAAATGTTAATGCAAAGGTTCGATTTGAAATTAAAAGAGCATTAGATGCTAATTTGTAAAAGGCAAAGGAATAAAAAATGGCCTAGTATAAGAGGATAACATATAAGTTTTTTCTTTTCCTAATGAGATTTTGAAAGGAAACAGGATAGCATTAGTTGACATTAAAGTGTATTTTGAAAAAGGTTTGATCTCTTTCAACCTATTATTAAAGCATGCATGCAAACTAAGATAAGTGGAATTAGACTAACTTGGCAATTGTATTATGGTTTCCATTTAATAGTATGAACTCACCTTATTTTCAATATGTTACTAATATAATAGTCAAAATGGGTCATGTATATAAGCATCTTTCTTATCATACTTTAAGAGTGAATTTGTTAAAAAATGCTAAAATGCATGTCAAGTTGATCATTGATGCTTTTGGGAATACTTAGACTAATACTGGCTGGGAAATAATGGGAGATGTATGTACAGATAATTAGACAAAAGCCTTTAACTAATTTTTCAATTTATTGTCCAAAAGGGATTTCATTTATTAAATTGATTGATGCTTCTAATATTTACACAAATGCTAAAAATTAGTATAATATTTTTTTTTTTGAAATTGTTGAATGGGTTGGACCTCATAATGTAGTTTATATGGTAACAGATAATGGAGCTAGTTATGAAGTTACAGGCTCTAAACTCATGGAATAATATCCTTTTATTTTTTATCACCATGTGTAACTCGTTGTTTTAATTTAATATTGAAAGATGTTAGACAAATGCCTACAGTTAAAAGTTTAACCTCTATTGCTTCAAAAGTATTATTTTTGTGTATAAACATAAGGTTACTTTGTATTGGTTGAGAAAAATAGAGGATTGGATAGAAATTATTCATCCTGGTGCAACTCATTTTACAACAAACTTTATTGATTGCTTTGCAAAGTTTGAATAGACATAAGGATGATTTGAAAGCTTTGATTGTTAATGCCAACTATAAAAAAATTTTGAAATTGTAAAAGGGTAAGGAATTAAAACAAATTGTATTGGATGAAAATTTTTAGGAAAATTATTTGATGATTGTGACGATTATGACTTCATTAATATGCTTGTTGAGGATCTGTCATACTAAAGAAAACCATCTCTAAGATATATTTATGAGGGTATGTACAGGTTACATATAGGGATTATGAATTTATTTAAAAATAAGGAGAAATTATCAAAGCCCTAATTAATATTGTAGATAGTAGATGGCATCACATGTTACGCTAAAATCTTCATGCAGCAGCGTATTATTTGAATCCTACTTTTCAATATGATCAATCTTCTTTTTATTATGAGTTAAAAATTATTTGTGGTATGTTGAATGTGATTGATAAGGTAAAGGATGACTATGAGGGCACAAGCATACCAACACTTGATGAGTTAAGAATTTTTCTAGAGTTTGAGATGAGCTTTTCTCATCCAAGGGCACTTGCTTGCAGCAAAATCATTAGATGGGGTAAGCATTAATTTTATAATACTACATTTCGTGTGTGTGTGCGCGCGCTTGTGTATGTATATTATGTTTTGAAAAACTAATAAAGTTTTATATTATTTTCTCCTCATATTTAATAAAAGATGAATGGTGGAGATTGTTTGGTTATGATATTCCAAATTTGCAAAAGTTGCCTATAAGAATCCTTAGCTAAACTGCTTCTGCATTTGGATATGAACGCAATAAGAATGTTTTCGAATGCATCCACACTAAAAAAAAGATTGGAACATAAAAGATTGAACAATCTTATTTATGTTCACTAAAACTTGAGATTAAAAATAGGTGAGTTGTTCCTAGTCCATAAAACTATCTTTATATTTTATGTTTTACTTCAAAATAGTGTTATCATTACATATAATTATTAGGTTAATAAATTCTAAAAAAGCATATGATCTAATTGATTATAAATTAATTGAGTTTTGGATTATGGAAGAAGAAGAAGAAGAGCTTGACTTTAATGAGCTTGAGAGAATGGTTGAATAAGAACATCCAAAAGATAATGGAGATTCAAATGTGCAAGGTTTGTTTCTTTTATATAACATGAATTTAGTTTAGGATATTAAAAATTGTGTTAGTTATACTTTATTATATATTTATTTTAAAACTTTTAGATGCTATGGAGAATTATTTAATTGCATCTTACTAAGGACTAGATGAAGATGAACATGACGATAAATATGAACATAAAGATGAAGATGAAGATGAAGATGAATATTGATGGTTAATAATGATTGTTCATCACCAATGTTAAATGAATTAATTTGAATGCTTGTTTTGATGTTATATGAACTTATTAGATATTTTCTACTTATGTTTGGATAATTTATTTGATTTTTATATTTGAAGCTTTGTTGGACTTGAAATTAATATTTTTATATTGATATTGATATTGATATTTGATAATTAATATGTTTTTGAATGTGTTGTTACATACCATATTTTAAAGTTTTTAGAACTAATTATATTTTAAAAAAATTCAGTTAACCTGGTAAAACCAATTGGCACTCCCAATCGACATTCGATTTGCTTTTGAAAACATTATCGATAACTGCATCAGAAATAGAAACCTCTGTATTGGATTGCAGTTGAAGGTTTCTGCTAGTGACCCCTCCTTTTTGGAAGTAGTTAAAGTACATGAGGTCACAAGCATGATAGCTAGTATGGAAATTGTGGATAAAATGGCATAAAAGGCTTTAGAAAAAGAAAATCTTAAGGGACCAATTTTTATGGTACCTTTATATGATTTTTTTTTAATATGCATAGTCTCAACTCAAGAATAAATAAAAAAATTGATGGCTTATTGGGTAAGTGTAGAAATGTTGATTTGCGAGGGTGGTAATTAGCCAAGTTTCTAAAAAGTTATGAGGGAGAATAAATCATGACTTGGAATTTATTGGCTCTAATAGGAACATTGGAGCAATTTCAATGTCCTAGAGGTAGGATTTTTTTACAAGATTGATTGTGTTAAGGAAGATATTGGATTATTGTGAAGAGAATTCTTAATGGTTCATGCATTGAATTATGGTTTATTGTGGTCTATACACCAAATGAGGCTGAGCTATAAGCTTCCTTTTGGCAAAAACTAGGAAATCTAGATTTAGAATCATTACATGTGTGTTTGGGTAGGGATCATAACTTAGTTCTAAGAAATAAAGAACGATGGAATTCATCCCTTACTAGAAAAGACACGACTTTCAAACCTTTTGTGAATAATGTGGCACTTATTGATTTGCCTTTGAAGGGTAAGCATTTTACTTGGAATAATGCAACCAATAAGAGTATAATTGATAGGTTTTTAGTTAATGGCTTATAGTTCACAAAGTTCTCTAACTCTAGGCAGTTATGCTTGTTTAAAGGAATTTCAAACCATTCTCTTTTATTATTATCGATTATTAATATGGATTACGGCCCAAAACATTTTAGGTTCTTGGATTGTTGGTTATAAGAACCTAACTTTCTCAACAATATCAGTGTCTGGTGGTTAGATTTAAGCTTGGAAAACAATATAGAACTTGTTCAAAAGTAATACTTTTAAAGGAGCATATGAGATTATAGAAAAAAAATAGTTTTAGAGATGTAAATGTTGTGATATAAAAATTAAAAAAATGACATAGATGATTTAGATGTTAATCTTAAAGATGAGAATCGCCATGCCTATATCAAAATTCATTTACTTGTAAAGAGGAACTCTCTATTAAATTCAATATTGAATAAGTTAAGAAATAAGGAGTCCATATGGAGGCAAGAATTGAGAGTTATGTGGTGTAGGGATTGAGATAAAAATACCCACTTCTTTCACCTCTTTACTCTATTAAAGATTCAACAAATAGAATTAAAGTATTCAAGGCAGCCAAAGAGATTGATCTTATTAAAAGAGAAATTATTTATTTTTACCAAGACTTGTTTAGATAGAAGAGCAAAATAGACTAGTCCTTCCACCAAATTCTTTCACAAATCTCTTAGATCAGTCAACACTCAAATTGGAATCTCTATATTTTATGGATGAAGTCAAAAAGGCAGTATGGAGTTGTAATAGTAGCAAAATGTTGGATCTGGATGGCTTTAACTTTTGCTTCATTAAAGTAGCATGCAAACTCATTGGCAATGATATCCTTTAAATGTCTCGATCTTTCTTCTTAAGTGGAAAATTACCTACAGGTATAAATTCTTCTTTTATCACCCCCATCCCAAAGATCAATAGTGCTTTTAACATCAAAGATTATCGACCTATCAATCTTCTTGCATGCCTCTACAAATTCGTTGCTAAACTCATCACAAATAAATTGCAGAATGTTACTACTAAAGTTATTAACAAAGAATATAGTGCCTTTGTTAAAGGTAGATAGACTTTTAATAGTATATGGTGGCAAATGAGATCATTAACTCCTATCAAAACTCTAAGCGTAGTGTTGTTCTTATCAAAATAGACTTCTTTAAAGCTTTTGATTTAGTTTCTTAGAACTATTTGGAATGTGACCTTGAACAAATGAACTTCGATGCCAAGTGAAGGATTTGGATAATGCTTACCTTGTAGTAGAATTTTGATTCTAAAAATGACAATCCCTTTGAAGAATTTAGTCTATCTTAGGGTCTCATCCAAGGAGATCTCCTATCCCCTTTCTTATTTCTATGTTTGTGGAAGTTTTATCAATACTTAAAAAAAAAAAAAAACCTCTTCTCTAAATCTCTTTTCTAGTTTGAATTAATAACCAAGAGTTCACAAGTCTTTAGTATGTTGATGATATGATGGTTTTTATAAAATCAGATCTTAAGATGATTATTAATGTCAAATGAGTGCTTAGAATCCTTTCAGATTGAAAATAATTTTTCTAAAAGCTCTTTGATAACTATTAATGTGGATGAAATATGGCTAAAAAGATGTGCTGATTTAATCAAATGTCATGTCCAATCTTTACCTTATCAGTATCTTGAACTTTCTTTTTGGTTCTAATCCGAGGAACCCATCTACATAAAAACCTATTATTGAAAGTTTTAAATCAAGATTGGTAGGTTAGAAAAACTTTTTTAGGGTGGATTTATTGATTATTCACTATTAGTTAGGAACAAATAAAAAAATTAAAATAAACTAGGGGTTTAAGGGTAGAATCTATCCAATTAAGAAATCGAGGCTTACTCTACAATTGGATTTAGAGGCTTAATCACAATCGCAATTCCCTTTTGCAAATCCTCATTCAAAACAAGTATGGTTTTAATAATTATCTCACAGAAAATTATATATCCTTGGCTAATGTTTCACCCATTAAAAAAGATATTCTTGTAAATTCTGCCTTAAATCCTTTCCTAAATGGTACACATTTTTCAATTAAAATGGGAAACCTTTGTAATTTTTGGCTTAATACATGGATTTTTAATTTAATTTTCCGCTCAAGTAGCAATTTCCTTATCTATTTTTTTTCTAGCCAATAACCAAAATGATTTAGGATAATGAGTTTTGGTAGCAGGATTCTTGGATTTGGAAGCCAAATTAGAAAGGACTTCTGTGGGATTGAGAAAAGCAATTGGAAGAGGAAATCAGTTCTGTTTTTAATTTATTCACTATCTCCTAAAGTCACAATGATAAAAAAAAATATACGTTCTAAATAGCTCTTTATCTATCAAGTTGGCATGTCAGGTAGCTCAAAAGTATCTTTTTGGTTCTTTCACCCCCTTTTCCCTATCAGACTTACAAAAAAAATCTAGTCCCTCTGAAAGTGACATTTTTTTGTAGAAGGTCCTTTTGCACAAAGTCCACACAAAGGATATTTTGGCAAATTTATGTATTATTTCCTTGGACTCTACAAGATGCTCCTTATGTTCTTCAAGCATGGAATCTTATAAATCACATTTTTTCCATTGTCCTTTTTTTCCTTATGTTTGGTCTTAGATTATCTAAGTGGTGAGGAATCTCAATCTACCTACCAACATCGATAAATGACTTTTTAGTTTAATGGATTGGTTTGGTTCATGGAAAATGCCAAGAAAAAATATGGCTTCTTATTGTTCTTACAGCTATTTGGTCAATTTGGATTAAAAGGAATACCAAGATTTTCTAAGGAAAAAAATGTAAATTGTGAACTTTTGTTTCACTTAATCTTAGCTAAAGGAAAAGGAAGGGTTTTTTAGATAAATTCAAATAAGGATGTTGTCTCTCTCTCTATGGCCGAAACATGTTTATTGTTGTTAATGATCTCAAATCAAGGTTCCCCTCTACTAAAAATCAACCTTAGCTTTCCTAGTGCCCTTTTGTTAGTGGCTACTTTAAATGGAATACAAATGGATCCTCTCATAGCAAACATGGCCCCTTAGAAATAAGTGGAGTTTTAAGCAATCACAAATGTGAGTTTTATATATATATATCTTTTCCTATGATGTGGGTATCATGTAATCAAATCAGATAAAGCTTCTTGCTATTAATAAAACTATTCAAATTTCACATGGTTTATTGAAGAAACATAGGCCTTCGCATAATTTTTAAATTAAACTCCATGGAAATTATAAATTAGATATAAAAGAGTAATATGATAAAAATTCAATTACCAAACTATTCTCTGGATTGAGATTCGATTTGACTTCTCACAAAAACAACTTGAGTTACTTGAAAATAAAGAAATCTGATGGCATTTTTCGATGAAGGAAAGCTCCAACGGTCAAGTTAGAATGATGTTTTTTTAAGGAAACGATTGAGAAAAAGTGCCAAGAAAGAGAAATACCTAGAATATAGCCCCTATTTATAGAGATAACAAATCCTACCTTAGATCGGATTCAATTTTCTTGACTCGGCAAGCAAGCTTAATCCCCTGAATATGACTCTTTCTTCTTTTAAGTAACTAAGTAATCTTGTCTTAATACAAACTCTGAAGATGACTAGCAATTGTACTGAGGTATGAACTTAGATTTAGGGTGTAAACAAAATAGCCCACTGACAACTACTAAAGGGAGCTCGATTATCATAATTCCCCCCCTAAAGTAATGGATAATTATGTCAAACATTAAAGGTGTTAAGGCCATGGCAGCTCTATTGTGGGATCAAAATAATGCATCTATTCAAATTTCCTACTAATGACAACTATCCTTAGGGTTGCTTCAATTCCTACATAAAGCAATTAATTATGTATGGCTATCAACTCATAGCTTATCCTAGCCATCCAAATGTCAACCATCTTATGGCTCTGCCCTTCTATATAAACCTTTTTCATTTCTAAATTTCTACATTTTGCCATTCTTGTTGTTTCATTGTGCTTTGCTCACTTATTTAGTTCATCAAATAGCCTCTCGTGCTTGCTTCCTTCTTCTTAACCCAATCCTTCCATTATCTATTGGTTTGTATTTAAAATCTTTTCCTTTGCATTTCCACTTTGTTTTTTTTGTTTGTTTTTTCTGAAAATGAGCGAATAAGAGAGTTTAAGTGATAGAGTTAGGACTAGTAAGGGTTGTTAAATGATAGCTCTCCTAACATCTCCACCAATAGTCCCACCCATAAGGAGAGTAGTTCAAGCCAAACCAAAATAAAGAGAACCCCATCCTCTCCAAAGAGTAGGAAGCAGTTCCATTATTAAAACCTCAAACCTTTTTGATTTAAGAGAGAGACTAGAGATATGTGACTAGTATGGACCTTCGAGCTCCAAGCTCCTCTCTTCGAGCTAATGTCAAATTTGGTGACAAAAAGAGCATAGTCCTCTACATGGCTAACATAGAAGCAGGGATGAACCTACCTCTGAATCAATTTGAAGTAGCTTTCCTCTCAATTACAATGATATCACAATAGGATAACTTCATCCTAATACTTGGCAAACCATCTCAGCCTTGCAAACCTAAATGCACGAGCATAATATAGAGTCCACCATCAGATTATTTAGGGCAACACATATGGTCTGCTTATGGAAATCCATAGAGGACCATCACTACGTTTAATCATGAGCTAGGTAGGGTGTCTTTACTAGAAAATCGGACTCCCTAAAATACTGGAAGAATCGCTTATTTAGTTTAAAGAGAAAGCAAGATTACCCTTTCAGAACATCTTGGGGAAGGTTCATCAATAGGAATGACAAAAAACTAGTGTTGATTGAGGAAGAAAAGGCCACCTTAGCATGTTGGAAGGATTTTGCTCTAACACCCTCTACTAAATAAGCTATTTCTCTCATCGTTTACAAATCAACAATAAAGCTTTATCTTATTTACTTGTCCATTATATCATAGTACTTTTAAACTTCATGTGGTTATAGAACATGTTGTGCCCTCATTTCCTTGGTCAAATTACTTTGAAATCATACAAATGATAATGAAGAATATTATAGCATTGAATAATCATGGATAAATCAAAATAAAGGAGGTACAACGGCTGAGGATGGTCTCTGCCATGTGCCACAACTAATTTTTGATACAGAAGAGTGTACATGACTAACAGCAAATGGTCTCTACCAAGGGTGTACATGGCTAAGACCAAATGGTATCTACCGTGTACATCAGTTTATCCCAAAAACCATCAACTGCAGAATTCCAAACTCACTTTACATGTCATCAAAAACTCAACCAATGTTATTTTCTATGCAATTTACCTTTCATAATATGTTTCTACATACATTTAATCATCAAATAAATTTGAAAAATATCTAATTAAAACTCTAAATTCCAAGCCCTTTTAAAATAAGGCAAGATGCTCATGTTAATATTATGTCAATTGCTACTATAATTTACTTTGCCTCCTATCTCATTACTTTATTAGGATAAAATTTAAGCCTTTCTATAAGAAAATAAACATATAAAACTAATTTTTCCTTCATTAATAAATTTACACATTATGATTCTAAGGTTTTATTTTTGAGCACTCAATTTCATTGTCCAATTAAACCTAAATATGAACACATGCAGAGTTTATAGTTTAATCTCTTTATCTTAGCTATGTTTTCATCTCAACTAATAAAATCACACACATACAAACCAAGATTATCCTTAGTTCCCATACCTCTATTGAAATTCAAAGTTCCTTCTTCAATCCTTCATTATCTCATTTCCCTTGCTCTTATTGGCTTCACTTTCATCAAAGGGCAATTACAAACATAAATACCCAACAATTTCTCCCCATGCAATTCCTTCAAATTATTAAAGAAGAAGATGATGATAGAGATGAAGAATAAGAACTTATTACCTTAGAACATCCAACTTTAAAACTTTTCTTCACAACTACTATAGAAGAATTTAGAGAGGAACTGGAAAGAGAATGTCTAGTTTTTAGAGAGAGAAGAAGAAGAAGAAGAAGAAGAAGAAGAAGAAGAAGAAGAAGAAGAAGAAGAAGAAAAATAAGACTGCATTATTTTCCTCTTGTTTTTGCCAACCAACATCCTCTTAAACCCACTATCTATTCATTCTTTCTCACATGAAAGTTCTAGAGAGACTAAGTGGAGATGAAAATCTCACTTAGCTCCCTTTACTTCTCTTTCATTCTAAATTTTTCCCCATAAATTTATCTTTTTCTCTTTTTTTTAGAAAAAAATCTATACCCATTTCTTACTTTTTTTATTTCAATTACACCATTAATCTTGTATTGTACTATAATTATACATATATAAATCAATATATATATAATTACCAATTTACTCCCTTTAAGCCCTTTATAATCCATCAATTGATTTAACACTCATTAAATATAATTATCATTAATCATGAATATAATCTCCCAAGGCCTACGTTGGGACCTCATAATTGTCTCCCCCTTAAAGGAATTTTTTCCTCCAAATTTGTACCTATTTTAAATAGTTAAGGATATTGCTCTTTCATGACTGATTATAATACCTAAATTGCTTTTTCCATGCCATGATATTACCATAACACTTTAACCAAGGGAATTTGTTTATTCCTCAATTGCTTGATTTTCCTAGCTAAAATTTCCTTTAGTTCCTTTTCATATGAATAATCAGACTAAACATTTATCTTCTGTAGAGGCAAGATGTGATACTCATTCGATCTATACGTTTGAAGTATTGAGATATGAAAAACATCATGTAATTTGGATAACTTTGAAGGAAGTACCAATCTAAAAGCAACAGGTCCAATTCATTTTGACACTTCATATAAACCGATGAATCTTGGACTAAGTTTGCCTTTCTTCCCAAATCTTAATACTTTCTTCCAAGGGGATACCTTTAAGAATACTTTATCACCAACTTGATACTCTATATCCTTTCTCTTCAAATCTACATATGATTTCTGCCTATCACTAGCTGCTTTCAATATTTGCATAATAACCTGCACTTTCTCTTTTGTGTCTTTAATAATGTCGAGAACAATCATCTTTTTTCTATTAACTCAGTCCAACAAACTGGAGTTTTACATTTTCAACCATATAAAAGCTTTATAAGATGCCATACCAATGCTAGTCTGATAACTATTATTGTATGCAAACTCCACTAAAGCGAGATATTTGTCCTAACTTTTTAGAAAATCCAGAACACATCCTCTCAACATATCTTCTAATACTTATATAACCATTTCAAATTATCCATCAGTTTGACAATGAAAAACAGTGCTATAACAATGTTGTGTTCCCAAAGATTGTTGTAAACTTTGCCAGAATTTAAATGTGAACCTTGGATCTGGATTTGAAATTATAGATACAGGTATTCCATACACTGAATAATCTCAATTATATATAATTCAACCAATTTATCCAATGAATAGTCTAATCGAACTGGTATGAAATGAGTTATTTTAATCAATTTGTCCATAATTACCTATATTACATCATATTTTCTCTATGTGAGAAGCAACCCTATAACGAAATCTATGCTAACATCTTCCCATTTCCATTATGGAATTGGAATTGGATTCAATAATCCTTATGGGACTTGGTGTTTTGCTTTCACCTGTTGACAAGTTAAACACTTTGAAATGTAATACACCACATCTCTCTTTATACAAGACCACCAATAAAACTACTTCAAATCTTAGTACATCTTATTATCGCCATGATGCATAGTAAAATTATGTTTTGCGTTTCATGCATCAACATTCTCTTCAATTCTTTATCATCTGATACATAAAGCCTATTCCGATAATACACACATCTATCATCTTTTACTAAAAACTTATATTGATTCCCTTTATATAGTGATTATACAATTTACTATAATTTTCCATCATTCTTCTGAGCATCAATTACTGTTTGCCTTATATTAGGTCAAGTCTTCAATTGGGCTATTAGTGCACCATTTAATGCAAACTTCCATTTACACTACTTTAACATCATAGTTGCCATCATCTTTTGACTTAAGGCATTAACTACTATATTTTCTTTACCCAGATGCTAATCAATTATATAATCATAATCTTTGAATAGCTCCAACCATCTATGCTGCCTTAAATTAAGTTCCTTCTGAGTAAGCAAATACTTGAGACTCTTGTGATCTGTATAAATCCTGCATCTTTCTCCATACAAGTAATGTCACCATATGTTTAAGGTAAATACTATTGCTGCCAACTCTAAATCATATGTATAGTAGTTCTGTTCATAAGGTTTCAATTATCTGGATATATAAACCATCATGCATCAGTACAAAACCCAATCCAAATATGGAAGCATCACTATACATAGAATATTCTTTACCAGATACCAATTGCGTTAAAACTTGAGCTTTCATCAACATTTTCTTTAACTGATCAATACTACTTTGACATCAATTATTCCACTCAAATTTGATAACCTTCTATATTAACTTAGTAAGCAAAGAAGTAATGACTAAAAATTCTTTCACAATGCAATGATAATAACTTGTTAAACCTAGAAAATTTCTTACTTCATACATATTTTGAGGTAGCTTCCAGTTAACAGTGGCTTTAACTTTATTTGGATCCACTCTAACACCTTTATAAGACACAATATGCCCAAGTAAAGAAACTTCTTTAAGCCAAAAATCACATTTGCTAAGTTTGGCAAATAATTGTTTCTCCTGTAAAGTCTGCAATACAATTCTCAAATGCTCTAAATGCTCAGATTCATTTCTAAAATAGACCAATAAATCATCAATAAATACTACTATAAACTGGTTTAAGTAGGCTCGAAACACCTTATTTATTAGATCCATAAAAAGCTTCAGGTGCATCAGTTAACCTAAAAGGTATAACTAGAAATTCATAATGACCATACCATGTTCTAAATGTAGTTTTTGGAATATCCTTATCTTTTACTAGAAGTTGATAGTATCCCAATCGCAAATCAATCTTTGAAAACACACCAACACCTTTCAACTAATCAAATAAATCATCTATTCATGGCAATGGGTACTTGTTCTTCATGGCTACTTCATTAAGTTGTTTGTAGTCTATATACATTTTCATAGAGCCATCCTTCTTTTTAACAAATAGAACTAGTGCACCCCATAGTGAAACACTAAGCCTAATGAAGCCTTTATCTAATAACTCTTGTAATTGAAATTTTAACTCCTTTAATTTTGATGGGACCATTCTATATGGTGCCTTAGAAATGGGAGTTATACCGGGTAGAATTTCTATAGATAACTCCACTTTCCTTTCAGGTGGAAGGCTGGTAAATCTTCTGGAAATACTTTAGAAAATTCATTAAACACTAGTATATCTTGAAGCTTTACTTTCTTTCTTTGAGAGTCAAGTACCAAAGCTAAAAATATTTCACACCCCTTTCTAAGAAAATGTCTGCCTTGCATAGCAAATATCACATTTGCTAAGGGTTTAGTTAGAATGCCTTGAACTACTACTTCTTTACCATCAGCATCTCTAAGTATTACTGTATTTGCCCTATAATTAACCACTACATGATATTTTGACAACCAATCCATGCCCAATATTACATCAAATTCTAAAAAAGGCAATTCAATAAGATCAGCTAGAAATTAATTTCCTTGTATCACAGTGGGACAATCTTTACATGCACTATTAACACAAACATTATGCCCCAATGGGCTAGTTACACAAATTTCAAAATAAAAATGGTGCACAGTTGACAAGTTTTACCTATATCCCCAATACAAAGACAAGAATGTGTGGAACGAAGATCAATAAGTGCATAAATATTAGAGTTAAAGAGAGAAAATACCCGCTATAACTTATGGGGCATATTGATCCTCGTGAGCTTTTAATATATAAGCCTGACTAGGAATATTAAGAACTGTAGGTCGATCAACAGTCCTAGATATATTTCTGGACTAAGATCTAAATTGACTTGATCCACCGTGCCCTCTACCACGTCCTCTGCCAATCAAAGGTGAATTAGAAGCTCCTCTACTACCTTGTTGTGTGGATCCTTGCTCATGTTTTATAGGACAATTTGCCATATAATGGTCGGTGCTACCACACCTGAAACATGCACTTGTTAACATCCTACACGTGCCCTAGTGCTATTTAGAACAATGTGAACACTCCAGTGGCTGACCTTCACTCTGCCTTACTAGTGTTTTTCTACCAAATCTAGATGTTGTAAATGATCCTTGATGTCTTTTCCTAGTAGCAAGACTATTAATAAACTCACCTGGCTGGTTTTCCTATACTTCTCTAGGTCTCTTTCTAGTTGAAGAGCCATTTTTATCCCTACTCCTTCTTTGTTCCTTTTCTTTCTTAGCCAGCTCATTCTTTTTTATTCGAATGGCTGCTTAAACAAGTCAGTAAAAATTCAAAATTGTAAGGATGTAGGTCTAATCAACCTTTCTTTGATTCAATAATTCAATCTATCTTTAGACTATCGACATTTGAAAGCTTCAATCAACATCAACTCTAAAACATATTTACTCAAGTAGCTAAACTCTTTCTTATATTTTTCCATGATCATAGCTCTCTATTTCAGGTTTAAAAATTGCCTTAGCTTTTCTTCTTTATAAGCCTCCATAAAATACTTTCTTTTAAACTTTTCTTTAAAAAAACTCCCAAGTAAGTGGATATGATAATTAGGGTTGTTTAAGCACCAGTTTCCACCATTCATATGTTGTTCTTTGGAGTAAAGACACAGTACAAGACACCTTCTGATTGGCTGGGCATTGATTCTCAACTAATATTCTTTTGAGTTTCTCCAACCAAAATTATGATTCCTCATATTACTTTAAAGTAGAACTTAAGAATTCTATTGCACCATGTTTTTTAATCTCTGCTATCGGAGATTTAGGTGCAGTTATCCATTATAAAATTTGAGCCATATCTTGGTAAATCTTCAACAATGCTTCCCCAAAAATGCATATAGGTATATCATCTGGATTAGAAGTCGAAGATCCTAGATTGGAGGGATTTGATCAAGTGGCTAAATTACTTTCAACTAATTCTTCTATCTCTTTCCTAGATCCCTCAATTTACTATCTATAAGAAAATAGGGACATATGCATTAGGTCAACACCTAAAATCTTTTATTTAAGCATAATCTTAGACTCCTATTGACCAAAATTGACTAAACATTAGCTCTGATACCTAACTGTAACACCCTCTACTAAAAAACCTATTTCTCTCATCTTTTATAAATCGTTAATAAAGCTTTATCCTATTTACTTATCCTTTATATCATAGTACTTTTCATACTTTCATGTGGTTATAGAACATGTTACGACCTCATTTCCTTGGTCAAATTACTTTAAAATCGTAGACATGATCATAGAGAACATTATAGCATTGAATAATCATATATAAAGCAAAATGGTTGAGGTACACGATTGAGACAGAATGGTCTTTGCCATGTGCCATAGCTGTCACCAAATGGATTCTAACATGTACAACCAAGTAACTTCGATACAGAAGGGTGTAGATACCTAAGATCAAATGGTCTATATCGTGTACCCCTCATTTTCCTTAAAATAAAAGGGTGTACATGGCTAAGATCAAATGGTTTCTGCCATGTACATCAGTTTATCCCAGAAAATCATCAACTATAGAATTCCAAACTCACTTTGTATGTCATCAAAACCTCAACCAAGGTTATTTTCTACGCAATTTACCTTTAACACTATGTTTCTACATACATATAATCACCAAATCAATTTGAAAAACATCTAATTAAAACTCTAAATTCCAAGCTTTTTTAAGATAGAGCAAGATGCTAATGTTAATATTCTGTCAACTGCTGCTATAATTTACTTAGCCTCCTATTGTCATTACTTCATTAGAATAAAATTTAAGCCTATCTCTAAGAAAATAAACATATAAAACTAATTTTCCTTCCTTAAGAAATCTACACATTATTATTTAAAGGCTTTATTTTTTAGCACTCAATTTCATTGTCCAATTAAACTTAAAGATGAACACATGCAGAGTTTATAGTTTAATCTCTTTATCTTAGCTATGTTTACATCTCAACTAATAAAATTAGGCACATGAAAACCAAGAATTATCCTTAGTTTCCATACCTCTATTGAAATCCAAAGTTCCTTCTTCAATCCTTCATTATCTCCTTTCCCTTGCTCTTATTGGCTTCACCTTCATCAAAGGATAATTATAAACATAAATACCCAGCAAGTCCTCCCATGCAATTCATTTAAATTATTAAAGAAAAAGATGATGATGGAGATGAATAAGAAGAACCTGTTACCTTAGAACATCCAACTTCTAAACTCTTCTTCACAACTACTATAGCAGAACTTAGAAAATAACTAAAGAGAGAATGTCTAGTTTTTAGAGAGAGAAAAAGAAAATGAAGATTGGATTTTTCCTCTTGATTTTGCTGACTAACACTCTTCTTAAACCCACGATCTATCATTCTCTCTCAAGTGAAGTTCCAGAAAGACTAAGTAGAGATGAAAATATCACTTAGCTCCCTCTACTTCGCTTTCATTCCAAATTATGCCTCATAAATTTCTCTCTTTTTCTCTTTTTTTAAACTATGCCCATTTCTTTACTTCTCTATTTCAATTACACCATTAATCTTTTATTGTGTTATAATTATACATATATAAATCAATATATATATATATATATATATATATATATATATATATATATATATATATATATACCAATTTACCCCCTTTAAGCCCTAACTTATAATTCATTAATTCATTTAACGTTCATTAACTATAATTATCATTAATCATGCATATAATCTCTCAATGCCTATGTTGGGGCCTCACACTTGACAAAGAGAAGAGGGATATTAGTTTTCAACTTGATCCTTTTACACCTAAAAGAGATCAAAAAAGAGAGGTACAAGATTTTTATACTTAAGTTTCGAGTCTAATTAATATATTCTTATTATACATTTGTTTTATAGCCATGAACAGGACCAATAAGTTGAGCCTTGCTGAGATAATATACCAAAAGAAGGCAAAAAATGGGATGAGTTAAGGCCAGCCTGCAAATGCTCCTTCTGAGAGTCCAGCTCCTAGCCTTTCACCCATATGCCCTCGAGCCATTGCCATTACCATCTCAGATGCCTCTTTACGATCCGATCAAAATAGGTTGCTTGCCCTTATGCCTGATCTTTCTACCTTTTAATCTCTAGAGGAAGAATCTAACCTTTCTTCCTATCTAAATTGAAAAGAGAGGCTCAATTCCCTGATTTTTGAGGTTTGAGGGTTCTAGCAATAACAAGGGTGAGCTTTCTGTTCGATCAATCCTAACTTCAACAGCTTTTACCACCTCATATCATGTATTCTAGTGAGGTGGCTCCTCTAATAAATTTGCATGTAGACCACCTATCCGCGGTGATAAGAAGATATCAAGTGGAGGTATAAAAGTTGAGCTAATTTTCTTGTTTCTTATTTTTATCGATCAAAGTTTTAAGCTTGCCTAATTTCTACTCTCGAGGTCTATTATAGGGAGCATCATGATCGGCAAGATGAGTCGACTAGTATTGAAAGAGGATAAAAAAAATTACTGTTGACGGTCAAGCTTGGAGAGGTAGAGCAGAAGGTGAATGACATTGAAAAAAAAGCCATTGAGGCTAAAGCGAAGGCTAACGAGGAGGTGGAGTCCTTTCATAAAACTGTTGAGGCTTAAAATGAAGCTAAAAAAGTTTCTCAAAAGTCTGTTGAGGCCAAAGTTCTTCTAGTAAAGGAAAGAGAGGCTCTTCAAGCTGTGAAGTCTAAGCTAGAAAAGAGCCATAGATAAAAGGCTGACCTCGAGAGAAAATATGCCAAGCTGGAAGATCATCCGCCTGAGCTCACCGTCAATAAGTGCATTACCTTCAAAAAGAAGCTGACAAACACTATGAAGGAAAATTTCCCTCATGAGGATTTATCCTGGATAGATGATATCTATCCGGATGAGGAGTATTTAGGTTTTTTTTATTTCTAATGTAATCATTAGGCTATGCACTTGTAATCAATTACATTTTGAAAATGAAACTATTTTCGAATTAGAGTTGCTTTTCACCATGGTTGTTAATTTGTTCTGCACTGTTAGTTTAATAAATGGAAATATTGTCGAACCATATTAATAATAAATTCATTGAACAAATAATATAACACTTTAAATGAAGTAATATTGAGCTGGATTAAAATGAATAATGCTTTAGGTGATGCCATCGAACTGAGCTTAGAATAATTCATGGGCAAAAATGCCAAACTGATACATAAATGAGTGATGTTCATGGTGAAACTGTCGAAATAAATTAAACAATTATGATATGTTTGTGGAAAAACTGCCGAAATAAATTAAATAATTATGACATGCTCATGGCGAAACTGTCGATTTGAGCTACAAGTATGAATAATGCTTATGGCAAAATTGCCAATCTAAGCTACTTATATGAATAATACTTGTAGCGAAACTGCCAATCTGAGTTGTAAATATGATCAATGCTCATGGCGAAATTGTTAATTCGAGCTATATATACGAATAATGCTCGTGGAAAAACTGTCGAACAGAGCTACATATTACTAATGATATTTCTTTAAGTTGGAGACATTCCAAGGGTGCGATAGCAGCTTTTTGAACATATCCTTAAGGCAATAGGTCCTGAAGTTAACCACTTCATACACTTCCTAGGATCTGACCCAGTTCGAACTTAGCTCATTAACTCTTATTGATGATTGAGCTTCAATGGCTTTCTTGAGGATGAGTTATACTACTTAGAGAGTTCTTAGTTTTAAGTTGCAATCATGATAGGATGCCATACGTTGTTTGTATGCTGCAGCATGGATCTAGGCGAGCTCTCTCTTTTCTCTCAGGATGTCCAAATGATGTAGCAACTGATCATTGTTGGTTTCTTCATTATATTGGGAAGTTCGGATGTTTGGCATACCGATTTCACATGGGATGACTGATTTAACTCCATAAGTTAGGGAGAAGGGTGTGACACGTGTTGCTGCCCGAAGAGATGTTCGGTAGGCCCGCAAGAAATTGTTCAGCTCGTCTACCTATAAGCCTTTGGCATCATCAAGCGTCGTCTTGAGTCATGCTAAGATAATTATGTTTGTTAACTCAGTCATACCATTAGATTGGGGGTGATAAATCGAGGTGAATCTAATTTGGATGTGCAACACTTCACAAAAAAATTTTGAAAGATTGACAATCGAACTATTTCCTATTGTTTTAATATTGTGCAGAATGCCAAAAAAAAAATAATAAGCTTTGGAAATTTATAGATGTTTTTAACAGAGCTGAGAATTGTCTCTTTTGCTTGAATTTGGCTAGGTTGAGACGCAGACCAAAAAAAAATATAATTCGATGGCTGACTCTATGGCAAAAAAAAACAACGTATTTCAAGGCATTCAGAGTTTGTATAATATTGGTGTCTTTTTTTTTCTTGATTATGAATTTTGTATTGAACCATGTTAATTTATGTTATTTTTGACATTAATTTTATCCATATAAATGTTGTTGTCTTTATATATTCACAAGTACTGGATTTAATATAATAAGACCATCATAGTTTGAAATAAATGTGTAAGGTCATATAATTACCAAAAAATTCTTTCTCCATCATTAAAAGGTGAGTTGTTATAAAATCGTTAAATTTTCTTTTATTTTTTTCATTAGTTCGATGACAATGTCAAATGAATTGAAATATTAGAATTTCTTGTAATAAAAATTTATGAAATTTCATTTATGTCATCAATTCGAAAGATAAGATAGAAGTACAGATGAGCTTTTTCTTTTTGTTTTTTTTTTTTTTTCCTACTCGACAATGGTTCCGCCCGAAAGTATGTATGAAAATATTGTCTTCCTCGTTCGTGGGAAAGAAGAGCACATAAGCAATTTTTTTTTTTCAAATCACGAAAAAAAAAAAAGAAAAAGAAAACTAAAAGACAAAATAACATCACACATTGAATATTAATAGCCGTAACATACCACATTGTTTAATTGCGTATTCATCGATCAGTCCAAACCTTGCCCCAAACTTTCTTTTTCTTAATATATATATCAATCCCAAAGCCGTATCAAACACTCAAACATATAAACATGTCAAACTAAATCATTAACAAATTAATCAATCAAATTAATGGTCTTAAATCCTAACTAATTAACAACTATTAAACTAACGAACTTATGACATATGCAAATTGATTTTCTTTTGCAACCAACCTCATCTACCATATCATTTTCTCCTCATCAAATCCTACTTTTTAATCTCCTTTTTTATCAATATAATATTCCCAACTTAGCCATATATAATTAATTAAAATAATATTGCACCAACTCATACAATTTTTGTGAATTGAAACCACTCAAATTTCATACATAATTGGCTAAAATTCATTAAATAAATGGACAATAAATTCTAAAAATTCATTGCAAAGTATAAAACAACAATTCAGATCCATACTAGTCTGGAATAGTAGACCTATATATAACAACATGAATTTAGAGTGTAATACATACATCTTCTTTTTTTTTTTCCTGTGATAAAAGATTCTCTTATAATCAATTATCTTAAGCACTTAAAAATTTTATAAAGACAAAATATATATATATATATATATGAAGGAGGAGAAGAAGAAGAAGAAGAAGAAGAAGAATGTGATTCTGTTCTGTGTGGTTCATACGACACCGTTTGATTTACAAAGCTGGGCATCTCCTCTTACGAAGGAAACCATCAACACTAGACCGGAAAAAAGATTTCACTTCTTCACGATTAACGATCTCAAAAAACTCAAACTCAGACAACTTTCTTTTGCATGAAACCATATTCCTGGGTTTCCGCGGCGCCGGTGGACAACTAAGAACAGCCGGAATCTTGTTTTCCTTCGATGTCGGAGTTCTACACTCTTCATTTTCCTTTGCACAAGATTGTACCGCCATAACCGGAACTTGAATTCTGCGCAAATTTTGGCATAATTCAAGATCGGTAGACATGAATCTAAATTTTCCCAAAACAAGAACGAGAAAACAGAGAAGAACAGATCCCAGAGGGGAATAAAAAAAGCCTGTGTGGCGTGTTAAGGTTAGTAAGTATTTATGTAGGAAGATAAAGAAAGAACATGAAGGCGTGTCTGGCAAGGTAAGGGAGCTAGGGGTCGTTGGATTCTTTCATATTCTTTGTATTTTAGCTTATAGAAACTAATAATGTGAGATATATGATAGAGTAGTGAATGAGAATGTAAGTTAACCTTTTTGCACACCAACTTTCTATCTAAGTATGAAATTTTATATTCTAACCTCTCTTTTTTTTTTCTTATTTTTTCTTTAAAAAAAAAAAACCTTGGTTTCATATAACTTTTAGCTCAAATGGCACTTGAAAATTAGGCTTTGAGATCTATCAATCTAGTTTTATTTTCCTTTTTTAAATTTATTTTCTTAATCATTTATGATATGTTTGTGGAAAAACTGCCGAAATAAATTAAATAATTATGACATGCTCATGGCGAAACTGTCGATTTGAGCTACAAGTATGAATAATGCTTATGGCAAAATTGCCAATCTAAGCTACTTATATGAATAATACTTGTAGCGAAACTGCCAATCTGAGTTGTAAATATGATCAATGCTCATGGCGAAATTGCTAATCCGAGCTATATATACAAAAAATGCTCGTAGAAAAACTGTTGAACAGAGCTACATGTTACTAATTATATTTCTTCAAGTTGGAGACGTTCCAAGGGTGCGATAGCAGCTTTTTGAACATATCCTTGAGGCAATAGGTCCTGAAGTTAACCACTTCATACACTTCCTAGGATCTGACCCAGTTCGAACTTAGCTCATTAACTCCTATTGATGATTGAGCTTCAATGGCTTTCTTGAGGATGAGTTATACTACTTAGAGAGTTCTTAGTTTTAAGTTGCAATCGTGATAGGATGCCATAAGTTGTTTGTATGTCACAACTTGGATCTAGGCGAGCTCTCTCTTTTCTCTCAGGATGTCCAAATGATGTAGCAACTGATCATTATTGGTTTCTTCATTATATTGGGAAGTTTGGATGTTTGGCATACCGATTTCACATGGGATGACTGATTTAACTCCATAAGTTAGGGAGAAGGGTGTGACACCTGTTGCTGCCTGAAGAGATGTTCAGTAGGCCCACAAGACATTGTTCAGCTCATCTACCTATAAGCCTTTGGCATCATCAAGCGTTGTCTTGAGTCATGCTAAGATAATTCTGTTTGTTAACTCAGTCATACTATTGGATTGGGGGTGATAAATCGAGGTGAATCTAATTTGGATGTGCAACTCTTCACAAAAAATTTTGAAAGATTGACAATCGAACTATTTCTTATTGTTTTAATATTGTGCAAAATGCCAAAAATAATAATAAGCTTTGGAAATTTATAGATGTTTTTAACAGAGTTGAGAATTGTCTCTTTTGCTTGAATTTGGCTAGGTTTAGACGCAGACCAAAAAAAGTATAATTCGATGGCTGACCCTATGGCAAAAAAAACAACGTATTTCAAGGCATTCAGAGTTTGTATAATAATGGTGTTTTTTTTTTTTCTTGATTATGAATTTTGTATTGAACCATGTTAAATCGTTATACATTTTTCATTTTAATTTATTTTATTTTTGACATTAATTTTATCCATATAAATGTTTTTGTCTTTATATATTCACAAGTACTGGATTCAATATAATAAGACCATCATAGTTTGAAATAAATGTGTAAGGTCATATAATTACCAAAAAATTCTTTCTCCATCATTAAAAAATGAGTTGTTATAAAATCGTTAAATTTTCTTTAGTTCGATGACAATGTCAAATGAATTGAAATATTAGAATTTCTTGTAATAAAAATTTATGAAATTTCATTTATGTCATCAATTCGAAAGATAAGATAGAAGTCCAGATGAGCTTTTTCTTTCTGTTTTTTTTTTCCTACTCGACAATGGGTCCGCCTGAAAGTATATATGAAAATATTGTCTTCCTCGTTCGTGGGAAAGAAGAGCACATAAGCAATTTTTTTTTTTCAAATCACGAAAAAAAAAAAAGAAAAAGAAAACTAAAAGACAAAATAACATCACACATTGAATATTAATAGCCGTAACATACCACATTGTTTAATTGCGTATTCATCGAGAAGTCCAAACCTTGCCCCAAACTTTCTTTTTCTTAATATATATATCAATCCCAAAGCCGTATCAAGCACTCAAACATATAAACATGTCAAACTAAATCATTAACAAATTAATCAATCAAATTAATGGTCTTAAATCCTAACTAATTAACAACTATTAAACTAACGAACTTATGACATATGCAAATTGATTTTCTTTTGCAACCAACCTCATCTACCATATCATTTTCTCCTCATCAAATCCTACTTTTTAATCTCCTTTTTTATCAATATAATATTCCCAACTTAGCCATATATAATTAATTAAAATAATATTGCACCAACTCATACAATTTTTGTGAATTGAAACCACTCAAATTTCATACATAATTGGCTAAAATTCATTAAATAAATGGACAATAAATTCTAAAAATTCATTGCAAAGTATAAAACAACAATTCAGATCCATACTAGTCTGGAATAGCAGACCTATATATAACAACATGAATTTAGAGTGTAATACATACATCTTCTTTTTTTTTTTTTCCTGTGATAAAAGATTCTCTTATAATCAATTATCTTAAGCACTTAAAAATTTTATAAAGACAAAATATATATATATATATATATATATATGAAGGAGGAGAAGAAGAAGAAGAAGAAGAAGAATGTGATTCTGTTCTGTGTGGTTCATACGACACCGTTTGATTTACAAAGCTGGGCATCTCCTCTTACGAACGAAACCATCAACACTTGACCGGAAAAAAGATTCCACTTCTTCACGATTAACGATCTCGAAAAACTCAAACTCAGACAACTTTCTTTTGCATGAAACCATCTTCCTGGGTTTCCGTGGCGCCGGTGGACAACTAATAACAGCCGGAATCTTGTTTTCCTTCGATGTCGGAGTTCTACACTCTTCATTTTCCTTTGCACAAGATTGTACCGCCATAACCGGAACTTGAATTCTGCGCAAATTTTGACATAATTCAAGATCGGTAGACATGAATCTAAATTTTCCCAAAACAAGAACGAGAAAACAGAGAAGAACAGATCCCAGAGGGGAATAAAAAAAGCCTGTGTGGCGTGTTAAGGTTAGTAAGTATTTATGTAGGAAGATAAAGAAAGAACATGAAGGCGTGTCTGGCAAGGTAAGGGAGCTAGAGGTCGTTGGATTCTTTCATATTCTTTGTATTTTTGCTTATAGAAACTAATAATGTGAGATATATGATAGAGTAGTGAATGAGAATGTAAGTTAACCTTTTTGCACACCAACTTTCTAAGTATGAAATTTTATATTCTAACCTCCTTATTTTTTTTTTCTTTAAAAAAAAAAAAAACCCTTGGTTTCATATAACTTTTAGCTCAAATGGCACTTGAAAATTAGGCTTTGAGATCTATCAATCTAGTTTTATTTTCCTTTTTTAAATTTATTTTCTTAATCATTCAAGATTTATTGCTGAATTAATTTATATGTGATTATTATTATAAGAATGAATAGAATATAAATAAGATGCAAAAGTTTTAAGTACAGCTCAGGTAGCTACATATACCATGTTTCTCGCTTGAATCTCTTGTGAGCTAAAAGTTTATGATCCCAACTCACCAATCTTTCATATAATTATTTTTTGCATGTGATTGATTTTCTTTTTAGTAAGATATGAGGATGATATAATTTTTCATTTTTATAAGTTATAAAAATTACAAGTAATTAGAGTTGTAATTTTATGTACTTTTAAAGATCTTAAACGTGATAACATCACGGTATGATAATATGATATGATGACAATGCTGCAATTGTTATTGTTAAAAATTTAATTTAATTCTAGTTAAAAATAAAGATGGATAAAAAAGAGAAATAATTAATAAAGTATATAATAAATAAATATATATATATGTAAATTTATTTCTCAAATTTTGAAAAAAAATATTTAAAGTGAGATAAAATAAAATACAGAAAATAATCTTTTAAAATTAGGTGGCTGGCGTAATAGATACTATTTCATTTGTCTCATAATAATTCATCGTTTTAATTTATTTATTTTTAAAGTTTCTATAACTTTAAAAAATTCAAAAATAAATTTCCTTTATACGAATTCGTTTTCATTAATTATATTTTTAATTTTTTAAATTCTCATGCACCCCGGTCATTATTTTTTCCTTCTAATTAAGTGGTAAACTGTAAATTAAATAAAAAGATTTTTGAAAACTAAGCTATTAATTAAATTTATACGTAAGAAAACCTTAAACCAAGGATAATTTAAGACTAACTAATAATAAGAACAGCCAATGTAATTTGATCTGACTGTAAGGTGTTCTGATTGTTTAAGTAAATGATCTTGGGTTTAAGTACTTATAAATGCAGTAAATTTTATTGGCAGAAATTTTCGTAATTAAACCTGACAGTATTTCAAATGAAAATTAATCTGAGTATGATATGATTTAAAAATATATTTCGTCGGTACGAAACTGCTTGGAATATTACAGTAAAAATACTTAAAAAAATAACAATAAGAACATATTAAATGTGGTTTATGTGAATAAGAAATTAATTAAAGGTGGGTAAGTATGTTGGTTAAGAGAAGGTAAGAGAGTTGACAGGACCACGTGTGTGAGTGCTGGCTTGTCAAAATGACAGTTAATTTCATTGACAGCTTAATTTTATTTTATTTCTTTCTTTTATTTTCTTTTTAATATTTTATTTTTCCTCTGATCTGATTTTCCGATTTCATGGAGTACTGCCACATGTTCTAGATCGCCGCTTGGAACGTCAATTTTACGTTGGAGACAAAAGGTGTTTACTGTGCTTCTAAAATACTGCATCACCTGCCGTTGAGAACCGTCTGACACACTCTCTTATATTCCAAGCTTTTTTTTTTCTTTAAAAGAAAAATTCAATTATACCATCAATTTTATTGAAACTCAAATTCAAATCCTCAAATTTGATTATTCAATATAATAATTCATTAATAAATCTTTTTATGAGATTATTTATTTTATTTTATCTATTTTTTTATATAATCTAATATACTTACAGTCGCTAAAAGTTACTCACTAAATATGCTATTTGTGATGAGGTAAACTGGTAGAAAAATATATGAAATAATATATAGCATAGGATACCATGATACGATTAAGAGTATTGGATACACGAACCTACCAAATATGTCATATAAAAGAATTTATAAGAAAATTTGAATTGATTGGTTTTACCAAATACCAACCCATTATGCGTTGAATCTTGCCACGTGAAGTGTCTCCCCTTGCATGGTTTTCACGACTTATCCCAATTCTTTTAAATATCTTTTAATTAGTCAATCACCAAGTATAGTTTTTAATTTTATTCCTAAACAAACATGTAATTATATTCCACCAAATTGTCACTTTTTTATTCGATTAACTGCATAAATTTATTTATACTCAATTTTAACCACCAATTTAGTGATTTTTTTGGTTTTTGTTCCAGCACCACCCTTATCATTATTCACATGGAAATAAAAGAGTAGTCTATACATCCCAATTTTGAGTCGGAGGCTTTATATAATTGTTTTCAATCAGCTTTAAAAGACATTGAGATTTGGAAGGTTTGTTTTCTTTAACCTACTGTATTTCCAACAGAAGGTATCATTACTGATATTCGAGCAATAATCATTTTACCTTGATTGTCCTAAATTCAATTAATATATTAGATCTACTTTTTGCAGCTTTTTCTCTTGGGGTAAACAAACAAAGACATTCCAAATCTTAACCTCGTTAATTTATTACAAAACCAAGATTCTATTCCTTATGTCAACATTGTCTAAGAATTTTAATCCTTTTTTTTTTTACTTTTCTCTATTAAAAAAACAGATGATACTAAATGTACAAACATTTTGCCTACAAACTGCTTATAAAATATCCAAAATACCCTTCACTTAAAGTTGAGTTTTCTATTTAATTTAATGCAAAATTTTGTACCTTAACTAATCTTTTTTATCCATTTTCCAATAACTTTGATAACCGTACCAATCCACTTAAGTATCTCGATTTTTTTTATCCTATTGTCAACAAGAAATTTTCTCCATTAATTCTTTCTTCACCTTGAAATTAAATTTTAATACTCAAACGAGAAAAATTGTTTCAATATTTCTTTTGGTTGCGGATCTACTATTTTTCTTTTCAAATCCAATACTTATGCTATGTTTGGTAACAAATAGATTGTAATGTATTATATAATGTAATTGATTAAAAAATATAATGTAATGCAATACAATTATGATTATATTATTATATTTGGTTATATTATTAATGTAATGTAAAAATTAATACATTTCTATATTTAGTTGTGAATGTGAGTAGAAAATGGCTGGAAATTTCAAATGAAGATGAAGATGAAGATAAAGATGAAGATGATTCTAAAATGTAAATGAAAATTGCAAGGCATCCAAGTGAAGAGAACTTACTTGGCAGGAATTTTCAAAAAATTCGAAGGAAGTGAAGAAAACCCTAAAGATGGAGCTTGGAAGTCCGAAGAAAGAAAACCTAGAACTTCTGAGAAAAGAAAGAAGTCCAAATCTCCAAAAGGTAAGAAAGTGTTTCTAAATTAACTATTTATATTTACACGGGTTGGCTTCCTCAGCAAGCCAAGCGTAGGTAACGAAACAATCCTGCTACGTGGCAAGCTATGATTAAGCCAAATGGAATACGAGGTGCCACCCTTTTAAATAATGTTGTTTATGAAGCATTACTCATCGAACAAACAAAAAAACCTTCAGCCATCCGTGGTTCGAAAAAATCACAAGGACTTTACGAACAACGTGAGGCGACACCACATCTAATGAGATATTTAGAATTTTGAAGCATTTGGAATACCAAGAGATTATCACAAGTTCCAAGCATCTATCACCTTGAGCCCCTTTCCTATGATCCCTTATACCGATTGGAATGTTGTGGGTAATGAATTGAAACGATACATGTTGAGACCCTAGCAAGTGCACTAGATCGACAAGTAATAAAGTGGGGCATAGTTAGGACCCTCAATATCGAACCCAAGGGAAATGTGTGTGTGTAGACTGTGAGAATTAATTCTATGCTAAAGAATTCCCAATTGTTTGTGTGTATGAATTGTTGATTTATGTAATGTAACTTAAAAACCTAAGTATGTAAAATAGAGAAATTTAAATTCAGTGTATTAAATTTTGAAAAATTAGCAAATGTAAATATCTATAGAAGTAAAGCGTTACTTGGGTTCACTTATCCACCCCATACCTAAATGTGAATAAATTTTTACATAAAAGTATACATGAATGAACTCGGGATAACCCATCTTAACCCAAGCGTCCCATTCCGGAGCCAGCTATTCTAGTTGCTAAACGTCGCATTCCGGAGCCAGCCCAACAACTAGCCTAAACTCGGATCTAAAATCCTAAGTTCGGTCTACCGTCCCATTCCGGAGCCAGGCAACCCAAAACCCATCTATTTCACTCCCTACTCTAGTTTTAGAATCACAAATACCACACATCTAGAGTCCCATTCCGGAGCCATCCAAAATAGACAATATTCATGATAGAAAAACCGAGCTAAATCATTCATAAACTCCAATCTATTAGGCTCAATACCCATCAAGACATATGATAAACACCATTCATCCATGGATACAAAATAACTTAATAGATCGAAAAATCAATGATAAACAAATAAGTACTTGTGAAATAGACTATCCATTCATGTAAAAATAAATTTGAGTTCAATATTCACATTATGAGCAGGGGATTCAAAGATCCCCAAGCAACAAAAAGACTACTCACAATCCATAATCAAATGAAAAGAGAAAAAGATAGAAAAACCCCTGAAGTTCATGGTGAAGAAAACTCAGCTGACTCCAAGCCCTTCAATCTCTTTCTCCAAAGCTTTCAGGAAAAATGAGCTTCAAAATATGTAAATCTATACTTGTAAACTCTATATCTATGTTTAATCTAAGTGTTTTTGTGTAATCCCACTATTTTCAAGTATTTCTATGTATTTTTGTGTGTAAAATAAACTAAGAACTTAAAGAGAGAAGAAAGAAACCCTAAAAACTGAAATTTTTCCCAAAAAACTCCTCTCCCCCGATTTTCAGAAAACTCTGCTTTATAAAGGTCAGCATGGGTCACGGTTACTACCAAATTCGTGATAACCGTGACCTCTAATAAAAAACCCTCTTTTGATTCAAATGAGTCACGGTTACTACTAGATTCTTAGTAATCGTGAGACTGCTCGGAGCTGAATTCAGGATTGGGTCACGGTTACCATGAAATTTTTGGTAACCGTGAGATAGTTCTCATCTTCATTCTGGACTAAAAAGTTGCCTGCCTCACGATTACTAGGAAATCCTTAGTAACCGTGAGATGCTTCTCTTCTTGCTTCTGTATTAAGAACTCCATAGGTCATGGTTACCAGCCCATCAAGTACAATTGCCATGCTGACCGTGACATGCTTCAAAATGGTGAGTTCTAACAGGATATATGGGTCACGATTACTAGGAAATTCCTGGTAACCGTGAGGTACCTAAAAATCACAAAATCTATCAAAAACTCTCAAAAATCACACAAAAGCTAGAATTAACTGAAAATCGGATAAATTATTAAATTGTAGTAAAAACAAAGCTAAAGATGCTAAGAGATCAATGAAACTAGACTCAAATTAAACTAAAACTAAATACTGAAATTGAGTTATCAAAATACCCCACACTTAGACTTTGCTTGCCCTCAAGCAAATGAATTATCCACAATCTTAAAAAGCTCAAAACTTCAATTCAGAACACGAAAAATCAGAAGTGCCAGAACGACACTTAACAGAAGTCACTCAGAAGACGAACTTCATCAAAAAGACTCAAATTGATCTATATCAAATAATTTCTCATGTGTGTGTGAGGCTAAAACAGATTTATTTTCCTTCAAAACTAAAACTACCAGTGAATTCCAGCAATCAAGCAAACATAGTATTATGACAATTTTTGTGTTTGCAACGTAGAATAGTCATACGCCTCTCCTTTAGCACCTGAACTACAAGGGTCATCTCCACTAGACAATTTAGAGCAAAATAGGATCACCAGGGCTTACATTAAGGTTGTAATGGGGATAAGACAAAGGTTCCAATGATTTTATAGGTTAGCAATACAGAATTAGCCACAGTATCCAGAAATAAAACCCACCTAACTTTCTCAAGGAACTTCTTCAAAATCCATACCCTATCATCATAAGAACGAAAAATTGATCTTAAGACATTAGTTGGATTCTCAAAATTGTAGGAAGTAAGATAAATGACACTTCCTATAAATTCTAGGTACCCCACACATATTTTCTACAATCATGAATCAATTAAAATTTTCTGCAGCATTACAACTGAATTTTTTTTTAGGGTACCAAAAACACTAAATGTTTGTCAACCATGTCCCAGAATATTTAACACGTTTAAACTCAACAATTCCTAAAAATTTATTCAACTTCCCCCTTTTTAACTAACAATCATAAATTCATCAAACCCGACATGCAAATTTCGTTACCCAACCTAGAGTGGCCAATTCCAAAATGGGAAAGACAAAAGCATTTAGGCTATATGGTTAAGCATTAGTGCAATAAAAATGTAGTACGCTTTTAGCATACCAATTAAGCTCAAAGGGGCTAACAATGGTACAATTTACTAAAGGTAGGTCAAAAGTCATTTAAAAGTTGGTTACCAAAGAAGGCTGCCTGGGTCATATCCTAAACCTGCCTAAATTGAATATTTGTTTTGAAGGGTGATGAGGAAGGTTCTAGCTATTCCAAAATTCCTTCACTCAACTGCTTTCACTCACTGGATTTTTATTTATTGTTAAATTTTTTATTTAGCCTAATGTGCTCATTGAATAAGAAAACTGAATGATATATAATTAACTGAGATCAATTTAAAGAAGATACTCTTTACTGAACAAACTACTGCTCTCCGGCTATCCAGTCTTTTCAACTTATCAGTTCAAAAACGAGTCTAAGCTAATTCAATTCAAGATTAACTGGCAGCTCAAGCTAAAGGTAAGGTAATTAATAACTCAATGGAAAAAAAAAATTTATTCTAACTTAAATTAAGGATTTTTTGAACAAAACCATCTACTTAAAACCATAAGGAAATGCAGAACATAAAATAAATTCACTTGAAGCAACACAAACTCCAAACACAAATCAACATTCACAATGCAAAAATTTATAAAGAAAGACTAAACAACTGAAACAAAATTAAAATGAGTTATGGTTCAAGATTTTTCACAATTTCCGCCATTTGAATCCCAGATTGTTCTTTTGAATAGATAATCTGCACAAAGCAATCTGTTTGCAACAAAAATTAACTTCCAACAATTGTTCAAATTTCTACCAAATTTACACAATTCAAAATTATAACAATGTCAATAAAGGGAAAATATATATACCCCACACTTTAAAACCTGTTGTCCTCAACATGGGGCAAACAAAAAGATAAGTTCAAAGGAGATAGGGGGAAGGGACTTCCTGTTCAAAAGTGCGAAGGCACGTGGGAATCAAGCCGGGAGTTCAGGGCATCCAATGCCTCAATGATTTGCTATTGTTGCTGCTTGAAATCCTCCTGGTTAGCAGCCAAGATGTCCATACGATCCATTAAAGTAGTATACTGAGGGGAGGGTTGCCTGGCAAGTGGGATGATGTCCTGTGCTTGTGAAGAACTAGAAGCACGAGTTCTTTTAGGTGCCACTGCCCAAAAACAACAAAATTGAGAGTTTACAACGAAAGGAAAATAAACACAATTATAGCAGGAATAGATGAGAATGCATAAAGAAATTTATGTCACACAATTTCCTTAGAGGTACGTGGCACTCAACCACAATGACAGAGTCATCCTTTGGAAACCAGTAGCCCGCAGGTCGAATCGTTTCAGCCTATATACCTTCAGGACAGAAATGGCACACACAAGCATGTAAATGCAATTGCTAACTTAAACAAAAGAATATTGATTTGGCATGCTTATTTGAGCCTAAGATATGCTTGATGAATGAATGACTAACGAAGTGTGTGCAACAGTTCCAAATCAAAACCAGTGATCGGGGTACAATGTCAACAATTCATGGTAAAGCAATGCGTTGAACAACAATTCATAAATCTGTATGCATGACAATATCGATGTATCGGTGTATGCATTCAAGCAAGAATTCAAGCATTGCACTCATCATATTCAGCAAATAGGAAAAATGCAGGGCATTGAAGGGAAAGAAACAGGGCTCAATTGCGAAGATTATGGCAAGAAAAAGAAATAAAACTGGTTAAACCAACACAAGAAAACAAACTACATAGACATGACCAAGTAAATCCATTAATTCCTCTAATTTAATCAACCCAATGCAGAAAAATAAAAGAAATAACAAAAGAAAAGAAATGGGTTAAGAGATCATATCTGTGGGCCTTACATCATACGTACAAAATCAATCCACAATAGACCAAAGGTAGACTCAAAACTCAAAAATTCAAAAATCAAAACTTATATATATATATATATAAATAGACACACACATATAAAAAATATGAAGGAAAACTAAAACCTAGAGATAAGTAACAAAACAAAACATAGAAACAAAAATCAAAAAGGAAATATTAGAAGAAGAAATTTTGAATGAATAAAACAAAAATGTAGGGAAAGAGAGAAAACGAAAAAAACAAAACTAGAAATGTGCAATCATAAAAATGAAAGACAAAACACAACAACAACAACAACATGACAATAAAAACAACAAAAAAATAAAATAAAATAAAATAAAATTCGATTAAAAAAATTTTTTTTTTTTAAACAACACGGTTACTATGAATATCATAGTAACCGTGAGACAACACAAAAACGGAAGACACAAACATAGACAAAATCTACTAGACAGAAGCTTAAACAAAAGGAAAACACACACAAAAACTCCGAAAATATGCAAAATAGAAAGAAAAATTAAAATTAAATTAAATTAAATTAAATTAAATTAAAATTAAAGAGGAAAGGAGACTTACTTGGTGGATGATGATGATGGAGAAAATAAAGGAACTAAAACAATCACAAGCAAAAAAATATGTTAGAAAAAAGCAACAAAAAAATAAAAAGAAAAGAAAAAGAAAAAGAAACAAAGAAGAAAAAGAAAAAGAAAGAAGAAGAAGAATGAAAAAGAACAAGAAAAAGAACAAGAAAAACAGAAAAGAAGAAGAAGAAGAAGAAGAAGAAGAAGAAGAAGAAGAAGAAGAAGAAGAAAAACGAAAAAGAAGAAATAAAAACAAGGGTAAAAGCTTGATTCACACTAGATCTAAGCAAAAAGAAAGAAGCAAAAGAAATATACAAGAATAAAACACTTACCGAAGAAGGAGGAGGCGAGCGACGAAAGACGGAGGAGGAGAAGAGAAAAGGAAGGAGAAGAGAGAAAATAAGGGAGAGAGAGAGAGAGGTGAAAAACGAAATGAAAAGAAAAAAATGAAATGAGGTTTAAAATTAGGGTTTTGTTTTTTTTCATTTCTTTTCTTTTTTTTTAAACCAACACGGTTACTATGAAATTCATAGTAACCGTGAGATAACTCAATAAAAGGTTCTGGACTAAAAACTGACCTATCTCACGGTTACTATAAATTTCATAGTAACCGTGAGATAAACTGGAATTGGTTTCTGGACTAAAACAAAGGTAGCACACGGTTACCATGAAAATCATAGTAACCGTGAGATAAAACAAAAATTTCTACTGGAACAAAATTGACATTGGTCACGGTTACCATGAAAAACATAGTAACCGTGAGATAAGACGGATTCCAGTTCTGTACCAAAATGAAGGCACCTCACGGTTACTATGAAAATCTTAGTAACCGTGAGCCCCTGAAATTACTGAAAAATTTTATTTTTTTCTCATTCTCTCCCAACAATTAAACAAAACTCTCTTCTCCACGAAATTTCCAGAAAAACACAAACATATTGAATGAAACTCACAAACCTTGAACCACTACCCTTAACACAACTATTAATAAGAAACTAACACAAAACATTGTTCAAAAGTATGAGTTAGAGGTAGTTCTGCATTTATCAAGTCCGCAGCTAGACTTTCAAATACCGTCAAGGGTCTTGAAGAGTGACAACCACCGAAGCACCTTCAAACGTTGGTTCGAAATAGGGCTTCACACGATTTCCATTCACCTTGAATTCTTTTTCATCTCTCGGGTGTTTGAGAGTCACCACCCCAAATTTATCTGCTCTTACTAGCACGTAGGGCCCTTTCCACCTTGATTTAAGTTTCCCTGGAAACAGTCTCAATCTACTATCATAAAGCAGCACTTTCATTCCTGGGATAAGTTCCTTCTTGGCTATTCTTCGATCATGCCACTTCTTTGTGTTGTCTTTGTATTTCTTGGCATGTTCATAAGCCCAGAATCGGATCTCCTCCAATTCGTTCAACTGCAAAGACATGCACTTTCCTGCATTCTCAAGGTTAAGATTTAAAAACTTAGTAGCCCAATAAGCCTTGTGCTCTAATTCCACCGGTAAGTGACAGGATTTTCCAAACACCAACCTAAAAGGTGACATTCCTATTGGTGTTTTAAAAGCTGTCCTATAAGCCCACAAAGCCTCATCTAACTTAAGGTACCAATCTTTCCTAGATGCATTGACTGTTTTCTCTAAGATTGCCTTTAATTCTCGGTTAGCAACCTCAACTTGCCCATTAGCTTGGGCATGATATGGGGTAGTTATTTTGTGCCTCACTCTGAATCTTTTCAATAAGGCTTTGAATTGGTGGTTGACAAAATGTTTCCCACCATCACTAATAATAGCTCTCGGGGCTCCATAGCGGGTGAATATATTCTTCCTTAAGAATTCTAAAACAACATTTGCATCGCAAGTCCTAGTGGCTATAGCTTCTACCCATTTACTCACATAATCGACTGCCACTGAGATATATTCAAACCCGTAAGAAATTGGAAAAGGCCCCATGAAATCTATCCCCCATAAGTCAAACAGTTCAACCTCAAGCATGTTAGTCAATGGCATCTCATCTCTCCGGGTTATATTTCCCACCCTTTGACATCTATCACAGGTTTGAATGAACATTCTAACATCATGAAATAAAGTGGGCCAATAAAACCCAGAAGAAAGAATTTTCGATACCGTTTTGTTAGGGCCATGATGTCCACCAGCTTCCCCACTGTGATAGGCTTGCATGATTTCTACTTGCTCCTCCTTGGGAATGCACCTTCTGAGAACTTGATCAGCACATAGACGGAATAGGTAAGGATCATCCCAGATGTAGTGTTTCGCATCAGCTTTAAGCTTTTTCCTTTGCTGCCATGTGAAGTCTCTCGGTATATAATCTCCTGCAAGAAAATTTGCAACATCAGCGAACCAAGGTAAAGAAACTTCACAAACAAATAATGCACAAATTCGTTCATCAGGGAATAAATCCGAAATCTCCCCTTTTTCAATATGATCATGCTCCATTCTAGACAGATGATCTGCTACATGGTTTTCTACCCCCTTCTTGTCTTTAATTTCTAAATTGAACTCTTGCAATAGGAGTACCCATCTTATCAGTCTTGGCTTGGATTCCTTTTTGGCAAAGAGATGCCTTAGTGCTGCATGATCATACCACACCACAATCTTTGCTCCCAATATATATGGTCGAAATTTCTCAAATGCAAATACAATGGCAAGAAGCTCTTTTTCAGTTGTGGTATAATTGACTTGAGCTCCTATTAGAGTGTGGCTTGCATAATAAATAGCACAAAAGACTTTCTCTTGCCTTTGACCGAGCACTGCTCCAACTGCAAAATTGCTCGCATCACACATTAGTTCAAAAGGCGAATTCCAATCTGGAGATATAATCACCGGAGCTGAAATAAGCTTTTGCTTCAATAATTCAAAGGCCAATAAACATTCATCATCAAAATCAAAAGGAGCATCTTTCATTAACAAATTTGACAAAGGTTTCGCAATTTTTGAAAAATCCTTTATAAACCTTCTATAGAAACCTGCATGCCCTAGAAAACTCCTTACTCCCTTAACATTGGTCGGTGGTGGGAGCTTCTCTATAACCTCTTTTTTGCCTTGTCCACCTCAATCCCCTTCTCAGAAATCTTATACCCCAAAACTATTCCTTCCCTCACCATAAAGTGGCATTTTTCCCAATTTAGCACTAAGTTGGTCTTTTTACACCTACTTAACACTAAGTCGAGATGCTCTAAGTAGCTCTCAAAGTCAAACCCATATATGGTGAAGTCATCCATGAATACCTCCATAAATTTCTCTATAAAATCATGAAAAATTGCCATCATGCACCGCTGAAACGTAGCCGGCGCATTGCACAAGCCAAAAGGCATCCTCCTATAGGCAAAAGTGCCATAAAGGCAGGTAAAGGTGGTTTTCTCCTGATCTTCAGGGGCTATGGGGACTTGCAGATATCCCGAATACCCGTCTAAAAAACAATAGAACCTATTACCTGCTAACCTTTCTAGCATCTGATCAATAAATGGTAATGGGAAATGATCTTTTCTGGTAGCATGATCCAATCTCCTATAGTCTATGCACACCCTCCAACCCGTGACCATCCTAGTGGGGATTAGTTCATCTAATTCATTTTTTACTACTATCATCCCCCCTTTCTTAGGAACACATTGCACTGGGCTAACCCATTTGCTATCAGAGATTGGATAGATTATACCTGAATCAAGCAGTTTAAGTACCTCTTTCTTCACAACCTCTTGCATAGCTGGATTGAGTCGTCTTTGGGGTTGAGCGACCGGTTTGCAATCCTCCTCCATAAGAATCCGGTGTGTGCAGTAACTCGGATTAATACCCTTCAAATCCGCTGTCTCCCATCCTATTGCTTCTTTATGTTTTTTCAACACCTTGAGCAGCGTCTCTTCTTCAACACCTGTCAACAAGGAAGAAATAATCACTGGTTTTTCTTTTCTTTCTAAAAACACATACTTTAAATGAGAAGGAAGAGGTTTTAGTTCAGATTTTAATTCTCCCTCTTGCAAAGTGATTTTCTCTTGCTTTGAATTTTCCTCCTCGCAATCTTTCACCACAGCTGCTATTAGTTCTTCTTTTACTCCATCCAATTCTTCATTTTCCTAGGAATGCATCAGACTTGAATTTATTGGATCATTTAGCAGTACTTTTTCTTACACTTCCTCTACACATTCGTCGATTTTGTCCATGAAGTAGACTGACTCCTCTAGGTCACTTGATGGATATTTCTGAGACTTGTTCATATCCACCACCAGTTCTTCGTTGTTGAATCGAAGAGTAACCTTTTGCCCATGAACATCAATCAAAGCCTTTGCAGTGTTCAAAAATGGTCTTCCCACGATAAGGGGTACTTTCCTGTCTTCCTCCATTTCCATGACTACAAAATCCACGGGAAAAATGAATTTTCCTACTTTTACCAGCAAGTCCTCAATAACTCCCTTAGGCCTTCTCATCGATCTATCTGCAAGTTGAAGTCGCATTCCTGTTTCCTTGAGATCGCCTAAATTGAGTTTTCTGCACATAGAATAAGGCATTAAATTAATGCTGGCTCCTAGATCACATAGAGCGTTTCCAACAAAAGTTTCACCAATTTCGCAAGGTAGAGTAAAGCTACCTGGATCTTCCAATTTCTCCGGGATCTTGTTCATTATAATTGCACTACAGTTTTTAGTAAGTTGTACAGTTCCATACCCTTTTAATTTCTTTTTATTAAAACAAAGTTCTTTCATAAACTTAGCATAGTTGGGCATGTGTGCTAAAGTTTCAGCAAAAGGCAAATTAATATGCAATTTCTTAAACATTTCTAGAAACCTAGCCAATTGCTCATTCTTCTTCTCCTTCCTAGCTACAGTAGGAAATGGTAACCTATTGATATCAAGATCCTCTATGTTTGGGTTTGCAATACTTTTTCCCTTGTCATTCCTTGGAGCATCTGTATCTACCTCTACTCTAGAGTTAGAACTACTTACCTTCCGTGTCGGTTCCTCCAAGTCAGTTGATGAAGTTGGTGATCTATCTCTTTTTTCCTCCCGTGCTGCTTCCTTGCCACTTCTCAAAGTGATTGTTTTGGCCTCTTCTTTGGGATTGCGGTCCACATTCGAAGGAAATGTCCCCGGTTGTCTGTTTGAAATTGAAGTTGCAAGTTGACCCAATTGAGTCTCCAAATTTCTCATCGAAGCATCTTGATTTCGGTTCCATTGCTCTTGAGATTTCCACCTTGAATCTTGACCCGCCATGAATTGTTGTTGGCTATTCATGAAACTAGCAAACATGTCTTCTAAATTTGGCTTCTTTTCTTGAATGGGTGGTCGTGATTCAAATCCCGGTGGATGGTATGGCTGAGAATGATTAGAGTTTTGCCCTTGATGGTGATTTGGTGGATAGGGGACTTGGTAGTTATTGGTGGCTTGTGGTTGGTAGGGCTGAGCGTGACTATGATAGACATTTGAGTGGTAAGGTGTTCTTAGTTGAGGTTAAGAAGATGAAGCTTGTTGATTCCCATCCTTCCATGAGAAATTAGGGTGATTCCTCCATCCCGGATTATATGAATTGCTTTAGGGATCATTCCTTCTAAAATCACCTAATGCATTTACATCACCTACGACTCCTCCTTCTTGGACAACTTGCTCACTTTCACACGGTCCACTCCCTTGATTTACTGCAGCCATATTTTGAACTTTCAAACCACTCAACTCCTTTTTTACCAATTTTAGCTATGCTTTTAACAGTGCTACCTCATCCACATTGTGTAAACCTTGTCTCCTCGGGACTGATCTAGGGGCAGTCCATTGTGAATCATTTGCTGCCATCTCATCCAATAACTGAAAAGCGTCCTCAGGCAGCTTGTTCAAGAAAGATCCTACCGATGCTGCATCCAATAATGACCTTGTTTGAGGTGTAACTCCTGCATAAAAGATGGTCATCAATTGGTAGATGGCTATTTCATGATGTGGACAGCTTCTCAATAATCTTCTAAACCTCTCCCATGCCTCGTGAAAAGGCTCTTCATTCATCTGATAGAAACTCATGATGCTATTTCGGATGCTTATAGTCTTTGTTGGAGGAAAGAATCTCATTAAAAACCTTTCTTGCATTTGATCCAATGTCCATATTGACTGACGTGGTAACATTTGTAACCACTCTCTTGCCTTGCCAATCAATGTGAATGGAAACAGCTTCAACCTCACTGCATCCGTACTAACACCCGGAATTTGAACAGTATCACTCACTTTCAGAAATATGTCGATATGCTGAGCTGGATCCTCTACTTCTGAACCAGAGAACTGATTCCTCTGTACCATGGTAATGGTGGTTGGTTTGAGCTCGAATTATACTCCTCTCGCTTATACAATTGTTTGGTGATCTTCATTCCACCTTGGCACAGCGTAGTCTCTTATGGTCCTTTGCCTAGGCATTTCTTCTCTTCTTGCCCCTGGCATTTGTTCATGTGCCCTCGGCATTTGTTCATTCTCGGGAGGAAACTCATCAAGAGAAGGATCGTGCTCCATCTCATTCTCTCTATTATCCCTCCTTCTTTGGTGTAGAGTCCTCTCAATTTCAGGATCAAAAGGTAGTAATTGCTCTTGTCTTGTTCTATTCATGCACCAATTTCACCTGAAAAGAATAAAAAAAAAATAAAATAAGGAAAAGAAAACACATACAAACAATAATCACAGCTTACTAACAACGCCAATGTCCCCGGCAACGGCGTCAAAAACTTGTTGAGACCCTAGCAAGTGCACTAGATCGACAAGTAATAAAGTGGGGCATAGTTAGGACCCTCAATATCGAACCCAAGGGAAATGTGTGTGTGTAGACTGTGAGAATTAATTGTATGCTAAAGAATTCCCAATTGTTTGTGTGTATGAATTGTTGATTTATGTAATGTAACTTAAAAACCTAAGTATGTAAAATAGAGAAATTTAAATTCAGTGTATTAAATTCTGAAAAATTAGCAAATGTAAATATCTATAGAAGTAAAGCGTTACTCGGGTTCACTTATCCACCCCATACCCAAATGTGAATAAATTTTTACATAAAAGTATACATGAATGAACTCGGGATAACCCATATTAACCCAAGCGTCCCATTTCGGAGCCAGCTATTCTAGTTGCTAAACGTCCCATTCCGGAGCCAGCCCAACAACTAGCCTAAACCCGGGTCTAAAATCCTAAGTTCGGTCTACCGTCCCATTCCGGAGCCAGGCAACCCAAAACCCATCTATTTCACTCCCTACTCTAGTTTTAGAATCACAAATACCACACATCTAAAGTCCCATTCCGGAGCCATCCAAAATAGACAATATTCATGATAGAAAAACCGAGCTAAATCATTCATAAACTCCAATCTATTAGGCTCAATACCCATCAAGACATATGATAAACACCATTCATCCATGGATACAAAATAACTTAATAGATCGAAAAATCAATGATAAACAAATAAGTACTTGTGAAATAGACTATCCATTCATGTAAAAATAAATTTGAGTTCAATATTCACATTATGAGCAAGGGATTTAACTACTCACAATCCATAATCAAATGAAAAGAGAAAAAGATAGAAAAACCCCTGAAGTTCATGGTGAAGAAAACCCAGCTGACTCCAAGCCCTTCAATCTCTTTCTCCAAAGCTTTCAGGAAAAATGAGCTTCAAAATATATAAATCTATACTTGTAAACTCTATATCTATGTTTAATCTAAGTGTTTTTGTGTAAATCCCACTATTTTCAAGTATTTCTATGTATTTTTGTGTGTAAAATAAACTAAGAACTTAAAGAGAGAAGAAAGAAACCCTAAAAACTGAAATTTTTCCCAAAAAACTCCTCTCCCCCGATTTTCAAAAAACTCTGCTTTATAAAGGTCAGCATGGGTCACGGTTACTACCAAATTCGTGGTAACCGTGACCTCTAATAAAAAACCCTATTTTGATTCAAATGGGTCACGGTTACTACTAGATTCTTAGTAACCGTGAGACTGCTCGGAGCTGAATTCAGGATTGGGTCACGGTTACCATGAAATTTCTGGTAACCGTGAGATAGTTCTCATCTTCATTCTGGACTAAAATGTTGCCTGCCTCACGGTTACTAGGAAATCCTTAGTAACCGTGAGATGCTTCTCTTCTTGCTTCTGTATTAAAAAATCCATAGGTCACGGTTACCAGCCCATCAAGTACAATTGCCATGCTGACCGTGACATGCTTCAAAACGGTGCGTTCTGACAGGATATATGGGTCACGGTTACTAGGAAATTCCTGGTAACCTTGAGGTACCTAAAAATCACAAAAGCTGTCAAAAACTCTCAAAAATCACACAAAAGCTAGAATTAACTGAAAATCGGATAAATTATTAAATTGTAGTAAAAACAAAGCAAAAGATGCTAAGAGATCAATGAAACTAGACTCAAATTAAACTAAAACTAAATACTGAAATTGAGTTATCAATATACTTCTTAAATTTTCAGATGCCAATCACCTAAGTTCATAATCCTTCGATCTTTTACATATCGAAATGATGATTCCAGATGCCAGTTACTCAAGTTCACATTCCTTTAATATTCTATAGACCGGAATGATGATTCCAAATGCTAGTCGCCTAAGTGCTTATTCCTTCGATCTCTTACAGATCAAAATGGTACGAATCTTTAAATTTCCAGGTGCCAGTTTCCTAAGTATGGATTCCTTTGATCTCTTATAGATCAAAGCCGCACGAATACTCAAATTTCCAAGTGTGTTGCCTAAATGCGCATTCCTTTGATCTCTTACACATTGGAACATTGCGAATTCTCAAATTTCCAGGTGTCAATCGCCTAAGTGCTCATTGCTTCGATCTCTTACAAATCAAAATGGCGTAAATCATCAAATTTTCAAATGTCAGTTGCCTAAGTACACATTTCTTCGATCTCTTATAGATTGGAACAATACAAATCCTTAGATTTCCTAATGCTAGTGGCCTAAATGTGCTTTTATTCAATCTTTTTATAGATTGGAATTGCCCGAATCCTCAAATTTTCAGGTGCCAGTTGCCTACGTGTGCATTCCTTCAATCTCTTACAAATTCAAATGTTATAAATCTTTAAATTTCTAAGATCTAATTGCTTAAGTTTGCATTCTTTTGATCTATTACATATCAAAATGGCGTAAATCATTGATTTTCAAGCATTAATTTCCCCAACCTCTATCCTTTGATCTTTGTGACAGATTGAAATGTTGAGGGGGGATAAATGATACTACCCAATTTATCATACTCAGGATCGGCCCAACAGTCATAGTCCTAACTCAGATAGGAAGGCCTAGTAAAGCTTAAACCCAGTGCCTTTAAGGATTGGCGCATAAGCAAACGAACACGCACAGGAACCAAAGGGATAAAGTCATTTGATTGGACTATCAGGGTCCATTCTACGATAGTCTATTGACACACACATCCATTCCATCTATTACTTATTGTGTATTTCATCGCCGCACATCTACTCTGACACCGAGATAAACCACTCATGTAGTTCTCGATGCCTCTTATAAATACCAGGTTATCTCACACTATAACATAGGTTACTTATTCAAGACACACTCATTTTATATAGTCTATCCTCCAAGTATTTTACTGACTTAATTTTTGAAATGTTAGCGTCCGGTCCAACTAGGCTAGCCTTCTTGCAAGATCCAAATATTATGCAGTCCAGTAGAATCCTATCACCATCCTTATTTTGGTACGGCACTAACTCGATTTCCATAGACGCCATCTCCCACTTATAAAATTTCAAGATTTATCAATATACAAGGCAAAAAAATAAATATTAAATCCATTAAAGTAAACATCTTGCCATAAAGTTATTATTTCTCACGAGGAGAAATTCAAAAATCACCTTAAGGAATATTGAACAGTTGATTTTAATACACCAGGTTGTCATCAACCATAGTATCCAACTTAGAACATCTCCAATGATTAATCCACATCAGAGAAAGGCCAAAAAATAAAAGTATTTCGGACAGGTTATCGTCAATCACAGTGTCCAACTTAGAACATCTCTCATGATTAATCCTTATTAAAGAAAGGGAAAACAAAGTATTTAAAAGTAACACCAGCTGAAATTTCACAAGTTTTAGTAGTGGAATTTGGCTATATGAAAAGAAAAGAGGCAGAAAAGCTTTCTTTCGTAATCCCACCAAACTTAGGCTTTTATACATAGGTTAAAAGACTTATTTCTAATAGGTTTAAGACTCTTAAAAATTATAGAGAATTAATTCATATGGGCTTCTTTAATCATTTAATTAATTTAGGCTTCATTTGAATCCAACACAGGCCTTTGTAAAAACACTTCTATGTAGAAGGCTCTTTGGTGGGATTTTAAGCGCAAACTTAGATTTAAATATCCAAATAAATTTCAAATCCAGTCAAATTAAATATATGAGGTCCAATATAATTATGTAATATATTTAATATGGTGTGGCCCAAAAATCGAGCCTCTTAGGCCTCTTATTAGGGATTTGCACATACCCTTTTCTCCAAAGGGCTTCTATGCATACCATTTTTATTTTATGCCTAATATCAATGCTCTAAGAGATCCAATATCATTATATTATACCTATACTATTTATAATCCAATAATATTTCATTTAGGATCAAAATGGCCCATTTTGGCTCACTTCTCAAGGTCATGTGAAATCTCTCTCTATAAAGCCTCTACGCATGGATAATTAATTAAATCCTTTTAATTAATTGTTTCCTATTATTTTTATATGTTCATAATAATATTTAATATTATTAATGATTTATTTTACCAAAATATCATTTTTTATAAGTGTGTGACTCATTGGATTTTCTGATCAACTTGTTAGTACAAATATAATAGCAATTATGACATGATTCAAACTCTTTTAAATTATTATATCTATTCCCCAATTAATATTTACCATATTTACATATACAAATCATGAGAGATTTCTAGCGACATATCATGATTACCCAAGTAACAAAACAATCCAGTGGTTTGACTATACCCTTCCACAAAATAATTATCATGCAATCGCTACTTTCACCTTGCTTTATCTCATGTAGTTTTTGAGGATGAATTAATGTCAACTCATATACACCTAAATATAGTTGTTCTAACAATATTTAACCTTTGTTTCCAAAATGCCCTTGTGAATCTCATCCACTTGGCAATTTACTCTAGATAGAGATTCTTTAAACAATGATATTTTAGAAATCATGAGTTAGCTCACCAAATAAATCCGAGATGGTGAATCCTATATTGATTACTTAACTATTTTTAGGTAGGTAATGATTTATCCAACCTCCTAACTATGTTCACCCCTCGATCGAGATAACTGATTACGAAGTTAAATATACCAATTACTACATAAGATAACTTTGATTATCTCAAGTGTAAGGATACTTGCACAACTGTTATAAAGAGATTCTTCATTAACATAGATTTAATATCCATATAAAAATTCTCTTGGAAGGTCTCTAATGTGTCTATTGTTCTAACAAGCATCCATACATTAACTTTGATCATCTCTATGACCATAACTATGAGAACAAATGTTTGAAACTTTCAAAAAGCATAACATGTGGTATTTTATTCGTTTTTAAAATAACATATCTTTTTAATATTATGCCTAGGGATATAAGGTATTAACACATTTATCGATAATAGGCATCTCACTTCATGAATTCTTTTCATGACTACCTTTGTCTTGTATGCCAAGAATTTCATTTATTAATTTAAAATATAAGCAAGCAAGATGTAGTTAAACATGACATTAATAAATGAATTGTGTCTATTCATAAATAATATTGTTTATATACATGAAAAATGTCCCTAATATATATAGGCTCTAGCCTATACTCTTAACACTTGGTTCTCCAACTTTCGAGTTCTTGCACTTGAATCCCAAGCTTTTTCTTTTTTCTTATTCTTTTTTGCATTTGCTGCGAAATATTAGCAAAGGACTTTATTGTATCTTCTAAAGACGTAGTTAACCTCTCATTATTCTGATGAGCTGGAGCCAATTGTCATGGTTAGGAGTTTTGAAAATTCGATTGCCTTCCACTATAGTTAAGGTTTGGCTGGTCTCTCTATTCGGGGTTGTAAGACAATTTTTGAGAAGTTTATGCCATTACAAATATCAGTTCACAGATTTCTTGGGGTTTTGGTTTATAATGGCACCTCAAGTTGAAACATCTAGCATTTTTCTTTCCATTGGCAATAACGCTTCATCGCCATATCATCCCACGTGTTAATGGATCCCGACGGTAAATAGAAAAGCTATTCCTTTACGACATTCCCTAAAAAAATGTGAATGCTCTTAACTTGACTTGCTCTTCAGTAACACCTTATGGCTTCAAACTAGAATAGAGAACATAAAACTCCTTTAGGTGTTTATGTGGATCCTCATTTTATAGGCCACGAAAGGTGGGAAAAAGGTGCATTAACCTATATTTCAACCCAAATGCCATATTGAGATTTAGATAGGTAATACAAGGTGGCATTTGGTTGAGAAAGATAACAACCAATTCTCTCAAAGTTCTACTATCTTCAACCATTTGAACTCCTAATTTAGGTTTAATTTTCTTTTCAATTTCTTTAGCAGTTGTCTTTTCTTTAGATTTGACTACGTAACTACTTTCTCCCTTCTCGGTATCGAAAAAGATGGACCTTAAGGCTAATCTTCTTAATCTAGCTTCTTTCCTCAACCTCTTTGCAGTCTCAATCTCTTGATCAAATTCTATTTCACCTACAAGAAGAGATTGATTCATTCAAAAGAATTAGATACCAATTAGAACCACTCCCTGGTAATGCGCCAAAATTTAATAGGTATCAAAACCACTATAATAATAGCAACCTATTTCTTAAAACAAACAAACTTGTAGTTATAATTTTAAATTATAATGACTAAAAATTTAAATTATATATTATTATGCAAAATATGCTATAAACAAACAAGGAAATATATTCCTACATAAGAGTTTTATTTAATCGTTTTAAGATATAATACGTTTTTAAAAAATTGGCCTTCACGTTTTCTCCAAAATACTAAAATGCACTTAACTTTTTTTTTCAAAATACTAAAATACTTCAAAAGTTTCTTTTATATTACTAAAATATTTCTAGCTTTATTTTGGATTAAAAAAATACATGTGGCACTGATGTTTTGATGATGTGGCATATTTTGCGACAAATCAAAATCACAACCATACCATGCCAGTGCCATATCAACTAAGGGTATTCAAATTTGATGTACCCCATTTAACACATCTAATCCAACCCATATAACTCATTTTTATTATAATTATAGTGGTTTTTTATAACCCATACAATCCATTCTAACATTTAAAAAATATACATGTGGATTATGAATTATTATATAATCCAACCAATTAACCCACATTACACTATTCTTTTTTTTTTTTTTTGCGAATTGTACGGGGTATCCTGGGTGGGCTCTGTAAAGACCAAGTCCAAGGATCAGTTGTAACGACCAAATCAAAGGATTCAAAAGTGCATAGCTATTACGATTTCCAACTCATTGTTGTAACTATATCAATCTCTAATCATTTTGGTAGCTAGTTATTATAGTTATTGTAATCATATCAAACTCTATCTCTTGGTAATTCTCTGTATGTATATATTGCAGTCCTTTCATAAAATAAAAATATACAAGTTTAAATTCTCTACATGGTACCAGAGCCCTACATACTCTAACGAGTTTCTTTGATCCTCCTCTGCCTTTTCACGTTATGGCTCCTACCAACCCTAAATCAATTTCTATTATGCAATTAAATGCACCAACTCATTTCCCTATCAAGCTTACAGCTACTAATTTTCCAGTCTGGAGAAGACAAATTCAATCCACCCTCATTGGCCTCAATTTACTTGAGTATATTGATGGCACTCTAGATGTATCGCATCAATTTCTTGATACTACAAAAACAACTATCAATCCAGCCTATACATTCTAGTATCGCCAAGATCAAATCCTTATCAGTGCACTTCTTGGCAGCTATTCAGACACCATTCAACTGATCATATCCTCTACTAACACTTCGAGATCCAGAATAATCTCTTTGAAAGCCAAATTAGCTCAAAATCCAAGGGAAACCAAATCCATTTCAAAATTTCTTCAGGAAATGCGATCCATCGTTGATGAACTAGCTCTTGCTCAAAATCCAGTGGATGAAGAAGATCTCATTGTTCACATTATCACTCAATTAGGAGATGAATACAGTCCCATTGTAGCAGACATTAAAGTTCGTGATTCTCTTATTCTCTACTCAGAATTATTTGCCAAACTAACTAATTTTGAGAGAATGTTGACAAAAAAAAAGATTCAGCTGCAGTCTCTCCACTTGCCATAGCTCATTTTACTCAACGATAGATCCCAAAAACACACCAATTCAACAAATCAGCTTCAGGCCATAATTCTAATCAAAATTTTCACAGATCTCTTGGTGGCAATAATGGATACTCTTGCCAAAACAACAATGGCAACCGATCATATCGTTCAGATTTGTTTTGCAACTTTTGTGATATTGCAGGTCATATCACATGTGATTGCATAAAGCTAGCAAAATTTTTGAAGGAGAACAATATTATGGTTTCCAATCCTCAGCAGTCATCTGCTTCTTCCAGTCCAGTTGCCCATATCACTATCCCTATTCGTTCACACATGGTACCCCAGCAGTCCTGGCTATTTAACAGTGGAGCCTCTCATCATGAAACGTCCAACCCATCTGCCTTGCAATCATTCTCAGATTATGAAGGCCCAAAAGAAATATTTCTGGGTGATGGTAAAAGTCTTTCGATTTCTCATATTGGTATAACACAACTTTTTACACCTCACAAATCACTTTCTTTATCCAACGTTCTCTGTGTTCCCAGTTTATAAAAGAATTTAATTTCCATAGCCAAATTGTGTAAGACTAACCATGTTTCTGTTGAATTCTTTTCTTCTTATTTTCTTGTGAAGGATTTTCGCACGGGGCACCTCTACTTCGGGGGGAGAACATTGATGACATCTATTACACTCCTTTATCCAGTCTGCCTCAACTTAACACTACTGCCACTGTTTCTCTGTCAACTTGGCATCATAAACTTGGACATCCTTCTAACAAAATTCTCCAGTTCGTTCTTTAGCATCATGGTTTTTCTTCTCATAAACTGTTTGTTTCTGATTTTCACTGTCCATCATGTGCTATCAATAAAAGTCACAAGTTACCTTTTTCTTGCAATTCCTTGAACAGCAACAGACCTTTAGAATTAATATACACTGATGTTTGGGGACCAGCACAAAAATCTATTGATGGTTATGAGTATTATATCATATTTGTTAATCATTTTACCAAATTTATTTGGTTATATCCCATGAAAAAGAAATCCGATACATCTACTCTATTTCCTCAATTTAAAAGATTTGTTAAGAACTATTTTCACACTAAAATTATTTCAGTCTTCTCCGATAATGGAGGTGAATATCAAAAACTCATTCCTATTCTTAACTCATGTGGGATCTCTCACTTCACAACACCTCCACACACTTTCGAACACAATGGTACTGCAAAACAACGTCATAGACACGTAGTTAAAACCTGTCTTTTGTTGCTTCACTTTGCATCTCTTCCATTAAACTTTTGGTCTCATGCATTCCAAGCTACTGTTTATCTGATAAATCATCTTCATTCCTATGTGTTGTCCTTTAAATCTCCATTTGAAATGATTTTCTGCCATACACCAAACTATAAGCGTCTTCAACCTTTTGGTTGTTTATGTTACCCTTGGTTACGACCATATGCTTAATCCAAACTCCAACCACGTTCTATCTCTTGTATTTTTCTGGGTAACCTCCAGCTCGTTCTTCAGCATCATGGTTTTTCTTCTCATAAACTATCTATTTCTAATTTTCACTGTCCATCATATGCTATCAATAAAAGTCATAAGTTACCTTTTTCTTGCAATTCCTTAAACAACAGAAGACCTTTAGAATTAATATACATTGATGTTTGGGGACCAGCACAAAATTCTATTGATGGTTATGAGTATTATATCATATTTGTTGATCATTTTACCAAATTTATTTGGTTATATCCCATGAAAAAGAAATCTGATACATTTACTCTATTTCCTCAATTTAAAAGATTGGTTGAGAACTATTTTCACACTAAAATTATTTCAGTCTTCTCCGATAATGGAGGTGAATATCAAAAACTCATTCCCATCCTTAACTAATGTGGGATCTCTCACTTCACAACACCTCCACACACTCCCGAACACAATGGTACCGCAGAACGACGTCATAGATATGTAATTGAAACTGGTCTTTTGCTGCTTCACTTTACATCTCTTCCATTAAACTTTTGGTCTCATGCGTTCCAAGCTATTGTTTATCTGACAAATCGTCTTCCTTCCTCTGTGTTGTCCTTTAAATCTCCATTTGAAACGCTTTTCTGCCAGACACCAAACTATAAGCATCTTCAACCTTTTGGTTGTTTATGTCCCCTTAGTTATGACCATATGCTTTGTCCAAACTCCAACCACGTTCTATCTCTTGTATTTTTTTGGGTTACTCCATATCTCAGTCTGCCTATAAGTGTTTAGATTCCACAACTAATCATGTCTACCTATCCTGTCATGTCAAATTTGTTAACCATATCTTTCCTAAAAGGGTTTGTAATGACTCTCATGTTCTCCCTGGCCTTGTTAGTGACGTGTCTAGTGCAGGAACTTCACAGGTAACTGAGCATCTACTAGCTGACACTTCCTCTTCTCTAGCTGTTACTCCACTATCTCATTCCTATTCTATCCCAATTTTACCACATGCCATCTAACCCACCACTTCGTTACTTGTTCCTTCTTTACCTGACACCTTCCTCGCAACTACTTCACCTTCCTCCCCTCTTCCCTCCACTTTCCAAACCTCTGAGTCTCCGAACTCTTCCCCACAAGTTACACCTGTCCCCTTTTCCCTTTCTTTTCCTCATCGCCCAACTCGTCAAAAAATACCAAATGCTAAATATTTCAACGATAAATTTATCAATCTTACCACTAAATATCCTTTTCCATCCACACTTGAACCTACCACTATCAGCCAAGCTATTAAAGATCCTCTTTGGCGTAAAGCTATGGATGCTGAGTTTAATGCTCTCATGCAAAATGGAACCTGGGAGTTAATTCCCATATCATCTCATACACCGATCAGTTGTAAATAGGTGTTTCGTGTTAAACGTCATGTTGATGGATCCATAGACAGGTACAAAGCTCGTTTTGTGGCCAAAGGCTATCTTCAGCAACCAGGGAAAGATTATTTTGAAACTTTCAGCCCTGTCACTAAGCCTGTCAACATTCGCATTATCTTATGCCTGGCTTTGTCTCATAATTGGGCTTTATGCCAATTGGATGTAAACAGTGCCTTCTTGTATGGCATGTTACATGAAGATGTTTATATGATGCAACCTCCTGAATATGTTCATTCTTAATATCCCAACCATGTCTGCAAACTTTATAAGGCATTATATGGTCTTAAACAAGCACCTCAAGCCTGGTATACAAAATTGCAGACTTTTTTACTTACTTTTGGTTTTCATAAATCTCTTGCAGATGCTTCCTTATTCATTTATGCTCACAATGGCACTCTAGCTTATTTTCTTTTTTATGTTGATGACATTATTTTAACGGGCAACAATTTAGCACTTTTGGATGATTTTGTCCACATGTTGGCTTACAAATTCTCAATTAAAGATCTGGGCTTGTACATCATTTTCTAGGTGTTGAGGTTATTCCTACTGCCTCTGGTCTCTTTCTCTCTCAACATAAACATACTGCTAATCTTCTTGATCGGTTTAACATGGCTGGTGCTAAAGAAGTGGCTACGCCCATGAGTTCATCTAAAATTTTTTCTCTTGCTGATGGTTCTCCCTAAGTTGATGCTACCACCTATCGTCATCTTGTTGGTTCTTTGCAATACCTAGCAGTCACTCGACCTGATGTTTCATTTGTTGTCAATAAATTGTCTCAGTTCATGCATGCGCCAACTAAAAAACATATGCAAGCTTTAAAAAGAATCCTTCACTATTTAAAGGGATCCATTCATCATGGTTTGTTTCTTAAGCGAGATTCTCCTATGACTCTAACAGCCTTCTCAGATTCTAATTGGGGTGGAACTTCTAATAATGGTCGCTCAACTACAGCTTATATCTTATATTTAGGCTCCAATATTATTTCATGGCGTTCAACTCGTCAAAAATCTATCTCTCGATCCTCTACTGAAGCAGAATATAAAGCTCTTGTCCATACTGCTGTCGAAATTCTTTGGGTTAAAAATCTTCTGCATGAATTAGGTATCTCTATCACCAGAGCTCCTATTCTGCATTGTGATAACACTGACGCAACATACTTATGTGTTAATCCAATTTACCACTCTCGGATGAAACACGTGGCACTTGATTACCATTTTGTTTGAGAGCAAGTTTTTGCTGGCTTATTGTGTGTTTCACATATTAGCTCCAAGGATCAGTTGGCTGATATGCTTACTAAACCTCTTTGTCGCACTCGATTTCTTCACTTCAGGTCCAATATTAGAGTCTCCAATGGATCCTCCATCTTACAGGGGCGTGTAAAGACCAAGTCCAAGGATCAGTTGTAACGACCAAATCCAATGATTCAAAAGTGTATAGCTGTTACAATCTCCAACTCATTGTTGTAACTATATCAATCTCTAATCATTTCGGTAGCTAGTTATTGTAATCATATCAAACTCTATCTCTTGGCAATTCTCTGTATATTGCAGCCCTTTCATAAAATAAAAATATACAAGTTTAAATTCTTTACAGGCTCCAACTATGGAAGGCACCTTTAAGCCCTACCACGCCCAGACTAATCTTCATTCGCACCGTGATCGGCCCATTAAGGGGTAAAGTGCTGGCCAATGTGTTACTGCATACATGAGGGGGATCGAACCCACGACCTCACTTAAGGGATGAGAGCACCGAACCACTCATACCAACCACAAATGGTTACATTACACTATTCTTTAAATACACTCTCACTCACACTTTCTTCTTTTACTGTAATATGGAATTTTAATGATAAATCAATAAAAAAAATAAATTACGATTAATTCGATTGAACTAATCGGAATAAATATAAATATAAAGCAATGGGATTGAGATTGAATTTTTTATAGGAAAATTTCCAATTTAAAACCCTAAAAAATTCACTATTATATCAATCTAACAAGCTAAATGCTGAAATTTATTGGTTTGACATGTTTTCTCATCAAATAGGTCTCCAAGGAAATAATATAGCATTATTAACTATTGAAAATCAGACTATCCACTCAACTGAAATTAGAAAATTTTAAAATTTATTAATTTGATTTTGTTTAGACTTTTATAAGTTTAATTTGCTGATCTATTGTATAAATATTACAGTTAATAGAGTAATATAAGATTTTGTTAGGAAGGTTGCATTTTCTTTTTGGGCTAAAAATTACTTAACTCGATGTTCAAAGTTTAGACTTTCAGGCTTCAAGAAATGATAAACCTTTTTGGATCCATAACTCCCTATGGGATCAAATTCATTTAGAATTTTAATTTGCAATTGGAGCTGTAATTTCAAATTTATATGCAATTGAGCTCAAATTGATAGATAATGAAATTAACCCATTATAAATAATTTATTCACTCTAAAATCAAACTGTTTGCGATTTTTCTTTAATTATTTTTCTTTGGTCTTCTGTAAACCATCAGAATTAGATTATTTTGCCACTTTCACAATTTCATATTAAATGACTTAGATATCTTCAACAATATTTTTGTACCTTTGGAAAGTCTTTCTATGTTATCTTCATCTTCTTCCGGTAGCACTAATAGTGAGTGGAGTTGTTATGTTGATACAACAATATTTAAAAAAAGAAACAAAAGTGATTTTGGCACTAAATTACATGTCACGTATCCAATTAATGGGTAATTTTAAATTTTAGGATACTATTAATTTTTTTATGAAATTTATATATAATTTTAAAATTTATAGCACTATAAATTTATATACATGCGGTATTTAAAAAAATATTTATAAAAATAAAATTAAAACTTTATATTTAAAAATATATAAATATGAATAATTTATAATTTGTATGTTTATAATATAATATAAAAAATTAACATAATTCATATAACCCGCATAAACTAACCTAACATAAAAAAAAAATTTAGCTCATAACCTAACTGATTTGGGTTGGATTCAATCCATTTAAAAATTTTAATGGGTTGAAGAAAAAATCAATTATAGTCCATCCAACCCACGTTTGAACACCTCTAATATCAACATTGTATACTCATAGTTGACGGCGGTTATTTCCAAAGGCATTTTAGTACCATTTTATGGCAGTTATTTTTTAAGGCATTTTAGTACCATTTTATTTACGTTAGAAGCATTTTAGCACATTTTTATTTACACCAGTATCATCTTTGTCCAAAAATTAACTATAGAAAACATATATATCCTGGAGACAAAGTTAAGAGTATTCTAGTACATTCTCTCTATCATAAAATTTTAAAAAGCACAGCATTAAAAACTTAAGTAGGCAAAAATGCTTAAAGTCATAGTTTGCTTTGAGCTATTCATAATGAATGGAATAAGTATTTGAAGGAGAAATATATTTTTGAAAGAAAATGAGAGAATTAGGGAAGCAAAAGTGAATGAGAAACAGCGATATGCCTTTTTAGGGTATTTACATTTGATTTAGGTAGTCTATAATCCCAAAACCCTTAACAGTACTATAAAGTGTATTTGGCCAGCAGTTCGTCCGTTGCAATAAAATTTTATGAAAGCAGATGCTGTAATTGGGAAATGACATTGGCATATCCAAAAGGCCATTGTAGAACTAATGGGAATACTCTCCAATTGTATACATCTCAAAACAACCGTCCGCCGGCAATAAGGCCTACATAGAATGTTTTATTATTACATAACCAAACTAAATTTGGACAAAATACATACACCTAAACTTCAATCCGACCAAAATTTCACGAAGGCGGCTATGATTGATTTAAAAGTTGCCACCACGGGATTAGTTTCCCGTTTTTTGGGAGTTTTCGCTTCCCCTTCCCATGATTCACTGCCCACAAAACAATCAAAAGAGTAATCAATGAACCTAAAACATCTCAGAAATTTATCAGTTAATTTACGGGAAAAGGAGACTGTAGCTCAAATGAACAAGCTTTAAGGCAAAGGTGCTCCATCGATATACTTACAGATTAATTCTGTCTAAAGTAGGGTTCCTCCTTTTCTCGGCGCATCCACCATGTTGGATATCAGCTTTGTTTCCTATAATTGCTTCTTCCTGGTTTGCTGGCTCAAGCCTATTGGCAATGGCATAAGTTCCATTCAGGGATTTTGTTTCACTGACATTTGATGTATTTACAACCTGAAATGAGGGGGAAAAAAAGAGCGCAAGATAGAGAAGAAGAAGAAGAAGAGGTTTCAGAGGTTGGTGCAAGCCCAAAATTGTCTTCCTCAAATTTTCAAATGCATATAACTGGGATTTGTATTTTCAGAACTCTGCAGTTATATGAGATTCATTCAACTAATCAAACTGTCATGAAAATCAAGCTAGCCAACACATCAGATATGCAGTGGAGGTGGAGCACTGAAAGCAATTATTTCTGCATCCCACCACATTTCAAAGAATGTTATTGAAACTAAAGCAATTAAGAGAATATAACAGTGGAGGTGGAGCAGTAATGGCAAACCAGCTAGTTACCAAGGAAAGGTAACCAGCATTGAGAAAATAGTAATAACAAAATATAAGCAAATTCATGTTAGCATAACAAACTGAATATGCACACAAAAAGATTGAATAGTTGTTGGATAGCAATGACCTAAAAACAAACCTCTACCGCTGCCACATGGGATCCACTAAGAGCTTAAAGGCCCTCCCTTTATCTTATTAAAAGAACAAGGAATTTAGATTGCTTGCATCCAAGTAATACAAAATGCTCAGCCAGTGTATAGGCATTAATTCTTAGAACACACAAGTTCACTAGTATTACCTCACAGCTGCTTCACTATCAATCACCAAGCACACTGATAGTCAGCATGTGCCAGAAAAAGTCCATTTAAGGGGTTCTAACAAGTCGGCTATGAGCTTCCACAGCCAAAAAAAAAAAAAAAAAGAGAGAGAGAGAAGAAGAAGAAGACGAAGAAGAAGAAGAAGAAGAAGAAGAAGAAGAAGAAGAAGATTGACAAGTATCAAAGAATAAAGAACTCCTAAACATTTTCTGTAGATTTTTCATGAAACCTACAAGAATTTAATTATAAAATATATGCCCTAAATCAATTCGTTTAAATATATACACTAAATTCAATTTGTTTACCTTCTAGTCCACAAATAAACATCAATTGTTTCATGAAAACTTGCAACCAAGTGTTGAAAAAAGTTTAGGTCGAGTAAAAGAAGGTTATAAGTTAAATACTTATAAACAACCATTTATGGTGGGATGTACAATAAAAAGATTGGGCCTCAAAATCAACTATAAAACAATGATCTCCAAATTTGACAAAATGCTTACTTAATTCTTTCATGCAACTAGCAAGTCAAATTAAAGTTCTGGGTATAGGTAATCCCAAACTAATATTCATACAAAAGATATGAACAAAAAATCAAGGAAAAAACAGACACCATTTGTTGTTTTGAAATGTTAATGCCTCAGATAGTAACATTTAAAAAATGTTGAAACCTAAATTACAACAAACCCTACATAAGTTTTACTTCTGGTTCTCTTTTTCTAATTCTCTGCCTGTTACATTGTAAATGCCGCTAGCTTACTACATATATCAACCATAACAGTTTTTTGGCCTTCAATATGTTCAGAAAATAATATCAATTAAATAAAAAAAAATTAAAGAACTTTTGGGTAAAATTGAAAAACTCATTTAGACCCCTATGGCATGGACTACCAGGATAAATCATCCCAGCTGGACTTCAAAAGAATTAGTAAAACATAAGCAATAGATTCACCCATTTTAGTATCTTTGTTTTCCCTGCTTTTTGTATAATAGTAACCACTAAGGATGAATATAATTAAAGGTTTTCTCTGCATAGTGTACCATATTATGTTCTTGATGCTTTTTAAGCCAAAAGACAGAAATATTTAAGTTTTTCCAAGCATCTCTTCAAAAGAGTCCATTAACAGAGTATTCAAAAGAAATATTACCTTAGATTCAGCAATGGCTTTGACAGATTGCACTTCAACATCTATATCAACCACAATGTCATTTTCTGTGCCAAAAGAATTTGAGCTTCCTGATGCAAGATCTTTGGTTGTTTTCACTGCTTTCCCATCAATCAATTTAGAGTCTCCTTCCAACAAAAAATCTTTCATTTTTTCCACTTCTTTATCATCCACCAAGGAGGCATTACGACACAAACTTGTTCCATCTGACAATGAATTGGCATTTAGTGGTCCCAAGGGCACCTTTTCAACATCCTTTTCTACCAAGGATCCTTTTAAATCTCCTACCTCACCAGAATTTCCATCCAAGTTATCAGTTGGCTGAGTAACAGGTTTTAATGGAAATGTTTCCAGAGTCTCATCTGCCATTTCAGTTACTTTAGCCCTAGACAAAGGCACTTCTTTCATACTTTTCTTTCTTTCCAGTGGTTCACTTACTTGATCATTTGCAACATCTATGCCATGGCTGTCTTTATTTGTAAAATTTATATGGGACCAATTAACAGTGTGCTCCTTGCCAGGTCGAGCATATACCTTATCAGATATTATATAAAGTTCTTCAGTTGTATCCTCATCTTGATGAGATTCCAAAGTACCTCCATCTCGTGACATAGATGGAGAAGCTTCAGGTTCTGTGGAAATTGTACCTAATGGGTACTGTTTGAATAACTGCTCAGCAACATGCTCCTCTGGCAATGACTTAGCAGAGCCCAGCACTCTGTTTTCTTGGATTATTTCTCGAACAATCTCCCTTATTGTGTAGAAAGATCCACCAACTTCCTTATGTGTGAGATTAAGAGAGGGGAAATTCCCACTGTTTAAACTCTGGTACCTACAAAAGTAAGTCCGCTCAATGTATTATACATCCAAGTTGAAAGTGCCTACTCTGCTAACTTTTCAAAGGAAAGCAAAGAAAAGAATCAAGAAAAGGATTAATGCAACCAACAAACATCTACTAGAAATAAAATTTTAAATTTGCAGTTTGTGTTGGATAGATTATTAATGCTATTCCAAGAACATGTTACGAACACAAAAAATATATGGTTTTTAAATATTTCCATCTTATAAGAGATTGATGTCTTGCATAAAATTTGGGAACTTCCTGGTGCTCTAGCAATCTTTTCTGATACCTGGGACCTAACAAACATACTCCCTAAAAAATGGACAAATGAACATGAAAGCAACTTCCTGTATGAGAGGCAAACATGAGAAGGTTGCATTCAATGTTTCATAAGATAAAGGAGAGAAGGAAGGAATCAAGTTATGTAATTAAATCATAGTGGTTATCTTTGGCTCACAAAGAAATAATTCACAAGAGATTTTCAGTAAAGAGGAAGTGTCATGAAAATTACTTCTTTATAAAGGCTTCAACCATTTCCTTCCTCTCCTCTTTTGGGAGTCGAACGCGGGACTTCTTTCCTCCAGACTCATTGCGCTTCGCTTGTGCAAATGTTTGGCCAGACCATCCACCCTTTATAGCATGCATGATACCAAAACGTCTACCAGCTTTTAGCATGCAGACCTACATATGTGACTGCAATCAGAAAAAATCAGATAATAGTAAAAAATAAATAACATGTCAAAACTACCATAAAATGAACAGCTAGTTATACTCCAAGAAAAAAAAAAGTTACAAGATCCTATGAATTGCTTCCAGCAATTCAGGCCAGTGTCACATGGGTGGTTCAAAAGAAGAAGAAGAAAAAAAAAAAAAAAAAAAACTTGACAGCGTGAACTCCATTCTCCACTAGACTTGCTGTGTATGCATACAACATTGATTTTCTTGTTATTGGATAACAAAACATGTGTGCATAACAATGAGAAACAACGGGACTCGGAAAATATTTACATAAAAGATATATTGCAAAGGAAGGGAAAAAAATGTATGGTATACTATCAAAAAGAAATTGAAAGTATTCACATAGTAAGATACAGATTGATTGAAAAAAAATGTACATATATTAAAAGAAAAACACAGAAAGCTACACATCAGAGCTTAAAATGTAGTGAGAGCACGTGACAGGAAACTAATTTCAAAACTTAATGCCATTTCCAGATAAATGAAAGAAAATGCATCTCGGCCAATGTATAAAAAATTGGAAGAAGCTTTATATGACCAGCTTTATATGGCCTTGTCAATTGCTCAAAGGAATATCTTTATATGACAAGCTCCTCAGATAAAGAGTTAGGATACGTAAGCACTTGAAATATTTCACATGCCACTTTCTTCCTCTTCGCTTTTTTTTTTTTTTTCTCTTCAACCAAACAAAAAACATTCAATTCTTGCACAAAAACACCAAAAACTCTCACTATACAAAATGAAAGCAGAGGAAAGTAACAAAGGAATTTGACCCAATGCAGAGAAAAACATTAACGGATACCCTCTATATGCAAGCCAAAAGCTGAAACACATATAACAGCCATATAAGTAAGAAAAGCTTGGGAATAAAAGCAATACAGAGCTTGGATTGAATTGCAGCAAAAGCTATTACTTTACACATAAAGTGGCAAGAAAATGAGGAAAAAGAGGAGCAAAATTGAAGCATAGAAGCAAAAAAAACATGGCTTTGTAGGGTGCGATAATACCTGATAGCCCAATGGAGGAGAGAAAGGCAGAGATTAGGTTGCTTTCGATGGGTTTTGGAAATTATTATTTAAAACCCTAACCGGAGCAAGGGGAGTAATATTTGTCGGGAAACAGTAAAGTGTAAATTCTGAAAATTTCCCAATTGGTCCCGATGGCGATTTGGCGGGAGTCGGGAGGTTCCTTATAAATAAATTTATTTTATGGATGCACATAATATACCGATGGAATGCATTAAGGTGCGCTAGATGCACGTAATTTTCCTTTGGTAGACTTTTTGCACATAAAGAATCTTTAGAATTTTAAAATATTTTCTAAAATGTTTTACAAAATTTCGTAATATTTCTTATATGCAAAATATCTAAATATTTATATAAAAAATTTTAAATATTCAATTTATACCATAAAATTAAATCAATTATTACTATACACCAAGATAGTATTTGTTAAATCGATCCAGATAAAAAATTTTCTGATAAAACTGGAATACTTTCCGGAGCAAGATATAAAATAGTCAAGATAAGACTAAAAAATATTCTGAAAATTTTTTCCAATCGTTTGTTAAATTTTTTGGGATGAATTAAAAATATTTTTTCTTTAATTTTTGAGTTATTTTTTATCTTGAAAGATCAAGATATGCATATCTTGAAATATCAAGGTATAGGTAGTTAAAAAAAATTTTTTGTGAGATCCATTTTTTTTAACAAACGCTTGAAAAAGTCGAAAAAATTAGAATAATTTTATTTTCTTTCCATCCCGATCTTTCCAAGGTTAATATCCTATACTCGATTACATATAATCGAGTATTGTGTATTACAAAATCGACTTGCTTAATTATTTTTAATTATATTATATTTTATAATGTATTTGGCAGTGAAAATTTTTTATTGTACAAAAATTTACTATTTTATTGCATAATTATTATTCATTTGGTAAATTTATCAGCAGCATAATGATTATAAATGTTTTTATCCTTTTTGCACATTCAAATTTAAACACTCCCAATATATTACTAACCATCTCGACCTTCATTGACTCAACATATAGTAATATCATTAAGCATCAAAATTCAAGCATAATTGACCATAAAATTTTTCCTACAAAAGAGTATGTAAATTTTCTTTTAACTTAATATCTTTATAAATACATACACAATATTTTTCTTTATACAAAAGATCGTATACATATACATGTCATATACGAAATCAAAATACATCTCTTTATAACAACAATGCTGCAATTTTGCACAATTTGTCTTGTCCCTTTCGATATCTCCTTTTTGCTCATAGTGTACCTATGCACAGTAACAAACCTATGCGCTAAGCAAATTATATTTAGTGATGGATACTATACTAATAATTTTCATAATCGCACAAACATTTACACTATTAAATTATTTCACATATATTTAGAAATATGAAGTTTAAATTCAATAAATAAAGTCCAAATAAACATGTTTACTCATATATTTTTAATTCTAAACTCCATATATTAATCAACATAAAATCAGTTACATGATCATTAATTTATTTTCCAAATTTTCTTACCATTAATTTCTATATTGCATTATTTACTCTATTTCACCTCATTACTACTATTTTGCCTTGTTTATTATTGTTTTGCATCAAAATTACCATTTTGCCTCTAGTAATATCTAGTAAAAACCCAACAAATTAGATATACGAGACAAGGACCCCAAAGATCCAAAACCGTCAAAGTAATCGCTTGGAGCTCAAATGCTCCAACTAAGTGCATAATGTCGATTGTATAACTATGTAAACTACCGGTGATCTATAAATGTAAGTTGCCATGACTTGGAACCATGATATATGTCCCTATAATTAGTCAATTATATCATATACTTTTAACTTTACTACTAGTTACTAATGGCAAAACATATTTCATTTTAGATTTTCAATTTAAGATTACAATCACACAGCATCATTTTTTCATGTATAATCAAATTCATATCTATTTCTACTTGAATAATACATTCTCCACTCATACTTATGCCTTCATCAATATTATTTAGCAAATTGACATCATGTATGTTATTTTTTTAAGAATGAGAATGGTATTTCCCACATTTATTAAATTCAGTGAAGTCACTTAAAAGCTACCATTAAAACTACAATCTTGAATTGATGATGATTACTCATTATCATGACAAAATTAACTTAATTATGCCATAATATCTCCAATACTTACTTTATGCTCAATTCGGCCAAGTTAACTTATGTTCCTAAAATTCTCTTTTTCTTCCATTAATTATCATAATTGAGTTTTTAGGACATTCACAACATATTTATCACAACAATTTATCAAGTTCTCATGCATATAGTGATTTCAAGTTTTAACATAATGTATGTCATAGAGTGAACTAAAAATTTAGGCACCATAACATCAAATCAAACATACCATATTGCTCATTTTATTCCTAATTAAACTTTCATAACATCAATTTCAATTAAACACATCATTTATTCAAAACTTGTCCACTTACATATTCATGTACTATATGAAAAGTATTAGTGGCCCAAACCTTAAATTCCTTAGCTCCCTTCTTTATTTTTATTTTTATTTTTCTCTTTTTTTCTCTTTTTGTTTCTACTTCTTTCCTTTTTGCTCCTGTTCTTCACCTAGCTGAAATTTAAGGACAAGCATTTCACCTAATTTTCTTCCAATTACATCAAATATACTTGCATACTAATTATGTGCTCTAAATATTACACCAAACTCTAAAAATTTTAACATTATACTTGACGTATTTTCTCTACCCTTAATCTTCACAAATTCCTTGAAAATTTCTTTAGTTATCACGTTCATATAAATAAATGAGAGATTAGGATTAAATTTAAGGATGAAATTAGGGTAGAAACTACTTAATTCATGTAAAATTAAAGCAAAAATTGAGGAAAGTAAGGGGGACTGGTTTAGCCAAAGAGAAGGAGAAGATGGTGTGTGTGTATGTTCTTGAAATTTCCACAAATTTCTCTTCCTTTTATATGTGTAAAATGATGGGTTAGGATTGATCCCATCACTATTCAATCTAAGGGTCCATATTGTTCCAAATATCAGCTTTCTGTAAATTTCATATTTCTTTTATTTAATTTCCATAAAAATATGTCTATAAAGATAGAAAATTTATTATTTAGATGTGTACAAAATTTTGAGCCAAATCTATATCATTTTGGCAAATTTTTCGATCTAGTGATAAATGTACTAGCCCGATAATTCATTCTTCTATCTCAATTTTATTTTTACTTTTCAAAATTAAAATTGTCATTCTATCATTTGTAATGGATTCCAATTGCTGAATTAATTTTCTAAGGTTTTGGGTCAAGTTTAAACCTGATGGAATATGACATGATATGTACATGATAATCATGCAGCGAAAAAATAATAAAATTGATCATACATACCACACAATTCCATAACAAGAATCGAAAACATGCAAATTTAGGGTTTTGAAACTTACAACTTTAGATACACTTCAAGATTTGATTTTGATGATGACCAGCAACTAAGAAGGATTTATTCACCTTAGATCTTCACCACCAATGCCAAAGGAACAACCTTTACGCCACTCCTCTCTATGTTCACACACACAATTGCAAGGAAGGCTTAAAATTGAGAATGCTAGCTCTATATGTAAATAATTGGCAATGGTAATGGATTGAAGCTACAAGATCTGATCTTGTACTTCCTTTTGGTTGCTATTTCTGCCCAAGAACACAAGAGAACAATGAAGAATCCTTTCCCCTTGTGAAATTTGGCCAAGAGTGTGAGAGAGAGTAATTCACGCTTAGGTTTTTTTTTTGTTCATTTATATGTCTCTCTTATTTAGGTAAGTGTTAATTCCGAATTTAGCTAGTAAATTCAGCCTCCATCACTTCCTAATTAAGTGACATACATTAACTCAAACTCCTTTAAATTTTAAATTCAAATTAATTCAAAATAAACATAAGACATTTAATCAAAATAAATCACTTAATTTAGGAAATAAGCATATGCCGAAATTCTCATTGATTTTTATCTTAGAATTTCGGTCACTTTATCTCTTATTTAAGTGTTTTAATTTGATTCAAATTATTTTAGGCTTTAATACTCAATTAACTTAATTAATACAAGATAATTAATTAATTGAAATTAAACCTTGTGGGTTGAATCTCTCTCTCTAATGGACCAAGGTCCATTTAGCAATTTTAATACCCATTACATACATTAATTTGACTTTAATTAAAAGCCCAAATTAATGCCAAATACTTTATTTAAATATTTTAAGCCCAATGCTTTGTGTGCGATCTTATAGGTCCATTTAATATTGGCAATGAATTAGTGAATTAATTCAAAGGCTATATATATTCTCTAGCAAGATATTATAGCATTCCAAATTAAATGAAAATGCAAATGGCATTTAGTGACCTAATGCAATTTTGCATAATCCCTTACCCTTAAATATCAGAATTAATATAAGGCATGGAACTAGTCATCCTTATATATACTAATTCCTTTCTTGATATTCCAGTGACACTAAACTCTCAGATAAATAATGATTACTCATTATTTCATCTCGGTATGGCCATACACTTCTCAGTTCACTGATCAAGTGGCCGATGATATTTTCTCTCTTATTGAGAGGGGTAATCCCTTCACTTCTTTCATGCTCTATAACATGAATCAATGCATACCCATACTTGTCACTCTGTTATGAGCACGTTAGGTGTATGTCAAAGTACACAGTAATTCATAAAGAGTTTCATAGAGATTTTAGGTCTAAGAACTCTGATGCAAAACTTGCATATGAGAAATACTATGACTTGTACCATGTAGTGTTCTCATGAATGGATTGAATCCAAATACCATGTTCTAAACACGTATTTATGATCTCTGATTGACACGTTTGTCCTTATGATCCATAAGACAGAACTCATCTTATCAGAGAGAGCATACTAGTCTTAATTCATTTGTTATTCCCATAACAATGACTGACTAGGGATTTTTAGAATGAAGTCTCATTTGTTTCAAGGTCTTACAACCATGTGCCTCACACATGATAACTCAAACTGAAACTATATTCTTGGATAGTTCTATCAATTGATATGCACAGGAATACAATAGATAAAATAAATGCCTCATTTATTAACTAAAGTGTTTTATAACAATGCATTGGGGCTAGGGCTTACACTAACAAAACCTTGATAAAACTCCAAGTCAAAATATACATTATTCACACCAAACTTGCATCTTAATATTGTTTTTAACTTTTGAAACCTTATTTAACTTCTATTTCACCATAAATTACATCCTTAAGCTCTCTATAAATCGTACTTTTGAATGCTAAAAAAATGTATTCGATTTCAGGTGGTACTATTCATACCGAGTGGCACTATTCATTGTCTAAAAAGTACTATTCACGACACTAGGATTTTTTAGGCATTATATTTCTTTCCTACTAATTAAAATTTCTTCCTCAAAAATTACCTGGGTTGGAAAATTTTAGATATTGCTATCTCATTATCTCTTCTGGCTCCCATGTGGCTTTCTCGATATTGTGGCGAGTCCAAAGTACCTCAATTACTAGTATTTGCTTATTCCTCTGTTCTTTTATCTCCCTTGTAAGTATCTTAACAGGATCTTCATCATATATCAAATTAGGTTGTATTTGCACTTCTCCTGATTTAATGATATGTGTTGGGTTGGATTAATACCTTTCCAACATCAACACATGGAAGACGTCATGAATTATATGTAACCTAGGTGGTCGAGTTAGTTTATAGGCTACTGGTCACATACATTATAAAATTCATATAGGCTTGTGATGCATGTCAAACCCCATTCTACAATCGATATATTTTTGAAAATTCGCTTTTAGGGCTCAAGAATGAATGGGGTTCATTAACTCATGAAAACTAATCACTTTATAATGAATAGGAATTTAACCAATAAGCGATGCACTCGGCCTCCAAAAGGTATGAGATAACACAGCAGAGTATCCCTATCCATTTACTAACGATTGACTTACGAGGCATCTGCTGAGCATCACAAGGAATCTATTTAGCAATTGCCACCCAATAGAATATTGGGAAAGTGATTTTTTTTTAACCTCATGATACCAACACCAAAGATAGTTCGGATTTTACTCCTATTTATATCCTTGGTTAATGTTATATAAATAAGTTTTTATTGATTAAATTATTCATCTCATTTCTCATACAGATTATCATGTATAGAAAAATAAAAGTGCACTCAAGCACATTAGAAAGGGATAAAGCATGGCATAGAAAACATTAAATAATATGGTATTGAAAGCAATTAAAGAATGTAAAAATAAAGTAAAGATAAAATCATATATAAATCGGGCAATTGATTGAGTTCCTTTAGATGAGGACATTGATCCTCGCATGCATATTTGAATAAAGGCAAGCATTTTGAGTAAAATAGGGATAATTGATCTCTTGTGACTTTAAAAAAAGGACTCAGGTTAGTCAATTTTAAGGTAGAAATCATTTTTATTTATAAAGAAAATTTCTTAATTTGCATATTATTTTGTAAGTAAAAATCGGGACATTGGTCCCTTTTATTATAGAAAAATCCTAACCAAATTTGTAAAAAAAACATTTAATGGATTTTTGTTGTATCGCTAGAAGAATCATTTATTTACAATAAATAAAGGCATGAAACATAATAGAATAAGTAAAACATGCATAAAATGAGCTATTTATTAAATTGTGAACATTGGTTCTGATGCGAAATTCAAAAAAATAAGAAACAAGATATAATGGATAGTTAAGAATTTATCCCTCAGCCTCTGCTTTGATATTAATTGATGTGAAACCCCAGCCTATATGTCAAATTAGAATGCCAACATACCATAATATTTGAACATAAATAAGAAATTAATCCCCAATCTAAACAACCCCCAAACAATGTATGAATGAAAATGCTTATAATAGATTGATTAATCACAAGAAGAAATAGAATTCAACAAACAAAATCATGAAACCTGCTAAAACTACTTCTTCATGCAATAGTAAGAATCAATTAATAATTAACTCTTACAAAGAAAAGTGGCAAAACCACTAGAAAATCTCAATAATCAAAATAATCAATAATCTATATTATGTTAAACAAAACCTTACAATCATTTAAATAGAACAAAAAAAGACTCCTATTGAAATATAACTTCCTAAACTGATAAGAATGAAAATAATAAAAGAACAATCTAATCATAACAGGACTCTTAAGCACTCAGAAGAGTAAAAATCCACTCCATCGAGTGGCCATTCTTCATATAGTCACTCAGTAGAGTGAGATTTCACTCCGCATAGTGTATGCTTGCTTGCCTAACTCTGTAGAGTGGATGGCTTCTAGACTAAACAAATCTTCACTTTGCTTCACCCGAACTTCATTCTTCTTCTTTCAAAAATATGTGTCATTAATTAAACATAAGTTATATAAAGAATTAACACCAAATTGGTCTTCGAAGTTCAAGTTAGCCTCTTTAATCTCTTGGACTTGTAACTTCTCTACAAATGGCTTCATGAAAGCTTGTAGAGCTTCTTTGAGTTTTTTTTTTACCTTGCTTTTGTAATTGGTCCTTGAGACATGGCTAAGCCATCCCTTTTATTGCCATTATATTTGGCTTTTCTAGTTGTGCTCACATCATCCCCTCCCTCTTCAGAAAAGATTCATCCTCAAATCTTTATCTTATTTAAATTGGGAATTAAAACTCGAGGAATGAATACATCTTCATAAATGATCTTCTGGATGGATGAAAATAATATGAATACTTTTTCAAAATAAAACTCATCATGTTCCTATAAGTTAACAAAGAAACTAGGCAAATCATGGTTAGACTTAAATACATCGATATGGTTTTGATTTTCTTCACTTTCTATGTGTAACTCATCCTCCTTAAGCAATAAAGGAAAAATTGTATCTTGCAGATCTTCCATCTCAACTAAACTAACTTTTTCAGTCTCACTTAAACAATCAATAATATCTTTATTTTCAGTTATTTCTTCATCACTTACAACTTCATCTTCAAAGAAAACTATATCTATAGGACCCTTTTCAAGTTCACAAATTATTTTTTTTAAGATAGCTTCCTCTTTCTTTCTCTTCTCTTTTTCCAATCGTCTTTTGAACCATTGTTTAATTTGCAATTCTATATTATTAAGATTTTACCTCAACAACTTTAGATCTTCCTTTAACCTATTTCCTTCTTCCTGATTTGAAAGTTGCTTTGACTTGTAATAGGACATCCTTATATTCACTCGTGTTTATCTCTCAACTTTCAGATGATGTCTCAGAATTGCACTTCAGAAATAAACCCAAACAAACATGCAATTCATAAGGTTTTTTTATATTATAATCAATAACGGGAATCAAATATTTTTTTTCTCTACAATCAAGCAAATAGAAACAACAAACTCAAATTTAAAGGATAGTTAAGATCAAATGAAGGCTAGATGCCATATCTGAAAGATAACATAAAGATAAATAAGAATTTATCTTAATCTAGGCTCTAATACCAAATGATACAGAACCTGAAAAAATAAAGAAACAAGATATAATGGATAGTTAAGAATTTATCCCTTAGCCTATGCTTTGATATTAATTGATGCGAAACCCCAGCCTAAATGTTAAACTAGAACGTCAACATACCATAATATTTGAACATAAACAAGAAATTAATCCCCAATTTAAAGAATTTTCAAATAATGTATGAATGGAAACACTTATAATAAATTGATTAATCATAGGAAGAAATAGAATTCAGCAAACAAAATCATGAAACTTGCTAAAACTACTTCTTCATGCAATAGCAAGAATAATTAACAATTAACTCTTACAAGGAAAAGTGGCAAAACCATGAGAAAATCTCAATAATCAAAATAATCAATAATATTTATTATGTTAAACAAAACCTTACAATCGTTTAAATAGAAAAGAAAAAGACTCTTATTGAAATAGAACTTCCTAAACTGATAAGACTTGTAATAATAAAAGAACACTTGTAATCGTAATAGGACTATTAAGCACTCGGGAGAGTGGAAATCCACTCTACCGAGTGGCCATTCTTCATATAGTCACTCGGTGGAGTGAGATTTCACTCCACGGAGTGTATGCTTGCTGCCTTGCTTGCCTAACTCTGTAGAGTGGAAATCCACTCCACAGAGTGAGATTCCATTCCACGGAGTGGATGGCTCCTGGACTAAACAAATCTTCATTTTGCTTCATTCGAACTCCATTCTTCTTTTTTCAAACACATGTGTCATTAATTAAACACAAGTTACATAAAGAATTAACACCAAATTGGTCTTCAAAGTTCAAGTTAGCCTCTTTAATCTTTTGGACTTGTAACTTCTCTACAAATGGCTTCATGAAAGCTTGTAGAGCTTCTTTGAGTTTTTTTTCTTTTACCTTGCTTTTGTAATTGGTCCTTGATACATGTATAAGTCATCCCTCTTATTGCCATCGTATTTGGTTTTTTCTAGTTATGCTCACATTAGGTTCCATCATTCATATTTATAAATTCTTTTGTGTGATTTTGGAATAAAATAGAACATTGGTCCATTTTATGAGAAAATACCAATTTATTAAGTAAAAAATATTTTAGATGTTATTTTTAATTAAAAAGCGTAAAAACTCATTTTTTTGCTACACTATTACATATTTGTAGAAAATTAAAGGAAAATTAAATACAGACTCAAAATGATAATAAATAGGAAATAAATCCTAAACTATCCCGCCTTATCCTCCGATCCAATCCGGATGGGAGTTGTGCATATATATAAAATGACAGAAAAATATAATTAGTTAGTAACAATAAAAATGATAATAAAAGTAATAATAATGTTAATGATAATATTAAATAATGATAATTATAAATATTACCATTAAAACAATAAATAATAATAATAATAATAATAATATTTGCAATAATAAAATTGACACAAATTAATAATAACAAAAACCATCATGATAATAAAATAATAAATAATATTAAAATTAATGATGAAAAGAATATTCACAAAATATACATAATAACTATAATTATGTTAATGCAATATTAATAAATATAACACAATAATAAAATAATAAATACTAATAATAATGATAATTAATAATATTATTATAAAATTAACAATAAAAATATAAATAAAATTAACAAAATAATAATAATAATAATAATAATAATAATAGTAGTAGTAGTATGCAAAGAAAAGAAAAGAAAGAAAGTGGGTCCATGAACAGTGCAAGCCAAAGAGGAAAAAGGAAAAAAAAAAAACAAAAGGAACGTGAGAAGAGGAAATGACAAAAAATGAGTGTGACTGGCTGGGACTTTTAGGGACGGGAGTAACTGGATGTCACCATAAACTCCTGTCGCTAAATGTCCAGTTCCAGCAAAAAGGATTTTAAAAAAGAAAAAACTCTTTAGCGATGGGATGAGCCTCTAATCGCTAAAGGGTCTGGAAAACGATTTTTATGCAGCAAACCAAGGAAAAAAAATGCTTTTTGGCCCAAATAAACCAAATTAAACACCATACAATTAAAATACTAAATAAAATATATTATAAATATGTAAAATAACAAATAAATATATTAAACTAATATATTTTACAAATTAACAAAATAAAACAACTAATTTATTAACTTAATAATAGGTTAATTGACGAAATTAGATAACTAATTACCATGTTTATCAATCAATTAATTGCCTCACTAGTCAGGGTATCCACTCAGTCTATCACATAGATTTGCATGACAGGCATAATTACCCGTCTATTACTATAACTAGGGGCAGATGAGAGCATATTTGGTGACCCCTTTTTTAGAGGGCATATATATTGATTTGTAGGTTGCAATCACCATAAAAGATTATGGAAGCTGTTGAGGAGCAGGAGGGGGAGTACAAGTTGTTGACTATCCTTGAGACCATACAGAGATATGGTCTGGACCCTATAATGTTAGATGCACCTGTAGAGGGAGGTGAGTATGGCCAAACACAACAGGAGGCACCAGCAGCACCATAGGTACCTCCAGCACAGCCACCTTAATAGAAAGATTAAGCATATAAGCCATAAGGAGTAGGGGTAGATTTTGACTACGAGTTCAACATGCAGATATGTCTGCAGGACCTTCTGGATAGGTCACCACAGCCACCAGGAAATACCCAATCGCCTATCAGGCATCTATGGTCATCAGCTAGGAGGATAGGGAGGTTTTCCCTTTATGGACATCTAGGAACATCCACATCTTCAGCACTTTTGCCATTTGAACATCTATAAGCCTCTACGTTGACTACTGAACTACTACCAGTGCATCTAGAGGCGTAACCATCTGTGGTACCACTAGCACATTCATCATCAGTCTATTTATTTGGTGACCTCTATAGCAGGTTAACAGTAATAGAAGAGGGCATTAAATGCTAAGATCAAAAGTCGCAATTAGTACTCACAGTAGTGCAATCCTTACAGGCATTACCAATAATGGTGAAGTCTCTATCGATAGAGGTGCAGGGTATCAAGGATGATTTGGTGGCTGAAGGTCAGAGCTTAGAGGTGACCTTGCAGGTAGTTGATGACTTGCTCGCTTAGATTAGGGAGCAGGGAGCTTATATTGAGGGAAAGGTCCCCAAAGATAGGTTGGCTATGGTGAAGATAGATGAGCAGCCGAGGAGATACATAGGGTATCTGAGAAATGACCTGTTGAGGTTTCTCGAGAATTATTCTAGGTCCGTTACTGAGGTAGGATAGGGCTTAGAGCAGTTGGCAAAGGTGATAGCATAAATCCTACACCTTTTGATAGTGGTATTGCTCGGGTTTCACTTTAGATTCCAGCCAGATGATGATTGGCTACCAGTAGCAACATAGGCCATGGCACCAACTGAACCTCCAGGCTTTTAGCAATCAGACCTCCTATTAAGCCAGCTTACCATAGAGGATCGAGCCCTTTATTTTAGATTTATTATTCTATATTCAGGGAGTTTTTAAAACTTTGTTTGAATATTTTTGATGTATATAAAAACATAACGTGTATTTAATTTATATGATTATCTCATATTGTATTTTGTTTAATTCATACTTATCATGCTTGCAAACGAAAAAGAGAAAGAAAAGAATGCCATAAATTCAATAAGAAGACCTATAATTAATATATCATGACAAGACAAAAGTAATAGTAATGAACATAAGAAAAAAATAATAAAACATTTGACAAAGCCAAACTCCATAAATAGAGCACTAATATTGAAACCTTCTCACATTAGATACTTAAAACCCCCACCAGGGGGCATATATTTACTACTTCAAAAATAATGAATGCAGATACTCATGCTCATCATAAGAAGTTGCTTGAACAGGTGGAAATAAAAAGAGATGCACAATAAAGAGCTATTGGATTATAGGCAAAAGCCTGGTGGCAATGTAAATTTTTGAAGAATGTAGAGCAAGATCAAACATGTCAACAGCCTTGATAATAGTGATATTCCTTACATTGGTACCAATTTATAGAGTGGTAATATAGTCATTGCGAAGTATGCCAAAAAGGCTCCAAGCATCTCAATGACTCATCATAGATGCATATTTGCTAGAAATCTCAATGACTCATCATAGATTCATATTTGGAGGATTATATGGGATTTTTTGCATTGGGGATCATGCTTTTATTTGGAGGACCACCCTCAGCCCATCCGGTCACCTCGTTTAACCATTCTTTTATCATTTTATTTATTATCTCAACTTTATTTAGTTATTATCTATTTTGTGTCCATTTATTTATTTGGTATTTTTGGATGTATTTCCTTTTGAGGATGTAATAGCTAGTAAAAAAGATTTTTTATGCACGTTAAAAGGAAAAAATACTTAAAAAATATTTTCTATTAATCAATTTGAGTTTTTCTTCAAAACTTGGATCAATATCCAATTTTTCATCCAAAGCCAAATAAAAGAATAAAATAAAAATTTTTGTAAAATGTGCACGAGGGAACCAACGTTTCCAACCCAAACGAATGCCTCAATTTATGTGTGTATATTACTTTACTCCGAAAATTAAATAAATAATTAAAATATTTTAATTTCATAAAAAAATATTCATTGACAAAATATATTTTTTATATTTCAAGAATTTCATTTAATTTTAATTAAAAATAGAGTGATGAAAAAAGAAATATTTAATATGGTGTATAATAAATAGGTTTATACATATAAACATATCCCTCAAATTTTGAAAAATATATTTAAAGTTAGATAAAATAAAATATAAAAAATAATCTTTTGAAAAAAAAAATTACATTTAAGTATTTTACGAGTATATAAGAGTTTAAATTGTTGAAGTTCGAAACTCATGAACATTCATTACCAATAACCAATCATAAATCTTAATTTTGGGAAATGCGAACCTCTCTTGAGTTACCATCGGAACTCTGAAATATGTCATTTTCCAAATCCTTTCTATTATGATTGAGGTGAATTGGGCTCTCAAACCTACCGAAACTGCGATCCACATGAACAAATATTACAGCCTAATGGATTCAAAATTATTTATAGACCATACTAAATAGATACTTCTGATGTAAATTTTCGCTTTTTGAAAAAAAAATCATATTTAAATTGTCATTTTATAAAAATAAGATAAAAATTATTCAATTTACTCTAATTTTATTCTTTTTATTGTTATCAACATTACATTGTGATAATTGAAGTATGTTGTTGGGATTCACTCAACTACTAACCATTACTTGGTGTTAAAAGGCCTAACTCATTTTATACAGTTTGATCAAATACTATATAAGAAATTTCAGTTCCACTAAGAGCATTTTTTGAACTCTTGAATACTAAATTATCTTTTATAACTAGATTTCTCTCATTTCTAATGGCCAAAACTTTAGAATCGTCATCACATTAATAATTTCATATAACTTTTCTCTTTTTTACACATTTTTCTTTACTATTTTTATCATTATTACGCATAAATTTTGACCATAAAAAGGTATTTTAGTTACTTCATAATACTTTTTTATAATTAAAAAAAATTATTATCTTACTGTTTGTGAAGGAGTAAAACAGTGATTCTTGCCAAAGAGTAAACAGTGATAATTACATAGAATGCGATACAACTATTATTTAAGACATTTAAGCCTGAATTCTCTTTTTGCTTCAAATGAAACCTATTTCAATTCAGTTGTCGACTTTTATGTAATACAGTTCTGAATTTTTATCTATAATCCGACTGAAACCTGAATTGAACTGTACTTAATTGAATTAAACTGAAAAATGGATTAACTACATCCATGATCATCCAATTTTAGAATTTATAATCAAATGTTACAATAAAATAATTTGTAATACCAAAATAATCAAAATTTTATTTTATTTCAATTAAAATAAAATTTATTTGAAATTCAAATTTTTATATTACCTGAATGACAGCTAAATATGGCACATATAATTGCCATATCATTTTGAAACCAATCAACGTTATAAGATGAACCACCGGATGAAAAGAGCGCCACAATATCATATAAATATGAAAATATAACATGCACAAAGGATACAAAAAATCCAACTAATTAAGATCTATTTATAAAGTTGATTGATTTCAAAATGACACGACAATTATACATAGCACAATTTTTCTATCACTCTGATGACATAAAAAATTAATTTTCAGATTATATGTACTTTAACTGAAACAAAATAAAATTTTAATAATTTTTTTATTATAAATTATTTTATTATGATCATTTAATTATAAAGTATAAATTTTGATAACTACGAACGTAACTGACCTATTGCAAAATTGATATATATAATATATTTTTTATTTCGAATAATATGATTAGATTAAAATTTAACACATATAAAATATTTATAACATGTGAGCTATAATTATATCACATATTATTTTTTAAATATTCTATGAATAACTCAATTAGACTTTTAAATTAATTTTATTATTTTTTCAATCATTATTAAAAAAAAAAAAAGATTAATTTACGGTATTTATCGTGGTTATTAATACCATGATTTATTATGACTTGTGCTATCAATATTATTAACTAAGGAAATTTATAAAAAAAAATTAAGTAAAAATTATTATTAATGAAAATAGAACTGTCAAATAGATCGGATCAGTTTGAACACGTGTGTGTGTGTGTATATATATTAGAGATGTGTGCTAATGTATAGCACATTTCGATGAGATAATAGCAACAAGGTTGTTTGAGTACAGAGTTTAGCAAGCAAAAAATTGATTTTCAGCTAGTGTATAGCACATTTCGATGAGACAAGTGGATTGATGCGTTATATTGAAGTTAAAAAGGCCTCAAGTATTATTTCATTCTTTGAGTCTAACATGAAATTAGAGAATAAGCTTAAATCTATTTTGTGAACACTAATCTACTTTTCACGGAATTATTAATTTCACAAGTGGAGAACGTACATCTCAAAGAAGAAAATCGCAGCAGCTGTGAGTGGATGAAAAATCCTGGATATGAAAAGAAAAGAAGAATCAGGTTTTATTGGAGATTAGAAATTTTTCAAGCTTTAATCCAGTTTTTATAGGAATATGAAAAATCGAATGGCAACAAGTTACTCACCAGTTCATGCTTGATGAAACATTCAAAAGCTGAAATTTACTATGGTTGAAGAAACCACACTTGACAATGCTCCAACCAGATCGTAATGGGAAATATTTGATGCCAAAAACTTTGAGAATGCACAAATTCATGCACTTGCAAGCATTTGAATCAAAATTCTGGAATCATGTTCAATGGTCTTGAAAATAAGTGGAGATTAGATTGCTTATACCCTTTCCTGAAATTCAATGCCAAGAGCAAGTAACCTCAAACAAGGCCGAGACAACAAAGGCATCATATATGAGTAGGAAAAGCACAGAGTCCCACAGAAGTTGGAGAACAGCTAGTCCCACGAAGGCATAATCAAATTGCAGTTAAGAGGCAGGGAATGATAGGCTTTTCAACTTTACTGGCATCCCTCAGTTTTTTGCATGTTGATTAAGTATTTAGGTCTTTAGTTAGCATAAAACAATCCAGTCCATACTTATAGTTAATGTGGGTAATGCATTCAAGCTATTGTCGATGATCATGGTACTGCATGCTATCCTAGAGCACTCTCCACGGCCACATCTGTCATATTTTGAGCATAAATCTATAAAGAAAATAAACAGAGCTCTTGATGAATTAAAATCAGTTTAATCAATTATTCCTAACATTTCCATAATGGGCTAGCCAAATGGAATTAAACATAACTTCATTTCTAATCGGCCATTTTTTTTTTCTCTGTTTTCTTGCATCTATATTGTTACCATTTTCTGGTCTTACAACCGCAAGATGTAACTTGTAAATAATTGGAATTAAGCATGAATCCTACTGACACTTAATTTCCTTTCAAAAAGAGGACCGCATAATTTTCTTATTTTCCAAGGAAGACTATAGCTAGAACAAACTATTTCGAGAAACTTGGAACTTCTGTTCTGAATGGATTAGCTTGATCTCTTTCCTAATTCAATCATAACCTCACTCCAACAGTCTCTTAAACTATTATAGTTCAAACGAAGCAATTGACCTAAACATAACTCATACAAATCATCCAATTCAGAATCAGCCTAACCATAAGAAATCTAAGTCAACGGAAATCACCTGAAACGGAATGCTTTCAACGGAAGATTCTCCAGTATCACCATAAGGCATCTCTTCAAGGTGTCCATCTCCATTCGTGACCTCAAGCATTCTCAACCGCGGTCTAATAACAGGCACATTCTACAAAGAAAAAAAAAAACCAAAATCAACCGAATTGGATTTCAATCAAATCACGAAATTTTAACAGTTCTAAAACAGATAAGAAAAATACATGAGAAAGAAAAGTGGAAGCGTAGAAGTGCAGTATCACCATGAACAGCATGTATATATGTACAACCCGAGAATAACAAATAAAAACATGGGTTCTTGAACAAAAGAACTGACCTGCGATGTCGATAGTAGTGCAAGAGGCAAATGGCAGTGGCGAGAATTGAAAACCGGCAAGCTCAAATTTGCAGAAGTTTGGGATAGTGTGATGGGAGCGTGGTGAAGGTAGAGAGGAGGCAGAAAGGGGGAAAGTGTGAAGACCTAAACCTAATTTTCCTGCCACCCTCAAATAATTATATTTTTAATATTTTTAAAATTATTAACTACTTAATTAAGTTTTTTACTCCCTCCAAAAATTCAAAATAAAAAAATTTTTCCCTTTAAAAAATTTTAAATTTAATTTTTAATCTCAAATTCAGTATTTTACCATTAAAAATAATTTATATTTATCATTATTTACAAAGATGAAAGTAAATATAAAATATTTTTTAAATAATTATTAAATTAATATTATTAATTAAATAATTTATAAAATGAAGTATTTTATAAGCTGATATTATTTTAAAAAAAAAAAAGATAGATATTTCAAAAAATATTAGACAACAAAATAAAAATATAACTCTCATTATAATTTAAGAAATCTTTAGGTCCCTTTTTTATGTATTACTCAATATTCAAATTATTTATCAAACATTTCAAATTGGTACTCTAGTCGTTCTATTGATATAGTTAAATATTTGAATTCAATTGTTCAAATAAAAAAAATTAATTGAATTTAATATTCTAAAAAATCACATATTTAGTACACTATTATATCACTTTATAGATGCATATAATACAATAAATAATTTTATTTTATTTTTGAACTATATAATTAAATTATTAATTTGTATATTTATTTACGCTTTGAGTTAAAAATAAATGAATACTATTTGAGTGATATAAAATTTAATATTATTTTTGGTTATCCATAGTCATTTATCATTAAAAGAAATAATGATAAATAAAGATTAGTACATATTTGATTGATAATCGCGGGATGATTATATATGATGATATAAATCAAACTTATAGGTACTTATTGGAGAATAAGGTACTGGATAGACCCACTATGAGATAGTACACGGGTTAATGTCATTAGTAATCTTATAATAGTTATATTATCGATCATTAAATCTTAGATTATCATAGTATCCTACATGAGAAATATTAAGTTTTGACATAATTAGATATTATCTTTAATCGGATAATAATAAAGGTTATGATTGGACACGATAAGAATCGTGCAGAGGATAGTGAAGAATCAAGATGAAATTTATCCCTTTCTTATGAGAGAGATATCTATCGTGCCCCTCAATAAGTAGGACTGATAAATGTATAGTCGTGCTCAAATGAATTGATGGAGCAATCAATTTCATTTGATATTATCAATCTATTTAGTGATCAAGAAATTATATGTTTGAACTATATAAATTTGACATGTACTGTGACTTATGTTCAAATAAGATATTGTGTAACAAATGGATTATAACATATTCTATTAGGTTAAAATTGAAGTATCGATATTCATATTATTTGGGTAGCATAATATCTTGCTAGAAGCTGCTTATGATTTGTAGGCCAATGATGGGATTGGGATCCATGGCCAACATAATATGAATCTATTGGATCGCACATATAGAATATGATGAATGGACTAAGGGTTAATTCGGGCATTTTGAATTTTATTTTGTGATAAATTAAAATTCGAAATAAATAAATAAATATTAATTAAGATTAATATTATAATTCTTATTTTAAATAAGAAATAAAGTATTTCTTATTTTAATAAGAAATGTGGACCCAAAATTTTCTCTCTTAATTAGGGTTGGGTCACCTATATATATGATATGTATGGTTTAAAAATCCTAAGAAGACATACTAAAAAGGTGAGGCGTCACCCTTGAGAGAGTGAAAAGAGAAAAATATTTTTTTTTTGTGTTACCCTAGCCACCAAGGAAATGAGCTAGCACTCTAGGCGAATCCATTCGTTGTGTTCGAGTGTGGATACTGATAGAGAATGTTCATTTCATGTGAGGCAGCACCTACAAGACAATTTTATGCTTCAAGATGTTAGTAATCGTTACTTTCTCTTTATTTAGTCAATTAGATCACATGGATCCTGATGGATTTTATATATCTGCTGCTTTTTGTTTTATTTTTTCCTTATTGAAACCCAACAGTACATTCAATCACTCATGATATAAAAGTAAATAAAATTAATTGATAAGATAATTACATACTCGTATAATTATATTAATTGATAAAATTTTATTGTATATAATAAATATATATATAATCACATTATTGATTTACAACTCCATTACTAATATAGGTATTGTGTGAAAATATATAAATATTAGTTGAATGACACTAAAAATAAATAAAATTAATTGATAAAATGATTATACACTAATATAATACATTAATTAGGGGTGTGAATCGATTGAATTCGAGTCAATCCAAACCGAACCCGAATTATCCGAGATCCGAAAAATTGAATATTTTTACATCCAAACCGACCCTAAATAATATTCGAACCCCTACACACTGATCCGATTAACCCGAATTACTCGAAATCATTAAAAATAATAAAATGAAAAAAACTACCGAGATCTAGATCTGATCACACTCATTTGGAATACAAATTTTTTAACACAACTTGAATACAATTCTTTCACACATTCACTCATTTTTCGAAAACATTTTTCAAAGATCAAACTTGAGATTTATAAAATACTAAGCAATACAATTACTTATAAAAGGACCATAAGCTTTTGAACAATCATACAGTCACAGTATAACATCATTTTGTTATACAAATTTTTGTCTGAAGTCATAAAAATGAATCAATGGATAATATAAAAAGGAATAACAATATTGACTACCAAAAAGGAAAAAAATTCAAAAAAAAATTCCTTTATCTATACAACTTAGAAAGTAAGATCCACAAAAAAAAAAGTTACTCTTGAATCTGTCCATCCATCTTTATCTCTTATACCCATCTTCATCATATTCGTTTCCTCCAATTATCTAACAATCAAAAACAAAAATTAAGACCAAATCTTGCAGTTTCAAAAATTGAGAGAGAAATGGAAACAATCGAAACAGATCTAGAGATTGATGGAAGATCTAATCTTCATCTTCATCTTCTTTTGTTTGAAGATCTAACCTTCATCTTCTTTTTCTCTTGTAATATATCTAGTAGCTTCAAAGATTGAAAGAAAGAGATTGAAACAACCGAAATAGAGAGATAGTGAGAGAGAGATGAAAGCAGAGAGAGCGAGAGATCTATCAAAGACAAAGAGAAGGAAGGAGAGAGGGAAAGGGAAAGATCGATGGGAGAAGAGAGGGAAGAGAGAGATTGATGGAAGAGGAGAGGGATGAGAGAGAGATCCAGAGAGATCGACGGAAGGTGTTCGTTCGGGTCGGGTTTAGAATGGTTTTGTCCCCTAACCAACCTAAACCCAAAGTTTTGCTAATCCCCCACCTAACTAATTCGAATAACCCTACCTGTATGCCTCGGGTCATTCGGGTTCATCGAGCCGGATCAGATTTTGCATACCCTTAACATTAATTGATAATATTTTATTATATATAATAAATATATTTAATTATATTATTAATTTAGATGTTCATATAGGTATTTTCCTAAAAATAGATAAGTATTAGTTAGTTGATACTCAAAGTAAATGAAATTAATTGATAAAGTATTTATGTGATAAATTACTTAACTTACATATCTATATAGATATTTATAAAAAAAAAATTAAATAGTAATTGAATGATATTAAAGATAAATTAAATTAAACACAAATTATTTTAGTTATATATTCATATTCATATAGATAGAATAATTATTATAATAATTAAATTCTAATTCTTAATAATTAAAATATTTAGTTTAATTTATTAATTAATTATTATCTTAATTTTGTGTATTAAAATATATAATATAAATAATTATGAAGTTAAATTTATGCAGTACATATACAATAAAAATTATGAGTAATATTTATATATAAAATATTAGTATTATATATAACAATTAATAAATATCGGTTCTTTCAGTGCAAGATCATTCAGTATAGTTCAATAGAATTTTTGGTTTGATTTTAAATAAAATATTTAGATCTGTTCCAAATAAAATTAACGGTGCTATTCGATTTGGTTCTAGTCAAAAAGTGAACGGAATAGTTCAATTCTGGATCTTTTTTTCGATACTTCAGTTCGTTACAGAAAAACTCAAACCCATATACACCCCTAATATATATATATATATATATATATTCGCACATATGAATGTATGTATATGTATATGGTCATGTATGTATGTATAGGTATAGGTATATAAACACCCAAAATGACATCATTTTACAAAACTATATGGGTTTAGTTTTGAAAAAAGTGCAAAGAAAATATCGTATAATTTATAGTGGCACAAATTTTTTATATATCAACAAAACGATACAACACAAATAAAATTGAAATTGTTTTGAAGAAAAAAAAATTGACTCGCCGTATTTAAAAAAATAAAATAAAATAAAATTTACAAAAAAGATATCAATTTCAAGTTATTCCGATTGTCCTTGGGTTGATCCTAACTCAACTCTTAATTTTTCTGTTTGTATTTAGATTGAGTCATACTCTTTTTTTCTTATTCGAATTACTTTCCCATAGATAGTTTTGGATGGGAATAAAAAATTGATAGATTTAAATAAAAACGATGAAATACAAGTTGTATTGTAATTAGTAATACCCCTGTCCATCTCTACTGTTGTTTTTTATTTTTTTTTATTTTTTTATATATACTTTAAGTGCCACATTTCAAAATTCAAAAAATAATTTAATGCACTTTTTAGAATTAAAAAAAAATCAATATACTTTTCATATTTTACCTTTATCTTGATATTTTAAATGTGTTTATATATTTATTATTATTTTTCTTACGTTAATGAATAATATAATTTATGATTAATATTTTTTTTATAATATTCAGATATATCAATTATTTTCTTAGTATGTGAGCTAAAAGTCAAAAACCATACTTAAAAAGAGAAGAAATGAGTACTATTTTTTTTTTTTATTAGCATGCAACTTCTTGTATGTTAGCATGCTTCTTAAACAATATGGATTCGAAAGTATGCTGATCTGTTTTCATGTATATGCTGATCTGTTTTCATGTATACTTTAAAATTATTATTTTTTTCATTGTTCAACTGTCAAAATTTGAGATTAGAATCTGGAAGAACTGAAACTTGGAATCAATTTTTCAATATATTTCAATGCAGAGATTCTTAATTTTCAATAGGGTTTTGCTACTTTAATTTTTCTTTTTTTAAAGCATAGAAATTTAATACAATTTCAAAATTTTCAAAATTCCCAAATTGTTAACAAGGCGTTCAAATTCTTTCCCAACTATATAGTCTAAAAATAATAAACACTGCTTATTTAACATTCCTACAAATGTCTGGAACAAGTTTAGTCTTTTACATATAAGAAATTCGACACAAATGTTGTTTTTCAGAAGAGTTAATTCTAGAAAAATCAAATCACATATAAAATGATTTTGCCTTTCTAAAATAAATTATTTATTAACTTTACGGAATTAAACACTAAGCATAAACAGTCAAAAATGAATAGGACAAATAAAGTTGAATTTTTATCTTGACTAATTATTCCAAATACCTCAAATTAAAATTTTCAGACAGGTTTGCAAGCTTTATTTCATAGATTTTTTGATCTCGATTTCATCCAAAGCTGTAACTCATTCTATAGCAAAGAAAACGGTCGTTCTCACCAAATGCAAATAAAATCTAAATCAAGTGAGACGCAACATGTACTGCTCAGAGCAGTGAAAATAATAATAATAATAATAATAATAATAATAATAATAATAATAATAATCAGAAAGCTATTATTATTCAAAAGAAAATTGCCTCTACATTGCTGAAAGAATGTACAATAATGAAAGAATACATGGTTTAGTACCTGGCTGGGCTGAATTGAGAAAGAATTTCAATTAATGATGAGCGGTATTCTCCACAAGGATTGAAAATTTTGTCTGTTCGATTGAGCTGTGATGTTAGGGAAGCCACTTCTCTTTTCCCTTACATTCCACAAGTTGTATGCATTTAAAACAAAAAGGAGTAATTAAGCATCTTTGTTGAAGCCACTAGGAAAGCAACAATATTAGCTCTCCATCTGCATTGTCGAGCAAAATCACAATCGATGACTTTGTCAGGCATCAAAGAATTTAAAAAATTGTTGGGGTCAATTTATACTTGAGATTATAAAGCTCCCTATTTCCCAAGTGGTTTCTGAGAGTATCCAAATTTCAGTCTTTCATATAGTTTCTCTTTATTTTTCCTCTTCTTATCCATCTTTGCCCTATATCTTTCTTCCCTCTCCCGTTCATATATCCCTTGCCAATGAACTTCACCCGTTAGCGGCCACAACCATCTCTCCTTTGGATGGTCATTATCATCTGCAGCCTCTGCAAGATCTTCATCCATACTCTTTAACAATGTCAGATTAAAGTACTTGGCCCAAATAATTTCTTTTCTTTGTTCAATTGGGTGCTGCTCTTCTAAAGAACCAGTTCGTGGATCCATGTAAACCATTTTTCGTGCACTGTGGTAAGCCCATACATTAACTAGGACTTCCGTTATCCGACAATAACAGTGTTTTGCCTACAGAACATTAAACCACAAGAATAACAACAAACATTACGCCATCTGAAGATCAAAAGCAGGCAATGCGGGATTCAAGCACCCTACCTCAATTTCTGAGGAACTCAATGAACAGAATTTCATTTGGCTAGAATTGGTTTGTAAGGCATCAAGAGCATCCACCAACATCCTGCAGTTTGATATGAAAGTTAAGAACAGTTGCAATTCGTACAACTAGTGTGTATTAATGATAACAACATTTGACATCCCCCGAAATTATGTTGGATGGAGATTAAAAAGGAAAAAAAAAATTACAGTGGATAACTTACCTAGCAAACATAATGAACTCTAGAAACGAAGAGGTTGGCATCACCCAACTATTCAGGGTAGACCAGTGACCTCCATCTTTGGGCATTGGAGGAAGAGCTTCAAGATGAGATGGTAGACCATACATCTGGCGGAAGGCATCTTCAAAAGCAGCTCTGTATGCATTCAAAAGCCAAAAGCAGTTAAATCTGCAGCACAGTCCTCCATGCGATAGAATTTGCAGTTGGAAAAAATGCTGATAATTGGGGAACAAAACCCAGAACACATTATCAATGACTGAAGCGCCTAAATTGCCTTTACTTATCAATTTTTCTTTTGTTTTCTTTTGCAAATGAGGTCCCTTGAAGTAGATTACAGGAGCTTTTTACAATATATGAACCATAGCACCCACACGCACATAGATGAATGCATTAGCAGCATCCAAAGATTATTCTTCCTAGACTTTAATTTAAACAGAGTTGCTATTTGGCACACCCAGACTGGATAAGGCACCATGACATTCATGCCACTAACAAGTATAAGCTCAAGCATAACAGATTTTGTAAAATTAAAAAAAAAAAAAAAAATTGGCAAAGGCCTCCTTCACTTGGTAATTGTGTACACCCCTGGCTATATAAAACATTCAAATAATGAGCATTTACAAGTTGTGATATCAGTAATATAGTAGTAATGGCACCTTTTCAGCAAGTATCCAACTGAAATTTAATAAATATACCTGCAATGTCCTCCATTAAGGATGTCACACATAGACCAAAAAGTAAGCTCACTATTATTATTTTCCGTAACTCCACTATCCACATTCAACCGTGCCCAAAAGTACATTACATCTCCTTTAGTTCCTTTTTGTATCTTTTCTTCCAGAACCTTTTCAGCCCTAGTAGATAATGAAACCTGCTTCAAGAAAATAGGGTCAAGTGATGAGTCGTATTTTGGAAGTCAAATTGGATCCATTTTTTTTTTTTTCTAAAATTATCTAAATTAATAGTCTTTTTTTTTTACCCCACAGAAAGCTCACTCCAAAATGACAGAATTAAACAGCAATGAATTTGATATTTAAAAGAAAAAGTGGGCCTAGTTTCACCCATGGTCATTGAAGTATGATAGAGAAGCTGAGATGGAAGATGTGGAACTGGACCAGAATTCCTTTGGGTCAAGGAAGCAGCAGGTCTACACCTGCAGGAAGAAGCATCAGGGCAGGTGCAAAGAAGGAAACCAGCAAGTCTGTTACTGAGCTGGAATATTTGGGGTTAGAGTTAGTTATGCCTAGTCCTAGCTAGAAAATAAGCAAGAAATTCTGTTTTGCTTTTGGCAGTGCTATTTTAGCTTTTTTGTTTTGGGGGGGCAAAGGGGGGTACCTTTTGGAATGAGATTGTAATGGCTGCTTCATAACAGGGCTCCATTCTTGGAGAGGGAAGTTCATCTTCCTAAGGGGTTTGTATCAGTCCTTTTATCAATAATAAAGCAATCTATTTCATCTTCCAGTTTTCTGCTTGATTTGTTTTTCTTATTAAATCTGTTGTATTGAAATTCTGTTCCTAACAATTGGCGCGGTTTGTGGTAAACACCTCTTCTCACCAAAACAAACGGAATGAATGACCCATCCCAAACCCGTTTACAAACCAAGCTCGATTTACAGGCACGAGTGGATTCCCACAATGAAACTTTAGGGGCAATCCAAAGAACCCTCGCTGCATTCCAAAAATTTGTAGAAGAGAAGTTTGATTCTCTGGATGCCAAACTAATTAAAAAAATCGAAATACAACCCATAAAAGATGAAGAAGAAGACCAGAAAACCACCAATGAAACAGAAATGAGCGATGATACTCCAAGAAGAGGTTTCATTCCCTCCAGTTCCAAGTTTGGACAACCCACCTCACCCCAACTGGACACGTGCGTGAGACCCAATCATTTTGGGGCTGGAGCAATAGCTTTAACAAAGGTGAAGTTGCCGGAGTCCAGCGGACCAAAACCCCGCAGCTGGATTGCTAAAGCGGAGCTGTATTTTAGCATACAACAGACCTCAGAAAGGATGAAAATCACGTTGGCACAGATGTGTATGACAAGACCAGCAATAACATGGTTTTCCCAAGCACTACGTGATAACCCAGAGATGACATGGGAAAAATTCAAACTCAAGCTTAATAGGCGATTTGGAAAACGAAGAACCCAGAATCCTTATGCAGTATGAGAAAACACACAATGGGAATTGAAATTGCATATTCAATTAAATTATACTTAGGTTACATTTCCTATTTATACAAAAAGAAATGTAAAATTACACTTAAAACCTAGCTGTCACACACTACAATATATAGCTGTATAACAACTGTATTTCATGTTTTCTAATAGCTGTATAACAGCTTTTCTAACACTCCCCCTCAAGCTGAAACATAATCTATACTCAGCTTGTTACAAATTTATTCCATAACATAAACTTTAAAACATAATTCCAAGCTTCAAAATAAAATGAAAAACAAATGCGAAATCTTCTCCAAACGAAGTCTACAAATAATCAATGCCGTAAGCTTCAACCCGAAACAGAGATCAAGTACAACTCTCTCCAAACGAAGCCTACACAAATAATCCTTGAATGGGCTTCAACACGAAAGAGAGATCAAGTCCAACTCTCTCCAAACAAAGCCTACACATATCATGTCATATAGACTTCAAAACAAAATGGAGAATAGTTGTAACACTCTTTCCAAAACAGATGCAGAAATTAGGAAGCAGAAACACCAAGAACCAACAACCAAGACTTGGAAGCAGCAGAAACAGAGATGACTTGAGAGAGAGACTTTTAGAAGAAAGGGGACAAAATTGACACTACACCCATGCCGGAAACAACAAATCGACGCCGAAAACAAGATCGGAGGACAAGGCACGCGCTCCCACGCACCGCGCGCATGAAGACGGAAGCAGATCCTTGTGGTGGCGCGTGAGGTGCACTTGCCGGTCTTCTGGTCACCGGATTTTGTGCGAAGGCCGAAAATCCACCGGTGCTCCTTCTGAAGTCGATGGTGAGTGAAACCAGTCACCGGAACTTGGTGAACCAAGGTGGGGCAGATTCACCCACTGCCGCCGAAACCTAGAAATCCCAAATGCTGAAACCCAGAAATCCCAAAACTAGAAAACCCATAAGAAACGAGGGAAACTCAACCCTCAAACAAGAAAAGACCCAGAAAAGAGCCAAAGGCTCTGATACCATGTGAGAAAACACACAATGGGAATTGAAATTCTATATTCAATTAAATTATACTTAGGTTACACTTCCTATTTATATAAAAAGAAATGTAAAATTACACCTAAAACCTAGCTGTCACACACTACAATATACAGCTGTATAACAGTTGTATTCCATGTTTTCTAATAGCTGTATAACAACTGTATAACAACTTTTCTAACATGAAGAATTGAGGGCTCTGTTTCAAATTGGAAGCATGGATGAGTACATAGAAGAGTTTGAGTCGATTACTGGGTATATTCCCAAAACTTTTGAAGCTCGGTTCTTGAGGTATTTCATGGGAGGATTAAGGGAAAAGGTGGGGAGATGGGTACGCTGCTTGAAACCAAAAACCTAAGGAAGCCATGGAGCTTGCTCAAGATGCAGAGCTGACCTTTGGCCCTCCTAGAGGCAGATCAGCGGCGAGCGAGAGAGGAGGCAAGGATATGGGAAGAGCGGAGATTACTCACGCAATACCCCCTCAATTGGCGCCCTATTAACCCCAAAGAACTCGGTCAACCCGACTTGAAACCAAAAATTATAGATCCAAGCCAACTAATTCCCCAAAGAACTCTCCCAACTCGTTCATTCCACCCACAAAAAAGAGCTCCATAGCAGAATCGAAATAGTAGGCCCTGCCACTTGTCTTTGAAGGAGATTGAAGGACGACGTAGATTGGGGTTATTTTTCAAGTGTGCACAACCCTATAGCCCACAACACCAATGTAGTGCTGGTGAATTTCAGGTCCCTGTACTCGAGAATGATTTGCTCTTAGAAGAGGCTGGAGAGCAAAGCAACGAAATGGCAAGTGCTGATGTCACTAAGGAAGGTGAGTGTAATTCCATCGAAACATTCTTTGGGGCAGTGGGTACTACACAAGCACCTAAGACCTTGAAGCTGCAAGGAGTGATACAGGGGATACCTATTGTCTTGGTGGATTCCGGAGCAACCCACAATTTCATCTCACGCAAGCCGGTAAGGTCTCTGAAACTATCCATCAACTCCATTTCCCCTATGAATATCAAGCTAGGAGATGGTTATCGCGTCCCAATCCAAGAAAAATGCAAGGATATTCAATTGAATTTGGGAACAATTGCATTGAAATTGGAAACATTGGTGTTTGAGCTAGGGCCTCTTGATTTTCTCTTCGGGATTGACTGGTTGAAGACTTTGGGTCATGTCATGCATTACTAGGAGCAGAGATGGATACGGTTTGAATATGGTGGCAAGCAAATTGAGTTAACTAGAATTGAGGGAACCCCTTTCGATATGGATGGTCTACAGGTTTGGCTAGGAGGAAGGAATTTAAAACAAATGTATTGACACCAACCTCAACTGCCACCAGCTTCCATACAAGGCCTTTCCATAGAACAAAAGGCAAAGATAGAAACTCTTATGAACCAGTTCTCTACAGTTTTCCAGCCATTGACTGGGCTGCCACCATGGCATTAGCATGATCATGCCATATAGCTCGTTCCAGGCCACGAAGCAGTCAATGTCTAACCCTATAGGGACCAGCGCCTAGAGAAGATGGAAATACAAAAATAGGTAGATGAGATGTTGCATCAAGGAATCATACGACCAAGTTAGAGTCCCTTTTGCAACCCTATTCTTTAGGCTAAAAAGAAAGATGATACGTGGCGCTTGTGAATTGATTACAGAGCTCTCAACAAAGTGACGGTGGTTGATAAATACCCAATCGCAGTTGTCGATGAGCTACTAGATGAACTAACTAGGGCTTAATTATTCTCGAAATTAAACCTCAAATCTAGCTTTTATCAAATTCGAATGTGGGAAGGTGATGAGCAAAAAACGGCTTTCCAAATACATGATGGCCACTATGAATTTCTGATGATGCCATTTGGGCTTATTAACGCCCCGTCTATTTATCAAAGTGTGATGAATGATATCTTTCACCCATGGTTGAGACATATAGTCCTCGTTTGTTTTTTTATGATATTTTGATTTATAACAGGAGTTGGGAATAGCACCTACAACACTCAACCATTGTTTTGCAAGTCTTGTTGGATAACCATTCAAGGTCAATCCCAAGAAGTGTTCAATTGGCCAAACTTCCATTGATTATCTTGGCCATTGCATCTCAAAAAGTAGAGTTACAGTGGATCCATCCAAGATCACCGCAGTCCAAAATTGGCCGGTTCAAAAGAATGTTAAGGGAATTCAAGGGTTCTTGGAGCTAACCGGGTACTATAGAAAATTTGTAAAAGATTGCAGGAATCATTGACAAAATTGACAAAAAAAAAAATGATTTCCATTGAAATAAGTAGGCAAACAGCATTTGACACTTTAAAGGAGACACTTACAGCCACTCCTCTGCTAGCATTGCCCGACTTCAACAAACCATTTTGTGTTGAATGTGACGCATTGGGTCTTGAGTTAGGAGCTGTTCTAATGCAAGAAGGCAGGCCCATCGCTCACTACAGCAAAGCTTTGGCTAACCGCAATTTAGCCAAGTCTGCCTATGAAAAGAATTAATGGCTTTAGCTTTATCGATAGAGCATTGGCGATCATATCTTCTTGGCAAGAAGTTTACAACGGTGTTCACCGACCAAAAAGCTCACGTCAATTGCTACAACAAGGCATCGCCACCACGGACCAGCAGACTTGGCTCTCCAAATTGATGGACTACATTTTTGAGGTCCATTACAAACCGGGCAAGATGAATACAGCAGCAGATGCTCTGTCGAGACACCAGGAGTTTGGGGAATATGCTGCCTTCGAATTCTCTCCTACATGGACTGATGGTGGCAAATTACTGGAAGAAGTGAACCAAGACTGACATCTGATGGCCATAAAAAATGCGCTCTAAGCTAACCCAAACTCCAAACCGAAGTACAAGCTGAAACAGGGAATCTTATACCGAAATGGGAAGCTAGTCATTTCCTCTGCTTCTAAATGGATCCCTGCCATGTTGGATGAATTCCACAAGTCAATCACAAGGGGCCATTCGGGGTACTACAGGACTTGTAGAAGAATAGAAACAATTTTTTATTGGAAAGGGATGGCACAGCAGATCAAGGAATATGTTAAGAACTATTCAGTTTGTCAAAAATTTAAGGCTTCAACCCTCTCTCCAGCTAGGCTGTTACAGGCTCTTCCCCTGCCACAAGCAGTATGTGAGGAAGTTTCAATGGATTTTATCACAGGGCTGCCGAAATCCAAGGGATTTGATGTGGTGATGGTGATGGTGCATTGGTTGTCCAAGTACAACCATTTTATAGCACTCAAATATCCGTATACAGCTCGAGACATAGCTGAATTGTTTTTTAAAGATATTGTTAGCCTCCACGGATTCCCAAAGTCAATTATGAGTGACTGCGACCCAATGTTCATGAGTCGCTTTTGGCAAGAATTATTTAGATTGCACGGAACTCAACTCAAATTTAGTTCTTACCAAACCGAGACAGATGGGCAAACCAAAGTTATCAACCATTGTCTTGAATCCTACCTCTGCTATTTTGCCGCTGACCAACCCGCTTCTCGAGTCAATGGCTTCCTTGGGTGGAATTTTGGCATAATTCCACCTTCCACGTGAGTACAGGAGCAACACCTTTGGAAATAGTATATGGAAGGAGCCCTAAATGGAGGCAGTAGACCGCCCAAGGCCATATCTAGTGACTTGCCACCGGAGCTAGAACTGGATCCAGCCGAAGACCTTGTACCAAAGAGGGTGATAGCTACATGTTAGGATTAATTCCTAACTTGGGTTGATTCTTGAATTAATCCCTGAATTTCAAATCTGAATCCGGAATGGGGGTTTGAGTGAATAGAGAAAGAAGAAGAAGGAGAAAAAGAAGAGTAGAGAGGAAGAGTTGAGAAAGAAAAAGAGAGAGAATAGAAAGTTCTCAATTGATTAGTCTAGTGGTCCCCCAGAGAATTCGGTTACAATAAAAGGAGAAAAGGACAATGATGAGCTACACTAAAGGACAAGAGAGCATGCAATTCTTCTCCCCTCAAAAAACGCAGCCACCAAAAACAGCTGGATAACAAAAATCCAGCCGCCAACTCTAACATAGAATTACAATTGAAAAAAACTAAATTAACTAACTACCCATAAAATGACGTAAATACCCTTCCTCCTACGTGAATACGTAACAATACCCCCCCTTGAGAGAATTCTTGTCCCCAAGAATTGATGAAGTGAGGGAATTGTTGTTGCATGTAGGTGAGTGCTTCCCCAGTGGAGTCTAGGGATGGAAGATCCTGCCATTTGATCAGGAGCTGCTAAACATTTGTGTCTCCCACTAGAATAGTTCTAGTATTAAGAACCTTCTCGGGCTGAAGAAGAAATTCACCATCGATGAGGTAGGGAAGCTTTGGAGAGAGAAGGATATGATCGCCAACATGTTTCTTCAATAGGGAAACATGGAAGACATGATGGATTTTGCAGTCAGGGGGTAGTTGCAGGCGGTAGGCTGCTGGACCAATCTTCTCCAGTATAGGATATGGCCCGTAGTACTTGGGAGTGAGCTTCAATGATTTTCTGACAGCCAAGGAAAGTTGTCGGTAAGGTTGAAGCTTGAGATAAACTTGATCCCCAACTGAAAATTCTCTAGGAGTTCTGTGGCTGTCGGCAGCTTGCTTCATTCGGTTTTGAGCCCGTGCCAGCTGCTCCTTGAGGTAAATATTCATAGCCTCTCTTGACTGAAGGAATTCCTCAACCGCTGCAACTGAGGATGGGAGTTGTGGCAAGATTGGCAAAGTTGGGGGAAAGCCATAGATAGCTTGGAAGGAACTGATGTTGAGGGCAGAATGATGGCTGGTGTTATACCAATATTCTGCCAGACTAAGCCATTTAGCCCATTGTTTAGGCTTGTGGAATGTCATGCAGTGGAGATAAATTTCTAGGCACCGGTTGAGCCTCTCGGTATAGCCATCACTTTGAGGGTGATAGGCTGTAGTGAGTTTGAGTTGAGTGCCCAGCAACTAGAAAAATTCTTGCCAAAAATTGTTAGTGAAGATTTTATCCCTGTCATAAACTATAGAGCGAGGCATGCCATGTAACTTAAAGATGTGATCCATGAAAGCTTGAGCCACCTTGTAGGTAGTAAAAGGGTGGGAAAGAGGGATGAAATGTGCCATTTTGGAAAATCTGTCAATGACTACCAGGATGGAATCAAAGCCTTCCGATTTAGGTAGTTTTTCAATGAAGTCCATTGAAATGTCTGTCCAAATTTGGGAGGGGGTTGGTAGGGGTTGGAGAAGTCCAGGGGAAGCTACCGTTTCTGGTTTGCACCGTTGACAAGTGTCACAGCAGGAAATCTAAGTGATAACTTGGTACTGCATCCTAGGCCAGTAGAAGGTTTGTTGTAATCGGAGGAGAGTGGCTCTAATCCTTGAATGGCCTCCTAGTGGAGAGTCATGGCACAAAGCAATTAGTTACTGCCTGAGGGAGGTATTTGCCCCTATGTAAAGCCGGCCCTTGTACTTAATAATGCCCTTCTGCAGTGAGTGGTTGGGGAGAGAATTGGGGGAAAGAGATAGGGTGACAAAGAGATCCTATACCTTAGAGTCTCCTTGGTAGGAATTGAGGACCTCTTGTACCCAATGGGGGGTGAGGGTAGAAGTGGTAGAGAGAAACAGTTGGCTGGTTGGGGAAGATTCCCCTTCAAATTTGAGATACAAGGCATCAGCCACCCTATTGTCAGTCCCTCTCTTATACTGGATGCTATAGTCTAACCCCAGCATCTTGCTAATGCCCCTCACTTTGTAATTGTGTAGGGGTTGCTCTAGTAAATGCTTGATACTCTCATGGTCAGTGTTGATTATGAAGTGCCCTTGCTCTAGGTAGTGCCTCCACTTGGTTACAGCAAATAATATGGCTAAGAGCTCCCTCTCATAGGCTGATAGCTGCTGGTTTTTAGGACTTAGTGGTTTAGAGATATAAGAAAGAGGTCGACCTTCCTGCATAAGCACGGCTCCTATACCCATGCTGCTAGCATCACATTCCAAAAGTGAATGGCTGCTGGAAATTGGATAATGCCAGTAAAGGAGCTTGGGTCATGAGGGTTTTGAGCTGCTCAAAGGCCTGTTGAGCTGCCGGATTCCACTTGAACTGGTCCTTTTTAAGGAGTTCAGTAAGTGGTTTGCAGACTAAACCATAACCAGCAATGAACCTTCTGTAATAACCTATTAATCCTAGGAAACCTCTCAAGCTCTTAAGGTTCTTAGGGGTAGGCCAAGAAACCACAGCTTTAATTTTGCCAAGATCGGTTTGTACTCCCTCGGCTGAAATGAGATGACCCAAGTAAGAGATAGTTTTCTGCCCAAATGCACATTTAGACTCCTTGGCATAAAGCTGGTTGTCTCTAAGGATCTGTAGGACTGTTTTGAGATGTTGGATGTGGGCCTTCCAGGTGTTGCTGTAAATCAAAATGTCATCAAAGAAAACCAGCACAAACTTTCTTAGGTAGGGTTGGAATAGGGTGTTCATTGGGGATTGGAAGGTGGTAAGGGCATTGGTCAGCCCAAATGGCATTACAAGGAACTCATAATGGCCTGAATGAGTCCTAAAAGCAGTCTTGAATATGTCTTCAAACCGCATTCTAATCTAGAAGTAGCCAGACCTTAGATCGATTTTAGTAAAAAACACTGCCCCATGTAGTTCATCCAGCAGGTCTTCAATGAGGGAGATAGGGAACTTATCTTTTACGGTTAGCTTATTAAGCTCCCTATAGTCCACACAAAATCTCCAGCTTCCATCTTTTTTCTTGACTAGGAGCACTGGGGATGCATAAGGGCCGTTGCTGGGTTGAATGATTGAGTTAGTGAGCATCTCTTCCACCAATTTTTCAATCTCATTTTTCTGGTGGAGTATCGGTAAGGCCTGATATTGACAGGTTCTGAGTGTGGTTTAAGGGATATTGAGTGGTCATGGGTTCTAGGAGTAGGCAGCCCTTTGGGTATTTGGAAGACAGTTGGGTTATTAGATGCATTGGGGAGCTGTAGTCCTTGGATAAGCTGTGCCAAATAGGCTACAGATTTTTGATTCTCCTGCTTGAGTTCAAGCTTCAGGTTGCTTTGCTCCTGCATTAAGGCTGCCATCTTTTGCTGACTCTCCAGTTGAAGGTCATTCATCCGGGTCTCCATACTGCCCATCCTGGATTCCATCTGTTCTTCAATCCTCGAACTAAGGGATTTAAGTTGATCCTCCAACTCTTCAATGGAGGTTGTAGTTTTCTGGATGTTTGGGTTCTTCCCCATGGTACAGCAAGGAAGGAAAGGTGGGGTGAAGGAATCTCTGATACCAGTTGTTAGGATTAATTCCTAACTTGGGTTGATTCTTGAATTAATCCCTGAATTTCAAATCTAAATCGGGAATGGGGGTTTGAGTGAATAGAGAAAGAAGAAGAGTAGAGAGGAGGAGTTGAGAAAGAAAAAGAGAGAGAATAGAAAGTTCTCAATTGATTAGTTTAGTGGTCCCCCTAGGGAATTCGGTTACAATAAAAGGAGAAAAGGACAATGATGAGCTGCACTAGAGGATAAAAGAGCATGCAATTCTTCTCCCCTCAAAAAACGCAGCCACCAAAAACAGCTAGATAACAAAAATCCAGCCGCCAACTCTAACATAGAATTACAATTGAAAAAAAACTGAAAATAACTGAATTAACTAACTACCCATAAAATGACTTAAATACCCTTCCTTCTATGTGAATACGTAACACTACACAGGTTACCCAAAGGAATGGCGAAAGTGTCTCACAATGGCTTGTCCGATGGCAAAAGAAGAATCTTGATGAAGCCACTTGGGAGGATGAGTATGTAATGAAAGGGACTATCCACAATTCAGTCTTGGGGACAAGACTGATTCTCAAGAGGCCAGCAATGATAGAGAAGCTGAGATGGAAGATGAGGAGCTGGACCATAATTCCTTTGGGCCAAGGAAGCTGCAGGTCTACATCCACAAGAAAAAGCATCAGGGCAGGGGCAAAGAAGGAAACCAGCAAGTCTGTTACTGAGCTGGAATATTTGGGATTAGAGTTAGTTATGCCTGGTCCTAGCTAGAAAACAAGCAAGAAATTCTGTTTTGCTTTTGGCAGTGATATTTTAGCTTTTTTTTTGGGGGGGCAGTGCTATTTTAGCTTTTTTTTTTGGAGGGGGGGGGGGGGGGGGGGGGGGGTATCTTTTGGAATGAGATTGTAATGGCTGCTTCATAGTAGGTCTCCATTCTTGGAGAGGGAAGTTCATCTTCCTAAGGGGATTGTATCAGTCCTTTTATCAATAATAAAGCAATCGATTCCATCTTCCAGTTTTCTGCTTGATTTGTTTTTCTTATTATATCTATTGTATTGAAATTCTGTTCTATCAATAAAACTACTTGACTTTGATTGCGTCAATAAGATGGCAATAGCTACATCTTATAACGTTTCGGTAAGATTTTTGAAATGATGATCTTGTAAAATTTTCTAACTTACATCTACAGCTAACAGAGGCTATATAAGTCTTACTTCAAATCTGAAGTTTACAAGTTTATGAAACGCTTAATAGTCACAGGTAAGAAGATGCTCCCAATATTTTAAAGAAAAAGAAAAAAAAAAAAAAAGATCTACCAGCACAAAAAATACCTTTCTACCAGCAGCACGCCATGATTGAAACCCAATCCACGGTCTCTTGTGAATATAATCCACCTTGTTTGCAACAGAAAACATTCCTCCAATCTCACAAAGTATATTCCGATAATAAGTGTCATTCAAGATGGGAAGGCGGCCAACTGCATCCAAATCATCTGATCTTGATCTTCGTCCACAACTAGACTGACAGAAAAGGATGTAGAATGACTTAAGAAAAGAAGTTTACCTAATAAAATTGCCTACATAAATATGCTTGGAAAATAACAAAAGAACTATTCTTTTTACAATGAGAAGAATTGCAGTTAAATGGTCACACATAGCTCACAGTAACTGACTATGCAATCTAAACATTAAATAATTATCCAAAAATAAGTACTGTGAGTTCTATGAAAGAAATCTCATGCCATGTGCACATGCAAGATGCAATTTTCCTCCTTTTCTATAAAGCACAAGACAATCTAATCGTGAAGATGTTATCAAGCATTAACTACTAGTTCTTGAAGAATTTAATATTAGAACACAAACAAAGGAATTTAAAACCACAAGCAGAACTCTGATAGAGACTCACTGTTATCAGAACAACACAACAATGGAGGCAATAATATATTCTATTGATTGGAAAATCAACCAATTCAGTATGATATCAACTCAGTTCTTCAATTACAATCCCAAAGAAAATACAAAAGATAACAATAACAATCTTAAGAGCCAAACTCCCCAAGAGCAGAGCCTGCACCTACACTCCCTGTCCTCTTTTTCAGTTACACTACTGAACAATTACAATATGAATTCCACACATGCCCTTCTACTCCCAACCTCTGCTCTATATATAATTATTCCCCTCCTCTTTCTCCTCCCTTGCTTAACTAATTTTCGCCAGCTCACCCACAACCTCCTTCTCGGCAATTTTCTTCCTTCTCGTGGGCCTTGGGTCGTCCTCTCTTGCTTCATGGGCCAGCTGCTCTCTATCATTGCCGGCAGGGTAAAGAGCAAACTTGTCCTCAAGCCACAAATCAGGGAACTAATTTTGGATGATGAACACATCCTCCCAAGTAGCATGATCCAGTCCCTCATCACTCCACTAGACCAACCATTGTGGAATAGACTCCCCATGCCGGCTGATGTCGCGATGGGCTAAGATAGCCACCGAAATAAGACGGTTTGCCTCATCCGCTTCCAAACCCATAAGTAGAGTGGAACAAATAGGGGCTGTACCTACTGCCCTTTTAAGTAGGGACACATGGAACACTGGATGGATTTTGACACTTAGTAGTAACGCCAACTGATAAGCCACCGGCCCAATGTACTTCACTATCTGGAAAGGACCATAGAACAGTGGAGCTAACTCGGTGTGGATGCAGGTGGTCACCGACAACTGGTGATGTGGCCGAAGTTTAACAAAAACACTATCCCCAACAGCAAATTCAACTTGTCGGCGGTGTTTGTCAGCCTCATTCTTCATTTTGGATTGAGCACAACTTAGGTGTAATTTCGGCTGTCTTAAAGCCCCATCCCTATCTTGTAACTCCCTGGCTACCGCTTCTACTTGTCTCTCCTAGCACAAACTGAAAAATAGTCAGAGCCTTGCGTACATATACTGCCTCAAAAAGAGTAGTATTAATGGAGATATGAAAGGTGGAGTTATACCGATATTCAGCCCATGATAACCAGTAAGACCAGGTCTTAGGTTGGCCTGTAGCAAAGCACCGTAGATACATCTCCACATATCTGTTGGTTACTTATGTTTGACCGTCGGTTTCGGGATGGTAGGCTGAACTCAGATTCAAGTGAGTACCTTGTAACTTAAAAATCTCCCGCCAGAAACGACTCACAAATAATGTGTCTTGATCATTAAGAATCGACTTGGGCAGCCCATAGAGGCGAATTACCTCACGAAGAAAAATTTCAGCCAATGAGCGGGCTGTGTAAGGATGTTTTAAGGGAATGAAGTGACTGTACTTTGTCAACTGATCAACTACGACCCATGTAGTATCATACCCCCTTGATCTTGGTAAACCGATGATGAAATCCATTGAAATCTCCTTCCAAACCTGTTGGGGAATAGGCAATGGTTGTAGCAAACCCCGCCCCTCCCCGTACTAAGGTCGACATCTTATATCGCCGACACACCTCACAAGCCCGAACAAAACAATGGATAGCCTTGGTCATCCCAAACCAATAAAAAGAAGAAGCCAATCTCCTGTATGTTCGGTAATATCCTGAATGGCCACCCATAGGACTCGCATGAAATTCCTCTAATAGCTTAGGAATCCATGGAGAAGTTGCTGGAATCACTAACCTGCCCTTGAAATACAAGCACCCTTGCCACTCGACAAATCCCGACCTAGAGGATGGGTCCCTCCTCAAAGCCGCAATAACCTGTTGGATTTAAGGGTCTGAATCAGCTCCCTGGAGTAAGTCCTGCACTTCTGTCTACTTTAGGTGAAATATCATGGCCAATAATTCATTCCCACAACTAGTCAAACGTGAAAGAGCATCCACCGCCCAATTCTCTTTTCCCGGTTTGTAGCAAACCTCGAATTCGTACCCCACTAATTTGGCCAACCAATTTTGTTGATCTATAGTCATGATCCGTTGTGCAAGAGTTGTCTGATACTCTGTTGGTCAGTGTATACTATGAATAGTTGGCCAAATAAGTAAGGTTGCCAATGAATGATTGCTAAGACTATTGCCATCACCTCCTCATACGCCAACTTTAGAAGATTGCAGTTTGACAGAGCTTTGCTAAAATAAGCTATTGGCTTCCTGTTCCGCATCAACACTGCCCCTAAACCTCCTCTCGAAGCATCACACTCCAGCTCAAAGAGTTGAGAAAAATCTGGTAAAGCACGCAACGGAGTGGAGATTAGTTTTGTCTTGAGAATCTCAAATGCTTCATGTGCTTGATTGTTCCACTTGAAATTGCTGTTCTTTGTCAACTCTGTCAAAGGTTTGGTTATCTTGCTGTAGCCCTCAATGAACTTCCGGTAATAACCAGTTAGACCAAGGATACCTCAGACTCCTTTCACTATAGTTGGTATAGGCCACTCAGATACTGCCTCCGTCTTGTTGGTGTCCACCATTACCCCATCCCCAGTGATAACATGCCCCAAATACTTTATTGATTGTTGGCCAAAACTACACTTCTTGCCATTAATAAAATACCGATGCTCAACTAACACCCCCCAACACAAATTCCACGTCTTACGTGATCTCCCCAAGTTTTACTATAAATTGAAATATCATCAAAGAACACCAACACATACTTGCGTAGCATCTGCCGAAAAATGTCATTCATCGCCGATTGGAAAGTCGCCAGAGCATTCGTCAATCCAAACTGCATCACCAAATACTCATAATGGCTGTCATGTTTTCTAAAAGCGGTTTTTTCCACAGCATCCTCACGCACACGTATCTGATGGTACCCTGTTTTAAGATCCAATTTAGTGAAAAATTTAGCACCACAAAGTTCATCGAATAACTCAATCACCGAAATAGGGTATTTATCCGGGACTGTAACTTTGTTAAGCACCCTATAGTCCACACAAATCCGCCATGTTCCATCTTTTTTCTTCACCAAAATTACTAAAATGGAGTATGAGCTCTGGCTTGGGCATATGATTACCTTGGCTAACAATTATGTTGTTTGCTTCTGAATTTCCTCTTTGTGATGATGAGGGTACCTAACAGGGCGTACACAAATTGGACCTTGCACCTGTTGAAGGGTGATCGCATGTTCAACTGCTCTGACCGGTGGAAGGCCTTCAATGTCCGAGAAAACAGCCCCATAAGTCGAGAACAGAGCCGTCATTTGTTGTCTTTGAGTAGGAGAAAGATGGTGCAAGGGGTCCATCTGAAGTGAGGCAGTATTATTCTTCTCAATGTGGAGTTGTTGCAACTGACCTTCTACCCAGGTTTGGAACGAATTGCTGGTCCATTGAGTTGCGGTAATTCCCTTCAATATCGCCCATTTCCCGTGTATACTAAATTTGAGACTCCCCAAAGCCCAATTTGCGATCACATCACCTAGTGTAGACAACCATTCCACTCCCAATATAAGGTCCAACCCTCCAAGTTCAGTCACTAAGGCATCTATCTGACACTGATATCCTTCCAATTGTATCAGAATTTCAATGCATTTCTAATTGATAGTGATTAAATTGCCATCACTCAGCTATATTCCCATTTTTTTAATATCTTTTACATCCAATCCAAGTACAAAAACCAATTGTTGTGAGATGAAATTATGGGTAGCCCCTGTTGAGCCCCCTATTATGAAGACTTATGTGAGGGGCAGAGGCAAAAATATTGGGAGGAACAAATAAGGAATTCTGCTGTTGGTAGTTATTATTGTATTTCATGTTTTTTGTTTCTTATAAAGGGGTGAATAGTGTGGGAAAGGGGGTATGTGGGTTTTAGCTAAGAATATCTGTTTGGAAGAGAGGTAAGGCTCTCGAATTCCTCCCTAAGCTTGTATTTCCTTTCTTTACAGATTCAATACAATACATTTTAGCCCTCATTTGGCAAAATCATTTCTTCTCTTTGAGTTCTTTGTGTTTATGATTGATAATTAGAAACAGGGACCTAACAATGGTATCAAAGCGCAGATCCTTGCATGAAAACTCGGTTTCAACAGATGCAGAACAAGGTTGAAGCCTTAGAAGCCGATCTACAGCAGGTAATAGCTCGCCTTGAACGTCTGGAACGCCTGGATGTTGACACCGTTAACCAATCCATGGAGCGTTTGTCTCTGATCGAAGACGGGGTCAAGTCCATTCTACTCAAACTCAACATGACTCAACCAGACAAGCCCCAGTTTACACGAGACACAATTCACAAGACCACACATTTGGAACCAACCAATCGCAGCAACGGCAAACACCAGCGAGAGCAGATGGAGACAGCGAAGATGGGGGAAAACTCCAACCCATTTTCTGTTTGGCACAAATCGGAGGGGTTGCCAAGGAAGCTGGAACTCCCTGTGTTCGATGGAGAGAATCTAGATGGATGAATTTTGAGGGCTGAGTGTTACTTCGACCTCAACGGTCTTTCGCAGGATGACAGACTCCGGTCAGTTGTGGTTTGCCTTGAAGAGGAAGCTTTGGCATGGTACTACTATGAAAGCAGCCGCCGGAGTTTCCATAGGTGGGGTAAATTCAAGAAACTCTTGCTGGAACGATTCTGCAGCATCCAAGTCGGAAATTTGATGGAGCAACTTTTCTCCCTCTGGCAGATGTCAACGGTGGGCGAATATCGAAAGTAGTTTGAGATGTTTTCTGTTCTTTTCCCTGATCTCCCCGATATTGTGATGGAAAATACTTTCATCAATGGGCTGCGAGAGGAGGTTAAATTAGAGTTGAGGCTTTAGGAGCCCCAGGGGTTGGGCTGCATAATGAAGGTGGCCCAAATGATTGAAGACAAGAATGAAGCTGCCAGATCGCGGGCCTTGTCCAATCACAACGGATCCAGCAACCGAGCCCGGCCTTTTTCAGTTATGCCTTTGGCCACCAAAAAATTAAATCCCAGCTCTTCTTCTAAGTCCAGCCTTACGTCACCTAAGGCATTATTGCCAACTTCATCTTCTTCTTATTCTAAGGCTGCAACCGGCCCCACTCCTCAACCTCCGCAAAAATTCCAGCGGCTCACAAAGTCGGAAATGAGGGCCAAGCGAGAAAAGGGCCTTTGTTTCCGCTGTGATGGAAAGTACAATCCGGGTCACCAATGTCCAAACAAGGAGTTGCAGATTTTAGAGTTGAGGCTTTAGGAGCCCCAGGGGTTGGGCTGCATAATGAAGGTGGCCCAAATGATTGAAGACAAGAATGAAGCTGCCAGATCGCGGGCCTTGTCCAATCACAACGGATCCAGCAACCGAGCCCGGCCTTTTTCAGTTATGCCTTTGGCCACCAAAAAATTAAATCCCAGCTCTTCTTCTAAGTCCAGCCTTACGTCACCTAAGGCATTATTGCCAACTTCATCTTCTTATTCTAAGGCTGCAACCGGCCCCACTCCTCAACCTCCGCAAAAATTCCAGCGGCTCACAAAGTCGAAAATGAGGGCCAAGCGAGAAAAGGGCCTTTGTTTCCGCTGTGATGGAAAGTACAATCCGGGTCACCAATGTCCAAACAAGGAGTTGCAGATTTTATGGGTAGACGAATCTGATTCCATTGAAGAGGATGAGATACCAGACATAGGGGCAGAGGAGGCGATTGACATGGGAGACCTGGACAGCTTGGAAATATCCCTTTCTTCTTTGGCTGGCCTAACAGCCCCCCATACCCTGAAACTGCGAGGGATGATCAAGGGGCACACCGTGGTTGTCTTAGTTGATTCGGGTGCATCCCATAACTTCCTTTCCTCTAGTTTGGTCTCTGAACTACACTTGCCTGTCACCCCTACCAAGCAAGTCGGGGTCAGTCTGGGCACTGGGAGACAGATCAATTCAATGGGACTGTGCAAACAAGTATGCCTGCAACTTCCAGGAGTAGAGGTAATTGCCGATTTCTTTCCTCTCCAGTTGGGTAATACGAATGTAATCCTGGGTTACTAGTGGCTACTATCAATTGGGGCATCTTTTATGAATTGGGCTGAGATGACTATGGAATTTACAGTGGGGCAGCAGGGGGTACAACTTATAGGGGACCCTGAATTGTGTAGATCATGGGTGTCTTTGCATGCAATGGAAAAAATGGTCAAGCGGGAAGGCCACTACATATTGTAGGAGGTTAAAACGCTGGAGCTGAATTCCATAGATTTGCACGTACCCAGGGAAAAAGCTATCCATCCTCTTTCTGCACCCTTGTTAGTCGAATTCCAGGATGTCTTTCACCTTCCCAAGGGACTCCCTCCGAAAAGGTCACACGACCATACTATCACCCTGAAGACGGGCACTACACCTATTTCGATCCGCCCCTACAGATATCCCCACTTCCAGAAAACAGAAATTGAAAAACTAGTGGCTGAGATGCTAGCTGCAGGAGTAATTCAGCCAAGCCACAGCCCTTTCTCCAATCCAATCTTACTGATCAAGAAAAAAGACGAGAGTTGGAGGTTTTGTGTTGACTACCGTTGTCCCTGACAAGTTTCCCATCCCGGTAATTGAAGAGCTTTTGGATGAGCTATATGGGACTGTCATCTTCTCCAAAATTGACCTCAAGACTGGGTATTTTCAGATCTGTACCCGCCCAGAGGACATTCCTAAGACAACATTCAGGACTCACCAGGGACACTGAATTCCGGGTAATGCCGTTCGGATTGTCTAACGCCTCATCTACATTCCAGTCCCTGATGAATGAGGTATTCCAACCCTACCTCCACAAATTTGTCTTAGTTTTCTTTGATGATATACTTGTGTACATCAAGAGTCTGGAAGAGCACCAGGAGCATTTGAGGCAAGTCCTTGCTACCTTACGCCTCCATAAACTCTTTGCCAACTCAAAGAAGTGTCTTCTTTCAACCAAGAGTAGAATACCTGGGACATATAACAGACTCATCCGGAGTGGCAGTTGACCCAACAAAGATCAAGGCTATGGTGGAGTGGCCTACTCCCACTACTCTGCGGTCTCTTAGGGGTTTTCTGGGGCTCACGGGCTACTACAAGCGGTTTTTCAAAAATTACAGCAGAATTGCTTGGCCGCTCACACAACAACTTCGCAAGGATGCTTTTCACTGGGATGCTACTGCCCACACGGCATTCTAGCAGCTCAAGGCAACCATGACTACCCTCCCGGTTTTGGCTCTTCCTAATTTCTCCTTGCCATTCACCATTGAAGCCGATGCCTTAGGTTTTGGGTCATGTGCGGTGCTCATGCAACAGGGTCGGCCACTAGCTTTTTACAGTCAGAAGTTGAGCCCTACTGCACAAGCATCATCCATTTATGAGCGGGAGTTGATGGCTATTGTCCTGGCAATTAAGAAGTAGCGTCCTTGTTGGGGCATCGGTTCATAGTGCGTACTGATCAAAAAAGTCTGAAATTTTTGCTGAAGCAACGGATAGTCGAGGGGGATTATGCCAAATGGCTCCGAAAATTGATGGGGTATGTTACAGACTGTCATTGACTTTGGCTAACATGATTGTAGGAGTGATTAGGGCAGTGATTATAGGAGCTGAAATAGTTGACTTCCTAACAAGTAATTTTGTGTATAAATATGATGTACAATTTACAGAGAAAGAAATAGAAAGAAAGTATTTTTGTTTTCTCACATGGTATCAGAGCCTTAGGCTCGTTTTGAGAGAAGGTAACTTGTTCTTCTCTGGTTTTCTTTCTGGGTTTCGTTCTGAGAGAAGGTAACGTGTTCTTCTCTGCTGGGTTGCTACTGTTTGTGTGGTGGGAAGTTTTTCCGGTGATCATCTTGCCTCACTGCCGTTATCATAGGGAGCGCAATCTGATTTCCGGCCATCCCACACTTTTCCGGTGAACAGACGTCTTGCGAGTGGATCTCACGCGCCGCAACAGTCTCCCGCCTCTTCATCACGCGCCGGAGCGTGTGACTGCTTCTGGTGTCCGACGGTCCTTCGATTGCAGCTCCGGCGTCGCCTGGTGATCTCCGATCCGATCGTAGGGTCAGATTCCTCATCCGGTCTTCTCCAAAAGTTTCTCTCTCTCACTTTGAATCCTGAAGTGTGAGTGGCTCTCCGTTTATATTAGATTTCTTGGGTCTTTGGTTTAGGCTGCATTTTCGTTTTCTTCATATATGTGGTCAATATTTTAAGTTTTAGTTAAGTTAAAAAAAAAAAAAAAAAAAAAAAAAATGGCGGATGGTAGTAAATCAATCGAAGATGCTAAATCTACTGTTACTGAAATTGTTTCAGCACCCACCAAAATTACTGAGCATAAATTAAATGGGTCTAATTTTCTAGAATGGAGTAAGAAAATAAGAATTTATTTAAGGAGTGTCGAGAAAGATGATCATTTAATTGAAGAACCGTCCAATGATAAAACTTGGCTTAGAGATGATGCTCGGTTGCTGTTGCAAATTACTAATTCTATTGAGAATGATGTGGTAGGATTAGTAAATCACTGTGAGTATGTTAAGGAGTTAATGGATTATTTAGCTTTCTTGTATTCGGGTAAAGGAAATGTTACTCACATCTATGATGTATGTAAAGCTTTCTATCGTGCTGAAAAAGATGAGACCAAATCCCTCACTGCTCATTTTATGGAGTTCAACAAAGTATATGCAGAGTTGAATGTCTTATTGCCTCTCAGCACAGACATTAAGAAGCTACAAACTCAGCGGGAACAAATGGCTATTATGAGTTTTCTAGCCAGTCTTCCTTCAGAATTTGAGACCGCAAAATCTCAAATTCTGTCTAGCCCTGAACTCACTACACTTAAAGATGTTTTCAGCAGACTGTTACGAACAGAGAAGAATGCTCAACCATCTCAACAGCCCAATGTACTAGTTGTTAAAGGAGGAGAGGGAAATGAAGTTGGAAGGAACCGTAATAGAGGAGGAAATGCTACCAGAAACAATGACTTCAGCAATATTACTTGCTACTTTTGCAAAGAACCTGGACACACAAAGCGATACTGTAGAAAATTGCATCGCAATCAGAGAACTCAAGCTGCTAACATTGCTGCATCTAGTTCATCTTCGGAAAAATCTGTCACTATTTCAGCTGAAGAATATGCTCATCTCTTGAAGGAATCCACTCCAATTGATGATTCAGGTAAAACATGCCTTGTTTCTTCCTCAAAACAATGGGTCATTGACTCCGGTGCTACGGATCATATGACAGGTAACCCTCAAACCTTTTCCACCTTCCAGTCTCATAAAGTATCCTCCCCTGTAACAATTGCTGATGGATCAACTTATCATGTTGAGGGTTCTGGAGTTGTTAAACCCACATCTTCTATCACTTTATCTTCAGTACTAAGTTTGCCTAATCTTGCTTTCAATTTGATTTCTGTAAGCAAGCTTACCAAAGATCTAAAGTGTTGTATCTCATTTTTTCCTGATCATTGTCTATTTCAGGATCTTATGACGAAGCAGATATTTGGTAGAGGACATGTATCTGATGGTCTTTATGTTCTGGATTCATGGGTACCTCGATATGTGGCTTGTCCTAGTACTACTTCACCTTTTGAAGCTCATTGTCGGTTGGGACATCCCTCTTTGCCCATTTTGAAGCAAATAGATCCACAATTTAATAAAGTTTCATCATTAGATTGTGAGTCTTGTCACTATGCAAAACACCATCGCAGCTCATTAGGTCCTAGAATTAATAAACGAGCTGGATTTGCCTTTGAATTAGTTCACTCAGACGTTTGGGGTCCATGTCCTGTTGTATCAAAAACAGGATTCAAATACTTTGTTACTTTTGTTGATGATTTCTCTAGAATGACTTGGATTTATTTTATGAAAAATCGTTCTGAGGTATTCACTCATTTTTCTGCTTTTTGTGCTGAGATTAAAACTCAATTTAATGTTTCTGTGCACATATTACGAAGTGATAATGCTAAGGAATACTTGTCAGAACCATTTCAAACTTATATGACTCAACATGGTATTCTCCATCAATCATCATGTGTTGATACCCCCTCTCAAAATGGAGTGGCTGAAAGGAAGAATAGACATCTCCTTGAGATTGCTCGTGCCTTGTTGTTTCAGACGAAAGTTCCAAAGCACTTTTGGGCCGATGCTGTATCCACAGCATGTTTTCTGATTAACCGGATGCCATCTACTGTACTTACTGGTAATAGCCCCTATCATGTTCTTTTTCCTCATAAACCCTTGTTTCCAATAGAACCAAAAATTTTTGGGAGCACGTGTTATGTTCGTGATGTACGACCCCATATTACAAAATTAGATCCTAAAGCTGTGAAGTGTGTATTCTTGGGATATTCTCGTCTTCAAAAAGGGTATCGGTGTTATTCTCCTGATCTCAACAGATATGTGATTTCTACCGATGTAGCATTTTCGGAGCAAACACCATTTTTCTCTACCGAGTCTACTTCTATTAGTCAGAGGGAGGAAGATGAATGTCTCATCTATAAATCTATATCAAGTTCTGAACATTTAGTGGATGATAATGTTTCTCATGATGCTTCTCCTGCTACTCAGACTTCAGTTTCAGACAAGCCACCTATTGTGCAAGTTTATTCTAGGAGAACAGCAGCTACTGATACATGTCCTACGCCAGAATCAACTTCGTCATTGGATCCTCCACCAAATGATCTTGATCTTCCCATCAGTCTTCGCAAAGGTAAACGCAGTTGTAAATCTACTTATTCCATTGCTAACATTATTTCATATGATCACTTATCTCCATCGTCTAGTGCTTTTATTACTTCTTTAGACTCCATCTCCATACCTAAAACAGTCAAAGAAGCTTTATCTCATCCTGGCTGGTGCACTGCAATGCGTGAAGAAATTGAAGCTCTAGATGATAACCAAACTTGGGAGTTAGTAGATTTACCTCACGACAAAAAGGCTGTTGGATGCAAATGGGTTTTTGCAGTTAAAGTCAATCCAGATGGATCTCTTGCTAGACTTAAAGCTCGGCTTGTCGCCAAAGGATATGCACAGACATATGGAGTAGATTACTCTGACACATTCTCTCCTGTAGCCAAGTTAGCATCTGTTCGTCTGTTCATCTCTCTTGCTGCTTCTCAGCACTGGCCATTACATCAGTTAGATATCAAAAATGCATTTCTTCATGGAGATCTTCAAGAAGAAGTATATATGGAGCAACCACCTGGGTTTGTTGCTCAGGGGGAGTATGGTAAAGTTTGTCGCTTGAAGAAATCTCTGTATGGATTAAAGCAGAGTCCTCGGGCTTGGTTTGGCAAATTTAGTAAGGTTGTTCAAGAGTTTGGGTTAAAGAAGAGTCAAAGTGATCATTCAGTGTTCTACAGACAATCAACAGCAGGTGTTATTCTTCTTGTTGTATATGTTGATGATATTGTAATTACAGGAAGTGATCATGAAGGAATCTCTTCTCTTAAGTCTTTCTTGCATGACAAATTTCACACTAAAGACTTAGGCCAACTGAAATACTTTCTGGGAATCGAAGTTTCAAGAAATAAGAAGGGAATTCTTTTGTCTCAAAGAAAGTATGTTCTTGATTTACTTGCAGAAACTGGAAAATTAGGAGCTAAGCCATGCAGTACTCCTATGGTTCCAAATGTACAACTTACAAAAGATGATGGCGATCCATTTGATGACCAAGAGAGATACCGGCGGTTAGTTGGAAAACTGAACTATCTTACAGTTACTCGTCCAGATATTGCATTTGCAGTAAGTGTTGTTAGCCAGTTTATGACGAACCCAACAATCAAGCATTGGGAGGCCTTAGAACATATCCTATGCTATTTGAAAGGTGCTCCTGGATTGGGTATACTCTACAGTGATCATGGACATAACCGCATTGAGTGCTTTACTGATGCAGATTGGGCAGGTTCCAAGAGCGATAGAAGATCAACTACAGGCTATTGTATTTTTGTCGGAGAAAACTTAGTGTCTTGGAGGAGCAAGAAACAAACTGTAGTATCCAGGTCAAGTGCAGAATCTGAATATAGGGCTATGTCACAGGCTACATGTGAAATCTTATGGATTCGTCATTTACTTGCCGAAATTGGTATGAATTTCTCGTCTCCAGCAAATCTTTGGTGTGATAATCAAGCTGCTATCCATATTGCCTCCAATCCGGTGTATCATGAGCGGACCAAACATATTGAAGTTGATTGTCACTTTATTCGTGAAAAAATTCAAGATAATGTAATTTCAACTGGGCATGTGAAGACAGCAGAACAATTAGGTGATTTATTTACAAAAGCTTTAAATGGGCCACGAGTTGAATATTTATGTAACAAGCTGGGCATGATCAATATTTATGCTCCAGCTTGAGGGGGAGTGTTACAGACTGTCATTGACTTTGGCTAACATGATTGTAGGAGTGATTAGGGCAGTGATTATAGGAGCTGAAATAGTTGACTTCCTAACAAGTAATTTTGTGTATAAATATGATGTACAATTTACAGAGAAAGAAATAGAAAGAAAGTATTTTTGTTTTCTCACAGGGTACAACTTCAGGATTGAGTACAAACCCGGATCCACTAATTCAGCTGTTGATGCCCTTTCCTGAGCCCCAAATACACCTACCCTAGCCTCCCTCACAGCCCCTATTTTGCTGGATTTTCAAGATATCCCAGCTCAGCAAGCTACTGACCCTTTCCTATCCAATATTCTCCAGACAATTAGCCACCAAACAGCTGCCCATCCTCATTTCCAGCTTGTGGGGAACCTCCTTCGGTATAAAGGGAGGCTAGCCTTGCCATCTAACTCCCATTACATCCCCTTGCTACTCCAGGAATCCCATAGCAATCCCATAGGGAGGCATGCCGGTATGCGGCGCACTTATCAGCGTCTAGCCACAGAGTTTTATTGGAAGGGTATGAAGAAGCAAGTGTAAGATTTTGTGGCTGCTTGTGACATCTATCAACGCAGCAAGCATGAGGCTATGGCCCCTGCTAGTTTCTTACAGCCCCTACCCCACCTGACAAGGTATGGGAAGATCTAACCATGGATTTTATTGAGGAACTTCCGAAATCCCGGGAATATGATGCTATCCTGGTGGTTGTCAACCGGCTCACCAAATACGCCCACTTCATTGCCTTAAAACACCCATTCACAGCCCCTGTTATTGCCTGCATTATCTTGCAAGAAGTCATCCGCCTTCATGGTAATGAAGTGTATAATCTCTGATCGGGATCGGATCTTCATGAGTTATTTCTGGCGGGAACTCTTTCGCCTCCAAGGGTCTGAATTGAGACGAAGCACTGCTTACCATCCCCAAACTGACGGGCAGACACAGGTGGTAAACAAAGTATTGGAGACGTACTTGCGATGTTTCACCATGCACCACCCTTTTCAATGGTTCTCTTGGCTGGCATGAGCTGAGTACCACTATAATACCGCCACACATTCCTCCATTGGCCTCACCCCATTCCAAGCAATGCATGGGCGGCCTCCTCCCCCCTTAGCCCGGCATGAGTGGGGCTCGGCTGCTAACCAAGAAGTTGATCAATATTTGACCAACCATGATGCCAACCTGATTGAATTAAAGCACCAGTTACGGCAGGCCCAACAACAGATGAGTTTCCATGCTGATAACAAGCGTCGGAAGGTGAAATTTGAAGTTGGGGACTTGGTTTACCTCAAATTGCAGCCTTACCGACAGTCCTCCCTTGCCTCCCGCCCCAATGAGAAGCTGGCCCGTCGGTTTTATGGGCCTCCATTGAGAAACGCATTGGGAAGGTCGCGTATGCTCTCACTCTCCCTCCTTCCACTCACATCCATAATGTTTTCCATGTGTCACAGCTTAAGAAAGCCATTGGTGCACACCCATGTCAGCCCACCATTCCTCCTGCCCTCACTTCAAACATGGAGCTGCTAGTTGAACCACAAGAGGTGCGTGGCCTTCAACCTTCCCCTACTGCTGGTCCCAACAACCTGGAAGTGCTCATTCGCTGGAAGGACTTGCCTCCCTTGAAGGACTCTTGGGAGCCCTTTGACACCATCTCTTCTCAGTTTCCAACCTTCAACCTTGCGGACAAGGTTGATTTTTGGGCGGCGGGTAATGTTAGGCCTCCTATTGTGAAGACTTATGTGAGGGGCAGAGGCAAAAATATTGGGAGGGACAAATAAGGAATTCTTGCTATTGGTAGTTAGTATTGTATTTCATGTTTTCTGTTTCTTATAAAGGGGTGAATAGTGTGGGAAAGGGGGTATGTGGGTTTTAGCTAAGAATATCTGTTTGGGAGAGAGGTGAGGCTCTAAAATTACTCCCTAAGCTTGTATTTCCTTTCTTTACAGATTTAATACAATACATTTTAGCCCTCATTTAGCTAAATCATTTCTTCTCTTTGAGTTCTTTGTGTTTGTGATTGATAATTAGAAACAGGGACCTAACAACCCCACTATCCACCAACATCACCGTTGACACGCCATCAGTGGTACCCAAGAGTTTGATGGTGCTCAAACCCGATCCCTCTACTAGAGAAGTGCCACAATTGCCCCCAACAACATTTAATTCAAGGACTTGACACTCACCATCAATTTGCACCTCTAGGTCGTCCCCTTCCGCTTCAAAGAATTCTTCCTCGGTCTTTACTTCATTACCTTCTCCAAGTAGCATTACCTTCAATTGTGCTTTGGAACACCGGTATTGAGGGGAATAGGCGAGCCCACACTGGAAACACAGTCCCTTCCGATGTTGCTCCTCCCACTCAGCCTTGGAAAGTTGTCGGATAGCAGTTCTTTTGGAGATCACTCGATCAATATCCATGGATGGCTGATTGTTGTGGGTCTGATGGTTAACGAGTTTTGGGGAAATTTTGGGTTGGTGAGTTGAATTGGGAGATTGGGGAAATGGGTTTACTAATCCATGTCGGATCGACCCGCACCACTTTGTTTGGGTTATTTGAGTTTTAATGGAATTCTACTTCTCCTTGGCAGTTAACGGTGAATATCTCCCATTTTTTCCCTGCTGCAATGAAACTTCGATCGATCAGGCCAGCCTCATCGCCTCCACGCGATCTTCTGGTTCTGGTTTATGTACCTTAATCCAGCCTTTGATTTCATCCTTGAGACCACTCACAAAATACCCAATATATTTCTCTTCAGGTAAACCAGGGGCCGATGCTGCTACTAACTCAAACATCTCAATGTAATCTTCGACACTAATCACTTTTTGCAAGTTTGCCAGATCTTCGAAAAGGCTGAAGGATTGAAAGCCACTAAACCGTTGTATGAACTCCTGCTTAAATTGTTCCCATGTCAGCTTCGATAGAGTGCTTAGGAGCATCAAAAACCAATTGATCGTGGAGACTTCCATACAAATCTCCACCAAGTTGATCTTCATCTCAAGAGGTATTTGATTGATTCTAAAGTAGATCTCTACCCGCGTAACCCATCCCCTGGGATCTAACCCATTAAAACAAGGTAGTTTCACCTTCTTCAAGGTACCATTTGAATCTTTAAAGTAATTGGGTTTGAAGTGAACGTCCATTCTCTGCACTGAATGCTGTCCCGGTGGATACCCAGAACCTTCAATGTTCTTTTCCCCTCTTGAGCTATACTCTTCTCCCATGTAAGGTTGTTTCTCCATCCTCTTCATCCAACCAAGGACAGGGCTCCAGAATTCATTCTCTTTTTTTGTCATTTTGGTAGCTTTGTTGAGACTGAGCCAAACAAGATTGCATTTCAATAACCAATTTGGTTAATTCCTGAACACATGTTGCTAGTTCCCCTATCCGAGTTTCAGTTTCCTCAACTTGTAGTGATAGAGCTTGGTTTCTCGTCGCCATTGGTGCCAGTCAGTTTAGAATCTGGCAGATCGGACCAATGATAGAGACGCACTATTATCACAACACACAACCAAACAACACAACAATGGAGGCAATAATATTCTATTGATTGGAAAATCAACCAATACAATATGATATCAACTCAATATTTCAATTACAATCCCAAAGGAAATAAGAAAGATAACAATAACAATCTTAAGAGCCAAACGCCCCAAAAGCAGAGCCTGCACCTACACTCCCTCTCCCCTTTTTCAGTTATACTACTGAAAAATTACAATATGAATTCCACACATGCCCTTCTACTCCCAACCTATGCTCTATATGTACTTATTCCCATCCTCTCTCTCCTCCCTTGCTTAACTAATTTTCGCCAACTCACCCACAGCCTCCTCCTCAACAATTTTCTTCCTTCTCGTGTAAACTTTCCATGTCATGGGCCTTGGATCGTCCTCTCTTGCTTCATGAGCCAGCTGCTCCCTGTCAAACTCCCTTACTAGTTATTTTGGAGTTTTAAACTTTTCTGGCTTCATAAGTAAATAGCATTAGAAATTTCCCACAAGGCCAAAAGGAAGAGAGAGTGCAACAATTTTCAGGGGTATTAAGAATGAAATGACCATCTAGCTTTGGTCCAGAAATCATTTGATTTCGGAGCCTTGTAGAAATAAATACCCCTCTTGTTCTTTCCAGTCTACAACCCTCATCTTTAGTGACTAAATCATTCACGGGAACAAAAAAAAAATCTGACTACAAGGCTAGGGAAACATTGACTAATATATGCAAGTTCATCACCATGAGAGAGAACACTGATAAAAATCTCTCTAGGAGCATAAAAATATGTTACATATGTAGTAGATGCACAAAGATGAAAAGAAGACCAGCCAAATTAATAATTATATTTTTAGGTGATGTTTTTTATTTAGCAAGTATTTTTAGTATGGTAGGAGTCCTAGATTTTAGTCTTTAATTTTAGATTTTCCTATTTAGTAGCTTAGCTTTAGATTTTCCTAATACGACAAGTTTTCCTATCTTGAAGTTATGTAAGCTCTATTTAAAGAGCAATAAGTTCCAAGATCCTTACTCCCTTTGACAAACTCCAAGATACCAGCTCCTTTGATGAGCTTGATTAACCTTGCGGCATTCTGATTCATAATTCAGGATCATAATAATTTGGGGTCAAAGCCAAACATCATGGCCAATAACAACTTAAAGGTAGAAATAAGGGCACTTTATGAGATCTTTATAGGGTTGCTAGCAATACAACTTTAGAATTGGTGATAAGGAAATAAAAGGAAGTATAGGCAGCCTTAATAATGATGAAATATGTAACCAGAAAAGGGATGATAGATTCGACACCTATATAGAGAATGAGATAGGGCCACAGTGCATGAAGATTGAATCACCAACCTTTGATGGGTTGGAGGAACCATTGGATTCAAAACTCAAGAAGTTGGACTAATCAATGCATGAATTTAGTAATGTATTTCGAGGGTGAACTGTTGCTACCTATTCAAAACCGTAACCAATAACCATCGCTTGAGGAGAAGCTATTTTTATAGGAGGTTAGTAATGTTATATGTAGTAGATGCACAAATGTGGAAAGAAGATTCAACTGAATTAATAATTAAAATTTTGGAGAAAGGGCCAAATTTGCCCCTAAAATATTGAAAATTGTGCGTATTTGCCCCTTAACTATATTTTGGGGCAATTTTGACCGCTATGAATTGAAAATGGTTTACATTTGCCCCTTAAGTATATTTTTGGCCAAAACTACCTGTATCATTATGTAAATAGCTCAAATTTGGCACTGAAAATAACAAGACTCCAAACAAGAAAAAAAAAATTAAAGGCTGACTGAAACCACATAAATTTGTCACATGTCCATTATGAATTAACAAATTTATTGAACTCTCGAAAAAATGGATACAATTTATAATACTAAGCTTGTCAAAATAACCAAATTCCTAATAAGCAAACAAAAACTATAAAAAATTTATCTTTTTTTTTAAGTTAAAATTAGGTAATAATTTACAACACATATGTAACAAATTTAAATCACTTCAATCAACCTAAAATGTGTGTTTCTATTTGCTCAATGCAGTCCTGTTAGTTAAAATGGCAAATTTGAGCCAAATACATGATAGAACGAGCAATTTTGGCCCAAAAACATACTTAAGAGTCAAATGTATACCATTTTCGATACTTAGGGAAAATTTATCCCAAAATATACTTAAAAGGAAAATATGCAAGATTTTTAATATTTTAGGAGCAAATTTGCCCCTTAATTTTGGGAAATTTTATTTGATTAGGAGATCTTATATTTTTGTTATGGTAAGAGTATTTGATTTTAGTCTTTAATTTAGGTTTTCCTATTTTATAATTTACCTTTAGATTTTCCTAATGCGACAAGTTTTTCCTATTTTGTCATTATGTAAACTCTAAGTAAAGAGTAATAAAATGCAGAAGTAAAATAAGAAAAAATTTTATTAAAATCCCACAAGATAGGCAACTCTGAGCTTGACTAATCACCTGGTGTTCTGATCTATAATTCGGGATCATAACAAGATGTCTCCAAGCAGATGCATGCTATGTTATACAAGCACATCTAGACAACCTTTGACATGTTTCAACACGCTAATCCATGAAACAAATAAAAATAAATAAAGAATAAAAAAGAAAGAAAAAAAGAGAACGAAAAAGAAAAAGAGAGAGAGAGACAATAAAGCAAAAAGTAGAACATGCATGAATATCAAGTCCTTTATTGTCTGGCATATGTTAGGCACTAAGTATCTTGTTTCATTTTAAGCAGTATTTCGCATGCATAGACAACCAAGAGAATTCTCCTACAGCAAAATATCCAACAACAAATAAAGACAAATACTAAAACTTCAAACCTTCTATCTCACGTACATAGACAATTAAAAGAAAAGATTGATTTGTTTTTATGCATATCACTTGTATGAAGAATCAACTTCAGTAAGTTGCAAAAACATTTCCACCTAATGCTACTTGTTGATAGATGATTTTGACTTCAGCATCCATATATAAACAACTTACACCTTACCAAGAACTTTGTTATATATTATCTATCATTACAATAGTTCTAATGAGTTGCTTTGTCTAGATATCATAAATTACTAAGAATCATGCTTTTCATGCATCATAACATGTTAAATTAACATAATACACGGGGGCACATATATATAAAATGTGATCATTGATAGAGAACATGAAGAAGGAGACATGGAGCTGGACCAGACCACCTTTGGGCCGAAGCAACTACAGGTTTACACTCGCAGGAAGAAGTATCAGGATAGGGGCAAAGAAGGAAACATGAAGTTCTGTTACTGAGCTGGAATTCTACTCACAGAGTCTGTTAGGTCTAGTCTTAGCTGGACAAGGGGGAGTAACGGTGTACACCTTTTGGGAAATGCTTTATTATTCTGTTTGGGGAGAGAGAGGGGGATCTTTTTGAGACAATCATTTTGTTAGCTGCCTTTTGAACAGGGCTCCTTTGTATGGAGAGGGAAGATACCTTCCTGTGACTTATGTTGCTGTATTTCCAGTTTTCCATAAATGAAATATACCTATTCTCTCTTCTATTTCATTGCTTGATTTGTTGTTTGTCTGATTTGCTAGATATCTATATTCCTGTTTCTACCATTTGGCGCCGTCTGTGGAAAATCCAATGGCAGACCCACCTAAAACCCGTTTGCAATCCAAGAATGATTTACAGGAGAGAGTTGATAGCCATGATGAAGCCTTGGGTGCAATGCAACAAACCATGGGTGTAATGCAACGATCCATCATTGCACTCCAAAAGCTGATGGAGGAACAGTTTGAACGGATGGATGCTAAACTCCAAAAAAAGCTTGAAAAACAGCCCCTATCACCAGAACAAAAAGATCCCCCTCTCTCTCCCCAAACAGAATAATAAAGCATTTCCCAAAAGGTGTACACCGTTACTCCCCCTTGTCCAGCTAAGACTAGACCTAACAAACTCTGTGAGTAGAATTCCAGCTCAGTAACAGAACTTCATGTTTCTTTCTTTGCCCCTATCCTAATACTTCTTCCTCCGGGTGTAAACCTGCAGTTGCTTCGGCCCAAAGGTGGTCTAGTCCAGCTCCATGTCTCCTTCTTCATGTTCTCTATCAATCATCAACATGACAAGTCTGTATTTTTAAGAATTTGAATGACTGTCACCACATCCATATCTATTCATCACAGCCCAAAAGCAAACAAGACAAAATATGAAAATATAATGCATAAATTAAATATCAATAGCAAGAAAACACTTACAAGACTTAACCCACGGTACAAAGAACCATGGTGCAAAAATGGCCAAGCCCCAGTGCCATCATAAATTTCATAAATGCATACTGGCTGACCTGTCCTTTCAAGCTCTCCTTCATCCCTTTCATTAACTTCAAACTTAAGTTTCTCAGATTTTCGAGCATTGCGATATATGTCGTCCCAGACATCAGGACTTCTATCTCCTCTATCTTCAAGCTACAAATCAGTAAATAACTCTCCATTTCAGCCAAAAGAAAGTTTGGGCTAATAAGTAGGCAGTCACACAAAAGATCCGGAAAATTCTGTAATATCAAAGACATTGCATACCTCCTCCATTTCAAGAATCTCATACTCTTCGAAGCTATCTATTTCCCTTAGAATATCCCAGTCAGATTCACTAGGAACATCTGGAACTATAATTTGTGTTCCATTCCCAGAGGTGCTGGTAGAATCATTAAGACTGGCCAGCTCTTCCTCACGGGAAAAAGCAATGCTAGATTCTCCAAAAGAAGAATACCTCCCATCTGTACCAGAAAGTTGATCCGACTCCTGCAATATTTGATCCCCAAATAACTCCCATTCCCATGCCTTCTGTTGAAGCTGGGACTGAGGAGCAGGAAACAAAACATCCGACGGGAAGCTAAGTGCATTCTCCAAAAGCCTTGCATAGCCTGTTATACATTCTGATGCAAGTATGTTCTTTGCAAGCAGTCTTCCATTGGAAGCAACAGTTTGACCCAATTCGGAAAGTTTCGCATCTGATATCAAAAGAGAAAAAGCCTTCAACAAAGCTTCAGGGTTATACTTTTCGAAAAGTAATCCATGGACTTGATGAGTAACCTGTAACAAAGCAATGGCATAATCAGCATTCAAAGAAAACTAAAAACCAATAACTACAGTTAAAAAAAGAGAGAGAGAGAGAGAGAGAGAAAAAAAAAAAGAAAGGCAGTTGTAATTTAGCAAAAAACAAAATAATACAAGAAAAAACTTAAAAGAACTTACATATCTCTTCATGATAGCAACATCTGGAGCAATGACTGGAATTTCAAATGTCATGGCTTGGATAATCAAAGGAGGAAAACCTTGTTCATCTTGAGAAGAGCCATAAAGAACAATGTCTGCCATTAGTAACACACTGTTGACATCACTATTCAAGCCAAAATGCCTTATAGAATTATGATGGATTCCCATATGAGAAGCATCTTCCTACACAGAAAGAAAAAGATCCCATGAATCTACCACATCAGAGCAATGAACATAGGCGGAAATGATATATCCAAAAGATCAAGTGTCATCTCTAACAATGCTTATATACATGTTAATCATTCTACCAATTTTTTGGCAGTTGCTCTCTAAAAATAAGCCACTTCCCTGAAGGTTCGCTTCTTCCTCCCTATTATATAGAAAGTAGTCTAAAAGTTGGAAATATAGAGAATAATCTTTTGAAAATTCAAAATGGTAGGAACCACGACTAGTATAGTTTTATAAGGAAGGCGAACCCAGTAAGTTTGCATACAAATGGTTAAATCCTGTTGTTGGTTAATCTATTTATTTTAGTTAGTTTGTAATTAAGGAAGTGTCATGCTTTATACTGCATGTATTGAGAAGTCGAGCTTACCTGCCCATATTAATCTTGAGCAGTCGAAAGGTATTATTTTTTATAAAGATCATTTGTATTGTGATTACTATGGCAAGCCTAGGCATACCAAAGAGACTTGCTAAAAGTTGCATGGGAAACCTACTAGGGGTTGAAGGGGAAAACGAGCAAATCCAACCAAGGATCAAGCAAATATATTAGAAACAGTAGAATCCTCTAAGGAGTCAGCTCCAATTGAAGGTCTCTTCTGATGAAATTCTGCATTGCAGGCATCTCCTATCTCAGCTTACACCTTCCTCTAGCGCTAACTCCAATTTTGTCAAGTTAGATAATACTTTTTCCCAACTCATGGATTATTGATTCTGGTGCAAATAGACATATAACATGCATTTCTAAAGGCTTTTTAGGTACTCTCCTTATCTAAAAAGGAATAGTGTCAGGGTGGTTAATGAATCTTTAATCCCTATTTCTAGAATAGGTTATATTGTTTGTACTCCTAATATTAAGTTGTTTTCTATTTTTCATATTCCTCAATTTTCTGTCAATCTTTTATCTGTCAGTGTTATCACTAAAACTCTTAACTGTAAGGTTAATATTTTTCCTGATTATTGCATCTTTCATGATCTTCAAACAAGAAAGAGGATTGATAGTAGTAGAGAGCATGATGACTTATATATGATGAAAGACAGTCGGGACTTGGCTGTTTTTGGAGAATATCAACATGTCAATCAGAAGATAATTTAGTAGCATAAGCGATTAGGGCATCCATCATTTTTTGTCTTAGAAAAACTATATCCTAGTTTATTTTTTAGAACTCGATTTGATTTTTTATTTTGTGATACTTGTGAGTATGCTAAACATACTAAAAACTCTTATCCTTTGAGTGATAATAAAGCTAGTGATCCATTTATACTTTTTCATTCTAATGTTTGGCGACCTACACAGATAGCCTCTTTGTCTGAAAATTGATGATTTGTTATTTTCATTGATTGTTACACTAAAATGACTTGGGTGTATTTAATTAAAGCAAAAAATTATGTTTTCTACTTTTTCAATTTTTTTATAAAATGGTTCACATCTAATTTGATGCTAAAATAAAAATTTTGCGAACTGACAATGGAACATAATATATGAATAGTAGGTTTTGTACTTATTTGGAGTCTCATGAGATTGTCCATCAAACTAGTTGTCCTTATACCGGTATTCAAAATTATGTAACTGAAAGGAAAAATAGGCATTTATTAGAAGTTGCTAGATCCCTTATGTTTACTATGAATATTCCGAAATCATATTGGAGAGATGCTATACTAGTGGCTACCTATCTTATTAATAGAATATCTCTCAAAACTCTCAACTTTAACACTTCTTTAGAAGTATTAACCGGAAAAAATGGGTATACTGTTCTACCAAAGATTTTTGGATGTGTTTGCTTTATCCATACTAGGAATGTTGAAAAATTAGATCCGAGAGCACTGAGATGCGTGTTCATCGAGTATTCTCCAACTCAAAAGGGATATAAGTGCTATCATCCTCCATCTAAAAAATTCTATGTTAGAATGGATGTTACCTTTCGGAAGTCTGAACCTTATTTTGGCATTACACAATCACCTCTTCCGGAGGAGAGTAGTGAAGAAGTGGTGATAAATGTCTCTGTGCTACCTCATGTTCTTGTTCAAGGGGAGAATGAAGAGATTGTAGTTTAGGAGAAGAATACTGTTGATGTTCAAGGGGAGTAGAATATTGTTGATGTTCAAGGGGAGCAAAATGTTGTTGATGTTCAGATAGACCTAATTTATTGAGATACTCGTGGAAGAATAGGTCTGAAGAAACCATCATGCCTTCTACACTGCCAGAATCCTTGGATAATTTATCGTCTGATCCTGATTTAAATTTGCCCATTGATCAAAAAAAAAGGAGTCAGATTGTGTACAAAACATCCCATTTTTCACTGTCTCTTATGAGTCTTTATCTCCCTCCTATAGAGCCTTTACCTTATCTCTTCTCTCTATGTCTATTTCACAGAATTGGAGGAAAGCTATCACGGATCCAAGTGGAGAGAAGCTATGGTTGAACAAATGAAAGCTCTCTCTAAAAATTAAATCAGGGAACTACTTGACTCTCCAGACAAGAAGTTGGTTGTAAGTGGATGTTCACAATAAAACACAAAACCGATGATTCGATTGAAAGATTCAAAGTTAGATTAGTGGCAAAGAGATTCAGTCAAATTTATAAAGTTGACTATCAGAAGACATTTGCACATGTTGCCAAAATGAATACAATCAGAATCTTGTTATCCTATGCAGCTAATTTGAATTGGAATTTGCAGCAATTTGATTTGAAGAGTGCATTCCTCCCTGGGGACCTGAAAGAAAAAATTTATATGGAGATTCCTCCTGGTTTTGATGATGAAAGAACTAAAGAGGTGTGCAGACTGAAAAAAGTCTTGTATGGGTCGAAACAATCTCCTAAAGCTTAGTTTGACAGATTTAGTAAAGTCATGATCTATTTTGGTTATCAATAGAGTAATGCTGATCATACCCTCTTTATCAGACACTCCACCGGAAAGATCACTCTTCTCATTGTTTATGTTGATGACATACTGATGACAGGCGATGATAAAAAAGAAATGGTTCAACTGAAGACGCTTTTAGCTCAGGAATTTGAGATCAAGAATCTTGAAATGTTACAATATTTCTTGGGAATTGAAATTGCCAGATCAACAAAAGAAATCTTTATTTCTCAGAGAAAATACATCTTGAATCTTTTAGATGAAACTAGTATGCTGGAATGCAAACCAACAGATACATCCATTGAAAGTAACCATAGATTGCAAGCAAAAACTGAAGAATCGGTTAATAAAGGCATATATCAAAGATTAGTTGGTAGACTTATCTATCTATCTCACACCAGATCAGAAATTGCTTATGCAGTTAGCTTGGTGAGTCAGTTTATGCATGATCCTAGAGAATCTTATCAGCAGGTTATTTTTCGCATTTTGTGGTATTTAAAATCTGTCCCAGGAAAAGTTCTTTTATCAAAAAATGATCACCTTTGAATTGAAGCTTTCACAGATGCGGATTAAACTGGATCTCTAAATGACAGAATGTCCACCTCTGGTTATTGTACACTTGTAAGAGGTAACTTAGTCACTTAGAGAAGCAAGAAATAGAGTGTAGTTGCAAAATCTAGTGCAGAAGCAGAATACAAAGCTATGGCTCAAGGTATTTGTGAGTTGTTATGGTTGCAAAAGTTATTAGCAGAGTTGAAATTGGCTGAAAAAGATAGACTATTTTTGTATTGTGATAACAAAACTGCGATCAATATTGCTCATAATCCGGTTCAACATGACAGAGCAAAGCATATTGAAATTGATTGACACTTCATCAAAGAGAAATTATCTGATGGTATCTTGAGCTTACTTCATGTAACGTCAGACAAACAATTGCCTAATATTTTCACAAAAGGACTCGGTAGCCGAGCGTTCCATATCATAGTCTGCAAGTTGGGCATTAGTAATATTTTTGCATCAACTTGAGGGGAAGTGTTGGTTAATCTATTTATTTTAGTTTGTTTGTAATTAAGAGTAGAATAGTATTTTCCCATTTATACTAGTTGTACATATATAAACCTAATTGTATTATTATTTGAAAATTAATTGAGATAATAAGGAAAATCTCATTTCACAAAAGCCTTCACTTGTGAAGTTTAAACATGATGGATGCAGATCACCAAGGGCAGACCAATGTGGAGCATAAGGATCACAATTGCCCCCCTACAACAACAACAATTGAGCCTTAATCCCATGCTAGATGGGATCGGCTATATGAATTCTCTGTCTCCATTTCCCTCGGTCCAAAGCCATATCCTCCTCATTATTGAACAAATGTAAATTCTTGAAAATTGTTGCTCCCCGTGTAGTCTTTTAATGAAGACTCACAATTATCACACAGCCAAACAGAAAAGTAAAAGAGAAGCTCAAATGGAAAAGGATTGTATTAATGGAAATATCAAAACACACTGGAAGTTCTGTATCACAAATGGCGTTTACAATCCTAATAGAAGGAGAAAATCATAAGAAAATATACAATCAAATGATAAAACAACCTACAAGACCAGGGGCCTCAACAGCAACTTTCCCCTCTCCCTTTCTCAACCTCCGGCTGCCCAAAACTATAATTTTCCCTCCCCCCTCCTCTCCCCTCAGCTGCTTGCCTTTTTATACCTCTTACCTCTCTCTCTCCCCATGCGTAACTAACATTTGCCAGCTTAGCTTCTCTCTTAGCTCCTGCCTCTTCCTTGGGCCTCCTAGCATAAACTCTCCAAGCTATGGGCCTGTGGGCTTGAGTCTCGTCATAGTTAGCACCTTCTCTATCATTGCCACCAGGTGGGAAAGCAGTCTTGTCCTCAAAACTGAACTTAGAAAACTGATGGCGAATGACAAATTCACGACACCCAGGGATATAATCATCTGCGAAATAACTATAGCAAGATTGAGAACTTCTATAGCCCACCCTGCACCACCGCCGGAATCAGCAATCAACTCGGCTGTTACAGAAAATGGAACACTATTGGTTATAGCAAGGGGAAAGCCAAGAAGAGCAAATATAACCATCGCAGCTATCTTAATTGATGTACTCCCTTCAATTACGTGTTCAATTCCTCCAGAATATTGGCCAACAGATATCAAACTAATGATAGCAGTAACAGCCATAGAAGCAAATACGATGAAATTGCTCATTGCCCATACTAGTCGTGGCCCCATCTTCTGACACATTGGTTTAATCAAGAAGGAATCGATGCCCAGAACAACAGAGTTCAACAGTAAACCAAATGCACCTTCTTTGACACCTTGATCATACAACTCAACCTCATTAGAATTCCCTTTTTGATCTCCATGGTAAACTGCTCTCCCTATCCAATCTATATCAAAGAGAGAGAAAGGGAACCAGGACAGCCAGGTAAGAGCCATAACAACAAGCACAGATTGCATTCCAGGAGGCAGATGTCGCTAAGAATCGGCATGTCAGACTTAAATTTTGAAGGTTCATGACCATTTCGTTGAGGATCATTCAACAATAAAGCTGAATCTGACGAACGGCAAACATGATTTCTATTTAATGGAACCTCATCATCAAAATATAGTCACAAGAGTGCAGAATGCCAGGAAGACCTGATTTCCCAAGACCGACAAGAATTGGGGGCAAGTTGCAATTGGGTGTTGCTTCGCGGTTGACCAACATCAACATGGAATTTCCGTTGGGGTTTCCCATCAACCTAATGGTGTTCAACTCCTTGTCGATCCTTGCCACAGCACCCACTTGGTGATAAGACCAACTTAGGCCGAGAACCTTGCACTCTCCATCAACGCGCATATCCACTGTCTCAGGCTCATCTTTGAAAAAATCTCCCTCCACCTTGACAGCCTCGTCACCACTATTCGTCAAAACGATCCTCCTCGATGACGACATCATTTCGAGCACAACGATTCTCCTGCAAAAAACAAGCCCATTCCTACGTCGCCGTGCTTTCCACTCAGTTTTCGTCCGTTGACGAACGTCTGCTCTCTTTGGTCCCCATCTGTGCAGCTCAGCTGAAGGTGAAAACATTTGTTGTTTGTGGTTTGAGTAGTATGGGGTTTTTGGCTGGTTTGGGCCCAATATGAGATTGGGTAAATGGTTTAGTGGCCCAAAACAGCTGGATCCACTCCATCCCACCTGAAACACATGGATTATCTGCTGGCCCTTTCTCTTTCCTTAAAACAATTTTGTAGCAGTCATGTGAATCCCCCTTTCCCGATTCGCAGACAAGCCTCACTGGAAATTGCAAGTCTCATAGCTTCCATGCGATCTTCAGGCTGGTGCTCATTGAACCACCCTTTGATATCTTCTCTCAAATAGCAGAGACAGTACCCGATATCCTGTTGTGCGGGCAGCCCAAACGCTGTAGCAACCTCCGTCTCAAAAAATTCTATGTTCTCTTCTACCTTCTCTTTTTGTTGTAGATCTGCAAAACCTTCATAAGAGCTGGGAGAACAATTGCTATGGTGTTGTCCCGCCATCTCTTTCTTTTTATCAGTCTGGATCTCGGAAACGGGTTTGGCTAATTCATTTAGATGAACAGTGAGATTTGCAAGTCTCTGGGCATTTTCATCCATTCTGGCTTGTAAGGATTGTCGACAGGTCTCCATTGGCATCCTTGCACTCTCCTTAATGGTTGCATTAAGTTGGTAGTTTAGGCATGACATGGATCCTTGGCTTTGTTGAGGCTCGCTTCTATCTAGAGTTGTTTCCCCATGGGAACTATAAGTGATCGCGTGATCTTTTTCATACATGCTTCTAGGCCGTTCACCTTGCTCTCTATCACCTCCAATCGGCCATTCATTGAATGCAAACAAGTTTCCATTATCGTCTTGGCTTTTTTTTTCTTGCGCTCAGGGATCCGGCAGGTCGGACCAATGATGGAGGCTTTACAATTATCACACAGCCAAACAGAAAAGTAAAAGAGAAGCTCAAATGGAAAAGGATTGTATTAATGGAAAAATCAAAACACATTGGAAGTTCTGTATCACAAATGGCTTTTACAATCCTAATAGAAGGAGAAAATCATAAGAAAAGATACAATCAAATGATAAAACAACCTACAAGAGCAGAGGCCTCAACAGCAACTTTCCCCTCTCCCTTTCTCAGCCTCCGGCTTCCCAAAACTATAATTTTCCCTCCCCCCTCCTTTCTCCTCAGCTGCTTGCCCTTTTATACCTCTTACCTCTCTCTCTCTTCCCATGCGTAACTAACTTTTGCCAGCTCAGCTTCCCTCTCAGCTCCTGCCTCTTCCTTGGGCCTCCTAGCATAAACTCTCCAAGTTGTGGGCCTGTGAGCTTGAGTCTCGTCATAGTTAGCACCTTTTCTATCATCTTTGGTCTACCTCTATCCTTCTTCTTTACTTCTTCCACTAAACGCTTACATCTTCATACCAAAGCATCTATGGATCCACGTCGTACGTGTCCAAACCATCTTAAGCAAACACTTACATCTTTGTACCAGATGATTTATGGATCCACATCGTACATGTCCAAACCATCTTAAGCAGCCTTTCTTATTTACCCTTATCTTGGAAAATCCATCTCTTACCATTAAAAGTTTTTAAGAATTTCAATTAGATACCCTTTTAATTTTAATTGTTTGCCTCCCTTATTATTTATTTCAACTAAATTTACTCAATATTGGTCTTAACCAATTTCGCCTCCCTTAATCCCTAAGTCCACCCCTGCAAATCACTACGTATTAGTTCATTATTTCTCAAATTCCTTGTCCCTCATGCATAGAAGGTGGTAAAAAAATTCAAAGTATGGAAAAATGATCTTTCAAAATATCCAGAAAAGTCATAACTATGATTGATGTAATTTGACAAGGAGATTAAAATCCAGTAAGCTAGTATGCCATGATAGTAAATTCCTATCAAGTTGACACATTTTGGATATCATTACATAGTATGTCTCTAATTCCTAGTCCTTTTATCCCCTTCTTTTCATAATTCAGAAGAGATTTCTCAAGGAATAAGAAGTTCAAAGATATGCCTATTGCCTAATCAGGCTATTCATCATGGAAGAAAAGAATCAGAGCCAATCAGGAATACTAAATTATGATGAAGATGGTGATGGTCATATTATCAGGATGCAAACGACAATAAAAACCAAATGCCTCACATACCATAGAATGTTACATACGGAAATGGAAAATGAGAATGATATCAAGGTTCCCTGTCCCATCCCCAGAATATGGCCCAATCAATGAAACATTAATAACAAGTTGGAAATAGGTGACCATATTTAAATTTTATTGGCTCATTTGATAAAATAATGTTGAATGAAACAAAGTTAGCCAAAACAATTACGTTCTATAAAAGAACAATATTGCACCAGAGAAGTTGATTACCTGCAAAACATCCCCATCAGTAGAATTACGACATAAGAAAACAAATTTAAATGAACCTTCACTTGCTTGTCTTTTTGCATATTCGATCAGTAGAGGTCTTAAGGAATCCATGGCAATATCATAATCCCATGACTGCTTATCATAAAAGACAGAACTCCCAACAACTAGAACCACAACATCATCTGCATTGATTCCGTACTCTGTCCTTAACTGAAGCTTCGTGTGGGTTTTACCATATCTTTCAGCAGCCCACACATCAATTGGTGATCCAGGAACGACAAAGAAGTTTCCAGTGTCAAGCATACTATATAGCATCTGATACGAGGAATATAAATACATTCCAGCATAAGAACTTCTAGTACAAAGCAGACTTAAAATTAAGTGCAACATAATAATTTATAATTACCGGAAATGCATAATCTGGAAATACAACAACATCAGCCCTCTTAAATGCTTTTCTCCAATTAGATATGAGATTTTCCCAACCCCTTTCCTCATAAAATGAAAGACGATTTGCAAGGGTGTCTTCTTGGATTATCCATATAAGGGGCACCGAACAAAAGGGCTCCTGCATCAGGCTGCATAAATGTATTACTCACTAATCATAGCATCTCAAACTAGAGCAGCAAATGTGCTAATCTTCATATTTACACATAATTCCAGAGGGAGAGCAAGAAAGAGAGACCTATGGAAACACTTCCGAGTAATGGCAGCTTAAAGTTTTACGAAATCAGTTCAATATCTTTTATGACTATCATCGACTTTCAACAAATTAAACCAATAATATTTACTTATAAAAAATAACAATAGTATGTGTTTAATAGTAACCATCTCACAAATTATCAAGAAGACTCTTAAAAGGACACCTCCATTTCTCCTAATGCATTGAAGTATCTTGATCCACAAACTCCAAAATAATGGCAGATTCTAACATTACACTTAGGAAGCACATAATCATGTTACAACCTCAATTCATTCCTAGGAATGGAATTTTGCAGCTCTTATGGTGCTCAGTTTCAAATTTTTATTTAAATTGAGGAATCAAAATTGCACATTTGATACCTTTACTGCAAAATATATAAAGCAAGCAAAATTATCATAATACGTTAGCTCAAAAGATTCCTAAGGTGGATTAGATGTGATATAATGCAACCCGCATACAAGCTGAAAAACAGAATCTGACCAGGCAACTAATAAAATAAGAAACTCTTGAATAAAATTATAAGCCTAATAGAGCTACATACAGTGAATTAAGTCCACCCACCTTGAAATGGTCTGCTTAGCTTCAAGTGAATCGGCAATAACACCCTCAAAGCTGTAAAAAATGCATGTGAAATTAACCACATCTATTAACTTATTAAAAAATAAATATTTTTAATAAGAAAAACGGCAGTCATTAATAATTCCAAATGCAAAGAAAGAAAACATACAGTGACCAATCAATAGGGCTATATTGCTCGCTTTGCAAAAATGATAGATGACTGCCTATTTCTTCCCACATTGATCTCGCTTCCCCATCCTTTACAGCATAGATCTGTCCAAGGCAAATGAAGCACGTGAACTTTTCCAAACTAGCAGTTGCTAATAGTGAAGGAACATAATCGGTCCTCATTCCATCCATAAACGTGTACTTATTTTCTTTTGAAGAAGGCCATAACAACCATTTGAAGAACCAGTATTACTTACAGTAGAAATGCTTTACAATCACCAACAGAAACATATCAAAATTTATACAAAAATTTCAGAACAATCATGTACAAAATAGCTGAAGTAATTCACCTTAAGCACATAACCAAGTTTCTGTAGATTCTTCATCACAGTAACCAACATCAATGATTGAGGATCTTTCTTCATATTTCCTAAGATCTGCCAACATCCAAACAAGCACCATTAAAGTAAAAACATTTTCAATTACTTCAAAAAACCAAACCATGTAAATCAGATGCTGTGACACTAAGTATGATAGTGACTGATCGCTTTAGCTATCAGAATTCAATATGAAATAGCTTGCCACACTAAATCATTTCAAGATAACAATTATTCAATCGGTTCATAAACCAGCTAGCAAGATATACATGCTGCATTCTTGAACAATCAGAAGAAAACAAAAACAGCAGAACCAACAAAATTCTTATGATCTTATATATCAGAAATGAGACAGCAACACAACATCACAGCTGTTAAGACCATGCATCTCGCTGATTCCAAAGTTCATAAAGTCCAACAAAGTTCCTGAAGAACAAAGACATGATTTATTCCCCTCCTCTTAACCATAAAAAAATATATATATTCTGCACTACCTCAAGCTTTATGAGTGCCAAGACCTTAGGGAGTTATATCAGATTTTGTCAACTGCAACAATAAAAATAAGCAACTGCAGGATTATATTAACTCCATGGTCCATCAATAAAGTTCAAATAAAGTTTCAGAAGTTCTCAGAGTTAGTCCCCCACAAATTTAGCCCCTAACCTAGATCCAACATGGATGAGGCTCCAATTTGACAATTACACTTCAATCTTGAGCCATATTAGCTCATTTTTGTCACAGGTGGTTATCTCTTTAGTAGAAGTGAGTGGGACCCACTTTTAAATTATAGAAGTGAATCCCACTACCTCTCTTCTCTCCTCCTCCTCCTTTTCTCCCTAGTCTCCTCTCTTTTTCTCACTCACTAGCTCCCTCCTTCTCTTCTACTTTCTTCTCATTCTCCTTTGTTTTGATGAAAAAACAATTTCAGTTAACAGCCAGAGATGAAAACCCAACCATAGCAAGACCGTCAAAATTTCCAGGAGCTTGTAAGGGAGCACACTCATTCTTCGCAATTTATAGGAGCTTGTAAGAAGCAAATTCATTCTTCAAAATTTATGTTGCTTAGTGATCTCTCTCTCTCACCACAAACATTGAAATATTTCCCATCTTGATGCAACATCACCAGCAATCTCAACTCATCCTTCAACCTAGAAAATCATTACTAGTGCTACTTCACATAACAAAATTGACAATATCAGTCAAAATCTCAAGGCTCCATTGCTTTTTCCAATATGGGTTTCTTATAGATATTTGTTATGTGTTTCTTATAGATATTTGACTAACACCATTTCCAAGTGATAACAGAAGTAAAATTCTTATCATGGATCTAGGAGGAATTTTATCTCCATTATTATGGGTTTCATAATGAATTGCATAATTTGCATTCTCATCTGGCTTTCATTTTAGTCTTGGGAAATGTTATTCCGAGTCAATGTTTTCCATATAAGCTACAAGAAAGTTATCAGCCGCTAGAAAAAGATCTACACCAATAGCATCAAATTTAACATGTCAAGATTAGTAGTTAAATGATTAGCCATTGTTTACAATAATACTACATTTGGATATCTAATATTCTTTCTAGTGTTGGAATAACTTTCTAAAGGCCTTCCAAAAGAAAAATCACATCCACATTTCCATTTTGTTAGTTGTTATGAGAAGAGAAATAGTCAATCATTTTTCAGATATTAAAAAAACCAAAAAGGTATAAATCCTCTTAATGAAATTGGTATAGTTCCAGTTTCATACAAGTCACAGAGTTTCTAAAGGATTAAACTATCAGTTATTACTAAATTTTACTTTTTAATCAACACCATTACCAACCACCATTGCCTCACAACTAATATAGTTTAAATTGAATAACATTTAAAATCCTAATCAATTTAAATAATCCATATAATCTAAAAAATTTGAAACTTTTGCCTATTGAAGGCTATCTGTTGTAAGAACAGTTCTTTTATCTATCATTAAATGCATTATTGTTGTCTGAACCTGATTAATTTGTTTAAAATGAGCGTTTTGCATGATAGAGAGATTTATGAAATTTTGTTTCTTTTTCCACCTGGCATATTATATTGATTCATTTTATGCATATTTGATCTATTTCCAATTGCTCATGTCTTTTATAAAATCATATAATTGTCTTCAGACCAGTAATATTTAAAAAGAAAAAAAGTGCTAATAATCATAATTTAATAATTTTTTTTATTTATTCATGGCCTTATATAAAATTGGTAAAATAAACTCTGGCACCTGCTCAGGAAATTTGCTTTTCCCTGACAAGGTCTCTAATAAAAAGAAAGCAATCTGAAACACAGTTTTATCAGCTAAAATGAGCAAGCTAAACCAATAATAAGATTTATAGGTCGCTTCTCCAATTTATTAAAGCATTAGAAATACCAATGTCACTACGATGAGTCTCCTTAAGAAACAATATATAGCCAAAGGAAATTGTAAAATGTAAAGTAATAGAGTAGCTATTTATTTCCAATTTTAGAATCAATAAACAAACGATATCATTAACTAAAAAATGAATTCCCAATAACTAACAGCAATGTAAAAAAACATTCACACAAGAAAATTCAAAACTAGGAAATAAAATCTGCACACTTACAACGGCAAGTCTCGGTGGCCGAAGCCCCACTCTTTCGCCTGACAATCTCAAGCGATCAAGCCCTTGACCCTCAGCAAAACGCAGTGATCTTCTACCTGGAGAGAATTTTAAGGTACTTCCTGACTTCAAAACCGCTCTAATCGACCTCCGATGTTCACTCCACCCCTTTCTAAATACAATCCCCGTGATCGAACTCTGTAACACCATAGTCGCCATTGCAAAAGCGAAAACAGCAAAGAAGATAACAAAATAGTATAAATATGCGCCCCTAAGCGGAAACCAAGAGTGAAAACCCCTACGATGGGTTCGGTTACTGTTAAGAAGGCCTCCCCGGGGACGGCGATCGAGAGAAGATTTGATTGCTCTGTTTTGATTATTAGCAGTGAAAGAGGCGGCGTTGCCATTAGGATTTCGCTTGAGACGGTTACGGTCACGGATCAAGGGAAGACCTAGGCCATTACTGTTGTTGTTTCCGTTGCCGCCATTAGCGCCGCCGTCAGTGGCAGAAGTAGTAGCATTAGCAGTGACATTGTCGCCGGATTCATCGAATTCGGTTCGCCCCATACAGATTAGAACTAAAAAACAAAGGATATTCTAGGGAAAGTGAGGGAAAATTTGAACAAAGTTGAATCGAAGTAAGAAAATCTGAAAGAGAATTGGCATATGGAGAGAGAGACGAAGCGTTTCTTTACGAGTTTTGTCAACTTGAATGCCAGTAAGCCGAAAATGAATAGAAGGATTTTATTTTATTTTATTTTATTTTCTGTTACTAATTTATGGATTTATTTATTTATAGAATTTTGAGCTTTTTGTCATTTTCTTTAAGGCAAATTTTATTTTTGAGTCCCTATATTTAATCTTTATTTCTATTTGATCTCTAATGTTTTACGTTCGATTCCAAAATTTTTATTTTCTTTCATTTTTCAATTAAAAGAAAAATATAGCTATTATGGGTAAAAAGATAACATTTTCCCAAAAAATAAATTATATTATATCCATCCTAAATATATAGAATGTGTAAATTATCATTGTGATGATAACATAGTATAGTAAATTTAACTGTAATTAATAAGATAAAATTAAATAGGAGTATAATGGATAATTTATATATTAATCATAATATAAAAATTATGAATAATATTTTGAGACAGATTAAAAAAAGAAAATGATAAAAATTATGGAATGGAGATTGTAAACTTTATTGAGTTTCTAACATATATTTGATTTTAGCATTCACTTTTTTTAGCATATACTAAATCAATTATTTTAATAATTTTAATTTTTAGCATTCACTTAAATCAATTTAGCAAATTAAATAAAATAACACTCCCTCCGATCTCAAAAAAAAAAGGCTCACTTTTTTAGTCTATGATATCAATTTTTTATTTTTTTAATAATTAACAAATTTGTATTCAATTTTTTTTTTTTTACAATTTCCAAGTGAAATTTGAAATATTGTGATATTTAATATGTAAGTTTACATGTCTTCATTATAAACTTCAATTAAGTCATGAAAAATCCTACATCAACACATCTTCTTAACAATATTTTCAATAATGAGTAAAAAGAATGATAAATATACATGATATTATAAATGAAGAGCATAGTTGATAAAGTATTGGTAAAAACTATACTTACAACAATAAAACTAACTATTCTTACTCTGAAAAATAGATGGGCATATTATTTTAAGAGGGATGGAATACTAACATATATTAAGTTGCTAATTTGGAATTAATTTGTACTAAAATAATTAATTAATGATTCAATTCCATCCAATGAACATTAGGAACCTATCAATCCGTAAATATAATTAGTTGAATCTTGAAAAGAATTTGAATGATAACTTGGCACCTTTTTTAAAAATAATGACTTTATAATTTTCAAGTATTGACGTTTATCAAATTTTTTTAATTTATATCTTTTTATAATTAATGAATGGGATTTATAATTCCACATTTATTTATTTTTCTTCTTCGTGAATTTGACCCTTATTTTTCTCTCATGCATATTGGAGCAAAAATTCTCAAATTTTGTTGTTCTCATTTCTAAAACTCTTTGTTAATTACAGTCCTTATACCGCCTTACTAACCCCAAAATTATATAAAGATAAGCATGAACCGATTAATTGATTTATAGGCAAAAAATTAATCATTTCGTTAATATTGATTTTTTAAAATCATTAACCGTTAATCAATCATTACATTCAGTTAACCAATTTATTGATTTCGATTTTTCGGTTTGGTTAATCAATATTTTTCAATTAATCATTAAAATTTATAAAATAAAATTATAAAAAAATTAAGCAAAATTCAATTCAATTTTAAATATGCAAAATAATTTAAAATGAAAATCATAAAATAAACATAATTTACTAGCCAAAATTCATGTTCAACAAATTAATAATTAATAGTATAAAATAGATTTAATATTTGTTGAAAATTAACATGCTTAATTATGAATCAAATAAAATTTTGGATAATATTAAATATTAAAGCATAAACTCTAAAATATGAAAAATATAATTAAATGCTATTATATTATATATGATAAAAATAACATATATAAAAAGTAATCGGTTACTACATATAAATATTATTATATAATTAAAGAAAATAATATAATATAAATTCAGTTCAAAGTATTATATAAATTTTATAGAAAAATATAAAAAAATTAATGTATACAAATAAAAATATATTTTAAATATATTTTAAAATATTAATTTATGCAAGTTTTAGAGAAAAAATAAAAAAAAATGAAAAATTTTTAAGGTATACAAATAAAAATATAATATATATTATATATGAACCGGTTGACCGTGAATTAACGGTTAACTGATATATAAAAATTTATACCATAATAAAAATAAAAAATATATAAATTAAAAATTATAACCGAATTCATTTGATCGGTTAACTAAAAAAGTCAATCCGATTTCGTATCGATATTGCAATTAACCATACTTTTTGATTTTTTGCTTTATCCCTAAAATTGAGTCTAGTTTAGGCACAACCACCAATTAGAGCCATATAGGTCCATGTAACAAAAAAAGTTATGCTCCAATATATATTGGTTTATATATATATATATTGAAGATGTTGCACCAAAACTCCGCATGCACTTATTTTGGCTTATATGATTTTTTTTTTTTAATTCTTTATTGTAAGAAATAAGGTTTCTAAAATTGATTGCCAAGAACGTTAATTGAGACTACGCATATCCTTAGCTGAGATAGCAAAACATAATATATTATTTCAATTCCATAAAAGTACATTTGCTTTCGTGATAATGTGAATTGGTTAAATATTAAGAACCATCGAAATTCAAGGGCCAAAAATTGATAACACCTTTTTTCTTTACTGGGGTTGAGTTGCATGGTACTGGGGCGAATGACTTTCGCGAGCTTATTGGATTTGAACCGATCATAATAGGTTTGGTAATTTTGGGCCTCATTCAAATATATCATGATCCCAATTTAGATTCAATCCCAAAAAAAAATCTGAATAGGTCAAATTCAAATCATCTAATTTTTTTAGAATTAAATTCAATCTAAATTCAAAATTCAAAAAATTTATTCGAAAATAACTAAAATCTAGCCTGATTTTATGACCTAATTTTTTCAATTAAATTTTATTTTATATTATATTCATTTATAAATTATAATTTAATAATATACATATATAATATGCATTAGTATTATCTGCTTTATTAATTGGTACATTTTAATTTTTATATAAAAATAATTTTAATTAAATGAAAAAAAGTAAAACAGAAAATCATAATTAACTGGGGAACAATGTATATTATATTTCAATATTTTTATTTTTTGCATATTTCTTTCATCGATAACTCTTTACCTCATGCTATAATTCGCCGATGTTTTATTGCTCACGGTTTATTGGGTTAATTACATTCGTGGTAATCAAATTTTAAAAATTATAATCAAATAGTAATAATAAAATAATTTATAACATAAAAATCATTAAATTTCTATTTTATTTCAATTAAAGTAAAAATGATCTGAAAATTATTTTTTATGCCATTAGAATGACAGTTAATTACATCATATATGATTGGTATGTCATTTTAATACCAATTAACTTTATAAATAAATTATTATTAGTTACTTGAATTTTTTTTATCTTCTATACACGTTATTTTTTCATATTTACATGATAATTTATTTATTTTTATCCGGTGATCCAACTAATAAAGTTGATTAATCCTAAATTGATGTGATAATCGTAAGTGACGTGCTTTACTATCATTCCAATGACATAAAAAAATTAATTTTCAGATTATTGTTGCTTTAATTGAAATAAAATATAATTTTGATGATTTTTTATATTACAAATTATTTTATTATGACCATTTAGTTATAAATTCAAAAATTCGATTACCACGAACATAATTAACCTCGATTTATTCATCATTTTGAATCGTCACAGCTGCTCAATTGTATTTTTTTTATTTTTGTTTTATCAAATCATTTTATTTCAAATATGTAATAAAGGTGATTCTCTACTTTCTTTAATAAAACCTTTTTACTCTAATTATCATCCCAAATTTTAGTTTAATTTATTCTTTCGTCTACACATTGAAAAGGAGAGGTGGCAATACAAGTAAAAACAGAAAGAAAGAAAAGAGTAGGATTAAGGATTTTTATATAAATATATATAAAAGTGTACAAATGAATTAATTTTACTAATAATTCAGTTAATTCGATTTTAACAATTTTTTGATACTGAAAAATGAATCAATATAACCAAAATTTTATTTTAAAATCAAACCTTTTAAATTAAAATTTAAAACTAGTTATATAGAATTGCTTACGGTTTGGTTGAATTTTTTTGTTTCGATTCGTTTTTCAGTCTTAATTGTAATTCAAAATTCAATTTAAAAAGATAAAAAAAAAAGACCTGATCCAAAAAAGGTAAAAAAAAAAATAATGATCCAAAATTGAAAATAATTAACTTGAAGTGACCCAAATTCATCCGATATGAACAAATTGTAAGGTTTAGACTTTAGATAACATATCAATTTTGTTTTCAATAGGAAACAAATAAGTTTTTTAAACAGATGGTATATATATATATATATATATATATATATATATATATATATATATATATATATATATATATATATATATATATTGAAGTAGTCAACTTTAATTTAATGCTTAATTTTGTTTCAATTAATGTTGAAAAAGAGAAGTACGTTAGTATAGGATATAAAATAATTTTGATTCTTTGTAATAATAAATGATGAGAATGACATTAGAACTTTAGAATAGGTCATAGGGAAACTTTTTAAATTTATATCATCCTATGAAAGAACGTTGTCATCATCTTGATTGGAACTGAGCCGCCTTTGTATAATTATTAATGAGGGATTATCTTCATTGAATATTTTCTAATTCATTTGAGTGGTTGGCAATTTATATTATAAATAATTGGCAAAACTTATAATTTAATTCTAAATTTTTACATTTTTATATATTGAATTCTTATATTTTTAAAATTATACATTAAATTTTTTAATTTTTACTTATTTACATATTAAATTTTTATATTTTTAAAACTATATATTAAATTTTTAAATTTATCTATTAAAATATATTAAGTTAAAATAGACGTAAAAAATAAAAATATTTTGTTAAAATACACGTGATTTTAATCGCACTTATATTATACCATCATTTATACTGTCCATTTTAAATTTAATATATTTTATTCGAAAAATTTAAGAACTTAATGTATATTTATTAAAGTACTAGAAACTTGCAATGAAGTCCAAAGGTTTTTTGTTTTTAAAAAAATAATTTTCAAACTCGCTCTATCTTTGAAATGTTTTGTGTAGAAAGTTTTGCTGAATGTTTAAAATAATTAGTTTTAAGATAGAGCGAGTTTGAAAATTATTTTCTCTAAAACAGAGAGTTTTTGGACTTTGTTGCAAGTTCTCGGTACTTTAGTGAATATAAAAAATTGAAGGAAGTCCAAAACTTCAAAATCCAGTCTCCAAGATTTCAGGGTAGCTCTATAATTTCGCCTAAGCAAGTTAAAATTTCTAGCATAAAATCGGTTCACTTTGAATAGTATCAGAGCCATGGATTAAATATTTTGAAGTAATTTTATATAGATATTGTATGTATATTTTGGAAGGACAAAAAAGTTTTGGGAAAATAACGTAAATTTAAAGAATTTAAGAAACATGCGGTGATCTAATAAGGACTAAATAGTTCAAGGATTAAATGTGTAGCTTTTAAAATTCAAGGACTCCATTAGAAAAAGTCAAATAATTCAAAAACTAAATTACAGGCTTTATAAACTTCTTTTTCTGTCTTTTTTTAATTATATATGTGTGTGTGTGTGTTAAGAGATTTCAGATCATGGTATAATTGTTTTTCACCAAATATGGATTCGAAAATCAATTTGTTCATAGACAAAAAAAATTAATTTGTTTAAGTTTATGAATCTATTATCAATTTGAAAAGTCATTTGTTTATGGACAATTGCCACGAAGAGTAGAGTCACAACTGTGAAGTGCTTGGCTCATCCGAAAAAAATGGCCATGAAGCGGTGGCCATAGTCATGAAACAATGTGTGAACAAGTGCTTTCTTCTTGGATTTTATTATTAATTGATGACAAGTTGGAAAAAGTGTTACACTTACAAGATAATATGCAAAATGACACTTAAAAGATCAGTGGATTTTCGATAAGGAAATCTCCGACGGTCAATTCAGAATCTTGATGAACAAAATGTCAATTTCTTAGTCAAAAAAGGTTGTTCCCTTATATACCTATTTTTTCTCCATTTATAGCCATTGTGTTCGTTATTTTAGGAGTAGTGACGATGATGTTATACATATTTTGATCACTCCTCCCATTTCTTCAAATCTTAGGAAAATGTGGGGGTTGCCCCAACTGTTTTTCCAATCGTGGCAGTTATTCCTTTTCTATAGTTTTTCGAGCTACGGATGAGCAGGGATAGAGTATGGTTATGTGAGCTTCTGTTCGACCATGCCGTTTAGAGGTCACAGGATCTTGCCTAGCTATTTGCCAAAGTTGGCCAAGCTATGATCTTGACTATGTTATCATAAGTTGATGGAATATGACATGGCATTTATATGATGATCATGCAGCGAAAAAATAATAAAATTCGATCATACATGCCAAACAATTCCATAACAAGAATCGAAACATGTAATTTTAGGGTTTTAAAACTTACAACTTTAGATGTACTTCAAGATTGGATGATGATCAGCAACCAAGAAGGATATGTCAGCCTTAGATCTTCACCACCAATGCCAAAGGAATAGCCTTTACGCCACTTCTCTCTATGTTCACACACACAATTGCAAGCAAAGCTTTAAAACCAAGAGTGCTAGCTCTATGTATGTATATTCGGGAATGGGTATTGAACTAAAGACACAAGACCTGATCTTGTTCTTCCTGAAGTTCACCAATGGCTGCCCAAAAACCAAGAGAAGAAGGAAAAGTCCTTTCTCTTGAGAGTGGCGGCACAAAGAGTGATGATTTTCACTTAGGTTAAAAACTAGAATTAATTAATTTATACCATTTATTTAGGAAAGAAGAAAATACCGAAATTCCCTAGCAAAATAGGAATATTTTCAGCCTCCATCATTCCTAAATTAAGTGATTTAAATTAATTTAAATTCCATTAGTTTTTCAAATTCAAATTGATTTAAATTAGCATTAGTCATTTAATCAAAATCAACTACTTCATTAGGGATAATTGAATGCCGAAATTCACATGGATTATTCATTGAATTTTGGTCACATTATCTCCCATTTAAGTAATTTATTTTGATTCAAATATTATATAGGATTTAATACTCAATTAACTTAATTAATCCAAGTTAATTAATTAATTGAAATAAAACCTACTAATGCCGCAAATCCATCTCTCAGGGACCAATGTCCATTTAGCAATTTTAATACCCATTACTAACATTAATTTGACTTTAATTAAAAGCCCGAATTAATGCCCAATACTTTAATTATATGTTTTAAGCCTCATGCTTTGTATGCGATCCTATAGGTCCATTTAATATTGGCAATGAATTAATGAATTAATTGAAAGGCTATATATATTCTCTAGCAAGATATTATGTCATTCCAAATAAAATGAAAATGCATATGGCATTTAGTGACCTAATGTAATTTTGCATAGTCCCTTACCCATAAATATCAGAATTAATATAAGGTATGGAACTAGTCATCCTTATATATATTAATTCATTTCTTGATATTTCAGTGACACTGAACTCTCAGATAAATAATGATTACTCATTATTTCATCTCGGTATGGCCATACACTTCTCAGTTCACTGATCAAGTGGCCGATGATATTTTCTCTCTTATTGAGAGGGGTAATCCTTTTACTTCTCTCATGCTCTCTAACATGAATCAATGCATACCCAAGCATACCCATACTTGTCACTCTGTTACGAGCACGTTAGGTGTATGTCAAAGTACATACTAATTCATAAAGAGTTTCATAGAGATTTTAGGTCTAAGAACTCCGATACAAAACTTACATATGAGGAACACTTATGACTTGTACCATATAGTGTTCTCATGAACGGATCGAATCCAAATACCATGTTCTAAACATATATCTATGATTAGGGGTGTGTAGAACCGAACCAAAATCAAAAACCGAATCGAATCAAATTGATTTTGGTCTTTTTGGTTCGGTTTTATCGATTTTCGGTTCTGAACTGAAAAAAAATTTTGGTTTTATCGGTTCGGTTCTTAAAATTGGAAAACCAAACGAATCGAACCGACTGAACCTGTCAAAACTCACCATTTTGCCAGTGTATATACACACACACACACACACGCTGAAATCCCTAATCTTTGTCTTCGATCTTTCTTCCAGAATTCCTAAATTATCAGCTACTTCATCGATCTTCACTGTGATTCTTCCTGCCAAGAACAATGGTTAGTGTTTTGATCTCCCTGTTCTTTATTTTCATCTATCTGTTCTTTAGCTTCCATCTCCCCGTTCTGTTGATTTTCTGAATTGATTTGTTATATTAAATGTGTTGCTATATCTGTTGGCTTTATTAGTCTATAGATCGTAAGATTGATTTGTTGATCTACAGATTTCCTTCAGCTTTTGTTTGTTATTTTTATTTGCTAGGGGTTTGAGTTTTGTTTTTGCATTTGATGATAGATCGATTTTGTTGGTGTTTTGAGGATAGATCCATCTCTGAAAGATAATCTTTGTTATATTCGTGATGCTTTTTCGGTTTGTAATTGTTAATTGATGGATCTCGTATAGATTGCTTATTCCGACGCGATGAAACAGATCCATCAACTTTTTCTTTTCTTTTAAATTTTTTTCTTTGAAGTTTCAATGCGTTTTATTGATATCAATTGATAGCTATTCATTGTTTTCTTTCTTTTTGTTTTTTTTGAGGTCTTGATTTTTCAGCAAATTTATATGCGTTTTTTTTTTCTTTTTGAAAAAAAACTATGCCGGATTTCACCGGTTAGCATTAATTGGTCTGATAGGTTGGGGTGACATGCACTGGTTATTGAGATTTATTATCTTGTTTAGCTGATACCAATAATAGAGAAAGTGAATCATATAATTTATTCAGTAGATAACAATTAAATCACTGTTGTTTTCATCTAATTAAATGGGGTCATCAGGTTAATAATGGATTTTATTTTGCTATTTGACGTGAATAATGGGAAGAGTTTCAGGAAATGCAAGGAACAGTAACTGCCTTAGAGAATAATTTGCAAAACAAACAATTGGACTCCGTCTTCATGTGTATAGTTTCAGTTGATCTCAGAATGAAGTTTTACGTTTTCTATTGGAATTTAGAATGATGGAAAAACAAGTTAAAAGGGGTCCAACTGTAGACTTTTAATTAATAGATGTAGAAGTATTATTATATTGACTCCTTAACTATCAAATTGGAAGTTAAGGAAAACGGGTATTAGAATGTTGATGGGTATAAAAATTTAATTTTGATTAACCTTCATTTACAGTGGAATGTTATTCGCAAATAACGTTTAATCTCTTTTATTGTTCCCTCTTATAATCTGTCATGCATAGCATTAAGGTTCTCTTTTTTAGTGAGAAAGTTAACTTTCAATTATTTGAGGATCAATTTCATTTTGAGCTTTAACAGTCTTTTTGTTTCCTACTGACACCAGTCAGCCAATAGACCAGCCATTTCACCTATACCCTTATATATTGCAATTCTTTTTAAGCCATGATGTGTAGTGGGAGTTCTGGTGTTTAATTATTTTGGCATTATTGCATTTGTTACATGTATATTTGTTGGAGATAAGCTATTGTGCTAGTAGTTCAATTACTTTTTGCCTCAAGGTACTGAACACTTCCATCCTCTTTCCCAGTTGAGATTACTATTTCAGTTAGGGGCTTTAACAAGAGTTTCTCAGCACTGCTCCCCTGCTTTTCTTCTTTTTTAAAAGATACGAAAAATTATTCAAATATACATAAGGTTATGTCATGTAGTGCTGATTTAAATAAGCACCATTTGTTTAATTTTGCTCTTGGCTGGTTTCACACTTTATTTTCATTCCAGCCAATGTGTATATGTAGTGCTGATTTATTTCATTGATTTAGTTGACATCTTGTCTGTCTTTTTACTTGATCTAGTTGACATCTTGCTTGCATTATGCAAAATGACATTACCTTTTGTTGTTGCGTTCTTTCTTCACAATTGATATATCTCATGTCTATTCTTGTTTTATATATATAGTTATTTTTATCTTTTTGATGAATAAGTCTCTAAAGAACTTGAAATAGCAATGGGAGAAAATGATGTGATTCAAATGGAGAGAGGCATGTGTGTGTGTGTGTGTGTGTATATATATATTCTTTGTTTTATTTATTTAACTTAGTTCTTATAAAAAAATTAATGTTTACATTTTATTTGCAAATTTTCAAAAAATGCATTTGGAGGCTAATATTGATAAGTAAAATATTTCTATACTTTAATTATTTTGTATTATTTTTCTTCAATTTAATTGAATTAATTTAATTATTGTTCGTTTATATGGATGCAGGTCTAAAAAATTGAATTCACGAGAAAAATCCGACAGTTATGTTATTGACTTGTATTAATTTGTTGGAATGCTTTTTTTTTTTTATTAGAGGACAATGCCTTTTTAATTATGTGTTGTAAAATTTTTTAATTTTTATTTTTTAGTGTAATTTTTAAGTTATGTTGTATGTATTTTTAATTGATTTTATTTTGTTGGATTTATGGGCTTATTTATAGGTTAAAAGTCCAATTAAAAAAGCCAAAATATGGCCCAGAACCAGTAGAACCGAACCGAACTGACCGAAATTATTTCGGTCCATTCGGTTCTCGGTTTTATATACTTCGGTTTTGGTTCGGTTCCAAAAATTCATAAAGTTTGGTTTTCGATTTAATCGGTTCGGTCCAAAATCAAATCGAACCGACCAAATGCTCACCCCTATCTATGATCTCTGATTGACACTCTTGTCCTTATGATCCGTAAGACAGAACTCAACTTATCAGAGAGAGTATACTAGTCTTAATTCATTGTTATTGCCATAACAAGGACTGATTAGGGATATTTAGAATGAAGTATCTATTGTTTTAAGGTCTTACAACCATGTGCCTCATACATGATAACTTAAACTGAAACAACATTCTTGGACAGTTCTATCAATTGATATGCATAGGAATACAATAGATAAAACAAATGCCTCATTTATTAATTAAAGTATTTTATTACAATGTATTAGGGTTAGGGCTTACACTAACAATCTCCCACAAGCACTGTTCCAATTAGGCATAGCTCTAAGACCGAATGCTCTCAAATGAACTTCATACAGATTTGGACGCAACTGTTTTGTTAAAGGATCTGCTACATTCTCTTCACTTGCTATCTTGCTAACCTTGACGTCCCCACGATCAATTATCTCTCTGATCAGGTGGTACCTCCTGAGTATGTGTTTAGATTTCTGGTGTGACCGAGACTCCTTGGCCTGTGCGATGGTCCCGTTGTTGTCACAAAAAATTTCTAATGGATCTAGGATGTTTGGGACCACTCCTAATCTAGAGATAAAATTTTTAATCCAAACAGCCTCTTTTGCAGCCTCACTCGCTACAATATACTCAGATTCTGTAGTTGAGTCGGCAACGGTCTCTTGCTTCGAGCTTCTCCAGCTGATAGCACCACCGTTCAAAATAAAAACAAACCCGAATTGCGATTTAGAATCCTGAGTGCTGGTCTGAAAAGCAGCATCAGCATAGCCTTGTATGACGAGCTCTTCTTGACCACCATACACCAAGAAGTGATCCTTAGTCCTTCATAGGTACTTTAGAATTCCTTTTACAGCAGACCAGTGCTTCTCACCAGGGTCTTACTGAAGCCTACTGGTTATACTGAGTGCATGAGCAACATCCAACCTAGTATATAACATAGCATACATGATAGATCCAATAGCAAATGCATATGGGATTCTACTCATGTTGTCCATTTCCTCTTTGGTTTTAGGGCACTGTTCTTTAGTCAAAGGAACTCCCAAAGCCAAAGGTATGTACCCTTTCTTTGAGTCTCCCATACTAAAATGTTTTAGTACTCTGTCTATGTACTTTTCTTGACTTAGTCCCAAAAGTCGAATCGATCTATCTCTATAGATTCGAATACCAAGTATTGTCTTGGTTTCACCTAAGTCTTTCATTGAGAAATATTTCCCCAACCATTGCTTAACCTTTTGCAATGTTGGAATGTCATTCCCAATGAGAAGGATGTCATCCACATATAGGACCAGAAATACTACTATGCTTCCACTGACCTTTTTGTACACACAAGGCTCATCTTCATTCTTGATGAAGTCAAATTCTTTGACAGCCTCATCAAAACGAAGATTCCAACTTCAGGATGCTTGCTTTAATCCATAAATGGATTTTTGAAGCTTGCAAACCTTCTTAGGATGCTTGGGATTGATAAAATCCTCAGGCTGTGTCATATACACATCCTCTAGTAAATTTCCGTTGAGGAAAGCAGTTTTGACATCCATTTGCCATATCTCATAATCATGATATGCAGCTATGGCAAGCAAGATCCTAATGGACTTGAGCATGACTACAGGCGAAAAGGTTTCATCATAGTATACACCATGAGTTTGTTGAAAACCTTTTGCTACTAGTCTACCTTTGTAGGTCTTATCAACTTTGAGTTTAAATAGTCACTTGCATTCAATTACCTTAGCACCTTCCGGCGGATCAACCAAGGTCTAAATCTGGTTATCATACATTAATTGCATCTCGAATTTTATGGCTTCAAGCCAATTTTTTGAGTTTAGGCTCTCAATAGCTTCTCAGTAGGTAGTAGGATCCTCACGATCTACTAACTCAATAGTGTCGCTGTCAGTGATTAGAAATCCATATCTCTCAATCACCTGATGTACCTTACCGGACCTTCTAGGTTCTTGTTCCATAACTGGTTGTGAACTTGATCCCATTTTCAACTCATCCTCTATAGGAGTTTGTGACGCTTGAATTTCTCTAAGTTATACTTTACTCCCACTGTCTTTCTTGAGAAGGAACTCCTTTTTCAAGAAAACAACCTTGCGAGCAACAAATACTTTGTTCTCGGCTTGTGAGTAAAAGTAGTATCCCTTTGTTTTTTTGGGATAACCCACAAACAAGCAGACAGTGGATTTGGACTCTAGTTTGTCAGATGTTAATTTCTTAACATGTGCTTCACAGCCCCAAATCCTAAGAAACGACATATTGGGTTCTTTCCCAGTCCATACTTCGTATGGTGTCTTATCAACTGCTTTAGTTGGAGTATGGTTTAGTAGAAATATAGCAGTTTCTAATGCATAACCCCAAAAAGAGACAGAAAGATTAGCTTGACTCATCATAGATCGAACCATGTCCAACAGAGTTCGATTTCTCCTTTCGGACACACCATTCCATTGTGGCGTTCCGGAAGGAGTGAGCTGTGAAATAATACCACACTCTTTTAGATGACTGTCAAATTCTTAGCTTAAGTATTCACCACCTCGATCTGATCGAATGGCTTTTATACTTCTGCCAAGTTGGTTTTCTACTTCATTCTTAAACTCTTTTAATTTCTCAAAAGTTTCAGACTTGTACTTCATTAGATAGACATAGCCATATCTACTGAAGTCATATATGAACGTTACGAAGTAGCTAAAACCGCCTCTAGCTTGTGTACTTAAAGGTCTACATACATCGGTATGTATTAGTTCCAATAAGTCATTAGTCCTTTCACCTTTCTTGTTAAAAAGACTCTTTGTTATTTTTCCATGCAAACATGGCTACATGTATCCTAAGACTCTAAGTCGAATGACCTATGCACTCCAGTTTTGTGGAGTCTTGAAATGTATTTTTTATTTGCATGCCCTAAACGACAATGTTAGAAGTAAGTAGGGTTCAATTCGTTTGATTTAACCCTCTTTGTATTAATATTTTATATGGACTCTTTGTTTTGTAGGTTAAGGATATAAAGGCCATTTTGCAACATGGCATTGCCATATGAAATGCCTTGGCAACGAATATGAGCATTGCCATTTTTAATAACAAAAACAAATTCATCCAAATCCAAACATGAAACTGAAATAATGTTTTTGCTCATAGCAGGCACATAATAACAATTTTTCAAAACTAAACAAAGTCCGGAAGGTAAAGTGAGTTGATAGTCACCTATCTCCATGGCAGCAACTCGTGCTCCATTCCCCACATGGAGGTCCACTTCATTCTTCCCAAGTAATCGTTTATTTCTTAGCCCCTGCACATTTGAACAAATGTGAGAACCACAACCAGTATCCAATACCCAAGTGGTAGAAATAGAAAGGTTAATTTCAACAACAAAAATACTAGAACCGGATGCCTTAGCTCCATTCTTCTTTTGTTCTTCCTTGAAGAGAGCACAATTCTTCCTCCAATGCCCTATTTTGTTGCAGTAGAAGCAAGTGCTCTCACTCTCTTTGAGCTTCTGCGCCTTGGGCTTGGATTGGGCCTGAGGTGCACTCCCACTTGACTTGAACCGAGCCAGGTCATTCTTGGGTTTTGCCTTTCCCTTTCCCTTAGCGGGTCCCTTCTTAATGTCCCCTTGAACCATCAGTACGGGATTGGTCTTTCAAATGTTCTCTTTAGTATTCTTAAGCATCCCATAAAGCTCAGTGACTGACTTGTTCATTGCATGCATGTTATAATTCATCACAAATGGATCATAATCATCAGTCAATAAACCTAAGATCAAGTCAGTGGCCAATTCCTTTGGCACTTATACCTCAAGCTTCTCAAGAGTATCAAGATACCCTTTCATCTTGAGTACATGAGTACTAACAGGAGTACCCGCAGCCATCTTAGAAGAAATTAAGGCCTTTGTTGTCACGAACCTCTCATGACGAGCTTGCTCTTGGAACATCTCCTTGAGGTGCACCATGATTGCATAAGCCTCTTGATCCATAAATTGCTTTTGTAAGTCAGGCACCATAGTGGCCAACATCAAACAGGTCACATCATTGGAGTCGCTCTTTTTGTTCTCAAAAGTTTCCTTTTAAATTGCAGAGGCGTTCCTACCAGGTTCTTCAGGCAAGGGTGCATCCAAAACATACGAATTTTTTTTCTTGCTTAAGAACTTTTCTTAAGTTTTGAGACCAGTCTATAAAATTGGTGCCATTTAATTTGTCCTTTTCAAGGACCGATCGCAATGAGAAATTGTTGTTTGAAGATGCCATTTTCAATCTACAATAAAATTTAGTAAGATTAAATAAGGTCTTATTTATAATCCCACAAACCGAATTAATATCCCTTTAAATAATTCGTGTTAGTGATTTAATGTGGGCCAAGATCCACTTTTCACAACAACTTATTAGTCAAGCTGAGCTCTTGTATGTATTAGTGAATTAATCTCTATGTATGTATATTCAGGAATGGGTATTGAACTAAAGACACAAGACCTGATCTTGTTCTTCCTAAAGTTCACCAATGGCTGCCCAAAAACCAAGAGAAGAAGAAAGAGTCCTTTCTCTTGAGAGTGGCGGCACAAAGATAGATGATTTTCACTTAGGTTAAAAACTAGAATTAATTAATTTATACCATTATTTAGGAAAGAAGAAAATGCCGAAATTCCCTAGCAAAATAGAAATATTTTCAGCCTCCATCACTCCTAAATTAAGTAATTTAAATTAATTTAAATTCCATTAGTTTTTCAAATTCAAATTGATTTAAATTAGCATTAGTCATTTAATCAAAATCAACTACTTCATTAGGGATAATTGAATGCCGAAATTCACATGGATTATTCCTTGAATTTTGGTCACATTATCTCCCATTTAAGTAATTTATTTTGATTCAAATATTATATAGGATTTAATACTCAATTAACTTAATTAATCCAAGTTAATTAATTAATTGAAATAAAACCTACTAATACCGCAAATCCATCTCTCATGGGCTAATGTTCATTTAGCAATTTTAATACCCATTACTAACATTAATTTGACTTTAATTAAAAGTCCAAATTAATGCCCAATACTTTAATTATATGTTTTAAGTCTCATGCTTTGTGTGCGATCCTATAAGTCCATTTAATATTGGCAATGAATTAATGAATTAATTGAAAGGCTGTATATATTCTCTAGCAAGATATTATAGCATTCCAAATTAAATGAAAATGCATATGGAATTTAGTGACATAATGTAATTTTTCATAGTCTCTTACCCATAAATATCAGAATTAATATAAGGCATGGAACTAGTCATCCTTATATATATTAATTCCTTTCTTGATATTCCAGTGACATTGAACTCTCAGATAAATAATGATTACTCATTATTTTATCTCAGTATGGCCATACACTTCTCAGTTCACTGATCAAGTGGTCGATGATATTTTCTCTCTTATTGAGAGGGGTAATCCCTTCACTTCTCTTATGCTCTCTAACATGAATCAATGCATACCCAAGCATACCCGTACTTGTCACTCTGTTACGAGCACGTTAGGTGTATGTCAAAGTACACACTAATTCATAAAGAGTTTCATAGAGATTTTAGGTCTAAGAACTCCGATACAAAACTTGCATATGAGGAACAATTATAACTTGTACCATGTATACCATGTTCTAAACATGTATCTATGATCTCTGATTGACACTCTTGTCCTTATGATCTGTAAGACAGAACTCAACTTATCAGAGAGAGCATACTAGTCTTAATTCATTGTTATTTCCATAACAATGACTGACTAGGGATATTTAGAATGAAGTCTCTATTGTTTCAAGGTCTTACAACCATGTGCCTCACACATGATAACTTAAACTGAAACAACATTCTTGGACATTTCTATCAATTGATATGTACAGGAATACAATAGATAAAACAAATGCCTCATTTATTAACTAAAGTGTTTTATTACAATGTATTGGGGCTAGGGCTTACACTAACATAAGTCCCCCCCAATGTGTGACATTCATGTTAGAGGTGTTGGGGTAATTGCCAGTGCACGTAGCTACGACGAGCTACAACATTGGGGTGCTTGAGGAGAGAGTGCCAGATGATCTAACCGAGTGAGCTAAGAGAAGACCTCGGGGCTAGCGTTCCATGCAATCTGGCAACAATACTCGTAGCAAATATGTCGAGTAAGCTAGAAGCGGAGCTTGTAACGAATGTACTTAGTTAGCTAAAAGTGGAGCTCGTGGCGAATGTACCGAGTGAGCTAAAAGAGAAGCTCAGGACGTATGTGCCGTGTGAGGTAGGACCTATTTTTGTATTGGAGTAATCTAACTTTTCTTATTCCTAGCTATGTGTGAACAGCTGGGCTAGCCCCGCCATTTACTGAGTATATTAAATAAGACCTATTTTTGCACTCTATCATAATGATGCCACCTTTATACCGAATCGTGTGCCATATGTACGATCGAAGTGGTCTTAGTCTTCCTATTTAAGCCTTCTCCTTCTTATCCTCTATTTCTTCTCGTTCTGTTTCTTTGGAGGCAATTTTTAAGGCAAAGATCTATTTCTTCTAGGCACAAAGATCCTTTAAATTGTTAGTTTCTCCATCCAATTTTTCTGCTTTAACAAGTTAGTTCTACATTTCTTCTCTTCCCTTCTGTTTTTCTTTGTTGCTACCATAGTTTCTTCCAAGGATTCTAGCGAGAGACTGGTGGAAGATGAGGGGCTTGTATTTGATGATACCCCGAGTTCCAGTGGGGGTTTGCCTTCCCATGAAGACATCAGTCTCTTCAACTTCGGGCAATATATTGCCAAATTCTCCTCGAAGAGAGTGCCTCGCCCCATGTTGGGAGTCGACAATATTAGTTTTAGGGTGAGAGAAGATAAGCTTTTGATTTTGTTTGATAGTGTGACTTCTTTTGCAGAATACGTTGTCAACAGGCTGAGCTCTTCTCAACGAGCAAATGCCAAATTCGTCAACAAGCAAAAGATTGCAATATATAAGGCACAACTAGAGGCAGGTGTTTGCCTTCCCTTGACAGGGTTTGAGGTGGAGCTACTAAATTATTTTGACATATCCATTGGGCAGCTTTACCCCAATGCCTGTCGCATACTGTCCGTACTCCAGATTTGGGTAATGGAACACAGCATAAACCTAACCCTGAACTTATTTCGATCTATCCACGTAGTCGATTTTCATGCTGGGATTGAGAATCATAACTATATACAAGCCCGTGCTAGTTATGGCATGTTCTACGGGAACCCTAAGTTGTTTAAGAATTGGAAGGATCAATTTTTTCTGCTGGAGAGGCTGCATGTGGATTTTCCTTTTCGAACTACCTAAGGTCGATTTATCAACCTGTAACACTCTCAAATTTATATATGTCATGCATGGTACGATGAAGAGCATGAATAATTATCCTATGACAAATTTTGAAGTAATCGGAGTTGAATAAGATAGGAAAATTGAAAAAAGTATAAAGGTTAAACATGCTCGGATCAGGATAATCCGATGATGGATGATTCGACAAGCAGTTTGATCTAAGAGTAGTTTATAGAAGTAGATATTAAATGAAGTTTGATGGTACAATTTAAGCAAAAAATGAGCTTATATTGATCCTTAACTAGGACAGAAAATTTTTTACTCGGTACCGTAAAAAAAATTGATCGAAAGTTTGATCGAATTCTAAATTAGTGTACTGACCTCCAAAAATTTTTCTAATTATATTAATATGTTAGTAATAACCTAAATGGCCTATTAGAATTGAAAAATAAGCATTATGATAGCTTCAAAATTTTGAATTTCGGATTAGCTGCACAGGCTACCGAAGTCATAAGTATACTAAAACGATATTTGAATGGGCTATAATTTTAATCATATGTTTTTGAACCTACTAGGACACGCCAGCCAAAATTTTATGGCATTCTGAAATGTGGAATGAAAATTTCATTTTAAAGGTGCAAAATCGAAATTGAATTAATTAAGAGGTTTAATTGGGGTATGTTAACCATATGAGAATATAGAAGTCATTAAAATAAAGGTATAATCAGATGTATGCAATCCCATGATAAGAGGATATGTAGAGATGGGGGAATTGGTGACAAGTGGATTAATTTCAAGCCAATGAATTCAATAGTTGAAGATTAAATCTTAGCCATTCCTTTCAACCACTAAAGAAAAAGATGGAAGAGTGTAGAAAAATCTGTAAATCTCTCAAAAATTTCAAAAATTTCCCCTTGTTTTCTTTAAAAATTCGAACCTAGCTTATTTTTCTTCTCCCTTCCATTTTCATTTCATACAAGCTCCTCTCCCTAATTCCAAAGCTTAAATTTCATCCCTAGACATAAAAAGACATTGTCTTCAACCTATAGAAGGATTTGTAGTAAGAAGAAGTCAAGAAATTGAGAAAATAAGGTGAGATAGGTTAAGCATAATTTAGTAATTTTTTGAGTTTTAGGTGGAATTAGTTTGAGAAATTTATATGAGCATGTAGAGAATGATTTGGAGAGTATTGTAGTAGCTTCACTTTGCTTGAAATCTTAACTTAAACTCATGAATTTCTCCCTCCTATTTTCAGCCAAAAGAAGAACAATAAAGAGAAAAGAAAGGCAAGGACGACAAAGGTAAAGAGAAGTAGGAATAGGAGTGTTTCAAGCTAATTAAAGATATGTGGATACAAACTACCCTCAATTTCATATAATTTTTGAATTTATATTGTGAAATTTACAATATGTAACTATATGAATTTAAGAAATAATAAGAAATAATTTGAGATAACAATGGAAAATGATGATTTAATATGAAATAAATTAGAATGGTGGAAGAAATCAAATAATTAATTAGGAAGTTAAGTGAGGCTGAATGATGACCTTGAGAATCCTAAGTGAAATATGGTAAATTACAAGGTATTAAATATAATTTTAACATTATAATGATAAATACGAACACCATGGTGAAATTAAGGTAATAATAGATTAGATGTATGAAAGTATGCATTGAACATAATAATTGATATTAGAAAATTATACATACATTAGAGTAAAATTATGAAATAAATTAATATAATATGATATAATGCTAATTTAAGATATTAGGAACCTTAATTAATAAAGAAAATAAATTTAAAGTGAAAGGAATTATGTTGGCCGAATTGGGCACCTTGGATAATCCTAATGTAATTTGATGTTTAGTTGGATAATTAATGATAATTAGGCATATTAAATTATAAGGAATGCAATCATATTGATTAGAATGAAAATTGAGAACTATACCTAATTATGTAATGGTTACATCATGGTGGAAATTAATGAAATTTAATAATTTTCATGTGAAATTGGTATATCTCACTATACTATGGCCTAGAATAAATAAAAACTACATATAGTATGAAATTGGAGGAAGAAAAATTTTATAAGTATGATTTTTCTTAATGGTCGAATGGTGAGTATATGCCGAATGTCTTGATTTAGTTAAATTCTTATGATAATAAACACATATGAGAGGAGTACATGATTAACCAGCTTATATGAATGCAAAAGAAGCATAAAGTGGTTAATATAGTATGATAAGAATAAATAATAATACAAAAATATAATGTAATATGATAATTAATATTGCCCTTAGTGAACAATGGGTAATCCATGGCTCCAGGATAGAATAGATAGCCATAAGGGCATTTACACCATGATATTATTGTGATTTGACTGAAATTTTATTGTGAAATGTGATTTTATTGCTTAGCTGACTTATTATTTGGTACCTTGGAGAACGATATCATACACTGGTTGTGCGATCACTCCAGGAGATTGGAGAACTATTGCACTGGAGAATGGTATCGTACCCTGGCTATGCGGTCACTCCAATCTATTGGATTTTTTATCCCGTTTATCCGATTCGATGATTTTCACTTGTGATAAATAGGGGCAAAAGTAAAATTTTACATGTAAATCGGAATAAAAAGTAATTATGACATTAAAAATATTATAAATGTCAATAAATAATAAATAAGAAAAAAATAAGATTAATAAGTCAAATAAGGATAAAACAGTAATTATGTGATAAAGCAGGGGCAAAATCTATAATTTTGACATTAAGATAGTGACTTAAGAAATTAAAGTGAGTAAATAAGTTAAAAAGGGGCAAATCATAAATAAGTTAAAGTTCAAGGGTCAAAAATATAATTTGCTACTCTAAGAAGAATTTCAGGGACTAAAATATTATTTATATACTTAAATTAAGTTAAAAGTCAAAGGAAGATAAATAGGTCAACATTGAGATCAAATTGATCAAAATTAAGAAAAAGTCAAACTAGTCAAAATTGAAAATAAATTTGGTCAAAATAAAGAGAAAGTCAATTTTAGGGACTAAATTGAAATTTTCCACCTAATTGTGGGAATTGATGAAATTAAGTAAGAAAAAAATAAATAATAAAGGAATTAAAAGTAAATTGTAATATAGTGAGGACAAATTAGAAATTTATTCAGTAAAAAGAACTTGTAAGAATCAAATTGTATTTTTTCACTTAAATAAAGAAAAAAAGTGAAATTAAACGGGAGAAAAATGTATTTTGGACAAATGAAAGCAAAGGAAGTCAAATGAGTCAAAAGAAAAGATAAATAAAGTCAAAGGTAGTGAATAAAGAGCACAAGGGCTTAATTGAAATTGGACATCCAATTGAAAATTTTATAGAATTTAGTAATAAAAATTGAAAATAAGAGAGTTGAAAGAAAAAGAAATAAATTCAAAAATTTAATTAAATATGAAGAAATAAAAGATCCAAAGATTGAAAGAAGAAAATGATAATTCATCGTGAATTGAAGAATAAAAGTGAAGTAAAGCATACGATAAGATAAAAATGGAAATAAGAGGATAAAAAGGGAATAAGACTTAGACATAAAAAGTAAAAAGAAATTAGAACAAATTTAAATAAATGATGAGTAAAGTTGTAATACAATCAATGGCTAAGAAATAAAGGATGAAATTGTAAATTGGGATAAAAGAATGGAACTAAGGACTAAATTTAGAGAAAATAACACTTCATGGTAAATAATATTAAAAAAAGAAATGCAAAATAAATTAGCAATTTCAAAGAAATAGTCAATAAAATATTAATATAGTTAGAGAAAGAAATAAAATTTTCAATTCAATGAAAAGCCAAGTACCCAAATGAAAATATTAGAGAAGACAAGGAGAACGAAAATAATAAATAAATGAAGTAAAATAAAATACCACTTAGTTAATGAGAAAGGAAAATGGCACATAAATAGAAATAGAAATGAAATAATGTAATTAGCATGTTCGGATTCAGTAAAAACTTTTTTTTACAAGTGTAGTGGAAATAACATAAAATTTCAATTAAAATGACATAAGTAGAATAATTAAGTGAAAAGATAATTAAGGATCAATATATATAATAACGAGAATTACAAGGACAAAGGTGTAAGCTTAAATTTAATTGTTGTTAGCAAAAGAAGAAAACACTAGAATATAATAGTCAGTAAAAAGGAATATAAAATTTAAAATACATGAGAATAATAATAATAATAATAATAATAATAATAATAATAATAATGGAAATAAAATTTGATTTAATGAAATTTCGTGTGGTTGTATCTACCACTGAGCAACAATGTTGTTTAGCGTGCAATTTGTTGACTGTGCGCAAGGATAGGTAACCAAAGATGTAATGGAAGATCGACATGGCATGTACATTAAGAATGAGTATGATAGCTTAAGTTAGGTGATTTGTATTTAGTGATTGACATGTAATAATTGAAATTATTAGTGTATACGCAAATGATGTTATGAAGGTTGGCTTTTATATAAATGTATAATTTAGTATTGGTATGTGAATGATGTATTGATAACAGTGTTAGATTTATATGAAAAATAAAAAAAATAATAATGAACTTAGGGTGTCACACAACCGGAACGACAACGGTGTGTGGTTGACAGAAGATGATGAGTTAATCTTAGATCGGTGGAGGGAGCTCGCCCGTGACAAGTGAAACCTTCGAAACTTGCTCAATCCTTATAATTTTGAGATTGTCCCTCGAAAGAAAAGAGGTAGTTTTATACCTAATTTACCGAGTGTTATTGATACCCTCTTTCAATTTTTTTCTTTTTTGTAGCCATGAAGAAAAGAAGTGGAGCGATCGAGATAATGAGGGCCAAAGGATAAAAGATTGCAGAAATTACCCCCAATGCGCCTCCTGTTATGCTTGAAATGGCATTTGCTCAGCCAACCGAAGGTGCTCGGACTCCAACTGTTGTAGAGGTACCGGACGACTCTACCTAAGCTCGGGTCCCAAGTCGATCAGTAAGGAAGCTCGTAATCAGCTCGATAGCCGAGGCAGTGGGATCAAGTTTTAAAGATGAGAAGGATCTTTATACCTTGACTGTTGAGGTTTGTGAGTATTGAGAGAAGAAAAGGAGTCAATATTTCGTAACAAACGATGACTTTAATGCCTTTGCTCATATAATGTCATACATGCCAAAGGAGGTGGCTCCCCTTACCAAACTAAAAGCCAATCAGTTGTCTACCTGAATTAAAAAGCATCAAGTGAAGGTATGCAATAGTGCCTCAATCCTTTATTCGGTAGATGTTGCATTTCTTCTAACCACCTCCGCCTTTTTTTTTATCTATGTTGCTCACAGGGATCCATGTTGATGGGTGCCACGATTGCCAAGATGAACACTTTGATTGGCAAGTGATGACAGGTCGAGTTTAGCTACGGGAGCCTTTGACTCCAGATGAATGAGGCCACATTAAAGGTCTCTATTGCTAAAAAATGGGCCAAAGAGTCGACGAGAAAATTTGTTGAGCTTGAGGCCTCATTAGCTCATAAGAAGGAGAGAAACAAAGCTCTCATAGCTGAGGTGGAAAAGTGCAAGCTCAGTAGGCGAAGTTAGAGAAAGAAGCTGAGGGGAGAGAGGAAAAAGAGGTGGGGGCCATGGCTCAGAAATTTTGAGCTTTTAGCACTAAGATCTTCACTGTTGTAAAAGGGAAGTACCCCGAGCTAGATTTATCTTTTCTGGATGACGTGTATCCGGACGAGGACTAGCTTTTCTTGTAATAAATCTTTATAAAATAGCGAATTATTTTGGCCAACCTCTTTGTGTTTCTTGTCTTTTGAATTTGACCGAACTTATTAGGCAAAATAAAATATTTAAGTTGAGTTTTTATTTGGTTTCATTACCTTGTCAGTTGAATTGCCCTCATAATAATTATAGGTTTGTGCTTGACTTATTGAGCTGCCTTAGGAATTGTGTGTGTATATATATATATATATATATTATGATGGTTATGTTGAACATGTATGAAGAAAAAGAAAAAATTAGCATACAATTGTCGCCAATGTGAGCTCGACGAAGCGGATAAGTTGCTAATTGCCCTTTACATAAGCGGTTCATTAGTTAAATAGCTTTATGCCTTTGACCAAAAAGGAAAATTTATTATGTTGGAGGTATTCATCGAAGAACTTAATCACTTAAAATTGTATGCTCGGTTGGCGGCCTTCGTTGAAGAGTTTGTAAAATGCCACGGAGCTATATTGGTGGAAATGTCGAATTAGTAGACAAAAATATTGTAAGCTTGATAAAATGAATAACTTCTATTGAGTCTGTTATTAGTTACATGTGTATTTTTTATAAGCAATATTCGCCAAAGAATGTAAGAAGGAAAGAGGAACTATCTTGATGATAACATTGAGCTTGCATTAACTGTGAAAAGAAAGCTAAAATGGCGATGGTGTTGAGCTATTTGAAACAAATAGATGTAAATATCATAAGTGTTGTATGGCGAGTATACCGAACTACTGGTAATACAACTTGAGGCTTAACACATTCCAAGAGTGCGAAAGTACTTTGCCAGATAGGTCTTCAAGTTTGTATGCGCCACCATTGATGACTTCTTGTATCATGAATGGTCCTTGCTAGTTAAAATCTAGCTTGTTTACTCCTATCATTGTGTGGGCGATGACTGCCTTCTTCAGAACTAACTGTCCAATACAAAAAGACTTCACCTTAGCCTTACGATTATGGTATGCTTCCATACGCTGCTTGTATGTTGCTGATTGGATATGTGCGAGCTCTCTATTCTCTTTCAGCCAGTCTAAGAGATACAGTAGGTTGGCTTCATGCTCCTCGCTATGTTGGGATACTCGTGTGCTCGATAGTCCTATTTCACATGGCATGATTGCCTTCATGCTATAAGTTAGGGCAAACGGTGTTACCCCTATTGTTGCTCAGGAAGAGGTTTGGTATGCCCATAAAACATTATTAAGCTCATTAACCCAGAGTCCTTTAGCTCCATCTAGCTGCTTTTTAAGTTCAAAAAGGATAGTTCTATTGGTCACTTCGGTCATTCCATTGGCTTGCGGATGATAGATTGAAGTGAACCACAACTGAATATTTAGGTATGAACAAAATGTCTTAAAGGCTTGGCAGCCAAACTATTTGCCATTGTCAGATATAATAGAGTGTGGAATACTGAATCTTATAAGGACATTCTTCCATAAACACTTAATGATGTTTGCCGAAGTGATAGATGCGAGGGGCTCATCTTCTATCCACTTGCTAAAATGGTCGACTACTACCACTAAAAACTTTCGTTAGCCAGTTGGTTGGGGAAACGGGCCCAGTATGTCAACTCTCTACTGGAAGAAAGGCCATGGACTATGGATCAGTTTCTATTGTGTCTAACTACTGTGTGAGACATTAGCAAATCTCTAGCACTTGTCACATTTTTTGACTAATGTTTTGGCATCTGCCTCCATAGTGGGCTAGTAATATCCCTACAAAAGTGCTATGTGAGTAATAGCTTGTGCTCCCTCATGAGCCCCACAAATCCCCTCATAATTTTTTTTGAGGACATAATCTCTTTCTTCAATACTCACGTATAAAGTTCAGAGGTTTGAAAAAGATCACCTATATAGCTTCTCATCCAGCATGACATATAGGGTTGATCTGTGAACTATCTTTCGGGTTTGCACCTGGTTTTCTGGCAATGTTCCTGATATAAGGTATTAATAAATAGGAAGGCGCCACCCCTCCATTGGCTTTTTCATCTGAACCTATTAAGTTTCACAAGTTGGTTGTGAGACTGTTATGAAGATGACATCTGTGGTCTGCACTGGACTGCTGATGATAGCCTGCTTAACCAAGGCATCTGCCTTTTGATTCTCTGTACGGAGTAACTACATAATTAACCAAGTACTTTTGACTCCTTCCAGCCTGGTGAGGAGTGCGGAATCCAACTCTTTGTACCAAATCATGGAATAATCTTTTGCATCAAAGCTTCCCTTAAGTTGGCTGACAATAAGTTGTGAGTCAAAACATATCTCTAGAGTATTAGGTTTTACCTCTATTGCCAACTGTAGTCCATAACATAAGGTTTCATACTCTGTAATATTATTGGAAGCAGGGAATATTATACGTGCCATCTCCCGGATGCAAACCTTCCCTAGTCTCATCAATAACACTTCAGCTTCGGCTCCTTTTGAGCATGCTGCACCATCGACATATAACTTTCATGATCTCTTTGGTGGTTCGGGGACTGGTGTATGCAGTTCTACCATGAAAACTGCTAGGATCTATGCCTTCATTATCGAGCATGGTTCATATCGAACATCAAACTCCTTCAGGTGGGCTTCCCATTTCGTTAAACTTCCTGAAGCTTTTGGTTTTTGCAATACCTTCCACAGGTTCGAATTAGTGCACACCGATACTATATGAGCCTAAAAGTATGGGCGTAGCTTTACAGCGGTGGTGATTAATACAAAGGCCAATTGCTCTAGAATGGGGTACCTCAGCTTAGAACCTCAAAAGACTTTGCTTGTGTAATAGATAAAAAATTGTTGGCCACCCTCTTTTCGGACCAACATCGAGCCTACCACCCCTTCAGAGATAGCTAGGTAGCCGTGTAGGATCTCACCGACTTGCGATCTACTAGGAAGCAATGGGGTTGTAAGAAATTGCTTCAAGGCTTCGAAGGCCCATTGACAATCCTCTATCCATTTAAAGTTTCTCAAATTCTTGATCGCTTGGTAAAATGGCAAATACCATTTGGCTGAATAAGAAATAAACATTCCCAATGCCGTGATCCTGCTATTAAGCTTTTGCACATTCTGGACCGTTCTTGGGTGTTCCATATCTAAAATCGCTTGGATCTTCTTCGGATTGGCTTCTATCCCTCTCTTCGATATCATAAAGTTGTGGAACTTTATGAACTGTACACCGAAGGTGCACTTCTCAGGGTTTAGCTTGCGACCCACCTTCCGAAGATTAAAAAAGGTCTCTTTGAGCTCGGATGATAGGTCTGCCGATGACCTACTCTTTACGATTCTATCGTCCACATAGATTTCTATATTCCTCCCTAACTGGTTGGCGAAGATCTGATTCATCAATCTCTGGTATTTTTTCTCTGCATTTTTCAGCCCAAAAGGCATAACATGGTAGCAGTAGGTACCTCTATGGGTTATGAAAGCGATATTCTCTTCATCTGCCGAGGACATCAAAATCTAGTGATAACCTACAGATGCATTAAAGAAAGCATAGCTGTGAAATCCACCAGGAGGTCAATATTTGGTAGTGGATAGTTGTCTTTCGAACAAGCCTTATTTAGATCGATGAATTCTACACACATCCACTGTTAGTAGTTATGCCTTAGGCCATACGTTTGGTTCTTAATGTAATATCACATTTCATTTTATAAAATTGAGTTTTCTTTATGTTATTATATTTTGGCATGTTAGAATATAATAATGTTTGTAAATAATAATTTAATGTTATTTTGACTATCCCTAGTTATTTATCATTAAAGGAATAATGATAAATAAAACTAGTACGATTTTGATTGATAATCATGGGATGATTATATATGGTGATATAAATTAAACTTGTAGGTACTCGTTAGAGAATAAAGTATTGAATAGACCCGTTATGAGATACTACATTAGTTAATGTCATTAGTGATCTCGTTATAGCTATGTTATTAATCCTTAGACCTGAGATTATCATAGTATCCTACATGAGGAATATTACGTTTTAGCATAATAAAACATTATCTTTAATCAAATAATAATAAAGGTTATGATTGGACACAAAAAGAATTATGTAGAGGATAATGAATAATCAAGATGAAATTTGTCCCTCTCTTATGAGAGAGATATCTATTAGGTCCCTCTATAAGTAGGACTGAGAAATGCATGGCCGTGCTCAAATGAATTGATGATGAGATCAATGTCATTTGATATTATCAGTCTACTTTGTGATCGAGAAATTATATGTTTGAACTATCTAAGTTTGACATGGACCATGCCTTATGTTCAAATAAGATATCGTGTGACAAAGGGATTATAACATGATTATAACATGTTCTATTAGGTTAAAATCGAATTATTGATAATCATATTATTTGGGTAGATGTAATGCCTTGCTAGAGATCGCTTATGACTTGTGGGCCCATGATGGGACTGGAGCCCACGACCAATATAATATGAACCTATTGGTCGACACATAGAATGTGATGAATGAACTAAGGGTTAATTCAGGTATTTAGAATTTTATTTTATAAAAAATTAAAATTTAAAATAAATAATGAAATAAATAAATATTCATTAAGATTAATATTATAATTCATATTTTAAATAAGAAATAAGGTATTTCTTATTTTAATAGGAGATGTGGGCCCAAAATTATCTCTCTCTCTTCTTCAGGGTTAGGCTACCTATATATACCTATGATATGTAAGGTTTATAACCCTAAGAGACACACTAGAAAGTGAGGTGTCACTTTGAGAAAAAAGAAAAGAGAGAAATACGTTCTCTCTAACCCTAGTTGCCATAAAAGGGAGCTAACACCCCAAGCAAATCCGTTCGACGCGTTCGAGTGTGGATACCAGTAGAGGGTGTTCATTTTTTGTGAGGCAACACCTACAAGATGCTTTTCCAGAAAAGAGGTTAGTAATCGTTACTCTCTCTCATAATTGATTCAATTGGATCGCATGGATCCTGGTGGGATTCCTAATTTCGCTGCGTTTAAGTTTTACTTTTTGTATTTGAAACCCAACATCCACCATTTTTCGTTACTTTTTTTTGACAAGCACCACATTAGCTAGCCATTTTGGATAGAATATTTCCTTGATGAATCTACTTTCCAGCAAGGAATTCATCTCCTTCTCTATGGCCACCTGCTCTCAGGTGCGTGATTCCTCTTTTTCGGCTTTACTGGCTTACATTCTAGCTGAACGTTTAGGGAATGAGTTATTAATTTCTTTAGTACACCCTTAATGTCCAAAGGCTGCTAAGCATAAACATCCATAAACTCCTTGAGCACCGAGAGGAGGGCTTTTCTATTCGGTCATTCCTTTCTAGTGGATATTTGAATGCCTTTTCCTGGTACTAGCTTGACTACTCATAACACCTCCTTTGATTCGGCTCTTCTAGCCCCTTTCTCCAGTATGTCCATCGTATCTAGTGGTAGGGTCTGACTGAATTTCTTGAGCATGGTTATATATGTCTTCCGAGCTATTTTCTGGTTTTTCCTTAACACTGCGATCCCCTTCTCTATCGGGATCTTAACTATCAATCTCTGCATAGAAACATAAGCACAACTGCGGCCAATATGGGCCAACCAAAAATTACATTGTATGACAGGGGGATGTTGACTACCATAAAATATGCTTGGCATATCCAAAACACTGCCTCATCTTCGAGTTGGATGGATAGGTTTGTCAAACCTTTTACTTTGATAGGCCGCTCAAAAAAGCCGATGAGAGGGATGTTGACTTCCTCCAAATGGTTCTTTGATATCCTCAATGCTTTGTATGCTTACAAAGTGATCAAATTAATTGTACTCCCCTGTATCTATCAATATTCGTTGGACCAAAAAGTCTTGGATGATTGCCTCTACAACAAATACGTCTGTGTGAGGATGCTTGATATGAGATCCATCCACCACTGAGAACTGGATCGTGTGGGGAAATGCATGCACGCCTGGCTTAACCGCGGGCACCTCCTTGGCTATTCTTTTTTGGAGTCGTCGTACTGTCCTCCACCTGCGATCACATGAATGACCTCAGCTAGGGCCATTTTTCTTGAGCCTGGTCGATTTTTGTTTGGCTGAGGAATGGGTGACCGGTGCCTCCTTCCGTTATCCTTTGATTTCACAAACTATGATAAGGTACCCTTTTGTATCAGTGCTCAATTTTTCTCTTTAGCTGCCTGCACTCTTCTGTCTCATATCTTCTATCCCTATGGAAGGCATAATATAGGCTTTGATCTCTGTTGGGATACTTCCTCATCAGTCTTGACCAACTCACCTATCCATTCTATTTTATCCAGTCCAATATCTACTCTTTGGATGAGTTAAAGGGTATGAGCCTGTGCGGACCTATTACTACGTAGGTTCTATTGGATAAGTTAGCCCCTCTGTATCTCCTAAAATCAATCCAGTTGGAGCTTTCCCTGTCTTGGGCTGCTCTTTCAACTTTATCTCTTTCTCTCTTAGGTCTTGTCATAGGTTTCGAGTTAGTGCTTGCGAGATCTGGGGAGATTGCGATTGCTTGAACGATTATTATCGACAATGTAGCTATCAAGGATTGAGCTATTTATGGGGGGATACTAAAAGTGTTTGGGATGGCCATAGCGAGGGATGTAGAGCTAAGGTCATTGGATTGGGGAAGAAACTGTTGTGTTTTCAGGAGAACAAGTGGATTTGCTTAGTTTTCTTGCTGGGATGGGTCTGGATTGAGATCTAAAAAAAGGTCTATGCTCCATGCTCACCGCATCAAATGATGATAAGTCGGAAAAAGTGTTACACTCTCAAGATAACCTTCAAAATGACACTCAAAAGATTGGTGGATTTTGACAAGGGAATCTCCGATGATCAAGTTAGAATTTTGATAAACAAAGTGCCAACTTCTTAGTCAAAAAAGGTTGTTCCTGTATATACATGTTTTTTCTCCATTTATAGCCATTGTGTCCATTATTTCAGAGGTAGTGGCGATGATGTTTCGCTTGTTTCGGCCACTCCTCCCATTTCTTTGGATCTTGGGGAAACATGTGGTTGCCCCAACTGTTTTCTAAGCCATGATAGTTACCCCTTTTCTATAGTTTTTCGAGCTACGGACGAGCAGGGGTAGAGTATGGTTATGTGAGCTTCTGTTCGGCCATGTCGTTTAAAGGTCACAGGATCTTGCCTAACTATTTGCTAAAATTGGCCGAGCTATGATCTTGACTATGTTATCATTAGTCAGTGAATAAAAACATAAAAATTTTGATTAAAACATAAAATGCATTTAAATCAGTTAAACCATTTTATTGAATTTTCATTAATATTTATCCATTTCTATTAAAAAACACATGAATAATCCTAAATAATCATCTAGCTATTATTTGAAGTGGGTTTTACAATTTAAATTTAAAATATTATCCAAGGCATTAAACACAAAATGACATATAAAAGCAATAAACAAAAACAATAAAAGATTGAAATAATGCAATAAATAAAAAATTTATGGGTTGAATCACCTCATTCAACTAGTGAATGGGTCAATGTTGTAAAAGGGACTAAAGAGAGTATCCTTAGATGACTACCTTAAAGATTATTTCTTTAAAGATTTGAAGAGAAAGCTTCAAGCATTGCAAGAAGAAATGGACTAATGTATTGGTTTGTAGTGAATTTTTCAATAAGTTTTTGGAGATAAAAATGCAAATTTAGAGCTAAAACTAAAAAAAAAAGGCTCTTTATAGAATTTTGAAATATGAATTTCTTGGACTTTGCAGCAGTGAACTGTATCATGGGCATGAAGTGTCTTGCTGCATCAATCGCACGTGTAAAGTGCTTCATAGCAGTAAAACTCATGCAAAAAGCAAATATAAAATCATGTACCCTTAAAAATCAAAATTCCAACTATTTATAGAATTTTAAAAGTCTAAATTTTTTAGACTTCACGACCATGAAGTGTCTATCCATTAGCATTAAGTGCGTGTGTAAAAAGCTTCACGGTTGTGAAACTCACTTGAAAAGTAGATTTACTATTGTGAATTGCCTTGCAATGTCAAACACAGATGTGAAATATTGCTTTTCACAGGCATGAATGACACATTTGGACCATGAAAACCAAAAAACCTTAACATTTTCAAACTTTTTGATTTTAAACACATTATTTTTAATCATTTAATCCATAATCCCTTACACTTCCCGAGCCTCTTGCTCATTTAGAAAATTGTTTCATTATTAATTTTATCTAGACTAAGTAGTCCCAAAATCTAGTATCTATATTTAGATTTTTATAGGTCGAAATAACTTAAATTTAAATTTTCATACCACTAAATGTCTTATCCTCAAATAGCCTAGGAATGTTACCATAATTTTCCTTACGTCTAAAACAATGTTAAATTTTCTCATAATGGTTTCACAATCCTAGACTAAACACAATAGCTTTTACAAATTACAAAGATCAAAATCCATGAACATTGAAAGTGGGCCTCATCCTTCACCACTATGATGACTAACCATATTTACTACAACATTGTTCTTAATTAATGAATAAGAACAAACATTTACATGCACACACCGCAGGGTTATAAAAATCTACCTTTCTACATTCTTATGGCAATGCTATGATTATACTTATTTGAGATGTAATCTCAAGTTCCTACATATCCTAATAAGGGGAATTAAAACTATGGAGTTCTTAACCCATCTTTCACTCATACACTCATCTAAGAACTTAGAATTATTACATTACTAAAATTCCACATCTTTACACCTCTATATTCACATAATCGAAGTTAACATATATATTACTTATAAACATCTAATTCATTTGGATTTCTCAATAAATGTTATAGCAAAATTGTGATTTCTTGTAGTGCAACACCGTTCCTGGATTTCCAAAAATTAGCCACAGTGTTGTGCATTGCCAGAAAATTGATCATACATTGGGTGAGGAAGTTTCCAGCCAAACTAATATCATAGGACTCTCCTTGAATACCATAAAAACAGAGTATATTTCATGCGTCCTCTTATTCTTCATTTGTTGTAGACATATTAGCATACTTCTGGTTCAATTTCTATAACTAATCAAGTCAATAAGAAAGGTGGAAGAATGGAGAAGAGATAGTCTTATTTAACTAAATGAAAACCTAGAGAGAAACTGTAATGGCCTCAACACTGGATCAGTCGTGAATAGTACTTTTCGACAGTAAATAGTATTTTTCGGGCCCGAAAGGACACCCGAAAGTTAAAAATATTTTATTGGACCATTGGAAAGTAATTTTATGGTTAGGCCAGGGTTCAAATTTGAAATGAATTTGAGATCAAATGGGTTTTCAAAGGTCAAAAATAAAAAAAAGGTAGCCAGTTAATTTCCCTAGTAGGGAATGAGACTTGATTTTGCATAAATAATTAAAAATAGTAAATGAACTTCAAAAATTACCATATTTTGCATGCCTACATGAATTTTTATGTAGAATATTTTGGTGATGAGAATTGAATTTTTCGGGGATACCGGCAATTATCGAATCAGATAAATAAATTTAAATCAAACCGATAACAGACTCTGATTGAGCCAAAAATTTATGTACTAGCTATTTTTGATGTAATAAGAGTGATAAAATTATTTTTAAAGTGATTTGAAGGCTGAAAGTGGGAGAAATTTGATTGGGCCTTAAATGGCCTAAAATGGGCCTTTCCCTTAATTTGGGTTAGGCCCATTGATCAAGCCCAAAATTGGGCCCATATAGGAGATATATAAGAGATGGATTTCGAAGATAACTCCAGAAAAATTCACAGCCTCCTTCATCTCCCTATATGGCCGAACCACTCCTCTCTCTCTCTCTTGATTTTTCTTTAATTCTACTTCAAATCTTCCATAAATTCAAACATACAAGATTAAAATCTATCTCTTTAGGTAACCCTAGTGGCCTCAATCAAATGATTTGAGCAAATGAAGGTAAGGAATCAAGTTGAGAAAGAAAAAGAGGTAAGATAGAATTTAAGAAATTAATTGATTTTAATTGGTTATTTAGTGTTTTCTTATAGATTTTGAGGTGTAAAAGCTAATTATGAGTTTAAATTTTACATATGAGGACAAAAAAATAAGGATTGGAGAGCCTTGTTGGCCGGCCATGGATGGTGAGGAAAAGAAAAAAGAGTTTGCAAGTGGAGGAGCAAGGGAAAGGAGACTTTAGGCACCCTTAAGCAAGAAAAAAATTGTAAGTGACTACAAAATCGTTTGATTTTCCTTTTATTATAAATTAATTTCATTTATGTAACTAGGTCAAAAAAATTATTAAAGTTATAAATTGATGAAATTGATTTAAGGTAAATGAAATTGGATATTAGAAAAGATGAAATGAAAGCTTAAATTGAAGAGAGAAAATTTTTAGGAGGGTTTAGTGTGGTGGCCGAAACACTTACTAAGGGAAAATGATGAAAATTTTGCATGAAATTAATATATGTTAGCCTAAATTAATTATATAAATGGTAATTTGTGTCCATAAATTTTTATTGAATAATTGAAATTTATTTTGAAATTTTTAAGCCTATGTAACATGTATGTATATAGTGAAAGTTGTGAATTATTGTGGAATAATTGATGGCTTAAGTTAAAAATGATAGTAAATAATAACTAATACATAAATAAATTTTATTGGAATTTATTGAAATTATTAGAATTTTATTGAAGGATAAATGTGAATGTGTATAAAAGAAAATATTAAAGTAGTAATGAATAATTGCATAAAAATGTGAAAGAAAGTGAATTAATATGAAATTAATTCACAGTTAATGAAAAAAAAGAAATAAAAAGTCAATCGATGAATTATTCGGAATAGTTATTAAGTTATGAAAGTAATAAGAATAATGAATTATTGGTAAATAATTTATAAAATAAGTAAAAATGACGGATATTGTAAAATAATGTGTATACGAATTTGCGCGAAATTTATATGTTTTACTAGAATATTTTCGAAATAAAATATTAATTCTGTTTAATAAAAAAAATTGAATTCTTAAGAAATAATTCAATAAATAAGTACGTGATGATAAACTAATGTGAAGTAAATTATTTCAGTATAAAAAGAAATGAAAAAGTCAAATTATGCATTTTCAAAAAATAAAATAATGAATTATATCAATATAATTTATAATTGTTTAAAAAATTGTAAAATAAATGTTTGACTAATTTATCAAAATAAATTAGTCAATGAAAAGTATTAAAAAAGTGAATTATTATAAAATAATTTGGTAATAGTTGGCATATCCGAATGATAAAAATTTCGGACAAAAAAAAAAGAAAAAAATAGTCAAAAAGTTAATCACTGAACTTTTAAGAGATAATGTATAGAAGATTACATAAAAAGAATAAAAGAAATTGTGAATTATAATACTATAGTTCATAAAGTGTATAAAAGACTGAAAAGTTTCAAGTGTCCTAAAGAATTATTGAAGAATAATTCACAGAAGTGACTTAAAAAGATAAAGTGAAGGAAATAAAAAGAAAAGAAAAAGTCACTGAATAGTTAAAAGCACTAAAAGAGTGCGATTGACAAAAGTATATTGTATCAACAAATAAAAAAAGAAACTATAGATTTATAAATGTTTAAAAATTATTTCAAATATAATTAATTATTTTGCCTTTAGCAATAAGCAGGTAATGATATTCTTGTTTAGGATATAATTGGCTAGCCATAGGGATACCCTATACTGCGGTGCAAGTCATGGCGACTTGCTTTGCTATGGGTAGAGTCTTTAATCTCCATAGGTTCAGTATTTTCAGTGAAAATTAAAGTGAAATATTTTTTGAGAAATGGTCCCTTGGGGATCACTTTTCTCTCAGTGGGACCTTTAGATCTAGTTCCGCGTATCCTTTTTGAGAATTCTGTTATATTGCATTAGGGCGTATTTTAATGAATAAATCAGTAATGCTTAAATGAACTGAATATAAAAAGTTATAAACGAAAAATGATTCGTTTGGAAGAAAATAAAAAGTTGGGATAAAACTGTAAGGTTTCAAAAAAAATGTGATTAAGAAGAAAAAGAAAAAAAAATGTTTTATAAGAATAAAATGATAAATGAAGATTAAGTTAAGTTTTTATAAAGAAAGAGGATTTGAAATGTATTTTTTTACATGAAAAAGATAAATTAAAATTAATTGGTATTTCATATACCAATTATTATTTTGAAAAGTAACAAGTTTGAAAAATAATATTAATTTCCTATTTAAAGTCAAAAAGTGATGCCAACGTCATTAAATGAAATATTATGTCTAAGTAATGTATTTCTGAAAGACAAGTCAAATGAAAAGTAAAACAATAAAAGGCACGTAATTATTCAATTGGAAAAAATAAAAGATTTAAAGTCGTAAATAAGTATTTGAACATGGTTAAATGTATAAAGAAGGAAAAAAAATTGATTGCAAAGTGTCCCAAAATAACCGTATCACTTTGCAATAAAGTTTAAAAGCTTTTAAATAGTAATGTGTTTATTAGTTTAAAAGTTAAAGTAAAATAAAAAAATAAATAGCAGGAATAGTGATTATAGTACATATTGGATAACTGAACAATAAATCGAGGAATAAAATAGTCTATAAATTTGGTACCATTAAAGACATGAGTACCAATATACACCGTTAAATGAAATGATAATTATATCTTTGTGACTAAAAATACAAAACAAAGGTTAAGTAAAAGTAAAAGCTATAGTAAAGAATAAACGTAAAAAAAAATAAAAGTTGATCAGAAATCGATTCACTTAAGAAAGTAGTATAAAGTAACGTTGAAAGATTGAAAATCAAAGAAAAATAATTACCAAAATGTGGATTAATAATGAAATTAATGTTAATATAAGTAAAAGAAAATGTTTAATGAAATAATAATAAGAATAGTATAATCTATGTAATTATGCTTTATTTGGAAAATTTTAGGATTAGTAGTCACTACTGAGCATGTCTGGTGCTCAGCACATAATGTTTACTGCGTGCAGGTTATGAAGTATTGCGGGAGCATAATGCACAGTGGAGCAAGTTCGGTAAAGAAGAGATAGTGCTAGATTGAATCGTATTATGGCATGCATATACTTAGACAATTAAGGTAAAAGATTTAACTGTATTTTGATTGTTATTATGATTATTGATGGGTGAGTGTTTGGTGCACGATTTTACATGAATTTATTTAGTGTATGCTTAATTGTTTATAAGGTTATCGATTGATTAGAAATTTTGATGTAAAGGTATTTAAAGTGTATCAAAATGGATCGGTGAAAATTTTTTTTTACCGTTTTTGCTATCTTTGCTTCGGAAAAGACTGTTCCGTAAAGGGTATGACATTTAATGGTATCAGAGTAAAGGTTTAAGCGGTTCTAAGATTGGAGTGGGATAAGGTTAAGTGACAGGTTTGTCTGTATATACATGCCAATTATAAGTGGATAAGTGTTAAGTAATCTGATGTGTACTTGCTCCCCTACCTATTTTAAAGTGAAAAGTTGATATTTGATTGAGATTGTCAGGTGTGAGATGATTGATTCTGCACAGTAAAGATGGTAGTGTGTGAGAATGGAAGTATTGCTGCTTGAGATCTCATAGAGGTCAAAGCAGGGAAAAGAAGAGTTGACTGAAATTGAGTGTAAATGTGAGAGTTTAAGTATTTATATGGATGAGAAATAGTTTAAAGAAGGATAAAATAAAGAATGTGTCGGAAAGTTAAAAAGGGATTATATATTGAGTACAGATAAATTGTGCAGGACGAAGCGATACCTTGATTGGATTGTCATGATTTAAGAATGTTAGTGAGCAAATTATTATAATCAAAAGTGAAGGTTGTTTAAGATGCTTGGTAATGATGAATTATAAGATGTTTTTAGTATGTTTTTAGGTGATTAATTGAGTTAATTTTGTGTTAATTAGGTTGAATTTGAGTTTAATTGGTTAATTTTATATTTTTGGAGTTAGTTGTAAATTTTGGTGTTTTTCAAGGTTATTTTGCTAGAAAAAGGACTTAATTGTAAAAAGGCACGAAGATTTAGGCCAAAACTGTAAATTTGAAAAATTCATGTCAATTAATAGGCGTGAAGTCCAGAAGACTTTTGCGTGGCTGTGTGTTTTCAAGAAGCAAAATATGCATGGCCACGTGAATGTTATCAAGGGAAATCCCATGGCCACGTGAAGACAAGCAAATAAAGATGCATGGCCACATGATTTTCTTTAAAGGAACTTGCATGGCCACATGTTTTGTTTCCAATGAAACGAAGGATTTTTGATTTTTTCCAATTTAAGAAGGATTCTTTTCCTACTCCAATTGAGAAAGTTTAGAAAGTTTCTACAATATATTTTGCCTATAAATAGATAACTCTAACACCAAAGAAGGAAAAATTAGGGATCAATGGGGATCAATTAGAAGAATTAAGTAGAATTCTTTAGTTTTAGTTTTACTTTGTTTTTCAGTTTTTCAGTTTTTATTTTTCTTTTCAACTTTATTTTAGTTTTTAAATATGTTTAGGAAGTAGTTTTTTCTTCTTTTGCTAAAGGATTCTTGAAAACTTATAATTTCATTGTTATGACTTTATTTGGAGCTTAATTTTAATATCGGTTGATTATTTCTTAGTTTTAAGCATATTCTTATCTTTGATTGTGTTGACATTAATTGTTGGTTTATTGAATAAATAACTAAAAATTTGTTTTGACATAGTTAATGATTTGCATGCTCTTGGGTTAACTCTTTAATGTTTATGCATGATTATTATCCGAAATATGAGATAATTATGTATTGATTTTATTGGTTAATACTAAGGGAGGAGGAACTAAGAATAAATTGGAATTGAATTACTTGAAAAGACTTCAATGAATATTTAGGAAGTTAAAACTAGATTTTCATGCTAAGTATTAGATTTGTCTATGAGTTTAATACTATGAATGATATACTTGAATAAAGATATCTGGCTTTATTACTAGTTTTTCCATAATCACTGGTGTTTCTTTTGAAATAAAGTCATTACAATGAAAGTTAAGGTGGATAGTTTCTTTAGCGAGAGAATTTCAGTTATTATTTCGTTTTCAATTCATGTTAGTTTAATTTTAGTTTTTATTTTGTTTGATTGTCTATTTAATTTAATTTTTGCCTTTAAATAAAGAACATTTGAGAAATAATCTCGAATTAATTTAATTCATACATAGATATTATCCTTAACAATTCATATTCCCTTGGGTATGATATTTAGGGTCATAATCTATATTTTCCTATATTACTAGCCGATCTAGTACACTTGTTAGACACCGGTCAAGTTTTTGGCACCGTTGCTGGGGAACAACGGTATTATTTGTTTAATATCTTTGATTAAATTAGTCTGAGATTTTTATTTTTATTTTTTTTTTGATTTGGTGATTATTCCTTACAAGAACAATTCTAGACATTTTTCACGATGATGTAAGATGAGGTTCAAGATTATGAATTATTTCTTTTAAAACAACAAATTAATGATCTAGTAAGAAAAAGAGAGGAGATAAAACAATTGCGTGCACAATCACAAAATCCTTATTCATCACCATCCATTGCTAAAGAGTCTTATTCTCTTTGGACTTTGAGAGCATAAATGGAAGAATTGAGAAGAGAGGATCAAGAATTGCGATACTCAAAAGAGGCCTATATCTCCAAGAATCAACATCTTAATAACCAGCTTATATGTAAGGACGAGCAATTTTGGACTGAAAAAGAAAAATGGAGGGCCACACAAGAGGCTGTTATCTCCAAAACTGAAGATTTTTGTGACTTGCTTATAAGAAAGGAAAGGAAATTTTATGCTGAAAAAGAGGAGTGGGAGGTTACATTATGGGTTCAAGAGGAAAAGTTTAGAATTCAAGAAGAGAAGTTTAGGATTCAAGAGGAAAAGTTTATAATTCAAAAAGAAAAGATAAGGACTCAAGAGGAGACAATTAAAAGTAAAAAAAATTATTAAGGGATAGAGAGCATGGAATTGAAAAGTTAAAATCTAAGCTAGAACTTTTGAGCACTTCTATGAAATTTCAAGGTGATGATGGTAAGGAAAAGGAAACAAATCATTCATTAACGAAGGATAAGAAACAAAAGGAACAATTCATATTTGAGGATATGTCATGTATTTATTTAGAGAATGTAGGATCTCTTGTAGAGAATTCATCACCAAAAGAGCAAGAAAGGAAAAATTCTCAAGTGAAGATACCGAATTTAGTCTGCTTGAAGGATTTATTTAGGCTAGAAGAGCCGGTAGAGTTCGTTATAAATGAGCCAAAGGAGGAGTCGTATTTTATTAAAGATATGGAATTTCCAGCTTTGGTGAACTATGACAAGTTTCTTCTACTAATGGGAGAAAATAAAGAGCAAAGTCTGAAAAGACCTATATTTGGATCACAAGCTCGACCTTCCGAGAGTAACATGAGTCGAGCTGGGACTTAATAAACCAGAACTTCTTCTCTAACTCTTCTCTTTAAATTTTCATCTCAATACTTTGTTTTGCCATTTTTTTCATTTAAAGTTTAATGCATGTTTGCTATTGGATTGTGTCTTTTAATTCATGAGTTTAAGATTTGGGAATTACTTCTAATGATTTCATGATTAAGTAAATATGGGTACTACTGAAATTAGTTGAGCTTAGATTTGCATAAGTGAAGGTTTACATTTTGAATTAATAGTTGATGAGGATTGATTAAATATTGTTAAAAGGGAATTAAGATGAATGAAATTTAATTTTGTGCTTTAATGTGCAGAAAAATGAAGCTCGACAATGTAGCAGAAAGAACCATGTGCGCCTGCGTGACAAATTTGGCCAGTTGCTGCATGCCCACGCGTGAAGATTCTTCTTGGCAAAGAGTAAGTCGAATTTTACTGAACCACAACTAAAACAACAAGCTGTTTAAGGGCAAAATGTCACCTGCGCCCGCGTGTCCTTCGCTGGCCAAATAGGCATGCCCACCCAATAAACCACAGTTTTCCCACGATTTTACACACGCCCATGTGACTCCCTCACTATAAATTTGCGTGGCCACGCACAAGGCCACTGCTTCGCCCCATCAAAATCATGTAACCGCGTGTAGCTTATGCTTGTCCCTTCGCACGCCTATGTGTTGGCCTCCTTCTTAGCAACAGCTTTATGCACGCCCACATGATTTTTTTCCTTGCCCATCCACTGCCGCGTCTCACCTATTGTTTCCCTTTGCATGGACACAGGTGGGTGTGCCTACACCAATGCGTGGCCGTGTATCAAGTCCTGCACCACCTCCTCTTGCACCTACACATTTTTCACTTTTTTAAGTTTTTATTATGGTAGCTATTGTTTTGATAATAACTTTTGCTACAGGTGTCCGATTGACTATTATAATATATTTTTGAAAAGCTCATTTCGAGACGGACATTTATAATTAAGCTTTGCCCTATGTTACAACTCATTTCGAGCCCTAAAAATGATGTTTAAACTTTTAATTTTCAGTTTGAAGTTTTAAGGGCAATTTTTATTTGTTTTTAATATGCTCAAAACTTCAATTTGCTTGCTGAGATTAATATGCATGAATTGGTGTAACTTTATTGTTCTCAAACATTGGTTTGCTTAGAGTTTCATTTTGAATTGATTTATGTTCATTTAAATTCCATGACTCTTAGCTACTTATAGTTTGGAATTGCATTTTATTATTGGCTTGATATAGGTGGAATTGTATTTGAATTGGCTTATTTTATTTTTTACTTACCATGACCAATTAAAATCTTTCTCTACCTTTTATTTAAGCATAAACATCACCAATTCACTTTACACTTGAGATGATGCACCTTGTAAAACATATTATGCGTTGAGCACTCATGCAAGTTGGCCTAGTTGTATTTCTTCGCTTAGTTACCATGATTATTAAGTCTTATTTATAGCACTATATTGGTTTTAGAGGCATGTTTGCTTGTTAACTTAATTCCATGGATCTCATGCTTTAGTTTTGGCTTAATTATGATTCTAAGTGTGGTGAGCTTACATGTTTTCTTGGGCACTAACTTGTTTCTCAAAAGTTATGTAGTGAGCTGAAATTTTTAATACTTTGCTGAGGACAGCAAGATTTTAAAGAGAGGGATAGAGCTCAGCTAAGCTAAATTTTAAAGATCCAATTAAGGAAGTTTTTCTTACCTTGGCCATTTTCTTACTCATGAGTTGTGTTATTAGTCGTTTTGTTTATGTTTTAGTTGTTTAGTTTGATTTTTAGTTTACATGATTAGTTTTTATTTTGCATGTTAGTTTAGTTAATTTATTTATCATTTATTGTACATTTAGCTTAGTTCGCCCTAGTTTTTCTCAAAAGTTGAACATATTAAACTTGAATTTAGAATGTGCTATTTTAAAATTCTTGTTTAGCATTAGAACAAGCATGTTGTTTAATAAATTTTTAGCTAGTTTAACATTCAATTAGACTTATATTTGTTAGTTTCTATTTTTTTTTTGAGCACTTAAGATCAGTTTTTAAACTTAAAGAAAATCAATGCATAAAATAGTTAAGTGATAAATTTTAGGATACTAGAACCTTATTCATCACCCTTCAAAGCATACAAGCAACTTAAAACAACTTGAAAAGTGATCTAGGTAATATTTTTCTTATTGAGCCATATTTTAACTTATTTTCCTACCCTATATGCATATTTATCTTTTGTTAGCCATTTTGAGCCTAATGAGGTATGCTTAATGCGTGCCATATTTATTTATTTTTGTTACACTCATTTATTTAACCATATAGCCTAAAAAAACTTTTATCTTCCTTTCTAGAATTAGCCATTCTAGGATAGGATGGATTAATAGGAATGGGATATGTTGATAGGTGTAATAAGATATTTTTGATTTTATTGTTAATGGCTATTATTGAAGTCAAGTGAATAGTGAAGTTTTATCTTATTATTACCCATGTTATATTATTGTATTGCCAATATCAAAGCTAGTATAAAAAAAGTGAAAAAAAAGAAAAAAAAAGAAGAAAGAAATATTGAAATAAAGCTAGCATGTATATCAAAATCTTAAGTTTGGGATAGTTACAAGGAAAAATTATGACTTCTATAAGGGTATGAATGGTAAAATTGAGAGAATTTCAAGATTGTACTTTGAATTGTGAAGGGCTAAAAATTTTGGCTAAATTCTTTATTGTTTAAGTTAATGGGATAAACTTTGAGAATTATTAGTCTATTTTATCTTAGAGTGGCTATTCTTATTGTTGATCTTTTATCCATTTTTTGATAACCAATACCTTAGCCCCATTACAACCTTTGTAAGATCTAAGTAATTCTAAGTTTTGTTTTTGAGTTATTTAGCGGAGATGACCTTCGGGTTCCAGTGCTAAAGGAGAGGCCTATGGTGTTTCTAGAGTTTCAAGCGTGAAACTATTTGTACACTTGGGTGTACAATCATTCTAAGCTTAGCTATGCATTTGCATTGGTATTTTGATTTTTAAAATACTTAAAATATTTTGGTCTTTCACACACACAAGGAAACTAACTTATATTATCTTGTTTGAATTTATTCTAGTTGAAAATTTTATTAAGTGCTCTTGTTAATTGCTAAGCTTAGTTTTGAAATGCATGATTCTTTATTTAAGTTTGATTATTTTGAGAAGTTGGATTGTTCTAATTTGCTCGAGGGCAAGCAAAGTCTAAGTGTGGGGTATTTGATAATGATGAATTATATGATATTTTTAGTATGTTTTTAGGTGATTAATTGAGTTAATTTTGTGTTAATTAGGTTGACTTTGAGTTTAATTGGTTAATTTTATATTTTTGGAGTTAATTATAAATTTTGGTATTTTTCAGGGTTATTTTGCTAGAAAAAGGACTTAATTGTAAAAAGGCACGAAGATTTGGGCCAAAGCTGTGAATTTAAAAAATTCATGTTAATTAATAGGCGTGAAGTCCAGAAGACTTTTGCGTGGCTGTGTGTTTTCAAGAAGCAAAATATGCATGGCCACGTGAATGTTATCAAGGGAAATCCCATGGCCATGTGAAGACAAGCAAATAAAGATGCATGACCACATGATTTTCTTCAAAGGAACTTGCATGGCCACGTGTTTTGTTTCCCATTAAGCGAAGAATTTTTGATTTTCTCCAATTCAAGAAGGATTCTTTTCCTACTCCAATTGAGGAAGTTTAGAAAGCTTCTACATCATATTTTGCCTATAAATAGACAACTCTAACACCAAAGAAGGAAAAATTAGGGATTAATGGGGATCAATTAGAAGAATCAAGTAGAATTCTTTAGTTTTAGTTTTACTTTGTTTTTCCAATTTTTTTGTTGTTATTTTTCTTGTCAACTTTGTTTTAGTTTTTAAATATGTTTAGGAAGTAGTTTTTTCTTCTTTTGCTAATGGATTCTTGAAAACTTATAATTTCATTGTTATGACTTTATTTTGAGCTTAATTTTAATATTGGTTGATTATTTCTTGGTTTTAAGCATATTCTTATCTTTGATTGTGTTGAGATTAATTGTTGGTTTATTGAATAAATAAGTAAAAATTGATTTTGATATAGTTAATGATTTGCATGTTCTCGGGTTAACTCTTTAATATTTATGCATGATTATTATCCGAAATATGAGATAATTATGTATTGATTTTATTGATTAATACTAAGAGAGGAGGAACTAAGAATAAATTGAAATTAAATTGCTTGAAAAAAACTTCAATGAATATTTAGGAAGTTAAAACTAGATTTTCATGTTAAGTATTAGATTTATCTATGATTTTAATACTAAGAATGATATACTTGAATAAAGATATCTGGCTTTATTACTAATTTTTTCATAATCACTGGTATTTTTTTTTGAAATTAAGTCATTACAATGAAAGTTAAGGTGGATAGTTTATTTAGCAAGAGAATTTCAGTTATTATTTCGTTTTCAATTCATGTTAGTTTAATTTTAGTTTTTATTTTGTTTAATTGTTTATTTAATTTAATTTTTGCCTTTAAATCAATAACATTTGGGAAATAATCTCAGATTAATTTAATTCATACATAGATATTTTCCTTAACAATTCATGTTCCCTTGGATACGATATTTGGGGTCTTAATCTATATTTTCCTATATTATTGGCCGATTCAGTACACTTGTTAGACACCGGTCAATGCTCTATATACCTGTCAGTGATTCCTTTATAGGCGTGGGGATTTGATTGTACATTTCATAGTATTGGGATGGGTTATGATATCTGCATCATATGAGAATACGTGACAGTATTCTACCTGCATACATGAAATCATACTTTCATTGCATAGCAATTCATATTGTTTGACAGCATCTAATACGCATCATACCATTTGTATAGGCCCCATTTGATAGGATGAAACTGACAGGAGATATGATGAGTATAGGAACGACTTGAGAATGAAATGAGAAATAGTGTGTTTAAGATTGATTTTCCATATTTGATGTGGCCATTACGAGTTATTGGTTATGTTAATTAGATTTGTTAGCACACCAACTCCCTTGATGAATTGATGGAAAGGATCATTTACCTTTACTTAGATCTATATTAGAGGATTTAAGTAGTAACCATCTGATATGTTTTGAGACGTTGAAAAAGTATGATGAGTATTTGGGTAATGTGAGTACACTTAAATATGTATGTCAGAAGAATTTGTATGAATGATTAATGATAAGGTTTTCGATCCTTTGAGCCATGAATGTCGGTTTAAGTTGACTCCATATGGGGCATTATTAGCTGAAATATAAACGAAACCGATATTGTACATCAGGTAAGAACAATAGTTCTGAAAGAAAATGTTTGTGTGGCAGTCATTATAAATAAATCACAAGATTCTTACTGAAGTTCACCAAGATAATAATACTTTGCATCCTGTAAGTCATTAGATGTACCAGAATTAAAAGTTTAGTTTTGAGAACAGGATTTAAGGTGTGATATAACAGATGATGTGAGTAAATGTTTGATGTGTCAACGCATGAAAGTGGAGCATTAGATTCCTTCAGGGATTGCTTCGACTTATAATGATATTTATTTGGAAAATGGAACAATGTGATTAGAGAATCTGTTATTGGATTGTTTGAGCGTCAAAGAGGAAAGATGCTATATAGAAGATGGGTAATAATCTCAGTATTAGCATAGTAATTCACCCTTGGACTAATAGTCAGTCAAAGTGGATAATTCATATATTTAATTCATATATTGAAAGAACGGGTATGGTAAAGTGTATGAGATTGTGATAATGGTTGTGAAAAGTATTTATCTATAGTAGAATCTGACTCTTGGCGAGGTATTGTCAGAAAGAAAATGTCGAATTCTTTATGTTGGATTTAATGGAGTGCAAAGAAGTCAACAAGTCTTGATTTGATTTAAAATATGAAAGGAATGCACTCAGGATAATATGATCTAGAAAAAGAGAGACTGATAAAGATTCTTGATATCAAGATTGGTTAGCTTAAGAGTAAGTAGATTCCATTAGCAAAGATGCTATGAAACCATTGAATGTGAAAGAGATGTCGATTAGACCACTGTATAGTATCCTCTACTCTTTAATATAATTAAATTTCGAGGATGAAATTTCTTTTAGTAAGGGAGAAATGTAATGGCCTCAACACCGGGTCAACCGTAAACAATACTTTCCGACAGTGAATAGTATTTTCTGGTCCCAAAAGGACATCCAAAAGTTAAAAATATTTTATTGGACCGTTGGGAAGTAATGGTCATGGTAAGCCCGAGGTTCAAATTTGAAGTGAAATTGAGATCAAATGGGCCTCCAAAGGTTAAAAATACGAAAAAGGTAGCAAATCAATTTTCCTGATAGGAAAGGAGACTTGATTTTTCATAAATAATTAAAAATAGTAAATGAACTCCGAAAATTACCAAATTTTGTATGCCTACATGAATTTTTATGTAGAATATTTTGGTGATGAGAATTAAATTTTTTGGGGATACTGGCAGTTATCGAATTGGACCAATAAGTTTGAATCGAACCGATAACGGATTTTGATTGAGCCAAAAATTTGTGTACTAACTATTTTTGATGTGGTAAGAGTGATAAAATTATTTTTGAAGTGATTTGAAGGCTAAAAGTGGAAGAAATTTGATTAGGCCTTAAATGGCCTAAAATGGGCCTTTCTTTTAATTTGGGTTTGGCCCATTGATCAAGCCCAAAATTGAGCCCATATAGGAGATATATAAGAGGCGAATTTTTGAAGATAACTCCAGAAAAATACGCAGCCTCCTTCATCTCCCTATATGGCCGAACCACTCCTCTCCCTCTCTCCTTGATTTCTCTTCAATTCTACTTCAAATCTTTCATAAATTCCAACATATAAGATGAAGTTTTATCTCTCTAGGTCACCCTAATGGCCTCAATCAAATGATTTGAGTAAAGAAAGGCAAGAAATCAAGTTGAGAAAGAAAAAGAGGTAAGATAGAATTTAAGAAATTAATTGATTTTAATTGATTATTTAGTATTTTCTTATAGATTTTGAGGTGTAGAAGCTAATTATGAGTTTAAATTTTACATATGAGGACAAAAAATAAGGATTGGAGAGCCTTGTTAGCCGACCATGGATGGTGAGGAAAAGAAAGAAGAGTTTGCAAGTGGAGGATCAAGGAAAGGGAGACTTTAGGCACCCTTAAGCAAGGAAAAAATTGTAAGTGACTACAAAATCCTTTGATTTTCCTTTTATTGTAAATTAATTCCATTTATGTAACTGGGTCAAAAAAATTATTAAAGTTGTAAATTGATGAAATTGGTTTAGGGTAAATGAAATTGGACATTAGAGAAGATGAAATGAAAGCTTAAATTGAAGAGAGAAAATTTTTAGGAAGGTTTAGTGTGGTGGTCGAAACACTTACTAAGGAAAAATAATGAAAATTTTGCATGAAATTAAAATATGTTAGCCTAAATTAATTATAGAAATGATAATTTGTGTCCATGAATTTTTATTGAATAATTGAAATTTATTTTAGAATTTTTAAGCCTATGTAACATGTATGTATATAGTGAAAGTTGTGAATTATTGTGGAATAATTGATGATTTAAGTAGAAAATGATAGTAAATAATAAATAATGCATAAATAAATTTTATTGAAATCATTCGAATTTTATTGAAGGATAAATGTGAATATGTATAAAAGAAAATATTAAAATAGTAATGAATAATTGCATAAAAATGTGAAAGAAAGTGAATTAATATGAAATTAATTCACAGTTAACGAAAAAAAAGTCAACCGATAAATTTTTCGGAATAGTTATTAAGTTATAAAAATAATAAGAATAATGAAATATTGGTAAATAATTCATAAAATGAGTGAAAATAATGAAAATTGTAAAATAATGTGTATACGAATTTTCGTGAAATTTATATGCTTTACTAGAATATTTTTGAAATAAAATATTGATTATGTTTAATAAAAATATTAAATTCTTAAAAAAAATTCAATAAATAAGTACGTGATGATAAATTAATGTGAAGTAAATTATTTCAGTATAAAAAGAAATAAAAAAGTCAAATTATGCATTTTCGGAAAATAAAATAATAAATTATATCAATATAATTCATAATTATTTAAAAATTTATAAAATAAATGTTTGACTAATTTATCAAAATAAATTAGTCAATCAAAAGTATTAAAAGAGTGAATTATCATAAAATAATTCGGTAATAGTTACCATATCCGAATGATAAAAATTTTAGACAAAAAAAAGAGAAAACTCGTCAAAAAGTTAATCACTGAACTTTTAAGAGATAATGTACAGAAGATTACATAAAAAGAATAAAAGAAATTGTGAATTATAATACTATAGTTCATAAAGTGTATAAAAAACTGAAAAGTCTCGAGTGTCCGGTGAATGATTGAAGAATAATTCACAAAAGTGACTTAAAAAGATAAAGTGAAAAAAAAAAAGGAAAAGGCTACCGAATAGTTAAAAGCACTAAAAGAGTGTGATTGACAAAAATATATTGTATCAACAAATAAACGAAAGAAACTATAGATTTTTAAATGTTTAAAAATTATTTCAAATATAATTGATTATTTTGCCCTTAGCAATAAGCAGGTAATGATATTCTTATTTAGGATATAATTGGCTAGCCATAGGGACACCTTATACCGCGGTGCAAGTCATGGCGACTTGCTTTGCTATGGGTAGAGTTTTTGATCTCCATAGTTTCAGTGTTTTCAGTGAAAATGAAAGTGAAATGTTTTTCGAGAAATGGTCCATTGGGGATCACTTCTCTCTCAATGGGACCTTTGGGTCCAGTCCCGCATATCCTTTTTGAGAATCCTGTTATATTGCATTAGAGACGTATTGTAATGAATAAATCAGTAGTGCTTAAATGAACTGAATATAAAAAGTTATAAACGAAAAATGATTCGTTTGGAAGAAAATAAAAAGTTGGGATAAAACTGTAAGGTTTCCAAAAAAAAAAAAGTGATTAAGAAGAAAAAGAAAAAGAAAAAGAAAAAGAAATGTTTTATAAGAATAAAATGATAAATGAAGATTAAGTTAAGTTTTTATAAAGAAAGAGGATTTGAAATGTATTTTTTTACGTGAAAAAGATAAATTAAAATGAATTGGTATTTCATATACCAATTATTATTTTGAAAAGTAACAAGTTTGAAAAATAATATTAATTTCCTATTTAAAGTCAAAAAGTGATGCCAATGTCATTAAATGAAATCTTATGTCTAAGTAATGTATTTCTGAAAGACAAGTCAAATGAAAAGTAAAATAATAAAAAGGCATGTAATTATGCAATTGGAAAAAATAAAAGATTTAAAGTCCTAAATAAGTATTTGAACATGGTTAAATGTATAAAGAAGGAAAAAATATTTGATTGCGAAGTGTTCCAAAATAACCGTATCACTTTGCAATAAAGTTTAAAAGATTTTAAATAGTAATGTGTTTATTAATTTAAAAGTTAAAGTAAAATAAAAAAATAAATAGCAAAAATGGTGATTATAGTACATATTGGATAACTGAACAATAAATTGAGGAATAAAATAGTCTATAAATTTGATATCATTAAAGATATGAGTACCAATATACACCGTTAAATGAAATGATAATTATATCGCTGTGACTAAAAATATAAAATAAAGGTTAAGTAAAAATAAAAGCTATAGTAAAGAATAAACGTAAAAAAAAATAATAAAAGTTAATAAGAAATCGATTTACTTAAGAAAGTAGTGTAAAGTAACGTTGAAATATTGAAAATAAAAGAAAAATAATTACCAAAATGTGGATTAATAATAAAATTAATGTTAATAGAAGTAAAAGAAAATGTTTAATGAAATAAGAATAAGAATAACATAATCTATGTAATTATACTTTATTTGAAAAATTCTAGAATTAGTAGTTACTACTGAGCATGTCTAGTGCTTGGCACGTAGTGTTTACTGCGTGCAGATTATGAAGTATTGCGAAAGTATAATGCACAGTGGAGTAAGATCGGTAAAGAAAAAATAGTGCTAGATTGAATCGTATTATGACATGTATATACTTAAATAATTAAGGTAAAATATTTAACTGTATTTTGATTGTTATTATTATTATTGATAGGTGAGTGTTTAGTGCAAGATTTTGCATGAATTTATTTAGTGTATACTTAATTATTTATAATGTTATCGATTGATTAGAAATTTTGATGTAAAGGTATTTAAAGTGTATCAAAATGGATCGGTGAAAAAAAAAATTTACCGTTTTTACTATTTTTGCTTTGGAAAAGACTGTTTTGTAAAGGGTATGATAGAAACTCGTGCCATACTCCTGCCATAGAGGTAGCTTATTGTATTACATTATTTTATGGTTTTAGTTTGTTTATAATTGTAATATTTCTTGACCTATTAGATTACTTTTTAAGTTTGAATTTAGCGTTGGCCTAAACCCCTGACTAAAAAAAATGCTCAATTGGGTTTCAAGTTCGCCGCTAAAAATAACCAAATATTTGAACAAATAACAAGAATTTCCTTTTCCTTTCCCTTTTTCGCTGGTGGCTCTCTCAGAGCGGCAACTGTATTGCCCGCAACAACTCGGAGAAACATGAGCCCGCATCAAGAACCACCAAGGGAGACCCTTGTTGAAGCGGCGTTAAGGGTTCTTAACACGGCGGATCCATTTGAGAAGGCGAGGCTTGGCGATTTGGTAGCCACTCAGTGGCTTCAAGGTTCCATTTCTGAGCCTTACCTTCCTTCCCTGGACCTTCCCGTGCCTGATCGTCCTGCCAGGGTCACCAATGTATGCCTTGCTACTTTTGGGAATTTTTTACATTTCTCATCAGGTATTCGATGAAATGCCTCAATGAAAAATATTTGTGCAGGTTAAGTTGTTGGCGCCGGGTTTAATGCGAAAACTTGGAAAAGCTGGTAGCTTGCAGAGCAGGCAGGCCATTGTGCATAGCCTTGTACATACTGAAAGCTGGGCTATTGACTTATCTTGGGTATCTTCACTATCTGGAATTTATAATTTACTTAGCTCGTTTCTTCTTGAAGTGAGTTATTGATTTTGCTTGAAAAAATGCTTTCTCTTCACTTGTCTTAGCATTTTCCCCCTCTGCAGCCAAACTCATATATCCATCCATCTGTGACCTTCAGTTGTATATTTTTAATGTTTATGGCTTTTTCTCTTATGACGATGATATAGTTTATCTACATCGACACATTATCGCAAGAGTTAAATGGCATCCTTTCTTTTATTTTGCATCACCTTCTAATGGAGATAAAATATTTGATATCATGAGCAATGAAATGGATGCTGATGTTGCTTAAGAAAAACGTATTAACTACTCACCTCATTTTGTTTATCTGATCGCATAATCATTTCCTTATTTCGTTTTAGTAGCTTTATTTTAACATTTTCAGTTCATTTTATGGCTTTACTGTAGGATATAATTGCTCGTTTTGGCAAGCACGAAGCTATGCCCAGAGAATTCTTCACAGATTTTGTGAGGGTTGCCCAAGATGAAGGTAGACATTTTACTTTGCTTGCAAAACGGCTTGAGGAACTAGGCTCTTCTTATGGAGCATTACCTGCTCATGATGGTTTGTGGGACTCGGCCATTGCTACATCCAAGAACCTGCTGGCACGTCTGGCAATAGAGCATTGTGTCCATGAGGTGCATGTTTATGGAAACAATCCGTTTTCTTCTTCTTTTGCTACCTAGTGCAGTCTTTATTGCCATGTTGATGGTGCATTTGCACTTTTCTGTTTATGAACATTTGGGAATTCATGTTTTTGATAAAGCTGGCTCATAGCTATAGTATATAAAGGAGCTCCAGGTGTTTTTGTCGTTGATATCTGAAATTCAAGACTTTAGCTTCTTGATATGATTAATGGGGAAAGAGAGATGTTTTGGGATAAGATCTAGAAGTGGTGCATAGATGAGGCATTTTAATGGCATTTGTGTGCTCAATAGGATGCCTGGGTTATTATGTTTCCTGAGTTGATCTAGATGGTGAAACTTTTAACGGCTTGCTTGGAACTTTTGGGAACATCTAAATTTAATATATGCTTTTCTAACATTCAAGAAAGATATATGTGAAACTTTTGGCAGACATGAAGAAGATTATAACATGCTTTGAACTTTAGGGAACACCTAAATTTATCTTATGTATATCTTTCTAATATTCAAGAAAGATATATGTTTGACGAATTGGTTTATGAAAAATGCAGGCCAGGGGACTTGATGTTCTGCCAAAAACAATCTATCGGTTCCGAAATGGAGGTGATACTAAAACTGCTGATTTACTGGAGAGTGTGGTGTATCCTGAAGAGATTACCCATTGTGCTGCTGGAGTCAAGTGGTTTAAGTATCTATACTTGAGGTCGAGCAATCCATGTTGTGATACCAGCTTAGCATCTCAAGAAAGTGCAGAAGGTGAAAGTGAAATTACAGAGGAGAATGAAAAGATTATTCAAAAATTCCATGCTATAGTGAGAACACACTTCAGAGGACCATTAAAGCCACCCTTCAATGAGGAAGCAAGAAAAGCTGCTGGATTTGGCCCTCAATGGTACGAACCACTTGCTGTAAAAGAGATCAATGCAGAATAACCAGGGATTTCATTATGGGAGGATATGCAATTACCCAATTATGGGAATGCTTTAAAGCTGGTAATCATGTCCAGAATAGCATTCAGATAAAAAGCATATTCGAATTTGGCAATCGTTCATGCTATTGTTTTGGAAAATTGCTTCATTTATTGAATTTATTTTGGGTTCACTGTTAGCAGAATTACTTTTTATACTTCACGATCAAACAGTATACTGTATCCTCATGTTTCCCTATTTGATCTTTGAAATGAATTCACAGTTTTGATGATTGCTATTCATAGTTTTTTTTTTTTTTCTTATTACGGAAGTTGGTCCTAGAAAACAATGATTAATGATTGAAAAAACCATAGCATGCACAATGATCATGCATTGATTAGCAGCTACAGCATCTGAGATACAAATCTGGTGGAATGTCGAATTAAAAAATTTATTGATTGAACCGCATGTTTCACATATTCTTACTGTACACTTATCAAAAGAAATAAGAATATTGGGCATGTTTTACAGAGAAAGCGCGGAAAATCTCATGTCATTGGAAATTTAGCATTTGGCAAAACCTTGCACAAGTAGATACCTAAACAATGAATTCTTACTGATAACAGGATGAGTTCAATGAATAGCAAAATTCAGTTAAAAATATATGCCGCAACCAGTTGAGCCTCAATACATTCTTGAACCAATGGCATTATTATTTGGAAAATTCCTAACTACCTTTAGCAGAACATCCTCAATCCTCGCTGATTTTGTGAAACCCAATTCGTAGCTAGACGGCTTCTCATAGAAGAAGTCTCCGAATATCACTGAAGTTAGAATGTAATGCCAATAAAAATGCACCTGCAAAGACCGTAACTTTTAGATTCAGCTCTAGATTCAGTACAAGCAAACTCTAGAATTACACATCAATTCAACGTGTTATCATTGAGGGTCGACACAGGATCACCACAGCTTAAGTTGCAAAATAAAACCTTTTAACCAATCCAAAAAAATAAAGGATGAATTGCAAAAGATATTAGAAGTACAACCCTATCGTTGATTTTCTTTATCAGTAAGGCAAGTGGGGTAACAACTTGAATTTCCGAAAGATCAACAGTTAAGCAAGTTCACTAGGGATCAAGAATCCTACAACATTAGGAATCCAGGTCTTTGAATAACTGTCAGCTAAAAATACAAGAAATAACTTGTTTATGACTACAGTCAAGGACATTTCAGCAGTGCCCCCTTGGAATGGTACCCTATTAACTTACCTGAATAATAGACGCAACACTAATCATACACCCCCCGATACTATATACTGGAAATACAATTGTAACTTCCCATTTCCGTATATAGAATATTTTCAGCATTACATACCTCCAACCTTGCCATCAAAAACACGATGATCAGCAGATAAAGTCAAGCTCATTTTGTTGACCACTGAAGGCCTCTCAATTCCTGGTAGAAATAAAATCCATGTCATATTACAGTTTTATAAGAGCATGGCATAACAAAGCATATGCTTACCATCACTTCCAAGAAGTGGTTCAATGACTCTGTTCCCCCTACCAACAGCTAAGATGCCAGCCTGAAATTTTGAAGAGAAATTTTCAGTATTCTTGTGCAACTAACCAACAGTGACTATAATAAAATATCACCAAAGTTCTCTTTTTAAGTTCATAACTCCCAAAAGCTTTTAAACTAAGAAACATAGTGTCTTTCATACAGTTTTTGAATTTTCAATCAACAACTCAAGAAATATGGAAGGAAAAAAAAAGAAGCTTTCATTAGACATCCAAAGCTGATGTTCAGTAAATTGATAAGAATGTTTCACTATGAACTTATATTATGTCTTCAAAAATGAGGACAAAAACACAATTCCACAAGACCTATCTTCAAATTCATTTTATTGCATGCAAGGATGAGTGATGAACACAATTATTATTGGTTTCTTTGAAAGACCATAATTTATCAGCACATGTATGGAAAGAGAACAAAAACCTGAGGTGGATTTATAATTGCAGCAAAATTGTCCACTGGATACATTCCCAGGTTTGAAATGCTGCACAATTATCAAAAATAATTTTAGGATTACTTTACTGAAAATAGCAGGTTAGAATAGTCAAGCAACGATAATTATACACCTGAAAGACCCTCCTTGAAACTCATTTGGAGCCAGCTTCCCTGACCGGGCTTTCTCAGCTAGTTGCTTGACCTGAAGGTCCAAGTAACTGAGACTAAGGTAATGGTGAAAAGAAAGATGGACTGGAAACTTGAAAAGTAAAAAAATTTGTGAATAATTAATAGGAAAACAGACACATTTTTGTCCGTTAACTCTAATGTTTTTTGACATTTCATCCGTCGACAAGTGAGAGCAAGCAATATGTTCTGTTAACTGGCTGTGAAAAAAACAAATACACACACACATGCAAGCGCGAGAGTTTTAATGGCAGAAATACCTTTTAGTTCTTGAACTTTAACCTTTTTTTGATATTCCATCCCTCAATTATTATTGACACATTAAGTCTGTCAACTATTATTTTGACAAATGTTCAGTCCCTCAATTACTTTAATTCACTCTTGTTTGTCCATCCAATCAGGGGCATAATGTGGTATCAAAATAATAGTTAAGGGACTAAATGTGATGCATTAGTCGCTAAAGAAAATGTCAAAATGTATTACAGTTGAGGGACAAAGAAATGTTCTCTGCCAATTAATAAAAAAGACAGGAGATACAGTCAAAAAGTGAATTTTCCAATCTGGATTCGGCAATGATCTTAAATCCATGCTCTTGGGAGAGGTTGGAGCAATATTTATTGGATTCTACTCAAGAATTCTCACTATATATGCAAGATTTTGTTTGACAAGGGGCTTATCTCATTGATACTAAGAGACAACACAGTGAAGTGTAGCTGCAAGGTTCTATCTTCTAGAGTCATGGATTTCATATAAAAACACAATGAGAGAAAATCACATCTAAATTGCCATATGGTACCTCTGAGGAGATTGCTGAGATGGATTTCTGGTCTGCATTCCTAACAATAGGCGTCATTAGGCCCTGTAATGTGAATAAGACAAAATGAAGCCAGATACTTGATATAGAAGTATAATGGCAGATTATTATCGATATACCTTCTCAGTAGCAACTGCTATTGATATGTCCACAGAATCACACAGAATGACTTCACCTTTCTCAGCATTCCAGTATCCTGCAATATAGTGGGGTTACAGATTCTGTTACAGATACGCACACAGATGGAGCAAGATTGTCAAAGTGTGGTAGGAGAAAACAAATTACATTGAAAACAAAATATCCAATACATAGCATCAATCAGAGAGGGTCAAATTCTGGCCATTACATCTAAAAATTCTGAATTTGAGAAAGCCCTTTTTGCCTATCTACTGTGAGAAAAACTCTAAATTTTTCCTTTTCTTTTCTGTTTTCATACACTGTTGTGACTACCTATTGAAACTTATTCAAATATATATTCATCCAAACTAGTACTTCGAGTTTAGACGGAGATTTTTCTGTGGCCTTGGTAGATGTCAATTTTGACAATGTGTAATAAGGACAAACCATGGTAGCGAAAAAAGACAAAGTAGCAGTTCACACAATCTCTGGAGTTTGATGGGTAGTTCTCATTATTTAAATTTGATCCATAGCTTTGGTCATATTCCCATGTAGCCTCAGCTGGTGATTGACCTTGCCAATGAACTAAGAACTGAGTAGCAGCAGCATTTTGGCATTTCACCATCCTGCGGTCTAGTATAGCTTGAGGGTAGATGGGAGAGCTGTTCAAGGTGGGAAAAGAGGGCGAAGCTTGTATATGTGCATGAACTGGTTTCAGGAGAGAAACATGAAAGACATCATGTATTTGGGCTTCTGCAGGAAAATTCAACTTGTAGGCTAAGGCTCCAATGGTGACCTGGATCTGAAAGGGCCCAAAGTACTTTGGTTGAAATTTCTGGTTGCCTTGATGTGCCGAAATCTGTTTATAAGGCTGAAACTTGACGTAGACCCAATTGCAGTAACTTGATGGTTGTTTCCTTGTCTTGGAGGTAAGAGTCTACTACTTCCATAGGGGAGTCATGTGGAAAGTAAGGAATATGGATGGGTGGAACATATCCATAAAGAGCCTCAAATGGAGACCTCTGAATACTAGTGTGATAAGAAGTGTTATACCAAAACTCAGCCAATGGCAGCCACTGGAACCAAGTGTGAGGGATGTCTCCAGGCATACAATGAAGATAAGCTTCCAAACACCTGTTCACCACCTCAGTTTGGCCATCGGTTTGAGGGTGATATGCAGTTGATAACTGCAGCTCCACCCCTTGCAATGTGAACAATCCCTTCCAGAATTTGCTAACGAAAGTAGCTCCCCGGTCACTGATGATGGTTTGCGGCATACCATGGAGTTTGTATTGTTAGTGTAAGCCCTAACCCCAATACATTATAATAAAACACTTAGTTAATAAAATGAGGCATTTGTTTTATCCATTGTATTCCTGTGCATATCAATTGATAAAACTATCCAAGAATATTGTTTCGGTTTAAGTTATCATGTGTGAGGCACATGAATTGTAAGACCTTGAAACAAATGGGACTTCATTCTAAATATCCCTAGTCAGTCATTGTTATGGGAATAACAATGAATTAAGACTAGTATGCTCTCTCTGATATTATGAGTTCTGTCTTACGGATCATTAGGACAAGAGTGTCAATCAGAGATCATAGATACATGTTAAAGAACATGGTATCTGGATACGATCCGCTCATGAGAACACTACATGGTACAAGTCATAAGTGTTTCTCATATGCAAGTTTTGTATCGGAGTTCTTAGACCTGAAATCTCTTATGAATTACTGTGTACTTTGACATACACCTAACGTGCTCGTAACAGAGTGACAAGTACGGGTATGATTGGGTATGCATTGATTCATGTTAGAGAGCATGAGAGAAGTGAAGGGATTACCCCTCTCGATAAGAGAAATAATATCACCGGCCACTTGATCAGTGAACTGAGAAGTGTATGGCCATACCGAGATGAAATAATGAGTAATCATTATTTATCTGAGAGTTCAGTGGCACTGGAATATCAAGAAAGGAATTAAAATATATAAGGATGACTAGTTCCATGCCTTATATTAATTCTGATATTTAAGGGTAAGGGATTATGCAAAATTGCATTGGGTCACTAAAAGCCATATGCATTTTCATTTAATTTGGAATGCTATAATATCTTGCTAGAGAATATATATAGCCTTTGAATTAATTTATTAATTCATTGCCAACATTAAATGGACCTATAGGATCGCACACAGAGCATTGAGCTTAAAATATTTAAATTAAGTATTGGGCATTAATTTGGACTTTTAATTAAAGTCAAATTAATGTATGTAATGGGTTATAAAATTGCTATTGGGCTTTGGTCCATGAGAGAGAGAAATTCAGCCCACTAGGTTTAATTTCAATTAATTAATTATCTTGTGTTAATTTAATTAATTGAGTATTAAAGCCTAAAGAATTTTAATTAAATTAATTCACTAGATAATTGGATGGTGTGACCGAAATTCCAAGATAATATCAATGGAATTTCGGCACATGATTAATTCTTTTATTAAGTGATTTATTTGATTAATATGTCTTACATTTATCTTAGATTAAATCAAAAAGGATTATCTTGGATTAAATGTATTATCTTAAGGTGTTTTAATCAATATATATTTCTTATTTTAAATAAGTGATAAAGGCTAAAATTAATTATTTTAAGGTAGTATATTTTAGCTTAATCACTTAAGAAAATAAAGGGATATATATTAAAGGAAAATAAAACCCTAAAGATAGATATTGGCTTTTGGCGTGAAAACAAAAGCAAGCCATAGATTGGCTTTTGGCGTGAAAACAAAAGCAAGCCATAAATTGGCTTTTGGCGTGAAAACAAAAGCAAGCCACCTTGCTTTTGGCGTGAATTAATTCTCTCCCTCAAAACAATTCTCTCTTGGCCGAAATACACAAGGAGAAGGATTCTTCCTTGCTTTCTTGTGTTCTTAGGCATTAATAGCACCTTAAAGAAGAACAAGATCAAGTCTTGTAGCTTCAAACAATTGCCATTACACAATACTTAAAAGAGAGCTAGCAATCTCTATTTTAAGCTTTCTTTGCAAGTGTGTGTGTGAGGATAGAGGGAGTGGCGTAAAAGGCTGTTCCTTGGCATTGGTGATCAAGATCTAAGGTGGATAGAGGTATCTTAGTTGCTGGTCATCACCAAATTCAAGATTAAAAGGCATCAAAAGTTGTAAGTTTTAAAACCCTAAAAATTGCATGTTTCGATTCTTGTTTTGGATATGTATGGTATGTATGATAAAATTTTTGTTTTTCCGCTGTACTATCATGATTATCATACCATGTCATATTCAATTGAGAAAACACAATGGGAATTGAATTGATTGTATTCTCTTGATTAACACTAAGATTACACCCCTATTTATACAAAGAGAAAGATAAAATTACACCTAAAATCTAGTTGTCACACACTATAATATACAGCTGTATAACAGCTGTATTCCATGTCTTCTAACAGCTGTATAACAGCTGGAAAAGGCAGAATATTACAGCTTTAATCAACTACACAGCCAAGTCTCCCCCTCAAGTTGGTGCATAGATATCACGCATGCCCAACTTGGATAATGATGCATAAAACTGACCACTAGCAACAGCGTGGGTCATCATGTCAGCTAGTTGATTTGCACTCTTGATGTAAGGAACCTCTATTATACCAGAATCCAGGTTATCCTTGATATAATTCCTGTCAAGTTCAACATGTTTAGTTCGATCATGTTGTACCGGATTATTAGCTATCTCAATAGCTGCAGTGTTATCACAATAAAGTACCATAGGTTTCTTTGGACCAAATCCAAGTTCTTTTAAGAGAATTTTTAACCAAGTAAGTTCTGTGGTTGCATGATGGAGAGCCCGATATTCAGCTTCGGCGCTAGACAATGACACCACATTCTGCTTCTTACTCCTCCAAGTCACCAAATTACCTCCAACGAATGACACATATCCTGAAGTTGACTTTCTATCTAATCTAGAGCCAGCAAAGTCAGAATCTGTGTAACCCACAATATCTAAGTGCCCATGTTTGGAGAACATAATACCTTTGCCCGGAGAGGACTTCAAATAAGCCAGAATACGATTTACTGCATTCATGTGTCGATCACTTGGATTGTGCATAAACTGACTGACAACACTAACTGCATACGACAAATCGGGTCTAGTATGGGTTAAATAGATCAACTTTCCCACTAGTCTTTGATATCTCTCCTTGTTAGTTGGAACTTGATCAGGATAGATAGATAGACCATGATTCACTTCAATGGGAGTATCTACAGGTTCACAGGCAGAATTCCCAGTTTCAGCTAAGAGATCTAAAATATACTTCCGTTGGGAGAGGAAAAGGCCTTGTTTGGACCGAGACACTTCAACACCCAAGAAATATTTTAGAGTCCCTAAGTCTTTCATCTCGAATTCCTTTGCCAAATGGTTTCGAAGCTTCTCTATCTCACTAGCATTACTACCTGTAACAATCATATCATCGACATAAACAATAAGCAAGGTAATATCATCATGATCTCTCTTATAAAACAGAGTGTGATCTGCTAAAGCTTGCTTAAAACCATACTCCTTCATAGAGTAACTCAACTTGCCAAACCATGCCCTTGGTGACTGCTTCAGTCCATACAACGCCTTTTTCAACTTGCATACTTTTCCTTCTAATGGGAATCCTGGAGGAGGATCCATATACACCTCCTCTATCAAATCACCGTGGAGAAAAGCATTTTTTACATCAAACTGCCGTAATGTCCAGTCTTGATTGACCGCAAGAGATAAGATAACTCGAACGGTGTTCATCTTAGCCACAGGAGCAAAAGTCTCTTGATAGTCAATCCCATAGGTTTGAGTGTAACCTTTGGCCACCAATCTAGCCTTGTACCTTTCAACTGTCCCATCTGACTTGTACTTCACTGTAAACACCCACTTGCAACCTACCGTCTTTTTTTCCGGTGGTAACTCAACCATCTCCCAAGTGAAATTCTTTTGGAGAGCATTCATTTCTTCTTCCATGGCAGCCTTCCACTTAGTATCTCCAAGGGCTTCCTGAAAATGACTAGGAATAGACACAGAAGACAACTGAAGAGCAAAAGCAAGATGAGTTTCTGACAAGCGATGATAAGAGATAAAATCAGAAATGGGATAAGCAACATTAGAAGATGATTTGGAAAAGCCCAACCTATCAGGTTCTTTACGTTCACGAAGGGGATATCTTCTACCATGATCGTGATCCGTAACTTGTGGATTCACAACAGCATTCTCTAATGTGACAAGACTAGAATCAATATCTGAAGTTGAAATTTTAGGAGAGGGAACACATACCTCAGGATTTATAGTAGAAGAGTCATCCGATGGCATGGTAACGTCATCAAGAGGGGCATTAGAATTAGGAGTCTCTTTTCTTCTTGTATACTTGTTTTGGAATAATTGAGCTGGTCTTTTGTTCTTTATCTCCTCAAGTTCAGACCCAACTTCAATAGTACAAATATCATCTAAAGGACAAGTATCATCTAAAGATTCCTTATTCCCCACATCAAATGAATGCTCCCCCTTACCTGAACTCTCCCCCTTTCCTGACATCCATAACTTCTTCTCTGCTAACCATAATCGTTCCTCTTCCCTACTACTAATCTCCCCCTGAAGAGGAACCATAGATACATCTCCAGAAAAATAAGATACCTGTTCACAGAACTGAACATCCATGGAAACATAATATTTACCTGTAGGAGGATGAAAACATTTGTAGCCCTTTTGAGAATTAGAGTAACCAAGGAAAACACACTTAAGAGCACGCGGATCAAGTTTATCCCTATAGATAGAGTGCACATGAACATAACATACACAACCAAAAACCTTGGGGCAAAGATTTAGAGCAGAAAGGATAGAGTGAAATTTTGATAACATTCTCAAAGGAGTTTGAAAATCAATGATACGAGCAGGCATCCGATTAATAAGAAAGACAGCAGTCATGACAGCCTCAGCCCAAAAACGTTTAGGAACATGCATAGTAAAGCTTAAAGCCCTAGCAACCTCAAGGATGTGACGATTCTTACGTTCTGCTATACCGTTTTGTTGAGGTGTATAAGCACAGGTGGTTTGGTGGAGGATGCCATGTTCTAGGAAGAAATTAGTGAGAGACTGATTAACAAACTCACGGCCATTGTCAGAATGAAAGACTTGAACCTGAGTATGAAACTGTGTGACAATCATTTTATAAAATTGAGGAATCAGATGTATAACATCATTTTTAGATTTCATCAAATAAACCCAACTCACTCTAGTACAGTCATCAATAAAAGACACAAAGTATTTGTGACCCGAAGCAGATGGAGTAGAAAAAGGACCCCACACATCAGTATAAACACATGAAAAAGGAATAGAACTTTTATTGAAACTGTTTTTGAAAGAAACACGATGGTTTTTTGCATAAATGCATTGTTCACACTTTAAACTAGAGGGAGTAACATTGCGAAATAACTTAGGGAATAAATGTTCTAAATAAGTAAAAGATGGATGTCCTAACCGACAGTGCCATAAAAGAATCTTTTCTCTATCAAATGTCTCTCTCTCTACTTGAAGTCCATGACTATGTTCAGATTTAAGCTCCTTAACCCCCTCCAAGTAATAAAGGCCGCCTCTTTCCTTACCAATGCCAATCGTCATCTTCGTATGATTGTCCTGAAATACACAGTGAGAAGAATTAAACGTTACAGAACAATTGAGACTTTTGGTAATCTTACTAATGGAAAGAAGATTATTAGAGAGGGCGGGTGCAAGTAAAACAGATGACATAGAGAGTGTAGGAGAGACTGAGACATTTCCAACCCCGGTAATGGGCATAGAATTCCCATTAGCAACCTGTACAGACTTAACAGTAGACGACATGAGAGAGGTAAGTATGGAAGAATTACTAGTCATATGGTCAGTAGCCCCTGAATCAATAACCCAAGTGTTAGAAGCAATATAAGCACATGTCAAACTAGACTTACTTGCTTGAGGTGACACTTGAGAGACATGAGAAGCAGACGGTAGAGAAGTATTAGCAATAGCTATATGAGCAGATTTTTTGCTTTTCTTCTCAGCTTGCTTAAGTTTATACCACTCCGGATAACCATGCTTCTTCCAACAAACGTCTACTGTATGTCGGTTGCTGTTGCAATGGGTGCAGAAGCGAGAATTAGAGGTGGCAGAATCCATAGAGGCAGTATGAGGGGTGCTCTTTTGGACAGCCAGAGCTGATGCCTCAGAATGAGTTTCTGATCCCATGGTGACTTGTCTCTGCACTTCGCGACGAACTAAAGAATAAGCTTCCTCCAGGCTGGGTAAAGGTGAAGTAGCCAAAACACGACTACAAACTTGATCCAAATTATAGTCAAGACCTGCAAGAAACATATAGATTCGATCTTCAGAAATACGCTGCCTCTGTTTCTCAATATCAGCGGCACATGTCATGTCATTGGGCCTTCGATAATCAAGTTCCATGAAAATTGAATTCAACTCATTGTAATATTCTGCTAGAGATCGGCCAGCTTGACGCAATTGAAAGGATTTTTTCATCAGTTCATAGACTTGAGAAGAATCTGAAACATCAAGATAGCTCCTCTTAACTGCATCCCAAACTGCTTTAGATGTCCCACACTGCACAAAGTGTGACATCAGATTATCAGTCATGGAATTAATTAGCCAAGACTTGACAAGAGCATCTTCAGCTTCCCATTCGTCATAGCCTGGTTCATCCTCTGCAGGAGCAGCCTTTCTTCCAGTAATATAACCCTTCTTTTTTCTGCCAGCAATATGCATCTCTAGAATCTTGGACCAAACACGATAATTAGTACCATCCAATTTGATATGGATTGGAGAAGATGTCTCATGAATAGTCATAGCAGGAAGGTTTTTTCCATCTGGATTTTTGCTATCCGAAATCTCATTGTCAGTTTTAGGAGACATTGATGTCGGCTAGGGTTTGAACAAAAGAAAGGGCAGCAGCTAGGGTTTGAACAAAAGAAAGGCAGCGGAAGAAATTTTCTTTTGCTCTGATACCAAATTGAGAAAACACAATGGGAATTGAATTGATTGTATTCTCTTGATTAACACTAAGATTACACCCCTATTTATACAAAGAGAAAGATAAAATTACACCTAAAATCTAGTTGTCACACACTATAATATACAGCTGTATAACAGCTGTATTCCATGTCTTCTAACAGCTGTATAACAGCTGGAAAAGGCAGAATATTACAGCTTTAATCAACTACACAGCCAAGTTATTCCATCATGTATATGTGCTCAAGGAAGACCTGTGCAATAGTCTGAACCGAGAAAGGGTGAGATAAACCAACAAAATGAGCATATTTAGTTAATCTATCAACCACCACAAAGATAGCAGATTTGCCCTATGATTTCGGAAGACCTTTAAATCCATGGTGCTGTGGGTGAAGACACCTGCTGGTACTGAAAGAGGCTGCAATAGGCCCGGGGTAGCCACATTCTCCAATTTATATTGTTGACATATGGTACAACTTCGGACATAATTCCTAACATCCTTCCATAACCCCTTCCAATATACTATGGAGGTCAATTTCTGTGCTGTTACAGTGACACCTGAGTGTCCTCCCAAGGCGGAATCATGATAAAGTCTTAACAATTTCTGTTTCAAGGCTAAATCATTTCCAACCACTAGCTTACCATTGGTGGTGAGTTTCTGTTGCTGCCATACATAACGAGGGTGGGCAACAACATCTTGTTCCTTTGCTGCAATGATGCTTCGTAAGGCAGGATCAGTGGTCCAAGTGCCCTCAATTTCGTGTAACAATTCAGAAGCTAGGATGGCTATAGTGCAGTGAAAAAGTTCTGATTCAGGAAGGCGTGATAGAGCATCAGCTGCAACGTTCTCCTTTCCCTTCTTGTAGAGGATCTCATAATCAAACTGCATGAGTTTAGCTACCCAGGCTTGTTGTCAGGGGGTTGTAATTCTTTGGTCCAACAAGTACTTCAGGCTTTGATGGTCAGTTTTGATGATAAAGTGTTGATTGGTGAGATAGGGCTCCCGGTTCTTGATAGCATGTAAGATTGCCAGCATCTCTTTCATAAATGGAGAGTAGCTGATTTCGTGGAGAGAGAGCCTTGCTAAGGAAGGCTATTGGGTGCCCCTGCTGCATGAGGACAGCTCCAATACCAGATCCTGAAGCATCTGTCTCAATTAGGAATTGTTGGGTGGGATTAGGCATAGCTAAGACTGGTGCTGTTACCATAGCTTCTTTAAGTTGCTCAAATGCAATATGAGCTTCATGTCCCCAATGGAAGACACTCTTCTTTAAAAGCTATGTTAAAGGTTTGGCAATGTGTCCATAACCTTTAACAAATCTCCTATAATACCCCGTCAAGCCTAGGAACCCCTGTAGCTGTTTGATAGTTCTCGGAACTGGCCATTCTTTAACTGCCTTGATTTTTTGAGGGTCAGTCTTTACCCCTTCTGGTGTGATAATATGCCTGAGATACTCCACCCGTGTACAACCAAATGAGCATTTACTTCTTTTAGCAAGGAGCTTGTTGGACATTAGTATTTCGAATACCAACTTGAGATGCTTTAGATGCTCCTGTTTAGTTTTACTATACACCAATATGTTAAAAAAAAAAACTAACACAAACTTCCTCAAATGGGGTCTAAAGATAGTGTTCATCAAGTTTTAGAATGTAGAGGGGGCATAACCAAGAACTCGTAATGCTCATCATGAGTCTTGAATGCGGTTTTATTGATAGAATCAAGATGCATCCTAATTTGCCAATAACCATTCCTCAAATCTATTTTAGAAAATACCACTATTCCTCCTAATTCGTCCAGTTATTCTTCAATGACAGGGATAGGATACTTATCCTTAACTGTAATGTTATTTAGGGCCCTATAGTCAACGCACATGTGCCAACTTCCGTCCTTCTTCACCAACACCACAGGACTCGAATCCGGACAGGTGCTAGTCCTTATAACTCTAGTTTCCAGCATCTCCTTAGTCATCTTCTCCACAACATCTTTCTGTAAGGCCCCATGTCTATATGGTCTCACATTAACAAGTTGAACCCCTTCTTTCAAGACAATTTGATGATCATGAGTCCTTGGAGGTGGGAGACCTTCTAGTTCTTTAAAAAGAGGTTTGTACTGCTCAAGTAATTCGGTTAACTGGTTCCAATCACCCCTCGTATCTGTAACTTGCAACTCATACAATTCCACAATTGAGTGCCCATGGACTTGCATAAGTAACTAAACAGAAGTTAACTGATGGGTTTTGGTTAACAATTTACTAAGTTGGGCTTCATCAACAACTGTCAACCCTCCGTTTTTTTCTCCACGTAGCACATACTGTTGTTCATTAACCAAGAAGGTCATTCTCAATTCACTAAAGTTCCATAGAATGTCTCCTAAAGTGGCTAGCCATTAGGTACCCAAAATCAAGTCATAGTTTGTGAGAGGTAGGGTATAGACATTAGTTACAAAAGATTGGCCCTGCACACTCCATTCAAAGCTTGAGCAAATCGAGAGGCATTGCAAGTTTTGTCCATTAGCCACCATAACCTTCACCCCATCCACTGGCTCCAGCTTACAATTCAATCTTCTAGTAGTTTCCTCACTTAAGAAATTGTGGGTGCTTCCTGAGTCAACAAGGATGAACAATTTCTTCTTCTTGTGAGCTCCCACCAACCTCATGGTTTTAGATCCCGTGGATCCGTGTAATGCATGCAAGGACAACTGTATTAAATTGTGTTCATCAACTGCAATATTTTCTTCCCCCACCTTCTCTTCTTCTTGTCTGTCCCCTGTATCTACATGCAACTGTAATACAAATGCTTGCCTGGATTTACATCGATGGCTAGGAGCGAACTTTTCATTACACCAGAAGCAGAGCCCTTTGGCTCGTTTCTCATCAAACTCCTTATTGGTCATGTTTTTGGGGTTTTTTGTAGGGTGCCAAGGTAACCTAGGGACGTTAGGCGTGGACAAAAGGCTTGGTTGATTTTGGGGCTTCTGATAATTTGGTGTGTAAGGAGTTTGGCTGAAATTGATGGAAGAGTTTTTGTATGTATTAGGTAGTAGATTGGGCGGGCCTGGTGTTTTGGTATTTGGTTTGGGTTGGCCTTTAATAGCAGCTACTGTGAGCTCTTGTAATTTGGCTAAAGAGTAAGCTTCAGTGAGGGTCTTGGGCTTAAACATTCGAACAACGTTTCCCAATTCATCAACCAGTCCAAATAAGAAGAAACTAATGGCTTGATCTTCCCTGATCTCAGCCCTGAGATATTTTTCATCAAATGCATCAAGATAGTCTTGCAGAGAACTTACCTAGCTTAAGTTCCTTAGATCTGCTAAGGGGTCATTGTAGGCATGTGCTCCAAATCTGGAACTCAAAGCCTTCACATACTCCTCCCATGATATTGGTGCTCCTTCTTTAGCCTTGATGCCATTGAATGGCTTTCCCATCCAGATGAAGTGCTGCAATCTTCACCCAATTGTCTCTGCTCTACTTCAAAGAAATATTCCGTCCTAAGAAGCCAATAACTAAGCTCCTCACCATTAAATCTGGGAAATTCTAGTTTAGTAGTTCTTCCCCTCGGATGTCTGCTCTCTACATATCTTCTAGAGGGTTCCTCATCAACGGTTTCTATGACTTTGTTCTTAGCCAATACGTTAGTGTGTTGAAGACTTAAACCTCCAATCAAATTTCTTATCTCATCCATGGAGTCCTTCAACGACTGATGCTGCCGTTTTTCAAATTCCTGTACGATCTGTGCAAGTTCACGCCGGAGTTCCTGAGTTCTGGTACCCTCTGCCATGGTCAGAGGATCGTTGCTCTGATACCAATTGATATAGACTAAACCAAGAAGAGTGAAGTAGAGAACAGAGAAGAAGAAATAGAATAGCTGGGAAAAATTTCATTGATTATCAAAGACTGTTTCAACATACTATTTTCACACCCTTAAAACCTGCAGTGGCCTCCTGCATACAACCTCACATTCCATTCCATTAGGGAAAGAAAAAATATGACAATAACAACAAATAACAAAAATATTCTAACTATTAGTGCTACGCAGCGTTTGGTGGCTCCAGCTGTTTATCTTAAAACTACATCGTTCAATCTGTACCACTCATCTAATCCTAAACACTATAAACTGAAAGCTTTCTTATTGAGGAATTGTAAGACCTGCTCCTTAATTGATTTTTATAATGAGGTCTGAGTTTTGGGGCTGAAGGCAAAGGAAAGTGCTTTTTAGGTCTTTCTACACTCATAGACATGTTAACTGAAAATGCATAGGATTTACTTTCCTCACCAACCTGAAGTTGATGGAAGAAAATAGCCTGCCCCAAATGGTGAGCATCTGCCCACCGGAAGTATGTTTGTTGGAACTTCGGCATATATTGACAAAGTTTCCAATGACATACAAAAAATGCTGTCAATTAAATAGGTTGAGGCATAAATTGTTACCTTAAAAGCATTGATTAAAATACAAAACACAATCAAAGGATGGGGTCTTTTGATCCAGCTGGCAAGTGTAATATGAACACAAGATAATTACAATAGAGGAATGAATTGTGACAGCTAAGAATGAGATGGATAAATTTCTAAATGCATTTCAAATTAGTGATAGATCACAAATGGAAGACTCTTATCTTCTTGTATGGCAAGAACTCAATAATACATGATAATAACTTCTTCTGGCCACCGTTGTTCACCGGATCTTGCCAAGACCTGTTTGCCGGCCTTCTCCAACTCCAACAAGCCACTCTCCGGTCATTTTTGGGTTTTTGGTTTTCTGGGCTTCTCCGTTCCGAATTGTTTTTGGTTTCTTTACTGTTCAAGATTTTTTTTTTTTGATGGACAAGGAAGTTAATTTGTCTACAAAAGAAAATCCCACTACATCTTCATCCACTCACAATACATGGATTGTAGATTCTAGTGCAAACAGTCATATGGCAGGTCCTTCGAGAAATTTTATTTCTTATTCTTCAATTAAAAATGGAGATAATGTCTGAATAGCAGATGGATCTCTTACTTCGATATCTGGAACAGATTCTATTGACTATACTCTCAATATTAAATTATCCTCTGTTCTTCATGTACCTCAATTTCCTGCTAATCTATCATATGTTAATTTTATAACTAATTCTCTTAACAGCAAAGTGGAATTTTTTTCCTACACATTGTATTTTGCAGGACCTTAAAACAAGAGAGAGGATTGGCAACGGTAGGTTGCAAGATGGCTTATACGCTTCTCTAAACATGGCCATCTCCAAACATAAGCCTTTACAGATGCAGATTGGGTTGGATTTTTAGATGATAAAAGATCTACTTCCGACTATTGTACTTTTGTAGGAGGAAACTTAGTTACTTAGAAAAATAACAAGCAAAGTGTAGTTGTTAGATCGAGTGCTAAAGCAGAATACAAGGCTATGGCTCAAGGTGTTTGTGAACTTCTTTGGCTGAGAAAACTATTAGAAGAATTGAAATTATTGAGAAAAGGAGACTATCATTATATTATGACAATAAAGCAGTCATCAGTATAGCTCACAATTCTATTCAGCATAACCAAGCAAAACACATTGAAATTAATCAGCACATCATAAAAGAAAAGCTTACAAATACCGCCATGTGTTTGTTTCATATGTCATCTGAAAAGCAAACAGCTGATGTGTTTACAAAATGACTCAACAATCGGATTTTTCATACCTTGGTCTATAAATTAGGCATGTGTGATATCTTTGCACCAATTTGAGTGGGAGTGTTGACAAATATATTTAGTTCCTAATTTGTAGAGATTTGATTTGTTATCTTTTATTTTTTTCTAGTTAGGTTTAAATTCTTTTTATATAAATACCTATGTAAATTTTATAATCAATAAATTGAAAGTAATAAAAACTTACCAAATTCTTCACTATGTAATTATTAATAACATAAATAATAAGATTTGATTTGAAGAAAAACTATATATAGCATAAATATTCAACATTTTATCCCCCTATATTCACAACTGCAACTAATTGCATTTGTTTGTTTTTCTGTCCTGCCGAATAAAGAATACACATGTAAAGTGCATGTCAGAGCAGAAGACAAAAAAAGTAGGATCAATATGTAGGAAAAAAACATTCTGGGTTAATGTCACTTGGCTGAGCAGAAATTTTTCTTGGAAAAGTTTACAATATTCCAGAAATTCTTTAAAGAAACAGACAGCACCACGTTTTATATTCTTTAAATTTGAATAAAATTTTGGAAAAAACTTCCTTCGTTTTACAGGTTTTCAACTCGAGCGAGTGACTTTTCCAACTTCGGCACAGCAGGTGAATGAAATTTCTGCAGTTTCCGTAGATCATAAGAAGGAAATCAGAACCATTTGGGACTTAAATGCATAAGAAGTCTTTAAGAAGCATTTTCAGGCTTCCTTTGGTTTTAATACTCAGATTTCTAAATGTTTTCAAATACCTACAAAATACGGGCCCAAAGATCCCCATGGAGTTGTTCACTTCTTAAGGTTTTTATAAGTGCACTATCAGATGCCTAGACAAGAATTTTCAGAGGGCTACACCCCATTGTACCTCACAGACTAATCATCCAGCAGCTCAAAAGTTCCCCCAAGAGCACCACAAAGTTCTTATAGCATTTGTTGGACATGAAAACATTCTAAAGAAGAATCAAGAAGCCAACAAATATTCACTATAATATCCATTATCAGTTCCTGTCTGCAAATAACTAATATAGTTGACAGTTTATCATATATCTTACCATTAGCTTCTGGAACATTTCTGAGAGCAATTGCAACAGCTTTGATTACAATGTCATTTACTGATACTTTAATATCATGCTGCTCTGTGATTCAGGAGGACAGCAATATATAAGCAACCTGCTTAACCACTAGAGTCCAGAAAAAGCAACAACCTAAAGTTCGAATTCTGCACCTTTGAGCTCTTTTCTGAAAGAAAGAAGAGGATCCAGTTTAACATCTGATGGGCACCACAGAAAAAATTAGAAACAAAGACTGTATCAGAAGGACTAGAAGAGGATAAAGCATACATCTGACAGGCACCACAGAAAAAAATTAGAACAAAGACCATGTGTCAGATAGAATTGCCAAAACCTGTTGATAAATACAAATGTGGTGTGGTCTGTTTTGATTCCAATAACCTTCTTGCTATAACCTGCAACATTGTTACCCATTGAGCATAGAAAATTCACGTCAAATAATATTTTGTCCCATTTAGAAAAAATTTTCAATAAAGGGACACAGCACAAGCACAACAGAAGAATTTTCCATTAAGGATAAAAAGAATAAAGTCTTCAATGTTTGGCTGTTCACCAATGTGATTAGAAAAGAAAAAAAAAGTGTGTAGGACTAACACATAGACAACAGATACCAACCTTCTAAAAGAATTAAATGTCCTCTAATAAGCAAGCAAAAATTGGATATTGTTACAGCTATGTAATTTGAGAGATTAGAAGGTGTTTAGCTGTTGTAATTAAATGAGTAGGTGTTAGGTGGTAGTTGGAAGTGGAGATTTTGTGAACTCAAGAGTTTCTATTATCTCGAATTACACTAAAATAATGATATAAGGGTATATTTATAGGTATACAAGTAGTAAAAGAAAAATTACTATTCTACCCTTAATTACAATCTGCTATCTAACAAAATACATTAACCAACACTCCCTCTCAAGTTGATGTAAAGATATTACACATGCACAACTTGCAAATTATGGCGTGGAAAGCTCGACTACCGAGTCCTTTTGTAAAAACATTAACTAATTGTTTGTCCGAAATTACATGAAATAAGCTTAAAACACCATAAGATAATTTTTCTTTGATGAAGTGTCGATCAATTTTAATATGTGTTGTCCCGTCATGTTGAACTGGATTATGAGCAATACTGATTACAGCTTTGTTGTCACAATACAAAAATAGTTGATCCTTTTTAGCCAAATTTAACTCTGTTAATAACTTCTGCAACCATAACAACTCACAAACATGAGCCATAGCTCTATATTCCACTTCTGCACTTGATTTTGTTACTACACTCTGTTTCTTATTTCTCCAAGTGACTAAGTTACCTTCCACAAATGTACAATAACCAAAGGTAGATCTTTTATCATCTAAAGATCCAGCCCAATCTACATCTGTGAAGGCTTCAATTCTTAGATGACTATTTTTTGAAAAAAGAATACATTTTCCTGAAATTGATTTTAAATACCTCAAAATGCGAAAAACAGCCTGTTGATGATATTTTCTTGGATCATGCATAAACTGACTCACCAAGCTAACTGCATAAGCAATATCTGGTCTAGTGTGGGATAGATAGATAAGTCTACCGACTAATCTTTGATATCTGCCCTTATCAACTGAACCTTCAGTCCCTGTTTGTAACTTATGGTTACTTTTAATGGGTGTATCTGCTGGTTTGCATCCCAACATACCAATTTCATCCAAAAGATCCAGAACATATTTTCTTTAAGAAATGAAGATCCCTTTGGTTGATCTGGCAACTTCAATTCCCAAGAAATATTGTAGCTTCCCAAGATCTTTGATTTCAAACTCCTGAGTTAAGAGCTTCTTTAGTCGAACCATTTCTTCTTTATTATCCCCTGTCATCACTATATCATCAACATAAACAATGAAAAAAGTGATCTTACTCTTGGAGTGCCTCATAAAGAGGGTATGATCAACATTATTTTGTTGATAATCAAATGATATCATAACTTTGCTGAATCTGTCAAACCAAGCTCTCGGAGATTGTTTCAACCCATACAAGGCTTTTTTTAGTCTGCACACCTTTCCTTGTGTTCTCTCATCATCAAAACCAGAAGGAATCTCCATATAAACTTCTTCTTCCAGGTCCCAATGGAGAAATGCATTCTTCACATCAAATTGCAGCAAATCCCAATCCAAGTTAGCTACACAAGATAGCAAGATTCTAATGGTATTCATTTTAGCAACTGGTACAAATGTCTCCTGATAGTCAACTTCATAAGTCTGGGTGAATCCCTTTGCCACTAATCTAGCTTTAAATCTTTCAATTGAACCATCAGCTTTGTGTTTTATTGTGAACACCCACTTACAACCAACTAACTATTTGTCTGAAGATGCAACTAGTTTCCAGGTTTCATTTTTAGAGAGGGCTTTCATTTCTTCAACCATAGCTTCTCTCCACTTTGGATTCTTGATAGCTTATCTCCAATCCTGTAGAATAGACATAGAGGAAAGAGACAAGGCAAATGCTCTATAGGAAGGAGACAGAATCATAAGAGACAAAGTTAGAAATGGAATGTTTTGTACACGACCTGACTCATTTCCTTTGAGCAATGGACAAATTTAAATCAGAATCAAGAAGTGACTCACCCGAGGATTCTGGCAGTGTAGAATGCATAATGGCTTCTTTAGACCTATTCTTCCTCGAGTATCTCAACAAATCAGGTCTATCTAAATGACCACCAACACCAACATTCTCATTCTCCTCCCCCTGAACATCAACATTTTGCTCCCGAATAACAATCTCTTCATTTTTCATTTGAACTAGATCCTGAGGTAGTACAAGTACATTCATCACCACTTCTTCACTATTCTCCCCCTGAAGAGGTGATTGGATACTGCCAAAATAAGGTTCAGACTCCCAAAAGATAACATCCATACTCGCATAGAATTTCCTAGATGGAGGATGATAACATTTATATCTCTTTTGAGTTGGGGAATATACAACGAACACACATCTCAATGCTCTCGGATCTAATTTCCCAACATTCCTATTATGAACAAAGCAAACACATCCAAAAATCTTTGGTGGAACAGTATAGCCAGTTTTCACGGTTAAGACTTTTACAAGAGTCCTAAAGTTAAGAGTTTTGAGAGGCATTCGATTAATAAGATAGGCAGCCGCTAGTACAGCATCCCCCCAATATGACTTTGGAACATGCATAGTAAACATAAGAGATCTAGCAACTTCTAATAAATGCCTATTTTTTCTTTTAGCTACACCATTTTGAGCACTAGTATAAGGACAACTAGTTTGGTGAATAATCCCATGAGACTCCAAATAAGTACCAAACCTACTATCCATATATTCTGTCCCATTATCTGACCACAAAACTTTTATTTTAGCATCAAATTGGGTGTCAACCATTTTATGGAAAAATTGAAAACATCACTCTTTGCCTTAATCAAGTACACCCAAGTCATTCTAGTGCAATAATCAATGAAAGTAACAAACCATCGATTTCCAGACAAAGAGGCAATTTGTGTAGGCCCCCAAACATCAGAATGAATAATCATAAATGGCTCACTGGTTTTATTATCACTCAAAGGATAAGAGTTTTTAGTATGTTTAGCATACTCACAAGATAAAGAATCAAACCGAGTTCTAGCAAATAAACTAGGATATAGTTTTTCTAAAACAAAAAATGACGGGTGTCCTAATCGCCTATGCCACTGAATGATCTCCTGGTTGACATCCTGATACCCCCCAAAAAAGGCCAACTCTTGACTGTCTTCCAGCATATATAAGCCATCATGCTCTCTACCACTGCCAATCCTCTTTCCTGTTTGAAGATCCTAAAGAATACAAAAATCAGGAAAAAATTCAACCTTACAGTTAAGAGTTTTAGTGATAGCACTGATAGAAAATTGAGGAACATGAAAAACAGAAAACAATTTAATATTACGAGTACAAACAACAGAATCTGTCCCGGAAATAGGGGTTAATGACCCATCAGCCACCCTGACACTATTCCTTTTTAAACAAGCAGAGTAGTTAAGAAAGCCTTTTGAAATGCCTATCATATATTTTGTTAGAATATAGCAGTAAAGTGATTGGAGTAAATTAGGGAGCAATTTAGGGAGCTAATTAGGAAACTATAATTATTAATTTGGTTGCTTTTCTTTGTATAAATAGAAGTGTAATCTTAGGTTTTTAATTAATTGAATATAAAATTTCAATTCCCTTGTGTGTTTTCTCACATGGTATCATAGCCTAGTCGAGTTTCTGGGTCTCTTCTTGTTTGAGGGTTGAGTTTCCCTCTTATGGGTTTTCTGGAATCTCTGGTTTCTGGGACATTTTTTTCTGGGTTTCTTCCTCCAGTGAGCTCCGGTGGATTGCTGTTGCTTGGGTCACTGAGCTCCGGTGATCATCTTGCCTCACCGTCGACTTCAGGAGGAGCGCCGGTGGATTTCCGGCCTCTGCACAAAATACGGTGACCAAAAGACCGGCGAGTGAATCTCACGCCCCACCACAAGAATTCCGCTCCGTCTTCACGCGCCGGCGCGTGGGAGAGATTCCGGCGTCCGGTAGTCCTCCGATTTCACCTACAGCGTCGCCTGGCCATTTCCGGTCATATTCCGGTGTCCTTTTTCGGTGGTCTTCCCTCTCGGTGGTGGCTGTCCTCTGCTTCTTGGAAGATTTACATGTGTTTTGCTGGTGTCATGGTTCGGTTGATTCTTGTGGCTACACCTGTTGTGTGCCTTATTAGTGCCATTGTTGTTTCCTGCCTCAGCTTCTTCTTGGGTGCCTCTTCTTGGGTGCAGTGTCAGTTTTGTCCCCTGCCTCTGCTGCTTCTAAATGTTTGTGTCTGGTTCTTGGTGTTCCTATTTTGTGATTTCTGCTTCTGTTTTGGAAAGTGTGTTTTCCTTATTCTCCATTTTGTTTTGAATTCTACATGACAGGATATGTGTAGGCTTCATTTGGAGAGAATTGCGCTTGATCTTCGTTTCGTGTTGAAGCCTATTCATGGATTATTTGTTTAGGCTTCGTTTGGAGAGAGTTGCACTTGATCTCCGTTTTGGGTTGAAGCTTACGGCATGGGTTATTAATAGACTTCGTTTGGAGAGGGTTTCGTATTTGTTTTCCATTTTATTTTGAAGTTTGGGATTATGTTTTAAAGTTTATGTTATGGAATAAATTTGTAACAAGCTGAAGCATAATTAAAATTTATGCTCCAGCTTGAGGGGGAGTGTTAGAATATAGCAGTAAAGTGATTGGAGTAAATTAGGGAGCAATTTAGGGAGCTAATTAGGAAACTATAATTATTAATTTGGTTGCTTTTCTTTGTATAAATAGGAGTGTAATCTTAGGTTTTTAATTAATTGAATATAGAATTTCAATTCCCTTGTGCGTTTTCTCACATATTTATTCGCACCAGAATCAATAATCCATGAATTATGATGAGAGAAACTAATATTTGACTTGACCAAATTAGAGGTAGCACTAGAGGAAGGAGTAAGCTGAGACAGGAGATGCTTGAAATGCAAAATCTCATCAGAGGAGAGACTCTCAACTGAAACTGACTTCTTAGATGATTCCACTATTTCTAACACATGTGCTTGAATCCTTGTTGGATTAACTCGTTTTCCCCCACGGCCCCTACTAGGTCTCCCATGCAACTTCCAGCAAGTCTTTTTAGTGTGTCTTGGCTTACCACAGTAATCACAAAGCAAATGATCTTTATAAAAAAGAATCCCTTTTGGTTGCTCAGGAGAGATATGGGCAGTCAAACCCGACTTGTCAATAGATGCGGTATAAAGCATAGCACCTCTCCTGGTCTCTTCCTGCTGAATTAAAGAATGTGCCTCCTTAAGTGAAGGAAAATGAGTTATGCCAATAACTTGAACTCGCACTTAATCAAATTCAGGATTTAAACCAGCCAGAAAATCATAAACCCTCTTCTTTTCAATCATCTTTTGAATCAGCACCGCATCAACACATTTTGCTTGAAAATCCTGATAATAATTCAGTTCTTGCTATAAACTACCCAATTCAGAAAAATAATCTGAAACAGTAAGCTCACCTTGTTTTGTATCATGAACTTTGTTCCTGAGTTCAAAGATACGAACATCATTTCCCATTCGAGAGTAGGTGATTTTTGCAGCTTTCCATATCTTCTTTACAGTGTCAAGCAATAAATACCGTCTAGAGATCTTAGGATGCATAGAATTTAGGAGCCAAGACATAACCAGTGAATTATCTGAGTCCCATTGATTAAAATTAGGATCGGTGACAGATGGTGATTTTTTACTTCCATTGATATAAGCCTGTAACCTTCTAGCATTGATCAACAATAAAATCGATCTAGACCAGGCTAAATAAGTACTGCTCCCCTCAAGTTTAACTGGGCTAATTTGAGAATAGTGACTGTCATTAATGAAATAATGTTTATTAACTTCCTTATGATTATCCTTAATATTTGACATAATGAAAAAGCCAAAAAAGGATAAAAAATAGCAGAAAAAAATTTAATCTAGGAAAACAGAACCTGTTCACGCGTGACCCAGAAACCAAGGTGGTCGGAAATCATCGGAGATCAATGGGTTGGATGCGGAAAATGGCGGCGAGCAAGTCGGAAAAGAAAGGCAGCAAAAGGTGGTTGGAGGTGGTGGCACGCGCCGGCACGTGGAGAAAGGGCAGAAACCTTTGGGCGGCATGTGTACTCACGCATGGATTCTGACGGCGTCGGAAATTGAGACACCGGCCGATCTTCACCCGATCTACCTTCCTGTGGGGGCGGTGTCGAAAGAGAAGGACTGAAACACGACCTTCTAGACTCGCAGGAAAAATAGAGTTACCGAAAAAGAACCAACTGCGGAAGGGAGTTAACTCGACCTTCGAAATGGCAGTAGCTCTGATACCATGAAGATTTTGTGAACTTAAAAGTTTCTATTATCTCGAATTACACTAAAATAATGATAGAATGGTATACTTATAGGTATATAAGTAGTAAAAGACAAATTACTATTCTACCCTTAATTACAATCTATTATCTGACAAAATACATTAACTAACAGGAAGTAAGTCGATACTTAGTAATTACCTAATTATGTATAAATAGTGCTTGTATTCATAAAATCTGTAAGAGATTAAGCTTTTTCTCTCCTTTTTCATTTTAATCTCCAAACTCATGATACTTGATGGACTCTTCATGGAAAAGCTTCATACAACAGTCAAGGAAAATTTACAGCTCACATGGCACAATCTAAAGGAAACGGACTCCTTCCACTTCCCACTACCAACTCTTATCACTCTTACTAGAGCTGAGAATATATGCAATTTCTCAAATCAAGACAACAAGCACCCTCTTCGATGGTACCTGTCAGTTAGCCCGGGAGCTCGCTTGCATGTCTAACACAAGCATCAAACAATAGGCCTTGGATCTTGGACTTAGGTGCCTCAAATCACATCTCTTGTAATAAAAGTCTTTCCTCTGAACTTGTTCCTTCACAAATTTGCTCTACAGTCACCTTGACTAATGGTTCACAGATTGTAATAAAAAGAATAGGAGAATTACGTCCTACACCTTCTATTTCCTTAAACTTGATCTTATTTGTTCCTGATTGCCCTTATAATCTAATCTCCATCAATAAATTAGCCAAGCAACTTAACTGTAAGATAACCTTTGATTCTAATTCTGTCTGCGTCCAGGATAGGAGTACGGGGAAGATAATTGGCGTAGGATGAGTCACAAGGGTTATAATACCTCTCTCTCTGAACTGCTCCATCTGCCTTTACATCTTTTGTATCCCCAGAAGTTAACCGTTTTGGTCATTTATTGATGATAATTCTTGTTGACAATTCAAGGCACCAATATAGGGTTTCAATATATCAAGGCACTGATATAGGGTTTCAATATATTGTTACATTTATTGATGATAATTCTTGTTGCACCTAGTTGTTAATGAAAAAAAGATCTGAAGTATTGTCAATCTTTAAAGATTTTTGTGCTGAAATAAAAAGTCAATTTGCTTAATGCACGAGAATATGCATCCCTTCCTTTTAAAGAATTCATGACCAACCAAGGACTTATTCACCAAAGCTTTTGTGCTCATACTCCTAAAAAAAAAGGGGATTGCTGAGAGACAAAATAGACACCTGATTCAAACTGCTCGTTCTATGCTTATCTATCATAATGTGTCGCTTTGATTTTGGAGGAATGCAATTCTGACTGCTTGTTATCTTATTAATTGGATGCCCTCATCTATCATACAAAACAAGAGTCCTCGCTCTATTGTTTTCCTAGGTCAGCCCGCCTTTCCTCTCTCTCCTTGTATTTTTGGATGTGTGCGTTTTGTTCACAATTTTCACTCCTGATAACAACAAACTTCAACCAAAGTCCATCAGGTGCATTTTTTGGGGGTGTTCTCGTAACCAGAAGGGGTACGAACGCTATTATCCGATTGACAATAAATACTTTATCTCAACAGATGTAACTTTCTTTGAGACATCACCCTAGTTCCCGCAACATACAAACACACACAATATTGTTGAAGCTCTTCCAGTCTCTGCCATCCCCATCACAAACAATACATCACCAAGGACATCTACAATAAACTTCTTCAAGTCTACACACAAAGGCAACCTCTAACAACATTTGATAATCCTCCTGCTAAAACTGAGCCAATACACACCTTAACTAACTCATCTCCTGCTCAACCATATTCTTTGGCACCAATCATGCGATCAGACAACTCCACTCAGCTGATTTCTATTAGAAAAGGTACTCAATCTTCTAGAAATCCACATCCCATTTACAATTTCTGAGCTATCGTCGACTTTCACCTTCATATTATGCTTTTATTTCCAATTTATCATCTGTTTCTGTGATTAAGACTTGTTGGTTCATGTATTTTGTTAGGTTGTAATTAAGGATAGAATAGTATTTTTTCTTTTACTACTTGTATACCTATAAATATACCTTGTATCATTATTTTAGTGTAATTCGAAATAATAAAAAATCTTGAGTTCTCAAAATCTTCATGGTATCAGAGCCACTGCCATTTCGAAGGTCGAGTTAACTCCCTTCCGCAGTCGGTTAGTTTTCGATAACTCCTATTTTTCCGGCGAGTCTAGAAGGTCGTGTTCTAGACCTCCTATTTCGACACCGCCCCCATAGGAAGGTAGATCGGGTGAAGATCGGCCGGTGTCCCAGTATCCGGCGCCGTCAGAAGCCGCGCGTGAGCTCACGCGCCGATCAAAGGATTCGGCTCCTTCCCCACGCGCCGGCGCGTGTGGCGCGTGACACCACCTCCGGCCACCTTTTGCTGCCGTTTTTTCTGCCGACCATCTCGTCGCCCTTTTCCGCCTCCAACCCACTGATCTCCAGTGACTTCCGACCACCTCGATTTCTGGGTCACGCGTGAACAGGTTCTGTTTTCCTGGGTTAACTTTTTTCTGCTGGTTTTTGATCCTTTTTTTTGGCTTTTTCGTTATGTCAAATATTAAGGATGATCATAAGGAGGTTGAGAGACATCATTCCATGAATGACAGTCCTTATTCTCAAATTAGCCCAGTTAAACTTAAGGGGAGCAGTACTTATTTAGCTTGGTCTAGATCGTGTTTATTGTCGATCAAGGCTAGAAGGTTGCAGGCTTATATCAATGGAAGTAAAAAACCACCATCTGTCACCGATTCTAATTTTAATCAATGGGACTCAGATAATTCACTGGTTATGTCTTAGCTCCTAAATTCAATGCATCCTAAGATCTCTAGACAGTATTTATTGCTTGACACTGCAGAGAAGATATGGAAAGCTGCAAAAACCACCTACTCTCGAATGGGAAATGATGCTCGTATCTTTGAACTCAGGAACAAAGTTCATGGTACAAAACAAGGTGAGCTTACTGTTTCAGATTATTTCTCTGAATTGGGTAGTTTATGGCAGGAACTGGATTATTATCAGGACTTTCAAGCAAAATGTGTTGATGATGCGGTGCTGATTCAAAAGATGATTGAAAAGGAGAGGGTTTATGATTTTCTGGCTGGTTTAAATCCTGAATTTGATCAAGTGCGAGTTCAAGTTATTGGCAGAACTCCTTTCCCTTCACTTGAGGAGGCACATTCTTTAATTCAGCAGGAAGAGACCAGGAGAGGGGCTATGCTTTATACTGCACCTATTGACAAGTCGGGTTTGACTGCCCATACCTCTCTTGAGCAACCAAAAGGGATTCTTTTTGATAAAGATTATTTGCTCTGTGATTACTGTGGTAAGCCAAGGCACACTAAAGAGACTTGCTGGAAGTTGCATGGGAGACCTAGTAGGGGCCGTGGGGGAAAACGAGTTAATCCAACAAGGGCTCAAGCACATGTGTTAGAAACAGTGGAATCATCTAAGGAGTCGGCTTCAGTTGAGAGTCTTTCCTCTGATGAGATTTTGCATTTCAGGCATCTCCAGTCTCAGCTTACTCCTTCCTCCAGTGCTACCTCTAATTTGGTCAAGTCAGGTACTACTTTCTCTCACCATAACTCATGGATTATTGATTCTGGTGCGAATAGACATATGACAGTCACTTCAAAAGACTTTCTTAACTACTCTCCTTGTTTAAAAAGGGATAGTGTCAGGGTGGCTGATGGGTCATTAACCCCTATTTCTGGGACAGGTTCTGTTATTTGTACTCCTAATATTAAATTGTCTTCTGTTCTTCATGTTCCTCAATTTCCTGTCAATCTTTTATCTGTCAGTGCTATCACTAAAACTCTTAACTATAAGGTTGAATTTTTTCCTGATTTTTGTATTCTTTAGGATCTTCAAACAGGAAAGAGGATTGGCAGTGGTAGAGAGCATGATGGCTTATATATGCTGGAAGACAGTCAAGAGTTGGCTCTTTTTGGGGGGTATCAGGATGTCAACCAGGAGATCATTCAGTGGCATAGGCGATTAGGACACCCGTCATTTTTTGTTTTAGAAAAACTATATCCTAGTTTATTTGCTAGAACTCGGTTTGATTGTTTATCTTGTGATGCTTGTGAGTATGCTAAACATACTAAAAACTCGTATCCTTTGAGTGATAATAAAGCCAGTGAGCCATTTATGATTGTTCATTCTGATGTTTGGGGACCTACACAAACTGTCTCTTTGTCTGGAAATCGATGGTTTGTTACTTTCATTGATTGTTGCACTAGAATGACTTGGGTGTATTTGATTAAAGCAAAGAGTGATGTTTTCTCCTGTTTTCAATTTTTTCATAAAATGATTGCCACTCAATTTGATGCTAAAATAAAAGTTTTGTGGTCTGATAATGGAACAGAATATATGGATAGTAGGTTGGGTACTTATTTGGAGTCTCATGGGATTATTCACCAAACTAGTTGTCCTTATACTAGTGCTCAAAATGGTGTAGCTGAAAGAAAAAAATAGGCATTTGTTAGAAGTTGCTAGATCTCTTATGTTTACCATGCATGTTCCAAAGTCATATTGGGGAGATGCTGTATTAGCGGCAGCCTATCTTATTAATCGAATGCCTCTCAAAGCTCTTAACTTTAGAACTCCTGTAGAAGTCTTAACCGGGGAAAACTGGCTATACTGTTCCACCAAAGATTTTTGGATGTGTTTGCTTTGTTCATACTAGGAATGTTGGGAAATTAAATCCGAGAGCACTGAGATGTGTGTTCGTTGGATATTCTCCAACTCAAAAGGGATATAAGTGTTATCATCCTCCATCTAGGAAATTCTATGTGAGTATGGATGTTACCTTTCGGGAGTCTGAACCTTATTTTGGCAGTATCCAGTCACCTCTTCAGGGGGAGAATAGTGAAAAAGTGGTGATGAATGTACCTGTGTTACCTCATGATCTAGTTCAAAGGAAAAACGAAGGGATTGTTATTCAGGAGCAGAATGTTGATGTTCAGGGGGAGGAGAATGTTGTTGGTGTTGGTGGTTGTTTAGATAGACCTGACTTGTTGAGATACTCGAGGAAGAATAGGTCTGAAGAAGCCATCATGCATTCTACACTGCCAGAATCCTCGGGTGAGTCACTTCTTGATTCTGATTTATCTCTTGATTCTGATTTAAATTTGCCCATTGCTCAAAGGAAAGGAGTCAGGTCGTGTACAAAACATTCCATCTCTAACTTTGTCTCTTATGATTCCTTGTCTCCTTCCTATAGAGTCTTTGCCTTGTCTCTTTCCTCTATGTCTATTCCACAGGATTGGAGAGAAGCTATCAAGGATCCAAAGTGGAGAGAAGCTATGGTTGAAGAAATGAAAGCCCTCTCTAAAAATGAAACCTGGAAACTAGTTGCATCTTCAGACAAAAAGTTAGTTGGTTGTAAGTGGGTGTTCACAATAAAACACAAAGCTGATGGTTCAATTGAAAGATTTAAAGCTAGATTAGTGGCAAAGGGATTCACTCAGACTTATGGAGTTGACTATCAGGAGACATTTGCACCAGTTACTAAAATGAATACCATTAGAATCTTGCTATCTTGTGCAGCTAACTTGGATTGGGATTTGCTGCAATTTGATGTGAAGAATGCATTTCTTCATGGGGACCTGGAAGAAGAGGTTTATATGGAGATTCCTCCTGGTTTTGATGATGAGAGAACACAAGGTGTGCAGACTGAAGAAAGCCTTGTATGGGTTGAAACAATCTCCGAGAGCTTGGTTTGACAGATTCAGCAAAGCTATGATATCCTTTGGTTATCAGCAAAGTAATGCTGATCATACCCTCTTTATGAGGCACTCCAAGGGTAAGATCACTCTTCTCATTGTTTATGTTGATGACATAGTGATGACAGGGGATGATAAAGAAGAAATGGTTCGACTGAAGAAGCTCTTAACTCAGGAGTTTGAAATCAAGGATCTTGGAAAGCTACAATATTTCTTGGAAATTGAAGTTGCCAGATCAACCAAAGGGATCTTCATTTCTCAAAGAAAATATGTTCTGGATCTTTTGGATTAAACTGGTATGTTGGGATGCAAACCAGCAGATACACCCATTGAAAGTAACCATAAGTTACAAACAGGGACTGAAGGTGCAGTTGATAAGGGCAGAGATCAAAGATTGGTTGGTAGACTTATCTATCTATCCCACACTAGACCAGATATTGCTTATGCAGTTAGCTTGGTGAGTCAGTTCATGCATGATCCAAGAGAATCTCATCAACAGGCTGTTTTTCGTATTTTGAGGTATTTAAAATCAACTCCAAGAAGAGGTATTCTTTTTTCAAAAAATGGTCATCTAAGAATTGAAGCTTTCACAGATGCAGATTGGGCTGGATCTTTAGATGATAGAAGATCAACCTCTGGTTATTGTACATTTGTGGGAGGTAACTTAGTCACTTGGAGAAGCAAGAAACAGAGTGTAGTTGCAAGATCAAGTGCAGAAGCAGAATATAGAGCAATGGCTCAAGGTGTTTGTGAGTTGTTATGGTTGCAGAAGTTAATAGCAGAGTTGAATTTGGCTAAAAGGGACCGACTATTTTTGTATTGTGACAACAAAGCTGCAATCAGTATTGCTCATAATCCAGTTCAACATGACAGGGCAAAACATATTGAAATTGATCGACACTTCATCAAAGAAAAATTATCTGATGGTGTTTTAAGCTTATTTCATGTAACGTCGGACAGACAATTAGCTGATATTTTTACAAAAGGACTCAGTAGTCGAGCTTTCCACGCCATAGTTTGCAAGTTGGGCATGTGTAATATCTTTGCACCAACTTGAGGGAGAGTGTTGGTTAATGTATTTTGTTAGGTTATAATTAAGGGTAGAATAGTATTTTTTCTTTTACTACTTGTATACCTATAAATATACCTTGTATCATTATTTTAGTGTAATTCGAGATAATAGAAAATCTTGAGTTCTCAAAATCTTCAAGACTGTCAGTGAAGCCCTAGAACATCCAGGTTGGCACTAGGCCATGATGAAGAATGATTGCTCTTCGTGATAATCACACTTGAGAATTAGTTCCACTGCCTCTTGGAAAATCTACTATTGGATGCCGTTGAATCTATGCAGTCAAAGCTGGTCCATATGGAAAGGTTGACAGTCTTAACGACCGATTGGTTGCAAAAGGTTACACTCAGATTTTTGGCTTGGATTATGGAGACACTTTCTCTCCTGTTGCCAAAATTGCCTCTATTTGCCTGCTTATTGCTCTTGCTGCTATGAACCACCATAGTATCCATCAAATGGATATTAAAAATGCCTTCTTGCATGGAGTACTAACTAAAGACGCCTATATGGAGCAACCACAGGTTTTCTTCTCAAGGGGAGGAAGGTCTAGTATGTTAACTACTGATAGAGATCAAGAAATTGCTGGAGGCCAAGGTGTGCAAGAGGAACTGATGGACCCGGACTTCAATGGGCCGAAGAGGCTTCAAGTTTATCACAGGAAGAAGAAGCAGCGGAGCAAGGGCAGCAAAGGAAATTAGCACAGCTGAGCTGGAACATTCTGTTATGAAATTAGCGTGCCTAGGCCTAGCTGGAGGAAAGGAGCAGAAAGGGATTTACCTTTTTGAATTTTGTTATTTTAACTGTTTGGTTTGGGGAAGGGAGGGACATTGAGAATTGAATTGTATTTTCTGCCTTAGAGAGCAGGGCTCCTTTTTGGAGAGGGAAGACATTCTTCCTGAGACCATTGTAATCTTCTCCTTTTGAATGAAACAGTCCCGTTCCCTATTTTGATTCTGATCCGATTTTTTTGCTTGAAACTATCTGCTAATTGTTGTGAATCTTATCATTTGGCACCGTATGTGGGAAACGAAAATGGGAGACCCACCTAAAACTCGCTTACAAACCAAGAATGATCTGCAGGAGAGAGTTGACAGCCATGATGAAGCTTTGGGTACAATACAACAAACTATGGGACAAATGCAACGATCCATCGCCGCTTTACAAAAATCAATGGAGGAACAATTTGAGAAAGAGCCCTTAACAGAGAAAGAAACCGACCATCATGACACCAGGGAATTCGCCAGCTCCCCTGAAACACCAGCCCGAGTCTTCCTTCCCTCACACTCGAAAACGGGGCATCAAACCACACCCCCATTGGACTCTTGTGTCAGACCCAATCACTTTGGGGTTGGACCATTGACATTGCCGAAGGTGAAGGTGCCGGAGTTTAGCGGCCTGGAACCACGAAGCTGGATTGCCAAAGCTGAACTGTTTTTCAGCGTCACCCACACGCCGGAGCAGATGAAGCTTACCGTAGCACAGATGTGTATGACAGGAGCAGCTATTACCTGGTTTTCGCAGGCGTTGCGCGATAACCCATATTTGACGTGGGAACAACTCAAGATCCGATTGAATAGACGATTTGGCAAACGCAGGGTTCAGAACCCATATGAGGAACTCCGCACCTTGTTCCAGACTGGTACCGTTGATGACTATATTGAGGAGTTTGAGTCCATCACCGGATACATCCCGAAAGCGTCCGAGGAGCAATTCTTGGGGTATTTCATGGGAGGATTGAAGGAGGAAGTGGGGCGATGGGTGCACTACCTCAAGCCTCAGACGTGTGAGCAGGCCATGGAGTTGGCACGTGACGCAGAGCTCACTTTCAGTTCCCCAGGGAGCAGATCGGCGGCGAGGGATAAGGGAGGAGCGGTTTGTAGTCGTCTGGATTCTCCCTATACACAAACCCATCACTCACATGTTCTTAACCCCAAAGGAGCAGCCCAGTCCGACCCAAAAGAGAGATACTCCCAGCCTGGCCCAAGCCCCCCACCCCAAACGACACCACTCCCATCGTTTCACTCATCCCTTAGATCCCAACAACACCCAGGACGCAACAGAGGAAATCGCCACATTTCCATGAAGGAAATGGAGGAGCGTAGGCGGCTCGGCCTCTGTTTCAAATGTGCACGGCCCTATAGTCCACAGCATCACTGCCAGACCGGGGAATTGAGACTCTCTGTTTTGGATAATGAGCTCTACATTGACATTGAAGAGCTCTCAGCCCCAGAATTGAAAGAGGAGAACAGAACTGATGAGGGCGACGAAGGAGAATGTAACGCAATAACAGCCTATTTTGGGGCAGGGGATGGGAGCAAAGAGCCCACAACGCTAAAGCTACAAGGTGCAATTCAAGGGATACCAATAGTGCTGCTCGTGGATTCGGGCGCCTCCTACAACTTCATCTCGCGCAAACTGGTACGGTCTTTAAACCTAACTGTCCATTCTATACCTCCTATTCATATTAGATTGGGAGATGGGTATCGGGTCACGGTTCAAGAACGGTGTGTGGATGTTGAAATTCAGCTAGGCACTTTCACCTTATGTCTGTGTGCCTTAGTCTTTGATCTGGGACCTTTGGATGTCGTATTGGGAATGGAATGGCTCAAGACTCTGGGCACTGTCACTCATAATTGGGACCATAAATGGCTGCGATTTGAGGATCAAGGGAGGCAGGTTCAGTTGACAGGAATAGAGGGAACGCCTCATGATATGGGGGCCCTGCAAGTCTGGTTGGGAGGGGGAAGTTTGAAGACCATGAGGAAAGCCCTGTGCCCACAACAATTCCCAGCCCCAATGCACCAGGGACTTACTGCAGGGCAGAGAGCAAAGGTAGCAGCTCTTGTGCACAATTACTCCATAGTATTCGAGCCATTAAGTGGGTTACCACCCCGACGCCTTCATGACCATGCCATCCAATTACAACCAGGGCACGCAGCGGTTAGTGTCCGACCTTATCGGTACCCACAGATACAAAAGACTGAGATACAGCGACAAGTGGCGGAAATGTTGCAATAGGGAATCATTCGACAAAGCCAAAGTGCTTACTCAAGCCCAGTCCTTTTGGTCAAAAAGAAGGATGACTCGTGGCGGATGTGCATCGACTACAGGGCTTTAAATAAGGTCACTGTCGCTGATAAATATCCCATTCCCATAATCGACGAATTACTTGATGAGTTACATGGGGCACAGTTCTTCACAAAGCTGGACCTGAAATCGGGCTTTTACCAAATCAGAATGAGGGAGGGGGATGAACCCAAGACCGCTTTCCGCACACACGATGGGCACTACGAGTTTTTAGTAATGCCTTTTGGTCTTACTAACGCCCCATCCACCTTCCAGAGTATAATGAATGACATTTTCCGACCTTGGCTACGACACATGGTCTTGGTTTTCTTCGACGATATATTGATTTATAGTAACAGCTGGGAAGAGCACAAGCAGCACCTGGCCATTGTTTTGCAAGTGCTGAGAGACAACCACTTCCGGGTCAACCCGAAGAAATGCACCATTGGACAAACCTCTATTGACTACCTCGGGCACAGTATCTCGAAGGCTAGTGTGGCAGTGGACCCGACCAAGGTAGAGGCAGTTCAAAATTGGCCAATACCCAAGAATGTGAAGGGAGTTCGGGGATTTTTGGGCTTGACCGGGTATTATAGAAAATTTGTGAAGGATTATGGAAAGATTGCGAAGCCTTTAACTGAGCTAACCAAGAAGGGCGGGTTCAGGTGGAGTGAACACGCACAATCAGCATTTGAAGAGTTAAAAACTAGGTTGACGACCACCCCTTTACTAGCCTTACCGGACTTCAGCAAGCCCTTCGTTGTGGAGTGTGATGTCTCCGGAACTGGATTAGGGGCTGTTTTGATGCAGGAGGGCAGACCCCTTGCATATTTTAGCAAGGCTTTGGCTGAGAAAAATCTTGCAAAGTCAGCTTATGAGAAGGAATTGATGGCACTGGCTCTGGCAATTCAGCATTGAAGACCCTACCTGTTGGGGCGGAAGTTTACTGTATTTACTGACCAAAAGAGTTTGCGTCACCTATTGCAACAACGCATTGCCACCACTGACCAACATAACTGGCTTGCTAAGCTAATGGGGTATGAATTTGAGGTGCGTTATAAGCCCGGAAAGTCGAATAATGCTGCTGATGCTCTATCACGGCAGCATGAGTTGGCTGAAGTCGAGTTTGTTGCTTTTGTTGTTTCCCCAACATGGCTAGACGGCAGCAAGTTAATCGAGGAGGTGACCCAGGATCCCCAACTATTGGCTCTCAAAAATGCAATCCGATCAGACCCATCTTCCCACCCGAAGTACATGGAGAAGCATGGAACTCTGTACCGCAATGGCAAATTGGTACTCACCGCCTCCTCCAAGTGGATTCCTTCCTTGCTTAACGAATACCATACTTCAGCTATAGGAGGTCATTCCGGTTACTACCGAACCTACAGGCGACTAGCAACACATTTCTACTGGAAAGGCATGTTGAAGCAGGTTAAAGAGTTTGTAAAGGGTTGCTCGGTCTGCCAGCGGTTCAAAGCATCAACTCTGGCTCCCGCAGGTCTCCTCCAACCACTTCCCATTCCCAAGGCAGTATGGGAAGATGTGTCAATGGATTTCATCACCGGGCTGCCCAAGTCTAAGGGATATGACGCCGTGATGGTTGTTGTTGATAGGCTATCAAAGTATAGCCATTTTGCAACACTAAAACACCCTTACACAGCACGCACAGTGGCAGAGCTGTTTGTCAAAACCGTCGTGAAGCTTCATGGATTTCCAAAGACCATAATTAGTGATCGAGATCCCGTGTTTATGAGCCGATTCTGGCAGGAACTCTTTAAACTCCAAGGGACAGCTCAGATTCAGTTCCTCATACCACCCGGAAACCGACGGTCAAACTGAAGTGATCAACAGGTGCCTTGAGTCATATTTACGCTGCTTCGCATGTGATCAGCCCCGATTTTGGAGCCACTGGCTCCTTTGGGCAGAATACTGGTATAACTCCACCTACCATGTGAGTACAGGGACCACTCCATTCGAGGTGGTGTATGGCCGGCGACCCCCAAATGTACTCCAATACATTCCTGGCGAGATCCAGGTTGAAGCAGTAGCTAGGGATCACCAAGACCGGGACGAAGCCTTGCGACAACTCAAGCAACACCTACTGAGGTCACAACAGCTGATGAAAGCGCAAACTGACCGGCACCGCAGGGACATCCAATATGAAGTCGGAGACTGGGTTTATCTTAAACTTAAGCCCCATCGACAGCAATCAGTTGCCAGGATAATTTATCCTAAGCTATCCGCACGCTACTACGGGCCCTATCAGATTGAAGCAAAAGTAGGCGCAGTAGCCTATCATCTCCAGCTCCCAGCATCATCTAAGATTCATCCAGTTTTCCACGTCTCCTTACTCAAGAAGGCCATCGGAGTTCAGCCTAGTTCACATGATTTGCCACCTGAGTTGGACCTAGACCCAACCGATGAACTGGTACCGGAAAAGATAATAGCCACCAGGTTTGTACAACGGGACGGGGAAGGAGTGTCACAGTGGTTGGTACAGTGGCAGACAAAGGGTGTGGAGGACGCCACTTGGGAGGATGAATACACCATGAAACGTGATTATCCTCAGCTACGTCTTGAGGACAAGACTGAATTTCAGGAGGGTGGCAATGATAGAGATCAAGAAATTGCTGGAGGCCAAGGTGTGCAAGAGGAACTGATGGACCCGGACTTCAATGGGCCGAAGAGGCTTCAAGTTTATCACAGGAAGAAGAAACAGCAGAGCAAGGGCAGCAAAGGAAATTAGCACAGCTGAGCTGGAACATTCTGTTATGAAATTAGCGTGCCTAGGCCTAGCTGGAGGAAAGGAGCAGAAAGGGATTTACCTTTTTGAATTTTGTTATTTTAACTGTTTGGTTTGGGGAAGGGAGGGACATTGAGAATTGAATTGTATTTTCTGCCTTAGAGAGCAGGGCTCCTTTTTGGAGAGGGAAGACATTCTTCCTGAGACCATTGTAATCTTCTCCTTTTGAATGAAACAGTCCCGTTCCCTATTTTGATTCTGATCCGATTTTTTTGCTTGAAATTATCTGTTAATTGTTGTGAATCTTATCAACTACACACAGCTTATATAGCTTAAAGCAATCCCCAATGGCTTGATTCAGATGTTTTAGCATCGATGTTCAAAAGTTTGGGATGCGTCAAAGTGAAATAGATCACTTAGTTTTTTTTATCTTCATACTCATGGCAAATGTATTTATTTAGTGGCATACATCAATGATATTGCTATCACAGGAAATGATATTGCAGGGATTGCATAGCTGAAACAACACCTCTTCAACCATTTCAAACAAAAGATCTTGAAAAATTGCAGTACTTTTTGGATATTGAAGTAGCACAATCTAGCATAGGCATTGTCATTTCACAAAGGATGTATGCACTAGATAATCTAAAAGGAACAAGCATGATGAATTGCAAACCCATAGACACCGCCATGGATCCAAAAGTCAAGCTCGTTCCAAGACAGGGGGACCCATTGAAAGATTCTACAGAAAGCTAGTCAAAAGACTCAATTATCTTACCATCACATGACCAAACATTTATTTTGCAGTTAGTATGGTAAGTCAATTTTTTCAAGTACAGTGTGAGTCGTTGGAATGTAGTAATACGAATTCTCCAGTATATCAAAGGAAATCCAGGACAAGCTCTATTGTACAAGATAAAGGGCACTCTCAGGTTGTTGGCTATTCAGATGCAGATTAGGCACAATCTCCTTCAAATAGCTAATCCACTTCAGGGTATTGTGTCATGATTGGAGGAAACATGATATCATGGAAAAGCAAAAAGCAGGAAGTTATAACAAGATCAAGTGTTGAAGCAAAATATCAAGCAATTGCCCTAACTACTTTTCAACTTATATGGTTAAAACAATTGCTCCAAGAAATAAAGTATGGTGGACTAAAGTATGGTGATGACAAACCAATGAAGTTGGTTTGTAACAATCAAGCAATCTTGCATATTGCCTCAAATCCAAAATTCCATGAAAGCCGAAAACATATAAAGATAGATTTTCATTTTGTCAAGTAAAAGATTGAATCAAGATGCAATAGCACTAATTTTACCAATTAAAATTATCAACTGGTAGATATTCTCACTAAATCAATCAAGAGTTCTCGAATTGAATATATATGTAATGAGCTTGGAGCATACAACATAGACACTCCAGCTTGAGGGGAAGTGTTAAGATTATAAATGTACAACTATGTAATTTAGAGAGATTTGAGGTGGTTAGTTGTTGTAATTAAATGAGTAGGTGTTAAGTGGTAGTTGGAAGCTAGTCAATATTTGTTACCTAATTATGTTTAAATAGTGCTTATATTCATAAATTCAGTAAGTGTAGATTTTGAGAAGTTTTTATTACTTTCAATCTATTGACTAAAAGATTTACATAGGTATCTGTCAACAATCCCCCTCAAGTTGGTACAAAGATATCACACATGCCCAACTTGCAGACCAAGGTATGAAAAGTCTGTTTGTTGAGTCCTTTTGTAAACACATCATCTAGTTGCTTTTCGAATGACACATAAAACAAACTCAATGCACCATTTGTAAACTTTTCTTTTATAAAGTGCCAATCAATTTCAATATGTTTTGTCTGGTCATGCTGAACAGAATTATAAGCTATACAAATGGCGGCTTTGTTATCACAATATATGAATAGTCTCCTTTTCTCAGATAATCTCAATTCTTCCAGCAGTTTTCTCAGCAAAAAAAGTTCACAAACACCTTGAGCCATAGCCATGTATTCTGCTTCAGCACTTGATCTAGCAACTACACTTTGCTTATTACTTCTCCAAGTAACTAAGTTTCCTCCTACAAGAGCACAATAGCCGGAAGTAGATCTTTTGTCATTTAAAGATCCAGCCCAATCCGCATCAGTAAGGACTTCTATTTGGAGGTTAAAATGTTTGGAGAAAATAAAATCTTTTCATGGGGTAGACTTCAAATATCGCAAAATGCGGAAGACAACTTGCATGTGAGAATCTCGTAGATCATGCATGAACTAACTCACCAAGCTCACTAAGTAGGCTATGTCTGGCCTAGTGTGTGAGAGATAAATGAGTCTCCAACCAACATTTGATATCTCTTTTTATCAATTGGTTTTTCAACTTCTACTTATAGCTTGTGGTTGCTCTCAACGGGAGATTCTGCTGGTTTGCAACCCGTCATACTAGTTTCTTTCAAGAGATCTAGGATATATTTTCTCTGAGAAATAAAAATTTCCCTTTTTGATCTAGTAGCCTCAATTTCCAAGAAGTACTGTAATTTTCCTAGATCCTTGATCTTAAATTCCTGAACCAACAACTTTTTCAATTGGACCATCTCCTCTTTGTCATCTCCTGTCATTACAATGTCATCAACATAAACTATGAGAAAAATGAATTTACCCTTGTTATATCTTGTGAACAGAGTATAATCAGCATTGCTTTTTTAGCAGCCAAAAGAGATCACGGCTTTGCTGAATCTATCAAACCATGCTCTAGGAGATTGCTTCGATCCATATAAAGCTTTCTTCAGTTTACATACCTTCCCTCGACTACGTTTATCATCAAATCCATTGCTCATAGAAAAGGGGTTAGCTCTTGCACCAAACATCCTTTATCGAACTTTATCTCCTATAACTCTTTATCTCCTTCCTATAGGGCATTTGCTTTGTCTATTTGTTTTGTCTCTATTCCACAAGGTTGGAGGGAAGTTTTTATAGATCCTAAATGGAAGTTAGCAATGATTGAAGAAATGAAGGCTTTATCCAAAAATGAGATTTGGAAAATAGTTACTTCTCCACCAAATAAGAAATTGGTTGGTTGCAAGTGGATTTTTACTGTGAAACATAAAGCCGATGGTTCGATTGAGAGGTTTAAAGCTAGATTGGTAGCTAAAGGATTCACTCAAACTTATGGAGTGAATTATCGGTAGACATTTGCCCTTGTTGCTAAAATGAACACAATCGGAATTTTATTGTCCTATGTAGCTAATCTTGATTGAGATTTACAATAGTTTGATGTGAAGAATGCATTTCTTCATGGGGATTTAGAAGAAGAAGTATATATGGAGATCTATCTTGAATTTGATGATAATCATAGTCAAGGGAAGCTATGTAGATTGAAGAAAGATTTATACGAATTGAAACAATCTCCTAGAGCATGGTTTGATAGATTCAATAAGATCTAACCCATTTTCTGTGAGTAATAAGCATATCCAAATTATTAGTAGAATCAGAGTTCAAAGATGACTAACCTAACGGACCTATAAAAAGGATTCTTGACATAGAGTAGGTTGAATTATGCATTCTTCTGTTCTGCTTCTTCTCGAATATCTCATCAAATTGGATTTACCCAAACGTCCAATACTCTCCCCCTAAATAGCAGTCTCATTTTGAACTCTGATAGTCTCCTCCTGTACTTGTTCCCTCACAGAAATCTCCCCTAGGGTAAGGTTAATCTTCTCCTATCTCACAGAACTCTCCCCTAGGGTAAGTTTATCAAGAGTTATAATAAGTACCAGCTCTTCTCTCTTAGTACTCTCCCCCTGTAGTGGTAATTGGATAGTACCAAAGTAAGGTTCATTTTCTCTATATATCACATCCATACTAACATAATACTTTCTCGATTGAGGACGGTAACACTTGTAACCCTTTTGTGCTGGAGAATACCCAATAAACATACATCCAGAAACCCTCGGATCTAGTTTGCCAACATTCATAGTATGAACAAAACAAACACACCTAAACACTTTAGAGGGAACAATATAAACATTTTTGCCTTGCAACACTTTTAAAGCACTCTTATAGTTAAGAGTTTTGAGAGACATTCTATTAATAAGCTAAGCAGTTGCTAGAATTGCATCCCCCTAATAAGGTTTTGGAAGATTCATAGTAAACATAAGAGATCTATCAACTTCCAATAGATGTCTATTTTTTCTTTCAGCTACCCCATTTTGTGCGCTAGTGTAAGGACAACTAGTTTGGTGTATTATTCCATTGTACTCCAAGTAAATACCAAACCTAGTATCCATGTCCACCGTACCATTATCAGTTCTCAAAATTTTTACTTTAGTATCAAATTAAATACAAACCATCTTATGAAAAGATTAAAAGCAAAAAAAAAAAATCACTCTTTGCTTTTATTAGATACACCAAAGTCATTCTAGTGCAACACTTAATGAATGTAAAAAACCACCGACTATTTGATAATGAAGCATTTTTAATAGGTCCCCAAACAATTGAACGAATGATAGTAAAAGGAACAAAACTTCTATTATTACTCAAGGGATAAGAACTCCTAATGTGTTCAGCAAATTCACATGCATCACAAACTATAGAATCAAACTTAGCACTCTTAAAAAAATTAGGATATAATTTCCCCAAGACAAAAGATGATGGATGTCCTAACCATCTATGCCATTGAATGATTTATTTATTCACATCATTACTCTCATCCAAAAAAACTTACCTCTTACCAGAAACTAGGCTACTAGCATTGTCCAAAATATATAAGCCATCCTGCAACCTATCGCTGTAAATCCTCTCTCCTATTTTAAGGCCCTGTAAAATACAATGCATAGAAAAAAATTCCACTTTACAGTTAAGAGAATTAGTTATAGAACTAACACAGAGGAGATTAGGAGGAAATTGAGGTACATGAAGAACAGAGGAGAATTTAATGGTGCGAGTACAGTGAATAGAAATTGTTCCAGATATCGAAGTAAGAGACCCATTTGCTATTCGGACATTATCTCCATTTTTAGTTAGAAAATAAGAAATAAAATTTCTCGAAAGACCTATCATATAACTGTTTACACTGGAATCTATAATCTATGTATTATGATTGGATAAAGAGGTACTGAGATTTTCTCTGTTAGATAAATTAACTGTCTTATTATCCATCAGAGTAGTAAATAGGACAGTGAAAAGAATCGAAAACAGAACACGAAAGAGTGACCCAAAAAGTTTTGAGATGACAGATCAAGCTAGAAACCATCTAAATAGAAGTGGAAAGGGGAGGCAAGATGGTCAGTGCTGAAATCGGCTGCAAATGGTGACCGAAGTGACGCCATGCGCACAACTCGCCCGTGCGTGAGACTACGTGCAAACTCCGATAGCGGCGATACTTGGTGACTAGGCTGATCTGAGCCTAGGCAATCTTCCAATGACGGCAGTGAGAGAAAATAGGGAGAATAACTCGACCTATTTTAAATGCCTAATTTTGGCTACTGTTTGTAAAAAAAAATTCCCAAAAATTTCTTGGGAGAGAAAACTCAATCTCCACAAAGAAGCAATAGCTCTAATACCACGTAGATTTTGAGAAGTTTTTATTACTTTCAATCTATTGATTATAAGATTTACATAGGTATATATACAAAAGAATTTAAACCTAACTAGAAAACATAAAAGATAACAATTTCAAATCTCTACAAATTAAAAATTAAATATATCTATCAATAGTAAGATATTAAGGTTTTTCTCTTCTTTTTCATCTTAATCTCCAAACTTTATAGATATAAATATCAGATGACATGGTCAAAAGTTGCATAACTATACGTTTGAGGCATTATTTGTGAGAAAAAAATTGCCATGCATTACATAGTTCAATCAAGTTCCCAAAATTAATTGAAAATATTTTTTTTATGATATGCATGATCTATAGTTGGATTTCCTAGGTAGGATAGAAATCCTTTTATATTTCAAAGTTAAATTTATATTTTCTAGTTGGAAATAACACTTTATTCTATATCCCTAGTTAGAGCTTATCTTTATACTTCCTAATTTGTTTTTATCTTTCGTTATTAGGACAAGATTTGTTTCTCTCTATAAATAGCTTGTAAATTTTATTATTTTCAAAAATCTTCTTCATATCAGAGCCGTGCTCTTTCTATAAGTTAAGTTTTCTCCTTCCAAAGAAGTCGACCTTTCCCCTTCTTAGCACTAGGGTAAAGTAATTATTTTAGAAAAGTGTAAGAGGTTGAGTTTCCTCCTTATCACCATCAGAGCCGGTGTTTTCTTTCTGGAGATAGAGCTTCCTCTCTCCGCACTTGTTTCATTCCTAAATTGGTCCAATATGTTGTTTTTAACAAGTGTGAAAAGGTTGAGTTACCATCCCTATTTCACAACATTGCCTCTCCGGGAAGAAAGCCCGAGTCAAGTTCGGCTTGTACCTAGAAGATCATCGGTAGTAAGCCCTGTGCATGGGTTCATGCACCCTCAGGAGATTCTAGTGGCACTGTTTACGTGCCGGTGCATGATGCCCCTTTGGCCACTGGTTTTCACCATTTTCTACTCCGATCTAATAGCATCCTCTATTCGACTCCAACCAGCCTTTTTTGGTCATTGTTGGACTTCTTGGTTGTTGACCCTAGGATGATTTACTTGCCCATGCCCAATATTAGTGCCTTGATACAAGACCTTTTCAGTGAGCATATAATGGCAGAAGCCTTAGAAAACTTCAAGAACTGTTGCCATTTAGTTTTTCACTACGAGATCCTCATGAGAAATTCCAAGATTTTATTTGATGACAACAATTTCTTGGAGTTCAATTTAGACGGGACTTGTCACACCTTAATTTGCAAGTTGGCCATGTGTAATGTTTATACACCAACTTGAGTGAGGTGTTAGATTTCCCAATTAGGATAGGAATTCTTTCTATTACCAGGTTAAAATTTACATTTTCTAGTTAGAATAGGACTTTCTTTTATATTCCTAGTTAAAGTTTATCTTTATATTTCTTAATTAGTTTTTATTTTTCCTTGTTAGGGTAGGATTTGTTTTTCTCTATAAACAGCTTGTACATTCTTAGAATATTAAAAAAAAAAAAAGAGAATTAATAAAAATTTTATTATTCTCAAAAATCTTTTTCTACATTTGAAAAAACAAATATAGATGGCATAAAACTTTCTGAAAAATATTAAATGGACTCACAAATACAAAAACTGTAATCTCTTTTCATTAGAAAGAAAATGGAAATGGAACTGACCTTGCGAATTTGAGTATTTGGCACATCTTCGAAGGAATTTGACTTCTCTGAGCAGGATTCTGGAGGTGGGGTTGAAATTTGTGGGCCTCTTTGATGTGATGGAGTTGCTTTAGGTGAATGTTTTCTTGAAGATCCCTTACCTAACTTAAGTGCTCCCAAGACATCACTCTTTAGAAGAGTGCCATAGGATCCTGATGCCTTTAACGAGGATGGATCCAGTCCATGCTCTAAAATCAGCAACTTAGCAGAGGGACTGATCCTTGTAAAATTCTCCTTCTCTTCTCCAGCCTTATCCTTTGGATCATGATGGGTCAATATTTCTTCAACCTTTGTGTTACCACTAATAGAAGTCTTTACAGTTTCAATATCATCTAGATTTTCAACCTGAGAATAGAACCACCATCAGTAATCTCATGTTTCTCAAGTGCCTGCCACTCCACAAATATTCATATACAGGCAAGTGAGATAAAAATATCAACAATATTAATAATATGCAAGAAAGTGAGAGTAAAATGTTTCTACAAGCTAAACATGCCACTGGAACTGTTGCTCAGAAAAGGTAACCTGTACTTAAATTAAGGAGATCAATCATATATTTACTGCTCTATATATCAAAAAAAAAAAAAGTGCTTATTCGGGCAATTACTTACTGCACTATAGATCAAAAACTTACTGTGACTGCAATAGATTGTCCCACTGCAACATCTTTTGAACCTTCAGGTGCCAGTATCTTGGCCAAATACCTGCACTCCACATTTCCAAAAATTTAGTGGTACCATTTGAAATAACTTAGCACTAATTTCTACAAGAAATATTAGATGTAAGTAATGAGATAAAGAAAATGGACACCAGGTGGCAATAAGCTTTGGGGATTGCTAACACTAAAATTTACTAAATTCCAAATCATCTAGCAAACTTTTAGAGGGATCCAGCTAACTATAAATATTGTGCACAAAACTAATATTTCCAAACGCAGATATCCTCCCTCAAAACTCCTCATGCCACACAATAGGATAATTTGAAACACGACCAATTCTAAGGCATTTTCTTATATGTTATCCTGTAAAGCTCTAAAATCGCAAAAATGAAATAAGTTATTAGCATTGCACATAATCAAGTTTAACATGATTGAAATAAAGACACTGAGATTGACGAACATGTTAGGATTAAATCCTAACAGATGCATTAGAAGAAGAAATTAGAAAAGAAGAGAGAATAGGACAAAGCAAAGAGTTAGAGAGAGAAAAACAAGATGCAGATGATAATGCAGAATTCACTCAATATCAAAACTATTTGAAAGCTCTGCCTATTCCTATTATTACTGGGTTAAGAGATCTAAGTACATGTCCAGTGGGTCATTGATTCTGCTGCCACAGATTATATGACAGGTAACCAAAGTGTATATTCTACTTTTAAGTCACATGCATCTCCTTCTCTAGTTACTATGTAAGAACATTTCACAAAGGGGAAGCAGGAGAGAGGGCTAATTAGTATGCATATTTTTTGAATAATCAATTGGCTGATGTTCTTATTAAGGGATTATCTACGATTAGATTTCAAGAAATCATATGCAAGCTGGCATGGAAGATATCCACTCACCAACATGAAGGCAGTATCAAAGATGTTACGATATAGGATTTATGTCAATAGTTATTCCAGATTGTACAGCTAGTGTAGATAAATATTCTAACTGTTAGATAGAGATTAGAGCATAGTTATAGGGATTTTTCTGTTCTAGTTTAGCTCCTGTATTCATTGATAAATACCTTTATCTTTTCTAATAGAATTAAGAGATTATTCTCTTTGCTTTCACATGGTATCAGAGCCTAGTCGAGTTTCTGGGTTTCTTGTTTGAGGCTTACTGTAGTTTCTCCATCTAAGGTTACTGTTCCTTCTTGGATAAATAACGTTATTGCTTTGGATCACTATCCGGTGACTGTTTGTTTGTCTCACCGCCACCACAAGGAGGTTTGCCTCCTTCAGTCCGGCCCATCCACATTTTACGGTGACCATCGGAGCCGCGAGTGGATCTTACACCCGATCAACGTTGACCTTCACTTCCTCATGTGTAGGCGAGTGAGAGAGCGTAGCTTGTCCGTTGGATCTCCGACTTCATCTCCGGCATCGCTTGATCATTTCTAGTCAGATTTCGGTGTCTTCTTGAGATGGTTTCTTCTTTTGATGGTATTTGATTTCTCTTGGAGATTCTATTCCTTTTCTACTCCTTTGTCCTATTTTATTTCTCTGGTGATTTGTTCAGAAATTTGGGTGTTTATTTCTGTTGGATATATTGAATCTCCTTTGCTGCATTGTTTGTTACTTTCATTGCCTAAGGTTATTTGGAATTGGTTTAAATAGCTGAAAGTAGTGATATAAGAAAACTATTACTGAAATTATGTTCGGTTCGTCCAAAATTACGGATAGAAAACTGACTGGAAGTAACAATTATGCACAATAAAAAAGAACCATTCGCAGATTTATGACTAGTTTAGATTTGGAGGATCATTTAACAAGTAATCCACCACCTAAGAATGATGTTGTTAATCAAAAGAAATGATTAATGGAGAATTATAAGTTGTTTAATCAAATCCAGAATACTTTAGATCCCACTGTTGATGATGTTGTGAATCATTGTGATAATGTATAAGAACTATAGGAATATCTAAAATTTTTATATGTTTGCAAACAAGATATGTCTTGTGTTCATTATTTATTGTTAAAAATTTATCGAGCGGAACAAAAAAGACGCTCTCTATTCCAGTATTGAAACTCTAGCTGTCAAGTATGGGATAAAGTGCTTTGCATTTCATTTGATTGGACATTACTTTACTGTGATTATGGACTGTTCGTCTTCCTCCAAGATGCTTTCCTTCAAGGGTAAGTCTCTGCCACATCAGCAACTTCTTCTATAGGCAGAATGGTTCAGTAAATATGATTTTAATTTTCAACATATAAAAGATAAACAAAACTTCCTCCCAGATTATCTTTCTCATTCCAAACCAAAACCCTTGGCTCCATTTACTCTTCTCCCTCAGATTTTTCTCATGGATCATCTTCGCCCTCATCCTAATCCCAGAAAAAATATCAGTCCTCTCCACTACTGTCCTGCAACCAAAAAACAGTCTTCTTCTCCAAACTGTCCTCTCACTGATCCTACCACCCTAAAACTATTTGCTACCCGCCATCTGTTTCATTACCTTCACCTGTTTTCTATTAAACGCCAAATTCCTCCCTATGAAAACTTCTTTCAGATAGATCAACCCCGGTCTATTATGTTTCAGTTTGATCAATCTTCTCCCATGTACCCAGAAGAAATTTGGTTCCTTTGGTGTTTGTCTGCTTTATATACTCATCCCATTTTGTTTCCTCTTGTCCAAATTTATGAAATTCTGACTACCTCCAACAATCATGATTCCCTGCAATGGCAATTTCTGGAATGGTATGCTCCTCTTTCCTGATGACGCCATGAATTTCTTAAAAGAATTCAAGATCTTGATCTTTGGAAGAAGCCTCTAGATGAAGCTCATCAGTATTCAGTTATCTACTTCTTCACTCGGCCATATATTCTGAATCCAACTCAAAATTCCATGTGATCCCAATCTCAAGCATTTCATTGGCGTACTTTCCATTTTCTTAATCCTTTGTCAAAACCATCCATCAAGAATGCTCTCCATCTCTCCCTCTGTGAGCTCAATAATATCAATCCGGCTGCTCTTCATCCAACAGTATTAGACACTGCTGAGTCATCCTCTCGTCCATAGTAGGTAACTGCTATGCGAATAGCACCAAAATGGAGATGAGTAAAGCCTTGACGAAGCCAGATCTGAAGAAACTCAGAAGGAATTTCTAAATTGATGAATTGTTCTTGGCCAATAGCTTTAATTGGATATTGGTTAAAAGAAAATGATTGAACATATTCTTTAACCTGAGATGGAGGTCTGCAGATGAGAGATCTAATGCTAGAAAACACATTAGTACGGTGTCTAGCAAAAGCATCATATGGGTTAAGGAAAGGCAAATGAGTACCTGGAATCTGAATAGAATCAGAAAGAAAAGAGAATTCATACAGAAAATCTGTTTTTTTAAGAGTAGAAGGTTTTACAGATAACGAAAGAGGAGTTCTTTGAAGAGACATAATAGATGAAAGTTCTTACCATAACAATGTCTTAACAAATCATTCCACAGGCTCTGATACCAATTTTCAGGGGACTAAAAACCAATTATGACTGTCCAAACACGGCACTCACTCTTGGCCTTAACTGGGGACTATCCTCTTAGGTTTCTTAACAGATCTATAGACCCTGAGACTGATTACAGGATCCTATGAAAGATTGTTAAAGAACATTGAATGGTAAGAGAGAGAAAGATTAAGCAAACATATTTTTGTTGCACAATGGGATATTACAAGAGAGAAGTAAAAAGCTTATGTCTTAGAAGGCTTACAAACCACACATATATAGACGTAGCTTACGTCATTGCTTACAACCCAAACCACTAATTAAAACAAACAATAATTATATAGATAAGGAGTAATCTTCTTTACAGCTCACAAAACATAATAATACAATCGAGTGGGAGACAGTATCAATCATGTGGGACCATCTGCTTTAATCTTGGTGGATGAAATGAAATGGTTCGTGAGATGGAGAAAGATTCATATCTTTTGGATCAGATATGTCTGGAGAAAGAGGCCAATCAACTTTTTCTTTGTCAAGGTCTACTTTAACCTGTTGCTTGAATGCAGCCAAATAATCTTAAGTGTTGGGGTCATCAAGTTCATGGAAGTCATTATCAAAAAGACTTAAAGAAGCATAAGGGTCCTGGGAATACTGGAACAGAGAGTCAAGATAATTAGGAAGAGAGGATGACTCAACAGTGTCTAATACTGTTGGATGAAGAGCAGCCGGATTGATATTATTGAGCTCACAGCTAGAGTTTCTTTAAAGTTAGAATGATAATGGCATTCAGACACTTTAAATTGTCCACTAGCATATCCACAAATGTGACAAACATTGTCCTTTTCTTCAAGGAAAACAGCACCCCAACATTCATCACTAGCATCAGTCTGGAGAAGACGTTTTCTTGTAGAAGGAATATGGAGAGGTGGCAAATTCAGAGTCACAGCTTTTAACTTTTTGACTGCTTGAGTGTGAAGATAAGACCAAGGTGGAGCATCTTGCTTTAACAGCTAGTAAAGTGGTTTAGCAAGAGTAGCAAAATGGGGAATGAACTGGCGGACATAATTGGCAATTCCCAAAAACTGTTGGACCCGTTTAAGGGACAGATGGCTATCAGGGAATTTGAGAAGTTCAGAGGCTAAGTGGGATTGAGGTTGATAAGTACCATTAAGAAAATGCATGCCAGAAAATCAATTTCGTGTTGAGCACGGATCATTTGAGTGGGTGACAACATGATACCATGGGATTGAATCAAAGTGAAAAATGTATGACGAAGTTGTTGATGAGAAGGGAGGTTTGGGGAGAAAAGAAGGATATCATCAATACAAATTAAAGAATTATGAACTAGAGGCTCATAAATCTTACTCATAGCTTGCTAAAAAATGGATGGAGCAATTTTAAGTCCAAAGGGCATAACTGTCCATTGATAATGGAAGTTAGGTATACAGTAGGCAATTTTAGGATGATCTTCAGGGATGATTCCTAGTTGCTAAAAGCCAGCTTTAAGATCAAACTTTGAAAAGATATGGGCATTGTGAAGAAATGGAAAAAGAGATGAAATACTGGGTAAAGAAAATTTATAGTCTTTCAGAAATGGGTTGAAGGGAGTGTAATCAATCACAAGCCTTTTTCGACCACGAACTTGTTCAGAATGTTTATTAACAAAAAAGGCCTGACAAGCCCAATTAGACTTAGTGGGCTCAATGAGCTTTTGGGCCAACAACTGAGTACATTCTTCTTGGGCTAAACAAAAGTCATCAGGAGACATTCCAGGATGAGTGGCTTTTGTTGGGTTTATATCTTCAGATTTCTTAAAAGGTAAGGAAATGAAAAATTCAGGACGAGTCCAAAGTGGAGAAGGGTGTTTGGTTAAGAAATCAGAATGAGAGGTAGCACAACAGTGGGTCAAAAGGTTTTCTTTGACTTGGGCAAAAGGATCAGGAGGTTTTATGGAATAAAGGGTATGTTGAGTGGTATATGGGACAAACTGTTGTTTGAATCAAAGTCCAGTGGGCTGAATATGTAACTTGGAAAGTTGATAAATTGCATCAAATCTTTGCCAAGGAGATCAGAACCATAGGCATGGAGCCAGACAAAACAATCAGGAAAGATTTGGATTTTAATGGGATTATTGGTCTTTTTGTGGATAGTAAGGATACCTTGATTAGCAGCTTGAAAATGCTGTGTAGAAGGATACCTTGATTGGTAGCTTGAAAATGTTGTGTAAAAGGTTGCTAGAACTGAGAGGGAAGGATTTTTGGATTGAGTATATTATTATGAGCACCAGTATCGATGAAAGCAATGAGAGAAATAGGTTTAGAATATTTATCAGTGAACACAATTGCGGGAACAAGAGGAATAGGGTGAGATAAGGAAATGGAAGGTAAGGGAGATGTAGGTTGAACAGCATGAAGATCAAAAGTATCCTCATCAGAGAGTTCAGGAGAGCTAGAATTAGAAGATTCTTCATCTGAATACTGAAGAGCAAACAACGTGTATGGATCAGCATCATCATCAATAGAGAACAAAGATTCAACATCATCTTCCTGTAAGGAGATAGGAGAGGCTTGTTGAATATGCTGAAGAAGCTGAGTAGAACGCTTCTTGTTAGGATAGGATTTAGCAAAGTGTCATTTTTTACCACAAACAAAGCATCGATCACTTTTAGCACGGAATCTTTTTTCTGAAGAATCAAACTTTTGGACCTTTCTTGAACGTCGTAGGAGAAGACATACGGCGATATTTGGAGAACCGTTGCTTGAAAGGTTTAGAACAGCCACATTTCTTTTTAGGGAAACAGGCAATTTCAAGATAAGGACGGTGACATGTAGCCTTTAATTGAGGATCTTTACCCTTTTGAAGAGTATCTTTGATAAGCTTCTGAGAGGTACAAAGTATATCTAAGGCCATGAGAACCTTTTGATAAATTTGCCCAAAACTGAGAGGATTAAGCTGAATACCTTGTTCTCGTAATAAGAACATAGTACTGTTGGAAAGTTGCTCAGGTATAGAGGATAAGAATCCTCGTTTCAAATTGGGATCATTTGCACCATTAAGCATATAAAAGACTTTTGACATACGCTTATAATGCTCATTCAAATGTTTCCTGAGAAGGGAGCAACATTTCATTCTGAAGTAATCAGCAGGAACAGCTTCTTCAAAGTCACCGATAGTGCCAAGGAATTCAATATGAATGCGTTGAAGAACAAAGGCAAGAGAGTCACTGCGAAGGAACTGCAGTTTTGAGAATTCATCCAAATTGACAAACCAGTCACGAAGGCGACTAGTAAATCTGGAGGAAAATTCAACAAAGATCTGCTCAAGTGAAGGAGGATTGAGTCTTCTAGTTTGAAGCTTAAGCCAAGCAAAGAATTTTTGGAGATGATCTCGCCATTTATGATGAGGTATATCCTCAAAAGTGAACCAAGGACCTGTAGAAGGCCTAAGACGAATAGGGCAAACATCAACATTGTCATCATCAAAATTATCATCCTCATCTTCATCAGGAGCATCAGTATAATACTGAGGATGGGTAGTAGTACTCTCAGCAGGGGGTCAGCCATGAAAATGAGAAAGTGTTTGGGATCAGAAGTGGGATCAGAATTTGAAAGGTCAGAATCTGAGTCTGAAGAACTCAAAGTCTGAGTTGGAGCAAGTAAAAGGACATCTTGAAGAGCTTTTTGTTTGAGGGTATTGATGAGAGAATTAGAAGATGGATCAGGATTAGAAATGGGAGAAGGTTGGATCATATGTGAGTTAGGTTCAGAGATTTTTATCCCTTTTTGTTTTTGATCTAAAGTAGTAATAGGAGGTGAAGGGGATGTGGAAATCTGGAGGAAAATTCAACAAAGATTTGCTCAAGTGAAGGAGGATTGAGTCTTCTAGTTTGAAGCTTAAACCAAGCAAAGAATTCTTGGAGACGATCTTGCCATTTATGATGAGTTATATCCTCAAAAGTGAACCATGGACCTATAGAAGGCCTAAGACAGATAGGGCGAACATCAACATTGTCATCATCAAAATTATCATCCTCATCTTCATCAAGAGCATCAGTATAATACTAAGGATGGGTAGTAGTACTCTCAGCAGGGGGGTCGGCCATGAAAATGAGAAAGTGTTTGGGATCAGAATCTGAAAGGTCAGAATCTGAGTCTGAAGAACTCAAAGTTTGAGTTGGAGCAAGTAAAGGGACATCTTGAAGAGCTTTTTGTTTGAGAGTATTGATGAGAGAATTAGAAGATGGATCAGGATTAGAAATGGGAGAAGGTTGGATCATATGTGAGGTAGGTTCAGAAATTTGTATCCCTTTTTGTTTTTGATCTGAAGTAGTAACAGGAGGTGAAGGGGATGTGGAAATAGGTGGAGGTTCAAGGTTGTTAAGTTTAGGTTGTTTATGAAACTGAATTTTCATGAAAAGTTCATGTCCATAACCCAAACTATGGAGATCACTGTAAGAAGGTTCTTGATAGGGAGGTACTTGGATCAAAGGCTGATGAGAATAAGGCGTATATGCAGGGGTAAACAAGGGAAATGAGAGTGGAAGATGAGATCTGCTAAGATCTTGTTTGATAGTAGCAATTTCAGCTTTGAGCTTGGTAACTTCAGTAGCTTTCTGCTTAAACGTAGTATCATAAGTTTTCTGAGCAATGGAAGTCATCAATTACTTGTCAAGTTCTGCAACTTGATTTTGGAGACATTGGAGCAACTGATATGTAGCAGAGTTTTGATCAGAGATCTTAGAGTCCAAAGAGTCAACTTGAGAGGAAACATGGTCGACTTTAGTTTCAAGGCGATGGAGGACTTTATTCTGAGCCAAAGAAGATTCAGTCTACTAGTTGAGGACAGCTTCAGCATGAGTAACCGATCTAGGAGTACCTTCAGTAGAAATGCCTAGAGATTTCACAAAAGGGGTAGTTTGGATTTTTGTGATAGGGTTAATGGATTCATGAAGAGGAGGGAAATTATCTTCATAAGAGGCAGTGGGTTTGTACATGTAGATAGAAGGGAGAGAAGGTTTAGGTTGCCATTGTAAGGAAGAAGCATGGTTTTGAGGTGGTTTTGAGGGAAAAGAAGGTGAAGGTTTACAAGGAGATGGTGGTACAGGAGGTTGAAAAGGTTTTTGGTAATGGGGAGGTGGAGAATATCTCACAGTATAATCATATTTGCCAGAAGGTTGTCCCAAGGTACTGATGGTTGGATCATCATCTTCATCAAGAGAGTCTTGATAATAAGCTTCAGAAGAACATTTCTTTTTAGATTTTCTTCATTGTCTTTTAGAATCTTCATCAGTAAGATCATATTTTGCATCCTGCATACAATCATCACAGTAACAAGCATCCCAATAACAATGACCATCACGTTAGAAGGCACAAACAAGGTTGCCAGTAGCATCAACAGCTTCAATAGGAATGGATTCCTGGGAAGCAGAAGAGACACGTTGAAGCATAAATTGTGTAGAGAAAATAGAAGCAGTAGAAGATTGTGCAGCTTCACTGGAAGGAGATTGAAAACGAGTTTCAACCAAGCCATCTTTCTCTTTGATGAAGACAAGCTTAGTAGATTGAACAGGCTGGTTCTGTTGGTGAAGCTTCTCATAGCTAGTTAGCCATGACTGAGGAAAATACTTCAAAAGCTGATCTTTTGTAAGTTGCTTTGGGATTTGAACACAAATAGGAACTTGAGTAGAGTCTGCAATAATTATTAAAGCATCAGAGGAACAAGGAAAAGACATATCCATGGAATGGTTTTGGACACGATAAATCATCTGGTAGTGAAGAGTTGTCATGTCTGTTGTCTGAACTTATTCTACACCAGAGATCTGGATTTGGACCTACAAAGCATGAAGAAGATAGAGATCTTCTAATCTCATGTTAAAATTAGGATAAAAAGTGAACATGACAGTGCCAGCATTCAAGGAGGTTTGCACAGTGCCAATAACAGCTTGTTGGTATTCTAGGTATCTGGAATCTAGAAGAGCAAGTCGTGCAAAGACTAGGAGTCCCTTTCATCCATGGTAGGTAACTGCTATGCGAATAGCACTAAAATAGAGATGAGTAAAGCCTTGACGAAGCCAAATCTGAAGAAACTCAGAAGGAATTTCTAAATTGATGAATTGTTCTTGGCCAGTAGCTTTAATTGAACATTGGTTAAAAGAAGATGATTGAACATATTCTTTAACCTGAGATGGAGGTCTGCGGATGAGAGATCCAATTCTAGAAAACAAATTAGTACGGTGTCTAATAATGCAAGAAGAGGAGCAGATTTTGGTACAATGTTTCTTAGCGGGGTTGGGTTCTGAATATGATGTGACACACACAATTACTAACTGGTGAGTCACTCCTTTTACTGAAATTTATACTTGTTTGCTTCGAGTTTGTAAAGATGGCGATCTGCCTTCTGGTATGATGTCTAATGACATAGTGACATTGGTTAGTGATGCTTTGAATATAATCATGGTGGTAAATGTGAAAATAATAGTGGTTCTGTTGCTAGAAATATTAGTAACTCATACATGTCATTATTGTGGAGTTGAGAGGCACGTTAAGAAGAATTGTTGAAAATTGCATGGCAAGCCCTCCAAAAACTCGGGTCAGATTAATAATAAAAAGTTAGCAAATGTAGCTACTCAAGATGGCATTATACCGCTTCCACAGTCATCCTCACCTTCTGTCACCATTTCAGCAGATGAGTATGCTCATTTAACTAATGCCCATCGGCAAATTTTTGCCACTTATAATTCACAGCAATTATCTTCTGGGATATCAACTTTGACTAATACAGGTAACCCTACTGCATGTTTTTCCACCTCATCTCGTAGTTGGGTTATTGACTCGGGTGCTACTGATCATATGTCTGGCAACACATATATTCTCTCTTATTTCAAGTCTACTGCTAATCTACCTTGTGTTAATTTAGCCAATGGATCTACTGCTTCTGTAATTGGACGTAGGACAGCAATCCCCAAAAAATCTCTCCCATTGTCATCTGTTTTATGTTTATCATCATTCCCTTTTGACTTATCTGTTAGCCAAATTACCCAAAGTCTTAACTGTTGTGTTATTTTCTATCCCAATTATTGTCTTTTTCAAGATATTGGAATGAAGTAGATTCTTGGTAAAGAGTGTCTGGTGAATGGCTTGTATGTTCTTGAATCAACTTCTGAACTGGTGCCTCGATCGATTGTTTGCACAAACTCATCTTCTCTTTTGCAACTTCATTGTTAGTTTGGTCATCCTCTTCTAGTTTTACAAAAGTTATATTCTAATCTTAAACGATAATCTACTTTAGAGTGTGAAGCTTGTCAATTTACTAAACACCATAAAATATTTTATTCTCCTAGATTACAATTCGTTTATATTGATGTATGGGGTCCATATCTTGTTTTATCCAAATGTGATTTTCGTTATTTTGTAACATTTATTGATGATTATTCTCAAGTTACTTGGCTTTATCCTATGAAATCTCGATCTGACTTATTTACTATATTTTGTGCTTTTCATGTTGAAATTAAGACTCAATTCAACAAATCCATCTGTAATTTGAGAAGTGATAATGCTAAAAAATATGTTTTGCATTCTTTTAAATCCCATCTCTCTCAGCATGGTATTATTCACCAGTCCTCATGTATTGTCACCCCTCAGGAAAATGGTATAGCTGAGCGGAAGAATCGTCACACATTAGAAGTTGCCCGAGCACTAATGTTCCATATGCAGGTTCCCAAAGTTTTCTGGGTAGATGTTTCCAATGCTTATTTTCTAATCAACTGAATGTCATCTTCTGTTCTTGATGGTCAGATTTCATATTCTCTTCTTTTTCCCTCATCTACAGTCTTATCTACACTATTCCCTCTTGCTCCTCGAATTTTTGAGTGTACTTGCTTTGTTTAAGACATGCGACCTCAAATTTTGAAACTAGATCTTAAATCTTTTAAGTGTGTCTTTCTGGGATACTCTAGTGAACAAAAGAGTTATCGTTGTTGCTCTCCTTTAGGTTGTTACTTGGTATCTATTAATATTACATTTTTTAAGAATACATATTTCTTTGGTTCCCTTGTGTCCTGTCCTTCGTACCCTAACAATTTAGGGCATGATTTTCTTGTTTATACTGTCAGTGAATAGGTAATATCTCCTCCCACTCGACCTGTTATTCGTCAAGTGTATTCTTGACGTGTGTACCATTCTATTGAGGCACCTCCTATCAACCAGGATACCGGCACCACACCTGATTCGTCTCCAGATCCCTCATCACCATCAAATGCTAGCCTTGACCTTTTTATTATTCTTCGCACAAGTAAACGCACATGTACTTACCCTGTTTCTTTTTTTGTATCTTACCATGCTTTATCTCCCTCATCTAAGTCTTTTGTAGCTTCTTTAGACTCTATTGTTATTCCAACACCCCTTGCTGAAGCATTAGCTCATGATGGTTGGCAAGCTGCCATAAAAGAAGAGATAATGGCCTTGGAACAAAATCATACTTGGGATCTTGTGCCTTTGCCTTCACAAAAAAAGGCCATTGGTTGTAAGTGGATATTCATTGTTAAAATGAATTCTGATGGTTTTGTTGCACGATTGATTGCTAAAAAATATGTTCAGATATATGGAGTGGATTATTCGGAGACCTTTTCTCCAGTTACGAAACTTTCTTCTGTTCGACTGTTTATCTTCTTAGTTGCTACTTATAGTTGGACACTTCATCAACTTGATGTGAAGAATGCATTTTTACATGAGGATTCAAGTGAATAGGTTTACATGGAGCAACCACTTAGATTTGTTGCTCAAGGGGAGTCAGGAAGAATGTGCAAATTAAGAAAGTCTTTGTATGGTTTAAAGCAATCTACTTGTGCCTGGTTTGGGAGATTCAATACGGTTGTGATTGAATTTGGCCTACGAAAAAGTACATATGATCACTTAGTGTTCTTTGCATCATCTAGTTCTGGATATATTTTGTTGGTTGTGTATGTGAATGATATAGTGATAAAGCTGAGATCACTAGGTTGAAAACATTCTTTGGGACTCACTTTCAGACAAAAGATTTAGAACCATTGAAATATTTTTTAGGGATTGAAGTTTCTCACAGTCATAAGGGAATATATCTATCTCAAAGAAAATATTGCCTGGATTTATTAGATGATGCTGATTTTATTAAGGCAAAAGCATGTGATGTGCCTATGATACCAAATGTAAAGCTGAAAGTTGAAAATGGATACTTACTTGAGAATCCTGAAAAGTTTAGGAAGATTGTGAAAAAATTGAACTATCTTACTATCACTCGTCCTGATATTGCCTTTCCAGTAAGCGTTGTTAGTTAGTTTATGTTATCTCCTAAAACCTCACATTGAGATGCTATTGTTCATATTTTGAGATATCTAAAAAGTGCGTCAGGACATGGCATCCTATATCGAAATCATGGGCACCACACTATAGAAGGTTTCACAGATGCTAACTATGCAAGAGAACTTACAGACAGACGCTTTACCACCGGTTATTGCGCTTTTGTTAGAAGTAATCTTATTTCTTGAAAGAGTAAGAAACAGAGTGTTGTATCCTGACAAAGTGCAAAATCTGAATATAGGACTATGGCATAGGCTACTTGTGAACTTATATGACTACGTCATTTATTTGGTAAGATTGGATTTGTTCAGTCAAAATCAATGAACTTATAGTGTGACAACTAAGCAGCTATTTATACTGCAAACAATCTTATGTTTCATGAGAAAATCAAATATATAGAAATCGACTGTCATTTTACTCGAAACAAGCTAGAAAATGAATCAATCTCAATCCCACATGTTGGAACAGGGAGCCAATTAACTGATATATTCACCAAAATGTTACCAGAAAATCGGGTTGATTATATTTATAATAAGCTGGGCATGATCAATATCTATCCAGCAGCTTGAGGGGGAATGCTAAGATATAGAATTTGTCAATAGTTATTACAGATTGTACAGCTAGTGTAGATAAATATTCTAACTGTTAGATAGAGATTATAACATAATTATAGGAATTTTTCTTTCCTAGTTTAGCTTTTGTATTCATTGATAAATACCTGTATTTTTTCTAATAGAATTAAGAAATTATTCTCTCTGCTTTCACACCTAGTTTAACTCATGTATTCATTGATAAATACTGTATCTTTTCTAATAGAATTAAGAGATTATTCTCTCCGCTTTCACAGAAGATATTTTTAAAATATTCTTAGAATCTAATTCAAATAGGACCCTTCCTTGTACAGATATTCTGAAATTCGTTTAGAGTCTACTTAATTATATTTTTCGTAGCTTATAAGGATTTGATTATTAGGTTTATAATCATCCATTTTGCTTTCAAAAGTAAGAGAAAATTTTATCGTTTTCTTCAATTACCCCTCTTCAAGAGTTTCAAATTCAAGGGTTGCCTTATCTGTCTCTATCTCACAAATGATATCACCCACTTCTATCTGCAAAGATGATGTCATCAATTAGTATTAATGATACAAAAACTTATCTAACAATGAAACTATAACTTAGCTGTAAAAAACTAACCTTGTCTCCTTCTTTTTTCCTCCACCTGACAATATTACCTTGGTTCTATGCATGAAAAAATCGTAGGAAAAATGGTTAGTTTTTAAAGGAATCGAGAAAACCTCCATACAAGCAGCCAAACACATAATAACATCATTGTCCATACTTTCTTACCATTGTTTACTTTCTTACCATTGTTGGCGATAGTGCTGGCATTTCAAGAACAATGTGAGGAGGAAGTTCAGATGTGTTAATCTTAATAGAGCCCGTTCCCCTGTCTTCGCTCTTGGCATCCTGTTCAATTGATTTTGCCTCTTTAACCTCTGTTCCACTACTAATAGTTGCAGGAACATTTGGGATGTCATCTGCATCCTCAACCTTGTGAAGCCATCAAAAGAGTGTTAACAACCTGATACCTGAATGATTGATACTCTCAACAGAAATTATTTGTAAAGGAAAATTAATCTCAAAAGTTCTCAAGAACAGCACAGAGCAGAAAATTATTATTTTTGTATTATCAAATATCCAAAAGGAACAAAGGTACATAAGCAGTAATAGCAAGCAACACTATAGCTATCAGTCTGCATAGTATGTCATATTTCTCTTATTTTGCTTCCAAGAAAAGGATTTGCTGTCTCACAGAATATTTTTTTTCTCCTCCAACAATGGGAACAAATTAAACATGCCTCTGCAGTATTTTTCAAGGGATAAGGTAAAATAACAAGTTTTTTAAGGCTATCATAATTTACCGTTATGGCAATCGGCTGTCCAACAGGCACATCTTTTGAACCTTCAGGAGCCAGTATCTTTGCCAAAAACCTACAGTTGAAGTATAATTATCAACAAGGGATGAAAAGTTTTAAGACAGTGAAATCAGGAAAGCAAAAATTAAAAAAAAATAAAAAAAAATGCACATACATATAGAACAAGCTTCTGAAAGGAGAATAATGGCAGGAAAAAATAATGCTTTGTGAATTCTATTACTGATAGAAGAAAGAAATATATATCCAAAAAGTAGCTTCATTGCCAATGAAAAACATAAGAACCTAACATTACAAATATAAAGAAAGAAGAGGAAAAAGAAAAAGAAAAGAAAAAGAATGAAAGGTTACAAAGAATAGGATATACCCCTCTTCAAGACTTTCAAACTCAAGGGTGGCTTTATCTGTTTCTATTTCACATAGTACATCACCCACTTCTATCTGGAAGATTGTTTCATAAAAGCAGAATATTATTGCAGAGGAAAAAGAGGTATTTAAAACTTATAACATTTAAAGTAAAACCCACCTTATCTCCTTCCTTCTTTTTCCATTTTGCTATGTTACCTTGAGTCTGAATAAAAGAGAAAGAACAACACCTTGAGTTCTTGCAGAAGATAAGAAAGTCGAAACAAAGAGCAAGTAATTTGATATTGTACTATTTAACATGCAATATATCATACCATTGTGGGAGACAAAGCTGGCATTCCAATGACAGTATGAGATGGCACTGAAACAACAAAGCAATGATTGTATGAGATGGCTCTGGAACACCAAAGAGGTTAATGATAACAATGAACATGCAAATATGTGCATGGGTAAGCAAAACAAAAGCCTTGTAATCTTAGGCATCATCCAAAAGCACAAATTTATACTTATATGGATGCTGCACTTGCTGAGGACAAATTTAAGAAGGTTAGACTCAGATTGTTTGGCCAAATTCAGAATATGACTATAGACACACTTGTGCACATACAGAAACAAGAGGCAGAATAAAACATTTTAAAGTGAAATGGCATAGAAGGATTTAATTTCTATAGATAGCAGAAATTATAGCTTAATGCAGAGAGAATAGAGATGATGAATCCATGGAGTTGCTCCCAACTACAGTAGGGCTGAGGCAATGTTAGTTGGAAAAGCTAATCTTAGCTTGTGCAAGAAAAGAGCAATCAGAAATATAAGATGAAACACAGCAGAACGCAAGGTCATACACTGGAAAAGAAGTTAGATTCTTCACTCATCTGTACTCTGAAATAACAAAAACATTGACATGACTGCTTTTTTCTATTTAAAATATAATAGGCATCAAGGAGACAAAAAATCCTGCTAAAAAATCGCAACATACAACCACAAGCAAGAACAAAAGAAAAACAATACAAGAATAATGCTCACCAACAAATTATGATTATGAAAGATGTATAGTTTCTCTCCATCCAAAGATACCTAACCAAAGTATGAGATAAGGGCATACACTACAACCAGCTAAACACTTATGTACAGTGGGGTCAATTTGTTGATTCTCACATATGAATTTATTCAATGGACTACGTCATACTGTAACTGAGGCATGCACGCTCTAAACCATATCATTTATTCAAAAATCATTTCCAATTTGCTAACATTGCCACACATAATGTGCATAGCACAAAGTATGTGGAGAACTTCTAGCACAAAGTTACACAATTTTGTTACTATTACAATTGGGGTGACGAAGGATAATTACAACTCGCCAATTTATGTTCCAGTAGACTGGACAAAAACTGAATATTTCTCTAGAGTCTTGCATAATGAAATAGACTAGTTGACTTTTCATGAAAGTCTGTTCATACTACACAAAAATACGATTTATTTTAGTAATAACTTTTAACGATTCCAGCATAGCAATAATCCCAATAGTCATACAAATCAGGCCTGGTCTAGAAATTATTATGCATTGCCCAATGCCTATCCAGGAAGTAGAAAACTAAATTATGAGCATCAGAATAAGTGCGTGATGAGTCCCTATAAACCCAAAACTATACAGCTGGGTCTTGGGTGCGACTCTACTAGCTCATCTTTGTTTAAAACTGCAGTTGAGATCACTTATTGATACACCAACCCAAAGACCACTCAAATATCAAGTAGCCACTTGCTATCCACAGTAACATTAGCTATTACTTTCCTATACGATATTTTATAGCTGGAAAGAATTCCTCAATATACAACATCAAGATACTTTTTGCTAGCTGCATGAAAATTATATATACCTGTAGATGAGAAATGATGAAATCCAATTTGCAACTGCAAAATAAGAGACACTATTAACAAATGGGCATGTATAAATTGGCACAATAGAATCAATTGATAACTTCATACTAACCTTGAGCTTATCATTCACTCCAGTAATCATGGAAAAAGGCCTGAGCATATACTCATATATGAATTTCAAGAAGAAGAAGAAGAGCAAGGTTAAGAAGAGAAAAATATATAAAGATTGTAAGCTAGGTTGGCATTGATAGATAAGAAGTTGAATAAAGTGTACTAGATGCATATGGAGCAATTTAGATTAAACAGTGTTGACGTTGTGAAGGGTGAAGCAGCATCAATCATAGAACAGCCGTCTTTAAAAGAATTTATTTTTCTTTAAAAGCAAATAAATAAATAAGTTATTTTTCTGTAAAAGAAAACACGACAGTACTAACCTTAACAAAGAGCCATTGCCATCTAAGACAGTCTCCCTCCCACTGGAACAGCTGCATCAAGAAGTTGATTATAAGCAAGGATGTAAAACTGCTCAGTATCATATGAATGAAAGTACAGTTCAGAATCTATAACTGACAACACATAAGTTAGCAACATCTAGCAGATGCTAGAAGCAGCATGTCAAAATTCTCCCGACATAGAGTTCCTACGAAGTCAACTCGGCAAGGAAAATAAACTGTGAGAACAAAAGCTGTAAAGGGATTTTTCCTCATGCCTAGTCAGCATATATTTTACGTGTGAACAGCAACCCTCCCATGTTTTCCCAATAAACAAAATGCGAAGATGCAAGGCCTATCATATTTTTATTTTTATTTTTTATTTTTTTGAATTGTATAAATTTAAGATTCTGCTAGAGCAATCCAATCTCTCATACAACTTTTATACTAAATTTATTAGTAGTAGAATCTGACGCAATTGCCAGAAGTTCTCTTCAATCATTGTTAAAGTCAATGAACCAATTACATTTCAACTAAACCAGTTTAAATTTCAACTGAAGGAAGGATTTTGGCCATTGAACAACTAAAACAACACAAACAATTCTACCAGATATTATTGATTTCTCACATTTCCAAAGTCGATTTTCAAAAATATGTAATTTTGACCAAAACTCAGAAACTTTCAAAATCTTTATTCCTCACAACGAAGAAATTATACTTCATCTTCCTAATAAAAGAAAAAAAAGTGATTCACTGATTAGTTGTTCATAAATGATCTTCAAGAAAATTGAGCAAGCACTTGTATTTCAATATCGTGCATACAAGTATGCAGAAAGAAAGAAGTACCGGACAAGCGATCGAAAAGAGGAATAGTAGGTGGAGAGAAAACGAGCTCTGAAGAGAGAAGGGGCGAGTGTGATCACCGGATGTCTAAGCCGGGAAAGCGCCATTCCTGCCCCCTTTCTTGAACTAATCCGTATAGGGAGAATTGTAGAAAATTCAAAAGGTTTTTGTGGGTTTTGATGTAATATTTTTGTAGTAATAAAGAGAAATTTCAGATCGCTAAATGGCCACCAGCCAAGGGCTGCTGCCTGCCTTCTAGTGTCCTCAACAAAACCTGTTTCTGCTTTCACTTATTTTTCTAAACTAAAAAATGTATAAAAATTTAGGCCCTGATGTGAGAGTTTAATTTTTAAGGTTTTCATTTTTAAAAATAAAAAAAAAATAGAAAAGTATTTGGCTTCACCTTGCTGTTTTAGTTTCTGTAAAATTCTATCAGAATTATGTTTCTAAACAAAAACTAAAAATAAGAATCCACAAAAGATGGATTCTAGGTTTAGTTTTTCTTTAACTTAAAAAATAACAGTTGATATATTTGTTTTTTATGTGGAGCGCCGACCATCGCTCAAGCCACCGACACTATCGCCCACCTCTTCAATGTTGCCGTCGTCTGGCACAAGTTTTTGGGTTTCTTTTGGTATCTAAAGGCATCTATCTTGTACATGGATGCCTGTTTACTTTACAAAGTAAGATCGATTAGTTTTGCTCATTAACTGTCAATTGATTTTCATTTTTCATTAGCTTTGCTTATGTTCTGATGGATTGGTTGTTTTGCATGTCTAGTTTCCGTAGTAAAATGGATTGGTTGTTTTGCATTTCTTTGACCTAATATACGACTGTATGTGAGATTTTGGACCTAATCAACCTGCATGCCATTGTTTAACGAGTATAAGGGGTCTTGGGTTAGATATACTTTAAGTGGAAGCTAGAAAAAGTGGGTCAGGTGCATGTAGACATAATATTCATTGTCAACATCTTCAAAAGTTTTAATGGGGAAAGAAAGTGGCTCATTGCTATTTTGCTGGTGTAGAAGCAATTCTCATGACAATTGATGGTGGCTGGTAGTCATTTTGACGCTGGAAACCATCAGTTTGTGACTCTATCGATGCTTCGAAACTGCGAGGATCCCAAATACGATCGTAAACATCATCTGGAAACCTGAGAAACAATCATATATTTAATTAAACTCTCAAAACAAATTCTTGGTGATGCTAACTAAAATCAGTTTGATGGATGGTATAAGTTGGCTCATCTAACAAATTTATTAGTTTGAGAACCAAGATCAAGCCTCTCGTTAAGTGCTAGCGATCTAGATTTAGTATTGTAAATTGCATTATTCAGTGGTCTCAATTCTAATGCCGATATGAATGGGACGCCGAATCCTGTATTCACTAGGCAAACAAAGAGAGAGTTCCTTGTAGTTACATGTATGATCTCTAAAAAATATTGGAGAAATGCATTCCCTATTAGCACATTAATCCACTTGTTAGGTCCTAAATGCAGATCAAATGATGGTAATACATTTAGGCCATCATAATTTTCGTACATGAAGATAGCTCTGATTAAATACTTGGTGTCTCAATTAACGCCTATTTTGTAGCAATTTCTTTCTCCCTGAGGAAAGCTTCTAACATACTGTAGCTGCCACTTCAATAATGGACTGTTAAATTCAGATGATATACCCTTACTCTGTATCTGTGATTGTTGTGTTTGAATAGTAGTGCAGGTTTGTAACTGGATCAGTGTAGCTAGCATTGTTTAGTAGTCCGCAATCTATGCTAATGAAACCTAAAAAATTGTAATTAATTAGAAGGGATGTGTCATTCAAAAGATTAATTTGCATTGTCTATTTTCGTTAGAAGTGAATATTTTTTCTTTTACTTGAGATGATGTAATATCTTTGCACAAATGTTGGCTTTTGATATTTGCTCAGTGCCATAGCTTTTTTTTTTTTTTTGCATGTGGCAAGGGAATTTGATGCATAACATGTGATGATTATAGCCAATACTTGAAATTTTACCTTGGTAGTGAAATCCTCATAGTCATCTCTGTTATTATTGATATGAAAATGATGGTTTTTAATTATTTTTAATTATCAATTATTTCTTGTATTTATCAAATTAAACTTCGTATATGTATAATGCTTGTTGATGTGTTAAATGATATATTTGTTAATTAATTTTATAATTTTTTATTTTAGTTTTATTTTATTTAGATGGAGAACTTAGATCAAGGAGTGAATATAAATGATAGCAATATGGTTGAGATTGGATATGATGATGGGGCAATTTGGCCTCCACAAATTGAAGATTATTTGTCAAAATGACTGACAGAGAGTTGTAGCAGATCGCTTTCAACATTCAACAGATACTATTTCTAGATATTTTCGAAATGTCCTATATGCGATTTGTTCAATAGCTAAACATATGATTGTCTCTCCATCATTTGATGAAACACCTTCAGAGATAAAAAAAAAAATAATTCAAATTACTATCCATTTTTTAAGGTAACAAAAAATTTTAATTTTTTATAATTGTTTTTAATATTGCTTATTATTTTTTACTTTTGTAACAGAATTGTATTGGAGCTATAGATGACACGCACATTTCTGCACGAATTCCAGTTAATCAACAAATTTCATACCAAACAGTCTATACATAGAATATCATGTGTGCTTGCTCATTTGATATGCGATTCACATTCGTCATGGCTGGATGGGAAGGAATGGCAAATGATTCAAGAATTTTTTTAGAATGTATTTCTAATCCAGCAAATAAATTCCTTATGCCTATATGAGGTAAATATTATCTGGTTGATTCAGGATATGCTAATATGCCCGTATTTCTTAGTCCATATGGGGAACGTTACCATTTACGTGATTATAGAGAATGATCAAATCCACAAGGTCCAAAAGAATTATTTAATTATATGTATTCTTTGTTACGCAATGTCATAAAACGTTATTTTGGAGTTTTGACGGCACGTTTTTCCATCCTTAGAGATATGCTTTCATATGATATAAAGCGGCAAAAATATATACCTCTTGCATGTTGTGTGATTCATAATTTTATTAGAATGTAGGAAAGTATAGACTATTTATTTGTAGAGTATGCAAATGAAAATATTGTGCTTGGAGATTATCAAAAAAATAATGAAGCCAGTACTTCAGAACCGTGGAAAATTGTTGATATAAATGCAAGTCAACTTCATCAGATGAATAGTACTTGAGATAGAATTGCGCAGAGATTATGGCTGAATTATACTAATTGACATTTATATTGTTAGTTTTTCTTAAATAGTGATTAATTTTTCTTATTATGATATTTTTAATGTACTAGATTTTAAATTTTGAATTTCATTAAATATTTATTATTCAATATTAATAATTATATTAGATATATGTATAACATGTATTGATGGATATCAGAATATTTTTTGAAAAATAAATAGAAAAACAGTTTTTAAACAATTTTTGAAAAATCAATAACAAAAACTAAAAATAATTTATGAATTTTAAAAAACTAAAAACTAAAAATATACAACCTTACCGAACGCACCCTTAATTTTTAAGCTACTCCTTTTGCGCATCTACCTATTCATGTACCAAAGTTTATTTACCAATTAATAAATAAATTTCATTTAATAAAGTATTTTTTCACTTTATTTAGCAATTAATAAAAAAATTTTGCTTTTAATAAAATTGATCGGTCTCTCTCTCTCTATATATATAGGACAAAAATTTTGAAATGATTTCATGAGTCTCCACCTTTTAAAAAATATTTGTTTTTTTCATATTTTCTCATTAATTGGTAACTAAAAATATTTTTCTCTAATTAATTGATAACTAAAAATATTTTTATATATTTACATTAGAATTCGAATTTATTAACACTAGTTGCAAAGCTGAGCTTCGTACACACAATTATAAATAATTACATTAATATTTTAATTATAAAATATAATTGCTTAAATTAAAAATTTATTTAAATATCAATTTATATAATATTTTTTATTATTTATAACATAATTGTAAAAGTTTATTGTTGTTATACAATTAAAGCGGTCGCAATAGTTGCAAATCCAAAATTCCGGCCAAATTCCATTTCAAATCAATCTAACCCAAAACTGCCATTCAAGTCAACTCAAAAAATCACCCATTTCAGACTCAACCAGTTTGGGAATGTTGCAGACGCCAAATGGGCCTCTTCCAAAATCCCTAGTTCTCTGTCCCTTCCAGTCCAGTTCTCTTTCTCCCTCTTAAAATCACGATTTAATTAGATAACAGTTTTTTCTTTCTCCATTCGGTCCTACTTTACCCCTTCCACCCTCGCCGCCTCTCTCCCTTTCCACCGCCCAGTTGCCTCCAGCCTCTACACTCTCTCTTGTTCCTCAATTTTTCTTTGCTTGCTTTCTTCTTCTCCAATTCGCACTCTCGAGTTTCCACTAACATCCCCTTTTATGTGTATGTGTTTTGAAATTTTGTTATGCTTTCAGATTAATTGCTTGTGTTTCGGTGGATTTTGTGAACTAATTAGGTTTAGTTCTATTTCTAAATTTCTTTGAAACTTATAGGGTTTATTTTATTTCTTTGACACGGTTAATGGCTTGAATTATTCCATATCTCTTGAGGGTTTGAGTATGTGGGTTTTTATTGAAATGTTGTTTTCTCCTTTTGGTAGTTGATTAATTTGTCCTCCATGGTGAAAATTTGCAGGATTTGATCACTTTGTTGTCATAAACTATAGCACAGGCATCATCAAATTAGGAGCTTTTTCGGTCAGTTGTAAAGATTTTTGGGTTAGACTTGCCAGATATTGAGATTGGTTGGTTTTGTAATGATGGTCTGTTCTTTATGTAATTTCTAACTGCAATTTGGAGTTCCAAATTCTTGCAACTACCTTTGATAGGTAAGATTTTATTATAGGACATGTTTTCATTGAGATTATGATAAGATTTTCCAGAATGATACAATAATTTTATTAAATTATGATTAACACCATTATGCATATATTTCTAATTGCTTGATAAGATATTAAGTAAATATTGTGGTAGTTGGCAGCATAATATAATATTTAATCTTAAACTAGATGGAAAAAGCTACACATTTCGGAGGATTTTGTGAATTGCATTAACTTGAGACTTAATAGCTTCATAATTGCATTTGCTAAATTATCATACTGTATGAAGCCATGAATATATTCTCATACCTTCAAAAATATCAAGAATAATAATTTTCTCTTATGGAGACTTTCTTTCACCAATATTTTTGCTACTTGACATGTGTAGCTGTTTTAGCTACACTTCCCTTTTGAATTGGCTAAAAGTGATTTTGCAATGCAAAATTTGTATTATTCTCATCCTATGATCAATATTTACTCATAAAATGTCAGCTAGGAATCAATCTGATATAATTGGATCATTGAGCACATTTATTCATGGGTTCTATGCTTTTAGGCGATGTACCTGGGAATTAGCTATTTTAGTTAGTAGTCTGCTAAGTTTCAAAATTCTTAATTGACGGAATTTTTCTGAAGCCAAGAAATATGAATCATTTGCTACTTAGCAGCTGTTGGTTACAGAATTTGATTTTTTACTTGATTGGAGTATACTATAAATAGTCTTCATTTTCTGTTGCTTTTTTTGCTTGTTTGTGTTGCGATTCTGCTACTATATTTGCATTAATTTCAATATTATTATTTGCATTATTATGCGTATGCTTGGTTTTTGTTTTGGTTTCTTTGTAGTTGTTTATAAAACAAATTGGTGTTAGTAGTGTGGACGAGAATATTGGCACTTCTGCCAAAACTACTATTAAAAGACAACAGTTACCTGTTATATGAAATGAGTTAAATTTCATGCCAACAAATCAGAATATTCTTAAATATAATAATATTTTTTATCGCAGTTTTTTAGCGTCACTTTATAATATAGAGAGTTATTGTCATTAAAAAAAATGAATTTTATGGATTAACACACATTTTGGCCCGTTTGGATCACCATCCAACATATTTGAATCAATATTTTTTATTGCAATATTTTTAACATCACATTATATCGAGTGTTAGTTTTATTAAAAAAATTGATTGATTTACATTTGGATTATATGTGATTTATTTGGACCATCCAACCATTTGGATAACCTAACAAAGTTGGATCAATATATTTTTTACTGCTGTATTTTTAGTATCATGTTATTATATTGAGAGATAGTTTCATTAAAAAATGGATCAATTTGGTTAATTCACATTTAGATTCTGTTTGGGCCACCATCCGATCCATTTGGATTTTTCAATACATTTAGGTCAATATTTTTTTTACTATAGTATTTTTAATATCACGTTATTATATCAAATGTTAATTTCGTTGAAAAATAGGTCAAATGAATTGATTCATATTTAGGCCACATGTGACCCATTTGAGTTATATGTGTCAATGTATATTTAGGTCACATGTCATCCATTTAGACCATCATGTGAACCATTTGAACCAACATATATTAAACTCATAGGTTGATCCAAATAGGTCTAATCCGTTTAGGCATGATTTATTTATGATCCATCAATAATGGCTTATTTATAATTTATTCATTTATGATCCAATTCAAATCTATTCAATTCAAACCATTTGACACCTTTACATGCAATAATATTATTGCAATTGATAATTAGTTCATATTTAAATATGCATAGCTATTTTTCTCTTTTTACATTAATTTGCCATTGGTTATAAAACATATGATGGTTATTAATAGACACGTATAAATAAATCAATAGATAAACTTTGCATCTAATAAAAATAAATTGTATGCTAACACTTGATATAATTAGTTAATGACAAATTAATTGATGAAAAAAGATTAAATTAGTGTTAACAACTTTAAAGTTTAGTCTTCTTATGGAAATTTCTACTTTCCTTTAAAACCTACATGTTTTTTCCTCAAACAAATAAACCATGAATCACTTAAGAAAAATAAAACAAAAAGGATTGAAAGAAAAATAAATGTTGAGATATTATTAACTTGAGTTCATAACATGAGTTAATTTTATTTTATCAAAAAAATATAAAAGCAATCATATAAGTAGAAATTTAACAAATCAAATTTAATAAAGTAAAAGTGAATAAAATGTATGTAAAGAAAATTAATAATAAAAAAAATGATCTCACGTTCATGATAGAAACATTTAATTTGTAATTTATCTGGTTATTGGATCTTGTAGAATGTGAGGAAAAAAAAACTAAAAAACTAATGAATAATAATGAAATGTGGTGGTTGATTGTTATTGGTTTTCACAAGTTTACGAAATCGATTCTAGTAATAAAGAAAGAATGAGTTATCGTTCCCCCAAAAACTGATGATTAAATACCAAAATTATGATAATTTTCTATTATATAGATAAGAAAAACTTAAATGATTAACTAAATGAAAATTAAATAACTAAATCACACAATCAATTGAAAGATTGAATAAAATCAATAGATTGGAAGCTAAGGTATCTTTGAATTCACTTGATTTTTTTTTTATATATCTATTAGCAATCAAATTTAATTACTTAAACAAGAAAAGAGTAATCCTAATATATTTAACAAGCTCTTCCAAGCGATGCCAAACTTATTCATCAATTTTCATTAATCTTTTATAACAGATATTAATGAATGAAATTAGATTTATGATAATTCTTAGTAATTCCCATAATTCAAGTTATATTATTTCCATTCAAATAATGTTATTATGTTGTTTACAATTCAATTCGATCTCAAGACTTTCCTTCCATACTAATCTTAAGAAAATAAATCAGTCAATTAATGGCCAATTAATTGAAAGCATTAAGCATAACCATAAACAATTGCAAAAGTAAAGAAAATTAATTAGATTAATCCAAAAATAATAAGAATTCAAGCTACATAAAAAATAGCCCTAAAAGAGATTTAGCTCACGCTAATCATGTTCAAGAATCCAAAGTAACAATTTGAATTCAACAACATAGTTAAAGGAAACTTGAAATTGAGTAGAGCTGAAAATCTTGATGCTTGAGGTTTCAATTCCGCATAAATCTTTTTCTCCCAAATCTTGCATTTTTTCCAATTCTTCCATTCCTCTAATTAGAGATGGAAAGGCCATTTTATATGGAAGAAACATCCTAATTGGAATAGGAGAGCTCTAGATCTTGTTTTGGAAGGAATAAAATAGAGTTGAAGTTGGAAAATAGGATAAACATTTAATTACCATTTTTAGTCTCGTCATCATACTCTCATGTGGTGATTTCTGCCCAATGTCACCACCTTAGGTGGTGAAATCCTCTCCTTGTCTAAATATCACAGCTTTAGGTGGTGAAACCCTCTAATTGTCATTTTTCACCATTTTTCACTTCTTTTAAACCTCTAAAGCTTCCAATCCCAATTTTATGCCTTCAAATGACGTTCTAATCCATTAATCATTGAAAATTAATAAGATTAAACCTAAAACCACCAAATTTAACACAATTAAGCCAACATGACAATTAAAAATTAAGAATGTAACTAAAAAATAATGAAAATTAACTACTAAACTATTATTTTAACCTAAAATTCACTTAAAATGATCCATAAAACCTATGTAAAACCTACTAACACTGATATTTACATGTATTTATATGATTAATTTTATATGAAGTTTATAATGATAAAATGGCCACAATTAGATAATTAAATAAATAAAATAGTTTTAGATTTTCTATGCACTCTTTGCAAACAATGTGTAAGCATTATGACCAACCCTATCTTAGGTATAATTCATGAAGAATTTCATTAATATTAAAAGTTTATCCATATGGAAAGTAAAAATTAAAGCACTATCCTAAGTTTTTTATATTAGAGTCTGATGGGGTTATAAGTGAAAGTTGGTTAGTTTATGAGATAAAATTTATTTGGGAATTTAATAATAATGAGGTCATTATAGCATTATTAGAAATATATTGGACAGAAGTAGAAATTCTGTTTGATTTAGAAGAAGAATTAATCTTGGAGATGAGTAGATTATTTTAATTAATTTAGATTAAGACTGTTTTGGTTAAGTTTAAATAAAGGAAAGAAACAAAGAGTGCTTGCAGCATTACAACATTGGTCAGTCCTAAAGGTTTTCATAGGTTAGCCGTAAGATGCCCAGAGAAAGGCAACGGTAGTCTCATGATCATACAGGTTCTATCTTAATTATTTTTACTTCAAGTTAAAATTAATTGAAATAATTCTGATGGATAGATTAGTTAGGATTTTCTCTATTCGAGAATCAGGTTTTAGTTCCAACTCTAATATAGAAGATAATAATAAAATTGCAGAAGATATAAATTCTACAGAGGTGAATATTGAAAAAATATTAAAATACTTATTTGATTGGACTATACATAAGCAAGAAATTAGAACTACTTATTCAATTGGAACCTTTGAATTTTGGCAAGATTATTCTATTAAAACAACAAAACTTACTGTAGTTGTTAATCGAAAACATGAAACAATTCAATTATTCTCAGAAAAAAGTTATGGAACATAAAACGAAAAAATATAAACATGTAAGATCTGTTCAGATTGCAATTAAATCTTTATTCGGATTAAGATTAGATATTCCTGTTTTAATGTGTTTAAAAGATGTTAGACATATTAATTTCTCTAATTTTTACTTCCTACAACAAAAACAAAATTTGGCAAATAACTTTGATAGTTAGAACAAATAATTCTTAAGAAATAATTTAAAAGTAGAATATAATGAAAAGAAAGTATGTTGGTATTTTAATACATTTTCACAAATATAATTAGAAGAATTTAAAAAATTATGGTATGAGGAAGGAAATATTCCTCTATTCCTATGGTTTGAAAATTATTATAATAAAAATAATCTAAATTATCCATTTGAACAAGAAATAAATGTATCTTCTAAAACAACAAAGTTGTGGACAACGGTTAATGATGAGCCAATAGTTTCTACACATCCACCATTAGGAAGAATAAAGATAAAACATAATCATGGAACTTATATTGTAGAACCTTTGAGAGAAGTAAAAGCAAGTAATATAAATGTAAATAAAGAAATACAACATGTTATTTTATAAAACAAAATTTTCAAATCAAATGCTAGATACTATTAGGGCTGTTCAGTTTTTTTAATGAACCGACCAATCCGACTGAGTCAAACCGACCAAACCAAAAAAAGCATGGTTTAGGTGGGTTGTTGGTCGGGTTGGATTATGTTTTCAATTTTCTCATGAGAAAAAGGTCAGGTTGTAAGATAATAAGCGGGGGTTATCTACTAAACCGACCACCTTCTTGTTTCTCGTAGTCACGAATATTGTGGCTTGAAGCTTCTGATTTTGACTTCACAGAAGGGAAGAAGAAGACGACGCAATACCTTCTCAGACTCTGTTCCTCTGCAAGCCATGGCCAAGAACAGAAATGTGAAAAAGAATGGCGTCATATAGCAAATCAATTAATAGGGTTGAAGATATTATTCAATCCCCTATAATCCAGCAAAAGTCCATTCAACCTTCTTTTTCTGTAGTACCTTCATTCACAATTGAACCTCCTTTATTCAAACCTTTTGAATTTTCTCCAAAAACGATCATTAATCTAAAAGATAAATACCTTATATTAAGAAAAATAGAAAAAAAGGCTCGCACAATTAAATATTAAAGAAAAACAGATAATGGTTTTAAGTAAAGATGTTAATTTAGAAATAGAAAAAATTGAAGAAAATTTTATATAAAAAATAGGAGATCAGTTTACAATAGCCAAATTGCATTTTAATATTTATACCCTAAGACCAAAAAATAGTAATTATTATCCTACACCAAGTTCTCCTGATACTCAATATAAAGAAAGAGGTAGATCTATTCAAGCCACGTATAATTGTACATCATTGTATGAATGGAATATAGATAGCCTAACAAAGTATCAAATTCTTAATTTATTATTAGAAATGTCAATGGTAGCTAATGCCTATTGTTCAAAACATAATAATGAGTTAGTTATTGAACAAGAGAAAATAAAGATTTTCATCCCTATAATTTTAAAGAAATATGCAAAAGATTTAATAATCAAAAGAAATCTTCCATTCAGGATCTTCAAGAGGAAGTTAAAATATTAAAACAAGAAAGAAATATATTAAAGGGAAAAGTTCAAATTTTAGAGGAAGAAAATTTTAGAAATAGTTTAAGTTTTAGAGGAAGAAAATTTTGGATTTAAATAATTTAATTCAAAATAAAAAAGATAATGGAAAACTAAAATTACAAGCATATACTAGTACAATTATTAAAGATTTATAGAATGAATATATTAATAATATTTCGTGAATTAACTATAAAAAATGGTATATAAAAATAGAAATGTAATCAATGATGATTTTCATTTAATAACTTTAGCTTTAATTGATAATACACAACGAGTGGTTCTAAATTAATAATAAATTATAAGTTATCTAAAGTAAAAATTTGCAATAAAATATATTATTTTAAAACTCAGACGATTCCAGTTAAAAATCTGAACTCAAGAGTTATTTTAGAAACCACATTTATCAGTATGCTTTATCCTTTTAAGGTCTGTGATAATGGAATTCAAACCAAAATATTAGATAAAGAATTTTTTTTGAATTTGCTTTTCCTTTAATCTTGATAAAAAATAGAATCAAATTAAATTCTAATTAGAGAAATAAAAGAACAAAAAAGAGAATAGAAATCCAATTAAAACACCTAGATATAAAATAAAAAATAAAAAAAAATTGAGGAAACCATTTTTAAAAAAATTTGTGCACGGTACTTAATGTTTTTTTTTAAAATAGAAAATAAAATATAATAAATTTACCTTATATTAAAGACTTCGATAAAAGAAAAATTTATACCAGACCTAAACTATACATATGTAAGAAGAATTAGAAAAAATTTGTAGAAAAGAAATTCAAGATCTAAAAAAAAAGTTTAATTCATGATTCTAAGTCTCCATGGTCTTGCTTAATTTATGTGATGAATTGAGCAAAAATAGAAAGAGCAGCCCCAAGATTAGTAATAAATTATAAACCTTTAAAAAAGGTTTTACAACAGATTAGGTATCCTATACCTAACAAAAGACTTGTTAAAAAAACTTTATACTGCATTTATTTTTCTTTCTAAATTTAATATGAAATCAGGATTTGCCAAATTTGAAGAAAAAGAAAGATATAAAATAGGATTTAATGTTCCATTCAGACATTTTGAATTGAATGTTATACCATTCGATTTAAAAAATTAATGCTCTCTCGGGATTTAAAATATCATTCATAATATTGTGAAGGCTAATTAGTATAAGTTTAGATTTTACTAATAAATTTCCAGATAAAATGAAGGATAAGAAATAATTACAAATAGAATGTTTAAATTATGTCCATCATTTCTTTCAAAATTTAGGAAAATTATGTAAACTTTTATATAATAGGTTAAAAAAGAATTTAGAGCCATGTACAGAAGAACATTCTAAAATTGTTAAGCAAATAAAAGAGAAGGTTAGAAGTCCTCCATATTTAAGTATCCCTCATCCTAAAGTAATTTTAATAGTTGAAATAGATGCTAGTAATTTAGGATAGTTTTATAACAAAAAACAAAGGATAGTAATAAGGAAGAATTGGTATGATATTACTCAGAAAATTGGAATTAGGCCCAAAAGAATTATTTTTCGATTAAAAATAAATTTTTAAGCTTTGTTTTATGTATTACCAAACTTGAAGATGATTATATGTGAATTTTTTTTATTAAGAATTGATTGTTTATCTGAAAAATATATTTTGGAAAAGGATATTAAAAATTTACTTTCTAAATATATTTTTACCAGGTGGCAAGCTTTATTAAATAATTTTGATTTCGAAATAGAATTTGTCAAGGAAAAAGATAATAGCTTACTAGATTTTCCTTCTTAAGAATTTTTACTGGGAAAATGAAATCTAATAAAAAGGTTTTTGACCAAAGAAACATTGTCATAAAAAAACTAATTGTAATAAGAAAAATTCCACTCGGAATATTCCATCTTCTCCCAAGAGATTTGCAGTACTGACTCCCGGACCGCTTCCCTTTTCTTTATCACCATTATTGTAAATAGCTCATTTACAATAACTTAAGAATACTTTTTAGGTCTATTTTTAAGCAAGCATTTGTTTCAAGAGACGAGCAAGCCGGAAAGAGAGCCATTTTAACAAAGCTTAGAAAATTAGAGAGATTAAGGAAACAAACCTTCTAATTTCTACTTATCATTGTAGTAAATCTCTTGATTTGTAACTTGTATTTTCAATGATAACTGGATTATGTTTTGGATCCAAACCCATAAATTGGATTCTTAGATATTTGAGTTACCCAAGATCCGAATTGTTGAAGCTTGGACGACGTCATTTTGGTAAGCCCTATTTGGGTAAAACTCAACTTGACTTTCTATTCTGGCGAAACTCTTTCCCTAGTAGGACTCCTATGACCATCAAAACTCCTAGCTAGAGTAGGAGACTTGTCCCTATAAATAGCTATGATTGTTAGATATTTCTCTCTCTTAACCACTTCACTAAAATTACTTCCTTTACTTTATATTGACTTGACCATTGAAAAGTTTCCTTATTGAACTCCCACCGGGAGTTCATCGTTTTCAAGTACTTTTGAAGAAATAGATAGAATATCATATCAAAGGGAACATGGATTGCTAAGCAAAATATCTTTAAGTGAATTGAATTAATTTGAGATTATTTTCCAAGTTTTTGATTTGAAAGCAAAGACTAAATTAACAAATAAACAAAACAAAAAATATAATTAAACTGACATGAATTAAAAATAAAGTAATAACTAAAACACTTCTGTTAAAGGAACTATCTACCTTAACTTTCATTATAATGAATCAAAATCAAAAGTAACACAAGTGATTATGGAAAAATCAGATAAATAAAGACATATATCTTAGTCAAGAATATCATTCTAAGCATTAAACTTTCTTGTTAAGAATAATTCAACAATTAGCATAAAAATTCGGTTTCAAGCTCCTAGAAATCTATTAAACCCCTTTTCAAGTAAACTTAACTTCAACCTATTCTTCGTTTAACTTTTCTTAGCCTTAACTCACTCTTACCAATACCCAGTTACCTCAAATATAGAAAATAATCATGCATCAATACTAATGATTTAATCTAAGAACATGCATATCATAAATCATACTTAAATCAATCATTAATTATTAATCAAATAAATTAATAATCAATCTTAATACAATTGGAGATAAGAATCTACTTAAAACTAAAAAATAATCAAACTTGCATTGAATTAAAGTATAAACTAATTCATTACAATAAGAGTTTAAGAGTTCAAGTTTCCCTTAGCAAAAGAAAAGAAAACTATCAAACATGATAAAAACAAAAGAACAATTAAAATAAAAAGATACAATATTCATGAAGTTTCACACATGCTCTAGATGACTTCTTGGAATACCAATAGAAAGATTGAGTCTTTTAAAGGATTGAAAACTAAGAAAAAAATAGAAAAATAAACTGAAACTACTCTACAAAATTAACTAATGAAAACTAGGTACACACTAAGTAAAATTCATAATTAATTTACTTCCTTTTATTTTGGTGTCTTGAGCATGCTTTTATAACCTCTAATGAAGAAATTTTATGCCTTGGAACTTCTTAAACAAAAGTGGAATTGATTTTTAGTTGAAACAAGAAGTCTTTAATCGTTAAAACTCTTGAAACACTCAGGAGAGTGGTTTTGGCATTCAAGAGAGTGAATTATTTTTTGGGCGAGTGAAACTCTTCTTGGATGAGTGACTAAAATCACTTAGGAGAGTGTTAGATCACTCAGGAGAGTGATAAAATCACTCAATCAGGTGACTCTTTACTGCCTTTCATGTTTCAATTGTCAACTTTCTCAAAATTACAGTTTTACCCTTTAACTTCTCCTTTCTTCAATTTAATCTTTTTTCTTTTCAATTTAGTCCTGAAAAATACCAAAATTTATAATTAAACCTAAAAACACACAAATTAACTAATTAAACTCAAAATAAACTAAATTAATACTAAATTAATTAATTTAAATAATTAAAAATACAATAAAAATATAGTATAATTCACAATTATCAAACTTGATAGCAGCCCGATAATTTTCGAACTGTTATCATTTGGTGCGGTGAGCGTGGATCCATCTTCGAAGAACCATAAATTTTAAAGACGAAAACACCCAGATAAAAAATGACTGAAATAGCACACCACCACCCTTACATACCAGTTTTTTAGTCACTAAAGCCCACTCCCTAAGGTGCTTCCATAAATCTTCCCATCATCGGCTTACCTACTGCAACCTCCATAATTCCCATAACCGATCTTACTCTCCAACTTGCCCATGCCCTTATGAAAATTTTGTCACATCAAGTGGCACAGACGGTGCCCTAACCAACACCCCAAACCACCAGGACAAACACCATCCCTAACTTTGAAAATTTGAACTCCACACCCCAATAAAATAATGTAGGATCAATGATTACTTTAGCAAAGAATGAGTCGACAAGCTCATTGAAGAAAGGATGCAGCGGCAGTAGAGTCACAACATGGCATAATACCAGGGTAGTTTTTGCTTTCCCTTCTTTAAATTCATACTTTTCACTCCTTTCTTGAGCATAAAATTACCCAACCTGCCGAGGTATAATGGAAGCATAGATCCCCGAGCACATGTAGATCAGTTCCACCACACCATGTTGATCCACACCACGGAGGACATCTAACTCTACAAGGTTTTTCCATAGATTTTAATAGAGTTCGCCCATATTTGGTTTAAAAATCTACTAGAACACTCAATAAATAGCTTCCAGTAGTTCATTGAGATGTTTTATAGTGAAGTTCATAACGACCATCCAACCAACCAAAGTCTCCGCTAACTTGCATTAGATCATCCAGAAGAGGAAAAACTCTTGTAGAGTTACATAAACAGGTTTAATGTAGTAGCTATGGATATTCAGAATCTATATTTGAAAGTTTCCATCAATGCCCTCAGTTGGAACATCAAGTGTCAGGACTTCAGCAATTCCTTAAGTAAGAAACCCCCTCTGATTTCATCGAACTAATGAATAAAATCTATAAGTACATCTGGATAGATAAAGCTAGGAGGTTGAAGTACATCAAACAGACAAAGGAGGACAACAAAAATTCTCAAGGAACAAGTCAGGAGAGAAGAAGTTCGAGAAGGAATGATTCACGGGCTATGAGAGGAATGAATAGGATATATATAGTTTTAAAGTTATACTCGAATAATAGAAGTGAAAAGCAGTTATCTAAACTAAACACCTTATCCACACAAATTCTATCTTGGATGAAGAAGAATGGCCAAGTAAATTGGTCGAAGCCCATGGGGGATGGTTCGAATAGGGATTAGAGTCTTTATTGTGCCTTCCACAAAGATAAAGGGCATGAAACCAATGACTATAAGTAGCTTAAAAGAGAAATAAAGTATCAGATCAAGAAAGGCAAGTTGAAGTAATTCATTAAAAAAGCAAAAATGATGACAATTAGCCTCTATCAAGGCAGTCAGATAGAGGGGAAAGGAGCAACAGTAAAAAGGCCCCAGCAGGAGTGATTCATGTAATCGTAGGGAGGAAAAATTATGACATTTTTGGAGACTCCAATAATAGGAAAGCAAAGGAAGTCTTCTCGCTTCATTTTAGCTCGCCTGCCTCAACGGATGTCATTCAATTCTTGTTTAAGGATGGAAAACATATTTGGTAATCACATAATGATGCAGTGGTAGTGGAAGCAATAATTCAAGATTTTCTAGTGCAGAGGATCCTGGTAAACATGGAAAGTGTGGTCAACCTCATCACCTTTACAAAGCCTTAGGAATATCGAGCCTAATGAAGGAAGTAATAGTCCCACTGATTGATATTTTTGGACAACCCTTCAAGGTAGAAGGCTTGATCAATTTGAACTTACAAATAGGAGATAACTCAATAGTCAGATCATATATAACATGTTTTATAATAGTAAATATATCGTTGTCTTATAATACAATTTTTAGCCGACCTCTATTGGCTGCAGTAGATGCTTACATTTCCATGCAGACATTGATTATAAAAATGCTAGTGCTGAAGGGGACAGTCATACTTCGCGAAAATAAGATAGTAGCTGGGGAGATATACGTCACTATGTTGAAAGAAGAAAAGCAGGCCCTTCCGATGGATACATTGGATGTCCCAACTGATGCTACTTAAAAATTAGAACCGGTAGACTCATTGAAGGAGGTAGAGCTATTGCCAGGAAAGATGATGAAAATAGTCTTAGAAAAACCCAGCTTGGAAGTAAAATCATTACTAGCAATCCAGGAATCCTATCCAAATGTGTTCACTTGGCAACCATTGGATATAATCGACATTTCATTAGACATCATATCCCATTTGTTGAGCATACAACCACGTTGCAAACTAGTCAAGCAAACAAAGTGCAATCATGTGTCAGAGCGACATGCATCAATAAATGAAAAGATGGATATAGATATGTTATTAAAATCAACAGCTGAATTTAAAGAATATGCCTAAATAAGGTTTGCCTAAAAGGCAGCTACCTACTGTTGAACATAGATATATTAGTAGACTCGACAATTGGATTTGAAGAATACGCATTCCTAGATGCTTCAGTAGGTTACCGGTAGATCCTAATGAATCCAGAAGATGAAGAGAAAATAGCATTCATTACTCATAGGGCAACATATTATTACAAAATGATGTCGTTCAGACTTAAGAATACGGGAGCCACCTATTAAAGGTTGATGAACAAGTTGTTCGCAGAGCAGATAGGTTAGAATATGGAAGTGTATATCGATGATATGATAGTCAAGAGTAAAACCTCAATAGATATGCCAAGAGAACTTAAAGAAACATTCTTTACCCTTAGGAAGTTCAACCTTAAATTAAATTCGGGAAAGTGTGCATTTGGAGTTTGATATGGTAAGTTCCTCAGCTTTGTGATTTCAAAAAGAGGAATAAAAGCCAAGCCAATAAAGATCGAAGCTATCTTGAAAATAAAGCTGCCAAAATTGATTAGGGATGTGCAGATACTAAATAAAAAGATTACAGCTCTTGAAAGGTTCATCTCTTACTCGATCAAACAGTGCCTTGCATTCTATAAATACTTGAAAAATATGAAAAACTTCTAGTGGAGCCCGAAATGTCAATTCACCTTTGAAGCTTTAAAGTAGTTCTTAAGTTCTCTTACATTGCTCAATCGACAACAGCCAGGTGAAAATCTATTCATATACTTGTCTTTCTTTAAAGGGGCTATAGGTTCAATTTTGATCGGGGAAGAAAATAACAACAGTTCCCAATCTACTATACTAGCAATGAAAGTGCATCTCGGAGAGTTTGATGATCGGTATGAGCCTTAGTCGGCAATAAAAGCGTAAGTATTGGTTGATTTCTTAATCGAGCGGTATATTTCTCCCTTTAAATCAAACAAGGTGACCTATAAGTTATATGTCGATGGAACAACGTCATTTGAGGGAGTAGGTGTAGGAGTTATACTATCCAATCTAGGCAGAATCTTCATATGAGGAATGGCCATGATATATTTTCTAGCATCTAATAATGTGACAGAATATAAAGCACTCTATTTCGGGTTATAACTCTATTTAGAGGTAAAACCTGACCTTTACTCATCAATTTTGACTTTCAGTTGGTTGTCAGCCAGTTGTTAGGAAAGTTTAAGGCTAAAAAGTAAGTAATGATGAAGTATCAAAACCTAGTATCTGCCTTGTTGGCTCAACTGGAAAAAGGTGGAGGCATATAGATAATCAAACAAATACTATAGGAAAAAAATAAAATGGCTGACTTATTGGCCAAGCATGCATCCTTAAACAGTGCCATACAATCACAAGATATAATTTAGGCCATCACCGTCTAGCTGTCTTATAAAATATATTCAGTTCAGATAAATAAGCAGATGGATGGATGGCGATTATCGATCTATTAATTTCTCCAAAATATATGCCCTTTCAGAAGATAAGGTGAAGGCTAGAAAGATAGTTCAACACTCTAATCTTTATTTATTCTGGATGGGAAACTATATCAAAGGTCCTACTCATACCTTTAGTCACTGTGTTTAAGCTTGGATGAAGGAAACTATATGCTCAGAGAAATTCATGAAGGCATTTATGGTGCATATGAAGGAGCTCAGATAATAGCCTGAATGGCTTTTTTGGAAGGGTACTATTAACCAAGAATTGAAGCAAATGTGAAGGAGTTAGTAAAAAAGTGCGATAAATGTCAATGATTCGGGGATATAATTCATCAAGGATTAATCCGACTAACCCCAATCACAACCTATGGCCTTTCATGCAATGGCAGATAAACATATTTGGGCCCTTCCCGTTGGCTACCAGGTAAAGGAAATTCTCAATAGTAGCAATGGATCATTTCACCAAAAGGGTGGAAGCTAAGCCACTATCGACGATTACCTTAGCAAATATAATCAAGTTTGCTCAGAAGTCAATCATAACCAGGTTCAGTATCACCCACACTTTCATTACTGATAATAGAAAATAGTTCGATTGTCAATCTTTTAGGGATTTTTGTGAAGAATTACATATTTAGCTCAGGTTTACATCGGTCTACCATCTCTATTCAAATGGAATAACCTAGGTAACCAATAGAACAATCTTGATGGGGTTAAAAAAGAGGCTCGATGAAGCTAAATGCCTATAGGTTGGTGAATTGAACAACGTAATATGAGCATACCAAACATTACCTTGGTCAGGAACGAGAGCCACTCCTTTCTCTCTGACTTATGGCATGGAAGCAGTTATCCCTTGTGAGATAGGAATATCAAATCCAATGATCAAGCAATATAACAAAGAAATAAATAAAGAGTCATTGCTATATTATTTAGATGCATTTGAGCAAAAAAGGGAGCATGCCTAGATCTGAGTAGCAGCTTATAAACAATGAATGGCATGGTACCGTGATCTCAAGTTAAAACCTCAAACTTTATATGTAGCTGAGTTAGTTCTCAATAAGGTTGTTGAAGCCCAGACGATAGTAGGAGTCAGCAAGCTGAGCCCCAATTGGGTAGGCCCATTCAAAGTGCATGAGGTTGTGAATTTTAAAGCTTACCAACTTAAAGATATTGTGAGGAAGATACTACTGCACTCATGGAATATTTCCAACTTAAAGAAATATCATCAATGTAAGGACCCAATTTAGGCCCTAGAAGGATTCATGAGAATTTTAGAATAATAAGGTTTAATTAAGCATGATTAATTTATCGGTGCAAGTTAAAACATTCAATATTTGTTGTTTATTATGAGAGAAGGTAAATAATTAATTTACCATGTGGTTAATTAGAGTAAAATTATAAGTTTTGGGTATTATTTAAAGAGGAAAGTTCTCTTTGCGATTAAGACTTAAAGAAAGATTAGAGTAGGGGTAGTTTTAGAATATAAGAAGTTTGGAAGGAGTTATTGGAAACTTTTGGTCTTTACACAATTCTCTAGATATTGAATATAGGAGAGAGAAGTTTTTAAGGGGTTTATTTATGCCTTGGACAGCACTTTGAGGGAAAAGTAAATAAAAAAACATAAATTTCTCACTTCTCTCTCTTTCTCTTAAAGAATTTGCTCTCTCTCTCTCTCTCTCTCTCTCTCTCTCATAAAAAGTATGAAATTTCTCATTCTCTACCATAGAATCTAGCCCCTTCATTCCTCATAGAGTAATTCTAGTCTTTATCTTTATAAATGTGAGTGAAGATCATGGAGAAAGGTCTTTCTTATGATAGCTACCAAGGATCTTAGTAAAAGATTTTTGAATAGAGTATGGAGTTCAAAACAAGTTTGGGAACATCTCTCTCTCCTTACATGTATTTATTTTGTAATGAAATGTTGTTAAAGGTGTAAAGATTAGAGCCGATATTTATATTTATTGCATTTGTGATGGGAAAAGTATTAAGGATAATGGTTTAGAATGCATGTGATTAGTTCATCAAAATCTTTGCATGAGATTATCTTATAAAATTATGTGATATGTTTAATTGATTTAGGGTTATTTCAAAGTGATGTTATGATAGATTTAGTGATAATAACAATGTATGAACACATGTTTGATTATTAATCTTATAGAAAACATCAAGTACATAGTTTAAATGGACATGCAAGCTTCCATCAAAATTCTGGGTTTAAATTTAATTGACCTAGTTGTATTATTTTGTTAGTATCTTGAGTTTTAGGATAGTAAATTGAATGATTCCAGTTGGTACATTTTCCTAAGATATTAATGTATATTTTTGTACAAGGAACCTGGAGCTAAATATGCCTATAAGTCATCCAAGTATTTACTTGAAAATTTAAGAGAGTTGTTGATTTCGGTTCTGGAATATATTGTAGAAAATATGATGTATTTTCATGTATAGTGGTCAGAATTCTATGAGGTTAAATTATATGAAACATAGAATTCTAAATATACAATTCATATAAAGAAAGTAAATCCTAATTTTGTCTTTAAGCTTGTCAAATTTTAGCTTGAATCCAGACCTATTCATAGCACTGTCATTATGAATAGCATTCAGTAAAATGCGAATATCTTAAGTTATAGAGTAAAAAATTAGATAATTATAGTTTGGTTAGCAACTAGACATCTAGACCTATATTTCTTATGAAGAAATTAAATCCTTTTTCGGCCTTTAAATAGATGATAAATTGGATACCGAACATGCATGCAGTTTTATCTTGAAGAGTAGTTTTCAATGTTTTAGCTATATCATGAGATTTATAACTGATTTTGAGATGATGTTTAATGTTTTATAAAATAGAAATGTATATCTACAACTTTGTAGAAAATAACTTTTCCAAAATAGGTCGTTTACTATATCTTAAATGTGATACAAATTAAGAGCTAAAACTAGTTTGCAACAGTTTTTCGTCTTAGGGGCAATAGGGTGGTCTCAGCTGGGAGCTTTGGTTCCATCCAGGACCCCCTTCTAGACTCATTTTTCATGAGGCATAATGCCCCTCATGGCTAAGACCTTTGGTCTCAGCCGAGACCCTCCCTTTAGTTTCACTTACACTTGATTTTTAAAGCCTAAAGTGTCACCAAAGTTGTCTTAACCTCTTTAAGTAGTTTTAGACCATTTTAAAACATAAAATAAAGGTAATTTATGATACTAAGCATGTAATTAATATAATAACATATTTAATATAAGTTGTAAAGAAAGACATTAAACATTGATGACAAAACAATACATGAGATTTAAGCTATATATAATTATTATATAGTGGAACTTGTAATGAAAAAATACATTGCTATTATATGAAAACATACATTTAATATATATATATATATATATATGTATGTATGTATGTATGTACACATATAGGTAATCATTATATGTGGGTAATACAATGTAATTGCAAATAAAAATGTGAATATGAAGTATGTGTTTAAGAATATATGATGGTATTGCATTGTTAAATGAAATATGTCACATAACAAATGTATGAACTATTATAATTATTATTTAGTTGAGATAACATGTACATGCTTACATATATTATGTGTATGAATTATTATGCTAAAGCATGGGAGAACAATGAGATATGTTCATGTATAATTACTTGAATGTCATATAAGATTGTATGTGAAATAGTTGTTAAAGCAAGTTTCAAGTATTGTAAGGTATTACTTACAAGGTGTGCATGATAAGATATATATATATATATATATATATATATAAAGCTATCACATGAACATGAATATATATACGTATGTATGTATGTATGTATGTATGTATGTGTGTATGTATGTATGTTACCTATAAGTATATAATGACGGAAAAGTAAGCATGGAAAGAAGATGCTTAGTCATGAACATGATATAGTGTTATTGAAAGTTATATGAACAAAGTATATGCCTGCTATTAGAGTTCATCTGTGGATAGATAGGTGCCTATAGGGATATTACAACTGCCACTGTATTGACTCATTTGGGTCCATTATTTATCCTACGGGACCATTGTATTGATCCGTTTGGGTCCATTGTTTGTCTTACGGGACCAAGTTTATCCTTTGGGACCACTATATTAACCTTTATTGGGTTCTCTCTGTTTGTCCTTTGGGACCACTATATTAATACCTTCGGGTATCCACCATTCCTGTTATCCACTTTTAGAACTTAAGCAGGCTAAACTAGATTATGAATGCTTTACAGTGGTATAGTATGATGATTAAAATATGATTTATGGAATATATGATACACATATATGGTTACATCATGAAGACAAGTACTTAGCAAACCAAAATCACTTAGTCATGTTAGATCGAGAAGTCATGCATATGAATTTGTTTGATAGTGATGCATTATCAATGATCTAATTGATGAATATATGATCTTTATAGTCTATTTTTTTATAAGATTATATATATATATATATATATATATATATATATATATATATATATATATATATATATATATATATATATATATATATATATATATATATATGTTACTTTCATGAGAAATAATGTATAGTATGTGGAAAAGCATGAGTGTGGAGTGAAAGAGTGTATAGTATGTGGAAAAGCATGAATGTGGAGTGAAAGAGTTTTATGTTGTTGTATGTATAAAAATCCTTATGATACCTTTCAATTGTTGCATTGTCCTGTATGATTTGCTTACACATTTATTGATATATATTGGAAAATTATATGTAAAATTTTATGAGTAAATATAAATGAAATGTATGAACTTATAAATGATGAACTTTATATAAATTAGATTTGAGATGGAAGTAGGATAATAATTCAATGCATGAGGAATCCGAAATATAACCAAGGAAAAAAAGAATTTCCTTAAATAGAATAACCCTAAGGTTATTAACATATGTTATAAAGCATAAACTGCCAGTCATATCTTAGAAAGGTATGGAAATTATTTATAGTCATTGGTGTATAAGATCCAATTTGTTAACCTAAAGTTCTATGATTTATAATGTCCTTTCTATGAACTATAGAACTATATTATCATCCTTAAAGATTGATATATGTTTATAGAGGAAACTTAAGGATTTTAGTGAAAGTATATAAATATTTGTAACAATATATATGTGATAATTATAAAGGATAGTTAACAACTGTTTAATAATAGATATTGATGCATAATCAAGAAAGAATAGTAAGTCAAGGTGATTAGTCAAGAATAATATAAAGAAGTTCAAAAAGTAAGCTTGATGTGTACAACTCTAAGTGTTAAATGAATAGTAACAAAAGTGAGAACTGATAAGCAAATGAAATCTTAATAGAAAATTGGTAATGTTTATAAGTATAATAATGATAATATAGAACTTGAAGAATATTACAAATATGTTTTGAAATGATTGATTCATGTGCTTAATGTTATGCTTGTATGTGTTTGCATCTTGATGACCTTTAAAAGAGGTCGTCCTCATGTTGTAAGTTCCCTACTAAGCTTTATAACTTAGCACGGATGGCCAACACAAGTCAACGAGGGAGACTATTATAGACTTTTATTTTGGGCTCTTTGTATATAATTAAAGTTTTTGAGGTATTGGAAATATTGTATGTATAGATGTTTATCATTTGTATTATGTAAAGAGATTTTAATGTATATTGTAAAGTTTTAATAGCATAGCACTCTTATTGATAAAGTAAAAATATATATTTTCTCTGTATGGTTGGTTTATATTTAAATGCACTGTAAAACTTGTTTAATGAGAAGAATAAAGTGATATGTATAGGTTAAAAGATAAGGGTGCTACAATCAATAACCCTGGTCAAACAGGTAGATTTGCTACGAGTATAGGGTCAACAGCTAATAGACAGTTTTATCACAAGCACTTCCTTCGAGCTCATAGGTAGTTTCACTATGAGCCTTTTTCTTAGCTCAAATAGACATCTTTACTACGAACATTAGTTTTGAGCTCACAAGCAGTTCCGCTATGAGCGCTTCCTCAACTCACATAGGCATATTTGCCATGAGCACTAGTTTTGAGCTCAAACAGGTAGTTTTTGTCATAAGCTTTTTCTCATCTTAAATGGATCATGTCACCATAAGAACTTTTGTAATGAATTATAATAATTCAATAATATTGCCAAAACTGTATGCAACAGTTCAGCTTGAAAGTTAAAGCGATGAGCATATTAATAAATAATACAATTCGACAATTTGAGCTATAAGTATTTCATTTTTCCTCTTGGGGGAACTTGTCCTTCACTGCTTTAATGAGTTTATTCCCATATAAAATGGCCTTTTCCATAGTGAGGTCATCCACCTTCTCCTCAAGTTGTGTTGTTCTCCCTTGCAGCTCGATAAAATTTCCTTCTAGCTTGGCCTTTGGTACTCGACACTTCTCAAGCTTGGCATTCGAGGCTTGAAGCTCCTCTTTTTCCTTCGTAAAAGAGGCCTCAACCTCGGCTAACTTATTAACAGCCTCTTCGGCCACCTTACAATTTGCCATATTCGATTCCTAAGCTTCGGCCTCAACAACAGAAAATTGGATTTTCAAATTATTGTTCACTTGTTGGGCCTCATTCAAGCTCCCATCAAGCTCGATGGATAATCTCTTCTCCTCTCACAGAAGGCTTAAAAGCTTGCTTATCATACTGATCACTATGTTGGATAGGACTGCTCTCTATAAAAAAGAAAGAAAAGGTGTTAGTGTATGAAAGAGGAAACAAATAGCCATGACAAAAATAATACCTCCACTTAATGTCTTCTCATAACCGCACAAAAGTGGTCCACTTTTATGTTCATAAAGGATGAAACCTCATCCGATATACAAGTAAGTACTGAGCAAAAGTTGTTGAATTCTATGTCAAAAGAGCAGAGGAGTTCTGTAACCACATACCCTGAATTTCCTTGCTCATCTTTGCAACTCTCTCGCTCCAGCTAGAGGGGCAGTCGATTTCCCCATATGAGTACGATCGGATAAGGGCCCAGGTAGTATAATTAAAGGTCTACCCAAGTATCTGAGATGGTTATAGCAGTTAAAGGATTGTTACTTTGGGGGAAAAGAGTTGACATTTGAAAGGGGTTTAGCTACCGATACGGGGCTAGAAGCAGGAGTCGGTGCCATATTGGTTGCTTGTTTAGACATCGTAGTCTAAGCATAGGTGGGCATCGTACTCATTTGCCTAGAATTATCCTCGATCTTGGCCTCTTTAGCCTTGAAATTTTTGTTGAAGGATGAGTTTTTCGCTCTCTTTATAACTGCAAGACAACAACAAAATGAGAAAAAAAATTAGACTTTCACTTTAAAAAGAAAGAGAAAAATATACCTCATATCTTATGAAGGGGCTCGAAAGATGATTTAGGATCCAAAATGTCAGATATATTGATTTTCTTACGAGTGAGCTCTCTCCATCGCTCTAAATTTTTTTCCTTTTCTTGGGACAATAATAGGCGCTGGTCATTTCGGTTGGCGAACAACCCCAAAGAAATCCATATATGAAAATAAAGCTAGTCCTCTACAACAAAGAACCTATTTTTCTAGTTCTTGAGGGAGTTTGACTTTTCTGAAAAAAATGCCATACTCCGTCTAAGCTTAAATATAATAATTGCCTTCTATCATTTTCCGTAGTCTGACAACACGGTAACCTTAAATAGATGGACAATCAGGTTGATGGCACTCTTCGAAGTCCATATTGGCAGGGCAGTTAGGGTAAGCCAGACATTAGGGTGCACTTGGCTTACAGTGAGGTCATAGTATTTTAGGGAGGAAATTTCAAAGTGGGTTAAAGGAAGAGTGGCTCCAGCTTAGATGTTAGCCTTGTAAAGTGCTAATTTATTTTTATCGTTAAAGTTAGCAATGATGTGGGAGCTAGAAACTAAAAGTTTGTACTGGTTAGGTATACCTAACCTAACTATTAGATTATAAAGCTCGAAAACATGTATCATCAAGCTGATACTGGGAACCCGGGGATTAAACCGCAGTGGTCTCCTAGGTCTAGGATGGCTAGCTTAGGGATTTTGTTCGATGGAGTGTTTGAAGGGACACTCTTTACTGATTCACGTGTAATTTGGAAAGGCACTTGGAACACTGAAAGTTCTATAAAAGCATTATCAATATAACCTATGAGTAGATGTGCTTGGTGTATTATCATTTAACAGACCATTTGGGATCCTAATGTCACTAGAACCTTTTTAACCCACTCATTTTGAAACTTAAAATAGCAAGAAGGAAAAACACTAGAATGAAAAGGAAATGCCAAAATGAAAGGGAAAAGACTTAAGGCACTAACTTGTGGTGTTGATTGAAATAATAGAAAGGGTATTTGAAGAAGAAGAATGCATGAAAGCTGGAGAGATAAGGGTGCGAAAATAGAGAGAAAATATGGCAAAAAAAGTGGAAATGGAGAAGTGTTGCAGGTATTTATAGGAAAAATGAGCTATTGGATGTAGAAAGAGTGCATGGCTCAGATATCCTTGAGGCATGTGGAATTGATTGTTTGTAGTAGTTACACAAGGATTGAGGAGGTGTCATTATGATTATTACTGTCATTGCAAAGATCGAAGGGACATTTTCCTGCAATAATTATTGACACGAAGGTCCAAGCAATGACTCAATTTGGTTAATTGACAAAGCTCTTATAATGGCTTGAACATCGGATTAGCCGTGAATAGTATTTTTCGATAGTGAATATTAAATTCGGGCTGAATAGTACATCTGGAGGTGAAAAATATTTTATTTGACTATCGGAAAATATAGATCATAGGTAGTTCGAGGTTAAAATTTGAAGTGAAATTGAGGTCAAATAGACCTCCAAAAGTCAAAAACACAAAAAAAAAGATGCAGATCGATTTTAGGTTAATTATTTTGATCAAGATTTGACCGAGCCGCTAAAAATAACAAATAAAGTCTAAAAATTGCTAAAAATTGTAGATATGCCTAAAATAATGTGCAAATTATTTTGGCTGCAAAAAGTAAATTTTTCGGTAACATCAATATTTTTAAATCGGATCAATTTAATCGAATTGGATTGAAAATTGACTTTAATTGGGCTAAAATTTTGTGTACAGCCTATTTTTGATGTGATAAAAATGATATAATCAATTTTGGAGTGATTTGGATTTGGAAAGTGGGAGAAATTAATTAATATTGATTAATAGGTAATTAATGGGCTTTGGTTAATTGGTTTAAGTCCAAACCCAAGCCCATTAAAAGACCCTATAAAAGGCAGAAAAATCACAGAATTTCTAGAAGGTCTCGCCAGTTTCTTCTTCCTCTCCCAAGCCGAACCATTCTCACTTAAAGTTCCATCATTTTTCTTTAAATTTTCTTCTCTTTCTCTCTTGATTCAAGCACAAAAAAATCATCTCCAGCCTCTCTAGTTGTTGGATCCATCCTCAAACCATTGATTAGAGGAATATGAGCTAAGAAAATCAAGTGATAAAAACTTAGGGGTCAAAATGAGGTAAGAGAAATTGTTGATTTTAATTTTGTTCTAAGGTGCCTACTATTAATTTTAGATGCCTAGAATTCATTTTTGAGGTCAAAATGAGCTAAAACCATTGAAATTTTGATTTTTTTGTTGAAGGAAATTTCGGCCCCTTAAGGAACTTTTTGTGAAGAATGATTTTCTTTGGTTCAAGGCTTGGAAAAGGAAGATTATGGAAGGTTAAGCATGGAAAATAGGTAAGTGACTATGAAATCCTTTAATTTCCCATAAATTAAATGAATTTTCCTTTATACAATTTAAGAAAAAAAATTATCAAATGCATGTATAGTGAAATTAGCTTTAGAATAATGAAATTGGGCCTTAATTATGCTTAAATGTAAGCTTAAATTGATTGAATTAAATTTTTATGATGTAGTTCCTTTTGTGGTCGAAATTGTACCCTAAGAAAACCTAAGTGTATTTTGGTTATTTTTAATGATTTAAGCCTTAATTTGATAGTAGATTTGAATAACATGTTTATAAATTTTTATGAAATTTATAGGAATTATTTGAATATTATTGAAAGAAATATTGAATTATGTAACTAATGAAAATCATGAATTTTTGTGAACTGAAATGAGTAAATATTGTTATCATGTATTTTTTTATAAAATTTATTTGAATATTTTAAAGAAAATGTTTAAATATGTACAAAGTAAATATATTGAATTATTGAGTTATAATTCATAAATTAAGTAAAAAATAATGAATTATATTGATACAATTCATAAATTATCCAAAATCAGTTAAAAAGATTGACTGGCTAATTTATTGAAATGAAAAGACCATAAAAAGTATAGTGAGTAAAATGAATGTGTTGAGAAATAATTCATAATTCGACAATAAAATGTTGAATTATTATAAAATAATTCACAAACCGTATAAAAGCATTGAGTATTCCGAACGATCGTATTTCTGGACAGAAAATGCAAGAAAACTATTAAAAGTCAAAAAGGTAAAATAAATTGTAAAGCAAAAATATTGAATTATTAAGAAATAATTCATAAATTGATAAGAAGTGGTGAATTATAATGATATAATTCACAAAGTGTATAAAAGTACCGAAAGAATAACTGGCTAAAGTGGAAAAATGAAAAGACACTGAAAATATAATGTGCAAAGTGATCATGGTAAATTATGATGCTATAATTGTTAAACTGTATATAAGACACTGAAAAAGTGAATGAAAAGAAAAAGCTATTAAATAGTTAAAAGCAATGAAAAGAGATTGACTATAAAATGTACTGTTTTGAAAAAGTATTTCCAATTGCTAAAAATTTTGAAAATATTTTGAAAGTAAGTGATTTTTCCCTTAGCAATAGTCAGATAGTATAAGTCTTACTCATAATATAATTGACTAGCCATAGGAACACTTTATACCATGGTACAAGTCATGACGACTTGCTTTACTATGGTAGGATATTTAATCTCCATAGTCTCTATCTGTACTGATTTGATATCTGCTCTGTGAGACTTGATCCTTCAGGATCATTTCTCAATATTATTTTGTATGTGGCCCCGTGGGATTCACTTCCCGTATATCCTATCTGAAAAATTATGTCGGGATTGTACTAGAGGCATTATAATAAGAATAAGTTAAAAATGCAAAAAGAAAGCTAAAAGTGAAAGTCAAAAGCGAAAAAGGACCTAATTGAAAGACATAAAAAGTTTTGGGGCAAAAATATAATTTTTCTAAAAATTTATGCTTCATGATCAAAAATGAAAAGAAAATGTTTTACAAGATTAAAATGATAATTTAACAACCAAACAACCTAAAAATAAGCTTTTGTAAAGAAAAAGGGCAAAAAGATAATTCTACGTTAAAAAGTCAAAATAATGACCAATTGGTATAATGTATACCAATTAATAATTTGAAAGTGAAAAAATTAGTGAAATAAGGCCAATATCGTAATTAATATCTAAAAATGGCAATTCCATAATTAATTAAGAATTAAGGATAAAAAAATGACATATTGTATAAAAAGGTCAATCAAGGACCAAACATAACTTTTATAAGCCAAAAGTCATCTGAAAATTAAAAATAAGCAAGTTAATGACAATTTTGTAATTAAAATGTAAAAATATCAATTTTGTAATAATTGTGTAAAAAGGACCTTTTTGTAATAAAATAAAGAAATAAAAAACTTAATTGCAAAGTTGCTAAAGTAATAATATTACTTGGCATTAAATGTTAAAAGTATTAATAATTGTATTTTGATAAATAATTAAAAAGTCAAAGTGAAAATAAATGAACTAAGGGCAAAATTGTAATTAAAGTATAAAAAAATAATTTTGTAATTAAGTGAAAAATCGAGAATTAAATTGAAAATTTACCATAATATTGGCAATTAATAGAGTAAAATGCGAAACGATATAATAAGTGTACTGGACTGATTAAATAAGAAATTTTGCCTAAAAATCTAAAATAAAGCCCAATAATTGCTCAAAATGCCAAAAGTCAATTAAAAAGTAAAAGTAAGCATGGTAATGATAATTTTGTAGCAAAAAATGTGCAAGAATGGTATTTTTGTAAATAATCGAAAAGTTCCGGATCAAAGTGAAAAGTTTAGTGATGTTTTAAGAATATTGTTCAAAATATTAAAAAAGTACTTTTGACAAGATTAAAATGATTTTTAGCGTAATTAATGTAATTATGCTATTTGAAAAATTCTTCGATTCATAGTTATCACTGAGCATATTTAGTGCTTAGCACGTAGTGTTTACTGCGTGCAGGTTCTGAAGAGTAGTTGGAGATTGGTACACAGTGGAGCGAGGTCTAAAGAGAAAGAAATAGTTGTAATTATTTGGTATTTTTGGCATGTATATACTTAGATATTTGAAGTAGAAGTTTGGACTGTATTTTGAACTACTGTTTGATGTGATAGAATATTATTATGTCTGTAAATTTGTGATTGTCAGTAAGTGATTTGGAATGGATATGCTCGACATGTGAATAAATGTTTGGAATTCATAGATGTATTGTTATAGACTGTCGTGCCTCAGAGAGACTGTGTTTTGTTTGATTTTTTAGGGAGCTAGTAAGTTTATATTTGTTATGCTACCGGATTTTTTTTTATGAAATGAATAGTATCTTTAGACAACTATAAGCAACAAGTTAAATGTATGAATTTGAATAGCATATAAGTATTGACAGTTAATGGATTATTTTGGTTAAGTTGAAAAAAAAAATTTCAGGTTTATCGGTTAATTTCGTATCCAAAAAGTCTGTTAAGATAAGGGTGTTACAGCTCTGTAGCTTCAAGTGGGTGTTCGATCTCTTTTGACGTAAATGTCTGTCACCTTAAGGAGGACCTATAATAACTGGATTATGTTTCAAATTTGGGCCTATAGCTCAAATTCCTAGCTATTTTAGTTACCCAAGATCTAGATTGTTAAAGCTCAGACGACGTCATTTTGGTAAGTCCTATTGGGGTAAAAAATCAGCTTGACTTCCTATTCTGGCGAAACTTTTTCCCTAGTATGACTTCTATAACCATCGGGACTCCTAGCTAGAGTAGGAGACTAATCCTTATAAATAGCTATGATTGTCAAGTATTTCTCTCTCTTAGCCACTTTACTAAAATTACTCCCTTTACTGTTCATTAACTTGACCGTTGGAGAGTCCCCTTGTAGGACCCCCGCCAAGGATTTCATTATTTTCAGGTACTTTTGGTGAAATAAATTGAACTCGATGGAAGCTTGATAATTTTTGAACTATTATCATTCAGGAATTTTTTATTTCTTCTCTTCACTTTGATTGTAATTCTTAAATAGGAAATAATACATCAGGTATTTTATTTTAAAATATGGCTTATTTTATAAATAAGTTTTAAAATGGTTTTTCTAATATCGATTTTCATATGTTTCTTCTAAGAAAAGTACTATTAGAACCACAAACTCATTTAATTCAACAACATATTGAAGAACATATAGATAATTTTTGCAATCGTCAAGATTTTTATTGGAAAATGAATTTAATTGAGCTATTATTAAGTTTTATGCCATTTATTCCACTAGAACGTTTTTCTAGTTTTTGAATACAAAATGTTCATGTAATGGCCAAAAAATTCAATTTTCATAAATAGTACTTTTCCGAACAATGAATAGTAATACCGAGATAGTATTGGGTGCAATTATATTAGCACTAGTATACTAAATCTTATAAGAACCTTGGTGATCTATCGGGAAGTTTGGTGCTCAACCATTAGATTAGATAGTGTGAATTAAATGAAATCCAATGGTATAAATTAAAGTAAAATTGAGGTTAGATAAGTTTTCAAAATAGATAGTGAAGAATTCTTTTGGACTTCTATTAGGGTTAACCACAAGTTTGACTGAGCCCAAAAATGTCCTACAAACTTCTGAAACTTATTCTAATCACATATAACTATTAGAAATAGTTTAAATAAATTTTTGAAAGTAAAAGATAATTTTATGACAATTTAAAATTTTTGAATTTTGGACAGGTGAATTTTTCTGCCAGAGCTGGTAATATATTGAAACGATGTCAGAATGACCTGAAATTTTAGAAACATTTAGTAGATATATTCTTGAACTATGGTAAAATTTTTAGAGAAATATAATGAAGGTAACATTGAAATTTGAAAAAGGACAAAAAATAGAGTTTTCGGACTGGTAAAAAATGTTTCGATGCTCTAAAAACTATCGAAACAAACTGCGATTGTCCCAAAATGATATTTAGGAACTTTTGGAATAATTTTTATGAAAAAATAAAATAAGAATAGATAAAATTGACAAGTAGCATAATTATATCTGTATAAAGTGGTTTGATTTGTCCACCCTTTAAACCACAGATTTTGGGATTAATTTTTGGGTAAAATACTCACCTAAAGTTCAGAAATTTTTTTTAAAAAAAACCAAAGAGCAGCTCTCCCTCTTCTCTAAAAAATATAATGCAAAACTTAGCAAAATTTCACCATTTTCACTTGATTCAAGCTCTTCCACCATAATTTTTCATGCTTTATCAATTGAAATCAATCTTATAATCTCTTAGCAGCCCAAAAAAAATATATTCAGATTTGGAGTGCAGAAATTTGATTGAATTGTGAGGAGGAGCTTAGTGCAAAAATTCAAGTAAGTTAATTTAGTAAGATTTTGATGAGTCTAATAGGTTTTTAGGTAGATTTTGATGTGGATATTTATATTTTGAGTTTATTTTAAATTATGGATGTAGAAAAATTGAGAAAATAATTCATGAAAAATTCAGCCCACATGAAAAATTCAAAAAGAAACAAGTGGAAATAAGGGAAAAATGGAAGGAAAAGATGGAAAAGCAGGAGAAATCATGGATATAGCTTGAAAAATAGGTAAGTGGATACCTAAACTATCTTATTCAATGTAAACCTAAATTATAATTTGAGGATTTTAGTATATGTGATGTTTATATTTAAATTAAAGGTAAAATAATGAAATTGAATGTCAAAAAATTGATTTGGCATGAAACATTTCACAAAAGAATGATTAAAAGTGAGAAATTACACTACAAAAAATTTGATTTTACCAATAAAATTTACCGATGATTACAACATACATTGCTGAAAGAAATATTTTACCGACAGATTATCAACCAATATAAAAAAATATAAGTAAAAAAATAAAAGTTGTAAAATGGCCGCATTTTTAGTGACGAAAAGCAAAACCCGTCGGTATAATTGGCGAAAAATAGTGGCACCATCTCTTAACGAAGGATAGTACTGTCGGTACAGAAAATTATTATTTTAGTTGTATATGATGGAATTTTCGTCAGTATTACAAGTAGCAGGTTGATTTTTAGAGTTTTATCGACATAATTGCGATGGTATTTTTTTTTGTCTATAAATAGTTTCCGCAGATTTATTTAGATGGTTATGTCGTCGGTAATTACGTTGCTATTATTAAATTATAAAATATAAATATTTAAAATTTAATTTTTTATTTTTTAATAAAATAGTTTACAGAACATGTGTCATTGTCATTTTTGCCCAAATAAATCCTAAATTAGATATTTTGCTATTTTATATATTTATAATTTTTTACATAAAATAATTAATAAAATTTTGGTTTAATTAAGTATTAATTTATAATAACTAATAAAACAAAATTAATTTTTCAATTTAAAATTTAATATTATTATTATTGATAATGATATTTTCATTATTAAGATTATCATAGATTTATTATTATTTTTATACGACTAAAATTAATAAGTACACATTTTTTATATAAAAATGCAGTTAAACATTAGTTTATATGGTTAATATTTATTCGATTCAAAAGTTAGTTACACCCATAAAATATATTAGATACTTTACAGCTCTTTATTGGTTAATCTGCATATTATAAAATAAATTTTATTCTAAAATTTTTACCTTTTAGTGATTATTATTATTATTATTATTATTATTAATTTTTTATTTTTTATTTTATTAAAAGTTTTGTGCAAAATTTTAAATAGTTAAGAGCCCTAATAATTTATATTGACTATAATACCCCTGCATTTTAAGGAGAGTAAAGCAAAAGATTCATGTGCAGTTAAGTATTTTCATGATTTTTGTGTGCCCCCTATTTCTCTTAAAATTATGTTATCTCAGTTTAACTAATGAAATTTCACTTACTAGTACTCTCTTTTACGCAGCTGAACGAAACCTTAGCCCTCACCGTCGCCCACCACTGCCATTACCCAACATTGCCGCCAACCCACCATCCTTGATGCCTCTCAACCTCTCATACTCTCATTGTCATACTACTTTTTTGATTCCTTATCGCACTCCTTTGTCTTCCCTTTTCTTTTTGTACCCTCTTATTTATCTTTCAAGAATGAGCCGTAGAGAGCATCTATTGTGCCATATCAGTGACTCTTCACTGACGGACCCAGAGCAGGTTCCCGGTTGATGATTCGGCATCGTGTAAGGATGACAAAAAAGAGATTGCTCAGGTTATTTTAGTGTCCTTTTTTATTTTTATGTTCTTTTTATAATCGCCCTTTTTAAATTTCATTTCTTGATTTCATATTGTGTTGAATAAATTTCTTTTTTTGAGAATAAAACAAGTGATAAATTGATTTTATGTTAATAATTTTATTTATTTCTTGAGGGGCTGAGAAGTTGATCACCAATGTTGTTGTTGTTAGTAATCTATTCCTCTTTCCCAGTTTGTACTATTTATTAATGGTGGGGATTTGTATTATGTATTGCTGTTTATGCGCTTGGAACTCATTTTTGGATGTTGTTTTTGTTTAGACAAAGACTGATAGTTCTGCAGCTTCCACTGCATCTAAACCAGGGTACGCTTCTTTTTTTCCTCTTACGTATATTGATTGGCCTTAGCATTGTCCCTTATTCTACTTGATTCTAGCTCCTTGGAACTTCTCACAGTTTATGGCTGAACTTTGATTAAAATGCTATTGTCAATTCTATTTGATCTTCTTTCAAGTGATGATTGAATAACAAACAGTTTAATTTCATTAGTTTAAGAAGTGAAAATTAAACAATTTAGTTTATTCCTAGATAGAGTTATAGCAATATGAATTGCAACTGTCAAATAACACAAGTAAAACTACTTAAAAGCATTGCAAACTTATGCTATCTCTCCTTCAGAACCTATTTTAACCCCTATATTCCCATTTTCACCATTGCTCTAGCAATTAAAATTAGCTTTAAAAGATGGTATTTTTTTGACATTCTGGAGTTGAGATAAGAATCAATTATTTTCCTGGTGTTAATGATAAACATCATTACCTCACCTTTTTCTTAATCTTTGTTTAACTGCAAAGCGTTAATTGTACTTTGAAGTTTATCTGGTTTATGTTTCAATCAATGTAATTCAGTCACATCGCAATTGAATTATGATTTTTACTTTATAAAAAATTTTATAGTTACGTGCAACTATAAAACATTATCTTTTTGACTTATTCTTGTAGAACGTTCACATACTTTCCTTACATGGTGTTGTAAGTAAATTATTATATAGTGTTTATTCTTTGGTTTTATGAGTTGGATGTGGTTTGACACTCTACTTAGAAGTTTTATGAGTTCAATTCTTCTAAATGTTTTATAACAAAGTAAGAATAAAATATAACATACTTGAAAATAAATTTAATGGTCATTGAACATATAAACAACGATCCCTAGTAGATTTTTATTGAACTCATGGAACTTTTCCACCATCAGATATTATTAGCTGTTATTAGCTACTAGCTACCTTCTGCAGAAGTATTTCTCTTAACTAGTATATTCATTCTCTATTTTCTGACAAATTTTGGACACTTTTGTACATACAGGAGAAGTTGAAGCGTTATATCATGGATTTTCTTTGGTTGGAAGCATATGGTTGTATTTTTACTTTTAAATAGGTTGCAGGAATCAATCATAAATAATAAGGTATATCCTTATTATTTTGTTTAATAAATTTAAGATTTTGAATTTACTGGGCAAGGAAAATTTTCATGTTTTTCAAGAAGCATCATTTGTTGGGAAAGGTGATAAGAGAGTGCTTAAAATTACAAACTACCTAAATTATTTCCCATTCTCGTATTATATTGTATTGAGCGGCATGAAGGCACTACCAAGGACCCTTGTTGATTTAATGAGACAAGTAATTTTCTTTTACCCTTGAAATGCATAATTTAATTTTAAAGAAATGATAAACCAATTTTGATTTATTTATTTTTCTAAATGATCTTTTAATGGTTTCAGTTATGATGATTACTTTTATTTATTTGTTGTGGCAGTGGTTCAAGCTGTTAGTGTAAGCCCTAACTCCAATGCATTGTTATAAAACAGTCAAGTTAATAAATGAGATATTTATTTTATCTATTGTATTCTTGTGTATATTAAGTGATAGAATCATCCAAAAATATTGTTTCAGTTTAAGTTATCACGTGTGAAGCACATGATTGTAAAACCTTGAAACAATTGAGATTTAATTTTAAATATTACTAATCAGTCATTGTTATGGGAATAACAAATGAATTAAAACTAATATGCTCTCTCTGATAAGTTAAATTCTGTCTTACGGATCATAAGGACTAGAGTGTTAATCAAAGATCGTAAATACATGTTTAGAACATGGTATCTGGATTCGATCCGCTCATGAGAACATTACAAGGTACAAGTCATAAGTGTTTCGCAATTGTAAGTTTTGCATTGGAGTTTTTAGACCTAAAATCTCTATGAAACTCTTTATAAATTACTATGTACTTTGACATATACCTAACGTACTCGTAACAGGGTGACTAGTATGGGTATGTTTGGGCATACACTAATTCATGTCAGAGAGCATCAGAGAAGTAAAGGGATTACCCCTCTCAATAAGAGAGAAAATATCACCAGCCACTTGATCAATGAACTGAGAAGTATATGGCCATATCGAGATGAAATAATGAATAATTATTATTTATCTGAGAGTTCAGTGTCACTGAAATATCAAGAAAGGAATTAGTATATATAAGGATGACTAGTTCCATGTTTTGTATTAATTCTGATATTTATGGGTAAGAGACTATGCAAAATTGCATTAGGTCACTAAATGCTATTGGCATTTTCATTTAATTTGGAATGCTATAATATCTTGGTAGAGAATATATATAGCCTTTGGATTATTTATTAATTTTTTACCAATATTAAATGGATCTATAGGATCACACACAAAGCATTGGACCCAAAATATTTAAAATAGAGTATTGGACATTAATTTGAGCTTTTATTTAAAGTCAAATTAATGTGGATAATGGGTATTAAATTGCAAATGGACCTAAGTCCATGAGAGAGGAAAAAATCGACAATTACTAGGTTAATGTCAATTAATTAATTATATTTGGATAATTAAGGTAATTGATTTTAAATCCTAATAGTATTTGAATCAAGATTCAACACTTAAATAGGGAGATATTGTGGCCGAAATTCAAGCTAGATTCCTAGTTGAATTCAGCATGTATTAAATCCTAGAGAAGTGATGTATTTTGATTAAATAACTAATGCCATTTTAAATTAATTTGAATTTAAAAACTAAAAGAATTTGAATTAAGATATATCACTAAATTAGAAAGTGATGGAGGCTGAAATTACTACCTAAAAGCTAGTAAATTTTGGCATTCACACTAACCCTAGACAAGTGATATATATTAATGAATTAAAAGGAATTAAATGGCTTGCCATTTTTTTGCTCTCTCTTTCTCATTGCCGAATTCAACTAGAAAAAGGATTCTTCCTTTTTCTCTTATGTTTTTGGGCAGCCATTGAAAACCCTAGGAAGAACAAGATCAAATCTTGTGTCTTCATTCAATACCCATTGCCGAATATAAAAGGTTAAAGCTAGCATTCTCGTTTTAGGCCGACTTTACAAGTGTGTGTGTGAACATAAAGTGGTGTGGCACAAAGGTAGCACCTTTGGCATTGGTGATTGATATCAAAGGTATATAAGTCCATCTTATATACTGGTCATTGCAAAAATTAAGTTTTGAAGTGCAATTAAGGATGTAAGTTTAATAAAAAAATCCTAAAATTGCATGTTTCGATTCTATATAGCCACATGCAATTTTGGGTTTGCTATTTTGGCACAGCTCCTGGAAGAAAAAAAAAAGAAAAAGAAATCTATTTATGCGGCATTTGTGTATAGTGAGAAATCTATTTCTCGGCATATGTGTACAATGCTGGAATGTAGGCAGGGAGCAAGTTTACATGTTCTTTTGTACCTTCTATTTTAGAAATGGGTATCTATAAATAAAAAGTTTATCGTGGCAGGATAGGTTGATGTATCAAGGATTCATTGTAAAGCTTCTATTCCATAAATGCCAAAGTTCACCCTTTTTTTGTCTTGAATTTATTATTTGTCATCTGAACAAATTTAAATAAATATTGCTTGTAAAGAGTTATAATGTATATATTGATTTTGAATTATAATACATATCTTCAATTTAAAATTTGTACTTTTTATATTGAATGTATCATGTGTAATTTGGGATATGTAAACAGGAAATATATAATTTTTGCAAAAAATTATAAAAAATTAAATAAAAAAATTTTATTTTATCGATAAATTACGGATAGAAAAATATGTCGCTAATATATTAATAAATTTAACATTAATATTACATATTTTTGCCGATAAAATTACCGATGAAAAAATCCATCGCTGTTTATACTAAAATAAAATAAAATATTTTATTTATTAAATTTACCAATACAATATTTCATCGGTAGATGGTCAACGCGACAAAATATTTGATGGATTTTTAATAAAATTACTAACATATTTTTTTATAATTCTATCGATAACGTTTACTGACGGAATTTTCTGTCAATAAATTGCTATCTACGCTGTTTTACCAATGGATGCATTCCATCAGTAAAACAATAAAAATTTGTTGGTAAAATTATTATTTTTGTAGTGTTAGTTTAGAACCCTATTATGTTACTTAGAGAAAAATTATTGAATATGGACTATAATTCAAACTAATGATAGATTGATGTAATTAGATAATGAATAATGAAATATAGGATAATAAACATTTGAAATTATGACTAAAAATGCTACATTAGTTATGGAACATATTATGTAAATAAATGAAATTTAGATTGAATAAATAATTAAATGAATTTAAGGTTAGATTCATGTGTAATATGCATGAAAAATATGATAGAAATATGTTTGATGAATTAAACAAATTTATGTGCACATGACCTAATAATAGTTGAATAGTATAGTATGGGAATGGGAAAGAATAAGTGATGAAATAAATTAAAATACCTTGATAAATTGATGGAATAATATGTATTGAATGATAATTGGTGAGGAAAACTGAACAAAGCTAGTGTGAATGGTTAGAACATTAAATTATAATTGTACATAATATTGACTAAATGGACATAATGATGTTTATATGTGTACTAAATGGATATTAATGGAATTTTATTAAGTATCATTAGATGGAAGCTTGAGATATATATGGGAACATGTAAGACTTGATAATGGATGAGAAAATATGATGTGTGTATGTGAACTTGACATGGCCAAATGGTACTCAATATGAACATGGTATGTTTCAACCATATTTGGATGATATGTTACATGTTTACCATGAATGAGTGAATGATAAACATAAATGAGTATGAATTGAGCAAATACGAATTGTGGAATAATATGAAATGTATGAAAATCTAAGTGAAAGTATGAAATAAGATGAACAAAAGTATTTGCCCTTAGTTTACAATGGTTAATCCAGGATTTTAGGATATAATAGCTAGCATTACAAAAAAAATGCAGAATAGTAATGAAAATTAGTAAGGACAATGAAATTCATTGCTAAATACAACATTTAGCGATGACATTACGACAAAAAATTATCTCTATCGCAAATATTGATAGGGGCTTATGGAAAAACAAATCTTGTGACAATTTAGCAATAACTAAATCTTATTGTCGCTAATCTTGGGTACTAAAATTTTGATGCAAAATATAGCAATGACTTTGCGAGCATAGAACCCCTCGCAAACGCTTAATTCATTATGAGTGTGATTTATGAACTAATTATCGAGCATAAAATCGTTGCTAATTTTGCTAGAAATAAGTCTTTGCTAATGTAGTTAGGATATTTCCCTCGCTAAGGCTTGAGTCATGGTGTATTTGATTTTTAAACTGATTAGTGAGGATAAAATCCTCTTTAATTTTGCTTGAAAGAAGTCCTTGCTAATGTAGCAAGGGCATTTTCCTCGCTAATGCTTGAGTAATGGCATATTTGATTTTTGAACTAATTAGCAAGGAGTAGACGAGTCTATTCACTTCTCGTATTGACTATACTAATGGCTTAAGTGCTTCACTATATGATCCACACATCGGATCATAGATATTATTTTACCTACATTATAGTTATAAGTATATCTTAAGACATCTTGCATATGATCTTTTATTATTGCTATATATACATGTATATATTATTTTGGATATTTTATTAGCAATAATGTGCACTTTTAAATACCAATTTATTCATTAATATATTAAATGTTGAGTACTCTATAAATTTAAATGTTATTTTTTAGTTTATTATTTATTTTTTTAATAATAAAATCTCCATAGTAAATTAAGAAAACAAAAAAAAAGTCTATTCTAAATTTAGCGAAAGTAATATTTGTCACAAAAGTACATGTTAAACTTTAGCAAGAAAAATATCTCACTAAAATTTCATGATAACTTTCATGCTCGCTAAAATTTAGCGAGTATGTTATCGCCTTGACATTCAGCCCAAAGTTTAGCAAGAATAAATTCCATGCCAAATTTAGTGAGAATAATATTTACCATAAAAATGCATGCTAAAATTTAGCAAGGAATTCATCCTCGCTAAAATTTAGCAATAACTTTAGGCCTCACTAAAATTTAGCAACAACTTTAGTCTTTGCTAAATTATGCTAAAATGACTTTGTTACAAAAGTTTTGTTCTCGCTAAACTGATTTAGCTACAAAAAAATGTAATTTAGCTAGGAAATTTGTTCTCGCTATTTTGGATTTTTCTTATAGTGTAGCTATGGGGACATATACCGCTGTAGAATAATGAGATGATTGACAATTGAGATATGCATATTAGATTGATAGTTAAGCTATTAATCATGCCAAGTGGTCACCTTAATACACTTTGGAGGTATTGATCATGCCAAGTGGTCACCTCCACACATTCTAGAGTTGTGGATCACACCAAGTGGTCACTCCAGCTCATTTTAGACCATTGGAGTTCTTATCCCATATATCAGGTTCGAGAATTTTCCATGGGCACTACTAGAGGCAAAAATGTAATTATACAAGAAAATAAGAACTTAATGAGAAATTAAGTATGAAAAGGTGTCAATTATGTAATAAAAGAATGAATAAAATGAAAAATATAATTAAGTGATTAATAAGGAAAAAATATAATTACACAAGAAATTGGGGATAAAAATGTGGTTAATAGAGTTCAAAAAGTAAAAAAGGTAAAAATATAATTAAAGAAAGTTTCAGGGACCAAATCATAATTTGCCATTACATAGGCAAAATATAAGGATTAAAATATAAATTTTGGGACCAAAATAAAATAAAGACTAAAAGAAAGCAAAAAAGGAGCAAAATTAGTAAGGAATAATCAAATATAAGGTTGTGCATAATCGAATCGAAACCAAATGGATTTTGATATGTTTGGTTTGGTTATTTTGGTTTTTGATTATTTCGGTTCTGAACCAAAATAATATTTCGATTTCGTTCGATATTTAAAATTGAAAAAACGAATGAATCAAACTGAAATAAAAAAAATCACCATTTATATATATATATATATATATATATATATATATATATATATATATATATATATATATATATCAGGTATTAACCGAATGAATCTAACCCTATCAGGTATCAACCGCTTCCTCCTTTGTCTTCTCATCTTCAATTCTTTTCTTATTGTGATCCTCAACCTGCAATTCCTTCACCACTTGTTTCAGCTCTTTCATTTTCTTCTTTGCCTCAATTTCAATTTCCACCTTAGCAATACTCAGCATATCCAATAGCTTCTCCTATTTTCCATTTTTTGGTTTCAGTTTCCTAGTCTTCTTGCTCACAATGCTATTACTATTAACTGAAGTTGACTTAGCTAGGGTACTAGTGGTGGAGGAAGAAGAAAAGTCATCCTCATGATGGCGATAATGAGAGCTACCATCGTAATTGATAGGTCAAAATTTTACGGTAAAATGCAACGACAGAGAAAGCAGTCTAGATATAGACATGGCCAGCACTGGCGAAGGTGGAGGCAGTGAAAGAATGTTCAAGAACTAAAGATCCGACATTGTTTTGGTGATACTTGGCCATGTTCACAATAAAAGAATTTATCGACGTTCTACATTGCCACATAGTCGCTAAGTTTAAGAATGAGTGTGTGTTGCTCTAGGACAACGAAAAAGAAGAAAATGATATATGGCCCATTTAGGTTAAAAGCCTATATTTTTATTCTTTTTGTGCTTTCCTTGGATTACCTATGTTAGTGAATGTGAAAAATTTATTTTGTTGGATATATGGCCCATTTGGCCTATTTAGGTTAAAAGCCTATATTTGATCTAAAACAGATTGAATTGAACCGAATTGACCAAAATTATTTCGATTTATTTGGTTTTCTATTTTAAATGCTTTAATTTTGGTTCGGTTATTTTATTTTACAAAGTTCAGTTCTCGATCTTTTTGGTTCTGTTCAATTTTGCACACCCCTAATCAAATATGCATTAAAAAAAATTTAGAGACTAAATTGTAATTTTCACTTTAACTAGGAAAATAAGTAGGAAAAAGACATAAACAAATAGAAATACGGACTAAATAGAAAATTGAAAAGTTAAAAGAGAAACTCTAAGATAAAAATATAAAATTTTGTCAATAAAAAATACAAAGGATGACAATGTAGAGGTAGACAGTCAATAGGGGTTAAATGGTAATTTACCACTGCATAAGAAAGTACTAAGGATTAAAATATAATTTGAAAACTTTAAATGAGGAAAAGAATATAAATAGAATAAAAAGGATAAATTGGTATTATAATTAGAGAATTGTGTGATGACATGAAATTTAGAGACTAAAATGTAATTGTCAATTGAAGATGCAAAAAGTAGTTAATGATTATACAATTGAAAATTGATAAATGGAATAGAGGAAATGAAATATGAGACTAAGAAATTATAAAAGAATCAATTCAAACAAACTAGATAATTATATGATATTTTAAAAAAATTAAGCCTCTGTACCTGTAACTTTGGAATTTATTAGTTGGGTATCCACCACTAAACATTATATGCATAGCATATAGCTATTTACTGCACACAGATTTTGAGAAAGATAGGTCGATGCTCGAAGGGATTGGCGGTTAACTTGGATAGAAATGTGCACCAAATCATACAATTTTATTATGTTTTGTATGAGTTATGTATGAGTAGCACCGTACTTTATATGTGTGTTACACTGAAACTACTGCTATATTACATTGTGATATTTATGATATATGGGTGTCACAGTTCATCATGAATTGTAAAAGAGGTTGAATTTTTGAAAATTATATCCATACAATTTCAAATTCTAATTCAAATATAAGGGAAAATTTTTTTTGAAATAAAAAGAAAAATATTAAGATTAAAGGTTTTTCATATAATGTATAATCAAATATTAGAACACATTTTTTTTTTATTTTCAAATGTTAAATTTTTTAAATTCTATTTGAATTTAAAGCTTAGTTTTATTATGGAAGTGGAAAGGTTGTCACCATTATAAAAATGTAAAAAACTAAATTGTTATGGAAATGGAAAGATCGTAACATTCCAAACTTTGTCATATCAAATTATTATTTAAAGTCTAATTATCTCTCTCTCTCTTTCTCTCACACACACACATATATATATAAATGATTTATTTATAATATTCAATTTAAACTAGATAAGGATCCCACAACAATTTTCAACGTAAAAAACAAACATATAAAATAAATAGTTAAATATTGAATCACGGTTACGCTCTCTCCACACTCTCACCTTCTCTTCTAATGGATTCCTTCACTCTCTGTTTCCTCTTCTTCGGCCTCTAATGGTTCTGTCGAGTAGAAAAGCAAACACGCATCTCAGCTCTCTGACGACTCCATTACGGTCGAGAAAGTTCAGGACAAGTATCGCCAGTATTAGTCCTTTTTCCATTCCCTTAAACAAATTGAAACCGTTGATAAAGTTCTTGCATTTGTCGATACTTTCTATAATCTTGTTACCGACATTTATGAATGGTATTGGGGTCAGTCTTTTCATTTTTCCCCTTTCATTCCCAAAAATCCCACTGTGATGCCATTCGCCTCCATGAAGAATCAGTTCCCAGAAAAATCTATTGAGTTCAAACCCAATAGGTTGAAAAGCAAAATAGGTCAATTTTGGGTTGACCCATTGAGTATTGGATTGGGTTAGGTTGAAAAATAAAATTGATCAATTTTGAATTGATCTAATAGATATTTATGTGGATTAGGTTGGGCTTAGGTCAATTTTTTTGGATGAATTTGGGTCGACCCATGAGTTTGAGTCAATTTTGCCAGGTCTATATAAAACTCATTCCAATTGGAATTCAAATGTGTACAATTTATAGTTACCAATAAAAAAAGAATGGAGACAAAAATTCAGTTAGGAATTGGATTGTAGGCCTATATATTGCACGAAATTTTTGCAGCCATTGCAACAAAAATTTACGGCCGCAATATATTAACACCTTGCACCTTTAAAATACCAAGAGAAAAATATTATTAAATAGGAAAATTATTTTTTCTGGTGAATAGATTTTTGTACTAGAATTTTTTAGTGAAAATTTTAACACAATTTTTGATTCAATTACTTAAAGATTTTATTAATTAATGAGTTGATAACAAATTTAATTATATATATATGTAAAATTTAAAATTCAAATATGGACATTAAACAATGTAACGATTTTATCAATTTCGAGAGTTTTGAAAGTATATAGGTCCATAACTTATTAAACAAATTGCTAATATACCATACTTTTGGCAAACATATAATATACAAAGTAATATACTCGCGAAGCCAAACTTACTATTGGAAAAATTCTGATAACACAAAATTTAAAGCATGTATGGACATTGTCTTTAAGGATAATTCACTCACACAAGTAATAAAATTTAGATAAAAGCATATCCTCTAGGATTCAACAAGTTCTATATAAAATAGGTAGCATAAAATCAGTAAAAATTTATAAATCTGAAGAATACAAATTTCTGACTTGACAGAATGTCTGACATTTTTCTGTTTACTCTCTCATATAAATCCAACTACAATACCAAATATTTTAAACTTTAAAATTAATATATATTAAGGATTTTTAAGCATCGTATAATAATTATATTGAGACAAAATAGGACCATGACATTTAGTGGAGGAAATTTTGTATCAGAAAAGCAAATCTAAAAAAATTGAAACATAAATATTTGACAGGTTTTTAGGAGAAAGATAAGGTCAAAGAAGAATGTTTCAACAAAAAATATTTAACATTTGTTAAATATTTAAATGCTTTTTAAAAATATTTATTACCTTTTGAAATTTTATTAATAATAAATATTTACAACAATCCCCCACATATTTCAAAATGACAATGAATTTTTATAGCTGAATTTCTCACTTTTAGATATAAATGCTTTGATTCTGGTGCCTTTTAGACTATGAACCAGAACTTGAAAGAATGAGATATAACTTACAAAATAATTGGTGAAGCTTTAAGCTTCTATGAATAAAGGGTTTCTTATAAATGGACAAGGAGCAGAGGTGCTAGGATTTCTCCTTGAATTTTATATTTTTAAAATACTATTTTTATCTCTTTTATGGATTTTAAATGTTTAAAAATCCTTTTTGGGGTCTTTTTCCTCTTTATCTCTTTCAAATATTACAAAATGAGAAAACAAGTTTTCAAAACATGGAGCAGTCTGGGTGTGATAGCTTTATCTCAGCCTATAGACCTCTTAATTATGTGATTCCAAAGCCATTTGAATTTTAAGACATAGATCTAAAACTTTGATAAAAATACCTAAATCTAGTTCAGCCCTTAAGGTTCTCAAAATTAGGCATGAACAGAAATGACTTGAATTTATCCCTATACCTAGACCAGTCTATAGTTATTTGGGTATGACTTCCTATGTAGATATCTTACTGAGATGAATACAATTTTAATAGAAACTAGACTCAATTTTTAGAAACTTTCATGGAGAGAGCATAACCTAATTCTAAACCCATTGTTCCTGGTGATTTTTCAAAGTCAAAATACCAAAATTTTCCTTGAAAATTTCCTAGGAGCAGTTGTCAGTATTTTGGCCATAAATCCCAAAATGTAATTTCGAATTGAGTGATTTTTAATTCATTGGCAATATAAGATATAGAAAAAAAAATATATACAGGACATATTTGAAAAAAATATCATTTACGGGGCTAAAAAGGGTAAAATATTTTGAATTAGAAGTCAATCAATTGAGAAAAGAGAGAAAAGTCAAAGTCAACTCACGGACCGAACCCATGAGTTGACTCATGGATCGGGTCCATAACTCATCCAAAAATTAAAAATAAGCCGAAAAACATGGGAAAAAAAACTGGGGAAAAAATTTTTAATCAAACTTATCTCAATTTTTGGATTTTTTGATGGCTTTACTTAGCCATTAAGCATGATTATTCTCGAATTCTCTCTCTTGGTCTCTATCGGTCCACTTGGCCATTCTCTTTCTTATTCTTCTTCTTTTTTCTTTCTTCTTTTCCTTAGTTCTTCTTCAATGAAAAACCAATATTTTTAACATAAAAAATTCTAAAAATCACCAAAAATGGGGAAAAACTATAGAACACCAAATCCTCGTCCTGTGATAAATCGACGCTAAAGGTAATATTCTCGAGCCCCAAAACTCGTATATTAAAATATTTATTTTTAATTAATTATATTAAATAATATTTTATAGTTTATTGTTTTGTAAATTTTGTGGATTTACTCTAATAGATTATTAATTTCTCTTATAATTAATTAATTGTTAGTTAATTGTAAAATATATTGATATGTTAATTTGTTAATTTTGTGAATTAATGTAGTATATTTGCTTAATATATTAATTATGTCATTATATAATTTTGCTAATTATTTGATTATTATATTTATTTATTTATTAATTAGCATAATATATTGTTATATTTGCTAATTAATTGGTTTTTGTGTTAGATTATTAAATTGTTAGTTATTTTAGTTTAGTTTAATTATTTGTTGTTTTTATAATTTATTATACTTTGTATTAATTTTTTTATGGAGAATATTTAAGTTTTCTTTTTGTTTGTGGCGTTTTGGGGCTAAAATGAATTTTTTTACTATTTTCGGTGTAAATGGATTTTGTTAGGTCCTTTAGCAATGCTCGCTTGTTCCCATCGCTAAAGAGTTTTTCCTTTAAATTCATATTTTCTGCTGAGGACCTTTAGTGATAGGGTTTATGGAAACAGTCAAAAACTCCCGTCAACAAAATTACTAATCGCACCCTTTCCTTTACTCCCTCTTCTCACGTTCCCACTTTGCCTTTTATCTTTTTATGCTTTGGCCCAAAGTTATTTTTAACTCTCTCTCAATTCAATTGTTTCATTCCTTTGTTATTCCATTGCACACTTCCACTTTATTTTTTTCATTTCCTTTTTCATTTCTTTTAATTATATTTAACTTGTTATTTTAATTTATTAACTTGACTTTTGTCTCTTTGATATTATATTATAAACTTTGTTACATTTGTGTATTATTTTAATTTAGTATTTTGGTTTATTAATAATTATTATTTTATCAATGTATTTTTTGAAATAAAAACCAACTTCATTAAGAAGACTCAGCCAATAAAGCTGAAACAATACAAGATGGAGGAATTAAATCCCAAGTAACAAGACTTGACACAGAACAAGTGGCCCGACCAAGCCTATAAACCACCTTATTCACAGATCTTTTGACATAACCAAAGAGAACATTGGAAGATAAAACACTTAAGAACTTACAATCATAAATAATACAATCAAAGTTAGCTCGATTGCAAGCAGTATTTAATAAAGCATTTACAATTAATTGTGAGTCTGATTCAACCATCACCTTTTGAAAAGCAAAATTCTTTAGCTAACTAAGAGCTTCGTGGATCGCCATCACTTTAGCTAAAGTTAGGTCATGAATCTCAGAAATTAACTTACAACATGCTGCTACAAAAGAACCTCTAAAGTCTCGCACAACAAAAGCCAACCAGCCTCATGTGAACTGCTGAAAATTGTTGCATTTGTGTTGATCTTCATCCATTCCTTTTGCGGAGGAGACCAAGTGTAAGGACTACCTTAATCCCACCTATTGCCTATCTTTATATAAATACTATCTTGTACACTATACATTAACATATAAGAGAAACTCATAAAGAAAGTTTTAGGTTACTTTACACTAGCTCTTATCATATTCTTTGTATTACATTCTACTAAATACATTATAATAATTATAAGGATAACAAGATACAACTACATACTTAAACTCTTTTTATCTCTAGTGTTGGCCTAGCTGTAGCAGATCTTGTCCCTTCAGGAAGAATCTTAGCTTCAAGTACCTACACGGATAAACACCCATGCTAAGCTTACTAGCTTAGTGGGAAACGTAGAAAATTATTTTGAAAATAACTTCTTATTGTAGTCATCGATAACTTACATACATAGGCACAATGTTAATCAAATACAATCAAGAATCATAGTATAAATTTTTCATAATAATACGACACTTATTATTAAGGTTATAAGGGTATAACGTAATTGATGCCAATCCTTAACCTGATTAGATGTGCTTACTGTGTATGTAAAATGTGTATATAGATTCAATAGTCATACCAATGAAAGCACTAGGTATTCACAACATTAGTCTTATATGCTAGGGTTATTATAGTATTATAACAATATTTGGATCATATCATGGTATATCAAGGCAACAGGTTTATAAAGATAGCAATAACAATTACTGATTAAATTATGAGTGATCACTTATATATGTAGATATGCATATAAATACAATAGTTTCAAGGGTAGCATTTATTATGTAACCATAGTATTTACTATTTATGAAAAAGTTGATATAGTATTATATACCTCATTTTAAACATAACTACATACAATCTTGTGTTCTTTATACAATGCACATAGGTTGAGTATAGAAATATATGGATCCGATTATGGTAAGTCATATCCTTTCTATTAAATTACTTTTCATATTACGTTGCTTGGATACTATAATAAGCCTGCACTTTTCTCTAAGAGTGTGGATAACGGGTAAAATTATGATTGTAGTACCCGAAGGTATGAAACTATAATGTACTATCTAATCGGTCAAGCAGACCCAAACGGGGTTGGCTACAACCCAAACAGGATTATTCGTGACCCAAATAAGGCCAAATCTATAAATATGTACTGTAGACCCACAGGGGTCAAATCTCTATATCTGTACTGTAGACCCAATAAGGCCAAATCTGTACTATCGCAGTTGCAAGATACCTTTATAGGCATGCCCATCTATCTACAACCTAGACATAGATGCAGGCAACTATAACTCCTTACTTTAAGTTCTTTATCTTTCTCCTTTATGATTTATTTATCCGTAAGTTATTTGCATGAACATGTCCGGGGATGGGGAGTCATATACATAATCATTCATCTCTATATACTCTTATAATCCAGTGCATCTCTTTTTCATGTATTAGGATCAATTATATAACTGTAAGTACATTAGTGTATCATTTTATTGAAACGTCTACCTATCATTACATGTCAAGCTCATATGTCATCATTTAACTTTTTACTCTAATGCATAAACTCATATTCATAAGGTTAATATGAGAATCTAAGAAGAATATAATAATTTCTTTACATGCTTGTATACATCTTGGCATATATAAATGAATAGATACTTATTTATAATCTGCATAATTTAGTTAACTAGTCTTCATGTATATAGGTATAGGCATTCTTTAAAATCATAGTAACATAACTTTAAACTCCAAGTAAGTTTACATTCCTTAATTATAATATCGTTAAACATTTATATGGCTATTTATACTTCCTTTACATCTTATATTTGGACATGTCATACCCTAATTAAATAGCATCTTAACTATATGTACACATTATGCTTTTCTTCCTTATACATATATCACTATGTTACTACATATTTAAGGTCACATTTTATCTTTATTCTTAGGATTAAAGTGCTCTAATTATATTTAGAGAGGTCTAGATATGTTTTGGTAACAATTTAAGACCTTAAAATCAAGTTTAGCAAGAGGCAAGGAAGGGTCGCGATCATTACCTTATACCTATTGAGCATGACCTAGGTAACACTTTGGTTCTAGACTAAGTGAAACTACCTCACAATCATTACCTATTAGCTGTTAACCGTGACCTAGGTCATAAGAAGGGGTCACGGTCATTAGGTAATATCTACTGACTAAGACATAAGTTTTGTTTCAGTTCTGGACTGAAAAATGGACTATCTCACGATTATTAGCTCAAACCTACTGATCGTAAAGTCCATTCTGCCTAAAGATAGATTTCCCATCTTGAATTATACACATTTTTAAACCTATAAAAAAGATTTTTAGCCAAAGTGGCCTTCTACAAAGTTATACTTTATGTTTCTAGTTTCTAAAACATCAAAGATCACTCTAATCCAACTAGTAAATCTCAAGATATTCCATAAAAACTACAAACTGCTCCCATTGATAAGGCAATAGCCACAAGCAGACTTCAAGTCTAGTTTTCATCATCAAGCAAGGGGATTCAGTTTTCATGTTCTTCATATGAAATATAGATATTCGAGTCTAGTTTCTATAAAAACTAGAATTACTTAATTTTCATCTCTATATCTTGAGATATAACCAAAACAGTCCTGGTAGGTCTAATGAATCTTAAGACAGATTGTAGGTATCTTAAGGAATCCTTTGCCAAATCGATTCTCATTAGATTTTAAAGCTAATATTCATATTAACACTTTATTATGACCTCTATTACATATCTATTATACCTCATACATGGCCATACACACATGCTTGAGATAAAAAGTTCATATACCTTATTGATGTGTCCTTGTACTCCTTTAGCTCCTTCCTAATATCCTTGCCTCCTTCTTGCTATTATCTCCTTCTTCAATAACAAATTACATGAATATCTTAAAAATAGCTGAATTCTAAATTATCTCTTCTCTCTAACCATATAGATGAAATTAAGGTATTGCTTTAGGGTGGAAGATGGTGGAATTTTGAGAGAATTTCTCCACTTTAGGACATATGGTGGCCGGCCTCTTCTTCTTCTCCTTTATACCTTGATTTTTTTTTTCACTTTTTTAAGAAGATTCTAGGGAGAATAGGTGGCTTGCTCCTATTGGCTCCCATTTGACTTTTCCATAATTGTCCTTAACTCTTTAAATTTATATTTTTCACCCCTAAAATTTATCTTTTCCTTTTCAATTAGGTCCCTTAATACCATATTTTCTTTCTTTTATACACATGCATAACTTAATAGGAAATGTCAATTTTGCCTTTGATCTTTTAATTTAATCCCGCTAGATCCTTTACTATTCTTGTAATACTTGTCTCTTATATTGTCTCTAGTAAACATCCTAAACATACCTAATTATGACTAAGGTATAAATTAGGCCCTCACACCAAGTCAAAAGAAAAGTTGTAGATTTTAGCCTGAGGTCTTTATCTCATTGCCCAACTGAATTCCAATCCTTAAACATAACCTCTACCAAATGAATAACCGATGAAACCACCATTCTTGTATTTTGCCATATGAAATCATTTTTAGATTTTCAAATAGCCCAGCATAAAGCAATAACTAAATGGCAGTGGTCAATGCTCACATTGGTTAGCATATTATTGTCATTATCAATATTAGCATATTATTATCTTTATTGCTATTATTATATCCATTTCATTTAATAATTTAATTGTTGCATTTCATTATTATCTACTATTTTATTTAATTCATGGTTAACTAATTTTCATTATTATTTGATTTAATTCATTGTTAACTTACATTATTTTTTTCTATTTTTTTTAATGCAGATAACCCATGTTCATCCCGAGTCGAATTTAAGAATATGGCAGAACATCTTAGCTCAGGATTTATCTATTTATTTATCCATGTATTTTGGGCATGTATAATTATTTAATGTTTTTCATTAAATTTTCTATAATATTTAGTAAAAAATGAATTTTGCATGATAATTAAAAAAATAATAAAATAACACATAAAATGTTTTTTACCTAATTCATTGGATTTTTTCTCATAAAATGGATCAATATTCCATTTTATTTCAAAAATTACATAAAAGAATTTCATAAATATTGCATGAGAGAACCAATGTTCTCAAATCAATTAATAGCCCGATTTATATATGTTTTACTTCTTTAATATTTCATTTGTCGCATAAATGGATTTTTAAATGATAAATTAAAAGATCACAAAATAATTTCTACTTTAAATTACTCAAATAACATGATTCTTTTTTCTTAAGGCCATATGGGCCTAGTGCCCTTATTTTTATCCAAATTACACCCAAAATAATTGCCTCTTTGTAAATATCCATGCGAGGACCAATGTCCTCATCTAAATGAATTCCATTAATTACCCTATTTATGTATGATTGATATTCTTTAATTGCTTTCAATACCACATTTTTTAATGCTTTTTATTCACGCTTTATAGCTTTTAATATGCTTAAATACGCCTTTATTTTTTAGCATTATAACTCGTGTAAGAGGAGATAAACTATATTAATCATTGAACTCATTTATATAACATTAACCAAGGGTATAAATAGGAGTGAAATTCAAACTGTCTTCGATTTTTGTATCACAAGGTATTAAAAATCACTTTTCTAATGTCCTATTAGGTGGCAACTCCATAATAGATGCATTGTGATGCTTAGCAAATGTCTCATAAGTTAATCGTTAGTAAATGGATAAGGATACTCCGATGCACTATCTCATCCTTTTGGAGGCTTGAGCACATTGCATATGAGATTGAATCCTTATTTATTACGAAGCAATTGACTTTCATGAGTTAAACGAGCCTTATTTGGTTTTGAGCCTTAAAAATGGGTTTTCAAGAATATACTGAATGTAGAATGGGGTTTGGTACGTGTCATAGTGGTGATTTTGCTGGAAAATGTTTGATTTTTCTTTGAAAATACCTTTGGTTAATTTCATAAAAGTGAGTTTAATGATTAAATTTTTTTATCTATTTTTGAAAAAATTGCATTGCATTTATACTAGAACATTACAATTAAGTTAGATATCCCTTTTTTAGCCTCGGTACATTCCTAAAGCACGACCTTATATTTACTCAATATAGGAAAGTGTTAAGGAGGACCACCAGTCCCAGTCTCATACCTTTTGATATATCAAATGGTGACCTAATCGATCATTATACTCATGATGAGCTAGATCCATTGGTAGGGACCATGCTTAGGTAGCCCTAAAGTTATATCACTGGATTAAAACCCATGTAATGGCATAAATACCTTCACTAAGGGGCATGCACCATAATACATTGCTTATGATGTGGGCTTTTATGTATTGAATAAATCCTAATAAGTTTAAATGTTAGTCCATCAAAGGCTTTCATACCTCGATGGGTGCATTTCAATTTATTGGGATTGTTTAAATACACAATGGTCAAAGTCCATTCGCATGCGCTTTAAATAAAGAGAGTTTATGATGTTGATTTTTGACTGCACATCATACTCATTCATTAGGTTTCCTGTTAACCCATAAACTAATCCTACCTAGGAAAGAGATTGCACAACCTCCTATGTGGGAGCAATATATTTGAAAGCATGAATTTTTTTCTCTCGCATGTGGTTGTGTATGCTGCATATATATACAAGCATTTTTTAATTAATTATAAATTAATGATAATAGCCAATAAAATATGCATATTTTATGTTTATAGATTTCTTTTCCTAATGTATGTACATCGTATCTTGTGCATAATTTTTTCTTGTATAAATCATAACCTAAAATGTAAGTGAGAAATAAAATTTGTGAATCTTATGTGCATGATAGTGCGTAAGCATTCATTACATTTTGCATGCAAACAAATAATGATAATTAATATAATAATGTAAAACATGTATGTTAATCCTCTTTGCCATGAAAATATGTGTACCTTGTTTGCCTACCATGCATCATAATATATTCATATTCATGCATCACATGTGTGCCATATATTATATGCATGCTTAATATGTCCATATGTCATGCATCATTCTAACCTCTCAATTTTTTCAGCCATTTTAGATTTACCTAGGTGGTTTAGAGGTCCTGATAGATGACATCCTTATGGGCTTCATCCAAGATGGTCAGAAATAGAATCAAAATAAGAGATAAGTTTGGGGTTAATACTTTCAGAAAAACTTCATAACACACAAAAATGGAAAATTTGTCGCGGATTGGAGCTTCTAATTCTTAAGAATCGAATAGGAGGTTTGATGAGTTAGAAAGGAAAATCAAACACTCGATTGATGAAATGATGCTTACTTTGGTGCCACCTACCAAACCATATCCTATGGTCTCTACTACTAGATAATGGAACCTATAGATGCCAGGATGCCTTCGTTGGATGATGAACTTGAGGGTCTGAAGCCTAAAATTTTACCTGCTACTGATACTAAAGGTAAGGTACCGCTTATCTCACTAGATGAGTTAAGGAGAGATGGAGGATGTATGTTGGGATATGACTTCATACCTATACAGGTTGAAGATCTTGCAGCAACAAAAACTTTAAAAAGTAAAGCATTCAAGATAGAGTATGGCTTAAAATTAGACTCAGATCTATGTCTGGAAGGTGCATCACTTCAAACTTCAGTTCATCTACTAGAGCAAGGGGAAAGAATAGAGACGTCTAATTTCTCATAGCTAAGTCTTCCTGACCTTCTAAGTATGGAGAAGAAGCTTAATGACATTGAAAAAAAATATTACATCAGTAAGGGCTAAGCTAACAGTCTCCATAGCTTCTTTTAAAGCAAAAAGCATGAGCAAGTGGGCTGATAACCTTGAAAGGGAAGGTATCACTAGTTCTATAGCAGATATAGCCCATATTTTAATTGGCAGTATGAATTGTCAAATGCTGAGAAGGTCAGATCACCTAGAGATGGAGGAAATTATTTAATAGGATCCCCACTAGCTGTAAATAGAGGAAATATAGTACATCAAATCTCGCTCATTAGTCAAAATGATGGAAGATATTTAGCTATGAAGGATGGATCTACAAATTTAAGGGATGGTTATTATGATGACCAGTAAAGATACAGAAGCTCAAGAATGGTGGTAGAGCCAACAAAAGAGGTGGCAGTAATGGTGCTGCAGAGACTGTGATAAAAGCCTTTCCATAACAAAGCCTAGATGTGGGAAAGCCACTATCATGGTATTTTTAGCATTTGGTGAAAGAAGAAAGCTGCAATCTTTGCCAACCAAGCCAGCCAGGAACTTAGGAAAGCTAGGATATAGAGTAGACTGGTATTGTTCTCATCATCAGCAAATAAGGTATAAGATTGATAGTTTTCACACTTTAAAAAGGTGTATCTAGGACCTCATTGATCTCAAACAGTTAAAACCAAGCAAAAGAGGAAGGTATAAGCTATGATATGCTAGGATAACCTAATTTTGTTCGACTCGTGTTGGTCGAATGGTACATGTTTTGAGATAGGTATGGTATGTAAATATCTAACTTTTATTTTTATACCTACAATGGTAAGCAGGTTAGAGAATCATTACATGCGCTTGTAGTGAGAAAGATGTAATATAAGCCACTTTTTTCTAATGTAACATGTGCTTATATTTCTTTAACTATGTTAATAATATGAGTCCTTCTCATGAATGTCATATCTTATTTTAGTGCATCATGCATGGCAATGATTACGACATTTACATAAGACGTTAATTCAATAAACATTCCTCCCTTTAATCTCAAGAGCAATAACATCTTGATTGCATCCAATATGACTTTTGAAGTGAGAATAGCTTGAGAGAACGAAAAAAATAAAATGGAAAAAGTAATTAAAAGTGAAAAAATAAAGTGGAAAAAATAAGTCTTTGTCTAAACCTAATATGATACGGTGATAATCAACAGAAATGCATGAGATAGGATGATCAAGATTATCTTAACCGTAGACCACCAAATAGTAAATTTAAAGACCCAGAACAGAGAGTAGAGGAGATGAGATGGAACTTTCATGTGACGATCATCAAGGAAATTGATGGGAAATCGTGGCCCTATTAAAGATGCCTCAAAGAAGGATTAGAAAATAATCTACAAGTTGATATCTTGAATTATTATCTTAAGTGGAGAATTATGTAAGAAAGAGGCTGATAGAAGCTAATTGAGATAAAGGGAGGAAAGTGAAGAATGTGTACAAAAGCTTTCATGGTTAACATGAATAAAGAAGAGAGATAGTTGGCAAGGTTGTAAGGATCATTTATATCCCCTTGACATCTAGGGACATGCATATTTTAGCCAATCAAGATTAAGTCTCCACTATGGAAACATTTCTTTGAGAGCTCAACTGTCAAAGTCAGATAGACAAAGGAGGATTTTCTATAACTTAAAGGAGAACTCCTTATCACAGTTAAGTTAGGAAAAAAGAAAAAGGTTTGCTTAATCTTTTGGAAAGTGGATCAAAGGCCACTCTTTAGAAGAAACGATTCAAATCACGTGCTTCTACCTACTCCAACCAAAGTCAAACCTTTTCTACCAAAGAAGCTGTGATTAGAAGAGGCAGCCATTTCTCACCAGTAATGTTTAAAAGGATTCAATGAGTTAAGTAATAATGATGGACTGAAGAGGGTTCTATGGCAAAGATAAGAAAAAACTAAATAAAAAATAGCCATATAGGTTGAAAATCAAAAAAAGGTAGCCTTGTTAAAATTAGGCATCCCGCTAGGACGAATGCTGCAAAAAGACATCTTAGGCAAAAATTCAAGGTTGAGAGAAAATATTCAATCGGAAAAACTTATGAGGGCTAATTGATAATAGGAGTTAGATGCACACAAGGTGTTACTCCCTAAGTTTGAATGGAACATGTGTTTTGCATTATTTGTCTAGGTGTGATTACTGTTATTGTTATATGATACATGTAAATAAGAATGCATATATAAGATAGGCACAAACATATGTTTAAAATATAAAACAAAATTTATTGCATATGTGAGAGCTTGCATAGAGGCTAAATTCTCATATGACAAAAGCAACACCTCATGTGTCAGGTGCCTCTTCTGATGTTTCCACCGTAAAGAAAAGTCACCTCTTAGTGTCCAAAAGCCTATTCTTGATGAATGTTGTAAATGGAACCTAGTGTGGCTTAGTAAAGATAAAGCTATACCACTTGAACCAGATGAATTAGAAATATTCTTGCATTATTTTTGGGAACTACAAGCTTCCAGAGGAACAAGGGATTATTAGTGAAGACAACCATAACTCAGGATGTATGACAAAGTCTTAAGGCTAAGAAACTATGCCTCTGGTGATTATAAGTTCTTCGAGTAGGGGACACAACTTCGAATGGGTGAAGTGAAAGTTTTAAACCATAGGCCGTAGTATTTGTTAAAGGAAATGTACGATGAGCCGATTTCTTTAAAAAGCTACTGAGTAATAAGTTGAATCCTTCAAGCAATCAGGTCCTTAAAGAGTAGGTAAAGATCTTTGAAATATAATTTGACATTCAAACATGGATTCCCTTAATTGTACCTAGTTCTAGGAAAGGAATGAAAGATGCTCAATGCTATGAGTTTTTCTCTTACCAAAAAGAGTGATTAAAGCATGAAAAGATGCCCTTTGGAAAGGTGTATACCCTTGAGGTTTAAATTGAGAGATCACCATGTACATTCTAGAGTTGTGAAGTAGGTACTAATACTTTAACTTAAATTCTCCTTAGTACATAGAGTGGGAATAAGATTGTCAGTAAAAGTTAAACTTCATTCCTTGAGGGAAATCAGAAGCTTTCAAAACAAAATCAAGAGTTAGAGAAAATCTTAAGCATTCCAACCAAGTTGCCTTAATTAACTATGAGGCTAGTCATCCACATTTTGTACCTAAATGAGATAGTAAGATCCCACTCTTTATGTCTCTATGTGCTGGATCTTCAGGTGGCTCTATTAAGGGGAAATGATAACTTGACATAATGCAGATAATAAAAGGCTACCTCACTATGACTTATAATCCCTCGAGTTATCTAGTACACTGGGCTGCAATCCAAAATATGGTTTCACATAGCCTGTATGAGAATAGACATTCAAATGGCCATCCAGAGTGGTAAATAGAAATCTCAACCATGGACACATAAAGGGAGAGTAAAGTCAGCCTATTGTGAATGCTTATGATCATGCCAAGCAAACAATAGCCATTGGTTAGCTCCCTTGGGATCAGTGATAACTACCAAACAAGATAGATTAGCAGAATAATATCGTCATGAAAAATAGGCTTGTCAGCGAAGGGTTATCCATTATGTTGGCTAGGTCTTTGGAAGAAGGAATAGCCTTTAGACACCAGTCTGACAACTACTGATGGAAGTTCTTAATGCTATTGGCATGCCTTATAGGAAGTTTTACGTATAGTTTGAGACACAAGCCATAGTTTTAGGGGTAAAAAGTGTATCTCCAATCACCATAAACCCTTCGAGCAAGAAGGGCACAACTTCTGAGTAGAGATGTTAAAATCGGAACTTAATAGAAGGAATGTATTATAGTTCATAAGGAAATGGATTTTCTTTTGGAAAAAGTGTAGTGGTGGCAAATTGGTTACCCTAAGAATAACAGAAGAGCTCATAAAGAGGGTAAAGGAAAAAATTAAAGGGAATAACTAGAGAAGGCTTACTTGAAGACCAAGACTTTTGAGGAAGACATGCATTGATCATCAACCAGCTTGCATCAGAGACAGAGTCCCCTAACCACTTACAGTGTAGGATATGCACCTCATGCATTCATTCTTGCATTCCTACACACACTTGCATATTTGCATATGTTCTTGCATTTTTTGCATTTCTGCATGCCTTTTTCAATATGGGTGTTGATGCATATAGTTTTATGCATGTGTTTTCACACACATGAATGCTTCGTAGATGGATTTGTGAAGGTCTTCTCTTGCACACAAAAATTTTGCATATACTACCATATATATAACATTATAGGTAATAAGAAAGCCAGTTTCGCTATTCGTGCCTCAATGATTTGCTTAGGCTTTCATGTATGATAGCCTAGAGATTTAAGGATTTCTCACATCAATCATAATGACCTCTACAACGCTATCCTTTTGCCAACTTGAAGAAGTATTCGTTACTTAGTTTATCTTACTAAGACTCTGAAGTAATTTCCTTTTATAGGTTTAATGATCATCATCTCCTTGATGTATTCGTGATGATTGCAAAATCATCCTTTTCCTAATTTTAGAGAGTGTTTCTAGCCTAATTTATTTTATCAAGTTATACCAAGGTTTTGATATAATTTCCTTTCAATTTACAGGTTCAAGGATTATCACCTTCCTGATGCATTCAAAGATAGCCATGGCACTGTCTTTTTCTTAAGAACAATTTGAGAGTCACCACCTCCCCAACATAGTTAGGATGACTGTTACAGTGACATCCTTTCGTTGATCAACCCCATTAAAATAGCTTGGACCTCAGCCTAATTTACCTTATTAGGTTTTATCTCAGGATTTCAACACAATCATTTTTGCCAATTTTAGGTTTGAAGACCCCCTTCCTTTCTTGAATGTGAACTCAAGGATCATTATTTTCTTTTTAAGGTGATCACTGCAACGCTATCCCTTTTGCCAATTTCAATTAAAGAGTCACTATCTTCCTAATGCATTCACGATGACTGTCATAACATAGTCTTTCTCCTAAATGCAAGGAGTATCCTCAATTGAAATAATATCTACATTAAGTTTAATGTATCTTATTTTATGCCCAAAATTTTGATGTAATTAATTCTTATTAATTTACTTTTAATTTGAAATTTTGATTCATTCGAGTAATTCTCAAATGTGAATGGATTTGACCTCAATTTGAGAAATTTCATTTTCATTCAAATATGAGCTGAGTAGGAGATATCCATGTTTTATCTCTATCTACTGAATTGCATAAAAGCTTTTGCTATACCATGCCATTTCTAAAATTTAAGCACCTTAGATCGATTCTAAAAATAAAGAAAAAATTATTTACAAATAAGGAGATTGGGAAAAACTCAATAAGACCACTATAACCTTTTTTATTACCCATCAAAACGATCTCATGATGAGATAGAATCTAGAAAATGATTCAAGTAACCCTTCTTTATATAGCCTTCTAAATGACTTTTTTCTACATTGATTTCATAATCACTTGATAGCCTCTTGAGCCTTTATTTCAAGCGTGCTAAATGCATTTATTTCACACACATCCAGTATACACTCGAAAACCTGCTTTTAAGGTTTAAGATCGGATCAAGATCCTTTTACTTGTGAAAACCAACCGCTTCGTAATGAATAGGGATTCAACCAAATACGCAATGCACTTGAGCCTTCAAAGGGTAAGAGAAGATGCATTGGGGTATCCCTATCCATTTACTAATGATCAACTTATGAGACATTTGTTGAGCATCACAAGGCGAATATTCAGGAGTTACCACCCAATAGAACATTGGAAAAGTGATTTTTAATACCTTGTGATACTAAAACCAGAAAGAGTCTGAATTTCACTCCTATTGATATCCTTAGTTAATGTTATTTAAATGAGTTTAATGATTAATATATATTTTATCTATTTTCTCACACAGATTATAATGTTAAAAAAATAAAGACGCACTCATTGAAAGTCATAAAGCATGCATATCGAAAATTATAAAACATGGCATAGAAAGCATTAAATAATATATGTGAAGATAAATTATACATAAATCTAGAAATTTATTAAGTTCATTTGTATAAGGACGTTGGTCCTCACATGGACATTTACAGAAAGGTTGCATTTTAAGTGTATTTTAGATAAAAATGGGATAATTGATCCCTTATAGCTTTGGAAAAAAAATCGTATTATTTGATTCATTTAAAGTAGAAATTATTTGGTAACCTTTTAATTTATCATTCAAAAATTCATTTATACGACAAATGAAACATTAAAGAAGTAAAACATACATAAATCGGGCTATTGATTGATTTAAGAATATTTGTTCTCTCATGCAATATTTATGAAATTCTTTTATGTGATTTTTGAAATAAAATAGGACATTGGTCCATTTTATGAGAAAATTTCAATTAATTAAGTATAAATGCTTTAGGTATTATTTTTAATTTAAGCGTGCAAAAACTATTTTTTACTAACTATTACATATTTTCAAAAAATAAAAGGAAAAAACTAAAGGAAAATTAAATACAGGCCCAAAATAATAATAAATAGAAAAATAAATCCTAAACTACCTTATTTTGATTCTCCATCCTGACTTGAAATGATGATTTACATATAAAAATATAACACGAAGAAATCATTAGTACGTAATGATGAAAATGACAATAAAATTAAATAATAATATTAATGATAATATTTATAATAGTAAAATTAACATAAACTAAAAATATCAAGAATCATAATAATAATGATAAAATAATTAACAATATTAAAATTAATGATAAAAATAATATTAATAGAATATCAATAACAACCATAATTATGTTAATGCAATATTAACAATTATAACACAATAAGAAAAATAATAAATAATAATAACAATGATGCCAATTAATAATATTATTATAAAATCAATAAAAATATTAATAAAATTAACAAGACATTTGATATTGATACTAATGCAATAATAATAATAATAATAATAATAATAATAATAATAATAATAATAATAATAATAATAATAATAATAATAAAATGATAAGAATAAATTCATAATTAATAATAATAAATTAAAGTAAAAAAAATAATAAAACAATTGTCACAAAAGGACAAAAAAAGAGAAGTGAGGCGTGAGGTGTGTGAGTTGCGCATTTCAAAAGTGGGGGAAATAAATTTCTACCACAATCTTTAGTATGAATTCCATTCATAAAAATCGGGGTTTGTTAGATGAAAGAAAAAAGAAATTGAAAAAAATGAAAAAAAAAAGAAATAAGAAGGAAGAAAAGAAAAAAGAAAAGAAAAAATGAAAAAAAATAAATAAATAAATAAAAGGAAAGAAAGAAAAGGGAAAAGGAAAACCCTTGAAATCAACATCCAATAAACAAAAATGAAAAGAAAAGGAGACCTTGAGGTATTATCTCTCACAAATAATCCCCATCGAGTTAATTACCAGAGCCAAATCCAAAAATACTATGATAATGAGAAAATGGGTAGAGAATAGCTTTCTCATCAATTAAGAAAAATAGTGGTCATATTCCTCAAGCAACTTGATCCTTCATTGTTAGCCATTCGCACTAGGTCCAACATTACAACCAATGTAAGACATTCTAATTCTAGATTCAGTCTTATCCAATCTAGTGGAAATGACCTTCCAGTAAGGTTTGGAACGTACAAAAAAAAGGCATATGGTGTTTCTTAAGCTTTAAATGGGAAGCTGTAAATGCATTTATATATTCGAGTAGAATCTCATCCCCAAATTCACATCCAAAATTTGGTTTCAAAAGATAAAATTATGTTTTGGCCTTCAATACACACATATATAGAAATTGCTTGGTATGCATTTGGCTTATGTGTAGGCTTAGTAAACTTTTGTAGAAGCATGTCTACTCTTCAATTTACTTATTGAGAATGACCCTTTAATTTCTCTAGTTGAGATTAAACTAGTTGGAAATATGGTCCATTTAACTTATTCAAGGGTGAATAAAATTCAAGTTCAAAGCATTTAATAAGTTGCCATTACTTTAAACTTTGGACATTTCGTGGCCAATTACTTTTTGCATACATTGTCCTCCATACTTATCGCATGTATGATTGTGTATACACATGAATTTTGCACATACACTTCATATATGATTCCTTATGCATACTCACACGAGTAATTTCTTGTAAGGAAAACATAAGTAAACTCCATGTGTCAAAGTAAATCATGGGATAGTTTTGGGCAGTGGATAGTTAGATCGTGAAAAACTTCCATGAGAGAAATCATACAAGATGAATATCTCAAAAAGCAAGGTCATCTGCTTATGCCATGCTAAAAGCAATTTCAAGGGAATTAATAGCTCTCGTCCAAAAATAAAATCCTCAAGAATTGAAGATCATACAAATCCATAAAAAAAAGATTCCTTCGTGGATCTAGGACATCAATACACATCTTCGCTGGGGGCAATCAGGTAAGACTCTTTGTCCTGAGATATACTATTGAATATACAACATAATAAATGAACAAAAATTCAAAAAAAAATTAAATTCTTCAAATGAACAGAACTCAAATATACAAAAACTTCAAATCCCATAATATGCAGAAACTCAAATGTACAAAAGACTTAAATTCTTCAAATGTACAAAGAATACATGTAATGGCCTGAACATTGGGTCAGTTGTAAATAGTATTTTTTGATAGTTAATAATGCTTTCTGGCTAAAAAGTACATTCGGAGGTAAAAATATTGATCATGGTTAGTTTGGGGTTGAATTTGAAGTGAAATCGAGGTCAAATAGGCCTCTAAAAGTCAAAAAAACAAAAAATAAAGCGGTTTGGTTTAAATAGTAACTATGTTAATCTAGGTTTGACTGAACCTTTAAAAATAGCAAATGAGATCTAAAAATTTTTAGAAATTACAGATGTACCTAAATGATATGTAGAATATTTTGACTGTAAAAAGTTAATTTTTTGGTGACATCGATAATTGTTAAATCGGATCGATCTAATTGAATCGAATTAGTAATTGACTCTAATTAGGCTAAAATTTTATGTACAATCTATTTTAAACATGATAAGAATTATAAAATCAATTTTTAAGTGATTTGGATTTAGGAAGTGAGAGAATTATAAAAAATGGAATAATGGGTTTAATTTTCGGCTTTTAAGCTTGAAATAGTGGCCTTTGGGTTGAACCAAAGCCCAACCCATTTAGCCTAGGGATGATCACGGGGCGGAGATTCCCCGAACTCGGCGGGGACCTGCCTTGTTCGGGGCGGGCAATCCCTAAATTTTCCCCCCTCGGGGACAGGGACTGGGGGGAAAAATTCCCATTATAAATTCAAGGGTGAGGATGGGGAATGGGGTATTCGCCCTGCAGGGATCCCCTCCCCGTAAATTTTTTTTTAATTTTAAAATATAATATTTTATAAATAATTAAAATTAAAATATAACTAAATTTTATAACTATTAAGTTTTAAATTATACTTAATTTTAAATTTATGAATGGTTAAAATTTATATTAATTTAAATTATGATTGATTTTAATTTTTTTATTTATTAAATGTTATATTTTAATTTTAATTATTTATAAAATATAACTATTAAGTTTTAAATTATACTTAATTTTAAATTTATGAATGGTTAAAATTTATATTAATTTAAATTATGATTGATTTTAATTTTTTTATTTATTAAATGTTATATTTTAATTTTAATTATTTATAAAATATTAAATTTTAAAATTAAAAAAAAAATATTCGGGGGAGGGGGATCCTCGCGGGGCGGAGGACAAGGAGATTTTCCTTTCCGTTCTAGAGTCGGAGGCGGGGATGGGGAATCCCCGACCCCGATAGGGCATTGAGTGGGGATATAATCCCCAGCCCTGCCCCATCTTGTGAGCACCCTTAATTTAGCCACTATAAAATCCAGCTAAAAAGGAGATTTTTAGATAGCCACCCTTATCCCTTCAGCCATCATCTCTTTCCTTTATAGTCGAACCACCATAGCCATTTTCTTCTTCAAATACTTTAAGTTTTCTCTCTCTTTCTCATCCAAATCCAAGCCTCGTAAGTATATTTTAGCCTTACTACAAGAGTATTAAGATCCCTCATCTTTGATTTGAATGGATTAAATGGGAGAAATCAAAGGGAGAAGTGAAAGGGTTCAATTTGAGGTAAGTGAAAATTAAAGTTTAAAATTTATTTTAAGATGCCTACAAGTATTTTTAGGTGCCTAAAGTTCATTTATGTTGTTAATTTAAGCATTTGAGAACAAAAAGATGGTGTTTATATTGATAAAGAATTTGGCCATGGTAGTTTCTCCAAGTGAGAGACAACTATTTAAGGCCAAAGGCAAGGAAAAAGAAGCTTAGAGGACCTAAAGCTAGTAAGAAAGGTTAGTGACTACTAAATCCATCTATTTTCCTTGAATTGGCATGATTTTCCTTTATATAGTTTAGGAAAAATTAGTGAAAATACATGTATAATTGAAATTGACCTTAAAATGATGATTTAAGACCTTGAATATAGCTATTAGAATGCTTAATTTTATTTAAAAGAATATGTAAAGTGAACAACCCTATATGTCCGAATGGTTTCCTAAAGAAAACCAAAGTAGATTTTATGTATTTTTGATGATTTATGCCATAAAATGAACCTAGAAATGAAGTATTTGTTAGTGTAAGCCCTAGCCCCAATACATTGTAACGAAACACTTGAAATTAATAAAATAAGGCATTTGTTTTATCCTTTGTATTCCTGTGCATATCAATTGATAAGACTATCCAAGAGTATTGTTTCGATTTAAGTTATCATGTGTGAGGAACATGGATTGTAAGACCTTGAAACAAATGAGACATCATTCTAAATATCCCTAGTCAGTCATTGTTATGGGAATAACAAATGAATTAAGACTAGTATGCTCTCTCTGATCTTATGAGTTCTGTCTTACGGATCATTAGGATAAGAGTGTCAATCAGAGATCATAGATACATGTTAAAGAACATGGTATCTGGATTCGATCCACTCATGAGAACACTACATGGTACAAGTCATAAGTGTTTCTCATATGCAAGTTTTGTATCGGAGTTCTTAGACCTGAAATCTCTATGAAACTCTTTATGAATTACTGTGTACTTTGACATACACCTAATGTGCTCGTAACAGAGTGACAAGTACGGGTATGATTGGGTATACACTGATTCATGTTAGAGAGCATGAGAGAAGTGAAGGGATTACCCCTCTCGATAAGAGAGAAAATATCACCGGCCACTTGATCAGTGAACTGAGAAGTGTATGGCCATACCGAGATAAAATAATGAGTAATCATTATTTATCTGAGAGTTCAGTGTCACTGGAATATCAAGAAAGGAATTAATATATATAAGGATGACTAGTTTCATGCCTTATATTAATTCTGATATTTAAGGGTAAGGGACTATGCAAAATTGCATTAGGTCACCAAATGCCATATGCATTTTCATTTAATTTGGAATGCTATAATATCTTGCTAGAGAATATATATAGCCTTTGAATTAATTTATTAATTCATTGCCAATATTAAATGGACCTATAGGATCGCACACAAAGCATTGGGCTTAAAATGTTTAAATTAAGTATTGAGCATTAATTTGGGCTTTTAATTAAAGTCAAATTAATGTATGTAATGGGTTATAATATTGCTATTGGGCTTTGGTCCATGAGAGAGAAATTCAGCCCACAAGGTTTAATTTCAATTAATTAATTATGTTACATTAATTAAGTTAATTGAGTATTAAAGCCTAAAGGAATTTAAATTAAATCAAATCACTTAAATATATATAATGAAGTGGCCGAAATTCCAAGATGGAATTCAAGGAATTTCGGCACATGCAATTAAGTTATATTAAGTGATTTTATTTAATTAAATGTCTTATGTTTTATTTCAAATTTGAATTTAAATTCAAAGGAGTTTAATTCAAAATATATTACTTATCTTTAGGAAGTGATAGAGTTTGAATTAATCATCTTAGGATGGTTGAATTCAGATCAAAGACTTGCCAAAGGATAAGCATATATATTAAAAGAAATAAAACCCTAAACCTAATTTTTTGTGGGATGAATAGTAACTCGTGAATAGTGACTCTCTCTCTCTTAATTCTTTTGTTTAATTTTTCACAAGGAGAAAGGATTGTTCCTCATTCTCTTGTGTTATTGAGCAGTAATAGCAATCTAAAGAAGTACAAAATCAAGTTTTGTAGCTTCAAACTATAACCTTTACACAATACCGAAAAAGAGATCTAGCAATCTCGTTTTTAAGCCGACGGTGTAATTATGTGTGTGAGAATAGAGGGAGTGGCGCAAAAGGCTATTCCTTGGCATTGGTGATCGAGATCTAAGGTGGACAAAGCCATCTTTGTTGCTGGTCATCATCGGAATAAAAGTTTTAAAAGGCATCAAAAGTTGTAAGTTCGATAACCCTAAAATTGCATGTTTCGATTCTATCTTTGGATATGTATGATATGTATGATAAAAATTTTGTTTTTCCGCTGTGCTATCATGATTATCATACCATGTCATATTCCATCAGTATTGTGTCCATGAATTTTTTTAGAATTTATGGAAATTATTTGAGTATTTTTTAAAAGAAAATTAGGTTATTATATAATGAATTTGTTGAATTATTGTGAAATAATTCATTAATTAAGTAAAAAATGGTGATTTATTGTGAAATAATTCATAAACTATGTAAGAGTATTGGAAAACTTGAATGACTATTGTACTGAACTGAAAAAGGGAATGAAAATGTCAAAAAAAATGAAAAATGAATTGAATGTAAATGAAATGTTGCCCTTAGTAATAGTTAGGTGGTCAAAATCTAGCTTAGGATATAATTGGCTAGCCATAGGAACACCTATACCACGGTGTAAGTCATGGCAACTTACTTTGCTGTGGTAAGATCGTACTGATCTCCTATAGTATCTGCTTTGTTCTGTATTATATTTTGTGAGAAATGGTCCATTAGGATTATTTCTCAATTTATATTGTGGTCTTGTGGGATCCACATCTTATATATCCGGTCTGAGAATTTTTTTCAGGATTGTACTAGGGGCATAACGATAAAAATAAGCTAAAAGTATAAAAAGAAAGATAAAAATAAAGTTTAGAATGAAAAAGATCCTATTTGAAAAGAAATGAAAAGTTTAGGAGTAACATGATAATTTTTTTAAATGTTGAAATTAATGTGTAAAAATGGTAAGGTAATGAATAAAGGGTAAAATGGTAATTTAGTGAACCAACATTCCAGAAATAAACTTTAGAGAAGTGAAAGGACTAAAATATAACTTTTATGAAAAGTTAAAATAAGGATCAATTGGAAATTTTTTATGCCAGTAATTAAATGTGAAGTGAAAACAAGAAAACTAATGGCAATTTTGTAATTAAAGTATATAAAGGATAATTTTGTAATTAAATAAAAAATTAAGGACTAAATTGAAAAGTTTACCAAAGTATTGGTATTAAATTGAAATGAATGTTAAGAACATTGATAATTGTATTTTTGATATAAAATTGATGAATTTTGCATAATTAATGTAATTATTCTTATATGGGAAATACCTTGATTGTTTAGTCATCATTGAGCATATTTAATGCTCAGCACGTAATATTTACTATGTGTAGGTACTGAAGAAAGTGTGGAGCAATAGTACGCAAAGGAGCAAATTTTGAAGAAAAAGAGACATTAGAATTATTTTGTAGTCTGGCATGTATATATTTATTTAGCTAGATTTAAAGCAAGAATTGACCTGTTATTGAACAGTACCTTTATATATGTAAATATGTATATTAGCAGAAAGTGGATTAAATGAGTAGGTTTGAAATGGAAATGAGAATAAATGGATGAATGTATACATTCTATCTATAAACTGTTGTGCCCCTGAGGAGCTGTGGATTTTTTGAATTAGGTTAGGTAGGCAATTTTATAACCGTTATATTGCCGAATTTTTGTAAAATAAATAGTATAATTGGATAGTTATAGGTCATTGATAAGTTGGTATTGTAAACATGATTAATGGAAAAGAGTTGGTGATTAATGAATTGATTAGTTTAATATATGATTTTAAGGAAATAATATTTTTCGATTTAGTTGCTTAAATTCGTAGGACTGTTATAGTAAGGATATTATATTTTGCGGTATCAGAGCAATGGTTTAGGCGATTCTAATATCAAAGTAGGATTAAGTAATGGGTTTATTTGTATATACATGCCACTTGTCAGTGGAAAGGTGTTATGGAATTTAATGTGTACTTGCTCCTTTTTGTTTTAAAGTGAAAAGATATCCTCCGACAGAGATAGACAGGTGAGGGATGGTGAGAGCGAGGCTTCCATTGGCACTGGACAGCAGAAGCCCCCATAGTAGCAAACTTCTTCACTAGTAGTGCCACCTCTACCCCCACAATTGGATTTCCTTAATTTGATGGTTAACTACATATAACAGAGGCTGCAAGTAGGTCAGGCACAGCCTTCTCAGGCAACAATACAAGTACAGGTACAACCACCAGCTTCATCTAGAAGAAAACCTATTCTGGAGCGATTAAAAAGGTTAGCAGTTGAAGACTTTCATGGGCATGACCTATTGATGCCTGCCCCAGCAAAAGAATGGCTTTTCAAGATAAAAAGGCTATTTGAGATCATAAATAGTTCATTGGAAGAGAAGTTTGAGGGCATTATGGCTTTACTTCAGGGGCCAGCTTTGATCTGGTAGGACTTAGTCAGGAGGCACACTCCAGTGAATCAATTAAATTGGGGATTCTTTGGGTCTCATTTTGAAAAGAAGTACATTGGGTTAGAGTACAAGGTAGCAATACATGATGCCTTCTGAAGGCTTAAGCAAGGAAATAAGTCAGTGGCAGAATATAAGCACGAGTTTAAGCAATTGATTGCTTATCTGGATGAGGGTCAGTCTACAATAGAAAAATTATGTCAGAGGTTTGAAAGAGGATTGCACATTAAGCTTAAATAGATCATTGGAATTTAGAAATACCCTAATTTGAGGGCCATGGTTGAGGCTACAATTAAGTTAGAAACCATTCAGATAGAAGAAGCTGACAAAAAGTTATGGTTCTAGCAAAAGAGAAAGCAGGGGCAGTCCAGTGGCAAGGGAGGTAGGGTAAGAAGTCTAGGGGATCTCCAGCACCTCAGGGTCGTACATTAGCTGCTGTAAGCCAAGGTCAGGGTGGTGCACCCCATGGTAAGGCATCGGTTGCATCAGCAACCAGCACACCCCGAGATAAAGATAATGGCACAGTAGTAGCTTGTGATCATTATGGTAAGATTCATTCGAGGGAGTGCAGGTATCTGACTAGAGTTTGCTTCAAGTGTGGTTCCAGAGATCATCAGATCGGGGATTATCCAGTAGGGCAGACTACTTTAACCACATCATCAGCACCAGGTACTGGGTCTTCTATACCAAGAGGTCATGGTAGGGGAGCTACCTGTTGTGACCTTAACAAGTATACTAGATGAACAAGTAGTAAAGTGGAGTATTTTTAAGACTCTCGAATATCGAACCCAAGGGATTATGTATGTGTGAGCTATGAAAATTAATCATATGTTAAAGAATTCCCAATTGTTTGTGTGTAAGAGTTATCTAATTTGTATAATGTAAACTTTAAACACTAAAATATGCAATGAAAAGAAATTAAATTCTACTAGCAGTAAATTGAGTGTGAACTAAATTCTAGAAAATCAACAAGCGTAAAAATCTATAAAAATAAAATATTGCTCGGGTTCACTCATCCACCCCATACCCAATGTGAATTAATTTTACCTAAATGTATATATGAATGAATCCGGGATAACCCTCTTAACCCAAGCATCCCATTCTAGAGCCAGCTATTCTAGTTTATAAACGTCCCATTCCAAAGCCAGCCCAACAACTAACCTACACACGGGTCTAACATTCTATGTTTGGTTTGCTTTCCCATTCTAAAGCCAAACAACCCAAAACCCATCTATATCATCCACACTCTAGTCCTAAAATCACAAATACTGCACATCTAGAGTCCCATTTCGGAGCCATCCAAAATAGACAGCATTCATGATAGAAAAACTGAGCAAAATCATTCATAGCATCCAATCCACTAAGCTCAATACCCATTAAAGACATATGATAAAAACCATTCATCCATGCATGGAAAATAACTTAATAGATTGAAAAAAACCTGAGATACAAATAAGTAACAGTGAAATAGACCATTCATTCATGTAAAAATCAAAATATGTTCAATATTCACATTATGAGTAGGAGATTCAAAGCTCCCCAAGCAACAAAAAGGGCTACTCACTATCCATAATATAAAAGACAAATAAAGTAAAAGTAAAATCTATAAAACCCATTTGAAGCTGAAGATTTGAAGTTGATGAAGCTTTTTCTCTTATTTTCCAAATTGCACCTTGATTGTAAGCTGTAATCTTGAAGCAAGTAACTAAAACTATGACTATTTTTGTGTTTTTGAAGTAAAACTAAACTAAAAGAGTAATTTTTACAAGTAAAACTATAAAACTATGTATGAAAACCTCTCCAAAATGAAAAACTGCATTTTCTCTCTACCTATATAACCTATATACGAAACCCTAAAAAAGCTTTCTTTAAAACAAATAATTCTGCAGCTTTTATAGAGGTATCCAGGAAGACATGGCTGGGATACTTTTATTTCAGCTGAGACACAAGAAGACAGAGTGGTAGGTTACTTTGGGCATGGCTGGGACATTTTTGCACTTGAAACTCGAAACAACCATAAGCATCTCCTTTAGCACCTGAACCAAAAGGGTTATCTTCACTAAACAAATCAAAACAAAACAGGATCACAAGGGCTTACAATAAGGTTGTAATTGGGTGAAGGTATTGGCTTTAGAAAAAAATTGATAAAGTCAGCAAGATAAAATTAGACACACTACCCAAAATAAATACCACCTAACTTTCTTAAGAAAATAACCCTTAAAAATTTATGCATTCTTACTATCAACTGGGAAGATGAATTTCAGGACATGATTTCTCAAAATCTCAGGGGGTAAGAGCTAAAATCTCCTAACTCAACTAATTAATACTTCCCTTAACTGCTAGGTACCCTACACTTATTTTCTGCAGTATGAATCAAATGGAATTCCTGCAGCCTATCCCTATTTTTTTCAGTAAAATTTTTATTCACTTACTGAGATGAGCACCAAAAGCACTAATTTTTATCATCCATATCCTAAAATTTTTCAGAAATTTAAGCTCACAACCCCTAAAATTTTTCAACTTCCCCTCACTTCTTGATTAACAAGCAACCAATGAATCAAACCCAACATGCAATTTTTATTACCCAACTTAAAGTCGCCAATTTCAAAATGGGAAAGACAAAGACATTTAGGTTATATGGTTCGGCACTAGTGCACTACCAAAAAAACAAATAGTACGTTTTTAACATACCAATTAAGCTCAAAGGGACTAACAATGGCAAAATTTACCAAGGGTAGGTCAAAAGTCATTTGAAAATTGGTTACCAAAGAAAGGCTGCTTGGGTCATATCCTAATCTTGCTTGAGTTAAATATTCATTTCGAAGGGTGATGAGGAAGGTTCTAGCTATTTCAGAATTCCTTCACTCAATTACCCTCACTCACTGGGTTTAATTTCATAAAACTTAGCCTATTGTGCTCATTAAGTTAGAAATTGAATGGTATATAACTTATTGAGATTAATTTAAAAGAAAAACTTCATTGAACAATGCTACTACTCTCTGGCTACTTAGACCTCTTAAACAAGTAGTTTAAATTTTGAGTTCAAATTGCCTTAATTCAAGATTAACTGGCAAGCTCAGGCTAACTGCAAAAGTAATTAACAACTCGACAAACACAAGTATTCTAACCAAATTTAAAAAAGGAAACAATAAAATAGTAAATGAACTTAAACTTATTATTATTATACGATAAGATATTTAATCATGTACTTATGATAACTAACAATATTTTTAGTTAAACATGTTGATACAGTGACAAATAAAATTATTCAGTGTTGTTAGTTTCCTTTTAGTTGTATTGCATTTCCAGGATTTATATTAATACAGTGATGCAAAAGTCCTTACTGCTTCTTTATTATTTTTTTATATTTAAAAGGACATGTTTGATGTCACTAAGACCATAATTTTGATATTTAACCACCTCTACAGTTCGCCTTAATTCACAAGTTTATAATTTTATAATAAATGCTCACTTTATTTGGTTATTTATATAAAGTAGATTGATTGTGATAGGCCAGCAACTCCTTGCATATAAGGAGAGTTGGGAGTTTTAGGAGAGGATTAAGATTAGGATTTAAGGGGGAAGGTAGAGACCCGCCTTGGCCTAATGGTCTTAGTGCCTGGTGGGTTTGGAGATTGTGGTGTGAGGAAAATGATACTGGCTGCCAAATATGCCAGAGAGAATAATATTCCTTATCTTAGGATTTGCTTGGGCATGCAAATTTCTGTTATTGAGTTTGCTAGATCTGTAAGTGATTTCTTCTTTATATGATGTTTTATTTTACAGCATTACAATCCTAATATAATCATTTTTTTAGGTTTTGACTTCAATGTGGACCTGTACGATTCAAAAAAAATTGCTACATTTGACTCTAATGGATGTCTTGCAAAAACATCTATCAAAAGATATATATAGTACTTTTTCATATTTTTACAAGTTATATAAATTTATTTGGTTTAAAGTGTTCATTTAACTAGGAATAGGCATTATAACTCCAGAGACAAGCCCTTCTTTACTTCAATGTAATATCGACCGAAACCTACATGAACATTTGGTCAGATGTTTAAGATCAACACTTGGAATAGTGTGGTTTTGTAATATATTATTTATATATATTTTGCGTAAAAAATAATAATTAAAAAATTATAATAATTTTTAATGACGAAATGGCGATGAATATTTCGTCGTAAATTTTTTTTATAATACTAGCTAAATTTAGCAACGAAACTGTCAATTTCGTTGCTAAAAATAGCAACAGAAATTAATTGTCGTTGCTAATTTTGACTAGTTAACCACATTCTACCTTGGTTGTATTTTGCAACGGATTTGAAATTCCGTTGCTAAATTTAGCAACGAAAAAAAGATTCGGTTGCTAAAAATACCAACCGTCAAAATTGCAACCAAATTTTTCGTTGTTATTTTTGGTTGCTAATTTTGATTAGCAACGAAAATTCAATAAATTCGGTTTCTAATTTTCATTGCTATTTGCTAATTTTCTTGTAATGTTTCTATCAATTGTGGATATCAATTGGAGAGGAAATTGAAGCATAATTCTCTAACCTTTTAAAGAGCATCTGAGGGTAATATTCTAAACTTTTATTCTTTTTTTTCAATTAATTGTGAAAAATATTGTTTATTTGTTTTTTTTTTGTTATTATCATTTTTTATGCCATGAAAACATGTTTTTAATTGATGTTGTTTATGCCATGATTTATTATTGTTAGATCTATTCTTGAACGTTTCCATACTATTCGTGATTCCATAAACAATTTGAGCATGATTTAATATAAGTAGAATGGCATGTTAGATTTGTTAGTGTAAGCCCTAGCCCCAATGCATTGTAATAAAATACTTTGAATTAATAAAGTGAGGCATTTGTTTTATCTATTGTATTCCTGTGCATATCAATTGATAGAACTATCCAAAAATGTTGTTTTAGTTTAAGTTATCATGTGTGAGGCACATGGTTGTAAGACCTTGAAACAAATGAGACTTCATTCTAAATATCCCTAGTCAGTCATTGTTATGGGAATAACAAATGAATTACGACTAGTATGCTCTCTCTGATAAGTTGAGTTCTGTCTTACGGATTATAAGGACAAGAGTGTCAATCAGAGATCATAGATACATGTTTAGAACATGGTATCTAGATTCGATCCACTCATGAGAACACTACATGGTATAAGTCATAAGTGTTTCTCATATGCAAGTTTTGTATCGGAGTTCTTAGACCTGAAATCTCTATGAAACTCTTTATGAATTACTGTGTGCGTTGACATACACCTAACATGCTCGTAACAGAGTGACAAGTACGAGTATGCTTAGGTGTGCATTGATTCTTGTTAGAGAGCATGAGAGAAGTGAAGGGATTACCCCTCTTTATAAGAGAGAAAATATCATCGGTCACTTGATCAATGAACTGAGAAGTGTATGGCCATACCGAGATGAAATAATGAGTAATCATTATTTATCTGAGAGTTCAGTTTCACTGGAATATCAAGAAAGGAATTAATATATATAAGGATGACTAGTTTCATGCCTTATATTAATTCTGATATATATGGGTAAGGGACTATGCAAAATTACATTAGGTCACTAAATGCCATTTGCATTTTCATTTAATTTGGAATGCTATAATATCTTGCTAGAGAATATATATAGCCTTTGAATTAATTTATTAATTCATTGCCAATATTAAATGGACCTATAGGATCGCACACAAAGCATTAGGCTTAAAATATTTAAATAGTGTATTGGAAATTAATTTGGGCTTTATTTAAAGTCAAATTAATGCATAAAATGGGAAAACAGATTTTTGCCTAAACCAGCTAGGCAAAACTGTCAAGCTTTCATTTTGCCTAAAATAGCTTGCTGTTTTAGGCAAATCTGTTAAGCCACGATTTTGCCTAAAACAACTAGCTATTTTAGGCAAATCTGTTCAACAAGTTTTTTGCCTAAAACAGCTAGTTGTTTTAGAAAAATATGTTGAACTGTCATTTTGCCTGTTTTAGGCAAATCCGTTAACAGTTGGTCACGAGAGAAATTTGTTGGCACGTGCTAGGTTTAATTTCAATTGATTAATTATCTATGTATAATTAAGTTAATTGAGTATTAAATCCTAATTTGTATTTAATCAAAATATAATACTTTAGAGGGAATTAAAGTAGCCAAAATTCAAACTAAAAATACTAGTTGAATTCGGCAACTTATCACCTTAAATAAGTAAGTTTGTTTTGATTAAATGACTAATGCCATTTGAATTTAAATTCTAATACAATTTAAATTAAGATATATCTCTTAATTAGGAAGTGATGGAGGCTAAAATTAATACTTAATTTTTGGCACTCACACTTGACCTAAATTAAGTGATATATATTAATGAATTAAATGAATAAAAGGGTATGCTGTTTTGCTTTTTTTCTCTCTTGGCCAAAATACTCAAGGGGAAAGAACTCTTTCTTGTTCTCTTGTGTTCTTGGGCTGAAATAGTAACCTAAAGAAAGAACAAGATCAGATCTTGTGGCTTTAAATCATTATCATTGCCGAATACACAGTCATAGAGCTATCACTCTTGATTTTAAGCTATCTTTGCAAGTGTATGTGTGAGAATAGAAAGGAGTGGCATAAAGGCTGTTCCTTGGCATTAGTGGTGAAGATCTAAGGTGTACATATCCTTCTTGGTTGCTGGTCATCATCAAAATCAAGTTTTAAAGGCATCTAAAGTTGTCAGTTTTAAAACCCTAAAATTGCATGTTTCGATTCTTATCATTGAATTGTATGGCATGTATGATCAAATTTTTATTGTTTTCCGCTGTGTGATCTTTATGTGCATACCATGTCATATTCCATCAGTGGTATTAGAGCCTAAACATGCTTATTTTAGTGCTTTAGATGCATGAAAAAATTAATTAAAAATTGTTATTTTGAAAACATGCAATGCTGAAATTTTCTATTTTGAGTTTTTTGCATTGATTTGGTGTAAAAACAAGTTTAATTAATTAGATAGGTATTATAATTAATATGACATGTTAATATACTGTCCTAAGATGTATAATACCTGATGGTACATGTTAATATTAAAACTAGGTGTTATTTGGCATGTTAATTGTTAGTTTAACAACTTGTTTTAAATATTAAATGTAAAAACGATTTTGGCATGTTTGTAAGTGATTTTTAAAGATTAAATATCAAGTCTGGACATATTTTAAATTTGGTTTTAATTCTGGTCCATGACAATTTAATTGATTAATTTTAAAATCACTTAAAACTATGACTAGTTTGTGTTTGTTACATGTTTAATCAACATTGTTTGTTTTGTTTTGATTAAAATGGTAAAAACACATTTAGATCAGATTGGTACAGAATATTAAATCAATATTTATGACCTTATTTTAATTATTAAATGACTCATAAAATTGATTTAAGTATTTGTGCATTTGTGGCATCACATAAGCATTAAACAACTAGTTTTGTTGTTTGTTTGTTTTTATATGCATGCCGTGTATCATATATACGTTCTTCATGATTTTGTGTTTTAATTCATTTTGGTACATATTATATGTATTTTTAATATTTATGGGTTGTATGACATAAAATTAAAAATGGCAAAATTGGAAATTATACTAGAATTGATTTATAGCACAAATCTAACTAGTTTGTGTTTTGGGCTTTTAAGAGAACTTATTCAATAAGAGGATTTATTCCATTGGGCTTCAGCCCAGGCCCATCACGAGGTCATATCTTAAAGGTTCAAGTACACAATTTTCATTAATGTGCTTGGCTAAATTAATTAAAATTAGACTTTGTTTGATCCATGAATGTCATGTATATTTATTTGCTTGTTTGGTGTGATGAATGGATATGCATGGTGCATTCATGGGCCCTGGGTTTTGTAATTAAATATGGCCTATGAGCCATTATGTATTATTATAAAAGTTTCATTTATTTCTTAGAATAGAATTTACTTGAAGACTTTGTAAATCAAGACGAAGCCCACCGGAGTGGAGAAGCCAAACTCGAAGATTCTTATGTAATAATATAGAATCTTAGTTGTAGGTTTTTGGGCCCATGTTTGTCACGCTTTACTTTATGTAATTATATATATATGCATGGTATGTATGGATGACAAAGCGTATGCCATGTAAGCCGTAATAAAATGAATTCCTAAAATAGTAAGTCACAAAGTTGCCTTCCTAATTCGAAACATGTCAAGGCATCGATCATTGGTCACATAGACTAGGAGTCCTAGATGCGCCCGATTATCTTTGTGAGGCATGGGTTGTGAATGTAGGTTGGACTTAACATGGAAAGGGATGCTTGGACCTAGGCAACTAATAAATGGGTTTGTGTTATAACATCTTAAAATGTTAGCCCATTTGATCTAAGAGTCATGTACGAGACATGATTGGAGTTTTTCTACCTAAGTAACTTAACTCGTTAGGTATACAAGCTCAGCTTGACTAATAAGTTGATGTGAAAAGTGGATCTTGGCCCACATTAAATCACTAACGTGAATTATTTAAAGGGATATTAATTCAGTTTGTGGGATTATAAATAAGGCCTCATTTAATCTTGCTAAATTTTATTGTAGATTGAAAATGGCATCTTCAAACAACAATTTCTCATTGCGATCGGTCCTTGAAAAGGACAAATTGAATGGCACCAATTTAATAGACTGGTCTCGAAACTTAAGAATCTTAAGCAAGAGAAAAAGTCGTATGTTTTGGATGCACCCTTACCTGAAGAACCTGCTAGGAATGCCTCTGTGGTTCAAAAGGAAACTTGTGAGACCAAGAAGAGTGACTCCAATGATGTGACCTGTTTGATGCTGGCCACTATGGTGCCTGACTTGCAAAAGCAATTTATGGACCAAGAAGCTTATGCGATCATGGTGCACCTTAAGGAGATGTTCCAAGAGCAAGCTCGTCACGAGAGGTTAGTGACAACAAAGGCCTTGATTTCTTTTAAGATGGTTGTGGGTACTCCTATTAGTACCCATGTACTCAAGATGAAATTGTATCATGATACTCTTGAGAAGCTTGAGGTACAAATGCCAAAGGAATTGGCCACTAACTTGATCTTAGGATCATTGACTGATGATTATGATCCATTTGTGATGAATTATAACATGCATGCAATGAACAAGTCAGTCACTGAGCTTCATGGGATGCTTAAGAATGCTGAAGAGAACATTCGAAAGACCAATCTCGTATTGATGGTTCAAGGGGGCATTAAAAAGGGACCCGCTAAGGGAAACGGAAAGGCAAAATCCAAGAATGACCTGGCTCGGTTCAAGTCAAGTAGGAGTGCACCTCAGGCCCAATCCAAGCCCAAGGCGTAGAAGCTTAAAGAGAGTGAGAGCACTTGCTTCCATTGCAACAAGATAGGGCATTGGAGGAAGAATTGTGCTCTCTTCAAGGAAGAATAAAAGAAGAATGGAGCCAAGGCATCCAGTTCTGGTATTTTTGTTGTTGAGATTAACCTTTCTATTTCTACCACTTGGGTATTGGATACCGGTTGTGGTTCTCACATTTGTTCAAATGTGCAGGGGCTAAGAAATAGGCGGTTACTTGGGAAGAATGAAGTGGACCTCCGTGTGGGGAATGGAGCACGAGTTGCTGCCATGGAGATAAGCGACTATCAACTCATTTTACCTTTCGGACTTTGTTTAGTTTTGAAAATTTGTTATTATGTGCCTACAATGAGTAGAAACATTATTTCAGTTTCATGTTTGGATTTGGATGAATTTGATTTTTTTATTAAAAATGGCAATGCTCATATTCGTCACCAAGGCATTTCTTATGGCAATGCCATGTTGCAAAATGGCCTTTATATCCTTGATTTACAAAACAAAGAGTCCATATACAACATTAATACAAAGAGGATTAAATCAAACGAATTGAACCCTACGTACTTCTGGCATTGTCATTTAGGACATGCAAACGAAAAATGCATTTCAAGACTCCATAAAACTGGAGTGCTTAGGTCATTCGGCTTAGAGTCTTATGATACATGCGAGCCATGTTTGCATGGAAAAATGACAAAGAGTCCTTTTAACAAGAAAGGTGAAAGGACTAATGGCTTATTGGAACTAATACATACCGATGTATGTGGACCATTAAATACACAAGCTAAAGGTGGTTTTAGCTACGTGATGTTCACAGATGATTTCAGTAGATATGGCTATGTCTATCTAATGAAGTACAAATCTGAAACTTTTGAGAAATTCAAAGAGTTTAAGAACGAAGTAGAAAACCAACTTGGCAAAAGTATAAAAGCCATTTGATTAGATAGAGGTGGCGAATACTTAAGCCAAGAGTTTGACAATCATCTAAAAGACTGTGGTATTATTTCACAGCTCACTACTCTCAGAACACCACAGTGGAATGGTGTGTTCGAAAGGAGAAATCAAACTCTGTTGGACATGGTTCGATCTATGATGAGTCAAGCTAATCTTCCTATCTCTTTTTGGGGTTATACATTAGAAACTGTTGTGTTTTTACTAAATCGTACTCCAACTAAAGCAGTTGAGAAGACACCATACAAGGTATGGATTGGGAAAGAACCCAATATGTCATTTCTCAGGATTTGGGGTTGTGAAGCACATGTTAAGAAATTAACATCTGACAAACTAGAGTCCAAATCCACTGTCTGCTTGTTTGTGGGTTATCCCAAAGAAACAAAGGGATACTACTTTTACTCACAAGCCGAGAACAAAGTATTTGTTGCTCGCAAGGCTGTTTTCTTGGAAAAGGAGTTCCTTTTCAAGAAAGACAGTAGAAGTAAAGTAGAACTTGGAGAAATTCAATTGCCACAAGCTCCTATGGAGGATGAGTTGGAAGTGGGATCAAGTTCACAACCAGCTGTGGAACAAGAACCCATTACACAAGTACCTAGAAGGTCTGGTAGGGTACGTCAGGAGATTAAGAGATATGGATTTCTAATCATTGACAGTGACACTATTGAGTTAGTAGATCGTGAGGATCCGACTACCTACCGAGAAGCTATTGAAAGCTCAAACTCAAAAAATTGGCTTGAAGCCATGAAATTCGAGATGCAATCAATGTACGATAACCAAGTTTGAACCTTGGTTGATCCACCGGAAGGTGCAAAGGTAATTGAATGCAAGTGGCTATTTAAACTCAAAGCTGATAAGACCTATGAAGGTAGACTAGTAGTAAAAGGTTTTCGACAAACTCATGGTGTAGACTATGACGAGACCTTTTCGCCTATAGTCATGCTTAAGTCCATTAGGATCTTGCTTGCCATAGCTGCATATCATGATTATGAGATATGGCAAATGGATGTCAAAACTGCTTTCGTCAACGGAAATTTACTTGAGGATGTGTATATGACACAACCTGAAGGTTTTGTCAATCCCAAGCATCCTAAGAAGGTTTGCAAGCTTCAAAAATCCATTTATGGATTAAAGCAAGCATCCCGAAGTTGGAATCTTCATTTTGATGAGGCAGTCAAAGAATTTGACTTCATCAAGAACGAAGATGAGCCTTGTGTGTACAAGAAGGTTAGTGGGAGCATAGTAGTATTTCTGGTCCTATATGTGGACGACATCCTTCTCATTGGGAATGACATTCCAACATTGCAAAAGGTTAAGCAATGGTTGGGAAAATGTTTCTCAATGAAAGACTTAGGTGAAGCCGAGATAATACTTGGTATTTGAATCTATAGAGATAGATCGAATTGGCTTTTGGGACTAAGTCAAGAAAAGTACATAGACAAAGTACTAAAGCATTTTAGTATGGGAGACTCAAAGAAAGGGTACATACCTTTGGCTTTGGGAGTTCCTTTGACTAAAGAACAGTGCCCTAAAACCAAAGAGGAAAGGGACAACATGAGTAAAATCCCATATGCATCTGCTATTGGATCTATCATGTATGCTATGTTGTGTACTAGGTTGGATGTTGCTCATGCACTGAGTATAACCAGTAGGTTTCAGCAAGACCCTAGTGAGAAGCACTGGCCTGCTATAAAAGGGATTCTAAAGTACCTGTGAAGGATTAAGAATCACTTCTTGGTGTATGGTGGTCAAGAAAAGCTCGTCATACAAGGTTATGCCGATGCTGCTTTTCAGACCAGCACTCAGGATTCTAGATCGTAATCTAGGTTTGTTTTTGTTTTGAACGGTGGTGCTATCAGCTGGAGAAGCTCGAAGCAAGAGACCGTTGCCGACTCAACTACAGAATTTGAGTATATTGCAGTGAGTGAGGCTGCAAAAGAGGCTATTTGGATTAAAAATTTCATTTCTGCATTAGGAGTGATCCCAAGCATCCTAGATCCATTAGAAATTTTCTATGACAACAACGGGGCCATCGCACAAGCCAAGAAGCCCCGGTCACACCAAAAATCCAAACACATACTCAGGAGGTACCACCTGATCAGAGAAATCATTGATCATGGGGACATCAAGGTTAGCAAGATAGCAAGTGAAGACAATGTAGCAGATCCTTTGACGAAACAGTTGCGTCTCAATCTGTACGAAGCTCATTTGAGAGCGTTCGGTCTTAGGGCTATGCCCAATTGGGACTAGTGCTAGTGGGAGATTGTTAGTGTAAACCCTAGCCCCAATGCATTGTAATAAAACACTTTGAATTAATAAAGTGAGGCATTTGTTTTATCTATTATATTCCTGTGCATATCAATTGATAGAACTATCCAAGAATGTTGTTTCAGTTTAAGTTATCATGTGTAAGGCACATGGTTGTAAGACCTTGAAACAAATAAGACTTCATTCTAAATATCCCTAGTCAATCATTATTATGAAAATAACAAATGAATTAAAACTAGTATGCTCTCTCTGATAAGTTGAGTTCTGTCTTACGGATCATAAGGACAAGAGTGTCAATCAGAGATCATAGATATATGTTTAAAACACGGTATCTGGATTCGATCCACTCATGAGAATACTACATGGTACAAGTCATAAGTGTTTCTCATATGCAATTTTTGTATCGGAGTTCTTAGACCTAAAATCTCTATGAAACTCTTTATGAATTACTGTGTGCTTTGACATACACCTAACATGCTCGTAACAGAGTGACAAGTACGGGTATGCTTGGGTGTGCATTGATTCATGTTAGAGATCATGAGAAAACTGAAGGGATTACCCCTCTCTATAAGAGAGAAAATATCATCGGCCACTTGATCAGTGAACTAAGAAGTATATGGCCATACCGAGATGAAATAATGAGTAATCATTATTTATCTGAGAGTTCAGTTTCACTGGAATATCAAGAAAGGAATTAATATATATAAGGATGACTAGTTCCATGCCTTATATTAATTCTGATATATATGGGTAAGGGACTATGCAAAATTGCATTAGGTCACTAAATGCCATTTGCATTTTCATTTAATTTGGAATGCTATAATATCTTGCTAGAGAATATATATAGCCTTTGAATTAATTTATTAATTCATTGCCAATATTAAATGGACCTATAGGATCGCACACAAAGCATTAGGCTTAAAATATTTAAATAGTGTATTGGAAATTAATTTGGTCTTTATTTAAAGTCAAATTAATGCATAAAATGGGAAAACAGATTTTTGCCTAAAACAGCAAAACTTTCAAGCTTTCATTTTGCCTAAAATAGCTTGCTGTTTTAGGCAAATCTTTTCAACCACGATTTTGCCTAAAACAGCTAGCTGTTTTAGGCAAATATGTTGAACTATCATTTTGCCTAAAACAGCTTGTTGTTTTAGGTAAATCTGTTAACAGTTGGTCACGAGAGAAATTTGTTGGCATGTGCTAGGTTTAATTTCAATTGATTAATTATCTATGTATAATTAAGTTAATTGAGTATTAAATCCTAATTTGTATTTAATTAAAATATAATACTTGAGAGGGAATTAAAGTAGCCAAAATTCAAACTAAAAATACTAGTTGAATTCGGCAACTTATCACCTTAAATAAGTAAGTTTGTTTTGATTAAATGACTAATGCCATTTGAATTTAAATTCTAATAGAATTTAAATTAAGATATATCTCTTAATTAGGAAGTGATGGAGGCTGAAATTAATACTTAATTTTTGGCACTCACATTTGACCTAAATTAAGTGATATATATTAATGAATTAAATGAATAAAAAGGTATGCCGTTTTGCTTTTTTTCTCTCTTGGCCGAAATACTCAAGGGGAAAGAACTCTTTCTTGTTCTCTTGTGTTCTTGGGCTGAAACAGTAACCTAAAGGAAGAACAAGATCAGATCTTGCGGCTTCAAATCATTTCCATTGCCGAATACACGGTCATAGAGCTAGCACTCTTGATTTTAAGCTATCTTTGCAAGTATGTGTGTGAGAATAGAAAGGAGTGGCATAAAGGCTGTTCCTTGGCATTGGTGGTGAAGATCTAAGGTGGACATATCCTTCTTGGTTGCTGGTCATCATCAAAATCATGTTTTAAAGGCATCTAAAGTTGTAAGTTTTAAAACCTATAAATTGCGTGTTTCGATTCTTGTCATGGAATTGTATGGCTTGCATGATCAAATTTTTATTGTTTTCCGCTGCATGATCTTTATGTGCATACCATGTCATATTCCATCAAGATTTATTTAAATCTCCATTAATGCATGCTTAGTATTTGATTCAAATTCTGTTTTCATGCTAATTTAATTGTCATAACTTAATGTAAATATGTTTTAATGTTTTAGAATAATTTTGAAATATTTTAGGATGTAAAAATATATCATTAATATTTTGAATGTAGTTAAAATATGTAGAATGGCATATGTTAGGATTTTTCACCATTGATGTATAATTAGTTTTCTTTATTAAAATCTTGTGTTTTGTGTTTAATTAAATATTTAGCATGTTTTAATTGGCTATTTGATTCTCATGGCTAAATTTGACATGTTTTAGGAGGTAGAAATATATATATGTTTAGGTTTAGAATTAATTTCCTTTGATTTCTGCTTGATTCCTGCACTCTTTTCTGCATCTCGCATGATGGGTGGTAAGACAACCCCACGGATGCCTATCTACACAGGAACTTCCTTTCATCCCGTCCCGTCCTTCCTTCTTGGTCGTCTATCATTGTGCTCCACCGTGCATGGTCTTATTTTCTCCTTTTTGCTGTCATTTTTCATGTCTTGTTGCATTAATCTCATTTGCATGATTTATTATATTTTTAGGTGTCATTTTAATTATAATTTATACTTTTCATATTTTGTTCCTTTGATTGTTCTTATTCTAAAATATATTTTTATTTTATTTTACTTTATTATTTATTTCCCTTTGTTACATTACTAACCATTTATTTTCTTTGTTATTTTATGAGCATTTTAATCTTATTGCATTGGGTCTTGAAGCTTGAAAGGTCAAAACACTTTGAAGAATTCTCATGGAAGCTCTTAATTCTTTTTCTACACATTTTATTTATCTATTTCTTTTATTATTTTATTATTATATTATTATGTTCATCTGGATGTATTATTATTTTTGGGGGATGTAATAAGAAGTATAAAAGATGATTTTTTGCAAGTTAAATGAAAATTTCACCGAAAATCATTTTTTATTTTTTAATAAAATGGACCAATGTCCAATTTTCAACTCAAAAATCACACAATAAGAAAAATAAATTTTTGTAAATATGCATGAGGAACCAATGTTCCTATCCAAAACTAACACCTAATTTATGTATGTATATTTCTTTGTTGTTATTATCATTAGATGATTTGCCTATGTAATAATTAAGTAGATTTATTCTGTTATTTTATCACTTTATTTATGTGAATGGAATGTTTAATTAATTACTTTGCATCGTGTGAGAAAGGAGAGCGGATTAATACTTAAAATTTAATTATAAAATAATACCTAACCAAGATGCCTAATAAGAGTGATGTTTTGAATACCAATATCTATTTGGGCATCAAAAGGTCGAGATTCCTTTTCCAACGTCCTGTTAGGTGGCGACTCCATGATACTTACCTTTTTTAGCCCTTTAGTAGACGCCTTCATGTGTTGACTACTAACAATAATTTCAGCTTAATCCCTTTTTATTGCGAAGTAGTCAATTTGTAAAAGTGAGCTTCATCCGATCTTGAAACCTAAAAGCGAATCTAGAAAATGAGCACAACTCTGGCGTGAGTCACAAGAAGTAAGAAAATATTTTCTTTTACGTACTAATTCAAGGCTAGTACAAAAAATATGCATATCATCCACTTATAAGCTGATAATCACGAGCGTAAGGTCTGTCACGAGCACGACATTGTAGGGAGGATGCTTTTGCAGTGGAATGTGGAATTCTCTCCTTCCCCACCAAGTTCTCCTAGTGGAACTTTTTGAGTTTGTTTTCTCCTTCTCTTTTACATTTATTGTGATTTTATTTATTTTGTGATTTGTTTGCTTTACCATTCTCACACAATGAGGACATTGTGTCCTTTAAGTGTGGGGGGTATGTATGTATTGTTTCTATTCATGTTTTTGTTTATTGTTAGTGTATTTATTTATTTTTATATTTTGTTGTGAATTTAATTTTGGAGTTTATGTATTTGGCACCTATTTGGATTTAATTACATGCTTTAACTTGAATTTCTGTCATTTTTAGTCTAGTTAGGAAAATTTGTAGGCTAATCATTTTCATTTTACTTTGACAAATTAATTTACATAATAAAGGTTATGACTTGGCAAAGCACTTTAGTGTAGGTTCTTTGTAGGTTGAGTATCTTTTCAAATGTGTAAACGGATTATTTTTGCCAATTTATTGCTTAAGGTAATTTGACCTATAGCTTAAGTGAGCTTTTGAGCCTTATACATTGATATTTTTCTTGTATGAGAGCCTTAATATGCCATTTCCTCTAGAATTTGTTCTTGGTAAATTTTGAGATTACATTTAGTATGAGATGTGCATGAAAAATGATAAGGGCATTTAGATTACACCATTTTGGCTTGCTTTAAAAACTTACCTTTTTGACTTTAGGTAGCCAATTTTGAGCCTTAAACCTATTTTTGTTGAGCAACATAAAATTAGCCAATATCCTTTACTAAACAAAAAACCTATTTCTTTATTTTACCCTTTTTGTGAAGTGAAATAAATCGTAATATCTTTAGGAGATATATATTGTTAATGTAAGCATGATGGTATTTAAAAAATGAGAGTTAAATTCCATTCTTCTCTAGGATCAATATTAGAACAAGGCTAGTTTCTAAAGAAAAGAAAAAGAAAGAAAAAAATACAAAGAAGAGAAAAAAAACAAGAGAAACTAGTAGTAGTGTGCCATTGAGAAGGGAATATGAGAAGTAAATTACATCATGCGATGCTTAGGTTCTTAAACAAATCTCTTATGATATGGTAATATTATTTTTATTCACAATTTAAGCTACTTAAACCAAAAATTATCCTACCTTAACCTAAGCCAAGTTACCAAGTTTCATCAAGGGTTGCAACCATATGGAGGGCACTTGAAGGAACTTGATGCTTGGAAAATTATATATACCCTAGAAGTTATTTCAAGGAGGATATAGAATTGGGAGATCTATCATTTTTTATTTTATTTTTGAAAGTGTAATTAGAGAATATAGTTGTAGGTTTTAGTTTTATGGCTTGAAGAGGAGGCAAATACAAGGAAGAAGACTAGTCTTGGTGAAAGGAAAAAGGGTTGAGAGATCCCCTTCTTTTATTTCTAATTTTACTTCTTCTTTGTTATTATCATGAATTCTTTTTAGGAATTTGAATGTTGTTTTTCATATTTATTCATTCCTCTTTCATTTATCTTTATATGTAGTATTTGCTATTAAAACTTTATTAGTATCATTATAAGTTAAGGAAGACGACCTTAGATGGCAATTCCTTCTCTGAAAATCATCATAGTGGTCATAAATAAGAGAGTTAGAGAGAGCAACATCTTATTGAAAGTTAATAGAAAATTTATTATCAAAGCATAGTTTGAGAGATCGCATGTGGAGATAGTTGTTATAGGTTGGTTTTTATTCTTTGAATGTGTGTTTATATAATTCTTGTCTAAATGCAAGAGCTGCGATTTAGAACCATAAATGCATGTTTAAGGCATAATCTAGTCTAGATGCGAGAGCTGCGACATAGAACATTATTCCAACTTGGCTTGTATGATAAAGATTGAATTATAAATAAGAGAAAAAGATCAAATTCCATAATTATGTATATGTTATATTCATCATATTAATAAGTCTTCTCGGATTATCATTAAAGTAGAAAAATATTTAATTTAGTGTAGTGTAGTTTTAATAATAATTTTAACTTGCAAATTAATGAGCATTGTAAACAAGATTAAAATCAAGTAGTAATAGTGTACAATGTTAATCAACATTCCTCGTGGGATCGATATCTGAAGTACTATAATAAGTACACCATATACTTGCGTTATTTAAGCTTCTAGACAAAGCATAACAGCTACTTTGGATAAAAAGTCCTTTTTAAAGGTCTAAAAGTGCATAGAAGTTAAAATTGGGAATCTGTCTCTGGGCAGAATAGATCTCACATTAAACAAGAAATTTATGCTGACCATGACATAATCCAGATTTCAGTCCAAAACAAAAATAAAACCTACTTCATAATTAGCAAGTATTATATAATGACTGTGACCCCCCTCCCGTAACCAATGTCACGGTCAACAAGTATAGGCTAATGACCGTGACCCTCCTCTATTAATTCTAACCTTGATTTTCAAATCCCAAATGGTTACCAAAGTAAATCTAAACACTTTTAGAGTATTTTAAGTGTAAAAACAAGAGTAATAAGTGATATAATGTGAGTATAAAGTATAATGAATTTGTGAGTCAAAGTTAAATACTAAACCTTAATGTATCATAATTTATATAGCTAACGAGTATGAATGAACATGAATATGAATAACATGATATAGCAAAATGATTGCATGATCTATTGAGGGTATTGATGTCATGTTTCTAAAAGTATGCATTAAAATGTATAAGTAATGAATGAGAGTGAACATGGTACACGATATGCATGGTATCACATGATAGTCATGTTAAAGTGCAGTTTAAATATATTTGAAGTGTAAGTGAGTGTACATTGTATAGTGATCCTATTGCATGCTTGTATTAAATGTGTGAAATATATGATTCTAAATGTAACAAGTATAATATCCTTAAGTGACTAGTGACTTGTTAAGGCTTGAATTTCACAAAGTAATGGATAGATAGGCATGTCTATAAAGGGAAGAATAGTGATTACAGCTACCTAGTGATTTGATACCTAAGGATGTCACCTGATTCGAGACTATTATATCTTCCCTGTACGATATTGTTTATCAGTATCATCCAATTCAAGACTGTTATGTCTTGCCCGTACGATATTGCTTGTTAGTGTCACATATTTGTGCCCGTATTCACCATTTAGGGGAATTCAAGCGATGTCAGTGATTTGATTAATGAATAATGATAAGTGATCAACGGTGTAAGTGTTTCAGTGGTTTATGTTAATATTAGTGTTCTTCATTGAATAATAAAATGTAATTAAAGAATTGTACTGAAGTGTTATGGAGTGCATTATTAAGAAATTGTATTGCAATGTTTCCTTAATGCATGGATTGTTGTTATAAGTGTATGCATTTTGTAACATTAAAAGGCATGTTATTATGTTATTTGTATGTGAGACTTCGATAAGAAGTTAATTGTTTTGTTTTACTCCCCACTTAGCCATTGCTCAACACGAGTGTTCTTCCTGGTAGGTACACCGGTGTAAAGAAAAAAATGCCATTCTCGAGTCAACATTTGCAGGCCACTAAAAAGGTAATGAGTGAAGGCTAATTTTGATAATGCATTATTTTGTTGTAAATGTATAATGTTAAAGATTTGAAATATATGTAATGAACTAAGTTGTAATTATACTATTACTGTATAATATGTTATATATACGGGTATTTGTACAAGCAAATTAATAAGAAAATTATGTAAATAAAAAGTTAATAAGAGTGAGCATTACACACTTGGCATATGGGGTCCATCCACATAGCTTGATGAGTCATGCCATGCGGTGACATGTGGGCTAATGGATGAATGCCATGTGGCAGATTGTGGTCATACCATATGTCATTTGTCAGTCCATTAGGAGCCACATGGGATCCATGTGGATCAATGAGTGCTTACCATGGGTCAGTTGGTGTCTAATGTGGCGACACGTGGTATAGAGCCATAGCTGGCATGTGGTGTGCTTATCGCGCGTGTTATCCACCCTCATCGAGGCTTGAACACTTCTCCGACCTCCAAATCAACTCAAATTTTTTTCTAATATGATTTTCTTAATTTTTTTTATTTTTTGGTCATTTTTTGAAATTTTTTAAGGACCATAAAAATATTTTTGGTGTTTATTCCAATTAAAATTATTTTTAAAATTTATAAAATTGAGAAAATTATTTGTTCTGCCTTCTTAAATTTTTAAATTTGTTTAAAAATTATATTATGTAGATATCTTTTATTTGTTGATTGAAATAAGTTTCAATCATATGTGCTTGTACATAAGTGTACTGACTATTTATATTCTGTTATGAGTACCAGTTTGTCCTTATTTTTTTGATTGAAATGAGTTTCAATCATACATGTTTGTGCATAAGTGTTCTTGCTGTTTAATTTTCTGTTATGTGTGATAGAAATGGTGATGATAAGAACTTCTAGATATCCATGAATTCCTCAAGGAATTATAGAAATCGAAGCAAAAATGCAGACGGTTTGCACAATAAGGATGTATAAGAAGGTTCGAGCTGACGACATTGATGCAATAGTGTATCATATTTTGTACATACATGAAAAGATGCAAGAGTGCATTTAGGCCAGTGGCCTGGACCAAGGATGTGATGACAGAACCTTATTTAAGGTGATGAAAGACTCTTTTAATCACCATTCAGATATGAAAAACTTGATGTTTAATGCTTGGATCATGGAAAATGGAATCTATAGGAAATCCATTATCCAGTTTTTGTACTTGGTAACCAAAAGAGGAGTCTGTAGAAGCAACATTAAATTTGACATGGTGCTCAAAAGCAGATGTTGTGTGTATCGTCCATGGCTTCATCATCGATTTTATGGCATACCTCTCGATTTATCAATTAAGGTCAGAAAATCAATACCAGTGACGAGACTAGTTTTGTTACATTTTAGATTCCCTGAGTTATTGACATGAGTGTCAAGTTATTATTAGTTAGCAAATTTTTAGTTAAGATTTATGTTTCCTATAATTAGATTAAAGACAAGTGTGTCTTATCTTATTTTTATAAGTTTTTTTAAGATTGTTAGATATTTAATGATTGATTAAATAAATGAGCTTATTTATCTTTTGGATATTATATTAGCATTTAGCATTTGTTATGAATGTGTTTATTTTATTGTTAATTGCTTAGCAATATTTTATAAGTAAAATGATTGCATGATAATTAAGTTAAGACTTAGATTATCTTATGTATAATATTCTGAATTAAGTTTAAGAACGTAATACCCAACAATCGATATTTACTATGCATGAAATTTTAACCTGTAAGGTTAGTCATTAGTACTTAGAGGGAAATTAAAAACTTTAAGTAGCCTTTTCAAATTTGGGCCTAATAGACAGCTTTATAAGGTTAATTTTTTAGATGCATAGTAAATAACATGTATTACCTTGTCTCCTTTAGTTATGTGCAACAATTGTTCCATTGGTTATCAGAGGTTCAATCATAATCAAACTTAAGGTTTCTATGTGGTATGGAAAAAGAGATATTCTATTGCTCGCATCATATTGCTAAGTGCAAATAGATTATGACATCACTCAGCAATTTTGCAAGTGTCAAAATGTAATAATTTATAGATCACTTTGCAGGAGAAATTCGAAGATATTTTTCTAACTAATTTTTTATCATTAGTGATCAAGTTTGGTACTTATCAAAAAAATTCTGATTATAAAATGCAAAAACATCTAAGAGAGATAGAAAATATGATATTGAGCTTAGTGAAACTGGTCATAAGATGATCAATGAGCAGCAGGTTCAAGTTGTTATCCGTTCTTTACCCAAGAGTTGGGAGCATATGAAGGTGCAACTAACTCATATAGACAATATAAAGACATTTAGGAATGTTACTTGTCATTTTGAGCTTGAAAAGGTTTGTCTATAATCGATTAAGATCAATAATGAAGTGCATATGGCACGATCCTATTTTAGTAAAAGAAGTTATATACAGAACAAGAAAAGAAGCTTCAATGGTAAGGGTAAGGAAAGGGCTCAAGAGCCTAAAAAGGCAAAAGATAAAATAGAATTACATAAGGTCCAAAGGCAACAAAAGGATAAATATTTCAAGAGTGAAATGTTTCTTCAACTGCCAACAGAAAAGATACTATGTAAAAGATTACAATGTGTCCAGTCAGGTAGACTATTCTAACTCAAGAGCGAGTGAAATTTGTGTACCTAGTTCTATCTTTCTTATTGAATTCCATCCTTTATGGATGACATATTCAAGAATAAGGATCAAGATTCTTTTGTCTAGTTAATTTCTATTATTGCTTTGATGATATTTGGTTTCATTTACATTTCAAGTATTACAGCAAATGCTTATGTTTATATGATGCTTAAATATGGTTTTGGTTTTGTTTTGAACAGTTTTGGCATGTTAGATAAAACCATATTGGCCCAAACTAAATGATTCAATTAGCCAAAATAAGATTGATAGGTGATTTGAATAAGCATGTATTACCTACCTATTAGCATTGCCTGAAAATAAAACTAGTAAGGAAATCGTTCGAAAAATGGAACTAGGACCAAAACTTCATTGAAATCAATCTATTTTGATGTCTGTGTTTTAATGAATGTTAGGGCAAAGCATGGGGTCTATTATTATTCATCACTTATGTATATAACTATACTAGGTATGGTCATATTTATTTGATTTCTCATAAGTCCGAAGCATTGAATTATTTTAAGACTTTTATGAATCTTGTTGAGAATCAATTAGACAAGAAAATTAAAGCTTTAAGAACTGACAGAGGTTGAAAATATCTTTCTGAATAATTTAAAGCTTTATGTGATGAAAAAAGGAATTGAACATTAGTTTTTTATTCCTAGAACTCCACAATAAAATAGTATTACAGGAAGGCATAATAGGACCCTTTTAGACAAGCTACGTTCTATGATGGCTCAAGTAAATTTGACCATCTCCTATCGAGAAGATACTTTACAAATGGCCACATGTTTTAAATCGTGTGCCTTCTAAGTTTGTTGCTTCCACTCCTTATGAGTTATGAACTAATCGATAACCTGACGTTTATGACCTTGGGATTGTGCTGCTTATGTCCATAATACCTCGAGTAAATTTGATAAATTAGGACCACGATATAAAAACCATGTCTTTATGTGATATTCTGATGTATCAAAAGGATACGTATTCGTGGGTGAAAAAGCAAATAGTTCAGTAACAGAATTTGAATTACAAGACATTATTTTTTTTTAGAAAATGAGTTTTCGAAGTTGGACAAAGTAAGTATAGACTTTACTTTTTAATGAAATTCAAGAAGATGAACTACCCAGATCTTTCCATCTGAATGAGAGAGAAATTAAAAAAAAAGGTCAAGACTGTCTTCTCAACGGTCCGCATGTTCGAGATCCATCTTTCAGTGAAAGGGTGAGTAAACCTAACTCCAGTGGGAGTATGGATATTTAGGATCCTTATTTGAGTGAAAGCGTAAAGCTTAATCCCAGTGGGAGCATTTCAAACTATGATGAATATATGAGACATGTTTATCAAGAATTGAAATTACAAAACTCTAAAAGGAAAAGTGTTCCACGTCAATAATTTGAGATTGAAGGCTCGAACGAAGTCATTTTAGTTATCCCACAAGATGATAAAGAGCCTAAAAATATTCAAGAAGCTTTTTTATGCCCAGCTAAAGATAAATGGATTAAAGCAATGGAAGAAGAAATGGCATCTATAAGATTGAACCATGTTTGAAAATTGGTTGATCTACTTGAAGAATGCAAACCAATTGGAAATAAGTGGATTCTTAAGGTAAAGCAAAAAGCTGATAAAAGCATCGAAAGATATAAAGCTCGGCTAGTTGCTAAGGGGTTTACATAATAGGAAGGAATTGACTATAAGAAGATATTTTCATCTGTTATTAGATTTACATTGATAAGGTTAATTCTATCCTTAGTGGCTGGTTTAGACCTAGAGGTATATCGAATGGATGTAAAGATTGCTTTACTCAATGAGGATTAAAAAAATTCTATATGAAATAGCCTATAGGTTTTATTGAAGAAGACAGCGAACATAAGTTTTGCCGATTGATGAGATCATGTTAAATGAGTTCAACATGATTGATGAAGATCATTGTGTTTATTCCAAAAGCTCAGAAAATGAGTTTGTCATTTTAACGTTGTAAGTAGATGACATACTTATAGCTGGAAATGACGAAGAATAAGTAAATCTAATCAAAGATTGGTTTTCATCCAACTTTGAAATGAATATAGGTCAAGTAGATTTATCCTTGGAGTTAAGATTTCAAAAGATCGCTCAAAAAGGTTATTGTCACTGTCTCAAGAGACATACATTAATAAAGTTCTTGAATGATTTAATATGAAAAATTTACACATATAGACAACCCTATCATCAAGAATCAATTTGTTAGCAAAAGTATGTATCCTGAGATGCCAGATGAAATGGAACACATGAGGCATATTCCATATGTCGCTGCTGTGGGTAGTCTAATGTATGCAATATTATGTACGAGACTTGATATATGCTATACAGTGAGCATAGTAAGTAGATATCAATCTAACCTAAACGAAGTATATTGAAAAGAAGTGAAGAGGATACTTAAATACCTCAAAGGTACCACAAACTATTCTCTCTGTTAATCAAAGAAAGGATATGCAAATGAGAGGATACTCAAATGTTGATTGGGAAAGTGATATGGATGAGAGAAAATCCACTTCAAGTTATGTATTCTTGCTTGGTAAGAGTGTCATTTAGTGGAGTAGCAAGAAACAAACCTTTATAGCCCATCAACATTGGAAATTGAATTTGTCACTTTTTCTGCTGTAGTACAAGAGGCAGTTTTGGTTGAAATGATTTGTGAACCATTTAGGAGTAACTGCTTTAGAGGAACCGATGATAGTCAGACATTGATAGATGTATCGACATTGAGTATCAATAAATTAAAGACATTATTACACGAGGAGAAGTGAACTTACAGTATATTTTCTCACTAGATATAAATGCAGATCCACTAATAAAACTTGTATTGAGAGATGTGTTTTGAGAGATACATTAGATCTCAAGGTTAGTATAAATTTTGATTTGTACTGTTTATGTGATCCCTTAATATTATTATTTATGAATAATAATAAAGTTCATTATTTGGAAATACATGAGTGTGAATGTTTATATGTGAATATTTACTACTATTTATTAAATGACTGAGCATGTCTGATAGAGAAGTAGCCCACTCACACGAGTGTTTACCCTAGTTTTGACAATGAGTTGACAAAAACTAAGATGAGGCCATTTTTGAACATATGATAAACTTGAGAACCTGTTCAAAATAAAAGTGCCATCTTGCAGCAATTACAAGATAAGTCTCGTTAAGGTGCAAGATAAAGACGTATATGAGGTTGTATGCTTTGGATTGAGATCCAAACCGAATTAAGTGTAATCCTATGATAAGTTAAACGTAACTATCATGTTCTGTCCAAAAGCCAGAAGTAATTCTGAAGAAAGTGGACTAAAGTTGAATGCTTTTGGTGTATTGCAATCTTATGCTTTTATATGGTGTTAAATGATAATAAGACATATGCTCATTTAAAGAAAATGAAAGAGCGCCATAACAAATGAATCATACCATGTGTGCTTGAGTTGATCGAGGGAAGAGAATCTTATGTGAATGATCTTAAATTTTTCCTAGTGTGAGATCCTAATTTTTGATCCTTAGCACCCTTAACTTATACTAGAAGTATAGTTCAGTATGGCTAGCTTAGTTAGTCTCCAAAAGGTAATGAAAAAATTTCAACCCGACGAATCTAACTTGAAAAATGAGTTGAATTATGATGGATGGTATATAGTAAAAGGGAAAGATATTTTTCGATCACATTCAGTAGTTTCATGGTTCATTGGTATACCTATTGTAATCTTTATAAGTAAAGATACAATAGTGAACACGAAAATTGGTTTTATGATATCGTGAGAAAAAATAACTAATGTGATAAAACTATCTAGGATTTGGCATACAATTGTGAGAAGATTTTATTTTTTGAAACGCTTTATATCCCTAACAGGTGTATAGCATTAGTGTTCTCGACATGTATCGGTCACATGAACTATTTATCTGTATGATTAGAAAGAATGACTGAAAATCATTTCGTCATGTACGAGTGGGAGATAAAGGAGTTTAGGATACGCTCATAACTTTCGAGATGAGAAATTAATCCAGATATAATAGAGATAATATAGAAATAGGAAATAAGTTATACGGGATTAGTTCCATATTCGATTTTTCCTTAATTAGAAAATCTACCATTTATGAATATATTAATATGGCAATTATATATATTAATTTTGTAACTAACATATTTAATATAAAATTATTTCCTTATTAATTAAATTGAAACTATCAATTTAATTATCATTAATTAAGGCAATTAAATATTCCTTAATTATAGCCCTAGATAAGGGCTAAATTTTTTCATTTGGAAGGGGGAGAAAATTTTGAGATACCAAATTCTGTCGATTTATCTCCATGCGTATTCTATTTTTGTCTAAAAGACTTTTAGCTCGTGAATTTATGCTTTCATCTCGTAGTTTATGACACGTGGATGAAAGACTTGCTAGTAACGTGAAATATACGATTTTCGCTTCAATGATCTGCGCTTCGAGAGGTATTTATGTTTATTTCTCCTAATATATCGTGATATATATATATCCAACAATCCTTACAGGGGTGAGAAAAAAATTGAAATTTAAGTTAATTGAAAAATCGATATCTGAAATTGAACCTATTTCTAGGTTAACCGAATTAAAAATTTAAGTTTACGGTTTTTACTTTTAAAAATCGGTTATTAATCGTTGACTAATAGTTAACTAATCTATATATATTTTATAAATTATATTTTAAATTTTATACTTAAATTTTTCAATATTTTTATAATTTATAAATATTGTGATATATAAATTTCTAAAATATTATTATGATACATATTTTTAGTAAATAAATTTTGAAATTATCTTTTTATTACTATTATTTTTTATTACATGTGTATAATTAACATTCTATTATTAGTTTCATATTAAATATATTTAATTTTTATAAGTAATTATGAAAATTTTATTTTTATATTTAATTTGTATTTTTTTATTTCCAAACTATTTTTAACTATTTAAAAAATATTACAAATTGTATAATTTATTAAATTTATATGTTAAAATTTTTTAGCGGTTAACCAATAAATCAATCCAAAAAATTGGTTAAAAATTGAAATCGATATAACGGTTAACGAAAATTAATAGAATGGTTAATAAAATTATTAATGGATCAATTAATCGGTCCATGCTCACCCCTATCTCTGAATATATTTTATTGTCAAGAAATGTAATTTATTTTGAAAGGGACAAATGTAATTTATCATTTTCCAATATAATTATATTAATGTAGGGGTAAAAAAAAGATTTATAAATCCAACTATATAAAGTAAATTTTCTTTATCCATCTATATAAAAATAAAAGCACACCCTATTTTTGTCTAACCAAGAGTGTGAAGTGATATAAATTACGAGGGAGAAGAAGCAATCCTCGAAAAAGAATTTTAAAAAATGAGATTAAGAATGCAAGCTGCAAATTATTATTATTATTATTATTATTATTATTATTATTATTATTATTATTATTATTATTATTTCATCTATATATACATATATAACACTATTTATTTAATTTAGAAGAAAGTGAGTGCCCAATTTATAAACAAAAAGTGCGTGCCCAATAAAGTGCATATATTTTTGCAACAAATTATATAAATTAGTTTGTTTTAGTTTTATTGCCTTCCTCTTTCTCTCTCTCGTTCCTCCCTTGTTTACAGTAGACTCACTGGGTTTTTCCGGCATTGAGTCGTTTAAGGAGGTTGAGCTGACAAAGTGACAGATCGGTGAGCTAAGCTATATATGAAGTATGAACATATTTTACCATTTCTTTCTATTTCTTTTTTAGCTTGTTAACCAAATTTTACTACTTGCATTTCAATAGCTGAATATAAAAGATTGATTCTTTTAGAGATTTAGTCCATACCCATAATCTTAAAATTAAAACTGAATAAAATTAAATAAATTTTATGCAGATTTTGGCTAATCCTATTTTGTAAGTTACTTAAATTCTTTCCAAGGTTGGTTCATAAAATTTCTATGTATCAAAAGATAATGGCTGGCTTTTCTAATTTGCTAGTTGTTGAGAAACATCTGGAAAATGATATCCACGCATTTAAACCTTAATGCATTTGTTTTCGTTGTTGTTTTTTCATTTCCTCTACCTGAGATTCTTTTTCAATTTTCCCTTTTCTAGGTGTTTGTTTGGGTTAGAAATTTGATTGGGGTTTATGGTTGGATAGCTTTAAGCAATGGGCATAGGAGATGAAGTTTTTGCTTAAATCTTCTGCAGTGTTGGCAATCCAGTGGGATTTTTCAGTAGCAAATAGAACTTTACTTTGAAAGAGTAGAAGAAAATCCAGACTTGTTCATATATAGGTCGAATGAATTCCAATTCTAGGATGAATTTAGGAGATGAAGAAATTAAATTTGCAGATCTTTGGATGCCAATAACTCCAGAGAAGCCAATTCCAGCAATATCTAATTCGATTAACGGCCATGGAAGCCAATTGGGCGGAGAAAATTGGCAACTGGCTGGATTTCCCAGTGGATATGTAAATCAGATTTCTAACTTCATCAGGGCAGGGCAGCATTTGGGGCAAATTGATCAAATGGGCACAAGTAGGAGTTTGGAGGAAAAGAATAGAATGATGAATCAGATGGCAGCAACGTCATACCACCAAGCATTGCAAACAGATAGTGTTGGTTGGGATGGGAATGCATTTCTGGATCTTTTGACTATGCCAAATGCAGCTCTGATCGCCTGTCCCAGTACGATTCCTAACACAGGTTTAAGCATGGCTCAAAGGCCCTTTATTCCTAATTTTCATACCCGAGAATCCAGCCCAACTCCCAGCTCAAATTCAAACATGTTGAGTAGAGGTAATAGCTTATACCATATACCTCAATGCAAATGATTCCATCTCTGCTTTCTTTTTATTATTAACTATAATTTATGCAATGGCTATACTTATATTTTCCTTATTGGTAATTTATGAAAAATTTATTTTTTTGCAAATGAATATTGCCAACCCCGTTAGAAATATATATCAAGGGAACAAAAAATAAATAAATAAAATTATCATTAATATACCTTTGACATCATCTGCCTACATTTGATCTCAAGAACGTTGTCTCAAAAATTTTGTGGTTTTACAATTTTATGTAAAAACAAGCCAACTTTGCCACTTTTTGTTTACAAAAAAAGTAGTATAAAAATAAAAATAAAAACCCGCACTGCTCATATTTTGCTCTTTGCTGTTGGTTGCAGTATTTTTATTTATAATTTTTCATGCTACAAGTACAGTGTTTCTTTTTACTGATATAGAATATCAATAAGCAAATCTACAAATGTTTCACAGCAGCTCACTGCAAATGCCATAGGGAAACTTTTTATTTCACAATTCTACTTCATTTTCAAATCTTAATAAATAAATCTCGTAGGAATGCTCTCAAGTTTTTGCTAGTTTAAGTATTTATGATTTTTTCAGATGCATTTCGCATACCTTACCATCCTCACTATGATCTCAATTCACCAAGTGTAGAAACTTATGGTGCATCAACTGTTCCCAATTCATTTCAATTCACATCAGTGACACCACAGCTAAAGAAGTTAGAGAACCCACACTCTGTAAATGCTAACTTGCAGCAGGAAAAGAGCTCAAATGAAGAAAAAGAAAAACAGCAAAACCTAGTTGTATCCATTGAAAATATCCCAGAGGAGCATAACTCCTGTCAACTTTTACATGACATTGTGGGCTCATCATGTGCAATCATTTCTACACCGCTAGAGGAACCAAAAGCTGCCATTGTTTCTACATCAAATGACGGGTCAAAAGATATCGACACAGTAAGTGACCAAGTTATTGACCTGAATAAAACACCCCAACAGAAAACTCCAAAAAGAAGAAAGCACAGGCCTAAAGTAATTGCGGAAGGAAAGCCAAAAAAGGGTCCCAAGGCTGCAACCATGAATATAGCAGATCCCCAACAGAAAGGAACTGAAAAGAGGATGTATATTCACAACAAGAGCCAGCAAGAATCAGCAACTCAACATCCAGATTCAATTGGAGAGATTGTTGATTCAATAGAAAAACCAAAGGAAAAGAGGAAGTACGTGCGCAAGAAGGACCTGAAAGAACCAGCAAATCAAGGTGCAGTTCATATTGGTGAGACTGCATCTGCAATTGCTAGGACTGCAGCACCATCATGTAAAAAAGCATTACATTTTGATTTGGAAAATTTCAATGGGGTAGAGAGAAATTTAGTGGAGCAACTGAACAAGAAAACAGAGACTTCCATACTGAGTAAAGGTTGTCAATTTGCAGAATCAATCAAAATAACTAACCCCGTCTGCAGAACACAATCAAGTTTCCAGATGAGCCAACAGAACAAGCTAATTTTAGACAAATCAAATACAAGTAAGTTCACCTCTTGCATCAATGTAATGTCACATACCGGTATATCAACTTCAGGTGCAAAAGAAGATGTACCCAGTTATAACTGCAAGGTCATTGAGCCAAATGGACGATTGATGCGTCAACTTAATCCACAATCAATTCCTGAGATTTCACCATATTCAACTGAAAGCAGGGGATCAAAAAGAGAATATTTTCATCTTGAGCGGACAAGCCATGGTACAGTCAATCCACTAGGGCAAGATACATTACATACAGATGATCATCACCTAAGCAGCCCTATGTCTAGTGCAGTTTGTGCAGAAAGTCAGAAGAAAAGGAAAATTAAGAATGGAATGATGCCTTCTGTTACAGCAGTGAACCATTCAAGAGGAAGAACAAGTAGCAATGATGTCAATTCAAGTGCATCTGCATCAAAAAGGAATAGAGAAATACTGAACTCATACTTGGAAAGCAATTATATCCAAAAGAGAGACAATAATGGGTCCATCAGGTTTCCTGTGGACTGGTACACACCCTCAATGGCTTCTGAACAAGACCTCTCAAAGCAACGTATGTTGTGTAGACACCCCTCGTGTGTAGAAAGGGCTGGAGAGACTTCGATGTCCACCATGGTCGAAAAGCTTGCATCCATCAACACATTTGTGACCCATAACATGTTCCCACCACCTCCCAGAACAGACTCTCAACCTGGAGACCAGCTGCAACCCGCACCTTGCAATATTAATGTGTTAATGAATCAGGCAACAATACCAATTCAATCCCAATCTGGTCCATCCACAACATGTAAGATGCTGCAGCCAAAAATGGGCATCTTGAAAGACCAGCAATCGCCTAGAAAAAGAAGAGGTACTATGCAAGTTAATGCCTTTTCAAGCAGTAGCATGTAAAGATATCCAATCATTTCCAGAATATTCTAGCAAACCATTTTAAAAAATGACTATATTTTATGCAGACAGGCAAGCAAAACATAATTCCCCAGTTACAATTGAAGACATTATGTATCAAATGGAGAGGCTCAATCTAAATGAGACAAATGGTGAAAAGCAAAATGCACTTATGCTATATAAAGCAGATGGCATTATCGTTCCATATGAAGGATCTGAGTTTATCAAGAAACGGAAGCCAAGGCCAAAGGTAAACCTTGACCTAGAAACAGAGAGAATCTGGAAACTGTTGATGTGGAAGGAAGGAACTGAAGATATTGAAGAAACAGATCAGGAAAAAAAGCAACGGTGGGAGGAAGAGAGGAGAGTTTTCCGTGGACGAGTTGAGTCATTTATTGCCAAAATGCATCTTGTGCAAGGTAAACTATGAGTTATAAATACATTAAGTATTCAGTGCCAATTTTCTAGACAAATAAGTAGCCTATGGAAAACTGAAATGCTTAGGTATGGATAATATAAGAAAAGCAGCTTCAAACAGAAGTATACTTTATGCTTTTCAATGTACTATAAAAAAACAAGTATCCAACAATCCAGAAATTATTCTTTACAGATACAAAGTTTTCAAATTATAGACAATTCCTTATCAGTGAAGAACCCTATTAGTCAATAATGTTCCATGAAGGTTAACAACTACCCTTTCATAATCAAGAAAAAAAAACAAAGAAAGAAAGAAAAAGGAAGAAAGAAAGAAAAAATCACCCCCGTGCATGAATGCGATGTTTCTTTGCAGGAGATAGGCGCTTCTCCAGGTGGAAGGGATCGGTTGTTGATTCAGTAATAGGGGTCTTCCTTACGCAAAATGTTTCAGACCATCTTTCAAGGTAAATGCCAAGCTTTTGGCTTTATTTGAATGCTAGATTGGCATGAACATTGTTCTTGATACATAAACTAAACAATCTTTTCAACTACATGCCCATTATGTAGCTCTGCCTTCATGTCTTTAGCTGCAAGATTCCCACCTAAGCCAACAACAGAAACATGTGAGAGGGATGGGACTATAATACTGGTACAAGAACCAGATCTCTGCATGATAGACCTAAATGGCAAGAGCAATCTGCATGAAAAGTTGTTGCACCACCCTTTTTACAATCACAGCTCAATGGCATCCTACAAATCAGTAGAACATCAGAGACACTCCAATATCTCATACAAAGAAAAAACAAGCGTTATACAGTCACGCGGTCACAGCCTAGATGAGGACGTCTTGTCATCACAAGATTCTTTTGATTCATCAATCATCCAAAGCAATGGTGTCAGATCCTACTCAGGCTCCAACTCAGAAGCAGATGATCCTGCAAATGGCTGCAATAGCAACAAGAATCACAGTACATGTTCAGCAGACCTCCTGCAAGTAGAAAGCACCACCTCGTTTGAGGAGTTCTATAGTCATGTCAGTGGAAGATCAATATCTTCTAAAGCATCCAGACATTGGTATGAGCAACCAGTAGATATCGAAAATAGCCAGAAATGGTCAAGATTGGAAAGACTATATGAAAGCCCCATAGGATCATCTGCATTTAATCAGCAAATCAATTACAATAATCCACTGATGCAGATACCGACTGTTCCTTCTAATGACTATCGGTTGTACACAACTGTACACTCTGGAGCCCTAGAGGTCAAAAGTTTAGAGTTTTACAGAGAAGAAAGCATATCTTCCTGGCAGCCAAGCACCTCTAGACCCAGCAAGGAAAAAGATGCCAGTTGCACACACAAAAAGGTTGTAAAAGGGGCAGAGAGCTTTGCTAGAAAAACCACTCCAGAATATTGTTCAACAAGATATGAAGAAACTCCAATGGCAGACCCACACACTTTCTTAAGCAAGCACTTGATGTATGAACAGGGTTCCGCTCAACCTCATCATGGCAACCCACCACATGAAATCAACAAGCCCTTCCACTTAGAAAGCCAATCAATTGTCAACCCTGCTGATTTTGCTGATGATCAGACTAACAGGCAGCAGGTATCGGGAATCACCAAGCTCACAGGAAAAGATTTTGATGCTGAACAAAAAATTAATTCGGTGGGCAATAAGGAAAAAAACTCGGAAAATAAATTGGTTGAATCAAAGTCAAATGATGAACTAGATTTTACCAATAAGGCAAACTTAAACAAATCCACCATAAAAGCAAGAGAAGAGAAAGGCAAAGCTAACAAGGACTGGGATAATTTAAGGAAACAGGTTCTGGCAAATGGTGGAAGAAAGGAAAGAAGCAAAGATGCAAAGGACTCCCTGGACTATGAAGCAATGAGATGCGCAAATATGAATGAGATTTCTAATGCTATCAAAGCAAGAGGGATGAACAACATGTTAGCAGAGCGGATCAAGGTAAAATAATAAAATTCAGTCTAATGTTAATCAATAGCTTCTGTTCAAATGGCATCATAAGGAAACAACATCACCATCTGCAGATGATATTGACAATGGGTAGCAATACTTTGCAGGAATTTCTGAACCGACTGGTTACAGATCATGGAAGCATTGATCTGGAATGGTTAAGAGATATATCCCCTGACAAAGCAAAGTAAGTTGTCTCAAATGTTAAAGTCCCTCCCAAAAAATACTCAAGCTTGTGCATTTATTTAACAGACTAAAAATAGGCTTGCATTGGCAAATGTGAATAGAAAAGCATGTTAAACTTGCATAATTCATTTTCTAATTCCTAGCATAGCTTTCTGCAGAGACTATCTGCTAAGTATAAGGGGATTGGGGTTGAAAAGTGTGGAGTGTGTGCGGCTCTTAACACTTCACCATCTTGCTTTCCCAGTAAGTTACATGAACTAGAGATGGAGAATGACTTACATGATACAGCAATAACTTAAAATCAACATAATACATTTACATTTTCATTAAGGTTGACACAAATGTTGGAAGAATAGCAGTTCGATTGGGATGGGTTCCCCTTCAACCACTACCAGAGTCACTTCAATTACACCTCCTAGAACTGTAAGTTGTATGCCAATCAACAGACCCAAGCCTTTCCATTTATCAAATATGCTAATATCATCCTCTGAACAGGTATCCAGTACTAGAGTCAATTCAGAAATACATATGGCCAAGATTGTGCAAACTCGATCAAAGAACATTGTAACCACATGATGCCTCCTTGAACCCATTTGGTTCAGTATTCTCATTTATAAAATTAGTTTAGAAGAAACTATGTTTCTAATAAGCTAGATAATTCATTGACTTCTTTTTAATGGGACTGCAGGTATGAATTACATTACCAGATGATCACATTTGGAAAGGTATGCCCTAAAGATTATGACTTTTGCTCCCGGATTAGTTGCAAGATTATATGCTGTTTACATTTTAGAAAAGTACGGACAATCCATATGCTTCAATATTTATGCAGGTCTTCTGTACAAAGAATAGGCCCAATTGCAACGCATGTCCAATGAGAGCAGAATGTAGACATTTTGCTAGTGCTTTTGCAAGGTTAGCCCATCAATATATTTTTATTGCTGCCCTTTTGCTGCAAAGAAACAGAAATATGCTGGAAATCACAAAGTTCAACATTCTAGTACATGCTATAGTTAAAGCATCTAGAAATTGAAATTCAGAATTTAGCAAAATCAAACAGAAGAGCAATCACTTGCAATATATATTGCAGACAATGCCTGTTGAAATTAAAGTAAGCAGATGGTTCTCTCTCAGTCGAAACAATGTAAGTGAAAAGTAAAAGCATAATACTGAGTATAATATTTATGGAAGTGTCCCAATATACTCTCGTGTAAGAAATATGAAAATGACTAACAACAGTATATCAGATTTTCTTCAAAATAAGTTGAGAATATTTCTAACTTCCAAGTAAGATTCATATGAGATGCACGGTTCAATTTTAAGGAAAAGGTAGATGTTTACGAATTCACAAACCAATCACTAAGGTTTGGCCATTCCAGAACAAACGTTGCTTTCAAGTCTCAACACTAAAACTATTGATCTTACTACTTTTTGCTAGTTTCTCCAGCTTCTTGGCCAGGTATTGAATCTGAAGGGTTCTGATAGAAACAAATATTTTTTTCCGTAACTTCCCACCTGCTCCAAGGAGAAAATGATAATAAAGTATTTTTGACATAAAAAAAAGAGAGGAAAAACAAAGAACAAAAGAAAAAGTATCAATGAAAAATAAATGATTAAAGGGGGAAGAAAACATAACTCATATTCCAATGTGCAAAAGAAGCAGACTTTAGACAATGAAGCTGAACATGACATTTATTTGATGCAGTGCAAGGCTTGCACTGCCTGGACCAGAAGAGAAGAGTTTAGTGACTCAAAGTGTACCGTTGACAACAGAGAGAGGCCCTAGCATAGTTATTAACCCCATGCCATTACCTCCACCTGACAACTCACTTAGACTAGAACATGACGTTACTTGCGTACCTATTATTGAAGAGCCAGCAACACCAGAGCAGCAGCAAAGTGAAGTAATACAGAGTGATATAGAGGATGTATTTGATGAGGATCCTGATGAAATACCGATGATAAAACTCAACATGGAAGAGTTGTCAGTGAATGTACAGAATTACATGCAAGCAAATATGGAACTCCAAGAATGTGGTATGTCCAATGCTTTAGTTGCTTTGAATCCAGAAGGTGCATCCATTCCCACACCAAAACTGAAAAATGTCAGCAGGTTACGGACAGAGCACCAAGTGTGAGTGAAAAAATTCCCATAACTCAGTCATTCATTATCGAGGACAATGAAATCAAACTAGGAAAAAATTTAATATTACACTCTTAACAACTTCCACCTGATGTGATGCAGGTATGAACTTCCCGATTCACATCCTCTCCTAAATGGGGTAAGTGTTGCCTTTCTCATGCAAAATTCCTGAATTCACCTCAAGTTACTTTTGTTAAATGGAGAGTTTTAAAATTTGCAGATGGATAAAAGAGAACCTGATGACCCCAGTCCATACCTTCTTGCAATATGGACACCAGGTGAGCAGGACATATGACATATTTGCAAGTTCAATACAGAACAGAACTAGAAAATTATCTATAATTACCCATAATCGTACAACAGGCTATCTCAGTTTTATAGCAATTTAGGGTATGTTACCATTAAACGTAGATAGTGGTGAGAAAGCATGGCACCCGCCAGTACCCTGCATAAATGATGCCCCTGTACCTCCGTAGGATCCCTAAATGATATCTGGTTGTCAGGAGAAACTGCAGATTCCATTCAGCCACCTGAAAGACACTGCAAGTCACAAACAGAACCAGACAAATTATGCAATAAGGTGACATGCTTTTCATGCAATAGCATTAGAGAAGCTGATTCACAAATAGTCAGAGGAACACTTCTGGTGAGTAAATCTCGCTAAGTGGGGCATAGACAATAATCATGAAGGCCAAATTGACAAAAAAGACTAGTTATTTGGCTTGCTAAATTTTCATCGTCTCATATGCAGATACCTTGTAGAACAGCAATGCGAGGAAGCTTTCCACTCAATGGCACATACTTTCAAGTGAACGAGGTATATATCACAGAGGTTTATGTGGTTTATGTGCAACCGCGATGGTAAAAGTAAACCCTTAATATGCACTAACAGTCATGGATTACTGTGAGCTGACAAAGTTGAGCTGTCCTTAGTTCACAACATCCTACAACTATCAAAATTCAACTGAAAAGTGCAAATTCAACATAGATATGGGGATGTCAACCTTGTGTAGATTGGCTAGCTAAGTTCGCCTTCTAACTATATTGTGGGAGTGAATATTCTCAAGGACCTCACAGGAGGGTTTTAATAGCATATTGCCCAGAAGATGTTTTCAATCATTGGGCACCCATTGTAATCTGCAACCCGCTCCCTACTTTAGAAATATCTTAGAGATCCAGACACCATATTCTGTTTCAATAACTTCAAAGACCACTTGGCATTACAGTTTCACACACTTCCTATTCCAATTACGTGTACAAGCATTCTGCAAAATCGGACTGCATTATATTGCCAAACACAAACTTAAACCATCTCTTCATTTTGACAGAGGAAAACTCCCAATGGATTCCATTATCATATGTATGCCACAATTTGATAATATTCATTTTATGAATCGTAAATGAAATGATGGTTCATAAACTGGCTAATTTACAATTACCATGCAGATGTTTGCCGACCATGCATCTAGCCTCAAACCAATTGCTGTGCCAAGAGTGTGGATTTGGAATTTGCCAAGACGAATGGTGTACTTTGGAACATCTGTGTCAACAATATTCAAGGGTAAGAAAAGTATCAGCTTAGTTATCGATATCTATGTATGTTAAAGGGGTAAAACTAACTCAAGTAACTATTTCATACTAGGCCTTTCGACAGAAGGGATTCAGTACTGCTTCTGGAAAGGTAAGAAATGCTATTTTTACATTCTTTCACATCTTATTTGAACGCCAGAAAAAAATAATCTCATGGAAAACAAATGCAATATAGAAGCAATAAATAATTCCATGACTTTCTTTCACCCTTAATGAGCATGTGAGATAGAAAGTTCTTCAACTTGTTTAATGAGTTCGGTGGAGAATTTGGACAACTTAATAATTCCATGAAGATTGAAATCTAATTATATAAGCAGAGCTGAAGACTGGAAGTTGAGCAGGCCATAAAGTCAATAAGAAAAATATACATATACACACCCAAAAAAAAGTGTCTACATGATTTTAGGTTGTTTCAGCTGAACAGGTTGTTTAGCAACATTTCAACAGAAAAAGGATGAACAAAAAAGGAGTAAAAGCCTAGGATATAATCTGTAGAAGCTGCTTTCCGAGACAGGAAATAATTGGAACATGTTAAGGAAAGAGTAAAAGCCATATAGATTTCACAGATAAAAAGTCTGCGGCAAATTCCGAGAGAAATTTTGTTACGTGCGTGACAATTGCGAGGCATACCCATTATAGATACATATAATCAATGAAATTTATGCAGGAACCATAATTAGCATGAGAACTAATGGGGTGGGTGAGACAAGAAAATTCTTGAGCACGTACTTAGCACAAAAGATTAGGTTGTGTTTTGATGTGGCAGCATAGTCATCGACCAGCTTACTTTGGCACATTCAAGATGTTCATATTATTTGCAAATATTAAAGCAACAACTACTGATTTAGAAGAGCTTAAACTTTAAAAGCTTTTCTTCTAGAACTGACAAAATTCCTTAAAAAGATGAAACTGATATGGTAAAGACAGAAGTAGATCAGGTAAAACAAAACAGAAGAGCTCAAACATGAGGCCTAATTGAATGAAATACCATCGGTACGCTACAATGTTACAATATAGTTACGCCTTAAGGAAACAATCTATGATCACTAATGCTTTACAATTACGAACAGCATGGTAAGATGAATGTGCCGTCACAAAACAAGATAAAATTCAGGATCAAGAAATTTGCGAAAAAAATAGTTGAAGTCCCAGCTGGGGAAGAATTGTGAGAATAACCTTAGACGTCTAGGCCGCATGCCAGATGGCAATCTTAAGTTATAAGGAAGAGTGACTGCTTTAAATTTGACCAAAAATAAACAAGTTGGAAGGAAAAGGATTTAGGTTGAAATTCTAAATTTAAATTTCTCCAGTCATTTTAGGAAAAAAAAAGTCGTTCCTGTTACAATTATAGAGCACTAATAAGCTCCATCATGTTACATGCACCAAGTGTAACAGATTTTGAAAATTAATGTTAAACAAATTACAATCGCGTTCACTAGAAAGTGAAACATTATGTAGCCGAAATGTATATCTGAAAAAGTTATTACTAGTCTATGACAGATCCACAAATTAATAAAATAAAATAAAATAAATGGTATCCGTTGCAATTATAGAAAAATTCTTAAATTGATCATAGTTTAATTCAAATACATAAAGAAAATTTTATAGCGGTATGTGAAGGTTATTTCATACCATATAAAAAAATTATCAAAAAGACCCCTATCTATCAACTTTTGTACAGCCCATAAGGTGCAAAACAAGGCAAGATATAACCAAAGAACTTGAGACTGAGTTTTTGTGATAAAAGATCAATAGATCAATTCCAGGAGAAATTTTGACGTGCATATTGACTTTAAATGAGCTTGTAATTCATGTGAACCTACAATCTCATAAAAGGAAACGAGTGTATTACACAGATACCATTTCCAATACGTATCCAGCCACAGGTAATTGAAGTTGCTTTACCTCGACCCAGTATCTGGCTATATTAATTGAAAGAATGCAATTTTAACTTTGTTGCTTTACCTCGACCCAGTATCTGGCTATATTAATTGAAAGAATGCAATTTTAACGCTAATAAGAGCAACAAAAGTTCTACAACACGCATGCTGTTCCTAAACCAAATTGATTGAGAGCATGACGTCCAATATCAAAATCATGGTGCTAGTGCTTGAAACCTTCATTCATTTGATTTTGCTAAACAATTATTTGATTAAATCAAAACAATTGGTAGCTTATTTCATATGGTTGGATTCACAAGTTTAAAGTTTGCTGTTTGACGCTGAATGAATATATTTTATTTGCAGGTTTTGTTTGTGTAAGAGGCTTCGACCAAAATACAAGAGCACCCCGACCTCTTATGGCCAGATTGCACTTTCCAGCAAGTAAGCTAACCAAGACAAAGAATGAGAAGAAATGATACAAAGCCATGACGCAGAAATGATTAACATCAAAAATTCTAACCAGCAAAAGATAGGTGACTTAGTGAAGAAAATATATCACTAACATATTGCTGTCCACTCGATTGTTCACCCTCTAATACGATACACTCGCAAAATCCTCCGCAAGCAAAGAGAAATTTGATAGCGAACAGCGGAATGTCTAGGCAAATGATGTAATTGATAGTTGAATTTATAGTCATTATTTCAATTCATGCGCGATTTGAGCAATTTCTTTAACGAGTTACTGTTGTGTAGAGATATATTTCAAAGCACATTTATCTCACATTTTTTTAGCATTCTCTTTGGTTTGCAAGCCATAATACATTATTGGTCTGTTATTATTGTACTAGGACTAATAAAGAGCAAGTGAAAAAAATAAACTTGTACGCATGAGAACTGAACCCAACCCAAAAGTGCAATCGATAGATTTGCCTCCCACGGGCCATTTTTCTTGGATTGAAAACTACTTTTCTTAGAATAAAATTAATTTAGAAAACTTCTTAGAACCTGTTAAATATTTGATCAGTTAAAAAGATACAACGCTACTTTTTCAATATTTGACCAATTAAAAGATACAACGAATATTTTTGATAGATGTGCCATAGGGCCGTTCTTGATGACATTTTATTTCTTGGATTAAGAACTACTTTTTATCTAATAAAATTATTTTGGGGAACTTATCAGAACTAATTCAATATTTAAATACCACTCATATTTTACAATATCTGACTAGTTAAAAATACAACTCTTATTTTCTTTACCACTAGCCGTTGTCTTTGCGAACTAGTTTAATATTTGACCAGTTAAAAAATACAGCCCTTATTTTTCAATATTTGACCACTTAACAGATACAGCTCCTATTTTCTCTTCCACTAGTTGTTGTCTCCACCTAGTTAAATATTTGACTAGTTGAAAGATGCAACTCCTATTTTTCAATATTTGAGCAGTTAAAAGATACAGCTTCTATTTTCTCTACCATTAGCCATTGTCTCTGCTATTTCTTCTCCTACTGGCAGTTATTCTCTCAAATTTTCCTCAACTATGCAGATGCTCGTAATTTTTCTTTTTAACTAGCGGTTGCTTGTAGTTCTACCAGACCATTTTATTCCCTAGATTAAAAACTACTTTTTATAGAATAAAATTAATTTAGGGAACTTATCTGTACTAGCTCAACAACTACTTAAAAGATAGCGCTCCTATCTGACCAGTTAAAAGATAAAAGCTCCTATTTTCTATTTCACTAGGTGTTGTCTCTGCTATTTCTTCTCCCAGTAGCCGTCATTCTCCCTTATTTTCCTCCACTATGCAGATCCTTTTGATTTTTCTCTTTTGCTAGCCGGTGCTTGTAGTTCTGCCAAACCATAAAAATACACAAATATATATATTCTGTATATACTTCTGTTGGGTATAATTTTTTTTTTCTGTTCCTACTCCTGTTAAAATAAATAGGACAGCTTATTGAATCTTGGAGGGTACACCATTTAAATTTTCTTTCTTACTATGGGCGAATTATACTTAAAGACAATATCCTACCCGCCTCAAGCTGCTGCCCTATTTCATTAATATTTCCAACAGTTAAGATATCAAATTATGGACTTCATACTGCAATCCATGGTCCAGAGCATAATTATTCACTTATCGAATTACTCTATGCAAGTATTTCTGAGAAAATATGTCCTCAGTACACACTAAATAAGAATCAAAGACAACAAAACAAAACCCAAAATTCTGAAAACAGAATTTTGCTAAGTTATTTTCCCAAGCAACTAAAAATTACTGCAGGACTTCAATAAATTGAAAATGACTGGCAAAACTATCCAATAACCGCAAGTAAAAAGCATTTCATGGATATTTACAGTAAAGAAATACTACAATCCTAAATAAACTTATTAGTCAAATATTTTCATCAATTGTCTCAAGAAAAATAATTGAATAGATTTAAATCCTGAAAAAATTGTCAAAAAATAAAAAATAAAAGAGCGAGAGAAGATGTCCTAATTTCATATTCACTGTCAAGGGGAGATCATCTTTCTGACACAGCGCTCGCGTGCTTTTCTACTGAACTATGCTATTGCAATTAGAGGAATAAGAGAATTTTAAGCTTTCCAAATTCCAAAAGCCTATAATTTTTGGACATAAACGTGAACATAAATTCCCAAATTTCCAAAATAGTGACAATGCGCCTATATTTATGAATTTCTAATGTATTAAAATTCAATTTCCCAATACTTGGAAAAAGAAATCCAAGCGAAACAATTCCAAGATGAAAAAAGCACGAAACTTAAAGCAAAAAGAAAACTATCCACTTACCTTGCAGTTTTGCCTTGAAGCAGATGAATCCATCAACCAAAGACAAGAAACCAGATCCAGCTTGTGTTACCTGCTAAGAAAATTTCATTATAGAACTACAAAAAACAAGAATGCTAAAAAAAAAAAAAAAAACTCAGATTATAGTCTAATAGTATCCAACAAAAGGAAAAGCAACTATGTCAATTAATCCACAAATGGTATCAGAACTTGCACTAATCAACTGCATTCTCTATTAACTCCTCCAATTGCGTAGATTACTTTCATAGACACTCAGTATGGTTAACAAGAAAATTCATTGCACGGCAGAAGAAAAAATTACTAGATTCATATTTTCCGTACCATCGCTACCAAACAGTGACAAACTCCAAAAATTATTTAGAACAAACACAGAAAAAAGAAAGCATCGGTGATATGAACTCGCGAAATCTGATAAAGAACTTAAGAAAAATGCGAAAATGAAAAATACCTTGTTCCTTTAAGCAAAATACAGGAATTGATGCAAAAATTGATTCTCTTTTCTTCTGTGTGCACGGCTATAAGTAGATACAGATACTATTTGTATATTTGATTAGATACAGAGAATCCAGGATATAGAATGTAGAGTTTCTTTTTTTTTTTTCGTGTTTTATTGCTAAAAAAAGGAGAAAGAAGTTCCCAGTTTTAGGCCAACCTCTCTGTCTCGCACATTCTTTTGGGATTACATTTGCCGCCTTTTGCATATCCCTCTCCCTCGCTTTTCTATTTTAAAACTTTGCTTTCCTGAAGCGCAGTTCACGGGATTTCGGCACTAAAAAATTTGCATGAAATGGATTGATTTGGCCCCAAAATTCAAACTGTCCTTATAATAATATCCAAAGAGCCAATTTTACAGGATGTGCCGAACCAAAACCGAAAATCGAATCGAATTGAATTGAATTTGATCTATTTGATTTGGTTATTTTAGTTTTTGGTTTGTTTGGTTCTGAATCGAAATTAAAAATCGATTTATTCAATTCGATTTTTGAAATTGAAAAACTGAATGAACCGAACCGATCAAAGTTTTATAGATATATAATTTTTTAGTTTTAATGTTTCAGAGATGATAAGTTGAATTGATGGTGATTGATTGTGCAAACAGAAACTAAATCCCTGAGGTTCTGTGTTTAATTCTCACAAATGGCATATATGGTGTTTTCTTTTGTTTTTTTTACTTCAATTTTTTTTTTCAATGTGCTTTCTGTGGAGGGAATTTTTGGTTTATTTCCTTTCTACTGTCTTATTATTTATTGTTTTTATTCTTATTTAGGAATATTTATCGACTATTTTCTTTTATTGATATTATTATTGTAAATCTTTAAAAAATTATGGTTAGTTGTTTTATTGTTGCAATAGGATAGTGATAGTAAAGAGTTAATTTTTCAGACATTAAATTTGAGAGCTTAACTTCTACATCTAGTTTATAAATTTATAATTATTATTTCCTGTTACCAAAGTAGTTTAATACATAATAATTAATAAGGTTATGGTTTAGAGTGTTTATGAGATAATTCGATAAAAATGATTCCAAATAATGACAATGGCAGATAAATATCATATTAAAGTAATAAAAATAATTTACTCACTTAGAAATATTTTTTAGAGTGTTTACGAGATAATTCGATAATTTTTTTTTAATTCATGTGCCAAATGAGAAAAAAAAAACACTTGAACTGTAATGAAGAGAGTATAAAAAATGGATTATGATAAAAGTTATAATAATATTGAATTGAGTGGGTGTATTTATTATCCTGATAATAATTTAGTATAATTTTTTTATTATAAAAAAATTGGTATAATTTTATCCATCAATATTTTTATGGATTTAATGGGATCAAAACAATCTAATAATCAATTTGGCAGTAAAAAACATTAGTTGGGGTGTATTGAAAAAATTTGTCGATTTGAATTAGATTCGTTCCTCTTCTTCTTCTTCTGCTTTTTTTTTTTTTTTGGTTATGGTTTTGATTCTAATAATTTTTGCTTTCGGAAAACAATCTAATTAACTTGTTATGTTAGCAATGTGCTAATAATACTCCTAATTATATATTTAAAATCTGGCGGATAGAATTACGTGTTTGTTATATTTAATTATTTGATGTGTATATATTTGTTATATTAATACTGATAATGTTGATCCTTTCAGTACTTAAAAAAATAAGGCACTTCGCAATCAGCATTGTAATATTTAGGTCTGACCCAAAATATATGATAATAAATATTTAATTTATTCATAATTTGTTGCAAATATTTGTATGGTCATTTTTTATTGTTTAACTTATAGTCAAGATATACATTTACGTATACCCATAATGTTTCACATCTTCTAAATTTTGTTGTCGTTGAACACTATCTATTGCTTTATATAATTCAAAAATTATATCAAACTATCAGATATATATGCACAAATATAAGTTTGTCTTCAAAAATTATATCAAACTATCAGATATATATGCACAGATATATATTTTCAATCAAAATCACTTAATCTCTTTATTATTTTTTAATATTGTATCAAATTTCAAATATGTATAATTTTTTTATTGGAAAATTTTAATGTATTTTTTAAAATATTATTTTAGTAGTATATTTTTTAATATAATTTTGATTAGTATTTATTATAGACATTATATAATAAATTTATATATATTATTTTAATTTTAGTTATTTTAAATGAATTTATTTTGTTGAATATAAATTAATTTAATTTATGGATCTATATAGGTTAAAAGTCCTATAAAAAATAAGCCTATATTGATCCATAACTGATTGAACCGAACCGAATCGATCGAAATTATTTCGATTTATTCGATTCTTGATTCTATAAAATTCGATTTTGATTCAATTCTTATATTTTTTAAAGTTTAATTTTTGATTCAATCGGTTCGGTCCAAAACCGAACCGACCGATTGCACACCCCTACCATTTTATCCTTACGATTCTCTTTTTTCAATAATACACTCCATAAATCCAATTCTGTTCCACTGTTGGTATAGGTCCTTTTAGCTCTAAGCATACCGAAAATAATTATGTGCACGTTAAGATTTATTAAAAAGGGGTCAAAATTTAAAAGATTATAAAAAATAATAAAGATTGACTTGTTGAGGAGGGCCAAAGTGCAAGAAATAAAAATTAAAAAAATTAATTTATTATTGTAAAACTAATTAAAGTAAAGATATATATAGTATGAATAAAAAATTATCTTTTATTAATCATCATCGGTGAATAATTATAATGGAGTATTTATATGTACAAAATAGAAAAGGTAGACCTATACTAGAAGTGTAAGAAAGATGAGTTTCATAGTTATCCAAATATTTTATAATTATCACAATAATTCTCATTCGATAACTATGCACTATGAATATATCCTGTTAAAACCTCGCTAAAAAAAATTCAGTGGGATAAAAATTTAACGAAAAAAAAAGTACAGTATTCATAGGTAATATATTTCCTCTAAAAAATATAATAATTACATCATTTTCTTAAGGTGAAACATTTCAATACTGCTTTTATACTTGCTGAAAATCGAAATTGATAGAATTTTGGTGAAGAGATCAGCTGGTTTGTTCATTGAGAAAATTTTGCAATTTCTTCATACTTCAATATTATTGGCCGTTGTTCTTGAACAATAATCTATACACTACTTTTATTGTATTGAGTTATGGTTTTTAACTACATGAACTTTCAACTAACTTCATGAATAGCTAACATTGAGTAATTCAATAATTACTACTCTTATGGCTAAAAAATTTGGCATCTTCTAGTGTTTGGACTTCTAGTTCAAATATCTTGCATGAGTTTAGTATAATATAGACTGTTTCTTTGCCTTTTGGCCAATTATTTTGATATCGACACTTTTCGATAATTGGAGACCCATATACCTTATATTTCACAAGCAACTGGATATGTAAATATATTATCAACAACAATTATCATCCATTTTCACAACTTATATAATTTATAATTTTTAAAATTACTTTCTTGGATTATTTTTCTAGAAATATGAAGTTATTGATTTATATCTCTTTTTATCTCTTTCATAGTATCATTTTGGAAATTTTCATTTCATTTTTTTTCAAAAATTGATATTTTTTTCATTAAAATATTTATCACACTTTCGGCGCACTTTAAATTCATTGACAATAAATACCATGCATAGATAATAATTGTTTGTTTTTTCCATTTGATAAGTCATGCTATCAATTTTAAGGGATTATGGACATTCATAATCATGAAATTTATAGTACGCACTTTCCCTTGAACGTCTATTAATACATATTGTGCCTTATTAAAATCCTACTGAAAAAAATCTTATGAGATAAAAACCCAGTAAAGGAAAAAGTAGTACATAATATCTTTAATATACATCATAAGTCGACTCATTAAAAATCTTAACAGGAAAATCTAGTGAGAAAAAATTTTAGTTAAGGAAAAAAGAGTACAACGTGTATTTTTCTTCCTCTGATAATAATATCGGTATATAACTTTAAATTTGTGCATTTAGAGTTTCAATATATAATATTACAAAGTTTTTTTTCTAAAAATGAGCCACATATCTTCTGGATATACTTACCATATATCTTCTAGATATATTATGCATGAATTGAAAAATAACAACTAAAACTTATTTTATAAAATTACATATTGTACATTTACAAGCATGTATAAATTCATCTACAAATCTTTCATTTATTTAAGATGAAAAATTTTATAAAATCTAATAATATAGTCATCATACAATGAGTACATGACCAATGTACTTTTATACTATATCATAAATAAGTTATCTGTTCTCAATTGGTTTTCTTAACCATTCCTATTTTTTCTCTTAATTATCAACAACTTTTAGTAGTGAAAATTAATCATACAATAGTAATAATTTAATAACTTAATTCAAAAATTTCTAAAGAATTACTTAAAGATAATAAAATTATCCAAATAAAATACATATAATTATATAGAAAACTAAGATCTTTAAAACAATATTCAATTTTAAATAACAATTTGACAATTCAAGTACAATTATAATTTATGAACTCTTTAAACTATATAATCAAATACATTTTATTTCACTTAATTACTTTATCAAGGTTATTGACCAAGTAATCCAAAGGAATTTATCTAGCGAATATGTATGACAGAGGCTTTTTTGGCCTATTTGGATTGGAGTGGTCGAAACCTAACACTGCACTCCGATTTCAATGTAAAAAGAGATCAAAACCTGACATTGCTCTTTTTACACCTATTAGTGAGAGGCCAATACTGGACACTGTACTCACTTATTCTCTGTAGGCTCTTACTAACCTACAATACATTATATGTTCATATCGTCATTAACCCAACACACTATTTGAATTCACCCATCACACCATTCTAATCCACCCAACACACCTTTTGAATTCGCCCCAACACACTATTTGAATCCACCCAACACACCATTTAATTCCGCCCAAAACACCATTTGAATTATCATCTTTATGGTCAATCAATTGTATCCAATCTAGAATTCCCACTGTAACTATATGTAATAAAGCTTTACTATTCACATTAATACAATTTGCTTCGGACTTGAGATGTCAATTCTCAAGCTTCCTACTTATCCCGTACAGGGAATCAAAACCATATAGTTCTACAACTCTGAAGTTCAACATATCACTTTAAAGCTTTATTTAATCCAAAGTAAGAAATCATAACTAAATCCACATAATATTTATATTTAAAAGCAAACTTCATATAATATTGCACAATCACAAAGATTCATTATCATAGTATCTCAATTCTTATACTTGCTGCTATTCTTTTCATTTTAAATACATTTAAATCATTATCATAAATATTTACTAAATTCTAAATTATTCATATCAAAAATCAAAATAACCATAGATTATGAATTATGCATTTACCTATAAGTTAGACATTATAATTCAAAGCCTACTTTAAAATGTTTATCACTTGGAATGCGTACCTTGTTTAAGATTCCCAATATATAAACATAACATATTGATTTGCAAACCTCTACTTTCTTAGTTAATTTGTTAGGTTTACACAAAACAGAATATTGACTGCAAAATGTATATGGGAATAACAAATAATCAACCCAAGAGATAGGATGCAATAACTCAACATATTTATAAATTTTATATTCTAGAATTAAGAATTAAACTTTTACATTTACACAATAAATTTTGGTCAAGCAATCCCCATAATGGAACTCGGATCCATAATTCTTGATCTGCTATTTTATGCTTAAAAATAAAAGGTTCATGTAAATATATCATTAAACTATAATGGAATTCTATTCGTTTTATTGGTTTGTTACTGTTTAAAATGCATTAAAACTCTATATCCATCTCAATAGATCGATCTCCTAGACTTTTATGCATTACAAATTAATCTCAACTTATTCCATTAATCAAATGGCATTGTCACTTCATACAGGAGTTTATTTATTTATACATTTTTTATTCTAAAATTTTGTGAGGTTCTCCATCAATTCGTACATTTAATTACGCATAAAAAATAAATAAAGGATATAATAGGTTCTTAAAATTAATTCCATGAAAACAATCAAACATTATAAAACATTAATTTGCTATACACTAGTGAATGTGAATTTATTATGAATATTAGTGAGTTGGTAGCTAAACCATCTCTTAACTACCTATCCTAAGCCTATAAATATATTAATTTAATGAATCAATTGTCATATATCATCATAGATATTGATTCAATCTTTTCTTGACTTATGCAATTGGCCCAATACCTCATTGATCACCTTTGTGACATGAAGATGAACATGTTGTGCTCATCTTTACGTCTTTCAACACTTGTGTGTGTTTGGTTAACTCTTTCTTCTCCAATAAACTTAGATCGATGAGAATTATATTTTTATTTTGTTAGTTTTCTTTAATTTATGTTGTAGTGGATTACAATAAATAATATAAAGTTCAATTGCCTGAAACTTTCTTAAAAAAAATTCTCTTTTGTTCTTCTTACAGGAGGATTCTCACAGAACAGACATCTCAAGGAGTGAAGCTTGTTGAAAATCCAAATAATGTAATGATGCATTCTTACTTTTATTAATGATAGCCATTAACATATATAACTTAAAACTTGGCATATCCTTCACTAATTAAGTAAACATATTGGATCATCAAAACAATGTAAATTTTGAGATAGCACTTACTAAATCAGAATAAATTTCTACAATTTGCTTAATTTTGCTGGTCACCGGAGGAGAGCCTCCACTATCAGGGTGAAGCGTAAACCATCAGAAATCCATTAGAGGTGGTCATGCACTCCATCGCTTTATGGGTTGGTCGGGATCTGCACCAAAATGACTCGTTACTCTCAACTCCGATCTCCTCGTCGGCAGTGCATGAGGAAAATCCAAAGGTATATAAAAAAATTACACTGCTACTAGGGATTTAATAGCAGTGTTCGTGTGGCCATTTGAAGTCAGAGTTGACCAAAAAATAAAGTTTTCGATTTTAAAGATAGAAAAATAAAATTTGAAGAAAGGGAAGAAGATGGCAGTGTTTGCAGTTTATCTGTGAAGGAGTAGCGACTGACAGGACTGAAGCATGATGAAAGACTTTGGAGGAGGTCAAATTCTGAAATTGGTAACCGCTTTTCCTCTCCCTCTTTTTCTTTCGCCCTCACCCGTTCTTTTTCCCATTTTTTCCTCTTTTTCCCTTTTTCTTTTTTTAACAACTCACAGATTGGAGAAGGGCTAGGCCCACATAATACACATATCAAACCTCATGTAAAGTCTTGCATGAAACTACATATATATAATTTCGACGACTAGTTATAAATTCTAATTATTTTCCTTATTAATTATTTAATGTATAATTCTTCTTATCATAAAAAAAATATTTATTTATTCAAGCAATCTTTACCTATCCAACCTAAGAATATAACTATTTTAATCTAGTACATTTTCTTTTAAAAATAAATCAACATGTAATGTAATCATGTTTCTTATATGTAATTATTATTATTCTTATTATTATATTATTTAACTTAATAATCTTGACTAAATCCAAATCTTTAATCAATTCACCAATATAAATTTTAATTAATTAATTAATTAAAATTTTTAATTTCGACTGAGCCAACTATGCCTTTTAGTCGACTCGAGACTAACTGGGATATGGTTAATCTTAATATACTCTATTAAAAGTTATAAGGTACTATTCATATAACCAAAATTTTTGGAGTGTTACAATCCATATATTCTGTTCCATTGTCAATTCGCAAAACTTTTATTTTAGCATCAAACTGGGTGTGAACCATTTTATGAAAAGATTAAAAATATAATAAAATATCACTTTTTACCTTAATCAAATACACTCAAGTCCTTATAATGCAACAATCAATGAAAGCACCAAACCATCAATTTTCAGACAAAGAGGTAACTATGTAGGCCCCCAAACATCATAATGAACACGTATAATAGATCACTTACTTTATTATCACTCAAAGGATAAGAGTTTTTAGTATGTTTGACATACTCATAAGCATCACAAGATAAAGAATCAAACTGAGTTCTACAAAATAAACTAGCATATAGTTTTTCTAAGATAGAGAATGATGGATGCCCTAATTGCCTATGCCACTGAATTATCTCCTGGTTGACATCTTAATATCCTCCAAAAAGAGCCAAATCTCGATTGCCTTCAATCATATATAAGCCATCATGCTCTCTACCATTGCCAATTCTCCTTCCTATTTAAAGATCCTGAAAGATGCAATAATAAAAAAAAAATTCAACCTTATAGTTAAAGACTTTAGTGATAGTATTGATAGATAAAAGATTGATAGGAAATTGAGGAATATGAAGAACGAAAGATAACTTAATATTAGAAGTACAAACAATAGAATATATCCTACAAATAGGGGTTAAAGACTCATCAGCTACCCTGACACTATCCCTTTTTAGAAAAGAAAAGTAGTTAAGAAAGCCTTTAGAAGTGCATGTCATATGTCTATTCATACCAAAATCAATAATCCATGAGTTAAGATGAGAAAAAGTGTTACCTGACTTGATAAAATTTGAGGTAGCAATAGAGGAAGGGTTAACTGAGACAGAAGATGCTTGAAATGTAGAATTTCATCAGAAGAGAGACTTTCACTTGGAACTGACTCCTTAGATGATTCTAATATTTCTAACACATTTGTATAAGCCCTAGTTGGATTTACTCATTTTCCCCTTCAGCCCCTAGTAGGTTTTCCATGCAACTTCCAACAAGTCTTTTTGGCATTCCTTGGCTTACCATAGTAATCACAGTGTAAATGATCTTTATCAAAAATAATACATTTCGCCTGCTCAAGAGTAATATGGGCAGTTAAGCCCGACTTCTCAATAGATGCAGTATAAAGCATGGCACTTTTTCTGGTCTCTTCCTGCTGGATTAAATAATGTGCATCTTCAAAAGAAGGAAAAGGAGATCTACCAATACTTGAACTCTCACTTGATCAAATTTAGGGTTTAAATCAGCCAAAAATTTATAAATCCGCTCCATTTCAATCATATATTAAATTAATATCGCATCATCGATATATTTTGCTTGAAAATCTTGATAATAATTCAGTTCCTACCATAAACTAACCAGCTTAAAAAAATAATCTAAAATAGTAAGCTCACCTTGTTTTATGCCATGAATTTTATTCCTAAGTTCAAAGATTCGAGCATCATTTTTCATATGAGAATAGATGATTTTTGCAGCCTTCCATATCTTTTATGCAATGTAAAGTAGTAAATACCGTCTGGAATCTTAGGGTGCATAAAATTAAGAAGCTAACCAAATAGTTATCAAAGTCCCATTGACTAAAAGTAGGATCAGTGATAGGTGGTGGTTTTTTATTTCCATCAATATAATCCTGCAACCTTCTAGCTTTATAAACAATAAACATAACCTAGATCAAGCTAAATAAGTATTGCTTCCATCTAGTTTAACTGGCCTAATTTGAGAATATGAACTGTCATTAATAGGATAATATTTCTCTACTTCTTTAGTATCTGACATAGTGGCAAAATAAAATTGAAAGGCAAGAAAAATACCCAAATATAGTAAAGAGACAACCCTAATAAAAGAAGTAGAACCTGTTCACATAGGCCCACAAAACCAACCAAGTCAGAAGTCAACGAAGACCAAATGACCAAAGTTGGAGAGGGCCGACGAGATGATTGGAGGAAGAATCAGTAGCAAAAAGTGGCTGGAGGTGGTTCCACATGCCAACGACTAAAACATTAATCGAGAAGAAGAATCGACGAATGTGCTCACTCGTGGGGTAGGACGACATCAAAATTTTAGGTACCGGCCGATCTTTACCTGGGCTTTCCTTCGGTGGGGGCGTTGTAGAAAGAAAGAGGCTAAAATTTAACCTTTTAAACTTGCCAAAAAATGGCTACCAAAAAAATCAATTATGAAAGGGAGAAAACTCAACCTTCAAAATGGCGATGGCTCTAATACCATGAAGATTTTTGTGAAACGAGATTTTCTTTATTATCTCAATTACACACTTAATAATAATACAAATAGGTTTATATATATACAATTAGTATATATGGAAAAATATTATTCTACCCTTAATTACAAACTAACTTAACAAATTATAGTAACCAACAAAAGGACTTATGAAGAGGTATCTGAATATGGATAGACACATATCCCATAAAAGAGGGAGCAATTTTTTCTTTTATTGAAAAATATTTGGAGGTTTTCAACGTGTTTCCAAGTTACCAACTGCATGATTATTGTTGAACTTATAATAACTAATGGCCATATTCCTATTCTGGGTGGTTATTTCTTGACCATCCAATGAATGCACCCTTTTAAGTAGGATCTATTAAAGACTTAAAGCCAAACCAATAATTTTTTTTTCAACTTTTGGAAAACAAGTCCATTTTGTGTCCAATTTTTAATTTATTGATCATGTTGCTCTACATGATGAAGTACAAACATTGATCCTACTAAATAATGAGTTGAAAGTACATGGAGTGTCTCAAGATTAGGAGGCTATAGATCTTTAAGATTCAAAAGTGTCCTATTTTTTACAAAAATTTTGTTTGTCAATACTTCTTCAATGATCGATCCGTGCTGATTGTTTTTCTTGAATATGACTGAAAGTTGAAGAGAACTAAAAAAATGATTTGCTTCAATCAATGATATCTTAATTCATTGGGAGGATTGAAGTGGTTTAATTTTGTTCATAAATGAAGAAAAAATCAATAAATTCCATACAATTGTTGTATATGAAAATCGAACATGAGGAAATTGTAATTTATGACAAAGATTTAGGTTGATACATTAAAAATTTAGCTTATTATTAACCATAAAACCAATTCAAAATTGAACTGATTTATGTGGTTATCAAATGCATCATTTTTTGATAGTAATTAAATTCAAATGGTGATGAGAAGCAATTGCTACTTCTTTTTTTATGTATGTGTGTGTGTGTGTATGTATTAGCAATATGTAGCATATTATAAGAATCACTGTACAATTAGCTAAAACATTTTGTATATTACTAAGTTGCAATTAAATTTATATTTTAGGGTATTTCTTAGAATAATTCAATGTTTACTTGTTAGTTATAGTCCTTATTATTTTAAATTATATTACTTCATTAGTTTAGAGCATTTTTATGGTTTTGAATAATTTTTGGGATGTTTTGATGTGTTTCTTAACGCTTCAGAGCTTCATTAGAGGTTTAGGGATAATTTTATGTTCAAATGCTAGATGATGGTAAATTTAAACTAAAAAAACAGTTATATTTTATAAAAAGCGCAGCCGCGCTTTCAAATCTTTAGTCGTTAGATTTCACACGCAATAGTCCAATCTCACGTATTTTTACCAAAGCAGTTGTGCTTTATACGAAATACAGTTGCGGTATTTTGCCAATATTTTTAGGGCGTCATTTCATCTTCAAAGAGGAGTTAAATTGTTCTTAATTTATTTTTCCATTTCTAAACTAGTTAAGGAAAGTTTTCACTCTTTTTTTTGTCTATATTTCATTTTAATTTTAGTTTTGATTGTTAAGTTGGCTGATGTTTTCACTAAAGCATTACCTGGGAATTGAATTAATTATGTTTGTAACAAATTGGGCATGATTAATATCTATACTCCAGTTTGAGTGGGAGTGTTATATAATATAGCTTCTATAAATAGTATCATTAATTCAATATTATTATATCATCATTTCTATGCCATCAACCTGCATAAAAAAATTATATGTCAATGCATTGTGACCCATTTGAGTGTGTTAATAGTGCATTTGGGCATATCATCACCACCATCAATCTTTTTCAAGGTTAAAGCATCACAGATTACATCCACTACTAACATTCCTACTTCATACCCAATAATTCTTAATCCCACATTGGTCTCCCCTCGTAGGTTAACCATCAAATCCTTGCTTTTATACTGAAATTGAGCCTTAATCCCAAATTATCATCCATCAGCTCGTTATTCACATGTATCTCAATCTTTAGACTAGTCTTGTTCTTCGCACCCTGAGTGAAAGCAGGCAGACTCGTCAACCCAAACTCGATCTCCCCATCTTTGCCTACAATCAGGTTTATCTATGACATGCCATAATAGTACGCTAATTTAGAGTTAGGATTCCTCACCTCTATTCTTGCCAATGTTACTGCAATTAGATATGTGCCACCATTTTTGTTAGTGACAGTCAAGTTTGAGATCTTAAATGACTGGACATGGAAAAAGAAAATTTCGATTTGAACCATATGTAGATTATACTAACGAGGATTAAGAAGACAAATAATAAAATCAAGAATATAATGAAGAAGGCGCAACAACAACTATTACATATTGTATAGCTAGTGTAAATACCATAGTTATAGGAACTATATAATAGAATCATATTTTGTAACTGAATTTTTTGGGTTTAATACATATTTCTACATTTTTTTCTATTCCCCATGCTCTTGATTGAATGGATGATTGTTTAGATTGGATTTATTGCATGATAATTGGTCTTAATGGATAGTTGTGTAATTAATCTTATTTTTATGATTTTTCACTGCTTTATTGCTAAGTCTTTGATTTTTGGTGTTGTTCTTGCCTTAGATTGAAGTGGTGGGTTAGGATGATATTTATTTATTGAGTACTTCTCGCATGCCTAGGAAGAAATAAACATATTTAGATTGGGTTTAGACTAGAATGATGGCTCAATCTAAAATTGGGCCAGGATTTATGTATACCCTGTGATTATGCTACTTTAGTTTCTTTGGTTTACTCGATATGGGGACCACGTTAGCTAAAATAGTAGTTCCAATTTCGGCTACTTAATTTAGTTCATTTAATTAAGCATTTTATGTTTGCATTGTTTTCCTCATATCCATTTGCATTTATGAGGATATAATATCCTAAGTATTTATTTCATTTTTAGTTCATTTGCTTGATGATTACTTTTATTTTTGTTGGTAATTTATTATTTTGATTTCTTGCTTAATTTATAATTCTTTTCATTCTAACTTGTGACATTTCATATTAGCATCACTAAATCATAGATATTTAGTTTAACAATTCCCTTTCCTTTTGGTTTGATATTCTATAGGTCTTTAATTATATTCACTATAATCGATCTAGTACACTAGCTCGAAGCAGAATTCAATTTGTAGCAATATGGAGTGATATGAATTTTTATTTTGGAACTTGTTTGGTATTATTCTTGTATTTTATTTTTGAATTGCTCTTTTATTATATTTGTTTTATAATGTTTATTTTTAGATACTATAAACAATTGAAATACTTTTTGCATTTTATATAATTTATATTTATATTTTAACAGATTTTTAATGGTTAAAAGATATAAAAAGACCGAAACTGATGGAATGATTAACATAAATTATTTATTTGGTAACTAAAATTGAGTAATGGATCGGTTAACTATTTATGTACTATTGAATTTTATTAGATGGGATTAAATTGAATACGCTCAAAACTTAATTTATTAATTGTAATATTTTACAATCAAAATACACTCAAACACACACCTCGCACAATATAATTTCCTCTCTCTCACATAAGTTTTGCACATGCACATTGAAACACATGCATGCATATTTACACAACTCTCTCATTTGCTGAACATCGAGATGGAGCCAATTTCTCTTTATGTAATTGTTAAAGACGGTTGGTACCTGGTGTTAATTTAGATCATTATTACTAATAATAATAATAATAATAATAATAATAATAATAATAATAATAATAATAATAATAATAATAATAAATACTATTATTATTATTATTATTATTATTATTATTATTATTATTATTATTATTATTATTATTATTATTATCTAGAGAACTCTAAACAATTTATAGAGGCGGTAATGACCTCAATACTCCCCTTCATCATCGACTTTTCTCTTTTAGCTATTTCTTTGGTACTCCATATCTGTCTTGATCACCAAATTCTTTTTTTTTCGAATCAATCTTTCTTTGACTTGTTTTTCGAATTTGTCAATGGCTTTTTCTTTTTAACAATTTCTTTAATGCATTATTGCTTTTGTTCTTATGGCATCATCTATTTCCAAACATTTGCAGGAGTTGAAAATTGCTCTTTAACAATCTTTTGTACTTGCACCTCAAAATCTCTCTTTATTTGCTTCTTGACTAACATAACTTGCTCAATAATCTCTTTCAGCTTCTTTTTTAATTATCTTTTCTGCCTTATTATGATCAGCTTATTTGCAAAGAGTCACTAATGGAGTTGATTTATTTTCTTCCAATTCCTTGTCCCCTTAAGTTGTCTTCAACTTCATTCATATATTTTTTTAATTTCTTCTTCTAAAAAGAAATTGGATGCCTCCAAGTCCTATTCTTCTTTTCACTCTTAATTTCTACTTTATCATATTTCACATTGTGATCAATGTTTTCAAAAGTAGATCGAACATCGACTTGACCTACCAACTAAGCCATGAGACTATTGGTTGGAACGGGTTAACTCCGAGTTTTATATTTTTTTAAATATAATTATTCATACAAAATTTAAAATATGGTATGTAAAAAACACATTGAATTGTTAGTTCTCGAAGCCACCTTTAAACATTCTTAAATGTTTGCCTCTTTGTTCTGTCATAAACAAGAAGTGCACCCACTGAACCTCTATAGTATGCACTTGTTATGGCTCTATACTTTTCTTATCCACCAGTGTCCTATATTTGGGCTTTTACTGTCTTCCTTTCTACCTAGAGAATTATCCATGCCCAGTCAACTATTAATCAAAATAAAACTTTATTCCTCATTATGATCAAAATGTGTTTAAAATTAGTGGCAATCAAGTTTAACAAAATAACAATGATTTTTGCATGATTTGTTACTATGAGTTGTCATACTTAAATATACTTAAATACATGTATTGTGTTGTTATCATATCTTACCAAAAATCAATTCCGAATGTTTATTAGATCTAAAGAAAAAAATATTACTGGAGATGTTCTAATTAAGAAATCATGCCAACTAATTCAAAGCACAAAATGATGTGAGATAACATGATCATTACATAATCTTTCATGCAAATTAAATTTAAATCTTGACTTTCTTTGGTAAAATTAAATTGAAAAATTGCACAACAATTGAATTATTCATAACATGTGAATGTTTAAAAGAACCCTATAATGCAAAAAAAATGGAAAAAAAAACCTAAAGAGTCCTAGTTGCTAACTTAACACCAATAGTAGACTTGGATTCCAAGCAAAACTCATTACGAGTAAACCTAGAAAGAACGTTGGAATTACCAACACTTGAATCTCTAATTAACGCGAGATGCAAAATAATCAAAAGAAGGGGAATACAAGTCATTAGTGGAGAAAAGAGGAAGGAAGAAAGCAGTACCTGGTTGATCAGAGTTGCTGACCAGAGAAAGATTAGTATTCGTCAGAGTTGCTGAACGAAAGGAAATGACGTTGGTTGTTGATAGAGAATAAGATGAAGGTTGTTGCTTTACCCTTAGTAGTTTGGTTTCACGATGGAGTATGGAATAGAATTAGGGATTTTATTTTTTTGTTTAATCAAAAAACATAAAATGCACCATTTTTGAATTGAACCCGATTCAAAGTTGATTCAATAATTTTTGATTTAACTCAATTTTTTCGATCCAAATTAAGTTTTTTCTACTTTTGATTTTTATGGTGGATCTAATAGAATTCCTTACCAATTTTCCATCTAACTAGTTCAACCAATTGAGCCAAATCGAGTTTCAAAATAGTGATCATGACATGGGCATGGCTCATTTGAAACCCAATGACTATCGAAGTCTATCACCTTTTCTTCTTCTTCTTCTTCCATTGGCCCAAACAATTCATTGGTGGCTAGAACATCTCATTCTTCCTCACTATCTACTATACAATTGTGTGAAGCTTCCTTATTTTCTTTCCTTAAAGGTTTTTTTGTACCAACAATCTCTTGTATAATGCCCTTTCTTCCTACACTTGAAACATTCAACATTATGTTTATAAGATCCATAACCTAGATCATCTTTTTGACCTTGACCTTATTTAGCTCCCCCTAAAGATGACCTTAATTATTTATACTTTTAATCTCTCTTATCTTTGTTGCTTTCTTCCTATTACTATTGTCTTATTTTGATATTCTTTTTGAAGATTTGATATTCTTTTTGAAGATTTGGATTTCAAATACTTCGAACCTTTTGATCTAAATTTTTCTTTACCACTAAAAATGCCTATTCCTCATTTCTTATAGAGACCCTCACCAATCGTTCTGCTAAACTTCATTGATTAGCCAACGGATTCTCCAATGCTTATAGTGTTAATTGAGTCGGCCAACCTCGAATAGCTGCTATGAACCCTTATCACTAAGGGTTTAATCTATGGATAATAATTCTTCTTTTCCATGACTCACTAATTGCAGCTTTTCAATCTAATTCTGAAATTTTGTTATGCAATGATTTCACCTTAGAAAAGTATTGACTAATCGTCATCTTCCCTTATTTGATTACCATTAATTCATTCTCTAAAAATTGTAGCCTCAATTCAATTTTTTTTTAATAATGGGATATCCCATGCCTCATTTGGTGTGCTTGTATCTTTTATATACTTCAATAGAAATTTTGAGAACAAATGGAGCCTTACCATCTTTTCCCTTCCATTTTCATGTTGCAGTTGCGGATACCTATGTCTTTGTTGCTTTAAATGCTTCAATCTCGCTACGAAAAACTATTTGCCTTAATTCTTAACCTTTTAAATAGGACTGCATAATAGTTTTCCATGAACTATAATTATGATAGTTGAGCTCTTTTGTAACCCCTTATACCACTGTACTGAACGTATAGTGATCGGATGTCACAACAGAAAGGCGATAATGAATATGACTACACTAAACAGTCTACTAATTTTTTTTCTTAAATCACAAATAACAATCATATCATATAACATACCCATAAGGTGGATATAATTATAATTAAATACTACACAAGTACAATTCACATTATATACCTCCAATTTACAAATATATACACTTCATACCTATTATCATCCTTACACTCCACTTTGTTTTTTATCATCCTTGCAACATCAACCACTCATCTTTCTATCTTCATAACCTGCGCTCAGTCAAACTATGCACTGAGCATCAAAATGCCCGGTGGTGGATACATATCCCAAACTTTCCACAATAATTTACATATATGCATGTATACATAAGCTTCCATGAGCATACTTAAACATTAACTATTCATTCACCATTCTAATGTACCTTCTACATTCATGCACAAATGCATTAAACATGGAAAACTGTTTCAGTCATTCAATAGAATACAATTATCACTTCGCTTTACATTTTATGCTATTAAATGCCATAATACCACTCATTTTTCCATTTTATCATTTTTCTCCTTTAAACTCATCATTTAGTGTAGTTGCCAATTTTATACTTAACCTTGATTGATTTACAATATTGCCTTTTAATTATAATTAATTACTTTAATATCACTAATTGAACTCATTTATGCATTTCATTTATAATTAATTATGCAAATTACGATTTTGATCCTTAACATGTTATTTTCTCACCACTTTACACTTTAATACCAATTCTTTTCATTATTTACAAATAAGTTCACTCTTATTATGTTTTCGCTTGGGAATTAATCTTCACACTTTTACTCATTACACAATCATTTAGTCATTCAGACATGTATTCATTCATTCAGTCATTTAGATATTTATTCGGTTACTCATTTTAAAAGAATCTTTTTATTTTTGCCACACTTATCCTTAAGGCTTAATTTTTCCTCTCTTTTACTTTTAATACATGTGATAATATGAAAAATTACGATTTAGTTCCTACTTTTACTTAAGTGCAAGAATTGCACTTTTAATTCCTATATTACCATATAATAGGGTTCATTTACAATTGTATCCTTCAATTAACATTCCATCTGCTAAATTACAATTTCATCCTTGCACTTTATCTAAATTACGATGGTGCTCTCTTTTATAATTTATTTACAATAATGCCACTACTTATCTTTATTTTCACATTTAATTTCTTATTTGACATGCATTGTATCATTTAATCTCACTTTAATCATAAATATATTATTTTTATGGTAAATTACATACTGATCCCTATTAAACTATAAAAGTTCAATTTTAACCTGTTCATTCACTATTTTATCATTTTTACCCGTTCATTCACTACTTTATCATTTTTACCCTTTAAAATTATTATTTAGGTAAATTACCATTTTGACTCTAAAATTTTTATTTTCTTTCATATGAGTCCTTTTTCACTCTAATTCTCATTTGCACTTCATTTTTTGCACTTTTAAATCATTTTTATCATTATACCCCTAGTACAATCCCGATAAAAATTTTTAGACCGGATATATAGGATGTGAACCCCATAGGTCCACAACACTGCACTAAGGAATGATCCTGAAGGACCACTCCAACACTTTTACTGAACACTTATCACTTCACTGAACTATGGAAGACAATCTGCTATAGTAAAGCAAGTTGTCATGACTTGTACCGCGGTATGGGTGTCCTTATGGCTAGCCAAACATATCTTAAATCATATTTAAATCGTCAGACCACTACTGAGGACAAAATTACTTACTTTTCTTAAATTGACTTTTCACATTTTAACACTTTCACTTGCATTTACACTTCAATACACTAATCACTTGATATATTAATCACTTTTGTATATTTTATGAATTATCTCATCATAAATCATCATATTTGCACACTTTATGAATTATTTTATCATAATTCACATTTTCACTTTGAATACAATGTCATTTCACACTATAAAACATTCATATATATTCCATAAATTCTAAATAAACTTATGGATACTTCTTTTCATGTCTAAATTCATTCTATGCCATTACACATCGTAAACACACAAATTATACCCTAGTATACACTAAGGGTCCATTCGGCTAAGGTAAGTTTCACATCTTACCAATTATTTTAATTTCAATTAATTATTCTAAATGTCATTTTAAAGGCCTTTAATCATTTTTCTAAGCTTATATTCACTTAAGCATGCATTTAACACAATTTCAATTTAAAATTCAATTATCTTTCTATAATCACTACTTAAATCCATCATTTAATGAAAGTTACTAAATTATCTTTCTAACTTTATTTTCATTCAGTTAAGTCTATTTTTTACATAAGGCATTTACTTAACACTAATTACTTAATCTTCTTTAATAAAATTACTATTTAGTCCTTAAACTTTCATCTATAAAAATTTTACCCTTCACTTGCATTTAACATACATAAAGCTATTATCTAACTATCTTTTTATACTTATTACATCATTTACCTCTGAAATTACCTTTTAGTCCCTTCATTATTCATTTTACACTAATTTATATTTTGGTCCCTATTATTTCACTAATTTGCATACTTTAACATTTAATCATTTATTTTCCTGTATTTGTCACTTAAATCTATTACTTGGTAAGAATTATCAATTCACTCCTAAACTTTTATTTTCTTTTAATTGGATCTTTTTTAATTTCATTCTTGCCATTTTACGTTCCTTTCATAACATTTTAATTTTTATCATTATTTCTCTTTAATCGCTAATCAGTTATAATATAAATTTCATATTTAAACTTATTCTTGTCTTTCATTTTATCAATACATCTTCCTACCACATCAATTAACATTAATATATACTTATTATGTCATAATTTTCAAATTATGCCTTAAGCACCTATAAATATGTATTCAGCCATAACGTTTATTTTTTATACCTACATTATTTTATTTCATTAATCACTCATTTCACTTCATTTCATGCCTAATAATATAGATCCATGTTTAAATCACATTAAACATGCAAAATCATTAGAACTTTTTAAGCATATTATTCGGCCTATACATGTTCATCACTACCAATTTATTTTCTTTCATTTTTATTATAGCACTCTTACTGAACAATCTAACCGAAACAAGTGATAAGTTGGAAATTTTTTTTATTAACTATCCCATCGACTCCAGGCTTGTCCAAAAAGAAATACTTATAAATTAAGAAAACCGATAAAACTATAATTGTCCAAGTGACTGATTACCAAATAAAAATTCGGCAATATAACGTCTAAAAACTTATCTAATCCACCTGCAAATCAGACAATTTCTCAGCCCTTCCGGGGCACAACATTACAAAAATAATTTCACTAAGCATCTTATACATCCATTCTCATTATTATTATTCATATTTTCTAAGATGATTCAATATTACATATAACACTCTTAGATCACTATAACATTCCAAAGAAAAGAATAAATTACATTTAAATCACCTCGCTACAACAGTAACCCCGACGGTGATCTGCCTACACTAAATCCTTTCTTCTGATAGTTGAGCCATAGCAGCTGCTTTAATCCAAAATAAGCTTATCCTGTTACCTACACGGATAACAAAACCCGTGCTAAGCTATAAAGCTTAGTGTTGAACAGATTCTAAAGATAATCTTTTGAACACGTAATATCAATTACACAAATATAAAGTTAATAATATTCCTAGTTGATACCTTTAATTTCCTTAAATTTCAGTTCTTACATTCAACAATAAATTACAAGCATAAGCAACAGAACATCTTACTTAATAACTCAGTAAGCAGTTCATCATTAATTGTTACCACAAAAGACGTTGGGCATAATCCCTTCATACCTATACATCATTTAAAACATAATATGCATTCTAATTCACTTTCATATAATCATTCAAATAATCTTAACAAGGTGAACAAGATATTACTTAACACCATAGTGTGCCATATATTATGTACTTGATCGATAACAGAGTGGTATACATACCTATATATATATATATATATATATATATATATATATATATATATATATATATATATATATATATATATATATATATATATATATATATATATATATATATATATATATATATATATATATATATATATATATATAGATACATAATGCTTATATAGATTTAAAGAATCACGTGCTCATCAATATTATAACTTTCAATTTATTATCCAGTTGCTGTACATATATAAGAGGATAATTCTTATACAAAATAGTTCTAAACTATAACATTTCTTATCTTTTACACTTTTTAACTTATTTTCATATTAATGCCCCTAGTACAGTACCGACAGAAATACTCAAACTGGATACACGGGATGTGGACCCCACAGGGCCACAACAGATTGAGAAATGACCTCAAGGAACCATTTCTCCACAGAACAGATAACAGATACATATAACAAAGATAGATAATTACAATGGAGATCAATGATCCTGCCATAGCAAAGCAAGTCGTCATGACTTGCACCGCGGTACAGATATCTCTATGGCCAGCCAATTATATCCTGAGCTAGTTTTACTACCAGACTATTTCTAAGGGCACAATTTTTCACTTACTTTCAAAACATTTATCAAATTTCTCATCATTTCAATTTCCTTTCAATCCAGAAAATACAGTTATTCAGAACTTTCAATATTTTGTACAGTTTGTGAACCATCTTTCACTTATGCCATGAATTATTGTACAATAATTCAGCAATTTATCTTTAAATTACTCTTCAATCATCAAAGGAATCTACTTTATATAGATTCCTTCAAATTATTTTAATATTAAAAAAAATAGCCATGTATTGACAATACTTGTACTAATCCTGATATTTCATATCTAACTATTTTATGTTTATAAGAATGAATTCATATACAATTGTCTAAATCATTAATGCGTGAATCAGCATATAAACACATAAGTATGACAGAAAGACGTACCTGTATGGTTCATCATAACCATCTCCCATGCTCTACTATACTTAATTTAATCATCAAATATACTATATTCAATACACGTATTCAATGTATTACCCTTAATAGAGATGTCTATATATATATATATATATATATATTATCATGCTCATACATATAATTATATCATCTTAATAGTCATATACCACGACAATCATGTGTAAAAGCATAACGTTTTTAACATCAATTTCTCATACCATTCTAAAAGCATAAACATAGCATTATATCCACTCCATTTAGTGTAATAATGCTCATAATGAATATTCACGTACCAGACAAAAATGTATCAAGAGAGGTAAATGAGTCGCATTTATACCAATAGCTTGTCACTATATTAGTTACATTCTTACTTGCTTTGTATTATAACATTATAACTTTCAACTATCGTCTATTAAATTCCAATTAATCATCTTTTTACTCTATCATGATCTCTTACGTGTCAAGTAACTTCCTTGTTTAATACCTTAGCATAATGCATCATGAAAGATAATAACATATATGAAGTTACAATAGTTAATAATCCAATACTTCTACAAGGTTTATAGTAAGAAATGAGAATAAAACTTAAGTTATCTTTAACTATCTTCCAAGAGTAACTTCCTTTTCCTTTTGACTTGATCAAATACTGTACATGTAACTAGTTTATTTAGACTTTAAGCATTATATCCTAGTTACCTTTCTTTTACTAAATTAGAAATTATGAAATGGTAGCTACTACGACTATTTGATATAAATTCTTATTATTAAAGCAGACATATTACTTATAGTATCAATTTTATCAAATCCTAAAATTCTAGAGTAATTCCATATATCATTATATCATCATATATCAAGTTGAACTTATTGAAGAACAATCTTAATAAAATTGATACTTTGGCTAAACTATTTATTATTTTACTTTTAAATAAGGACAAAAACTGACAACAAACACCCGAGGACCCTGTTTTTTTTTCAAACTTTCACCTTGAAATCTCCTTACTAACTAAACAATAGGCTTATAATCACTAATATTTCCAATTATATCATATTGCTAGAATACTCAAGAATTATATCATTCTAAGTTAAACAATTAGTTTTTAAGACAAAAACGATTCCATTACCAACTAAGCCCCTTTTTATAAACTAAAAGCTATATTTAAACCATAATTAATAGATTGAAAGAGAACAGTTAAAAGACAAGACATCATTCATTTTCTGGTAAACCAAATCTACAACCAAAAGAGTAGACATGCAAGGTCAAATAATTGGCTTTCACTATACTCTTAAAACAAAAATTATCTCCTTCTTATGTTTAACATTACACGACATGCAGAATTTTCACAGATAATTCCTACAGGGACAATGAACAAAGCTGATAATACTCTGTTCAATTCTCTTTCCAATCAATGAATAAATCATTTTATTACCAGTTATACAAAAAAAATCTGATATAATCAAGGATAGTTCTGGCAGCCTAAGAGTTTTATTTTTGAGGAAGTAATACAAATTAATAATTCCAGGCTGATTTACAACAAAGCTAACAAGAAACAACCAATATTTACCAAAAGTGAATTTCACAGAAATTTTAATATGATCAAAAGTAACTGAGTGTATTATACTAGGAAAATTGATAGGCGTTTTCAATTGGCACATGCAATCAGGCATTGGCAGGTCTTTAGCTACATACTAGTAATTGAATCAGCACATAAAATAGGATCAGAAATTTCTTACAAGTCTGTATAAACACTCACATGAAACAACCTTTTAATCTCCTGAATCTATCATTTAATATAATTCCAATTCTTAATTTTACTGTATTAACTCTACTATCTCTCAACACTACCTTAATGGCTTGCATGCAAGAACAGATACCCTATTACTATCATAATCTTAAAAAACTTAACCAAATCGTACTTCAATATTATACATGAAATTAGACTTTTAGCATAGTTTCCATACCATAGAGTTGAAGCCCAAAATGCCCTCTCCATTCTGCCTATTTGGAGCCTCACCGGAGTCTCGTCGGAGCTCCGCCGGAGATGTATCGGTGACACCCGCTTGTAGCTGGAGTCACCAGTGGTCCTTTGGTGGTGTTCACGCGCCCCACCGCCACTCCATTTGGCCGGGATCTACCTCCAAACCCATCGGCATCTTCCTCTCCGATCTACTTCTTGCCAGCGCTTGAGGACGATCTGTGGGCACCGAAAGAGCCGCCCTACCTCGGGGAGCTTTTCAGTGGTCTTCATGACACCAACCGCTGCCTCTGGTTATTGGAGAGAAGAAGAAAAAGAACCGATCCGATCAAAGAAAAGGAACACGAATCGGGGGGGAAAACAACGGCGCTGCCAAGAAGAAATGGCGAGGGGGAGGTAGCCGGTGGTCGAGGTAGTGGCAGCCGTGCTGATCGTCGGCGACAGCGCCTCTCGTCCACCGTTTCCTTCACTTCCCGATCCCCTCTCCCTTTCTCTTTCTTTTTCATTGCTATTTTCTTCTTCTTCTTTTTTAACCACACACCCAACCTTCTTTCTTATTTTTTTACCCCATTATTTCTCTTTTTTCCTCTTTAAATTTCAACCACTCCTTTATTTTAATTTTCACCTTTTTTAAAATTATTATCATTATTATTATTATTACTAATTTTTACAATATTAACTTATTTTGAAATCTTCATAATTGATCCTTGCAACTTAGTACCAAAACCAACTATAATCAAATTCGAATTTTTGGGGCGTTACATTTATTCATTCAAAACATCTTATTAATTTCATATTTATAACACTTGTATCAATTAAACAAACATTAATCACATGCATTTATTTCATACATAACCTCAAATCCAACCAAATTAAATGGAAAATAGGGGATTATGTATCCACATACCTTAAATCTTATTCTTTACTTCTTTAACCTCTATTTTCATGCCTTAAACCCATGAAGAAATTTTCTCTTCAATTTTTCCTAAAGTGGCCGAAAGTACCAAGGTAAAAAATCATCATTTTCTTATTTTTTTAGTTTAATATAACCACATAAACATAATCTATACAACCTAATTTACCTATTAGAACCATTAAACTAAATTAAAACCTCCAAAATCACTTATCTCAAATTTTCGCACATAATCTTTTTTCCTTGATTTCTATCACTTATTTCACCTCTAAAGAAGATTAGAGGCTGCTACCATCCATTAGAGGAGCTAAAATTCACTTAAGAGGCTTGATCTTGGAAGAAAGATTGAAAGAGAAATGAAGAAAATGGTAGGTTGTAACGAGAGAAAAATTCAATTTCAAGATAATGGAGGAAGAAGGCAGAAATCTTACGATTTTTCTAGAATTTTATGATATTTTTGACTTTATATACCCTAGTTTAATGGGTTAGGTTGACCAAAGTGGTTGGGCCTAATTTAAGCCCATTTTGATCTTTAAGCCCTCTTAATACACTCAAAATTATTTATCCCTCTTTTCAATCTCAAATTCACTGAAAATCAATTTCATAATTCTTAAAATAATAAATTCAGCCTCCATAAATTTTTTTAACTCATTTAGAGTCTGTCTTTAGTCCAATTTACTCAAATTGGTTCGATTAGCCAATTTTCGATGTTACCATAAAATGCCATTTTTACTGCTAAATGATTCTACCTACAATTTAAGGTACAACTGAAAATTTTTGAATTTTTAGAGATCATTTGTTATTTTTAAAGTTTCGATCAAACTTTTAGTCAACCCTAGCACTATTAGAACCGTAACTGTGAAATTTCCTGATTTTCATCTTTTGGAGACACATTTGGCCTCATTTCGATTACAAATTTAATCCTTGGACTAGTCGCGATTAGTACTTTCCAATGATCACATATAATATTTTCATTATGGGAACTTTTCGGAAGGTCATCCATCATTACACTCCCTTAGCACGCGCATATTTAACCTTATGCTTTCGAATAATTTTGCTGCAGTATTCTTAATACAATTGCATCCAAACTACTTTTCTCATGGCTCATCAACTATTAAGCCTCTACAATTACTCTAATATCACTGTTCACGGTTTAAAAATATTATTTACGAAAATTACAATTTGGGCTATTCCATTTTTTGTTACGCTTAAAAATTGAAAGTCTGCCATTGTGACTTGATAAATTTCTCACACTTTATCAAGTAAGCTTAGTCCCTGACTAACAAGCTCCATAGTCTTTAATTGTACAAGAACAATGACTTTTCTTTTCGGACACCATTGGGATCCTAGATTGTATAATACTTCAATTCCTTGGTCTCTAACCAACTTGACTCTGATACCACTTATTGAATTTTATATGAGGGGATTAAATTGAATAGGCTTAAAACTTAATTTATTAATTGTAATATTTTACAATCAAAATACACTCAATATTAATACACATAAACACACGCCTCACACTATATAATTTGCTTTCTCTCACATAAGTTGTGCACATGCACATTGACACAACTCTCTCATTTACTACACATCAACATAGAGCCAATTGCTCCTTATATAATTGTTAAAGTCGGTTGGTACTAACTTAGGCTTTATACAAACTTCTAGGTAATGTTAATCTAGATTATTATTATTATTATTATTATTATTATTATTATTATTATAAAATTCTAGAAAATTTATGAAGCCAATAATGACCTCAAAATGTAATAAGTTGCATCATCTAGATATTCGAATGAATTGGTAAGTAGTTAATAACAAAAAGGGACTTTCTCAAAAATGCCCAAAAAAATAGATGTATTTTTAAATTGCTTTCTCCTTTTTTCTCCTTTTAAAATTGCCTTTTTTTTAAATTTACATTTATTAAAATACCCCTTTCAAAAATATCTTATTTAAATTCCTATAATTCCTCAATATCTTTTCAGTTATCCCTTATTTTTCTCAATTTCACATGAAATTCTTTTCAAAACCCTAAAAATCGTACTACAACTCCACCATATTGATTTAATCCACTCTCTTTGCAGAGGAAGCAAGTAAGAATTGCTAAGAAAAAAAATCGTCAAGGCAAAGGCTGATGTTGCTGAGTACCAAAAACTCCTCATAATAAGGTTGAAGGAGCATAGAGATCGGAGAAGTGAGAGCTTATCCAAGAAAAGGTCTAAGCTCTCCGCAGCTTCGAAGTCATCTTAACACTAATATTTGATTTTTGGTAGCAAACATAAAAAATTGCCGAATTTTTTCATTTCACTTTCGTGAGGTTTTACTTTCAATGGTTATGAAAATTGCCTTGATGCTTCTTAGTTTATTGGATTACTCAATATTATTATGGAGTTTTTCTTTCTATTTTCGTTGATATTATTATTATTATTATTTTAAAAATTGCATTGATGATGATTTCTTTCAAAATTTCAAGCTGCTTGTTAAAAACTTTAAATCTCTGATTATTGTATGCCTTTTGCTCTGCTAGGTACTGATACTATCTTAGGACATACAAAGCTCGACTAGATTGCAGAATTGGAGTCTAACTTAGATTATACTTGATGAAAAAGCATTTTGATGGTATAATAGAGAATCCTATAGAACTAGGGTGTTGCAAATAAACAGGTCTAGAGAAGTGTTAAATACTTTTTCTAACTATCTTCTTTTTCACTTTCTACACTTTCTTTAATTTGCATATTATAGGTCCATTTATTTTAGTTCACTTGTACATGTGAGGTGTATAGAAACTTTCATAAGGTCTATAATGGCAAAGTTGTTGTTTATTATGTATTAGAGATTTTGCTTTGTCTTGTTTGAACCAAGCACCTGATTTACATTAAGATCAAGTTATAGCTTATAACAATCGTCTCTGCAATTAAGAGTCAGGTGTACATGGAATGGGATATTCTATGTTCTATAACTATTAAAAAGTTTGATGATGTCTCCAGTCTTCATAATTAATGTAATGACCATGACTAATGATAAGACTAAGCAGAAGGCAATAGAAGCTGTCGCTGAGATTTATGGTAATTTTTGGGTTCCCCTTACAAGTAAAAGTATAATCATCTGAGTGGAATTAGGATTTTAATTATTTCTATAATTTTTTGTGCTTAAGGTTAGACTCAATTGCCGCATATCTAAAAGACCAAAAGTTAACAGTGATAGGGCAGATGGACACAGTGGCAAAGAAGTTGAAGAAAATAGGTAAAGTGGAAATAATCTCAGTTGGGCCTGCTAAATAAGAAAAGAAAGAAGAGAAAAAATAAGATAAGAAGGATGAAAAGAAATAAGAAAAGAAATTAGAGGAGAAGAAAGAAGACAAGAAAGATGATACAAAGTAATAAATTATTAGACTCTTTACCTCCATTTTCATCTGCTTCTAAATCAATAACATGTTTCTGGAAGTTTAAATTACCCATATCAAAGAATTTACATGTTTTTCAAGATAATATTATATGGTACAAGTCATAAGAAATTTATGTAATGCTTGTTTATTGATACCAATCATCAATTGTTAGCTACATTTAAAGTTGCTGTTTGGGCAGATATTATGGCTATAAATGTATTTAACCTATATTAATTTAGCCATCATGCTTGGTACTCATTTTACAAGTGCAGTGATGGGTTCTATATCCTAGTTTTGCAACGTGTCCGTTCTTCTAGAGTGTCGTTGATTTGAAAGTACTGATGACAAATCAATCCATGTTTAGACAAATAAAAAGATCTCTAATTAATAGAATGTGGACAAAAATTTTATTATGAAATTTGGAATACTAGATGGTATACCAAATTCCAGAAAAAAAATTTTCATTCTGGAATTTAGTATACTGAATGATATACCATGTATATCGGCCAATATACCAAATTTCAGAATAAAATTTTTATTTTAAAATTTGGTATACCAGATGGCCGGTATACCAAATTTCAGAACAGAATTTTCATTTTGTTCTTTGATATACCGAATAGTATACCAAATTTCAGATTAAATTTTCATTTTGAAATTTCGTATACTGGCCGGTATACCAAATTTTAGAATAGGATTTTTATTCTGAATTTTGGTACACCAGACAGTATATTTGGTATTCCATAATAGGATTTTCATTTTGAATTTTAATATACTAGATGGTATATCGATCGGTATACCAAATTTCAGAATAGGATTTTCATTTTGAATTTTGATATACTAGACTGTATATCAGGTATACCAGCTGATATACTAAATTTCAAAATATGATTTTCATTATAGAATTTAAATTTTAGTATATCTTTTTTATATTTAAGCTTTAACAATATCATAAATGCAAATCTTTTTTAGTAACTGTTTGGGTTATGTTTTTATACTAGTTTCATAAAATTTGAGTTTCTTTTTTTTTTCTTCTCTTCAATTTTCCTTTAGATGATTTATACTTATTTGTACTTATTTTGAATGTTTTTATAGGTGAAATTCTCTTGGTAGTGCAAAAAGGAAGGTTTTGGGTAGAAATGAGCCGTTAGAATTGTAATGTGTACACAAAATAACCGGTAGACCTACAGAAATTCAACAAAATAGATAATATTTGTTCTTTTTTTGGACATAATTGGTACACTAGGTATATCAACTTATATACCAAAAAATAAAATAGGATTTCAATTCTAATCACGTATGTATAATTAGCAAAAATTACTAGCAAAATTTCATTTAGTAAAAGATGATTTTAGTGGAATCACAGTTTCAACAAATACAACTGTATTTCTATATATTTAAAATATAAAAAATGGAAAAATGTCTTTAGTTAGTCTTGTAATATTCATAAGCTGGATAAATTAATTAATGTGTCCCAATTTTGAAATCTTTAATAATCTATTCTTTTTATAAGCACATGAACAATTATATTTCTATAGAAAAAATAATATATTTGGGAAAATGTTTTTAATTAATCTTGTAAGTTGGTTGATCAAGATTTTCAAATCGATGCAGATTAATTTGAAAAATACACATTATAAATCTTATGCATATAATTAGTCGATTAATCTAGATAAAGAAAAAAAGACCTTTTATTTTTTTTAGAATGAATAGAGTAATACATGATAATTGTGACCATTATTTTTTGTAAAACAACACTAGTAAATGCAAAAACAAAAACAAAAGAGTATTTCAATTCTATTTTTTTGTATACTAGATTGTATACTAGGTATGCCATCGGGTATACCAAAAAATAGAAGAATATTTCAATTTTGAAATTTGGTATACCAAAAAATAAAAGAGAAATTTAATTCTTAATTTCGGTGTACTAGATGGTATATTAGGTATACCAAAATCCAAAAGAGAAATTCAATTTTGAAATTTGGTGTACCATTTAGAAGATGAAGTTCATTCCGAAATCTAATTGATTTTCATCCGATATCACTCAACATCTATTTGCTTCAACAAAAAAAGAGTAGGCTAATTATTTATTAGTTCATTAATGACCATAAACTTTTTAGCAATTAAAAAATATTTATAAATTTTATTTCATTTAAGTATATTGTCAAACTATAACAACTTTTCCTTTGTAACTCTTGGATACATTTTTCAATTTAGGTTTTTTAGAGGTGCTTCAAATTCACTATCAACATCTTGCAGCTACTTTTTTAATCCATAAAAATATAAAGATATTGCCAGTCCTGCCCGATGGACTTTCATATTAAAATCTTGAGCTGGAATCTCTTTTTTCTCTATGAAATACTCAGCAAATGATAAAAGAAAAGCACCACAATCACTGCAACCACAAAACTATAGAAATTAAGACAAATTAAACTAAGTTCAGCTGACCAAACAATTATCAATTTTGAAGCATCAAAGACTTGGTTTTTTCAAATCTTTCCTGATAACAAGCTATAACGCCATTACAACAAATTCTATGAAATCAATCCATCTTTTACATATGATAGCAAGGTATAACATTTATGTATTATGCTTTAAGACCCACACATGAAGTATTTTACATATGTATCCAATGCCAATTTGCAACTAATGATATTTCCATCAGAGTGTTGTTAGAGAATAATAACAAAGCCATAGATAGAACAATTAAATCATGTCAGACTCCAAAGGCAGCAACACTTGTTATCCCTAGTTTAACACACAAAGAATTAAGGTCGAATTCTTCCAAAATACTGAATGTTTTGAATCCATAGTAGGAATGGTAAATATCTGGTAGCTCATCATGAAATTTACTGAAGCCACTATACTGGTGTAGAAGCAATATAAGCAATCATGTCAAAATTCAATATTGATATCTTTAGCCAAAAGAATATCGATCGAGGTAAAGCCAGGATCTTATTTCTATAACATACATTTATTTTATTTACCAAAATGTTAACGGTAGATAATTTTCTTATTCTACTGAAGATTTTGGTTCTATTTTCCATTCATTGTCCATAAATATATATTCCTCTTATTTTCACCCTAGGGAGCTTTCAGAAGCCAAATGAAAGCCAACTCCACTACTGAAATTGTTAGTTAGATTTTAATAGCATTGATGCAGTTGCCAATTTTCAATTTACTTATAACCATGAATATGCTTAGGAAATAATTAGCTTCTGTTAGATAACTTCAAATCTATTATTATCTATTTCTCAAACCAACTATATGACAAAATTTTGAAAAGATGAAGCAATAGCACCTTAGACTGAAGAGTTAACAAAAATCCACACAAAAGCTTTTGTATTGTTGTTTCTCAAATATGTTAGACCTATTGAGAATCAAATTTAGAAAATAAAATGCTAAGCCTAATAAAACTAAGCTTAGCAGGAAATTGCCAATGGAGATTTGAATAACATTTAATTAAAATTTGATTCAAAGTTAAACAAGTGTATGATACAATTACAAGGTGGAGAGCAAACTATTGAAACATGAAAACTTAAACCAAATTAGCCAGTGTTATAAAATGGATTGGTCGAAACCATTTAGCTACCACCAAGAATAAAATGCAAAATGCAAAATATAGGAAACCATTAACAAATCCATCACTAGAAATTCAAGGAATAGAAAATTCAAATCCATCACATAACAAACCAATCAAGCGATAGAAATAACAAAAGATGAATAAATATGAAATAAAACAAGATATGAGAAAATAAAATCACACCTTAAGAGGATCGATTGATGGAAATAACAAAGTTAGAATCGCTAGGATATGGCTCCAACAATATGGATAATCTAGAATCGTTAGGATATGGCTACGACAAATATAGATAATCCATAAACTCGGAGTTGGGGCACCGATGCAAGAGAGAAAATTGCTAAAAATGACTCAAGTCTAGAGGAAAATGGGTCACACCAATGTAAGAAAGAAATTTGCAGAAAAAGACTTAGAGTTGGAGGCAGAGAGGAAGATGGGTCACCATAAAGTAATAGTTGGAGATGGATAATGATAATTAGAGTTTAAAACAAAAAAATGATATTTTTAAAAATAAAAAATTAAAAAAAGTAATTTTAAACTTTTAAATTGAAGAGATGCATTTTTAAAAATTAGGGTTAAAAAGGGGTATTTAGTATAAATTTCTTTGACAAAAAAGCAATGTCAGCAATTGGGCCTAATTAAAAACTTATTTCCTACATTGGGTTGTTTTGTTTTAATAATTTGGGCTGGTTATATTGATTTGTACCTTAAAGGTTGAGTCTTGGCAAAACATATCGATACCTTGTTAATAAGTTTGTCGTACCTAGCCAAATGCTAGGTATTCCAATCATTGTTATCTTTATTATACCATAGAACTGACTTTGCCGTCATGTTCATCATGGACATTTTCAAGTAAAAAATTTCAGGTTGTATTTGATGCTTGGCTTGAGAAATAGCTAAGAATAATCACAGGGCAGGGCGGGGGCTGGAAAGGGGTCCCCACTCCCCAGCCCATGAAATATCGGGGATTCCCCCGTCCCCACCTGGAACACGGGGAAAAAATGCTCCCCATCACCGCCCCGCAGGGATCCCTGTTCCTCGATGGGGATTCCCCATTCTCAATAAATCTTATAAATTTTAGTTCATTTTCTTATAAAAATTGTACATAAAATTAAAATACAAAATTTACCAATTAAAAACTTAAAATTAAAAATATTTCATACCATTCAAATACAAATATTTATAAACATTCCATACAATTCAAATTATAAAATAATATTCACTCATTCATTAACAATTAATAACTTCACTTGGAACACTTCCATTCATCAACTTCAAATATCAATTAATTAAATATAATAAATTACTTTTATATTTATATATAGATTGAAAGTAAATTGAAATTGATATGTGTGGAGAACAGAGCACCCAACTTTAAATTGAAACTTTATACAATAGAAAGTGAAAGTTTCTTGTAAACTTCATATATTAGATTCTATTGGTATCTAATATCATCACAAACAAGTTTATTAAGTTTTTATTCTTAATTGCAGAAATATATCCTAAAAATTAAACTTAATATACAAATATGATATCACCAACTTAAGTCACTTTCAAACTTAAAATTGCAAAAATATATAAATATGAAATTACAAACCAACCCTTAGAAGGCAATGACTACATGCAAAGAAAGAATAAAATTATTCATCAAGCTTATTCGACAGTAAGCACTCAATATAATATCTTCTACTATAAGGGAGTTAGCATGTATGATCTTTCAAAATTAAGTGGTAAGTGCTTAGATATTCCAAAATCATTCTAAAAGAAAAATGAGTCACCACTAACATTTATTAGCAATTAAATAACAAAGGATGCCCACAAAACAGGATTGTTAAAAAGAAAAATCCCTGCAATTGATTGATATGAAAACATAAAGAACAAATGTAATTTAAAACTGAAAGCATACGTTATGTTTATATTCTAAATCCTAATGAACAACTAATTGAACTAATAGAGTATTTTTCTATGCTCCCTTTTTGTATCATATTTTTTTCTTAATTGCAAAATAAATTATGACAAAAGAGCTGAAAATTACAAATAAGTATTTATGTCACTAGTAACTCTACATTATGTTTCATATTATTTTTTCTGAAACTGAAAAATGAAAACAAACTTGAATTCTTAAGTAAAATATATCTTACAAAGTATATACCATTTGAAAACTCATAATCATGGGAAAGAGTCTCTAGCTCTCATTCTTTCCAACCTCGAATCTATACCAAATAACTTTGTTAGGCAATTCCATATCATAGAACATAAAGCTTTAATGAATTTTACGATAAGAGATCAACTTAATTCATCAAAGTTAATTAGCTCATATAATGGCATCCATGCACAGCAGGCAAACACCCACTTGACATCCATGCATAGCAGGAAAACACCCACTTGACTAGCTTATATAATGGCATTCAATTATCCAATCAATCAAATACTAATGCAAAAACATATAAGAGGCAGAATACAAACCTTGCTGCACACTAAGAACAGTTGCAGTGAGGAACTATGAATTTGGCCGACCCCTTACATTAGTTTTCTGAAGATAAACATGCACACCTTTCTTCTCAGCTTGTTGCCTCAATTCTGCTGCTTCTTTCAGAAGCATTGCATCTATCCTATTCTCTGTCTCGATACACATGTTGCCTAACCTCCAGATCTTAGTAAATTCTGCATCAGATTGCTATAAAACTTAAAATCACAAAAAAAAATAATTTAGAGTAAGGTTTCTGGATAAACAAAAAATAAGTCAACGAGAAACTAAGAATTTAAAGCGTAAAGAGTTAGATCTGAAAAGAGTCAAGCGGATCTAATCAATGAACATGAAAAAAGAACCCAAAAAACGATTGTGAAAAAGCCCCAAGAAACGAGAAACAAAGTAATAAATGAACGTGAAAAAAGAACCCAAAAAAAAGTCAAACGGATATGTAAAGAGTTAGATCTAATAAAACAATTCTCTCTAAATAGAAACTGAAATTAGAAGTGGAGAAACTCACGAGTTGCCCTGGTTGTTGATATCAATGGAGATGGAGACGCGTTCAACAACAGATTTGAGCCTGTTGAGAGTGGCCTTCTTGTGAGACATAATGAAAGGGCATTAGTGCTAGCGAGCAACGATGAAACGGTGGAAAAAGCCACCACCAAAGAAATTGACATCTTAATTATTGAGTTTGCCATTGGTCATAATATAGTGGAGGAGAAGGACGACAACTGAAGAATGGAAGTCGGGAAAAGAAATGGTGGATTGAATGAGGGTGAGAGAGAGGAGTTGCTGTGAGGGAGAAGATAAGAAAACGGCAGAGCGAGTTAAGGTTTACTTGCCATATTTATATACAATGGTACATTTGTAAATAACTAAAAACCTAAGGATATATTTGGTATTATACCTCGAGGAGGGGATCCCCACAGGACAGATACCGCATTCCTCGGGACATTTATTTAAATAATGTTTTTTTTAAAAATTATTTACCTAATTGGGGTGTGTCAGAAATTATTTACGGGATTGGGGTGTGGGTCTGAAACCGCTGCAGTGAGAAGCGGTTTTGTCAATGGTTGCAGAGAGGGGGCCCGGTTTCAGACTGAAACCGCTACTGTGTTCAGCGGTTTCAGGTTGAAACCGGACCCACTCCACTCTTCGATTGAAATAAATTTTTCGTCCCGCCTATATATATATATGTTGCCGATAGCTTTCAATTTCACATAACCAATTTTTACTTCTTATCATACATATGATAAATTACGAAAATTATTTTGTTCAGGTCAATAATATATTTTCAACAGTATTCTGAAAAGGTAAGTTCAATCTAATAAATTTTGATTTATAATTTAATATTATTAATTTAAGTTTGCTTATATAATAATTATAAGTTTATTAACTACAGTGTAGAGTAAATTCAGAAGTTGGAGTGACAAATTATGAAAATCGCAGTTGTATTCTTAAAATAAGGTACGCTAAAAAATTAAATATATTTATTTTTTATAGTGTATATAGAGAAAAAAGTTATAGAAATTACGAATATGTGTTGATATTATTACTATTATCATTATTTGTTGTTAAAATTATATATATTTTGTTAGTTAGTAATTTTCTAATATTATTATTGTTATTATTATTAATAATAGTGTAGTAATAAATATTATTATTGTTATTATTATTATTATAACCGTAGATATTATTTTTATTATTATTATTATTATTGTAGATATAAATTTTGTTATTGTAATTAAATTAATGATTATTATTATTATTATTATTATTATTATTGTAGATCAAGAATATTGTAATTTTTATTAAATTTATTAATATTAATATTATTATTATTATTACTGTTGATATTGAATTTGTTATTTATATTAAATTTATTATTAATTTTGTTATTATTGTTATTAAATTTATGATTATTATTATTATTATTATTATTATTATTATTATTATTATTATTATTATTATTATTATCATGTAAATTTAAATATATTTTTTAATATTATTTCAACTCTAGGTTATTGAAAGATGTCGACATATACTGATTTTTATGTGCACACGGGAGGAGAAATTAGTGTTGGAGCATCGGGTTTTCAATATGACGTATCTGGTGCGAATGCTATTACAAGAAGGATGAGAGTAAAAAATAAGCCGACTCTTCCGGAATTGATCCATAAAATTCATGTGAAATTGGATTTAGGTATGAATGACGTGATTGCCAGAATTCTTTATAAGAGCCCAATGTACAATCGAGGATCGTTATGTTGTCGGTTGATTTGGTCGAAGACGATGACATAGATATAATTTATGATAATTTAAGGAGATATGATGATTACAATTTGGTGGAATTAATTGTTGTACTTGGTGAGGAGGGTGAAGGAGCTAGTAGACCAACATATGGACACGGATATCAATTTAGAAGTGAGGCTGTGGAGAGAGAAAATCTTGAGGCAGGTCATCATCAATTGTTTAATGAAAATCTGCATAGTCAGTCTACACAGTCTATCAGTCGTCAAGATAATGATAGACGGGATGGTGATTTAATTGGAATGCAGACAAGCATAACTTCTGGAGAAGGTCAATTACGACGATCAGTTAGTCAGGTACCAACTGCAAGAATGAGTCAATCCAGACGGTCAATTACCCGGAGGGTGGGTGATTTTTTTAGTAAATCACTTTTTGGAAATAGACGGGAAAGTCGTTCAACGGAGAGAAATTTTGTTCAGATAAGTGGTGCAGATCGAGGTCGTGGTACACAGCTCGACCGTGAACATAGACATTCTATTCCCCATGTCCCAGATGTAAGTCGTCGGCGTTCCAGTTTGCATATACCTGATGACAGTCAACGGCATTCTATATCACATATTCCTGATATCAATCAACAGCCTTATACTCAGCAGTCCACAGATGTATGTGCTAGTCAGGAATGGCAGTCTTATAATCGGAGAGATGTTGAATTACTATGTGATAGCATTTTTGGCAATACTCAAGATATGGATGCAAATGAGAATACAGGATATAATCCCATTAATGCAGATGGTGAAAATGAATCGTTAATTCATTTGGGGGATGATGATGATATTGAAGATGTTTCAATGTTCAATGATTATGTGTCACCTAATGAGGATGTTGAGGCTGAAACTGTCAACATGCAAACGGACAGCGATGGTGAAAACTCTGATGATACTGAATTTGCCAGTCCATTAGCATCCATGCATCCAATTCAAGAGACAGACGTGGGTAATTTTGTGTTCCCGTCGGAACATTATTCACAAATTAATTTTGAAGCATCCCAAGTTGATCTTTCTGAAGATGTCCAATTTAAGACTTAGGATGGTGTGTCTGAGTTATCTATCGGAATGGTTTTTCACAATAAGGATGAAGTGAAATCATGTGTGAAAAAATATTCAATAATGAGGAATGTGGATTTTAGAGTTGTAGAATCGAAGCCACGGTATTGGGTTGTCCGGTGCGCTCACGTGGATGACGGTTGCCTATGGAGATTAAGAGCATCTAGAACTGGTAACAGTCCTTTTTGGACTATCACAAGGTTCGAAGGACCACATTCATGCCTTGCTGCTAATGTATCAATGGATCATCGACAACTGGGTTCTGAAATAATTCGCAATTGTATCATGTGTATGGTAAGTAAACAACCCACTCTACCTATTGATGTTATTATTGCGGCTGTTAAGCAACAATTTAATTTTGAAGTATCGTATCGCAAAGCATGGTATGCGAAAATGAGAGCAATAGAGTGTATATTTGGCAATTATGTTGAATCATATAAAAAGTTGCCAAGTTTTTTAATTGCTTTACAAACCTATAATCCCGGAACTATTTTCGAGTTTGTGGTTCATGAAGCATAAGACTCCAATGTGAAGCAATTTCAACGGGTTTTTTGGAGTTTTAAACCAGCCATAGATGGATTGGTTCACTGTAAACCTATTTTGTTGATAGATGGTACATTTTTTACTGGAAAATTTCAACAAACCCTGCTCATAGCAAGCTCCATTGATGGTAACAGCATGTTGTTCCCAGTTGCCTTTGCTGTTGTTGAGTCTGAAAATAAATCTAGCTGGGCTTGGTTTATGTCCATGATTAGGAAGCATGTCACTCAATGTGTCGGCATTACAGTTATATCTGATCGACATGCTGGGATAATGGCAGTATTTAGAGATGAAAGAAGTGGATGGAAAGAACCACTATCCTTCCATAGATTCTGTCTACGGCACTTCGTCAGCAATTACAACACACACTTCAGGAACGGAACAATTAAAAATCTTCTTTACAGGGCTGGTAAGAGTTTTACATTTTAACATATCTTACTATAACAATTTAATTTTATGATATAATTAACCCTTTTGTATTTAGGGGCCCAATTTCAAAGACGCAAGTTTAAGCAGTTGATGGACAATATCAAGGAACTCGATGAAGATTCCCATAACTGGGCAATGAGGATATCATTGGATCGTTGGACACTATCTGAGGATGGTGGTTATCGATATGGGCACATGACTACAAATATTACTGAGAGTGTAAATAGTGCTTTGAAGGGTGTTCGTATGATGCCAATTACTGCAATCGTTGAACATGTTTTTGCTCGCTTAGTAAAATTTTTCAATCAGCGAAGGGATATGTACATGGCTAAAATGGGTCAAGGCTTGCGGTTCACACCTCGCTGTTGTGATATAATGACAAATCGTGCGAACAAGGCTCGTTCTCACATTGTGCTTGATTATGACAACCGTTTCAAGTTGTACAAGATAATATCTTGCAGAGCACCAGAGGTAAACGTTGAGCCAGATACATATATTGTTAGTCTGGAAAAACGTGAATGCGAGTGTGGTAAGTTTCAGGGAACGAAAATGCCATGTTCACATGCAATAGCAGCTTGTATGCATAGGCATCTTGATATGTTTCAATTTGTTGACAACTGTTATTCCATCAACGAGGCACTGAAATGTTATGATGGACAATTCCAACCTATGGGACACAAAGCATATTGGCCTGAATATAAGGGACCTAAATTTGTTCCTGATATGGAGTTGCAAAGAAATAAAGGTCGACCTAAAACATCTCGCATTCGAAATGAAATGGACCGAAGAGAAAAGGGATCAGGTACTCATTGTAGCAGGTGTGGTCAAGTGGGGCATAACAAAAAAACGTGCAGAATGGAAATTGGATCATCGATCCAATCTTTTAGGGGTTCATAATTATTTTTAGCTGTAAAATATATTTACCGTTCCATTCCAAACAGCATCCGCTCGATGTTTGCGATGTAGCATCAGGATATCATTCTCGATTGGTCCGGGATTAATATGTTCTTGATTTTTAAATTGTTCCATTTTTGTGTACACCTATATGACTAATATACGATCTTTTTTATATTCTATTCAATAACATTAATAATATTAACAACATTAATAATAATAATAATAATAATAATAATAATAATAATAATAATAATAATAATAATGAAATAATAATAATAATAATAATAACAATAATAATAATGAAATAATAATAATAATAATAATAACAATAATAATTGTAATACTAAATTAAATAATAAGTTGCCATTTTATTTATTATTTTAACATATTATTTTATTTTTTCTCTTATACTTCATTTTTAATTTTTAGCATTAAATATTAATTTGTCTTTTTTGCATATCAAAAAATAATATAATACATAACACTTGTCAAATATAAATTAATAAAAAAATAAAAAAATTTATTATTACAATCTTTACTTTAACTGTATCTTATTTGTAATAATTAATTTATGCAACAATTTTTTTTCCGTAGCAAGTTTTACAAACATAACAATTTAATTCATTAAATCAATTATAAAAATCATATTAAATAAATTTCTATTACTATAAAATTTCCAAACAAGTGTAATCATTCTATTAAATTTCTATTATTAATATTTCATTAATTTATTTAAATCAAATACAATAATGTAAAAAAAATTATACATTATAAATATAAATATTATAATTTCTTGATTTACAATACATTTATATTATAATTTTTAATTTATAAATTAAAAAAAAATTAAATACAAAGTTTAGACACTTATCTTGAGGCTTGAAGGTTTGTTGAAGAGCAGAATAAAATGGCATTTGCCCTTCTCTCGGTTTGCCCTTAATATACGGCTTTTGCCCTTAAAATTATTCTGTAAAAATTTTTCACGGGGCTGATTTTCAATTCACGGGCTGCATTTTCACGTCGCGTGGGGGACAAAAACTGCGTCCTCTAAAACCGCTTCAGTCTGCGACGGTTTCAGAGTCTGAAACCGCTGCAGACTGCGGCGGTTTCAGAGGACGCAGTTTTTGTCTTCCCACGTGCCCCACGCGCCACGACAGACACTGACAAAACCGCTTCTCACTGCAGCGGTTTCAGACCCACACCCCAATCCCGTAATAATTTCTGACACACCCCAATTAGGTAAATAATTTTTAAAAAAACATTAAGAAAAAATATTTTAGAGTAAGGTTTCTGGATAAACAAAAAATAAGTCAACGAGAAACTAAGAATTTAAAGCGTAAAGAGTTAGATCTGAAAAGAGTCAAGCGGATCTAATCAATGAACATGAAAAAAGAACCCAAAAAACGATTGTGAAAAAGCCCCAAGAAAAGAGAAACAAAGTAATAAATGAACGTGAAAAAAGAACCCAAAAAAAAGTCAAACGGATATGTAAAGAGTTAGATCTAATAAAACAATTCTCTCAAAATAGAAACTGAAATTAGAAGTGGAGAAACTCACGAGTTGCCCTGGTTGTTGATATCAATGGAGATGGAGACGCGTTCAACAACAGATTTGAGCCTGTTGAGAGTGGCCTTCTTGTGAGACATAATGAAAGGGCATTAGTGCTAGCGAGCAACGATGAAACGGTGGAAAAAGCCACCACCAAAGAAATTGACATCTTAATTATTGAGTTTGCCATTGGTCATAATATAGTGGAGGAGAAGGACAACAACTGAAGAATGGAAGTCGGGAAAAGAAATGGTGGATTGAATGAGGGTGAGAGAGAGGAGTTGCTGTGAGGGAGAAGATAAGAAAACGGCAGAGCGAGTTAAGGTTTACTTGCCATATTTATATACAATGGTACATTTGTAAATAACTAAAAACCTAAGGATATATTTGGTATTATACCTCGAGGAGGGGATCCCCACAGGACAGATACCGCATTCCTCGCCCTCACTCCAAAATTACAAACAGATATTTTTTTTACCCCCGTCCCTGCGGGGAAAAAATTCGGGAATTTTCTGTCCAGTTCGGGTCAGGTCCCTACCAGGATCTTGTTTTTCCCGTCCTGTGATCATCCCTACAAATAGCTTGTATGTAAATAAAAAAAACTAGCCACTACTCTGCAAACCTATTCGCAAAAAATTTACATCAGTGCAATATCAATTTACATTCACAGCATATCCATCTCACGATAATTTGCAAGAAAATCACATATTCATATTAACAGCAAATCAATCAATATTGCAAAAAAATCACAGGTTCATATTAACAGCAACATCAATCAATATCGTGTCACAACATAATCATCTACTATGCTATATGCTCAATTCGCAATTTAGAAAACTTAGGGCCTGTTTACTTACAGAAAACTGCTCCAGTTTTTCAGAAAAATTTTTCACATAAAATAGAAAATAGATATCATGTTTATTTTCGTCAGTTTTCTAAAATAAAAAATACAAAATGAATTTTTCAGTTTTTCAAAATAAAGAAGAAATTGAAAAACTAATAAAACATGTTTTTCAAATTTTTTAAATAATATTAATACACACATATATATGTACATACATATACATTCATATGTAAGTTTTTGTATGTGCATACGTACATAAGCATATGTATGTGCATGTATATGTATATGTAGTACATGCATACATATGTATATGTATGTATATAAATGTGTATATATACACATACATATGCATATACAATATACATACATATACATATAAATATGTATTTATGCATATACATATACATATGCACATACACATACATACATATTCATATACACGTATCTATATGTGCTTGTATGTGCACACATACATACATATGTATGTACACACACATATATATATAAATAAATACTTTAATTTTTCATTTGTTGATAAATAAATGCATTTTTTAAATTTTTTATGGAAAATAAATACTTCAATTTAAAAAAAATAGAAAACAGAAAATTATTTTCTGTAAGTAAATACATTCTTATCGTTTCACTATTTTTAATTGAATCTTTGTAAAGCAAACACATCAGCAACAACGAAAAATAATATTGAAGAAAACAAGAATGATACTACCATATTAACTTGCATAATTATATTAATAAGAGTAAAAATAAACACAATAGTTAGCATAAGAATAATAATTACAGTTGAGACTGCTAAATTAGCTAGACAATAAAAAGACGAGCAAATAGCATTCAAACCTATCTGAGATGCATTCTTAACCGTAAAACACACAACGGGTCAAAAAGTGAAAAATTTGACCTTAAATCTTTATTTGGATCATAATTTTTAATGCTATAGTATGGTTTAATGGCCTAATTGGAAGGATGTATTCTTTGTAGGTATAGATTTTTACCGGTAATCCATTGGTTTACTTTGTTCAAATTTTAAAACTATCAAATCGATAGTTCTACAAAATTTTCTAATTTTTTCTTTTATTATTTTTATTTTAATTTTAATAACTCTATTTATATTTTATTATTTATCTTTTATTAAAATTATTTTTATATTTTTTATTAAAAATATATTAAATTATATTATATGCACTTTTTTTTTATTATTTATGAATACACTAGCAAATATTTCCAATCCGTCTCAAATTACCCGAAACTATTTAATGCAAACATGGTATAAATAGAACAGTGGAGTCATCTCTTTTTTCTTCGCCTCAAACGCAAAATAAAAAAAGAAAAATAAAACAAAAACTCAAAAAGCATATAATGCCGGTAGTTTTCGTTCAATTCTGTTGAACGGTAAGCGATCCCAAAACTCACACATTTTCGCCCAAATTATCTCTTCTTCTTCTTCTTCTTCCTCTCACCCCTTTCTCTCTTTAATCACGTAAACAGATACATAATTTTTCTTCGCAAACAGTCTCTCTACACGTGTCGCCGCATGTCAGCGCCAATGTCTCGCCGATCGGCGTCGCTGAGAGACCACTCCGCCGAGTCGGAGAGGATGGAGGGAAGTGGTGGCTGGGATGTCAGCCTCGATTGGCTCAAGCTCGAGGTCTCAATTCTTTCTATTTCTGTATTTATTCACGAGCTTATATTTTTGATTGCATTGTTAATTTTTTTTTTTAAATCGATTTTGATTGGAGCAGCATCCTGTATCGCGGTCGGTTCCTCATCATGCGAATTACAAGTGTTTGCTTGAGGCTGAGCGGGTTATGGCGGAGGTGCGCTTTTTAATTGCTCCCAATTTGTTTTCTAACCCATTCATTTGCGTTCAATTTTGTCTGTCCATGTTAATTTTGGGAACTTTTAAGAGTCTACGGTGTATTTCTTGAAATTTCTGCGGTTTTGCAGTATTAGCTTCCGCAGTTTTAGCAACGTAGTTAGGTAATTATTTTTGATATGGGAATTATACAATGTGAATACACTTCGCCGGTGCAATGCTGTGGGAATATGTAGTGCATTTTCTTTTTGTATAGATTTTTTAGTAAGTTATCTTATATGAGTTAAAATTTTTACGTTTTAAAATTATTAATTGAATGATAAACTAGGCCTAGAATGATAAAAGCTGAACATAAACAAAGTGTGGAGGAGAAAAAAAAAGAATTGAGAGGGAAAAATGAAATGCTGTAAGCTGTTAATAATTTTGGTTCTTTGATACATGATTCATTCATTGATAAATGAGTATTATTCTTTATCTCATAACATTACAACTTCTCAAAAAAAAAAAAAAAATCAATATGCTCACAAAAAATATGGTTTGATTTTGAATAGTTTTTAATTTTTGAAACTGATGTTTGGTTTGATAAATTAATCAGCTTTACTCAAATACAACTTCATTTTATTTTATTTATATGCAAAATTGATGCCTTTATATTAAATAAAAGCTTTTGCATGTTTGATTTTATTATATTATACTTAATTTTTGATTTCTATTTATTTAATTTTTCAAACTCTTATTATTTTACTGTATTCCAGTACCAATCACCAATATTTTTTTATGATCCGTAAATTTTGAAGCAACCATCAAGTTGTACTGTTGTAGCATATATGTAACTCTGCAAGAAGGATAAAAAAGAGAGGAGAAACCAAATTTCATACTTCTCATTGGTGTAAATCATCAATATACTGTTAGGAAAAGTGGAGTCACCAATGTACTTACAGAAAAAGTGGACTTTGCTCAGAGGAAAAAAAATGAGAAGCCTAAGACATTGCACTTTTTATTTATATTTTATGGGTTACACTACTTCAGTGTTGGTGCCATGATATATATGCATGCATATGCAAATGTATGTATTATATATGTAATATATATACATTATAATGCTATTGATATCATATATACTAAGTCTTAACTATGTTTCCGTTGGGTGTGATGATGCAACATGCTTGTATAACTATGGTGTGCTATGTTTTGTTTGCTTCTTGTAATAATGAAATTGCAACTAGGAAGATAGACACTTTCAGCAGCTCTAAATTTTATGATGATCATTCAAATAGCTTGGGTCTTGAGGATGTCTTTCTTATTTTCAAAGGCATTGAAATCTTTTTTGATTAATTGGGAAATTAGAGCAATATTTTCTGAAAAGTCTTACATAGCAAATTGTTTATTCTTTTGGTGGTTCATTTTATGGGTTAATATAATAATGCATCATTAATTTATTGTGCTTTGCTTTTAGGGACGTGGTGTTGTTCTTATTAATACTGATGAGGCGGGTACGTTGATAGTGACTAATTTTCGTCTTATTTTTATGGTGAGTGCTTTACTTATATCTTTTTTTTCCTCCTTATCTCATCACTTCATTTTGTCCTTTATTTAGTACTCCTTTTTCTATGGGAGGATCATGGATTAGGGGTGGATTGCATATTTAATTTGTTGTTTTGCTATTTTATTTTATTTAACCTTGTTACAAAAATTGAAAAAGATTGTTAGCCGAGAGATTTTTTCTAGTTTAAATATTATTTTTAATTTCTCCAAGTCCAAAAAGAATATAGCCGTAGAATATTAGAGGTAAGCTACCTTAGAATCTTGTTGGAGCTTTTTATGAATCAGAAGATATATCATTGTTGTGAGAGTAAGGAGTACCATGAGGATTAATTTGGAGAGTGAATGAACAAGCTTTGTTTGAGGTAGGTCGTTATGTTGCTCTTGCGGGATGTAAGTTTTGAGTTTAAAGGGTGTTTGTAAAATTTCAATATTTTTGGCATGAGGAATTGTTTTGGGGATAAATAGTGAGCAAATGAGGTAATTTAAATGTATATGCTTTTTTCCCAAGAATAGTTCTTTAGAATGGGAGATCTTCTTTTCTTCCTCCTTGAATTTAGAGAGATTGATTGAGGCAATATTATAGAACGGCTTAGTGTTGGTAGCTTGCATCTTGAAACAACATCTCATCTTTTAATTGCAATGACATTTTGTGACAATGGTGTGAAGAAATATTGATTGTGGTATAAATGGGTTGAACTTAAAATGAAATTGTGGTTTCAAGGTGGGTATACAATACAGCCAAGTAACTGCTTGAGTAGGCAGTGGAAATTCATTTCTTATCGAGATTCTAGGTTTTTCGTTGCCACAATTTTCTGCTAATTCAGGGTTTATATTGGTAGCTGATGTAAATTTGGGCCTTGTTGAGAACTTATGCAAAGGGTTGGCCTAATGGCACATGCATTATAAAGGGGTGAATTACTTGTAGGAGGAACTCTCTCTTTGGCTACTTTCTTTGTAATGTCCTAGGTTCACCACTTTTCATTGGTCTTCTAAAGCTAGAGTGGACCTAAACCATTTGTATGAAAAAGCTTACCATGGCTTGTGGTGCTAGCTAAGGGGTTGGGCCTTATAAGTATTTCTTTTTCCTCATTTTCCATGGCTATGGGACTTCTGCATTGAGTTGGTATTAATGTTTTATGTGTCTCTTTCTTAGTCCTTCAGTGTATGATCAATTTAGATATTCCTTTGTGGAAATGTGATGTAGCGCAGCTTACAAGATCAAATAGTTAAGTTAGTTTCTAGGTTCATGTGGATTTTAGAATTGATAGAAAATTAATGAACAAGAACCCGTAACCAAGGGCATTTAGCTAGCAAAATAACATTGGTTAATAGGTGGTGAGGATGGTTGTTGAAAAAAATAGAGGAAAAGGATGAAATCATGGGTGTCACTAAAAAATTCCTCAATCATCACCTTACATTGAATTGCATTGCACAATATGAAAGTAGCATACCAGTTGGAACTTCTTCTAATCCGCTTAAAACCAAATTAAAAGCATAACAAACATTGATATGTGGAGACCTTAATTGATCAACCTTTTAACACATTGGACCGAGTAACTAATTCTTCTTCTTTGAACATTTTGATTTGTAAGGAAAGCTCTAAGGACTTAAATAAGATTTCAAGTGAAAAATATAAAGACTTGTGCTACATTTGGTCGTATCACTGCAAAGCTGGAAATTACAAAAATTTTCTCAAATTATGATATCACTCAACAGCTAATTTATCAAAATAAACATGCTTGCAAGACCCTGAAAAGATTAAGAAGCCGTTGTTAATGTCCCAACCATATCCGTTATACAATCTAGACCATACTTCTAAGTTTCTTGAGTATTTAAACTTGATCAAGCTTTTCCTTTTCTGCTTCAAAATGGAAGAAATAAGCTGATGAATGGTTTCCCATATGCAAAGAAGGTATACAATCTAGTCTGTACTTCTAAGGTTCTTCAGTATTCAAGCTTGAATGATTTCCCATATTCAAAGTTTGTATACAATCTAGACCATACTTCTATGTTTCTTGAGTATAAACTTGATTTTGCAAAAGGTGGCAAATTAAGGCGAGTAGTGGTCATTATCATTTTGCAGATTAGTATTAAAGGGGTGATATTTGGACACTTTCGGAAGTAAGGAAGCTCATTTGTGTGAGATATAAGAGATATGGCTGCGGGTTTTTGTTATGTGGATTCTTGAAGATGTTTTGTGCATCATTTTGCCTTTTTGATAATTTTGTAGATTCGTGTTGCTATTGACTTGTATAATTCTACTATAGATTGTTACCAGCAACTTTTGGTGCCAACCATAATACATTTTAATTCTATTGTTGGCGTAAAAGAAGAAAAACAATGTTCTTGCAATCTAATGATAGTGTTCACATTCATATGCGCAAGATTCATTTTTGCATTTGCAATTAAATTATAATTGCTAATATTTTTCTTTTGAATCTTTTCAAGAGTGAAGGAACTGAAAACATTATTCCACTTGGTACAATTCCATTGGCAACTATTGAGAAGTTCAATAAAGTGGTATGTTTCAATCTTTTTTGCCTATTTTCTTGCAGCTTAACAAGTGGATGCGTATTATGGAGTTGTCTTTTTTGTATTTTCTTTATTCCTGTCAGATAATTACTCTATTAGTCTGTGCTCTCAAGTCAGCTTCTTCATCTTGTTAGTTGTATATTGTCTATGTTTCAAAACAGTTTGCAGAAGACCTTCAGATATGATTTAGTCTCATTTTTAAGCTTAGAAATTCGTTTTCCCATGAGTTCATACTAGAAATTCATGCTGTGGGAGAAAAAAAAATTTTAACAGTTCAAAATAAAAAAAATCTAAATTAAAAAAAAATGTGGCTGAGTAACAGAACTAGTAGCTATGATATTTTTATGTGTTTTGCTGAGATTTTCTAGCTACGATCATGGGATATATAGGCTTCTTAACATTAGCTTCAAGACAAAGCATGAATGATTAGGATAGCTTTCCTAATGAATTGACTCACATAAAATGTACCCTTGCCGATTATTTGTTTCACATTGAGAAAAAGTATAGGGGATACTAAGAATATTTTCTTTCGGAGAGTTTGGCATTGTAGTTGGCTACATTTTGCCCTAAATGTTCTCTCTCTCTCTCTCTCTCTTCTTGCCATTTATTTTGTTATTATGTTTTTTTCTAATTTCTTTTTGAAGCATCTGATTCCTGGTTGGTCAATAGTCTACAGTATAGTGAGTTTGACATTGCCTTCCCCCTCTACACCCCCGTATACATTTGAACTCTTTTTAGTAAATACAATTTAGAATTTGTGGTTGAAGAAGGTACAAACAAGTTCAATATAAATGTGTTATTTTGTTATTTTTATTGGCTGATTTATTCCTATTGACTAAGGATACTTTTATTAATTGCTATATATGCTTATTGCTTATCTGTCTTGTGTGTAGAAGTTGAGCACCAAATAATGGTAAATGAGCTTCTTCTCAAAAATGTTTTTCCTTTTCCATTTTTTTTTGGAACTTGCTTTCTACTGCACTGGATGGACAGTGTGCAGAAGACTTCTTTTTAAATGTCAAATCTCTTTGATAAGTTCTTGAATATTTACTCTTGCTTAGCTTTTTTTTATTTTTTTTTCTTTTTTGTAAGTGTCTTGATTGTTGATGATATTGGTTCCATTAAATGGATTGTTTTGCATTCAGTACTGTGCTAGTAAGAATCCTATTGAATATTGATACTTATGAGTTGTTATGTTTGAATTTGTTAGTCTCAGCTAGCTATTATGAGCAAATTTAGGAGTTTTTTTTATTGACTTAGTTTTTCACTAATTCAATTTTTTGTATAAATACATGTTAGTTGTTAATATAAAGTAAGAAATTACACTCTTTTGAATTTTTTCATGGTATCAGAGCCTCTGCCATTTTTAAAGGTTGAGTTTTCTCTCTTCCCGTAGTAGGTTTGTCCTTAAAATTGGTTTCCAGTACGTTGATTTTTTGGCAAGTGTAAAGATGTCGCACTCCGTCCGTTCCTTTTCGACACTGCCCTCATCGGAGAGAAGCCTAGGCCGAGTCCGACCAGTGCACAAAATTTCCAGTGCCGTCAGACCTTGTGCATGAGCTCACGCACCGTCGGAACAGTTCTACCTCTTTGTTCTCGCCCCGGCACATGTAGCTTCCTTCGGCCACCTTATGTCGCCGAATTTTGCTCCGATCAGGTTGCCAGCCCTTTCCAACTCCGACCAGCCCTTCTCCAGTCAGTTCTAAAGTTGTCTTTTTTTAGGCTTCTTTGCCAAGGTTCTGCTTCTTTTGTTAGGGTTGTGTCTCTACTGTATTTTTGTGTTTTTTTCTTGCCTTTCAATTTTATTGTCACTATGTCAAATATGAAAGAAGTAGAGAAATACCGCCCTATTAATGATCGTCCACATTCTCAAATTAGCCTAGTTAAATTAGATAGAAGCAGTACTTATTTAGTCTGGTCTAGGTCACGTTTATTGTCTATCAAAGCTAGAAGATTGCAGGGTTATATTGATGGAAATAAAAAATCACAACCTGTCATCGATCTTACTTTTAGTCAATGGGACTTTGATAACTCATTGGTTATATCTTGGCTTCTTAATTCTACGCATCCTATGATTTCCAAATAGTATTTACTGCTTGACACCACAGAGAAGATATGGAAGGCTGCAAAAACTACATATTTTCGTATGGGAAATGATGCTTGGATGTTTGAACTGAGGAATAAAATTCATGGTATAAAACAAGGTGAGGTTATTGTTTCACATTATTATTTTTTGAGCTGAGCAGTTTATGGTAGAAATTGGATTATTATCAAGATTATGATGCTATATTAATCCAAAATATGATTGAAAAAGAGCTAGTATGATTTTTTAGCTGGTTTGAATCCTGAATTTGACCAATTAAGAGTTCAAGTTATTGGTAGGTCTCTTTTTCCATCTCTTGAAGATACACATTCTTATATCTAGCAGGAAGAGACCAGAAGAGGTGCTATGCTATACACTGCACCAGTTGAAAAATCGGGCTTAACTGTCCATTTCACTCAAGAGCAATCAAAGGGCGTTTCTTCTAATAAAGATTATTTGTATTGTGAATATTGTGGGAAGCCAAGGTACACAAAAGAGACTTGTTGGAAGTTACACAGGAATCCTACTAGAAGCCGTGGGGAAAAACGAGCAAATCCAACTAGGGTTCAAGCAAATATGTTAGAAATAGCTGAATCGTCCAAGGAGACAACTTCAGTTGAAAGTCTCTTTTGATGAAATTCAACATTTCAAACGTCTTATGTCACAGCTCAACCCTTCATCCAGTGCTACCTCAAATTCCGTCAAAACGGGTACCACACTTGCTCATCTTGACTCTTGGATTGTTGATTCTGATGTGAATAGACATATGACAGGTATTTCTAAAAGTTTTTTTAACTAATTTTCTTGTCTAAAAATGGATAGTATCAGGGTAGCTGATGGATCATTTACTGCTATTTTTGGGACAGGTTCCATTGTCTGTATTTCAAATATTAAGTTGTCTTGTATTCTTCATGTTCCTTAATTTCTTGTCAATCTTTTATCTGTCAGTGGTATCACTAAAACTCTAAACTGTAAAGTTGAGTTTTTTTCCTGATTATTGTATCTTTCAGGATTTTCAAACAGGAAAGAGGATTGGTAGTGGCAGAGAGCATGATGACTTATACATGATGAAAAAATGTCAAGGCTTAGCCTTATTTGGAGGATATAAGGATGTCAACTGGTAAATAATACAGTGGCATAGGCGATTAGGACATCCACCCTTTTTTATTTTAGAAAAACTATATCTTAGTTTATTTTCTAAAACTCGGTTTGAGTATTTATCTTGTGATGCATGTGAGTATGCTAAACATATAAAAAACTCTTATCCTTTAAGTGATAATAAAGCCGCTGTTACTTTTATGCTTGTTCATTCTAATGTTTGGGGGTTTACAAAGACACCCTTTTTATCTGGAAATTGATGGTTTGTTATTTTTATTGATTGTTGCACCAGAATGATTTGGTTGTATTTGATTAAAGCAAAAAATGATGTTTTTTTCTTGCTTTTTCAATATTTCCATAAAATGGTCCGCATCTAGCTTGATGCCAAAATAAAGATTCTAAGAACTGATAATGGGACAAACTACATGGATGGTAGATTTGGAGCTTATTTTGAATTTCAGGGGATTGTTCATCAAACTAGTTGTCTTTATACTAGTGCTCAAAATGTTGTAGTTGAAAGGAAAAATAGGCATTTATTGGAAGTTGCTAGATCCCTTATGTTTACTATGAATGTTCCAAAGCCATATTGGAGGATGCTATACTAGTGGCTGCCTATCTTATTAATAAAATATTTCTCAAATCTCTCAATTTTAGGACTCTTTTAGAAGTTTTAATTGGAAAAAATGGCTATACTATTTCACCAAAGATTTTTGTGTGTGTTTGCTTTGTCCATACTAGGAATATTGGAAAATTAGATCCGAGAGTACGAGGATATGTGTTCATTGGGTATTCACCATCCCAAAAGGGATATAAGTGCTATCGTTCTCCATCTAGAAAATTTTATGTTAGTATGGATGTTACTTTTCGGAGTTTGAACCGTATTTTGACATTACACAATCACATTTTCGGAGGGAGAGTAATGAAGAAGTGGTGATGAATGCATCTGTGGTACCTCATGATCTTGTTCAATGGGAGAATGAAGAGATTGTTGTTCAGGAGAAGAATATTGTTGAGTAGAATGTTGATGTTCAGGGGGAGTAGAATGTTGGTCGTCGTTTAGATAGACTTGATTTGTTGAGATACTCGAGGAAAAATAGGTCAGAAGAAGCTACATGCATTCTACACTGCCAGAATTCTCAGGTGAGTTATCTTCTGATCCTGATTTAAATTTGCTCATTGCTCAAAGAAAAGGATTCAGGTCTTGTACAAAACATTCAATTTTTAACTTTCTTTTATGATTCTGTCTTTCTCTTATAGAGCCTTTGTCTTGTCTATTTTCTCTATGTCTATTCTACAGGATTGGAGGGAAGCTATCAAGGATCCAAAATGGAGAGAAGCTATGGTAGAAGAAATGAAAGCTCTCTTTAAAAATGAAACTTAGAAACTATTTTACTCTATAGACAAGAAGTTGGTTGTAAGTGGATGTTTACAATAAAACACAAAGCTGATGGCTCGATTGAAAGATTCAAAGCCAGATTAGTGGCGAAGGGTTTCACTCAAACTTATGGAGTTGACTATCAGGAGACATTTGCACCTGTTGCCAAAATGAATACAATTAAAATCTTGCTATCCTGTGCAGCTAATTTGGATTGGGATTTGCAGCAATTTGATGTGAAGAATGTATTCCTCCATGGGGACTTGGATGAAGAAGTTTATATGAAAATTTCTCCTGGTTTTGATGATAAAAGAACTAAAGGGAAAGTGTGCAAATTGAATAAAACCTTGTATGGGTTGAAACAATATTTGAGAACTTGGTTTGACAGATTTAGCAAAGCCATGATCCTTTTTGGTTATCAACAGAGTAATTTTGATCATACCCTTTTTATAGGACACTCCAAAGGTAAGATCACTCTTCTCATTATTTATGTTGATGATATAGTGATAACAGGGGATGATAAAAAAAAATTGATTCGCTTGAAGAAGCTTCTAGCTCAGGAATTTGAGATCAAGGATCTTGGAAGGTGACAATATTTTTTGGGAATTGAAGTTGCCAAATCAACCAAAGGAATATTCATTTCTCAAAGAAATACATCATGGATCTTTTGGATGAGACTGGTATGGTGGGATGCAAATCAATAGACACATCCATTGAAAGTAACCATAGGTTACAAGTAGAAACTGAAAAATCAGTTGATAAAGGCAGATATCAAAAATTGATTGGTAGACTTATCTATCTATCTATCTATCTATCTATCTATCTATCTATCTATCTATCTATCTATCTATCTATCTATCTATCTATCTATCTATCTCAGACATTGCTTATGCAGTTAGTGTGGTGAATCCGTTTATGCATGATCTTAGAGAATTTCATCAGCAGATTGTTTTTCGCATTTTGCAGTATTTAAAATTAGCCTCAAGAAAAGGTCCTTTTTTTTTTTCAAAAATTGTTCATCTTAGAATTGAAATCTTCATAGATGTAGATTGGGTTGGCTCTCTAGATGACAGAAGGTCCACCTTTGGTTATTGCACATTTGTGAAAGGTAACTTGGTCACTTGGAGAAGTAAGAAATAGAGTGTGGTTGCTAGATCAAATGCAGAAACAAAATACAGAGCTATGGCTCAAAGTGTCTGTGAGTTTTTATGGCTGCAGAAATTGCTAGCAGAACTGAAGTTGGATAAAAAAGAAAAATTATTCTTATATCGTGATAACAAATTTGCAATCAGTATTGCTCATAATTTTGTTCAACACGATCGGACAAAATATATTGAAATTGATCGATACTTCATCAAAGAAAAGCCAACTGAAGGTGTCTCGAGCTTATTACATTTGATGTCAGAAAGATAGCTAGCTGATGTTTTAACAAAAAGACTCAATAGTGGAGGCTTTCACACCATAGTTTGCAAGTTGGGCATATCTAATATTTTTTGCGATAACTTGAGGGGGAGTGTTGAATATTGATACTTGTGAGGTGTTATGCTTGAATTTGTTGGTCTCTACTAGCTGTTAGGAGTAGATTTAGGAGCTGATTTTATTGACTGAGTTTTTCATTCATTCAATTTGTTGTACAAATACATTTTAGTTGTTAATACAAAGCAAGAAATTACAAGCTTCTGTATTTCTTCAAATCCATATTTATAATTTTAGATATTTTATTAGATATTCCTTACCTCTCATGTTCACAATGCAAACCATGCTAGATGCTAATAGGAAGAATAATGCTTTAGTTGCTGTCTGTGATTGTTGATCTCATTTTCAGAAGAGGAACAATTTAGCTAATCTATAGCACGTCTTTACAGTAAAACAGATAAGTTCATTGCTTTATAATATGATGAAGTTTGAACTGGCGTGTTTATTCTCTTGTTTTATTTATTCATTTGTTGCTTTTATAGTCTCAATTTGCCAGTATTTCATTTGTTTCTTTTGATTGATACATCATGTGAGTGTTTGATTTTGTGTTTTGGGATTTAATTTAGATATGATGAGGTTTTATGCTCTCTTAATAGGTGCATGTATGTTTGTGGGCCACATTTGAAAAATGATATCCTTCTATTAGTTTGATAAAATTTTGTCTCATAAATTTTGTTAGAATAATATTCCAAGTTGACTACTATGAAATTGTTCTTGGTTTGCCCACCCATAGTATATGTTTTTTTATTGAGTGTGGGGTATTTACAAGCTCATATATTTTATTGCTTTATGGACCATATGCAGGTTGTGAAGAATCAATCTACTTCTCGTCAATCTGAAAAGACTACCTCACGCCGACTTCTCCAGGTCATTGGTACGATCTTAACTATCTTTTTATACGAATTTTCTTTGTTTTATACACCTTCTTTGTAGAATGTAGAATGGATTTCAAGTTGGCATTTTGAAATATTGACAAGATTCCTTTTTTTTAACCATATATTTTATGGTTTTGTTGTCTGTATTGGTAGTTGTCCGTTGATTTGGAAATTTGATGATTTTATAGTTCTATAGGAGATGCTAGTCTATTTAGTGGTGGTAGTGGGGCAGACATGGAGCAGTTGCTTAATACTTGCATTGACCCATCAACTGGTTTTTCTCACTTCTCTGCCTTGGGTATGGGGGTTGGGGTGAGGCAAGTGGGATGGGGTATACCTGCTAACTTGCATATTCATTTTATTTATTTATTCTTGTGATAAGAATAAAAAGACGCAAGTTTTATCACCTTTTGCAGTGAAAGTCAACTAAACCTCTGATATATTCAAAATGCATCTTTTCAATTATTGTGATTAATAAATATGAACTTTAGGACCATATTTATAACTAGTGAGAAACGTAAAGCATAATTATTTATCTATTCAGCATAAACATAAAAAATTATAATTTTATATCGCCAGCAACTCTCTAATTATGATTAAAAGATTAAACAACTATTTAAAAATATAATTGTTCTTCATAAACACACTACATGCATCAAGAGTATTAATGGCAATGCTCACAAACAACAAAAGAGATTATATTCAACTCATGGCCAATGAAAAAAAAATATTTCATTTTCCTTGAGGCAATCTATTGAACCAGGCAGGGCTAAACCCAACACTACTTCATCACAGTCATCAGAGATGATCAGGTTAGGGATGCCTTCTGGTGGACAATCACTACAACTTGAAAAGAATGCACCAATATTGTCAAAAAATACATAAGATTATTGTATGAATGAGTTGGCTAATCAAAAGACAATGATAAAAATTATTACTTAGTACCACTCTGAAACCTTAGCCAATTTTGAGCATGCATGATAAGTGGGCTGACTATGATGTTGATGTTAGATCCAAGGCCTTTATACCTTGTCTTATTGACAACTGAAGATTCACTATTGTCTTTATGTCTACCTAGTGCCAAGATACTATCTTCATTCCCTTAGTAAGATCAGTACAATTAGCCAACTTAATCCCATTTGTTTTGCATCCATACATAGGGTAACTATTTTTGTTTTATGAAGAAATAGAGAACACTATTTTCTTTGACTTTTAATTTGTGGAGAGAGAGAGAGAGAGAGAGAGAGAAGGGGGTGGGGCAGGGGGGATTCTTTATTTGTTGGCTTTTAATTGATCTAGATGCTGAAATTGTAGGGACCTGTCTACTGTATCATGTAATTGCATTTTTTTTTGGTTCATAATTTTGTGATTGAAGTAAATTTTGAAATTCTTTTTGGTTTAATATCAAATTGAACAAAATCTTAATTTGAGAATACCAATTTAAATAAAGTACATTTTGATAATTTAGAATTGAGGATAACTGGTTCGTCTGCCATTTGCTGGTTGTTTCTAATAAAATTGATTGGAGTTGTGGATTTTTTACCCTTTTTGCAGGCAAGGATATGAGAATTATTGTCTTTGGTTTTCGTCCCAAAACAAAACAGGTTGGTTTTTGCTGCCAAGACTTGTATTGACACACCTATTTTCTAAAACATTGATGCCTTTTTATGGTGCTGTGACATGAAAGTCATTTTTTTATTGGTTTGTGTTCAATATTAAGGGATAACAAAGGTCAAAGTTGTGGTTTCTTCATAGGGTGGGTGTGCTAATGTTGGTAAGATTGGGGGGTGAGGCTTTAAATTATGAAATTCTAGGTTTTAGAGATAGGAAAAGAAAATTTGTAGGTTTGTATTATTGAAGTGGGTCTACTTTCGATGGAAGAGAGAGAGATGTTTGGTGGGGAAACCTCAAAACTAGGTCCTTGGAGTTTTTAATCCAAGCGGATGTTATTTTGAGTAAGGAGAGAAATAGAATGCTCACTTTGCTTGTGCATTCTTAAATGGAAAACATATGACCCAATAATCCCTTTATAAATCTCCAAGAATATAACAATATTATTCAGGGCACCTCAACAAGAATTTCTAATTTCACTGAAGTGTTAGTGAGGAGAACATAGATAAGAAGCAACTTCGGGGAATATATAGACAATTTAGCAAGTTATCCTAGTTTAATGTTCTTACACACACACACACACACACACACACACACACACATATATATATATATAAAATTTTACTTAAGTGTTAGTGAGGACATAGATAAGAAGTAACTAAGGGAATATTTAGACAATTTAGCAGGATACTTTATGAGACTTTGGCAAGTGTACTAATCAAGTAATATAGTGGACACAAAGTATCCGAATTATCGTCCCACAAAGATTATAATTAACCAGCATATATCCTAAAATTGCTCATGTTATTTAAGAAAATCTAGGTATTGAAGTGATTTATCTAATTAAGCTAACAACTAAACTAATTAAGCAAACTAAATTAATGAACTAAAATTGAACAATTGAACAATTCAAACTCTACTTAACATGATAAAATTAACAACTTTCATTTAAGAACAAACATTGTTAAGGTATTCTATCCTTTCCTAATATCCTCATGCATCGAATTTTATCAAACATTTGAATTAAGCTAGGCAACTTGTTTAAAGCCAAACACTCTTTACCGGCATGTTATTCTAATGAATATGGCTCATATTCTAGGCAAAACCACATAAATTTTTCCTGGCAATTACTTAACACGGAAAATGTTATCTCTTGAACATTCAAACATAAATTCATCAAAATCTCAAGTTACCATTCTGGCAAGCAATCAAGAATAAAATTACATGAGTGGATCATATTTAAGCATGTGTGAACAATTATCTTTATGAATTAAGTTAAACTAGTTATTCCAACTCTCATTCAACTTAACACCTTCAAATAAATATTCATGGTAAAGAGCATGAGACAATAGCTTAAAATCAAACTTCAATAGATAAAGATCCAGCTACATGAGTTTATCAGGTCCCTGAACAAACAATTGCTACTCACTTATCTTCATCAAGAAATCAAGAGAGATAAAAGAAGAAAACATTTACTACTTTTGAAGAAAACAATGGCTTGTCTTCAATCTTCAGCAGCAATCTCTTGATGAAAAACGAATTAAAGAAGAAAAACTAGAAGAACCCTAAGCTAGAATAAAAGCAGAGAGAGAGAGAGAGAGAGAGAGAGAGAGAGAAACAAACTTGCTAACCTAGAAAACATAGAACAATTGAGTTTAAATAGGAGAAATTAGGTCAAAAGACCTTAAATAATCCTAATTAGACTAAAACAAGGCTGAATTTACTCCAAAATAAGCTGATTTGATCGAAATAGGATAAACCCAGACAAAATAAGACGTATCAATTCAATCCCGGTTTGAAAAGGACAAGTTAAGGTCGCCTATTCACGCTGGCCTACAGGAGTGGGATGTGGATCCAACAACTGTTGATTTCTTCTCAAGTCTTGAAATGCTTTAATTTCAACAACAGTGCAAATTGTTTCCAACGGCAGTGCACAACTACTGCTTCAGTTTGTTTAATTTAGTGTATTGGATTCCAACTCCAGTTGGAATAAAATTCCACCGTGGTTGATTGATACTGCTCCACAACAGTTTCAACTTGTCTTTCTAAAACCAACTCTGGTTGGAATGAAATCCAACCACAGTTGATTTTCCTTAACACCTTCAAATTTGGCCTTCATGAACCCAGTGCCAGTTCATTTTGATTCCACCATGGTTGAGGGATTCTGCCCTAACTCTCCTTTAGTTTCATGCCATTCCAATGCAGTTGGCTTTCTTTTCAACACCAGGCAAATGCTACTACTTCCTCATGCATTTTAAAGAGTTTTCAATGGTGGTTGACAATAATATCAACCCTGGTTCATTGGTTCTGCTTCAATACTTGAGAAAAGCTTGCTTCCATCAGTAGTTGATCTAATATTGCATCCCAGTTGACTTCAACCTGAAAATTAAAACTTAGAAAATTTCAACAACTCCAACTTCCTGTTGAAACACATTAACTTGAAGAAAATCTAACCAAGACATACAATAATACTCGGATAATCCTTTAACTCTACCAAATTAACTAAAGGACCCTAAAACTATAAAATTACAGAAAAATCACCAAATAAATTTAAAAACACTCACAGTAACTAGAGTTAAACACAAATTACTACACACATAACACTCAAAATTAACACTTAAAACCTACTGAAAACATAGAGAAATATAACAATATCAATACCCTAGTTTATTGTACTTACAAATTATATATCCATGACTCAAAATAGGTTTTGAATGAAAAATTTGCTGAATAAAGGTCTCGACTAATACTGTATTTGACCTGCAATAACAAATATAGGTGCCACCGAACTAAAAGGTATCTGAGATAACTACTTTTTCTTCCAAGTTGCACTGCTGACATTGGACAGTTCATAGCAGTTGCTAAAACTTAGCTGTGTTGGCTAGATTTGAAGTGACTGGTTGGAAATTAGATGAAAATGGCAGCATAAAAATAAGATTGGTGTATAGAGAAAATTTTGTTAGTTGTTAGATAGAAAATATGCTATGTGTGAGGCCAAATGGAAACTGAAACATTTTAGTCCCCAGATTATTATGCTAAAACAGATCGGTTACTGAGATCACATACTTTTGCTTGCTAATTTTTGAACAGTAGGGATTCAAAGTGTTTTCAGGTTAAAACTCTCAGGTCTGTTCATAAGTAGCCCTTGTTACTATCAAATGTCAAAACTCTCTTAGAAAGGCAGCTCAAGTAGGTCTGGAAATAAATAGATTCATACTGTTGTTGAGTAGGTCCCTGATATAATGGCATTTGATTCATACTTGTGTGAGTAACTTCCTTTTTCTAGTCTATGGATTTGCAAACAGAAATGATATATATATTTATATAAACACACACACACACTTACATACATACATATAATATGTATCTCTCTCTCTCTCTCTCTCTATATATATATATATATATATAGAGAGAGAGAGAGACACACACACACGTACATATATACATATATGGTTCTCTACGCCTTTCTTTTTAGGGTCCTTTCCTTTTGCGTTTAACCAATTAATTTATTATTATGGATGATGGAGTTGATTAAAGAATTTCTAAATCAACTGGTCTGCTTCTTCAAATCAAGACTTTCTTTTAATTGCAACAGAGACGTGTTATTTTTGATGCATTACTGAGGAGTATGAGGGCTTCGAGACTCTGGGATCTTTATGCTTTTATCTGCGGTCCCTCCAAATTCAGCAATGACAACCCAAAAGTGCGGTTGCTGAATGAGTATTTTCGTCTTCTTGGAAAAGGGCGCCTCAACGCTTCGATGGATATGATTACAGATGGGTCTTATACACTGTCTAATGAGTTGTGGAGAATAAGTGCTGTAAATTGCAATTATACAATGTGTCAGAGTTATCCCTTTTCCTTGATTGTTCCAAAATCCATTAGGTGAGAAACTGAGATTCTTAACAGCAGAATGAGGGAAATAACGGATGTGAGACTAAGATTAGCCATTTTAATTTTTAACTTTCAATATATTTCTGTATAAGTTATACCTCTGTCTGAACCTTATAACCAATATATCTGTTTGTAGCGATGAAGAAGTGCTTCAGGCATCCAGTTTCCGTGCCAGGTGCCGGTTACCTGTAGTTTCTTGGTGTCATCCTGGTATGCTAAATTTAATATTTACCATTTCTGCTTGTTTTGTTCTCAATTCTTACATATTAATTAGTTTGGTGTTATAGGCACTGGAGCAGTCCTTGCACGATCATCCCAACCTTTAGTTGGAATTATAACTACGAGGAGGTAAGTTGAAGTGGCCACTTAAGTAACCACTAAACATATTATGAATTGTTGTCGGTTATAATTTTTATTATTGTGTTGGCCTTAACACACAATCACATTAATGAATGTCTACAGCAACACGGATGAAAAACTTGTTGCTGCACTTTGCGCTCAACTTGGTGGTTCCAAGGGCCGAAGGTAAGAGCTTCCCCATTCATTTTAAAAAATGAAATCTGCTTTGAGGGAATGAAGAGGCCAGAGATTATATTTTTATCCTTAGACAACAGAGGAAGACTAGTCACATATATTAAAGAAAAACTTTTCATTTCATCTTCATTTACTTTTCTTTTTCACTTATTATCTTTGCAGGTTTCTATATTCTCATTTTCATGATTTACCATTGATAACTTGTTACTGGCTTTCAGATTTTAACATTTTAAAACTGTTAAAATTGAGTAATTTGAGATAAAGATTATGCTTGCTAATATTATAGACTTAGAAGGATTTATTGGTTTAGAGGATTGACAGCAGTTTCTCCTCTTTTAATTCTTTTAAGAACTTTTATTTTGTAAATTTTTTCATTTAATTTGTTGGGATATTATAATCTAAATCCACAATTAATGGTTTTTGCCTCGATGGAAAACTTTTATAATATATCTATACACACACGCGCGCGCGAGCCCGCTCGCGCCATTAGTATTTCATTAATGTTCTATATAGGGACTCAACGTGTACAAAAATAATAGCTGGAGGACTAGATCAATCAAAATAAAATTTTGGAAGACTTAATAGACGAAAACATGAATGTTTAGGGACCCTCGGATGGTTTTCCCTAGGATGCTCATTAGTCAGCACTGAAGGCTGAAATATGCACAGGAATTATATTCCAATAACGGCAATTGTGATATGGTGAAGAACAAGTCATCTCTTTTTCTGCAAGTCATATTTATGCAATAAAGTTTCTCCTCTGTTAATTCTTTTAAGAATTTACATTTTGTAAATTTTTTTCATTTAATTTCTTGGGATGTTAGAATCTAATTCCACGATTAATTCTTTTTGCCTTGTTGGAAAACTTTTATATATATATATATATATATATATATATATATATATATATATATATATATATGCACACACACACACATATTAGTATTTCATTAAAGTTTCAAATAGGGACTTGATGTGTACAAAATAACAGCAAAGGACTAGACCAAACGAAATAGAAGTTTGGAAGATTCCATAGAAAACACAAAAGTCTTGGGACCCTAGGATGCTTATTAGTCAGCAATGAAGGCTGAAATGTACACTAGAATTATTGCCCAAGAATGGCAATTATGATGTGATGAAGAACAAGATAAATTCTTATCTTTTTTCTGGAAGACATATATTTATACATGCATAGCAAAAGATTGTTAATAATGGAATCCCTATATTCTAGGTGAAGTACAGGGAAGCAAAATGGAAACAGAATTTTAGAATATACATACAAGGAAAGATTGTATAATATCCAAAGATACTAAGAATATTCAAGTACATCTTCAACCCTCATGAGTTATTTGTCCTCTCCACCATTTCATTGTCGGATATGTTCTATTTACTTATTTATTAAGAAGCTGTAATGCTCTTTCCTATGGCAAAAATACTTATTTCTTTCTAGAAGATTGATATTTGCTCTGTCTGTCTCTCCTTTTTTCTTATTACTTTTCAGGAAATTATATATCGCTGATGCCAGACCTAGAAAAAATGCTCTAGCAAATGGAGCAATGGGTGGTGGTTCAGAGTCATCTTCTAATTATTTTCAATCTGAGGTATGCTAAAGGTTATCCATTACAGTTCCCTGTTATAAATCTGGTTATAGGACAGTTCAAAATAGATTCAGACTTAGCGTGGGGTAGATGTTGGGATGAATATTTCCTTTATTGATCTACGGTGCTCTTAAAGAGAAGATGCAATCTCTTGAGTTAAAGTACTCAAAACTGAAGTAAATTTCTGCATAACCTTCTATTGAACAACTTTACATACAGTCTTGGTGGAGCAACCGCCCTTGAAAGAAGGAAATAACCTCCTATATACTGGAACGGGAAAGTGGAGGAATAATCTCCTTACTAACAAATCAATGCAACTAGAAAATAGCAAACATAACTAACATTTAAGTTGAATTCATCAACCTTTTGATTTTTTAAATTTCCAATGTGTAAAAAATGTTGGGAGACTAAAGGGGTACTAACATTACTCCCCCCTTCAAATCGCGCTTGTCCTCAAGGAGGAAGTGTGGAAGGCATTGCTGCATAGATGTAAGAGTCTCCCAAGATGCCTTAGCTGGAGTCTTGGTAGAGTAACTACCCTTGTAACAAGAAAATTATTGATAGATATATTTAGTTTCTAATTTGTAAAGATTTGATATGATTATCTTTTTATCTTTCCTAGTTAGGTTTAAACTTTTTTGTATAAATACCTATGTAAATATTATAGTCAATATATTGAGAGTAATAAAATCTTCTCAAAATCTTCATGGTCTTAGAGCCTCTACCGCTTTGAAGGTCGAGTTTTCTCCCTTCGGCAGTGGGTCGATTCTCAAAAAACTCATCTACAGTAACCGTTTTTCAGCAAATGTGAAAAGGACATGGTTTGTCCTTTCTTTTTTGACACCATCCTGACCGGAGAAGAGCCCAAGTCAAGTCTGGCCTATACACCAATTTCCGGCGCCGTCAAACACCGTGCTTGAGCACATGTGCCGCTAGACCATTTTGGTGCCTTCCTTCACGCGTCGGTGCTTGTAGCTTCCTCCGGCCTAGATCTATTCGCCAGTTTTCTTCGACTCAGACAGGCCAATCTTCGGTCACTCCTGAAGTGTTGGTTTTCTGGGCTTCTCCTTTCCAGATTCGGTTTCTATTCCTTTTTCTATCCTAGCATATTTTTGCTACTGTAATGGACAACAAGGAGGTTCATTTATCTAGGAGAGAAAGTCCTACTATCTCTTCATCCACTCATAATACATGGAATATAGATTCTAGTGCAAACAATCATATGGCAAGTCCTTTGAGAAATTTTATTTCTTATTCTCCAATTAAAAGTGGAGATAATGTCCGAATAGTAGATGGGTCTCTTATTCTGATATCTGGAACGAGTTCTATTGACTGTACTCCCACCATTAAATTGTTCTCTGTTTTTCATGTACCTCAATTTCCTGTTAATCTTTTATCTGTTAGTTCTATAACAAACTTTCTTAACTGTAAAGTGAAATTTTTTCCTACACATTGTATTTTACATGATCTTAAAACAGGAAAGAGCATTGGCAGCAGTAGGTTGCAAGATGGCTTATATGTCTTGAACAATGGTAGTAGCCTAATTTTTGGTAAAAAGTAAGTCTTTTTGGGTGAGAGTAATGATGTGAATAAAGAAATCAATCAATGGCATAGACAGTTAGGACATCCATCATTTTTTGTCTTTGAGAAATTATATGCTAATTTGTTTAAAAATGTGAAGTTTGATTCTTTAGTTTGCGATGCCTGTGAACTTGCTAAATACACTAGTTCTTATCCCTTGAGTAATAATAGAAGTTTTGTTCCTTTTACTACCATTCATTCTGATGTTTGGGGATTTACTAAAAATGCTTCATTATCTGGTAGTCGGTGATTTGTTACATTTATTGATTGTTGCACTGCAATAACTTGGGTGTATCTAATAAAAGCAAAAAGTGATGTTTTTTCTTATTTTCAATCTTTTCATAAGATGGTTTGTACTCAATTTGATGCTAAGGTAAAAGTTTTGAGAGTAGATAATGGAATAGAATACATGGATATTAGGTTTGGCATTTATTTGGAGTACAATGGGATAATACACCAAACTAGTTGTCCTTACACTAGTGCACAAAATGGGATAGCTGAAAAGAAAAATAGACATCCGTTGGAAGTTGCTAGATCTCTTATGTTTATTATGAATCTTTCAAAGCCTTATTGGGGGCATGCAGTTCTAGCAGCTGCTTATCTTATCAATAGAATGTCTCTCAAAACTAGACTTTTAAGAGTCCTTTAACAATGTTGCAAGGAAAAAATGCTTATACTATTCCCCCTAAAGTGTTTGGGTGTGTTTTTTTTGTTCATACTAGAAATGTTGGCAAAATAGACCCGACGGCTCTTAAATGTGTGTTTATTGGGTATTCTCCAACACAAAAGTGTTACAAATATTACCATCCTCCATCGAGGAAGTATTTTTGTTAGTATGGATGTGACTTTTAGAGAAAATGAACCTTACTTTGGTGCTATCTAATCACCTATTCAGAGGGAGAGTACTGAGAGAGAAGAGGTGGTACTTATTATAACTCTTGATAACCTTACTCTAGGGGAGAGTTCAGTGAGGCAGGGGGAGTCTAACCTTACCCTAGGGGAGAGTTCTATGAGGGAACAAGTTCAAGATGAGACCATTGGAGTTCAAGAGGAGACTGTTGTCCAGGGGGAGAATATTGGACGTTTGAATAGATCTGATTTGTTGAGATATTCAAGGAGAAACAGAACAGAAGAAGCCATCATGCAGCCTACTCTATGTCAAAAATCCTCTTTTTCTGATCAGTTAGCTCAGTCATCTTTGAACTCTGATTCTATAAATAATTTGGATATTTCTATTGCTCACAGAAAAAGAGTTAGATCTTGCACCAAACATTCTTTATTGAACTTTGTGTCCTATAATTCTATATTTCCTTCCTATAGAGCATTTGCTTTGTTTATTTCTTCTGTCTCTATACCACATGATTGGAGGGAAGCTTTTACAGATCCTAAGTGAAAACTAGCTATGATTGAAGAAATGAGGGCTTTATCCAAGCATTGGACTTGGGAACTAGTTTCTTCGTCACCAAACAAGAAATTGGTTTGTTGCAAGTGGGTTTTTACTGTGAAACATAAAGCCGATGACTCAATTGAGAGGTTTAAAGTTAAATTGGTTGCTAAAGGATTCACTCAAACTTATAGAGTGGATTATCAGGAGATATTTGCCTCTGTTGCTAAAATGAACACAGTCAGAATTTTATTATCCTGTGCAGCTAATCTTGATTGGGATTTACAACAGTGTGATATGAAAAATGCATTTCTTCATGAGGATTTGGAAGAAGAAGTATATATGGAGATTCCCATTGGATTTGATGATGAACATAGTTAAGGGAAGGTATGTAGATTGAAAAAAGCCTTATATGGATTGAAGCAATCTCTCAGAGCATTATTTGATAAATTCAGCAAAGCCATGATCTTTTTTGGCTACCAACAAAACAATGCTGATCATACTCTCTTCATAAGATATAATAAGGGTAAACTCACTTTGCTCATAGTTTATGTTGATGATATTGTAATGACAGGAGATGATAGAGAGGAGATAGCCCGATTGAAAAAGCTATTGACTCAGGAATTTGAGATCAAGGATCTAGGAAAATTACAGTATTTCTTGGAAATTGAGGTTGCCAGATCAAAAAGGGAAATTTTTTTATTTCTCAGAGAAATTATATTTTGGGTCTCTTGAAAGAAACTGGTATGACAGGTTGCAAGCCAGCATAATCACCCATTGAGAGCAACCACAAGCTACAAGCAAAAGTTAGAGAGCCAGTTGATAAAGAGAGATAAAAAATTGGTTGACAGACTTATTTATCTCTCACACACTAAGCTAAACATAGCCTACTCAATGAGCTTGGTGAGTCAGTTCATGCATGATCTACGAGACTCTCACATGCAAGCTATTTTCTGCATCTTGCGGTATTTGAAGTCTGCCCCAGGAAAAGGTCTTCTTTTCTTCAAATATGGTCACCTCCAAATAGAAGCTTTTACAGATGCGCATTGGGCTGGATCCTTAGATGATAGAAGATCTACTTCCGGCTATTGTACTCTTGTAGGAGGAAACTTAGTTACTCGGAGAAGTAAGAAGCAAATTGTAGTTGCTAGATCGAGTGTTGAAGCAGAATACAGGGCTATGGCTCAAAGTGTTTGTGAACTTCTTTGGCTGAGAAAACTACTAGAATAATTGTGATTATCTGGGGAAAGGCGATTATCTTTATACTGTGACAACAAAGCCACCATCAATATAGCTCATAATCCTGTTCAGCATGACCGAACAAAATACATTGAAATTGGTCGACACTTCATAAAAGAAAAGCTTACAAATGGTACCTTGAGTTTGTTTCATGTTTCATCCGAAAAGCAACTAGCTGATGTGTTTATAAAAGGGTTCAACAATCAGACTGTTCATACCTTGATTTGCAAGTTGGGCATGTGCGATATCTTTGCACCAACTTGAGGGGGAGTGTTGATATATATATTTAGTTTCTAATTTGTAAAGATTTGATATGATTATCTTTTTATCTTTTCTAGTTAGGTTTAAACTCTTTTGTATAAATACCTATGCAAATGTTATAGTCAATATATTGAGAGTAATAAAACATTCTCAAAATCTTCAGAAATAACCTCCTATTTATTGGAATGGGAAAATGGAGGAATAACCTCCTTACAAACAAATCAATGCAAATAGAAAATAGAAAACGTAACTAAAAGTTATGTTGAAGTCATCAAGGTTTAGATTTTTTAAATTTTCCATGTGTAAATTGTTGGTAGACTAAGGCTGCTCACATTTGCGCTGTGTGGTTATACTTCTATCATCTTCCATGATGCCATTTGGTTCATTGATGTTGTTTTCTTCTTCCTTTTCTTGCATCAGGTAGTTTTCTTTGGGATAGATAACATTCATGCAATGAGAGAGAGTCTTTCCCGACTTAGAGACTACTTAGATACTCATGGTACCACTTCGTCAGATGGAATGTCTTCATTCTTGGTGAGTCTTCAAATTAAAAGTGATGTTTATCCTAATGGTAGATTAATCCTACTTCCATTGCAATGTTATTTTACATCATATCTTGTCACAGCAATTTATTACCTCTCGTAAGTACTGGCCATTTTATCATGTTCCATGGACTAATTCGTAATAATGAAAATAAACAGTTGAATATTTGTATTAAATGTAAGAAAAATCATCTTTTTATGAAAAACACATCTTCTGGCCCCAAAATTTATTGAGTTGTGGCTATTGAGCTCCTATATATTTATTTTGTGGCATTGAGCTCTTTGTACTTCTATTTTTTTTTTAATTGAACCCCCATGTAGGTTGTGGGGCCCTTAGCAGCTTACTACACCTTGCGCTTTCAAGCGTACTTGGTGCTCTCTTAACTATATTACCCGATAACATTTGATCTTTAGCTAATGACCTGATGGCTTGCTGTTAGATCCTTGAAAAGCCTATGAAGGTGAATGATTTAAATACATGTTTGGAATGGAACTCTACTGGGCTTCTGTAGCAATTTCTATTTCCAGTGGGTGTTGATATATGTGGTTGCCACTTCTAATTGACAGAGACATGGTGGTTGGACATGGGGAGGGGGCAATCTCAGCAGTATGTCTGCTTCTGTATCAAGCCTTGGTGACACTGGTTGGCTAATACATGTTCAAAATATCTTGGCTGGTTCAGCTTGGATTGCTGCGCGCATTGCTTTGGAATCAGCATCAGTTCTTGTACATTGCAGGTCAAAATCTGTTGATTTCATAGTTTCATCTTTTATCGGGGGGAGGGGGGCAGTTGATCAAAATGCAGTATGCTAAACTTGCTGCACAATAAAAAATAAAAAATCAGTTTTGCCTTTTGCCTGCAATTTAGTATAGATTCTTTGTTAATTGCCGGGTCCTCTGTTTCAATATAACACGTGTATATTTTTTCTGCATTCCACTAGTATCATTTAACATGCTTTGAAATGTGGAAGAGCCACCCAAAGGTTGTTGTAGCCTGCATGTTTTTACTTTATCTGATAAGGTTTATCTTGAGGGATTTTCTGAGCTGTTTCTATTATGTGACCTCGCTAATGAGTAATGTTACTTTCATGTCCTTTCAAAGAAAGTAAGGAAATTTATACTCTTTTAAGTGCACACTATATTCAGAGAAAGAAAATGGGGCTAGATCTAGCCGCAATTTTTTTTTTTTGTTGCTTTGATGTTAGTCTGTTGATTCCTTCTCATTGGATCAAGCAATTCCTGTTAGTTGATGTATGAGCTGTGAATTGATGGTTTTAGCCTTTCCATTACTTTCCCTTTTTATATATCATACAATTTGAATTTGTCCAAATGCTTGCCAAATATTAACCTGTCTCAGAATACCAAACAAGTCATTTGGATTCCCTCTACGAAGTAGAAGTTAAATAGAATTAGGGCACTTTTATTCATTTTGCATTCATGTGATAGGATTATGTTTCTACTCTCTGCTGTAGTTTGAATTTTTTGAGGGGATTCGAGAAAAAGTCTGTAGCTCTAAACTCTCACTTAGAACTTGGCAATAACCATATTATTGTTTTATGTCATATATTTTTGCTGTGGCTCCAACTTAAAACTTGACAACCATATTAGTTTTTTATGACATACATTTGATCATTATCATGGAAAGGATCTCAATATTTAAGAGTCCAAAAAGGGTGCAATTGAACTTTTTCCTCCTTGTGACATTCACCCCCGTTGGTGGTATATGAAATAGAAGCCAAGCCTCTAAATTAAATTTCTTCCTTGTGGATCTTCCATATATTGTCTTCGAAGAGTTTGAAGAAATGCTTTTGCTCTTTCTGTCTATCTTTCACTCCAAATGAGGATACCTCATCGTAGTAGCAGTGTGGCTCTAGCAAAACCATTGTTATTACCTGGTATAGATGTGTTTTGGTCCACATACCTGTTAAGGATTCCAATGGCAGTAGTGTCAATATTCCTCATTGGTATTTCTGTTAGTAATATTCGTTATCGAATTTTTATTTTATTAGAATCACTAGCAATATGAATTTCGGTAGTTAGAAGAATTTGTTTCCGGAATATTTAGAAATCCTAGTAATAGTGTTCCTAAAAAAGTATTTTAAGAATATTATATAGCTTTCCTAATTTAAGAGAATAAAATGTAATCTATATTAAAGAGAGCAAATTGATGAAATAAAACTAAGCAGAATTTCCCTTCAAATCATAGATGTTTAAGAGTCTCTCTATCTAAAAAGTCTAAAGAGGTTTAAGGCTCTCTAAATCCAATGAGCATATGGTTTGGAGCTTCTTTTGAACAGTTCCCAGTTCATTCCCTGGTGACCAGATCAATAGGTGGGAGCATAACATTACCTTAAGCAAAGCCCTACATGTGCACGCAAAAAAAAAAAAAAAGCACATGTTTCACATATACTTGATGCCTGATCCATTCACTTGGAAAATCAGGTTGCTTGTGTCATAAAATTGTTTACTGTACATGACTTATTATAAACTCTTATGAATGCAATTCATTGATGAACAAAGAGTCAAACAACTGCCATTATTTTGATTTAGTAGGAAAGCTTATCACTTTTGGTGGGTAGTTTGAGAAATTAAACTGATTTGAAAGGATTTGGTTTTAGAAATTAAAAAATTGAGGACTGAAGACATATTATAAACTCTTATGAATGCAATTCATTGATGAACAAAGAGTCAAACAACTGCCATTATTTTGATTGAGTGGGAAAGCTTATCACTTTTGGTGGGTAGTTTGAGAAATTAAACTGATTTGAAAGGTTTTGGTTTTGGAAATTAAAAAATCGAGGACTGAAGAAAGCAGCTTCTCTATGAATCCAAACCCTGAATTTTTGAGGGAATAGCAGGACAGCAGACTTGCGATTTACTTGTCAAGTGGTTGGTGGATTTAATGCATGCTTGGTCATGCACAGAGAACATTTGTTCTCAGATGAGTTTGTATTTCCAGATTCTCTGGTTGCAGATGTAAAATTTTTAGGGAACATATTTTGCTTTTCTTTGCCTGTTTTTATTTCTTATAATAAAGGTTATGCAGGAGCTGATTGTTCATGTTTCATTCTGTTGCATAGTGATGGATGGGACAGAACTACTCAGTTGGTTTCACTGGCTAATTTGCTGCTTGACCCATACTACCGAACATTTTCTGGGTTTCAGGTAATGGGTGTGTGATTGAGCTTCCTTTTTGGCATTCATTGTTGATCATAATCAACAAGTGAATTTCACATCCTAGGATTTCTAAATTGGTACAGGCACTAGTTGAAAAGGATTGGCTAGCATTTGGGCATCCATTTGCAGATCGAGTAGGATTGCCAACCGTATCTGGAAATGTCAATGTGCCTTTTGAATTTTCTCGGCAGTCTTCTGTTGGGACTCATCCATCATCACCAATGCACCAATCACCTGGATCATTCACATCTCAAACTCCCAGTTCTTCTCATGCACAGAACAACTATTCTCCCATATTTTTGCAGGTATGTGGATCTACATGTCCTTCACATGGTGCATGTTCAAGGGAAGGACTGTTTACCAGTTGCATTGATTACTATTGGTAGCAACCAGAAGTGATGAGGGGTAGGGATAGGCTTTTCTGATAACCCAAAAGTCAGATTAAGCTAGCAGCTAGCTACCACCTGTTCTGTTAAAGGTTTCAAAAAGGTTTGAGCATGTTTCTGCACTGGGCTTATGTTGCTGCAAATGCTGTCATCTCCCTAGCAGCTCAGATCTCAAAAGGAATTTGCTCACTCCTTTGGGCATCATGATTCATGCATACTCTTTCAAAAATAAGATCGAGAGGATCCTTTTTCTTTCCTGAAAATGGGAGAGGCAGGTCAAAGGACTAGCTACTTTTTAGCTTAAATTGTAGGGATGGGACTTGTAATAGTATATTTGATTTTGGCATGTGCAGTGCTGATTCGAAGACTGTAATGTCCAAAAAACATACATGTAGCAATCATCTAGCATGTGCGATAAATGATTATTGATGCTTACCTTCCTCTTTCTTAAGGTAATTTTATGTGCCAAATTTCTGAAAGGTTGGCAAAATCCAACCTTTTAAATTTTGGTCATGAGGCACATGAGATTGCAAGCTTTAGGATTTGTAATTGTTAATGTTGGTATTTTGCTTGGATGCATTACAACCTCGGTCATCTAAATTTTGGTCATGGGGCTGTTTATATCTTGCTTGGATGCATTACAACCTCAGTCATCTATGTAGATTTTTACTAATTAACTGAGAACAAAAAAGGACAAAATATTTTATCATCATCTAATTAGAAGGCCTATTAATACATTTTTTTGAAGTCAATTTGAAGAATCTCTAATGTAAGGTTGTTTTTGCAAGTTTCTAGGAATCAACTAATGCTTTGGTAATGTGAATGTGTTTTACAGTGGGTTGATTGTGTTTCACAGTTGATGCGGATGTATCCATTTGCTTTTGAGTTCTCTGCGGTATGTGCTTTCTTTTGTATATAGTATTTTTCTCTTAATTTCATGAAAATTAGTTGTGTTGAATGTGTAAAAGAGTATGTTCTGTTTTTTGTTATCTTATATTTTGTGATGAATTGTCTATTTTATCGTATTTAGGCTTTCCGTCTATTTTATCGTATTTAGGCTTTCCTGGTGGATTTGTTGGACTCTGTACTTTCATGCCGTTTTGGAAACTTCTTCTGCAATAGGTAATGCTGCCTCTCACCAACACCTCTGTTCATTCCCATTTAACTTGTTTATGGCATTGTCCTTCATAAATTCACTTTTATAAGCTATTTATTTCTAGGATGCATATAATTGAGCTATTTATATCATTTTAAGCTGGATAACTTTAGAACAATTATGGCTCTTTTGGGAGCTGAATAATTGAAATCAAGGAGCCCTTAATGCTCCCTCTCACCAACACCTTTTCATTCCCATCTACTTTTTCTATAGTATTGTCCGCCACAAATTCACTTTTAAAAGCTAGTGAATTCTAGGATGGACATATCTGAGCTTGCTACATGATTATTTTGGGCTGCATACAGACTAGTTTCAAAGCTGAACAATTGAAATCAAGGAGCCATTCTTTTCTTTGAAGTTCGATGCTTTTCCTTGGACCTTATAATAGTCACTTTTCCTGAGCTATTAAAGAATAGGATGGAAAGAAGAGTGCCAGGATTAGTATTTATGGTCTTATGTTACAATAATGCTATGGATTCTTGTTGGGGCTATGGCCAATATGATCTGGCAACAAGGAAGTATAAAATAGGACTTCTGCTAGAGAAATTGGGTGTGCATGATTCTATTATAGTGAAGGAATTAAAAGACCACTTTTTGAGCTCTTGATCTATATTTCAGTGAAAAAGAGAGACAGCAAGTTGGTGTTTCTGAAGCTTGTGGATGCTTGTGGGCTTATTTGGCATATTTGCGTTCCTCAGAAGGAAGGTCTCACTTGCACTATAACCCCTTCTATGATGCGTGGAAACATAATGGTCCATTGTTGCCTCCAGCTGCAGCTTTAGCTCCCACTCTGTGGCCACAGTTCCAACTTCGATGGGCTTGCCCTTCAGAAGCCGAAGCTGGGGAGGTTGAAGCTCAATGTAGGAATGTGTCTATGAAATTTTCTGAACTACATAAGGTAGCAAATGTTAAATTCTGGTTTTTCCTTGCTACTAATCCTGCACTGCTGGTTTTTTCACAGACTTATAAATATGTTAAACCTTCGTAAAATTGCAAAATCTACTGCCCTATTGGGACGTATTATGTTTGCAGAAGCTAGTATACCTATTATTTCATGCTTTGCTTTCCATCTTATTCTGATGTTAAGCATTGAAAAACTCAGAGGTGCTGCTTTCTGTTTATCTTTTGCTCAGTGTCAACCAAACTACAACATCAGATGTAGAGTGCTATTATTTTCTATTTTAATCATTGGATGGTTCAAAATGCTAACAGGCAAAAGATGTGGCAGAAAGGAAGGCTAGAGAAATCACAGCTTCCATGGAATCATTATCTGCTGAATTGCAGAACGAGAAGCACATCAGTAGCTCTGCTATGACCTTTGCCAAGAGAGCCAGCAAGGAAACTGCTGCTATAAAGAGGGCCATTCAGTCATTGGGTTGCAAGGTTCACTTTGCAAGTAGGGGTGATGCTACAGTAGACGTTGAAAGTGAACCATCAGAAACTCCAGATACACGTTCATATTCTCATTCAAAAAGAGAATTTGACAGCGCTCAGCAGCAGGATGAGAAGTCAGATCTCTCTGTTTCCATCACAGTTGTGGCAGATAATGTTGTTTCTGACAATCCTATTAGTCGAGTTTGTGAATCTCTATGCCCATCACGCACAAGGGATGGAGGCTGCCGTTGGCCAGATGCAGGTTGTGCTCAAATGGGTAGCCAGTTTATTGGGGTAAAAGCCAACTATGATGCTTTTGATAGGCTCTCTATTTACGATAGTTATTTCGAGACGGAATAAGACTCGATTAAATTTTGCCTTGTCCAAGCATAGGCTGAGGCATTAAGTTTTGTCACTATTGGTTGAGAATCAACTTAGATATAGTCTATTGCTTTGTCGGAAGAAATTAACAAATCTTAAGCAAAGAAAGCAATAGGGATCGCCATTAATGTAGACCCTCATTTTACATGGGTCTCCGAGATGGTTCATACGCAAGAATATAGAAGAATTAGCTGTAAAGCATCATTAGATTATTCATTTTTTTGGGAAGCAGAATGGGTAAAGCTGGAAGTGATAAAAAAAATTGAAGGCATTTATGTGTATCTTGGGCAGGTACTAGGATGGTTACTGCTATGCATTTGTGACTTTTGTTATTATTATTATCAGTAGTAGTCTTTGTACAGGTAGTAAAGTCTAATTTTATTCTTACACTGAATGTATGCAAGGAATCAAATAATATTCAATTTCTGTTTAATGAAACTTCACTTTTCATTTGTTCTTTATCAGCATTGTTTGGAAAGGATCCCTGATTTAAATGAATATTCCTTTGATAAATACGGTGGAAAATCATGAAGATAATTGTCAAACGTCTTATTTAGATACGAAAAAAATTTGAGATAATCATGGCAAAGAATTCCAATTAAAACAGAAAGGTATCAGATGACATAATTTTTGATTGATTGGGAAAATCTTTGAGAATGAAGACATTTCTCTGACTAATCAATGCAATTTTACTATTTTTATCAGTATTTTCTTAGTAGAATTTGCAGCTGATTTTCTACCACAGTCCATTTTTACTTACCTTGGTTCAAAATGGGTGATGTTTAGGTTGCGATGAGTAGTCTTGCTTGTCTTAATTTAGTTGGTTATTTTTTCAATTTAGTTTTTTGTTTTTTTCCTTAAATTTTATACTGGTCTATAACGATTCCTGACAAGAATGTAGGAGAAATAGAAGCTGATCAACCAACGTGTCTTACATTCCATCTCAATCTTTTTTGAAGTGTTGGTGGAATCGGTATATTTCTAGTGAATTAGAAATTTTTGTTTGGGAGGCTACGAAGAAAATTTGTTTAAAGTTAAAAAAAAAATGAAATAAACTTTTATAGATAATCTTTTCAATTGACTTACCCAAAGAGTCCTAAAATTAATTTTTAGGCCAAGTTAGACAATAACTTGTTTTTGCTAATGTTATTAGAAGTATACCTTTTTTTTTCTTGAATTTTTATGTGCCATATATTTTTATTACAAATTATGAATCCCTATTATAATTACAAAGTAAATTATCTGAAAAAAGAAAAGAAAAAAAAAGTGATTCGAAGGCAATAAATGAATTAATCATACATTAGATGTTGCACGCAAATTTGTTTTGAATTATGATTTTTAAGAAAATTTATCCTTAAAAGTTAAAGGATTCAATTTAATCTTCAACTGATTTTTGTGAGATAAAAGAATATAAAAAAATATGAGAAGAAATAATATATTTTTTATAGGAATTTTTTTAAAATCGGGATATTTTTAAAAAAAAATTAAAAAAATAAGATTGCAATAAAATTATTTAAATTTTTAGGATATTGGAAATTGACACATGTATGTGATAGTTTGTGTCAGAGTGGACCCACATTCTCTAGATGATGGAGTGCTAGAAACCGACGTAAAAGGGTGCTGGTTTATGTCAGAAATTTGACAGAAACTGATACTCCTTTGCACTGGTTATTGACACTTCATTAGCTGAAAAGAAAAAAAAGGTGATTTTGAAGGCAAGAAATGAATTAATTGTACATTAGAAGTTGTACGCAAATTTGTTTCAAATTATGACTTTTAGAAAAATTGGCCTTTAAAAGTTCAAGGGTTCAATTTAATTTTCAACTGATTTTTGTAAGATAAAAGAATAAAAAAAATATGAAAGGAAATATTATATTTTTTATAGGGATTTTTTTTTTAAATTTGGGTATTTTTTAACAAAAATTAAAAAATAGGATAGCAATAAAATTATTTGAATTTTTAGGATATCGAAACTGACACATGTATGCGATAATTTGTGTCGGAGTGGACCGACATTGTCCAGATGATAGAGTGCTAGAAACCGGCACAAGAGGGTGCTGGCACTCCTTTGTGCTGGTTGCTGGCACTCCATTAGCTGAACAGATCTGCGAGCACTGCTGCACCATAGTAAAACTCGTGAGTAGCAACTGTCTTTTACGGTTTTTTTTTTTAATTCCAGTAAAACCTGCCAAAAAATCTCCATCTACTCATTTTTTTTTTCTGTAAATTTTGCAAGGTAAACTTGGTCACTTTCTTGTGACCACCTGAGCATTGTTGTTGTTGTTATTATTATTATTATTTAATTTTTCATTTATAAACACACTACACTTTCATTCAATTTCACTCTCTATTTTCCATCATACTCTTTTCTTTCATTCATCACTCAGTCCTTTCTTTCTTTAATCAACAATTTCACTATTTATATACAATCTAACTCTAATTAAAGGTAATATTATTGTGATATAGTATATTTTGTTAAACAAAATTTATATTATTATTAATCTTATCTTCATGTTTAATTTGTAGGTAGTGATAATTTTAAAATTATCTTTTAACATCAAAGGTAAGACATTTTTTTAATGAAAAATAGCTTGAGTTTAAGTTGATTAACAGTAGCATATATACAACCAAATTTGGAAATTTAAAAAAACAATCGTAAGTAAATAACAAAATTTGTAAATAAAAATTAATCTAAAGAATTGATTTTAACAGATAAATTACTCGAGTCCAAATTGATGATCTTTTTAAGACTAAACATCACAATTAAATTAAAAAAAACTGTTTAAATGATTTATAGAAATATATAATTAAATATGATTCATTAACTTATTATGTTATACAAGGAATACAGGCATATGCTGTATAGGTAAGGAATTATTTTGGAAGCAATAAGTCAAAGATTTTTAGATACATAATTAATATTTGAGATTAAAAAGTAATTTAATTACAATTATTAATAATAATATTATTAATATCATGATTTTCACAATTAATTTAATTGATTGAAAAATATAAAGTGCTTGAAAAAAAGTGTGAAAAAATTACCAAATTTTGGCATGTGTTATATGACTAAATTAAAAAATTGTCTTCGCATGGTTAATATATGAGATTGCAATTTAAATTTAAATTATTTATTTATTTAAATAGATATTTATATTTTTCACATATCTAATTGTTCTACATATTTTGAATAAATAACAAAAAAATAATATGATAAAATTTAATTTCATAAATATTATGATTAATTTTAATATGATAAAAGAAAATGAAAAATTTTATTTAAATATAATATTTATTTTTATAAATTTTATATGATCGATGGTGCATATATATTTAGCTTCAAAAGCGATAATGATTGATATTGCTAGAGAAATTGTCAACTAGAAATGAGATGATTTGTACAACTGTCGAATTAAAAATGATATAACTATAATCGAGCATATTATCACAATAAATAAGAAATTACAAGAAATTATTGGGAGAGGAAATCCGATGACTAAGCAAAGATGGTGGAAGCTATTTGCATGACACTACCTATATTTTATTTGAAATCCATAACGAAAATTTGAAATAGTGAGCATGTAATAAAGTACAAGTAATTAGTTTTGATATTTGTGAAAGATGTAATAAATATTAGTAAAAAAATATTTTAAAAATTAGAGATACAATGTCAATTGATCACAAAATATATTGTAAATGGTACAATCATAATAAATGACCTAAACATTATTTTCATTAGATTAAAATATAAACTTATTGGCTAGTATTGTAAGGCCCCAACATGTACCCCAGAAGGATATATATATGTTTAATTGATATTATGATCAATGTATGAGTGGTTTAGTTAATGCATTGTAGTTGGGACTAAAAGGGGTTATCTTGTAAGAGTAGAGACAATATAGTCATTTCAAAATAAATTACATATATGTTTAATTAGAGAGAGATGGTTAGTGAGGGGTTTAATTGCAAAGTAAGAGGATAAGTTTAGGGGAGTAAATGATAAATGGAAGGAGCACAGTGCAATTGTTGTTGGTTAAACAAGTGGACTAATGAAATAATGACATTTAGCTTCTAGATGATTCTTGAAGGATGAAGAGAATTTGAGGGATTTAAAAGGGAATGGCCGGCCACTTTATGGTTCTTTGGTAGCCATTCCTTTCCCTCATTGTTCCCTTAAATAAAACTAAAATAACCCCTAAATCAGGCTCAAGCAATTGGAATAAAAGGGAATTAGTCTTTAGGTCAAGTTGGGCTAAAATCCTTCTTTCTTATCTTTTTTTAATTGATTCAAGAAAGAAGTAAATAAATATTTAATTGAGTAAGAGTATGATTGGTTATAACTACAAATTTGTGCTAAATTGAAGGAAAAGCAAGCAAGGGCAAAGAGAAGGAAGAAGGGGAAACTTGAAGAAGAAGTGTTCTCATAGAGTATGATTGATTATAACTACAAATTTGTGCTAAATTGAAGGAAAAGCAAGCAAGGGCAAAGAGAAGGAAGAAGGGGAAACTTGAAGAAGAAGTGTTCTCATAAAGAGGTTTGGGAGTTTTCCTTTAATATTATGTATTTAATTGATTCAAGTTAGTCTTATAAACTATGGTTGTTTGTATTGATGATGTAGACACTTGATGGTATTGTTGTTGCTTGAAAATAATTAATTGTGTTCTAGAAAGTGAGTTTGTGAAATTCTGTTTGAGTTTCATTTGAACCAATATTAGTAAAAATGGCATAAATTCATCTGTAGATATTTGATTGAGGTGATTCTAGTTGGAAATTAAATATAAGACATATATCTATAATTTTGTAGAAGAAACCAAAATCAAATCTATATCTAGGGTGTCCAAAATTGAGCCTGAAGTTGACAAACCCCTATTGTCCATAACCTGGGAACAATCTATAATATTTTAGTGATATCTTGAGATTTAGAAGTGATAATTGAGTGATTTTTGATTTTTTGGAAACTAGAGACATAGTGGAAAAACTTTTTAGAAGACTACTTTCCTTGAAAATGACGTTTTATAGGTCAAAAATAGCATAAAAATCGAGACTAGAAATCTATCTTTGGGCAGTTTGGGCCTCACAGTTACTAGGTTTTTGATAGTAACCGTGAAATACCCTAGTTTCCATTCCAAAACTTAAATAAGACCTACCTCATGGTTACTAAGATTTTTATAGTAACCGTGAGCCCTTTAAAAAGTATAGACCACAGTTATTACTCATCCGGTAGTGATCGTGAGGTAGTATGATGCAATCCAGATCCAAAAGGGTAACCTAGGTCATAGTTACCATGATTCAGGTAGTAATCGTGATCCCTATTTCAGGTCTAAAGCGACAGTTACCATGATTTTGATAGTAATCGTGACCCTCTTAATTGTAAGGTCCCAATTTAATCCCAAAGCACATTTAGACCTTCCAAAACTTATCTAAAGTGTTTTAAATATAAAAATAAGTGCAAAAAGTGACATAAATGAGTGTAAAGCATAATGAATATAAATGAACATAAATAGTACATTAGCAATGTTATATGCAACTACATGAATGATTGCATGTTATATTGATTGTATTGCCACCATGATTTATTTCAAATGTATCCAATGTGAGATCTTTGAATGGTTAGTGACTTATTATAGCTTGGATTTTTCATAGTAGTGGATAGATAGGCATGCCTATAAAGGAAATAGTAATTGCAACTACCTAGTGTTTCGATACCTAACGGTGTCGTCTGATTCGAGACTATCATGTCTCGCCTGTTCGATACTATTTATCAGTGTCCCTGATTTGAGACTATAATGTCTCATCTGTATGATACTGCTTGTTAGTGTCGCATGTTTGTACCTGTTATCCACCATTAATGGGAATTCAGGCAATGATAGTGAATTGTTTTGGTATGTATATTGATAAGTGATAAGAGTGTAAAGATTGTAAGTATTCCATGATAATGCTAATATAATTGTAGATTATTGAAATGTTAATATCAGTAAATAGACAGCTTATTATTATTCAAAATTTATATGTATTTTAATGAGATGGTGTGTTAGTCTTTACATGCTATAATGTTATGTTTTGGTATATTGTGTTGTGCTTCTCCCCACTGAGCTATTGCTCAGCACGGGTGTTTTTTCCGTGTAGGTTTCCAGGTTTAAGCATAGAGAGCTACTTGTCTGGGCAACATCTACAGGCTACAAGGATCAGAGTTTGAGGAAGAATTTTGGGTATATAATCAAAATTTTGTAATGAACATAATGGAATTTTGTAATTGACACTAAGCTTGTATAATAACAAATGTTTATTAAGTTTTTGTATCAGTGTATATGTGTATGTAATTGTATTTATATGCCTGAAGAAATGTGTATTATTTATGACTGAATTAATTGAGTTTTATGTAAATAATTAGTAAAGAGATAGGTAAATGAAAGGTAATAAGAGCAGGTGTTACATTGTGATATCAGAGCAAATGTTTAGGCGGTTTTGGGCAATAAGGTGTTAGAGAACAGATTAGACATGTTATTCTTATAGTGTTGTAGCCTAAATGCAGATGTTGACTTGTGTAGGATAAAGATGGAGTCAGATCCTAGTGAAGACATAGGTGAGACAGCTGGAAGTGAGAATCCAATGTATAATAATCCTCCTGCACTTGAACAACCACCAGTAGGAGATGTGGATCCTACTCAAGGTAATCCTATATTGGTACAAGGATTGATACAGATAATAGATAGACTGACTGCTCCAAAGGCTCCTACTGATCTTATTAGAAAGAGAGGGGCAGAAGAGTTTATAGGTACTTCAATAGATGAATCAGATATAGCTGAGTTTTGGATAGAAAAAGTGGATAAGATGCTGCAAGAGATCAATTGTCCACAAGATCAACGAGTTACTTGTGTAGTATCCTTATTACAAGGCCCAGCTTATTATTGGTGGAACTTAGTCATTCGAAATCCTCAACGACCTGTAGAGTTAACATGAGGTTTTTTCTATCAAAAATTTGAGAAGAAGTATGTTACTAAAGCCTATAGAGAGGCTAAATGGAAGGAATTTGTGAGTTTAACATTCGGTGAAATGACAATAACACTTGAAGATATAGGAATTTTGATAGGGTTACCGATTAAGGGTCAATATATAACCAGAAAAACAAATCTTAATTGGATGACAATCTGTTATAATTTACTCGGAGTAGTTCTTCCCCCATAGATGTGCACGACGGTAAAATTAAAATAACGTGGTTAGATTCTATATTTGGTGATATTCCTAATAATGCAACCTGAGTTATTATGACAACATGCTTTTGCATGGATATTGAGGTATTTTGGTGGACTGTTATTTTCTACGCAATCATCGTTTATGGTCCACCTAATGTTCCTACGTCTTTTAGAGGATTTGGAAATCATTGGCTAATATAGTGTAGGGCCAGCTTGTCTAGCCTAGTTGTATAGAGAATTATGCAGGGCAATGAATCTTGATACTAAGAGAGTTATTGGATATCTACAACTCCTACAAATATGGTCGTGGAAGAGACTGTCCTAGTTTAGGTTAGAACATTTATAGGCATATGCTTTAAATAGAATAAGACCTTAAGAATTTAGGTATCATTAAACAAATGAATATACATTAATTTTTATGTGTCATCTTATTTTAAAATTTGCGATTTGATATTTGAGCATCATGTTTACTTAGGTGGACAAAACCATTGGATAGGAATATCATGGACAGGAGGGATATATGGACATATAGAGAAATATTAGATATGTAGGTTTTTGAAAAGGTACTTAGTGAAATTAAATTCATTTATATACAAATAATTTTAATACAAATTAAAAATATGAATTATTTATAATTAAGAAATTTAATTTTTTCTTCTATTTTGCAATACGGTTTGTGTGAGAGCCTTACAACAATGTAATCCAATTGCTCTCTAATTATTGTAGAAGTGGACAACAAAGTTGGATGGCTATTGTTCTATTGATTTGTTTCTACATCATTGAGTGGCACCATCCCGATAGATTTATGCGGCAATTTGGCTTTAATCTGTCCATTCCATCTCATCCCCTCATACAATACATCTACATACAATGGATTTGCAGGGCCAAAACCATTTGAATTGGATCGCCAAATTTGTAGTGTTCATAAATGCATGAAACATCCATTATACATGTGTTGTGATAGGCCAATGTCCAAGGCATCTATTGCATAATCGATATGAATACATGCAATAGTATTTGCAATAAACTACATGATGAGTAACCTAATTGGTGTATTCCATAGAGCAACAGTAAGTATTTCACACCAGTTTATTTTATATAATTATAAAAAAATTACTGCTTTAAAATGTATGTATTGTTTGGGAAATAATACTAAATTTAATTATTTTAGGCTGATGGTGTTAAAAGATTATAGCATGAACCAAGCAAATCTTTGAACAATAACAAGATAATGGAGAGCATCCTAGCTATAGTAAGTTATGAGGATCAAAATTCAACTGAGTATCAACGACAACCGTGTGCTAATTCTGTTAATAATGCACCTATGGAGCAACAATTTGTAGACTTCCGTACTTGATGGCATAGGACTAGAATAATTGAAAGGTGATCAAATGTGAATCAAATATATTATGTTCCAAATGTCATGCAAATTCCACCACCTATGTCATGGCTCTTTCATGAAACGGGTGTACCTTATGATCAATTCACGACTCAATTTGGTGATCATAATTTTTCAACTTTTGAATCCGGAGGGACGAGTTATACGCAGGCTGAAATCAATCGATCAAACAACTTAAATCCAGGGATACCAATGTTAGGTTCAAATGACCAAATACCTAGGGCATACACAATTCTTGCATTTAATAGTAAATGTACATCAACATAGGGTGGAAATGAAAATGACTGCTTCTAATAATTATTTGGAACATCGAAAGAATCAAACCATCAACCAATATATGGAGGATAATTATTGAATGATTTCTCTAATGATGTTATTAGTGGTGATATAAGATTGAGTGACGCATAAGAGGGTGATGCACCACATGGTGAGCAACAACCACAGTATCCTGCTCGAAATAGAAGGCCCACTAGATGTGGTACATGATCGTATTGTTAGAGAGTATGCCCTAGAGCCCATGTAAAAGGGATGAATTTCATATGTATGAATTCATAATCTTAATAAAAGACATTATTCATTTATTAATGCTATGTCTAAATACATGAGTTTGTAAATCTTAAATTAATAAATGAAGTCCTTGATATTATAAACACAGTGTAAAGACAATCATGAAAGTGTTCATGATATGAGGTGTCTATTACATGCAAATGTGTTAATATCTAAATATCCCTAGTCATAGAATTAACAAGATAGGACATTGTTAATTCGGATAGACTAGCACATGTTATGCTTCTTGAATGGTTCAAGTAGTGGTCTCATAACTATGATTATGAAAGATAATTGATCGGTGTCTAGCAAGTGTACTAGATCGGCTAGTAATACAGAAAAATATAGATTAAGACCCCAAATATCGTACCCAAGGGAACATGAATTGCTAAGAATAATATCTATGTATCAATTAAATCAATCCGAGATTATTTTCCAAATGTTTTTGATTTAAAAGCAAAAATTAAATAAAATAAACAAAGAAACAAAATAAAAACTAAAATTAAACTAACATGAATTAAAAACGAAACAATAATTGAAATTCCTTTGCTAAAGAAACTATCCACCTTAACTTTTACTGTAATGACTTAAATTCAATATAAACACCAGTGATTATGGAAAAACTAGTAATAAAGCAAGATATCTTTATTCAAGTATATCATTCTTAGTATTAAATTCATAGATAAATCTAATACTTAGCATGAAAATCTAGTTTTAACTTCCTAAATATTCATTGAAGCCTTTCTCAAGTAATTCAACTCCAATTTATTCTTAGTTCTTCCTCTCTTAGTATTAACCAATAAAATTAACACATAATTATCTCATGTTTCGGATAATAATCATGCATAAACATTAAAGAGTTAACCCAAGAATATGCAAATCATTAACTATGTCAAAACCAACTTATATTTATTTATTCAATAAACCAATAATTAATCTTAACACAATCAAAGAGAAGAATATGCTTAAAATCAAGAAATAATCAACCGATATTCAAATTAAGCATAACAATGAAAATATAAGTTTTCAAGAATCCATTAGCAAAAGAAGAAAAACTACTTCCTAAACATATTTAAGAAACTAAAATAAAGTTGAAAAAATAAAACAAAGTTGAAAAGAAAAATAAAATCAGAAAAACTAGAAAAACAAAGTAAAACTAAAACTAAAAAACTCTATTAATTCTTCTACTTGACCCTAATTGATTCCTACCAATTCCCTAATTGATTTTCTAATTTATTCTCTAATTTATTCTTTCTCTGGTATTTTAGACTCCTATTTATAGGCCAAAGACGCAGTAGACCCCTTCTTGAACTCCAGAAATTGAATAGGAAGCAAACTCTGCTAAAACAGGAAGCTCGGAGAAAATCCTTCGTCAAATGGGAGACTCATCACGTGGCCATGCCTCTCTTAGTGTAAATCTACACATGGTCACGTGTGTACCCTTTTGTTCCTCACACGTGGTCACGTGTGTTTCTCTTATTCTTCACACGTGGTCACGTGTTCATCATTTGTCCTTCTTTATTTCTTCTTACGTGGCCATTTATGTTTTCTTCATTGTTTTTCATGTGGCCATGGCTTCCTAGATTCAACCTTCACGTGGCCACGGGTATTTTTCTTCATTTATTTCACGTGGTCATGTGAAAACCTTCTGGACTCGATGCTTACTTTCTCACATCAATTTCTCATTTTTGCAGTTTTGGCCCAAATCTTTGCCTTTTTTGCAATTTAAGCCCTTTTTCATCAAATTAAACCTGAAAAACACCAAAATTTATAATTAACTCCAAAAACATAAAATTAACCAATTAAACTCAAATTCAACCAAATTAACACAAAATTAACTCAATTAAATACCTAAAAACATATTTAAAACATCATATGATTCATTATTATCAAATATCCCACACTTAGACTTTGCTCGCTCTCAAGCAAATTAGAACAATCCAACTTCTCAAAATAATCAAACTCAAATAAAGAATTATGCATTTCAAAACCAAGCTTAGTAATTAACAAGAGCACTTAATAAAAATTTCAACTAGAATAAATTCAACCAAGACAATATAAGTTACTTTCCTTGAGTGTGTGCAAGACCAAAACAATTTAAGCAATTTAAAAATTCAAAACACCAATGCAAATTCATAGTCAAACTTAGAATGATTATACACCTAAGCATACATATGGTTTTGCACTTGAAACTCTAGAAATACCATAAGCCTCTTATTTAGCACCGAAACCCAAAGGTCATCTCCGCTAAACAACTTAAAAATAAAACTTAGAATCACTTAGGTCTTTTAAAGGTTGTAATGGAGCTAAGGTATTGGTTATCAAAGAATGAATAAGAGATCAACAACAAGAATAGCCACTCTAAGATAAAATAGACTAACACTTCACAAATTTCATCCCATTAACTTAAACAATACAGATCTTAGCCAAACTTAATCAACCCTTCATAATTCAAAGCTCTTATGAAAAAGAAATAACAATTAAAACTCTCTTATATTCATAATTCTTACCCTTTTAAGAAGTCATAACCGCTTTTCCTTGCAGCTACCCCACACTTAAGATTTTGCCATCCATGCTAGTTTTATTTCATTTTCTTTCTCTTTCTTTTTCTTTTCTTTTCTTTCTTTTTTTTTCCTTTTTTTCATACTAGCTTTAATTTTAGCAATACAATAAAAACATGGGTAATCACAAAGTCACAATTCACTATTTACTTGACTTTAATAATAGCCATTAACAATAAAATTAAAAATATCTTATCACACCCATCAACATACCCAATTCCTATTAATCCATTCTATCCTAGAGTGGCCAATTCTAGAAGGGAAGACAAAAGCTTTTTAGGCTATATGGTAAAATAAATGAGGGTAACAAGAAAAATTAAATATAATACGCATTAAACATACCTCATTAGGCTCAAAATGGCTAACAAAGGATAAATATGCATATAGGGTAAGAAAACAAGTTAAGATATGGCTCAACAAGAAAAACATTGCCTAGATCACTTTCCAAGTTATTTCTTTGAAGGGTGATGAGGAAGGTTCTAGTGTTCTATAATTCCTTACTTAACTATTTCAATGCATTGTTTTTCTTTAAGTTCAAAAACTGGTCTTAAGTGCTCAAAAAAATAGAAACTAACAAATATAAGCCAATTGAATACTTAAACTAGCTAAAAATTCATTAAATAACATACTTGTTCTAATGCTAAATAAAAATTTTAAACATTGCACATTCTAAATTCAAGTTCAGAATGTTTAATTTTTGAAAAAAACTAGAGTGAACTAAGTTAAATGTACAATATATGATAAATGAATTAACTAAACTAACACGCAAAAAAAACTAAAAACTAAACATGCAAACTAAAAACAAAACTAAACAAGAAAAACAAAAACACAATGACTAAAATAATTCATGAGTAAGAATATGAGCAAGGTAAGAAAAACTCCTTTAGTTTACTCTTCAAAAACTAGCTCAGCTGAACTCTATCCCCCTCTTTAGAATCTTACTGTCCTCAGCAAAGTATTAAAAAATTTCAGCTTTCTACATAACTTTTGAGAAACAAGTTAGTGCCCAAGAGAAAACATGTAAGCTCGCCATATTTAGAACCATAATTAAGCCAAAACTAAAGCATGAGATAAATGGAATTAAGTTAACAAGCAAACATACCTCTAAAACCAATATAGTGCCATAAACAAGACTTAATATATATGGTAACTAATTGAAGAAATGCAATTAGGCCAACTTGCTTGAGTGCTTAATGCATAATATGTGTTACAAGGTGCATCATCTCAAGTGTAAAGTGAATTGGTGATGTTTAGGCTTAAATAAAAGGTAGAGAAAGATTTTAATTGGTCATGGTAAGCACTAAATAAAATAAGCCAATTCAAATACAATTCCACCTATATCAAGCCAATAATAAAATGCAATTCCAAACTATTGGTAGCTAAGAGTCATGGAATGTAAACGAACATAACTCAATTCAAAATGAAACTCTAAGCAAACCTATGTTTGAGAATAATAAAGTTACACCAATTTATGCATATTAATCTCAGCAAGCAAATTGAAGTTTTGAGCATATTCAAAACAAATAAAAATTGCCCTTAAAACTTCAAACTGAAAATTAAAAGCTTAGACATTGTTTTTAGGACCCTAAACGAGCTATTACATAGGGCAAAACCCATGTAATGAATGTCCGTCTTGAAATAAGCTTTTCGAAAATATATTATAATAGTCAATCGGACACCTGTAGCAAAAGTTATGATCAAAATAGTACTAGCCGTAATAACAAATTCAACACAGAGAAAATATGCATTAGAGTGCTATGCTTAAATCACAAGTGTGTGCTACAGTGAGTGCTTGAGTATGAATGAGTGAAGGTGTGTGGTAGTGCTTTGATCAAGTGAGTGAGAGAGTGCAGTTGTGCAATGTGAGTGTGTGAAGGTGCGGTGGGTGATGTATGAATGAGGGGAGTGGTAAGAGCAAAGAAAATGAAAATGTAAGGGAAGAAAGAACACCGTGGGCATTTAAAATGGGGACAATGCCCTCACATGTGGCCACGCGTGGGTGTAGGCATACCTATACATGGGCATGCATGGGAACAAGGAGGAAACATGCGGCAGTGCACAGTTGAAGGCAAAATTTCACGTGGGCGTGTGATTTTTATGGGGCAAGCATTAGGCTTTCACGTGGCCACGCATAGGTATAGGCACACCCATACGCGGCCACGTACGGAGTTGGGTGAAAGTTTACCTTGAAACAACTTGCTGTTTGTTTGTGTTTCAGCAAAAATCTAGCTTACACTCTACCATTTTCACTAAAACAGCAAGCTATTTTAGTGCAAAAATTGTTACCATTATTTTGCACTAAAATAGCAAGTTGTTTTAGTGAAAAATGCTTCACGCATGGGCACGCAACAACTGGCTTGATTCCTTCACGTGGGCACGCATGGATCTTCCTGTTGCATTCTTGAGCTTCATTTTCCTGCACATTAAAGTACAAAATTAAATGTTATTCACCTTAATTCCTTTTTAACCTATTTTAATCAATCACTTAATAATATTAATCCTTTGCTCTTGTAAATCAAAATTGAATCAATTTTTGTTAAAACTTCATCAAATTTAATTTTTGAACCATATAAACCAATTATAGCTCATACTCACTTAGTTATGCCCCTTTCCTTCTAAATTCTTTTCAAGCTTTAATTTAATTATGCCAAGCAATTTTGCAAATCTCCTAATTAATTAAATTCCATATTAAGTCCACTCTTAGCTCAGCATATGCAAAGTTCATGAAGTTTTATGCATCCCACATCTAACCAACTCATAAATCTTTGAAAAGTTCAATTTTACTTTGATCAATTCATATTAGCTCTTTAATTACCTTAGAAGCACTTACTAATCCCAATTTAATCATGAAGCATAAAAATCATTAGAAGTAGCCTAATTTTCAAACCCAAATCTTAAACTCATGAATTAAAAGACACAAACCCATAACAAACATGCATTAAACTTTAAAATAAATAAAAAAATAATGGCAAAACAAATTATTGAAAACAACATGCAAAACATGAAAATTTAAAGAGAAGAGTTAGAGAAGAAGTTCTGGTTTATTGAGTCCTAGCTCAACTCATGCTACTCTCGAGAGGTCGAGCTTGTGATCCAAATATAGGTCTCTCCGAACTTTGCTCCTCATTTTCTCCCATTAGTAGAAGAAACTTATCATAGTTTATTAAAGCTGAAAACTCCATATCTTCAATAAAATATGACTCCTCATTTGGCTCATTTATAACGAACTCTGCCGGCTCCTCTAGCCTAAATAAATCCTTCAAGCAGACTGAATCCAGTGTCTCCACCTGAAAATTTTTTCTTTCTTGCTCCTTTGGTGATAAATTCTCTATAAGATATCCTACACCTTCTAAATATGACTTATCCTCAAACATGAATTGTTCCTCTTGTTCCTTATCCTCCATAAATGAATGATTTAGTTCCTTTTCCTTACCATCATTACCTTGAGTGCTCAAAAGTTCTAGCTTAGATTCCAATTTTTAAATTCCATGCTCTTTATCCTTTAGTAAATTTTCTTGAATCTTAATTGTCTCCTTTTGAGTCCTTATCTTTTCTTCTTGAATTCTAAACATTTCCTCTTGAGCCCTTAATGTAGCCTCCCACTCCTCTTTTTCAGCATAAAATTTCTTTTCCTTTCTCATAAGCACGTTACAAATATCTTCAGTTTCAGAGATAATAGCCTCTTGTGTGGCCCTTTATTTTTTTTACAGCCCAAAATTGTTTGTCCTTACCTATAAGGAGGTTATGAAGATGTTGATTTTTAGAGCTATAGGCTTCTTTTGAATATCGTAGTTCTTGATTCTCTCCTCAATTCTTCCAATTGTGCTCTCAAAGTCCAAAGAGAATAAGACTTTTCAGCAATGGATGGTGATGAATAAGGATTACACAATCATTTTATCTCATCTCTTTCTCTTACTAAATCATTCATTTGTTGCTTCAAAAGAATCAATTCATAATTTGTGACCTCATCTTGCATCATCTTGAAAAAAATGTCTAGAATTGTTCCTGCAAAGAATAATCATCAAATAAAATAAAATAAAATAAAAATCTCAGACTAACTCAATCAAAGATATTAAAAAAATAACACTGCTATTTTCCAGCAACGGCACCAAAAACTTGATCGGTGTCTAGCAAGTATACTAGAACGGTTAGTAATACAAGAAAATATAGATTAAGACCCCAAATATCGTACCCAAGGGAACATGAATTGCTAAGAATAATATCTATGTATCAATTAAATCAATCCGAGATTGGTTCCCAAATATTTTTGATTTAAAAGCAAAAATTAAATAAAATAAACAAAGAAACAAAATAAAAATAAAAATTAAACTAACATGAATTAAAAATGAAACAATAACTGAAATTCTCTTACTAAAGAAACTATCCACCTTAACTTTCATTGTAATGACTTAAATTCAATATAAACACCAGTGATTCTGGAAAAACTAGTAATAAAGCAAGATATCTCTATTCAAGTATATCATTCTTAGTATTAAACTCATAGACAAATCTAATACTTAGCATGAAAATCTAGTTTTAACTTCCTAAATATTCATTGAAGCCTTTCTCAAGTAATACAACTCCAATTTATTCTTAGTTCTTCCTCTCTTAGTATTAACCAATAAAATTAACACATAATTATCTCATGTTTCGGATAATAATCATGCATAAATATTAAAGAGTTAACCCAAGAACATGCAAATCATTAACTATGTAAAAATCAACTTTTAGTTATTTATTCAATAAACTAATAATTAATCTTAACACAATTAAAGAGAAGAATATGCTTAAAACCAAGAAGTAATCAACTGATATTGAAATTAAGCTCAAAATAAAGTCATAACAATGAAAATATAAGTTTTCAAGAATCCATTAGCAAAAGAAGAAAAACTACTTCCTAAACATATTTAAGAAACTAAAACAAAGTTGAAAAACTAAAACAAAGTTAAAAAGAAAAAGAAAAATAGAAAAACTAGAAAAACAAAGTAAAACTAAAACTAAAGAACTCTATTAGTTCTTCTACTTGACCCTAATTGATTCCTACTAATTCCCTAATTGATTTTCTAATTTATTCTCTAATTTATTCTTTTTTTGGTGTTTCAGACTTCTATTTATAGGTCAAAGACGTAGTAGACACTTCTTGAACTCCAGAAATTGAATAGGAAGCAAACTCTGCTAAAATAGGAAGCTCGAAGAAAATCCTTCGTCAAATGGGAGACTCATCACGTGGCCATGCCTCTCCCAGTATAAATCCACACGTGGTCATGTGTGTACCCTTTTGTTCTTCACACGTGGTCTCGTGTGTTTCTCTTGTTCTTCACACGTGGTCACGTGTTCATCATTTGTCCTTCTTTATTTCTTCTCACGTGGCCATGTATGTTTTCTTCATTATTTTTCACGTGGCCATGGCTTCCTAGATTCAACCTTCACGTGGCCATGGGTGTTTTTCTTCATTTATTTCATGTGGTCATGTGAAATCCTTTTGGACTCGACGCTTACTTTCTCACATTAATTTCTCATTTTTGCAGTTTTGGCCCAAATCTTTACCTTTTTTGCAATTTAAGCCCTTTTTCATCAAATTAAATCTGAAAAATACCAAAATTTATAATTAACTCCAAAAACAAAAAATTAACCAATTAAACTCAAATTCAACATAATTAACACAAAATTAATTAAATACCTAAAAACATATTAAAAACATCATATAATTCATCATTATCAAATACCCCACACTTAGACTTTGCTCGCCCTCGAGCAAATTAGAACAATCCAACTTCTCAAAATAATCAAACTCAAATAAAAAATTATGCATTTCAAAACCAAGCTTAGCAATTAACAAGAGCACTTAATAAAATTTTCAACTAGAATAAATTCAACCAAGACAATATAAGTTAGTTTCCTTGAGTGTGTGCAAAACCAAAAATATTTAAGCAATTTAAAAATTCAAAACACCAATTCAAATTCATAGTCATACTTAGAATGATTATACACCTAAGCATACACATGATTTTGCACTTGAAACTCTAGAAACACCGTAAGTCTCTCCTTTAACACTGGAACTCGAAGGTCATCTTGCATCATCTTGAAAAAAATGTCTAGAATTGTTCCTGCAAAGAATAATCACCAAATAAAATAAAATAAAATAAAAATCTCAGACTAACTCAATCAAAGATATTAAACAAACAACATCGCTATTTCCCAGCAACGGCGCCAAAAACTTGATCGGTGTCTAGCAAGTGTACTAGAACGGCTAGTAATACAGGAAAATATAGATTAAGACCCCAAATATTGTACCCAAGGGAACATGGATTGCTAAGAATAATATCTATGTATCAATTAAATCAATTCGAGATTGTTTCCCAAATATTTTTGATTTAAAAGCAAAAATTAAATAAAATAAACAAAGAAACAAAATAAAAATAAAAATTAAACTAACATGAATTAAAAACGAAACAATAATTGAAATTCTCTTGCTAAAGAAACTATCCACCTTAACTTTCATTGTAATGACTTAAATTCAATATAAACACCAGTGATTATGGAAAAACTAGTAATAAAGCAAGATATCTTTATTCAAGTATATCATTCTTAGTATTAAACTCATAGACAAATCTAATACTTAGCATGAAAATCTAGTTTTAACTTCCTAAATATTCATTGAAGCCTTTCTCAAGTAATTCAACTCCAATTTATTCTTAGTTCTTCCTCTCTTAGTATTAACCAATAAAATTAACACATAATTGTTTCGGATAATAATCATGCATAAACATTAAAGAGTTAACCCAAGAACATGCAAATCATTAACTATGTCAAAACCAACTTTTAGTTATTTATTCAATAAACCAATAATTAATCTTAATACAATCAAAGAGAAGAATATTCTTAAAACCAAGAAATAATCAACCGATATTGAAATTAAGCTCAAAATAAAGTCATAACAATGAAAATATAAGTTTTTAAGAATTCATTAGCAAAAGAAGAAAAACTACTTCCTAAACATATTTAAGAAACTAAAACACAATTGAAAAACTAAAACAAAGTTAAAAAGAAAAATAAAAATAGAAAAACTAGAAAAACAAAGTAAAACTAAAACTAAAGAACTCTATTAGTTCTTCTACTTGACCCTAATTGATTCCTACTAATTCCCTAATTGATTTTCTAATTTATTCTCTAATTTATTCTTTCTCTGGTGTTTCAGACTCCTATTTATAGGCCAAAGACGTAGTAGACCCCTTCTTGAACTCTAGAAATTGAATGGAAAGCAAACTCTGCTAAAACAGGAAGCTTGGAGAAAATCCTTCGTCAAATGGGAGACTCATCACGTGGCCACTCCTCTCCCAGTGTAAATCTACACGTAGTCACGTGTGTACCCTTTTGTTTTTCACACGTGGTCACGTGTGTTTCTCTTGTTCTTCACACGTGGTCATGTGTTCATCATTTATCCTTCTTTATTTCTTCTCACGTGGCCATGTATGTTTTCTTTATTGTTTTTCAAGTGGCCATGGATTCCTAGATTCAACCTTCACGTGGCCACGGGTGTTTTTTTTCATTTATTTCACGTGGTCACGTGAAAACCTTCTGGACTTGACGCTTACTTTCTCGTATTAATTTCTCATTTTTGCAGTTTTGGCCTAAATCTTTGCCTTTTTTGCGATTTAAGCCCTTTTTCATCAAATTAAACTTAAAACACCAAAATTTACAATTAAATCCAAAAACATAAAATTAACCAATTAAACTCAAATTCAACCAAATTAACACAAAATTAACTCAATTAAATACCTAAAAACATATTAAAAACATCATATAATTCATCATTATCAATAATCAAAGCTAACATGTGGATTCTTTTTAGAAGAACAAGTTCATTGAAGACCTACAAAGAGAATCCCCATATGAATATTAAATCTATGTTAGTGAGGAATTTCTTCATAGCTGTAATACCCCTCAGTATACCCTAGAAGAATTATCATCAATTAATTATTATTGTTTATGTTTAATTAAGTATAATTGTGTATAGAGGGACCCAATTGCATAACTAAAGGGAAAGATTTGGGGTAAAAATAGAAATAAAGGAAAGTTAAAGGATCAATTAGTAACTTTTGTATCTATGCAACACTTGGGCCAATTAGAAGTTAGGAGAGAGGGATATTTTGATGGGGAGAGCCGGCCACCAAGGGGATTCATTCACCATTTTCATCTCCTCTCCACTCTCCTCTCTCTCATCCTCTCTCTCTCTAGATTTCTTTGAATTGGGATAAGAAAAAAGAGAAAGATTTACTTGGTTTTTGAGTTAAGGTAACACTCTTATTCTTTGATGTGTATGATTCATAGATTAGCTTGCTGGTTTTTCATAGAGGTGTCTTACGTTTATAGAAGGAGAAGCAAGCAAAGGTAAAGGAAAGGAAACTCTTCAAGGTTGAAAAAGAGGAAGCTCAAACAAGGTATGGGAACTTAGGATTTTATATGAGTGTAAACTTTTATGAGTTGTTATGAGAGAGATCTTAAGTGTCTCTCTCATGTGTTTTGTGTATGATTATAAGCTTGGAAGTGGATTAGAGTTGATAATTTGCATGATTTGGTTAAAAACATGAAATATGTCTTAAAGATCATTTGATTAGTTTGTGTACTTTTGCTCCTCTCTTGAGCTATAGTTGCCCAAATGATGAAATTCTAATTGGTACAGAAACTAGACTTGTAAACCTTGATTTTGTTAGAAGAGACCAGAATATGATTTTCACTTCATGATAGTGAAAATCGGAATTGAATTCTGACTATGGTTGTGAATGTGCCCTTATGAACAGTCTGTGGTTTTCTTGGATATCTAAAGATTTACAAGCCCTATTGAGATGATTTTTGATGTTTTGAAAACTAGAAACATAGGTCTACAACTTTGTTGAAGGTCACTTTGATTGAAAATGTTGTTTTACAGGTTAAAAATGGCATAGAACTCGAGACTGGAAATCGGTCTCAAGGCGGTTTAGGGCTCACGATTACCATGAATATCATAGTAACCGTGAGGTGCCTAAATTTTTAGTCCGGACCAAAAAAAGGATGTTCTAGATCACGGTTACCATGATTTCATAGTAACCGTGACCCATTCTCGTAGCATTACTACACGGTTACTATCATTCCATAGTAACCGTGAGGTAATGAACTTTTGGTCCAGAAGCAAAATCTATGCTATCTCACGGTTACTAAGAAATTCCTAGTAACCGTGACCCGAGTACAAAACCCTACTTCACGGTTACTACTATAGTATTGGTAACCGTGAGGTAGTTCGAATTTAGTTCAGAATCAAAAGGCCTCATGGCTCACGGTTACTAAGAAAGTGGTGGTAACTGTGACCCTTATTGCAAGTAATGGATCACGGTTGCCAGGAATTGGTAGTAACCGTGACCTCCCCTGTATTTTGAAAACTATATGTTCTTTGATTCCTTTTGAAATATAGACTTGTCTAATCTCTTTTCAAGCTTATAAGTCATCCTAAGTTGTAATTTACAGCAAGAAACTCTCTTAAAGTTTCTATCTAATTGAAAGGTAAGTTCCACTACCTTAAAATAGAAAGTATATGAGTTACTTCTTTACAATGATAATATGTGATTGTTTCTCTACCTTGAGATAGCCTGGTATGATATTAAAGTTTGTTACATTCATTAATGTTATAGTGGAACGTGTCAATATAAAGTTCATAAGATGTGAAATGTAATGGAATTAAGCCTGCACTTAAAGACTTGGTTGTGGATAGATAGGCATGCCTATAGGGTTATAGTTGCAGCTGCTATAGTCTGACTCTTATGAGTCCACAGTTTGTCTCTATATGAGACCATAGTTCTGACCCAATGGGTCCACAGATTTAATACCTTTAGGTATTTACAGATTTGATACCTTTTGGTATCCATAGTACCCGTTATCCACTCCCACAGGAAATTGAGCAGGCAAATGAATAAGATAAATGAAGTATGTGCACAGTTGATAATTTACATTAAATGATCCATTGAATTAACAATCCTTCTATTGTTCATGATTTCTTTACAACAATAGTCAATATATTATTCATGTATACTACAATTTCATGCTTGTGGATAATCGCTATGAGTGGTTATCAATATATATGCATATATTAGTTGTTTCCCACTAAGCTTTATAGCTTAGCACGGGTAGTTATCCGTGTAGGTTCGCAGGGTAGAACGATTGGTCAGGGACAAAGCCCACAATCTTCAAAGCCAACATTGGATTAGGAGGAGTGATTTGAAGTATGAAACTTATTTTGTGTCTTTTGGGGTAGTTAAAGATAAATTTGTATGTAAAGGCATGTAATTATTAAGTTTATGTATATGATTTTCTCTAGTACGATAAAGTATAGCCTCAAATCCGTCATAATTGCTATAGTATGATTATATGTATGCTTATATATATATGTGGATAGCAGATAATTCATAATGAACTGACAGGATTAATGGAATTGATAAATGTAATTAGTAACAGTAATTAGGGTTATCAAGTATAGTCCTTACAATAGCGGTTGTGCAAGTATCGTTAAACTTGAGATCACCAAAGTTATCTTAAGTAGCAAGTGGTATATTTTGACTCCATAACTGATTACTTCCAACTAGGACTGAACATAGTTAGGAGATTGGGTATATCATGACCTACTTGAAGATAGTTGAGTGATTGACAAAGGATTCACCATCCCAGATTTAATAAGGGAAGTTATCTCGCTTGATTCTATAATTGCCTTGTTCAGAGAATCTCTGGCTAGAGTAATATGCCAAGATGGATAGAGATCCATGGAGGGCATTTTGGGAACAATGGTTAAATTAATAGAACATAAATAATTAGATTTATATGAGTTGACAGAAATCCATACTTAGAATCTAATTGAGATAAGAGTGATGAAAGGAGTAATTGCACGGTAACTGTTTCTATGGAAGGGTATAGTCAAACCACTTGACTTTCCTGACATTTAAATTGTCATGATGCCTAGCTAGAGGCCAATCATGACTTGTATAATGATGTATCAAGAATATCAATAGTGTAACACCCTTCTCGAAACAGTCTTTTCCGAAGCGAAACTTAGTCAAAATTGGTACGGATTTTTTTTTCTACCGAACAATTTGAAACATTTAAAATACTTTTTCATTAATTCCAGAATCAAATAACAATCTTATAACAATTAAAACAAACATCATATCGAAACTTATACTGTCCATACATCCAAGACAAATAAACATACATTTTAAAAACAGTTCGAGCTTTTACCTTAATAGTCTAAGTATATACATGCCAAAAGCTTATTCTAACGAATACAAAAATCTTCTCTTCCAATCTGGTCCTTCAATGTACTATGCTCCCACAATGCTTCAGAACCTGCACGCAGTAAACACTACGTGCTGAGCATTAAATATGCCCAGTGGTGACTACTAATCCAAGAATTTCCCAAGAATAAGCATAACTTCGTTAATGTGCACTATGACTTTTACTTGTAGTAATACTGTTGCTTATTTTCTAGTCATATCAATTTAATTATCATATTATTTAATGATGTGAATTGGTACTCGTGTCTTTACTAGTACCAAAGTAAATTACTTAAATTCTTGGTGTACTGTTCAATCGTGTGATATGTACTCTAATTATACTTCTTGTTGTTATTCTTTTATTTTTTCTTTGACTTTTAACTAATAAATACATTACTAATTAAAAGCTTTTAAGCTTTATTGCAAAGCGATATAGGTATTTCGGGATACTTTGCAGTCAATTTCTCTTTCTTTCATATACATATATATATATATATTATTTTCATTCAAATACTTATTAAGACGTATGTCTTTTATTTCTTTTCATCGGTCAATTATTGTGTCTTTCTATTGTTTTACTTTTCGAATAACTTTTCTTTCAGAAAAATGTTACGTAACTAATACATTTGCTTCATGTCAAAATCATCACTTTTTAACTCTAAACAGGAAATTAATATTATTTTCCGGACTCGTCATTATTTTTACAGTAATAATTAGTATAAGAAATACCAATTAATCAAATTATCTTTTTCACGTAAAACAAAATATATTTTAAAATCCTTATAAAAGCTTTCTTTTCTTTTGCTGACTAATTACACTTTTCAGAAATCTTTACAGATTTATTTTAACTTTGTATTTTCTTTCAAACGAATCATTAAATAGTACTTATTCATTCATTTCGATGTGCCCCTAGTGCAATACGACAGGATTCTCATATAGGATACGCAGGACATAGACCCCACCGGGCCACAACAGAGAGAGAAGTGATTCCCAAGGAATCAATTTTCACAGAGCATATAACAGAGCAGAGAATGCCATGGTGATCAGAGATCCAGTCCACAACATAGCAAGTCGTCATGACTTACACCGCGGTATAAGGTGTCCCTATGGCTAGCCATTTATATCCTACTCAAGAATAATAATACATGTCTAACGCTAAGGGCAAACATAATTAATCACTTTTGCAATTACTTTTAAACATTTAAAAATTCTTAATTTCTTTATTTTATTCTTTTATACATTTTATTATGATCAAATACACTCTTTTAGTGTTATCGGATATTCAAAAACTTTTTGTCTTATCATTGATTTTATCTTTTCAGATCATTTTTGTGAATTATCCTTCGATAATTCACACAGATACTTAGGCTTTTCAGTAATTTACATCTTTTCTTTTACTTTGTCTTTTCAAGTCACTGTTGTGAATTATTCGTTAATAATTCACTCAAACACTTGGACTTTTCAATCTTTTATACAAATTCTGACTTTTCTTTTTATTTTTCTTGTATAATTCTTTACGAATCATTTTTCAATACTTTTAGGCTTGACGTTTTTACAGTTTTTCCTTTTTCAGTCCAATTTTTCAATTATTCGATATGCCGACTTTTATTTCGTCGGCGACTTAATTTTGTAATTATTAACTCTTTTAATACTTTTTGTTGACTAATTTATTTTGATAAATTAGTCACATTTTTATGTTTCTACTTTTTATTCAAATAGGAACGCTATTAATATAATTTTTTATTTCATAATTCAAAAATACATAATTTAACTTTTTCTATCGATTTATTCATTTCAAATTCATAATTACGATTTTGCCATTATAATCATTTATTTTCATGTTTATTCTATAATTTCTTCCTTTATTCATCTTTTATTATTTATTTTACCATGTCTGGTAAAATTTTATTTTAGTCTTTATATCATGAAAACTTTATCTTTTAATACAGATAATTATCCGAAATTACCATTTTACCCTTGGTACACATTTCTTACTTATTTTCATTCGTTAATTACCTACTTTGGCAAAATTACCATTTTGCCCCAAACTTTTCATTTTCTTTCATTTAAGTCCTTTTTGTATTAAAAATTTATTTTATCTTTCTTTTATTTACGTATTAATTCTTTTCCATCATTTTCATTTATTTATGAATTATTTTCCAATAATTCATTATTCTTCTTATTTTTACGACCTAAAAATTATTTCGAAGAATTTGATGGTTAACTTTTTATTCCTTGTCACTGACATTAATTTATTTTCACATTAATTCATCACTTTTGTCATTTTTATACAATTATGCATTAAAAATTCAATTATTTTCATTATACATATACACATAAAAATTCCAATAAAATTCTAATAAATTCAATAAATTCCCATAAAATTTATTTAGGCATTCTTTATTGGTTACTATCATTTTTCATCAAAATAATCATTTAATTCACAATTAATCACAATTTTCATTCAATACATACACTATACATAACCTTTAAAATTTTCAAATAATTTTTAATTATTCTCTAAAAATTTATAGACATCAATTATCAAGTCTATTATTAATTTAAGCTACCATACATTATTTTCATGCATTTTTTCTTACCATTTCTTCTCACTAAAATTCGGCCACCATTCTTTTTCTACCTTAAAATTTTTCTTTCTTTCATTTTCACTTTCCATTCATCATTTCTCTAGTCTAATTACAATAACCCCATCACAATTACATCAATTAATAATATTACACATTTTTATCTTAGTTATATAACCAAGAAAAATTCATATTAAATGGGAAATTAAGGGATTTGGTAGTCACTTACCTCTTTCCATGCTTTAGCTTCCTAAGGCTTCCTTTTTCATGCCTTAAACCAAATAAATCTTTACATCACCATGAAGAAACCATGGAAGCCGAAATTTTCATCAAAGAAAACACTATGATATCAACATTTTTAGCTCAATTAAACCATAAAAATAGATTCTAGGCACCTAAAACTACTTAGAGGCACCCTTAAACAAATTTAAAACCTTGAAAATCTCTTACCTCCTTTTGATACCTCCCTCTTGATTTCTCTTGCTTCCTTCCTTCAAATAATATGGTTGAGGCTTGAATAATTATCTAGAGGGATGAAACTTCATCTTTTATGTTGAAGTTTAGGGGAAAATTAGAGTGAAAGAAGAAGAATCAAAAGAGAGGAAATGGAAAGCCTAGGTTCGGCCTCCAAAGGAGAGGAAGATGGAGCCAGCAAAATCTGGAGATTTCTACAGATTTTGTCTCCTTTTATATCTCTCAAATGGGCCTAATTAAGGGCTTAACTAATGGGCTTCACCCAAGTATAAAATTAAGCCAATTTTAAGTCATTTTGGGCCCAAACAAAAATCTCTATCTTCATCACTTCAAATTAATTTAATTTTGATTCCATCATTCTTAAAACATCGAAAATAGGTAGGACATAAATTTTTGGCTCAATCGGAGTCCGTTATAGGTCCGATTCAAACTTATCGGTCCGATTCGACAACTACTGGTGTCACCGAAAAATTCAATTCTCATTACCAAAATATTCTAAATAAAAATTCATATAGGCACGCAAATTCTGGAAATATTCAGAGTTCGTTTACTATTTTTAATTATTTAAGCAAAATCAAATCCCCTTTACTACTGGAAAAATTGACTCGCTACTTTTTCGTATTTTTGACTTTTAGAGGCCTATTTGACCTCAAATTCACTTCAAATATCAACCCCGAACTCACCATGACTACTCCTTTCCAAGGGTCCCATAAAATATTTTTCACTTCCGGGTCCGATTTACGGTCCGGATGTACTATTCACCATCAGAATTTACTGTTCACGGCCAGACCGGTATTGAGGCCATTACAAATAGGGATTGATAAAATGATTTAAAGGAGTTTAAATCATGTGAGTTTTGAATAGAACTCACAATTACATATTATACTGTCAATATAGATAGGAACCTAATAGGTCACACACATATAGAGAAAAGGATAAAATGGTAAAATGATAAGGATAATAATATTTGATATTATTATGGGGATAGAGAAGTGAATATGAGAATAATTAATTAAAGAGTTTAATTAATTATGATCAAGTAAAATTGTTCGTGAAACTTTTAAGAAATGTTCTATAAAATTGGACCAAATTGAAATAATGTATTTTATAATTAATTATTATTGGACTATAAGTGTTATAGGGCTGATATAATAATTAATAAATTTATTGGAGGAATTATAGAGGCCTAGAGAAGTGAAGTTGGCGCAGAAACCCTCTAGAAGAAGGGCCACATGCCAACTCCAAATAGAAGGCCTTAGAGGCCTATTTTTTGGACCAAAATAAATTAAATATGTTACATAAGTGTTATGGATCCTACATATTTAATTTGTTTGGATTTGAAATTCATTTGGATAATTAAATCCAATTATATGTACAAAGGGCCTAATTTGCGGGTTTTGTGCATAGTTTTTTGTGAAATGGTTTAAATTGGATTTAATTGAGCCCAAATAATTATAAATAATTCCAGAAGCCCAATTAATAATTTTTCAACAATTTTAAAGAGGCCAATCTCATTATGAAGTTGGATTTTTAACCTAACTATAAAAATCTAAGTGATGGGGAATTAGGAAAAAGTGTGTGAACATTTAAGAAAGTCTTATTCTCTTTTTCTCTCTACCCTAGCCGCCACTCCCAAAGCTAGCTTCTAAGGTTTTTCGGCCAGCCCTTGTTTTCTACCAATTGTTGGTTCATTCTATCATTCTCTAGTGTAGATTACTCATTGAACGTGTTCGATTTTGGACACTGTGATTTGCGACAACCCGGTGCGAAGGAAAATCAACTGTACAACAAAAATCAAAGGTGATTTTTCTTATTCTCATTAATATGTATATTGTAAATTCATGGCAAGATCAGATATATTGGTTAAAAATTTTAAATTTCGCTTATTTATGAGATGCATGTAACTGATAATCTCCAACACGTATTTTATTAATTAAACATGATATAGACCATGATAAATGTGTATTGTATTATTTTATTTATTTTTTTGCAATTTAATCATGCATGAAATTTATTAAGTAATTAATGAATAAAATAAAATTTAATAATACAATATAATAATATTATTTAAGCATTAACCACCAAATGCCAATAATTAGTCAAAAATAAATAGGAAAAACACTAACATATACATATTTATATAATCTATAATTTATATGACAAATCTAAAATAGTCAATAATATTAAATTGACACAAATATTATATGGACACAAGTATGTTAAACTACATATTTCTCGGATATTTAAGGTAATTTTATGGTCCGACCAAGTTCAAGCACATTTTTTTATTATGCTCCCCATTTTGGCATAGTGTACATCGATTAATTAGGCCTACTACGTTTTCTACTGTCCATTTCATTTCGATATTGAGAAGTCCTCGATAGACCTTTTTTCCTTATAAACTCCAAATTAGGCACTAAAGTTGGTCCAACATATGGAGGCCAGTAATCATCATGTGCAAGTGGTTGGAAAAATAAACTTGAACAACTCAATGCCTCCAACAATTTATAGCACTTGTTGATGTATTTTCACATGTCAACACGTACATGCATATATGCCGTTATAGTGTGTGTGTAGACAGCGTGACCCAGGGCACTTTAGATCAGGATTATCTGATGATGAGAAAATGGTATATTTCTGATAAATAGTATGGATCTCGGAGCTCCAATCTTGATTTTACATAATTTTCACAAAAATATTATGATTTTCCAAGTGTTTTTAAAAGGTTTCAACAAAAGAACACTAAAAATCATGATTTTGGCCTTCAATGATGACAGACGGCCATCTATCATATGAGGGACGATCGTATGTGGTAATATCTCTCATGTCCAGGTGAGATCAAAGGTATTTTTATAAATTTTGAGTTTTTGCCTGAGGGATGGTCGTATGTGGTTGAATTTTCAGATTTTTCACGTTTTTAATTTTCAAAATGGGAAGAAAAATTTCCAATGATTTGAGCCAAGATTTTGAGGGATTAATTCCTCTAAATCTGAAGAGTTAGTATTGAAATTCAATTCCAACTCCTCCCTAGTATAAAAGATAAAAAATTAGGATTTCACAAAAAGAGGGGGGAATCATTCTTGGAAAAGAGAGGATAAGTTCTTGGTAAGAAGAAATAAATTCTTCTCTCTCTAAAGAAAAACCTATAACACTTTTGATAAAAAAACACACAAAAATTATTTTACTTTTTTGGAACACAAAATTAAAACGGAGTAGAGATTTGGACTTCAAAAATTATAGAGTCATAATATCTTTTGAGGATAATATTCTAGGCTCTCCATCCATCTTTCTTTATATAGATTTAATCATATATATTCATGTTTATTTGTTTATAAAATTAAATGTTTTGTGTGTTATTATTCTGGAAATCATGTATTTCATTTGAATGTCATATTAATCTGGATTTATATGCATGATGAAATATCAATTTGAGCATGATCTCCTCCATGTTGGTATGATTTAGAGCTTTGATTTTTTCATTATATTGTCTTAGATTTTAATGTCATTTAGCATAGATGAAGCATGATTTAGGGTTAGAACTTTAGTTTAGCATATTTTAGGCCCTTATATTTTAGTATTTAGTGTTAACTTGGAATTTTGGAGGATTTTGTCATAATTTCTAGGTTTTGTGTTTGTCTCTTGAGTGATAGATAGGAAGAAGCCCCACAGATGGTCATTTGTCGTCATGGAGATTTCCTTCCGTCCCCTCTCTCCTTTAGTTATGGGCATCCGTGGCTGATTTTAGGCTTATTTTTCATATATTTTATGTATTTTTATTGTTGTTTATGTTATTTTATTGATCCTTAAAGTGTTAATGCATTTTCTGTACATATTTTACCCTTGTATGCATGTTTAATTATGTAATTTTTGCATTTTTATTCTTTAATTAGCCTTTCAAATTGTAATGTTAATTATTAGCTTTTCTCATTACTTTGTATGAGTGATTGATCCATGTGCCTTTGGAGGACACTGTGAGACTATTATGATTAGGAGTCGTGCCCCGATTTATTTTTCTCTTCCTTCTTTCATTAGGCTTAGTTATATTTATTTATTTATTTATTATTTTTCTTATTTAGCTTATCTTTATGTATTTTTAGATGTATTCATTTTGGAGATGTAATAGTTAGTAAAAAAAGGATTTTTTTTGGCATGCTTAAATGAAAAATCAATCTTTGAGGGTACTACCGGTAAAAATTGAGAATTAATCTTTAAGGGCGGTCTTGAAATTTGAGATACCTGAAGCAGAAAAGGGTTTAAATATATATCAATCTTTCAATTTAAGTGTTTCTTTGATCATTTAGTTAGTATAGGTGTTTAAATGAAAAATGATACCAAATTGAAGGGTCAAATTATGTACTTGGCCATTAATTTTAATATACTTATAAACACATGAAAATCAAATTTTAAATTATCCATTTCAGAAACAAATCATGCGAACCCAATTTTTTAACTTAATTAACACATGGAAAGATTTAATAATTACTTATTATTTTTTTCAGCAAATAATGTTTTCATACAAATTAAATAGGCTTTATATAATATAAATAAATTAAGCAATAAATTAGATTCAACATCATGAAAAGTAATCATCTAGACATTTAAACTAAAGTTATTTTTTTTTAAAATAAAAAAACATAATTTACCTTTACCTTTGTTGTAATTAGATAGACTTCAAAATTATCACCACCTACAAATAAAATATAAAAATAATGTTAATGATAATATATTTTTTCTTAACAAAACAAAATTATACTATACAATATCCAAATCAAATTAACTTTTTTTTTTCTATAGGATTGACAGCTGGTGTAAATGTTAAATAAAATTATGAGTAAATTGGAAATGAAAAAAATAGTTTGTAAATGAGAGAAAGTGTTTGAAAATGAAATTTAAAAAAAAAATGAGGGAAAGAGTTTGAAAGTGAGAATGAGAGAATGAAATAATAAGTTTGAAAATGAAAAAAAAATTCCGAAATTTTGCAAAATACAAATGCACCATTTTCGAGGTTTTAGGGACTGACATACTGTCAAAAACAAGCATGGGAGGGTGCTGCTTTTTGTCAAAATTCTGACAGAAACCGACATCCTCTCATGCCAATTTTTGACAAGCTAGCAAGTCAACCCAGTGTGCATACTTTTACACAAACTGCCACATGCACGTGCCAGTTTTCGACACTCCAAAAACGTAAATATTTTTACTGTAATTCTATTTTTCTAATTTTTTTAAAAATACCCTAATTTTAAAAAAGCCTCCTTTTTATAAGATTAATTGAATTTTTTTTATAATCACTATTTAGTTTTATCTTCTAAAATAATTGTTCAGTGTTGTATTATTTATTAAATGATAAATGGACATTTATAATTTTAAATTTAAAACAAAAGGTGATTTTAATATTTTGAAAAGCCAATTATTAAAATTTAGACATATATGAGTTAAAATAAGAGCATAATTTTAATTTTTAGAGTTATAAATTTTTAAGATATAATTTATTTATCTGTATGCACAAAATTTGAGGGGTTAAATTGAAAGTATATTTTTTATTTTTGAATTAAAACATATATTATGTGTATAATTTTTCAAGTTTGGGGCCATGGCCACTCTGGCCGGCCAAGGGTGTTAGTTTCATGACATTGGACGTGCCTGAATGAACCCTTTAAGAATATGGAAGCAGATTCTTCATCAAATTAATAAAGGAGACCAAGTAAAGCTATTTGGCCCATATGTTATAAAACCTTATTTACAAATTGAAATTGAAATGAAATCAGCCAAGATGAATGGTTTTTTTTTTTTGTGAAAAAAGGGCCACATGGCCGATATTCATACAGCGATAAAGTTGATATTCATAAAACAGTTGCAGTGATAAAGTTTGATATCGTGCAATTTTATGGCCAACATTTGTTATAAAATTAATAATAAAAAAGGGCCAAATAGTTATTGTTTGTTCCATGAAATTGGCCAAGTAAAGCTAAATGGTTTATTGTCGTGGTTGATAGAATTGCATGAATGATCTTTAAACTGATAATTAAAAATTTGAAAATTACAAATTTTAATTTTAATTTATACTTGGAAAATGAATATATCAATTCTTGTGATAAATGTGGAAAAAAATTTATAAAGATAAATGCCTGATATCCTAATTAGATAGGAAAAAACAGAGATATACTGGCAAAGAATCCTCCAACGTAAAGCATCTTCCAAATGAATCAACACAACTCTATTATTTTTATCATTTTCTTAGAAGGATCTTTAGCCATTCTTTTTTTATTGGACATTTAGCTATTTTCACGACCCAACTAAAATACAGCATTGACTTTCAGAGCAATCTTCCCTGGTTATTTTACAGTAACTTTTTTACAATACATCGAACCAATAACGTTACAACCTCTCAAGGATCCAGGGGAAGTTGCAGCCAGGCTTGGCAACTTAAACTTTTGAAACTCAAAATTCTTAGTTTAATGTGGTGATGTTTTTCAGCATCGATGGCTGATCAGAATATAAACATTTGATATAAAAAAAGAAAAGAAAAGAATATTAAACATTTCATACGGATCGATGAATGTGAAACAGCTTTTTCCTTCCGCATTACTGAACACGATGGATCTTATTTAAGCTGTAAGATTACAGCTTTTTCCTCCGAAGAACATGTCAAATACAGCACGATTTACGAGTAGTACAAGCCACAAACGGTCTGTAAATTCTCTCACAGACATTTTCTATCAATTCACATTGACAACATGCCATCAATCAATTGCAGATGACGCATAAACATCAACCTCCAAAAGCTCTTCGATGTGTTACCACTGCGCACACTAACTGATCCCTCCTGCTTGATCGATCAAGGTGCCAGCATGGTCTCCACATAAAGCTCTTGAAATATTCCCACGCTCAAGCAAATTAAAGACTACAACTACAGGTATAACATATTTTGTTAGAAATGAAATTGAAAATCAGGAAACAAGTTTCCAGCAAAGTTAAAAGCAAATTTAAAAGGATGTATATCAAACCAGGAATTCCATTCTCTTCACAGTATGTAATTGCCATCATGTCAATGAAAGCAACACTCCTGGCAAGTGGTCCAGTAATACATTGGCATTGCCAAAGTGACAGTCTAAAATGCCATCAACATTAGTACCTTTAAGGAGTGCCTCTGCATCAACTGCCAAATATATAGATATCAGAGTAGAATTACAAAACAAAGCACCAAAAACTAAAAATACATCAAAGTAGGGCAGTACTCTCAGAAGCTCGCAAAGCAGCTGCTGTATCAGTAGTAAATAGTGGATTGCCAGAACCTGTACCAATTTGGTGACTACTTTTCCTTTTTCAAGATGTCGGATGGCTTGTCGCCTGCTATAGGGTTCAACTAGCTCTGCATTGCAAATGCACTTTGCGCTAGAGCCTGTATACCCAGCTTCTCTAGAGCTGACTGAATCAACATAGAATTCATCGCTGTTGCCATCATGCTGATATCATAAATGACCAGAGTCAAAAATAGCAACTGACAATAGCTTATGCCCAAGTGCAATCCTATGAGTTTAAGACTAATGTATATGTTGGAATACACAGAAAAAAGAATGGAAACCTATACACCTTTAGGTTTACAGTTTATAAATACACTAGGAAATATCTGCATCATTACACAGAGACAAGCTCTCCAAGGAGATCCCCATCTTACGTTAGCTTGTAGGTACATGTTCAAATTTCCTCTTGGTAGTCATGGAGGAATGGGTTTCATTCCCAGCCCAACCACCAAGAACTTTGGGAAAAAAGGGTTGCAATTTCATATTTTCAGCAATTCCAAGATTAACATTTCAAAGAAACTCATGAAATGGGAATTGTATCCATGAATACTTTAATTTGATAAGCATAAATAAATTGAAATAAATTTTGACATTTAACAACTATAAGAAGAGAAACTTGAATAGAAACTATGGTCTTTGATGATAAGGAAGTTACCCAATCTGGTGTGCTGTGGGTCTCTCTAAGCCAGTAGAAGATATCCTTGATTCTCGACAGAAAAAATTACGGACCCCAACAACAATTGCTAACTCAAGGACATCAATTGGACCCTACAAGACCACAATTAATAAAATGGTACAAAGTTATATGCTTAATTAGATCTTTTTATTGGTAATCTCTTGATTTCCTTGTTGAGAAATTGTAGGAATTGTGCACGTGATTTAAATGATTCAAAGATATAGTTAGATCCTCTTAATTCAAATATATGAAATATCATGTATTTTCTTTTTCTTTTTTTTTTTCACAATTGTATCTGAAAAAGAGTAAATACGAGATTTAAGATTTTGACAGTTTGGTAAAATAAATTTTGATAGCCAAGTTAGCAATATTAAAATAGAAAAATATATTTTTAGGATTTAAAGCATTATAGGGGTTGTTTTAAGAGATTTAATATAGTACATACATTTGCTTCATTGAATGAGCTAGCTGCTGATGTTTTTAAAGGTTTATAATGAATTTATCATTATTTAGCAACATTTGTTTGCTACAAATGATTTTAATACATTTGGATTCTCATCAATACAGGTGATTTTCTCCCATACTATCTAAACCCTTCAATATAGATGTGTATTTAGTCATAATATCATAAAAAATCGATTCGCACCAACAACACACTCTACCTTGCCACCGATCACTTGATTTTATTTATTTATTTTTATTTCAAATTTTCTAATTTAAGGGCACTAAAAGAAATTACATCAGAATTTCTTTTACACCAACATAGCATTCATTATTAACTATTATACGCACATAGAAAAGTCTTCTACGCAACCCACTGCTCAGAAAAGTTTGAATTCGTCATACACTTTTATAAAATGTCTAGCCCCTTCAATCATAAAAGCATTTCAAAGACAATATATGTTCTCAATTTCAAGAGCCACAAGCACAGTATTTAGAAACTCGGGATTTACCAAGAAGTCGCTTCTATATCATAAAAGTAGTGAGGCGCTTCTATGCAAATGGAACCCAACTGTGAATTTGGATTAAACATTCATCTTGAACAAAGAAATCATTAAACAAAGAACTTTGAATATAGAATTAATTATTGAACACCAAAAAAGTCAATAATTATGAGAACTGCCAAGCAAAAAGCGGCCAAATTCAACAAAAAAACAAACATTCAGCAATCATCAAAATTCAAACTATATCAAATAAATTCCAAACTTAATATCAATGTACACATTTATATAATTAACCCAAAAAAAAGCTACCTTTTAATGGGCCTGGGAACAAAATTAACAAGAGGAAATTACCCCAGTTGCGAACTTTTTTTCCCCTTTTTCAAAAAATACAATCCTATTTTTTTTTTCATAAATCTCACTTTTTAAATTTTTGCTTTCATAAATACAACTAATTGTGATAGATATCAAATACTAGGACCCCGATCGAGTTGGAAAGATTATAATTGATGCTTATGTTTGCCAATTCAATCCACAGTGGCTTAGCTTTCTATGATAACAACAACAACAACAATAGTGCTGACAACAGAAGAGTTATGGGATCCAATGCTACAATGTTAGGATTTCACCATAAGCTCTATCCTCAGAATCTTGTTGCTGATGAGAATTATATGAGAAAATCATTTAGAGAAGATCTTTTTAAAGAGACAACTACTACAGCAACAACAGAAGCCCAACAAGAAGACAGTAATTCGAACAAGTCTACAAGAACTGGAGTTCAAGATCATCAAGAACCTGCTTCAATTAAACCCTCCAACATTCTTGCAACACCGGCCATGTGGGCAGTCAACGGTGGCGATGCATTTTGGATGTTACCAGTAGGTGGCGGAGCCACCGCAGCAGCCACTGTGCCGGAGCTGCAGATGTGGACTTTTCTGGGGACGTCTATGTAGAGAGTGAATTTGGGTGGTGGTGGACAGATGATAGTGCAACAGGGGGTGGGTGGGCAGCAACTGGGATTAGGAGTAACTGAGGGTAATATGGGATTAATGAGTGAATTAATAATGCGTATAGCAATAATAGAGTTGGTCTGGGGATGAATTTAGAGCAAAATAATCAAGAAAATCAGCAACAAGGCAGTGATAGTGGTGATGATAATCCTACTCATTCTCAATAATCTCATCTCATCATTTCCTTAATTACTGTAAGTGTGGTTATTAATTATTAAGCAAGATTTTTCGTTTCAGTTTCTGATTGTTTTACTTATTTTTCTTCCTATAATAGTCCTTAATTTAGCAATCTTTTTTATTAAAATTTATGAGCATGCATTGTTTATTTTTAGCCATAAAAACTTACTCTCATGGTAATGACCCAATACAAGCGCTGTTTGTTTTATCTTTGATGCTTGAGAATGGGGTTTCTGTTGATAAGTTCTCGTTTTCTTTGCTTTTGAAAACATGTTCTCGGTTGGGTTTACTGAAAGAAGAAATTCAGATACATGGTTTATTAAGCTAATTTTGCAATTTGATGCTTTCCTACTCTGCATAGACTTTTAAAGTTTAAACCAATGGCTGTCAATAAAAATGTTTCTTCATGCTTTCTCGTACATTTAGAACTTTAATTTATATTGGAATGTTGGATAAATCCACACATTATTGCCAAATATGCTGTGACTAGTATATAATGATGTTTTTTTATAAGACAGTCTAAAAATTAAAATTTGAGATCCTAATTAAAATATTCTAATTTTTATTTTCAACTGTTAATTATTGATATATAAAAAATTTCAACAAATACCACCCATTGATAGGATGAAAGAGGCAGTTAGTAAATCACCAGGAAAATTGCCTTTAATAGTGATAGCTAGACATTATGTTTTTTCTTGTATTAATGCATAGATTTCTGTTCCAGAGACAACGAATGCTATATTATAGCAAGTTGAAGGAGCTTGAGATTTTTACTCGTAATAATAAGTAGAGAACAAAGGCTTTCACTCATAATACTAAGTAGAGAACAAAGGCATTTCATTTACAAATAAGTTAAAATGCAGAATTTGGTATATCTGAGAGCTACTAAGCTTGGTCAAGAATTCATTTCATTTATAAATGAACTTAGTTAACATAGAATTCCCTGTTTACACAATTAACAACCATTGTTGCTTCTGCAGAAGTGCAACTTAGTTTAAAGAATGTATTATTAACCACGAATTTTGTTTGAATTAATTGTAAGTTGTGGATTTATGTAATTTCAAACATTTTGATATAATATATTAAAAAAAAGAGAAACAAAATTCGATATGATATTATTGAAGCAGTTATTTGTGATCAAAAAAAGTGAAATGAAATGGCTAAAATATAATATAGCATAGTGAATTGAATAATATTTAGTAATTACAACTCACAAAGAACCGGCACCCTTTCAAAATGAAATTGTCATCACATGAATATGACCATATTCTTACACCCTTATGTCACTGCCAATTAAATATTGCTACGTACGTAAGACTAAGGTTTACATATCCCTTCATGCTGTCATCTATATTATACTCAATTGGATTGACTTTTTTCTCATTTTCCACGTGCCAATCTGTCATTGGCTGAGTTCTTAATAAAATTATACTGCAATTTATTCAAGAAATTTCCATGATCATTATGGCCATCATTAATTAAACAAAGCCCACATGAATTAGTTTAATCCCATATCTCTCTATCAATGCACTCCAAAGAGCAACTTAGTTGTACTTGGGTGATTGCTTAGTTGCTCTTTGGAGTTTTGGGTTTCCCATTGTGAAGGTGACATTTCCGACACGCATAGTTTTGATGTTTTGAAATCAAGTGGGACCCTGAGAGCCATTGAACTTAAACATCTTAAAATCAGTAATCTCCGTATTAGGTCAGTTTTGTACTAGATGTAGACATTATGTACAGCATGTACACACTATGTGTACTAGATGTACACACTGTGTACAGCATGTACACACTATGTGTACTAGATGTACATACTGTGTGTACAACTAGTACACATTATTTACTAGATGTACACACTGTGCACAGCATGTACACACAGTGTGTATGGTACGTACTAAATGTAGACATTGTGTGTACAACATGTACATACTATGTGTACTAGATGTACACACTGTGTACAGTATGTACACACTATGTGTACAACTAGTACACACTGTATACTAGATGTACACACTGTGTGTATTAGATGTACACACTGTGTACAGTATGTACACACGGTGTGTACGATGCGTACTAGATGTAGACATTGTGTACAACATGTACACACTATGTGTACTAGATGTACACACTGTGTACAGCATGTACACACTGATGATCGTATGTCTACTTCATTCTGCCCAAATACAACATATTACAGTCCACAGTTGAAGCAAATACCTACTAATCCAGACCAAATTGCCAAGTCTGCAATTGATAAACTATATCCCACTAGAAAAGTATGCTTTTCCAAATAACTATCTATGTAAGTACACGCATTCTCGAATTCAGACCCTACGAAAAGTATAGGAGAGTACTTCAGCCACTCATCAATCTGCAAAAAGAAAATAAAGAAAGAAACTTTGCTCAAGAATTAGAAAAAAAAATTCAAAAGCAATACATTGCCCAAATTAGCAAAGTTCCAAAACCAAAGCGACAAAGAAGAAAAGAAAATCACCTGATTAGATTGGTCGGTGTCCTGCCCATAGAAATTAGGAAGGCTAGCAACCCGACCAATGTAATGAAGAAGCTCAAGCAAACCTTGCAATTTCATCCTGAAATACGAGATCAGCAGAAACAAAAGAATAAAGAAAGGAAGTACTGAACCAGTTTGAGAGGCAAGCAGAAAAATAAAATTAACAGGCATCAGGCATCAAAATTGTTTCTCTAAAGATGTAAGACATACCCATCAGAGAAGACAATAGTGGGAGGAAAAGAAGAGTCCGAAACAACAGGAGTAGGAAAATTGATGGCTGCAACCTTGGCGGCGACAATAATAGAAAGTGGAGGACTATCAGCTGCAAAGGACAGCTCTTTAATATCCATTTCCGTCGTCACCATTAAGGATAATTAGTCTCGAGAATTTAATTCAATAAGAGAAACAGTAGCCCCCATGTTAAACTCACTGTTGTCGTATCGGTTCCTCCTACAATTATAGTCTACAAAATATAAACTAATATTTGTCAGGATCCAAGACTATGCCCACATTATTAATCTAAGGTAACAAAAACACATCAATGAAGGGGATTAATTCATGAGAAAATCTTAGGATTGTTAAGATGAATCAGGTGAATTTTACCATGGCTGTAGATTTCCTGATGGTATTAGCATCATATTCGAAAACATCAGGACCATCAAGAACGGAAAGCAGGACATCCATGAAATCTTGCTCTTTCTCTCTCACTTCTCCAGTTTCTCTCTTCTTGCGATGCTCTTCTACCCACTCTCGGACGATGCTATCAATTTCTTCCGCATTTCTCTCATAGCCTTCTCATATCCACTGAAATCCAACCACCCAAGAAATGGTAAAGCATCCCTCGATAAAAACGGCCCTGCCAAGTGAAAGAACTCCCTCATTGCCTTCTGGAATTGCCTTTCCTCTTCTCCATCGCCTGCAGAACCAGTTCCAAAGTACCTCTTTCCAACAACCATCCTGATAATCACGTTTGCATTTATATCGTTAAACAATCTATTCATGTCAACCAAGACTTGAGCTGTCACATCTTTGTTCTTTGTCCATGAATTGTACAAATCTTTGATCGACTCCTCCACCTCAGATCTGCAAAGAATTGGAGATTGGATGAAGGCTAAGAGAAGACAGAAAAGAAACCTTAAGATCGGTCTGGCGTGGGAGAATAAAAATACCAAGTCCAATTTGGAGGAAAGCCCACTGTTTTCTTAAGAAATGTAGGCCAAAGAAATGTAATAAGAATTGAAAAGTTGTATTTTTTTGAAAATATAAATTGTATTTTTGTTATTGAAAATTTAAAAAATTATATTAGTGAAAAAAATTATAAATGTATTGTATTTTTTGTTATTTTTATTTTTTTTATGTACATTTTTGTAAAAACCCCAATTAACAATGGCCCCATTGCCTCCACCGCATTCGATATCTCCCCTCACAGAAGTCTTAGAATTATTCGAATTCCCAATAATTGCTTCAGTTTTCTTAAACCAATGCCAACTACTAGAAACACCAACTCCACCACCATTACTATTAATTTTCTGTAACTCAACTTCATATTGTTTCTTCAAATTATCAATCTTGTTTTTGCATTGTTCCACACTTTTCTTGTTCCTATTGCCTCCCCTCTCGCTCACCATCTCCGCCACCTCCTCCCAGTTTCTTCCCCTCAGATTTCCCCTATTCAGCTGATTATACTTCTCCGTGTATGCCTTCAGGAGACATGAGATAGCCGTGTCACTCCATTCTTCGCGATCCTTGCGATTATACTTGCCGACGTTGGAATTTATGTTCGATTCCGATTCTCCTATGTTGTCGTTTGGTTTTTGCTTCTTTCTATTGTAGTAATAGTGGAGGTGGTTAGGGTTTCGTTTCGAGGGCGGTGTCTTTGGGGCAGCCGATCCGGATTTGTCCCGTTAGGAATCTGCGAAGGAAGCGTAGTAGTCTCCGTCATTGACTGACTCGTAATCAGGGTAGCATGTAGGCGCGTGTGTCGGAGACGCGTGGGGGTCACTGATAAGAGGGAATTCATGAGCAGCCATAAGGAAAAGAGAGTTCGTTTACTTTCAAAAAATAATTTTTTATTTTTTTAAAAAATTAAAATATTTATCTTTTATAAAAAATTTAAAAAATATATTTATTTATCAACAAATAAAAAATTAAAATATATTTTATGTATATATATATATGTGTGTACATACATACATATTTATGTTTGTGTATATGTATGTATATATGCATATATACATATGTATATGTATATGTATATGTATATGTATATGTATGTGAATATATGCACACACATACACATGTATTTATGCATACATACATATGTATGTACATACATACACATACACATACATGTACATATATATATATGTATGTATGTTTGCACATACAAATACATATATATGAATATGTATGCGAGCGCGCGCGCACACACACACATATATATATATGTATGTATACAGATAGATATAAATACATGTATGTGCATACATACATACACATATACATGAATGCATGCATGCATGCATGTGTGTGTGTATATATATATGTGTGAGTGTGTGTGTGTATATACATATATATACATATCTATATGTACGTATGTATGCATGTACTACATATACATGCACATGCATATACTTATGTATATATGCACATACAAAAAGATACATATGCATATATATGTATATGTATATGTATATATATATGTATGTATGTATGTATGTACATATATAGAAATATATATGTATGCGTATTAATATTATTTAAGAAAATTTGAAAAATATCTTTTATTAGTTTTTCAATCTCTTCTTTATTTTGGAAAACTGAAAAATTCATTTTCTGTTTTCTATTTTAAAAAACTAACGAAAATAAATATGATCTCTATTTTCTGTTTTCTATAAAAAAATTTTCTGAAAAAATGGAGTAATTTTCTTTAAGTGAACAAGCCCTAAGGTTCGCTGACGGAGAGTTATGCTTTGAGGATGATGGGCGGAAAGAAGCTGATGTGATGCCTCTTGTCACGGGGTTTGTAATGGATCCATCTAAATGGTTTCTTTTTGTTCTTTTATAATTTACCTCTGATATAAATGTAATATTGTTTTTTTAAATACATAAATTAGGCCAAAAACTTGTTCACTTCAAGAAAATTATTTCAATTTTTTTAAAAATTTATAAAAAATATTGATCATTTTTTAAAAATATAGAATAAAAAATAAATTTTCAAATTTTATAAAATAAAAAAAGATTAAAAAATTAATAAAACATATTTTTTAAATTTTTTTAATAATCTTAATACATACACGTGTATATGTATGTGTTTGTATGTGCACACATACAAAAGTATATGCATGTGCATGTATATGTATATGTAGTATATGTATACACACATACAAATGGATATGTATACATATGTATGTACGATATACACATACACATACATATATATACATATGCACATATATGTATACATACTCATGTAAGTGTACACATATGCACATACATATGTATGTATGCGTGTGCACACACACACATATACATATACATATACATATACATATACATATACATATACATATACATATACATATACATATACATATACATATACATATACATATACATATACATATACATATACATATACATATACATATACATATACATATACATATGCATGTATCTGTATGTGTTTGTATATGCATACATATATACATATATATGTATATGTGTATGTGTATGTGTATGTATGTACATACGTACATATACATATGGATATATATGTATGTAAATACATACACATACAAATACATGTACATATATATGTTTGTATGTATACATATATATGTATGTATGCGCATATATTTATATATTTATGCATATGCATGTATGCACATATATATACATATATATACATACATACATGCATGCATATATATATGTATGTACATACATATACATGTATATATATGTGTGTATTTATATGTACATACATACATACATACATACATACATACATACATACATACATACAATATATTATATATATATGTGTGTGTGTGTGTGTGTGTACATATATATGTACATATATACATATATAAAGAAAATAAATACTCTAGTTTTTTTTTGTTGATAAATGAACGTGTTTTCTAAATTTTTTACAAAAAATAAATACTCTGATTTTCCATGGAAATATAAAACAAAAAACTATTTTTTGTAAGTAAACACACTAATTTGTACTACTTTTCATTTAGATACACTGGCAAAATAAATGCCTTAACTAAAAACTAACATACATTTAGACTATTATTATTGACATGGTTGAAAGCGTGTAATTATAAAGCACGAGAAAAGGGAAAAACATAGATATAAAAAATTATAACTTGACCCTTCCAAAACTCCATATTATTATCTCTTTCTTCTTCTTCCCTTTTAATTTTCTCTTTCTTTCTCCATTAAATCCTCTCTTTTCCTTTCGTTCTATAAGTGTTCCTAAACGAAAATTTTTTCTCCAAATCATTGTAATCGTTGTTAGAGCTTAATGGATTGCATGAATAGAGTTTTATTTTGTTGATGTAGAATTGTGATGCCTCCAAGAATAGCATGGACTAGAGAAAATATAGATAAAAGATTTTATGGTTGCAAAATTGAAAATGTATGTTATTGACATTGTTAGGTCTGATTTTTTTGTATTAATTGTTAGGATTAATGGAATTTATGAGGGTGGTGGATGTGAGTATTTTCTGTGGTTGGATCTTAAATTTCATGAACAGGCAACACGAATTATTGGAAAATTACTGAAGAAAGTTAAATAATATGAAAAGAGAGAAAGCGAAATCGAAAAAAACTGAATGCATCAAAATGTGGATTTACTTTTTATGGAATTCATATTTGTGTTCTATTTTTTGTTTTTGGTTATGTAATTGAGTTTGTTGGTTCAATCCAGTAAACTCATGTGGTTTGGGATTAATGAAGAAGAAAAGTGAATATTATTTTGTAATGAGATTTTTTAGGCAGTTTTCATTGATGGAATGGCATTTTGCAGATTGATATTACGCTTTATTATTTGGCATTATTTTTCTAGAATGCAACTTATATGCACTATGATAAATATCAGCCTATTAACAACACTTGCACATCGGAAGAAAATCAATTATCTGCCCAAAAGAACAAAATTGACATAACCTGTAATTTTAAATTTGAAACTAGAGATTATTAAGGTAAATATCCTATCCATAATCACTGTAAGATGCATTGGGAAATCTTACCAAAAACATAAGAGATTTGTCTGTCCAAAATTGAAGCTGTATAACTTAACATATACAAAATAGAAGTTGCATAACTTAATATCTCCAAAATAGAAGCTAAGTGTGCATTTATTTATAGAAAATAATATTTTATTTTCTATTTTTTATTTTTTTTAAAATTAAAGTATTTATTTTCATTAAAAAATTTAAAAAATACGTTTATTTTTCAACAAATAAAAAAGTAGAGTGTTTATTTTCTGTACATATTTGTATATATATGTGTGTGTGTGTGTGTGTGTACATACATACATATATATGTACATACACGCATATTTATATATACATATATGTATACATATGTTTGTGTATCTATGTGCATACATACATATATATATGTGCATGTATGTACTGCATACACATACACATATACATATATATGTATGCATATACAAACACATGTATATACATATATATGTATCTGTATGTGTATACATATGCATATATATGTGCATACATACATATGTATATGTATGTTTATATATATAAATATATATGCACATACGTATGTGTGTATATACACACATGTATATATATATATATATATATATATATATATATATATATATATATATATATATATATATATATATATATATATATATATATATATATATATATATATATATATATATATATATATATATATATATATATGCCACTACAAGAAAATCAGCAAATAGCAACGGAAATTAGCAACCGAATTTGTTGAATTTCCGTTGCTAATAAAAATTAGCAACGAAAAATAGCAACGAAACATTCAGTTGCAAATTTGACGGTTGGTATTTTTACCAACCGAAATAAATTTTCGTTGCTATATTTAGCAATCAAAATCAGTTTTCGTTGCTATATTTAGCAACCAAAATTAGTTTCGGTTGCTAATAAATTTCTAGCAACCGAATTGAAGTTTCGGTTGCTAAATTCAGCCAAAATTATAAAAAAATTGTGACGGAATATTCGTCGCTATTCCGTCACTAAATTAAGGACGAATTATTCAGTGCTTTATCCTATAACAATATACTTACTCAGCATTGCAAGATGCAGTTTTCATTCAATCCAGAAAACAAATGATATAATGGATCAATGGCTTCTTTTTGCTAAGTAAACAATAACGTGTTCAAAAGTATTGGTCCATTCACAGTGCTTCCTAAAAGAAGATATTTGAAACCATTTAATCTAATTTAAACATCATGAGAGAACAGCAGAGAGACAAAAAAAAGTCATGGAGAAAAGTACTGCTATGGTATAGGTAGAGATATAATAACCAATAGCAACTGTAAATATATGCAAACCTGCTGAAAGCTAACACTGCTTCAAATGGAATGATAACAGGGGCTAAAAACTCTTTACTGTCCAGGAGAGCAGTTTGGGCACAGGAAACATAGATGAAGGCATCACACTGTTGCAATAGGTTGCTCTTATAATCTAATTCCAAGAATTTAGCCATCAGGCAACAACAGATGAAGTGAGGCTTACCTCAAGAAAGTTAGCCAATTTAGCAGGGTTTGGTCTTCCCATAACAAGAGTGTAAACCTTTTTCCTAGCACCAGTGACAAGTTCTTTCATCTGATGAATCATTTCGAGGTAACCGGCTGCACCAAATTAAGCGAAACCAGAGAAATGAATATCAATATTTTAACAAGTTATTTATCAGTAGTAAATCGATGAATATTCATATATAACAAACAAATAAAGGCTTCAAATACCCTTTAAAAATAATTATGCAATCCTGTTATTAATCAAACATGTTGTACATAAAAATTATCAACTATAAAGACTGCCACTTTGTGATTCCTACTTAGTGATTACAACATATAGCTAGCTGTTTAATGTTTTATTCCCTATCAATTGTTAGAAAACCATGATCAAGAAAACATTCAAATGCTAGCAGGAGTAGGGAGGGAAACCACATGACATAATTTTTATATTGGCAATGAGATTTCTACATGCGCCTTGACTAACCACAAGAATAGAAACCATTGTTAAGTTGATGTCTGAGAGAGAGAGAGAGAGAGAGAGAGAGAGAGAGAAGGCTTGGCAGGTGGAGGTGCAATGTATAAGAAAAAAAATGTGAAAGTTGTTGTGCATACAAAAGAGCGGAATGAGACTTATATGGCAAGCAAATTTGTTGTTATTTCACACCTCAAAACATTAAAACAATCACTTGACACAACAGTGTGAAGCTTGAGAGAATGGAAATATGTTAAGGTGTTGTAGGGAATTGATTCCTTCAATTCCACTTCTTTACATAAAGAGAATTGCACAAAGAGAGCATTTTGAACCAAAACTAAATAAAACAAAAATAAAAACAAAAAGTGATGAACTTTATAGTTAACTAAGCATTAGTATGGCAATTTACAAATAAAAACAAAAAATAGCTTTCAGGCTCCTCCCTGTTCCCAGATTACGTGACAAGAGATTAGACAGATTTTGCACACAATTCACCATAAAAAGTCAGGTATTTAAACCTAAGACATAATATACCAAACAAATAATAAATACAAGAAAAGGAACAATCAAAATAAACTAGAAACACAATCAAAATATGATTTATGAATTTCTTAAATTATAACCATGTGTAACTTAGTTTGCAATTCATATTTTGCCAATATTAAGAGGAGCAATTCACGTTGTTTTGCAAAAACTTATTTAAGTAGTGAATTGAACAATATAGATATGTGTAAAATTTAGGATGGCATAACAAATATTTACTATTGAAATGGCAATAAAAATCGTATTTGACATTGCCGATAGTAAAGAGAGAGAAGAAAATTATGCTTTTCCATATATATGCATAGAGACATATACGCATGAATAATGCTTTTCCATCACTGAAAATGAAGAGAAACATTGGACCCATTAACATAGTAATATATGGTAATGATATGTATATATTACTACGTGTTTGTGTGGGTGTGTCTTTTAAAAGCCTATTGTCTGGCAAATTTGTTAAGATATTATTGTGGAAGGGGAAGGGGGTATACATTTATAACTAAATAATAAAGCTGAAGTCTCTCTTGGTCTCAGTATATGTGTATATGTATATATAGAGTTATTAACATTAGGTGCATAGATTTTCAATCAATCAACATTTAGCTCCCATAGGTTTCCCACTAATTTGTTAGTTATTACGTGATATGTTGTCATTGTATGTGGATTATGTTCCCCTTAAATGTTTCCCCATCTATCCTAAATGCCTACAAATTTGTCATTGTATGTGGATTATGTTCTACGTTTCTGTGACAATTTGACGCCAACTTGCTTCTATTTTTTTACACCGTTCACCTTATCATACTACTTCTACTTAAGAATCATAGTGTGTTGAAGGCCTATTGATGCTAATGTGTTTTTGGGATTTTATATATTGTTTATCAAATTAACAATGAGAAAATCACTGAGAGTAGTTACCACTATATGGTAGCTTTTAAGTTTAATTTTTTTTTCTAATGAATTACTTATTAATTATGCCTCTTTATTAAGATTAGCAGTTGTTTAGTCCGGGTACATAGCTGTGAATAAAAATAAAAATTGCAGCAAAAAAAGTTTGCAACTTTTTGAAAAATGAATAACCTTTTATAAAAGCAAAAATAAGCTCCAACAGCTCAATAGAAGGTTTCTTTCTATCCAGATTCACCATAGATTCGGATACTTGATTCACAGGGCCATATAAATCTCCAACAAAAACATAACTTCTCTCTCTTTATTCACTAAGCATAAGTAGCAGCTGCCACTAATATATTCTTTTTGTTTTAAGTCTAATTTTCATATTTCAATTTACACTACTTAAGAAATTAGGGAGGAGAAACATACCAGAATGAACCTTAGTTGGTTGTTCTCTTCAGCATAAAAACACTGCATATTTAACGAGATGAGATCAATACCAAAAACTGAGTTCTTTGTCTGCCTACAAAAAGCCAAAGAAAATACCAAACAACCGGCAAGTATGGGCAATAAAAACGAAGAAAAGTCACCTGGAAACAGCTAGCAGCAACAGAAGGAATAAGCACCGCCAAAACTGAAGAAGAATCGCAACTACTAATAGGGTTCAGCTACAGAGCCTCCTCAGTATTCACCGTGCAAGTATTTTATATTTTAAATTATAATTCCTGCTAATATCCACTATCAGAAGCTCAGAAAACCGACGAACCACGAAGACATACTGACAGTAGGCAGAAAGCACCACAGATTCACTAAATTACTGGAAAGGAGAAGAGCCACAACCAATGAGCAGAGCAATCTCCACCGGTACATAAATTTCTCAATCATAAAGAAAATAGCTTAAGCTCATCAAATTGTGATAGATTGGTTCATTGAATAATTTTCTGTTCATTTCAATATCTATATCCCAAGAAGGTGAAACAATTTTTTCGTTGTGACTGGAAATAAATGAAAGCAAGTAGTTGCAACGAACGGAAAAAAATTCCGTTGGTATTTTTAGTCCCAAAGTTTTTCCACATGCGCCCAAAATACCAACGGAATTAATTTTCCGTTGTTAAAATTGCAACCGAATTTAAATTCCATTGCTATTTTAGCAACGAAAAAATAATTCCATTGCTATTTTTAGACCCAAAGTTATTCCACCTATTTGACACCAAAAATACCAACCGAATTCAGTTTCCGTTGCAAAAATAGCAACAGAATAAAAATTCGGTTGCAATTTTAGCAACGGAAAAATTTTTCCGTTGCTATTTTTTGTTCCAAAATTTCACCGCCAAACGTTGGTGCCTTTTTAGCAACGGTTTAAGGGTTTCGTTGCTAAATTTTGGCGCTAATAATTCCTTCCACTTTTAGCAACGAAAAATAACCAAATATATTTTCGTTGCTAAATCTGCAATGTTTAACCAAATTTAGCAACGAAATATATTTTTCGTTGCTAAATAGCAAAGGAATTAATTTTTCGTTGCTAATTTAGCAACAGAATAAATTCCGTTGCTATTTTCATATTTTCTTGTAGTGTACGTATATTTGCACATTTATATGTACATCTATGTGTGTGTGTGTGTCTATATATATATATATATTATATGTGTGTGTGTGGGTACATACATACACATACATACATATATATATGTGTGCATACACATACATATATATGTATATATATGTATGTGTATCCATGTGCATATATATATATATATATATATATATATATGTGCATTCAGATGTATGTGCATGTATGTACTGCATACACATACACATATACATATATATGCATGTGTTTACATGCACATATAAACACATGAATATATATGTATATGTATGTGTATACATATGCACATATATGTGCATACATACATATGTATATATATATAAATACATATGCACGTACATATGTGTGTATATACACACACTCATGTGTGTGTGTGTGTGTGTATGCACATTTATATGTACATCTGTGCGCGCGCGCATGTGTGTGTGTGTATATATATATATATATATTTATACATGTGTGTATATGTATGTGTGTGTGTGTGCGCATTATACACACACACACACACACACATATACATACATGCATATATGTATGCATGAATGTGTAAATGCTCCCTTTAATCCATAATTTGTAACCACTACACTGAATTATAAGTTAACTTGCAACTTAATAAATTATTTACGTGTGATATTATATGTAAACATATTCTAAATTACTTATACATTGATATTATAAAATTTCACTCTTAACATACAAGTTTTGATTTCAATACATAATTGTTATTATATATTTCATATATCTTAAGTTCATATAAATACATTAATACATTACAAACTTTAGACTTTGACAGAAATCCTAGTATCTTTCTTTTTGTGTTGGCCTTTAATATTGTAGATGATCCCTAAACTCAATTTCCTTAACCTGAACCTCCACGGATTAAAAATTCATGCTAAGCTTACTAGCTTAGTGGGGAATATAAAATAATAAAGATGACCTCTTATAAAAGTCGTTGATAACTTACATACGTATGAGCAAGCAATTTTGCATGTAATAAAATAATATCCACAACAGGTAATATGTTTATAACATTGTAGTGTATTATGCAACTTTCTTTACCGTGCTCAATTATTATATTATCATTATAATCTTAATCCATTGGTTAATCGCATGACTATTTCTTTAAATCACTTATTAGAGAAATTATTTAAACATGTAAGATCATATAGGCTAAATATTTGTGTACATTTACAATCTTATCTAGCATTGTCACCAGTAATACTTATATTCAACTTTATCTTCTACTACTAATTTGTTTACTTATTTAACTCCCTATTACCTATGAAACATTCTTGTCACTCTTCAATGTATGTACATTTATTTGATTTACTTGGTTCTTATTTATTGTTCTTAGTTAGTCTTAGTGACTTAGGTGTCTTTCATGTGTATACATATAGGCAAGGCTAAATTTATAATTAAATCCTAATAATTGTTCACAAGTGATTAAACTAGTTAACAAGATTTATGTGCACCCAATCAAGCTAACAATTCCCATAACATATAAATATTTACATTGCTTTACTATCCCATGTATCGTATGTATTTATTAATAGTTTTAATTTGGTTATCATTATCGTGTTGTTCCTTTATTACTTACATACACTTCTAGCTCATTAACACATTAGAGTATTAGCTTATATCTAACCTTTGAATCCATCCAACTTATATATATAAGTTGTCAATTCATATTTTAAAAGTCCATCTATGCAATAAGCATTTCAATTTCCAATTAAGCATGATTCACACTTCTATTGTCGATATCAAGTATGCAACATATATCTATAAAGAACATGCATTCGAGATATGATTGATGACAACCTATCAATAATCATAAGTGTTTATATATATATATAACTTATGCCCTTAAGTGTAGAAGGCATTACAGAATTATAACACCAATTACGTATACATGATATCATACTATTATAAAACTATATACTTAAAATATAAGTCCATCCAATTTTATGTTTCCATTCACTATGCATAGGTTCATATAAAAGTAACATGTAAATCAAGTCAAAAATTATAATATCTCCGACATATTGTTTTCATAATGTTTTAATTATATGTTGTATTAAGACTATACCTTTCTAAGGGTGTGGATATCAGACGATACTATGGTACCCAAAGGTACAATAAAGATACCCAAAGGTATCAGTCACATGGATCTAGATGGGGTCAGCTCTCTACTATGGACAAGTCAGGCGAACCCAAATGGGGTCAATATTGTGCTATGGACCTAAACGGATTGAAATTATGGTAGCTGTAAAATACCCTTATAGGTATGCTTATCTATCCACAACCTAAATATAGTGTCGGGCAACTGTAACTATTTTTCCTTAATTTTTTCCACTTTTCTCTTTTAAATAGTGTATGTCTTTAGCTCATTCATATATACATATTTATGAGTATTAAATCTTATACAGGTTTATATAAACACATCTTGTACTTGTAATCAATACAAAGCATAAAACTGTTCACATGTTTATGAATGACATACTTATTCTCATACTATCATTTGTTTCATTATTCAAACAACATGCACATACATATCTGCACTTGCCACTTTTCTTCAAAGCATAATATATGATTAAGACATACATTAAGTGTGTGTGTATGTGTGTGTGTGTGTGTGTGTGTATTTTTCATGCTTGCCTATTTTTTTCCATCTTTACATATTACATTCATAATTGCTGTAACTAATATATATATATATATGTGTGTGTGTGTGTGTGTGTGTGTGTGTGTATGTATTCCTATCTATATGGTTTATCATGTACATAACCTATACATCTTTATATTTGAACATATTGCTACATGTCTAAATGAATTAACATATCAAGCATACTCAATAAAAATGATATAACTAATCTGTTTACTCTAATATGCATGTCACTTCCATTCTCAGTTCAACATATATTCATAGATAATTATATATTATGCTTATGTCTATACATATCTATATACTCTTGTAATTTAATTATGTCTTTTATTTATGCATGAAATTGATATCTAGCCTTAACAATCCCGTATATCAACTTATGTGCACAAAAGCATCTTTAAGTAATCATTTTAACATAGTACCGAACATAAAATCATGTTACCTCATTTGTATTTTCATACTCTAGCACATTAGTATTTATTCATAAGGTTGATATGTAAGTCCCATAATGACATAATTAATTCATTTATATTTTCATCTATGTCTTTACATGTTCACATATGTATGTCTTCATTTGTATTTTGTATAACCTAGTTACTTTAGTATATATACATAAGGTTAATATGTGGCTTAATGGTACCCTACATTAACTCATATACTTATGTTCCCTTGTGTTAACGTTTATTTATAATTTTATTCCAATACTTCATTATGCTCTACATATATTCATGCCATATATTACTCTTATTCTTATGTTTAAAGTACTCTAGATGTGTTTAAGAAAGTTTGGATGAGTTTTGGTAGTGTTCTGACGTATAAAACTCTAGTTTGGCCTTAATAGGAAGTGATTCTATAGGGACAAGGTTTGTCCCTACCAAGTTGATTGATTCTATCCCTTTCAGGAGCATGTGACTTGGCTGGGATGGTGGATAACTCGATAGAGATGGTGGGTATCCCTGTTGAGTTGATTCGTTCTGTCTATTCTAGGGACTTGTGACTCGGTGGGGAGGAAGGGTGTCTCTATCAAGTTGATTTTGGCAACTATTCTTCCTTTCTATTTGATGAACTTTTGACATAGAAAATGAATTTTTTGGGCAAAATGGTCTTCTATAAAGTTATTTTTATATTTTTTAATTTCTGAATCATTAAAAATCATTCATTTTCACTTATAAATCTCATAATATTCACATAATATTGCAGACTACTTTCAATGATAGGGCAGCCGATATGTCTATTTTCAAGCTAAGTTTAACCAGATTAGATGCAAAATTAGACTATGACTTCTTCATATGAAATTTGTATCTATAATTCTAGTTTCTATCCAAATAGAATTACTCAATTTGAAGCTCTAAAACTTAAATTATAGGTAAAATAGTCCTGCTAGGTCAAGTGAACCCTAGGATAGATTTGGCTATCATAAGAACAACTCCCATATTTTGATTTTTTTGCAAAATTAAACTTCATGTCCATGTTTCCAAATTGTTACTACATCTAACATACCATCTAAATGCATTAAACAAAATTAAGCACACACACATAAAATGCTAGAAGTTCCCATACCATTTGATAAGTGAAACATCTTCTTCACTCTTTCTCCTTGCTCTTGCTTACTTCTTCTTCTACATAAGATAATCAAACATATAAATATCTATTTGGCTCCTTCAAATTCAATTTTTATTATATGAAACAAATAGAAAAGGAAGAAAAGAAGTTGTTATTTTGAAATTGACTAACCCTAAATTCTCTCTCCTTACAAATATTATAACTGTAATTAAAGTGGTTTTGAGTGTTGAAATGGATAACTTTTGTGAAGAGAGTGGCTGAATTAATCCCCCTAAAGTGGCTGGTCATCCCCTTGCTTAATATTTCTTGATTTTTCTTCCTTCTTTAAGTGATCTCTAGAGAAGGCTATGTGTCTTCATCCCATTGGCCCACTTATGGGCCATAGGTAAGTTACACTTAACTCCTTCCTTCCTTTAATTTTCTTATTTCCTCCTCATTTAATTCATTCTTTTCAATTTTAATCTCTATATTGTGTTTCCTTCTAACTATACATATGCATACCGTAAAGTAAAATGATCATTTTACCCTCATTCCTTTAAAATAATTCGCTCTGGGCCCCAACCTTCGAGGCATTATTTAACCATGCATTTATTCATCATAATATCATTTATATATAAATTATTCTAGGGTATATGTTGGGCTTTCACAGTATGTATATATATATGTGTGTGTGTGTGTGTGTGTGTGTGTGTTTATATATATGCATTAAAATTATTCTAAAAATTTTTAAAAATATTTTTATTAGTTTTATAATTTTTATAATTTTACAAAATTGGAAAATCTATTTTATATTTTCTATTTTAGAAAATTAACTAAGATAAACATAATTTCTATTTTCTATTTTATGTGAAAAAATTTTCTTAAAAATTAGAATAACTTTCTGTAAGTAAACATACCTTAAATTGCTTAATTGGTCCTAAGTAAACAGATGCTTAAGAAACACAACAAAAGAATCCAGAACATTGTTCATCAAAATAACTGCTGGGTACTAGGTAGCCTCTTGGATGTTTAAGTAGTGGATTGATTTGATTATGAGTTGAAGTTATTGGAACCTTTGAACAGCTAGAAGTAAAAGCTCAATTCCTTAAATTTACATCATTAATTCTTTGTTGCTACAGCTGAGATGATGTAATTGTTGGTTTGCCTCTCCACTTTGGACCACTGTTAGGCCTAAATCCAAAATCAATGTTAGTCCCAGTTGCACTTTTCACATGTGTGCTAGGTCCAATAACTATTTTAGATTGCTTATTAAGTTGCAAATAAACATAACACAAGTGAAACCTATATTATAATCCTACTAAATTCAAATGAAATAATATAAATAATAAAAAAATTATTACATTCAAAATTGTTTGGCCAATGCTAGTGTCAATGAAACAAGCATGACCAACCTCTTTCCTTTTTTGCCTAATTATCCCTCTACTTTTACCTTTTTAATGGTTAGATTGGTCAGTAGATTGAGTAGCACCTAGCTGCTGATTAGCATTAGTAGTGTTTATAGTACTTCTCCCTTTCCCTCTTCTTCTACCTCTTCCTTTTTCTGTATCAGTGACATTATCTATTGATCTCCCTCTTCCTCTTATATTGTTACCAAAGTTGTTAACTTTATTACTAGCACTTGTATCAATACAAACTAAAAATGATATTGGAGCATTTCTGGTAGGTTTAAATTGAGACCTAGATGTTGAACCATGCTTATAGATTTGACTTGTTTCTTTTAGTGGAACTTGTTAGACAATATTTTTTGCTCTATCAATATTTTAGCTGATTTACATGGTTCAGTTTGCTCCTTCCTTTTGCATATCTTGGGTTTGCTTGGAATAGGCTTTACCTTTTGTGGTTCAATGACTAAACTATTTAACTTAGCCCACATTTTCATATTAGGTATAGGTAAAATAAAATATTGATAAGCCTTTATAATTATGTCCTTCTTATACTAATGTTCAACATTATTTTCTAGTTCTTGACCTAAATAGTACATTGAACATATATAATTTGCACATATAATTCCTTTAATCATCATGATCCACAAGTGAAAGTCATTTTCCTTAAGTCAACAATATGTACATAAAACTTATCAATAACTTCAAATTTAGTATCACCATTCAAAGTGACTCTACTTTTCCTAGAGTATGTGATGCTATCTTCTGGTGCCAATCTTTCCATAGATAATATATCAAATATCCAAGTTTCAAAAAATCTTCTCATTTCAGCATGCTTATTCATGGGTTTTTACCTAATCTCCTCTAACATGTTAATGGTAGATCTATACCTATGACCTACTCTTTATGAATTCAAGGGTTCACATATTATTCTCAACCATTTTAAATTTCGCATAATCTATAAAAAATGACTTACACCATGCTTTTTTTTGGATAAGTTAACAAATCCTCAACTATGCCATTACCAAGCTTTCTTTAGTTTTTAAGTTCATATTTTAATTTTACCTTAAATCTTGACTTGGTACATCTTTATAACTACTTCCTCCTCTCCTTATATATCTATGTTTAAGCCCATCTTGACCAAATATGCCTTACACACATCTTATGTTTTAAAGCTGGCAGGAGCTCTTAAATTGTTGGAACTAAACCCTATTACATAATTTTATTTAGCTAAAATAGTATGCCATATTGATATTATAATGAATTAATTATATACATAAAAGGGATTAGTTATACCTTTTGCATTTCAAACATAACTGTCAATCCCTTTCTAGTTCCAAGCTCAAGATCATATATGAGATAGTTGATGAACGAGCTCTAAAAATGTTATATTTCTTGATCAATAATAGCATAGGCTAAGGAGTACATTTGCTAGTTACCATTATTGCCAATAGCAACTAATAGTTCACCCTTGCAAGCACCTTTCAAAAAACAACCATAAAATCTAATGATTATGTTACATCCTTCTCTCCAACCTCTTTTCAAAGCATTAAAGCTTATATAAAAGTACACAAACAATGGCTTTCCTAGTTTAGTTTATTTTTCAGTTCGTATCTAATAAGATGTACTTGGGTTAGTTTCTCTTATCATGTCTACATAATCAGCCAACCTTAAAAATTCCATTTTCCAATTTCCTATAAATTGCCCTATAAACATTATCTTAGCACTAGTACATAAACTTTTACCAACATATAACCCATACTTCTCCTTTACCAACTCTTAAAGTTTTGATTGGTATCTAGCATGTGTACTAAATCAGCTAAGTAATATAGAAAAATATATTTAAGACCTTAAGAATATTGAACCCAAAGGAACAGGGATTGCTAAGTAAAATATCTAATTTAGTTGAAGTAATATGAGATTATCCCCAAGTTTTTGAATTAAAAGTAGTCCTAAGCTAAGCAAGAAATTAAATCTAAAAATTAGCAAGTAACTTAAAACAAGATCATCAAAGAAATCAACAAATTTGAAATTAATGCTTAGAAAATTCTATCTGTATAAATGCAATTGGAAACAAGTAAAACAATATTGACATGAATATCTAAAAAAATCCAACTCAAAATAGGTCTTTTATTCAGAATACCATTCTAGATTACTAAGCTCTCTAATTATGAACAACCTAATAACTAACATCAACTCAGGTTCATAAATTCCTAAATCTCAAATGAATTTCCTCTCAAAAAACCCATTTAGAAATCCATTTATTTCCCAACACACTTTAACTAAATGTAATCCACACGTAGGAATCAAAATCTCCTTTTGGAACATAAAAATACATAGATGTAGAAAATAAGAGAACAATTCATAAACACATACAAATAACAGTTGAATTCAATAATTAACCATCTCTCGATATATTAAAGATAAAAAAACATCAACAATAAGTGCAGAATTAATCATAAGAAAAATAGAAGAAAACATGCAAATATTCATTAATTTAAAATTCCAATACAATTATGGTTTAAGAATTCCTAAGTAAAAGAACTACTTAAACATCATAAATGTAAGATTAAGATACAAAGATAAAGTTAAGAATACACCCTTGATGAAGATAAAATATAACTTGAAACTCTTTCTTCTTCAACCTTGAATTCTCCCTTGAATTACCAAATTAAATCTAAACTAAAACAAAAAAATATCCCTAATTTACAAAAGCTAAAAGAAAGAATAAAAGCCCTAAAACTCTCCAAAAATCCCCTTTTAAATCATCCTCTTATTGTCCTTTTTATTTCAACACTTGAATACCCCAAAATTGGAGAAGTTCTGTGCCACCAAAATTCCTAAAATTGAGCAAAATTGAATTTTATTGTAACTGGGAATTCATCACCTCGTTAGAGGTTATTCTCACATCCACTAAGGTGATTTAGCCTTTAAAAATTTCTGACTTGCCTTGGTAAAAGGGAATTTCTCCTTTATCGAGGTATGTGCTCCTCCGCTGAGGTGAATTTCTCCTCCACTAGGATGACTTTCTTTGCTTCCTATTCATATCTTCCTCAATAGAGGTGATTTTCACCTCTACCGAGGTGTTTGCTCCTGGATTGAAATGCCCCCTTTCTTCTTTTAAGGACCTCAGTTGAAGTGATTTTTACCTCCATCGAGATGATTTCTTCTTTCTTCAATTAAACACCTATAAAATACCAAAATACAATTAAACCCACATAAATCAAAGACTTATGAAATTAAACACAAAATTAACTAAATAAATACTAAAGTAACTTTTGAACACACTAATAAATATAGTTATAATATAAAGCAATGAAGTTTCTAGAATTTAATATCTTGTTGAGAAATAATCTTCAGCTCAAATTTTCTTACTATCCATTTTGAAGTGCAAAGCTTGTTCATGTTCTTTTTAGAGCATTTGTGGATTGATTGATATTTTTTCACTTTAAAATCTCTAAAATTGCCTTCAATGCTAGCATACAACTCTTATAAACAATTCTCTCCTATATATTTCACTTTAACCTACTCCTTTTATTAGGTCTTAATTTCACTTAGACTTAATTGTGATGTGCATCAGAGCCTCGTTCAAATCTGGTTGGATTCTCGAAGACCCACTTTTAGGATCTAAGCTTGGATGAGGCTCACTATAACTCATGAACTGGACACTTCACAATAAAAATGGGTTAGATCCAATTTATTATTTATGGTTAACCTATAAAGGCATCTAATATGGGCTCAAAGAGGTAGGTATCATGGAGTCACCATCCAATAAAATATTAGAAAATGAATCTCAATCTTTTGATGCCCAAATAGAGATCGGTATTCAGGATATCACTCTTATTTGGCATTTTGATTAGGTCTTTCCTATAATTAGGTTTTTATCATTAGTCCACTGCCTCCCTTCTCAAATGAGGCATTACAAGAAAATAAATAAACACATCAATCATTTAATAAAGTAGTAAGGAAAGCATAAATAAATTCACTACTTGAACTATTACAGAGGCAAATTATCCAACTAAAATAAAAAGTACGTTCATATATTAGGTTTGGGAACATTTATTCCCTTATGTATATTTACAAAAGAAAAGATAAGTCCTTGTTAATTTTTAAAATACTCGGGATGAGTGATGCTGATTTTCTCAAAAATAGGGCTCTTTTTATTTATGTGATTTTGGGTTACAAAGTGGACATTGATCCATTTTATTTAAAAAAATACAATTTAATTAAATAAAAATAATTTAATCCCTTTCTAATTAACATGCCAAAAATCCTTTTCTTACTAGCTATTACATCTCAAAATTAAAATACATCCAAAATAAATGATAAAGTATGAAAAGTAAATGAAAGAAATAACCAAATAAATAAGAAAAAGCAATAATGAAAATAGCAAATAATAAAAGGGTAGAGAAAGAACCATCTAAATGCTGTATCATTAAGGCCAATTAACCTCCAAAAGAACTTTTCAAGATATAAAAAATGATTGCTCAAAAGAAACACAGATAAACGAGATAATTAGCACATAAAATATAGTAAATCAAATAACAAAATTAAAATAATAATGAAGTTACATTCTGGAATCAATTAATAACTAAACAAAATGGAAATCATGTAAGAATAAAAGCAAAAATAATAGTAAAATATAATTAAACATGCAAATGAAAATATGAAAACAAAATAACATATGAAGAAGACTTGAATGATGAAGAAATAGCCACGAACAGCCCAAAAAAGGGATTGACGACCAAGCAACCAAGAAGGGACGGGTTGAGGAGAAGACACCATGATGTTCTATCTATCGCGTTGACATATGGTTATCTATTTGCTCTTTTTCCTGTCTATCACTCGAGTTCATAGGTAGAAAACAAATTTTTAAACCAATAAATAAAAAAACATATAAGCCCTAAACATGCACTTCTAAGGTCAAATGACACACTAAATCTAATCATAACACTAAACAAACATTTAAATCAGGCTTTGGCAACAAAAAAATATAAATACAGAAAACCAACCAAGATATTTTCATCCATTATTGGCATAAAATAAAATCTAACATTTTATTCTATCATGTTGGAATAGATCGTAATTATCATGACAAAACATAACATCATAAGAATTATGAAAAATGGATTAAACAACATAAAGTATAAATAATGGCATCATAAAATAATAAATAAACTTAAGTAGTAATGTGATCATGGTATGAAATAATGAGAGGCTAAAGCTCAGAATATTACCCTCAGGATTTTTAGCTTTGTAACTATAGAGAATAGAGATCTAAGCCCTAATCCTCAATTCCCATGTTCAAATAAAGAAATGTGTATGAGTTTTTATGTGAAAGAATGCTTAGAGCTTTTATCTCCAAGAACAGAGAATCAAATTTCTCTTTCCCAAAACTTGCTCTATTTTCCTAATAAAAATCCCCCTTTTTAAATAATTTTATATTTAAATATTTAAGGAAGAGTTGAAAATCAACTCTAACTTTGATTCTCCAAAAAAGAAAGATTTTATCCCATCAAATTCGATCCTAGATCAAATCCTTAAATTTGATCTTTATCCCCAGATTTTCAAAACTAAAAAACATGGAAAATCTGGAAATAACCCTATAGACAAGCATTTATACATGATAGATGACCATCCCTCATATGATTTCCTAAAATTACAAAACTTCCCCTTTATTTGACCTAAACTAAAGGATAACAACCATAGATGGCTCTTTCTACATGACAAATGATTGTTTGTCATTGTAAAAGGCCAAAACTCAAGTTTTTTGAAATTATTTTCAAAATTCTTGGAAAATCAAAGCTGAATCCCATAAAAACATTTATAAAAGTGTGGAAATCAAGGTTGAAACTTTAAGATTCATGCTCTTTATCAAAATTATCATTATTTCCACATCATTGGATAATCCTGATTTAGGTTACTTTAGGTCATGGTGTCTACATCGATGTCACATACATAATCAACCATAACTTTCCTAAACTGATTATCATTTTCAAATATCATATGTAATTCAAAAATAAGTGTAGACCCTAGGTCCTAAGGAGGCTCTTGTCTGGGTTACTTAATGAGAAAATTTACTTTTTAAAGACAGCAGACCGAGGGTTATGAGGTCATTTCTGTGTTGAAACATTTTTTGAAAGTGTTTCAAAATGCTTTTATGCTTAATTCTAGCATACTAGGGAAGCAAAGGGTTGAATAATGGGATATATTCTCGATCAGGGGTTTAAAAGTCATTTTAAATAACTTTTAGACCTTGTACACTCATACAAGGGGATTGCACTCCCACGCATAGGGAAAATACCCTTATTGTTTGGCTTACGAGGCTTGTACACCTATACAAAGGATTGCATGGTCCTATAAAGAGAGAATCTTTCCTTTTAGAGTAAATGATCTGTAGCACTTGAGTTGTATGCTAGTGCTACCTATTTACACACCAGTATAAGCAAAAGAAAAAGGTTAACTTTTCAGAAGCAAATAAGCAAGTTGATTGACTTTTGGGATTGTACACCCGTGCATATTGTCTTACACAACCATGCAACCCTTACTATAAAATGTTTTGGCTGGTCACTTTGAAAAGGGTTGGAAAAATCTTTGTTATTGTTAAAGTTTTAAAGCAAGAGTCTTTTAGGTTTCAAAAGGCTTTCTTTGGCATTTACTTCTTCACTTTTTCAAATCGATTTTGGTCGTTTCAACACAAAAAGGTCATTGAATCTGACATTTGACTGTCTAGTCTAGCAAGTACACTGCAAATAATATAAAAATTCTCTTCGACTTCATTATTTGTGGCCTTGTACCTTAACTTTTTTTGCTAACGGCATTTTCTCTCCTTTTGAGGTGACCAAGATTACTCTTACTATGGTTCCTTTATTATTCATAGCCCTATCAAAGTACAGTTGCCAACCCTGCACTATTATAGCTGTAATGTGTCAATCAAGAAATTCATAAGTTATCTCCACTCCTTCTAAAGGTTTATCAGCTAGGAACTCCGCTACTACTCTCCTTTAAATAATTTTCCTAGTGATGTATTTTATATCAAACTCTTGTAGGAGAACCAACCATCTTTCCATTTTTCCTAAGACAGAGGGTGCTTCTTGAAAATACCTAAAAGGGTTCTCCTTAGCTACTACTTGTATCTTGTAGGAATGGAAATAGCAACTCAGTTTCTTTGATGCCCATATGATTGCTAGAAAAATCTTTTTAACTTATATATACCTTGCTTCATAAGGGAGAAACTTCTTGCTGAGGTAGTTTATTGCATACTCGATCTCAAAGTCATCTTCTTGAGCCATCATTGCTCCTATTGAACTGTCCTCTATGAACAAATACAAAATCAAAGGTTTACTGGCCTGAGGCAGTCATAACACTAGTGGATTTAGCATATACTTCTTGATGGTGTCAAATGCCTTTTGACAATCCTTGTTCCAGACCATTGGCTGATCTTTTTTGAGTAATTTGAACATTGGATCGCAATTTGAAATCAACTTGGCTATGTACCTACTTATGTACTGAATTCTCCCTAAAAGCTCTCTAACTTCTTTTTCTTTCAGGGTACTGGCATCTCCCTTATGGCTCTCACTTTGTTAGGATCTACTTTTATACATTTTTGGCTCACCACGTGTCCTAAAAGTTTACCGGAGGTGACCCAAAAGATACACTTTTTTTGAATTAAGGTGAAGGTTGTACTTGTCAATTCTCTAGAAGAACTTTTCCAATGCTTCATAATAACCTTCTTGGGTAATCGACTTGATCATCATGTCATCCATATATACCTTCATTTCCTTACTAATCAAATCATCTACTATCTTAGTTTCCATCCTCTGATAGGTAGCACCTACATTTTTGAGCTCGCAAGGTATAATCCGATAGGTATATATTCCCTATTCAGTTATGAAAGCTATCTTAATTCGATCTACTATCTTATTTAAAATCTTATTATATCCTGCATACCCATCTATAAAACTGTACATGGCACAAGCGGCTGCGCTATCAACCAAGACATCTATGTGGGGTAAAGGGAAATTATCCTTAGGATAGGTTTTGTTTAAGTCCATATAATCTGTATAAAACCTAACTCTTCCATCCCTCATTGCTATGTGAACCATATTCACCAACCATATAGGGTATTAAACTTCCATTAGAAACTTAACTTCTATTTATTTTCTAACTTCATCTTTAACCTTTTCATCCCATTCTGATTTTAGCCTCTTAAGCTTTTATTTGACTGGTTTATACCCTAGATATATGGGGATGGCATGTTCAACAATTTCTCAATCTATTCTCGGCATATCTTTTTAGGTCTAGGCGAAGATTTTTTTTTTTTGTATTTTTTCAATATTCTCTCAAATTTTTCTCTCTTCTTAAGAGTGATATCTAATGCCAATAAATTTTTTTTTGGATTTATTTTGGTTTTGAGATTAAATGAATATGTGTTTGTTGAGCTAATGTCAAATAAGGATGGTTTATGGTTATGATTATGCGTATTAAAATAAAAAAAAACATCACACAAGTAAGCAAAATTGTTCATCTTATTAATATAGTCAAAAGAGAAATCAATGTTCTCATCAAAAAGTTTAGGAGTATAAACAATATCAATAAAAGCATCTTCTTCAATTTTGGTAGCATTAGATATCTCTCCAGCCTCGACCTCTGGTCAATATTCAACCTTGACCTTCCCTTTGGCTTTTAGCTGAACAACAAGCAACTTCTCTGTCAAAACCTTTTCAGGCACTTCCTTATCTCAAGCTAAATGGTGTAAGAAAATCTTTGTATCCCAAAAACCTTTAAATGGCTTGATAATCCTTTGCTTCCAGTCAAAAACTTCATTAAATAGCTTAAATCCTAGCATTAACTTACCTCCTATCAGCTAAGGTTTATCCTCTCCATAGTAAAGACAAATACCAAAAGCTAGCATAAAGCTCTAGGAGATATGAAGGACTCCTTTCACTGCTTATTTCCCTTTAACCTTCTTGCTAGAACTAGTAAAGCCCAACCCCTTTTTATCCTTCTGATGCTTATTAGCTAAAGTAGTCTAAAGCCCTTGGAAGTTATTACCTAGCCCAGCACTCAGTAGAAAATTCATCTTCTTTATCATGTTAACCACTTGAGGGCAATTAATAAAACTACCCTCACTTTTTTCATCACTGATGATAGAAACATGGAACCCACTGAAAGACTGTTTAGCTATCTCAAGTATAGATACTTGATTTTTTCTTATAGCTTTAATAGGAGTCACTTGGCCATTATGGGGGATCTTGATCATCTGATGTAGTATGGAAGGCACCCTACCCAACTTGTAATATCGTGGCCTCCCTAACAACACAGAGAAGTTGGTTGGAATAGGCAACACATAAATTTGGCTTTGGTCTCAATGGGACTTATCTTTACTAAAGCTTTAAAGGTCCCAGTAGCTTGCCTCTTGGAATTGTCATAGATAAAGATGGTCAAATCAGATTTATTCAACATGTTCTCATTTTACCCAAAAGTTATAATTACCTCTAAAGAATAAGCATTAATGAAAGAATCATTATCTACCATCACAAAGACTGTGTGTTTGCCATTCAACTGGCCTTTGATGTATAAAGAATGATTATGGTTCCTTCCTTCAGAAGGCAGGTCGACATCAGAGTACATAACATTCTCTTCTATTCCTCCCTTAACCAAATTCAACAACTCAAAAGGCGAGATAGTAGTGGCAATAGTAGATTCACTTAGGGTTTTAACTAACTTCTACCTGTGTGAGGAAGACTATCACAGTAAATTCGAAACGAAAATCTATGCATTTGTTTTCTTTAAATGCTTAATTATCTAGTCTTCCTCAACTTCCTTCTCTATTAGCACTACAATAGGGGCTGGTTGCCTTTCAATTTCTAAGGCCACTCTTCCACTCCTTGGTGGGTTTTAAAGCATAGCAACATCAATTATGGTAGTATTCCTAACATGCATTGGCTTCGCTATCTTGCGAGTGGGTGCTATAGGCCAAGTTTTGACATTTGGTGCTATAGAAGCCACCATCTCACCAATCATAGCCATAAGCCTTTCTTCAAAATCTTGAAACCTCCTATCCAACCTTCGGTCTAAATCATCTAACACTATTGAAGGCCCAGTAAGGGTAACATTTAGCTTTTCCCTTTGGAATAAAAACCTCATTATGTCATCAGTCACTATTCTAGTCTCATTCATCCTTTCAATCTCTTTTAACTTATCATCTTCCATTTTTTATCTTGTTTCTTAACTGCTTCTTGACAATTAACCTAAACCCAACTTAGAACTAATCTCTAAAACTAACTCCAAACTTAAACTCAATCTTAGTAGCCTATATGCAAATCTTTAAACCAAGCATTTTTCTGACCCTTTAGACCACTTAGATGAGTCTATAATGGTTGTAAGAATTAAATGTTATGAGTGATGCATGGTAAATGATGTATGAGCATGAAATATATATGATGCATATATGCAATGAATACTTTCATTAGGCATCAATCATTACTACACACAAGCATAACAGAAGCCTTCCAACCTTATTACTCCCACATAGGAGGTCATGCAATTTCTTTCCTAGGTAGGCTTAGCTTATGGGTCAATAGGGTACCCAATGGATGCATACGGTGTATGGCAAAAAATTTATAGCATAACCTCTCTAATTGAAAATGCAGGCATATGGGTTTTGACCATTATATATTTTGACTAACTCATATAGATCAGGTTGCGGCCACCGAAGCATATTAACCTTTGACTGGTACCGTCCTAATTTATTTGAGTTTGGTCAACACATATAGGTCCACATAGCAAGCAAATATTATTATGGTTATACAACCTAAGGGAAGTTACCATTATCATTACATGGGTTTGAGTCAAGGGTGATGAAACTTTAGGGCTACCCAAGTATGGTCCCTGCCAATAGGTCTAGGTCATCACGAGCATAACAATTAATGGATCACTATTTTATTTACCATTTGGTACTAAACTTGGACTGGTGGGTCTCCTTGACACCTCCCTACATAGAGTGGATGTAAGGCATGCTTTGGGATAGCATCAAGGTTAAAAAAAGGATGTCTAACTTAATTTTAAGGCTCTAAGATGAATGCAAAAAATATAATTTTAAAAAGAGAAAAAGATTATAAAAAAACCCAATTATAAAGAACTTAACCAAGATGCTTTTAGGAGCAAGGTCTCTTTAGTTCCCAGCGGAGTCACCATTAAGATGCATGGCAGAACCATTTTTCATTTTCGGGTTCACTTTTGGATGCCCGCTTTTAGGGTTCAAACTGAACAGGCTCATTTTAACTTAAAAATTGGCTACTTCACAATAAAAAGGGATTAAGTCCAATTCATTGTTTTTAGTAAACCATGAAGGCATTTACTATAGGCTCAAAGAGGTAGGTGTCCCGGAGTCGCCACCCGACAAAACATTAGCAAGTGATTTTTGACCTTTTGATGCTTAAATATGTTCGGGATATCACTTTTATTAGATATCTTGGTTAGGTATTTTTTTATAATTGAGTTTTATATTTAATCCCCTCTCTTCTCTCACACAATGTAAAAGCATAAGAATTAAGTAAACATCCCAAAGAAATATAAAAAGCAATAGGTAAATAAATAAATCAATTGCTTAAATTATTACAGAAGCAAATCATTCGATTATGAAAAGTAAAATTACATACATAAATCAGGACATTACTTTGGATTGGAAACATTGGTTCCCTTATGTATATTTTACAAAAAAAAATTCTTTTATTATTTTATATGGATTTGGGCTAAAAAATTGGATATTGGTCCATATTTATTAAAGAAAACCTAATTAGTTAATAAAAAATGATTTAAGTGAATTTTATCATTTAACGCTTAAAAAATCATTTATTACTACCTATTACATCCCTGCAAGAAAATACATCCAAAAATATTAAATAAACAAACAAGCATAAAATAAATAATAACTAAATAAAACTAAGATAATAAATAAATAAAAATATAAAAATAATGATTAAACGAGGTAACTGGATAGGTTGAAGGTGGTCATCCAATTGGGAGCAAGATTTCCAATGCAAAAAAAAACCCATACAATCCTCCTAAGGCAGAGGAATTTACATACTCATAAAAAATACCAAAAAAGGCAAATAAATTACCATATTACAAATAAAAATACAGCAAAGATAATCATTTAATTAATTGCACAATACAAAATTAAATACAGAATTGAAACGTATAGGATAATGTATAAATATTATAGAAATCAAATAGATCATACAAATACCATAAAATACATGACAAAATATTCCTAGAAATAGGCCATGGATGCGCCTCGATAGGTGAGGGACACCTGTGGCCAATTGAGGCATGGGATGAGAGGAAGCTCACGTGACATCCCATCTATTGCATTGATAAACAAGCATCCATCGGGGCTTTTCCCATCCATCATTTGCTGGGTAGAACAAAATCCAGGTTTTTTGTACAAAAATCATACAAAACCACATTTAACCTTATACATGTGATTATTAGGTCCTAAATCATGCCAAATAGTATTATGACATCAAATCATACATGAAATACAATAAAAACTTTTTAAATTACAAGATTATAGGATAAAGAAAAAAACTTAAAATCATAACAATGGAGGAATCCTTGCCTAAATCAAACCATTAACATACATGCTAATTCAAATTTGAATTTCATCATATTTTAAGAATGCCAATCAACTAAGTAGAACATCTAAACATAATTATTTTAACAATAATGACATAGACATGCATGGCAATTCTAGATAGAGAAAGTAAAAAAGAAGCCTAGATTACTATCCTTAGGAGATATTCTGACTCTGGAATTCTTATAGTTCATATCTCCAGTTCGATTTATACTTCTTATTTTCTAGAAAAATCAAAGTATTTCATGTGTGTTTGGATCAAAAATATTGTTAGAATATAATAAAACCTTAGAGAGAGAAAGAAATTGATTTTCTTTTTTCCTAAGTTTTTTCCTTTGTACCAAAGTGATTTTGCCTTGGAAACCCTAAAATTTTACCTTTTACACCTAGGTTAGAGTTGGAGTTGGATTTTAACTCCAACTTCCCTAAATCTGGAGATATCTTTCAAAAAAATTGAATTTTAAATCCCTAAATCTGGAGATATCTTCTTTTTGAATCCAGAAATGTAAAAAATCTAGAAAAAACCCACAGACAAGCATCCCTCATTGAGAGGCGACCATCCTTTAGGCTAAAATCCCAAAATTATCAAAATACCTTTAATTTGACCTAGATAAAAGAAAGAAGGCTAGGGATGATCATCCCTAATGTGATTAACAATGATCTGTTACCTTTGAAGGCCAAAATCAGAATTTTTCATGTACTTTTGTTAAAAAACTTGAAAATACTTGGAAAATCATAAAAATATTTGAGAAAAATTGTGAGAAATTCACAATTAAAGATTTGAGATCCAAACTTGCTGTTAGTAATATACTATTTTCTCATCATTGAGTAACCCTAATCTAAGCTACCTCAGTTCATGGTGTTTATACCCATACTAAATTGGATCAGAATGATATAGTGTTTATGAATAAGGAGTGGACGGGAGTCTGTAATGATTTTTATTCCTTTGCCATTACTCCAAGATACCTGTGGTGCTACAAGAAGTCACCTGAACAGGTTGAAATCAAAAGAGATGCACAACAAAGAGAAGTGTTGATATTTTCTAACCTAGGAAGGATTTAAAAGAGATTGTTATAAATCCTTTCCACGTCTTTTGGATAAAGGAATTATTAAACTGATGGGAAAGAAGGCAAAGTACGAGACTTCACCAGTGATTAATCCACATGGCTGAAGATAAAGTGAAAGACTTCATCAGAGATTGATCCATATGGCTAAAGACAAAGTGAAACACTTCATAAAGATTGATCCATATGGCTGAAGCCAAGATCAAAATATAAAACTAAAGCACACTGAAAGAAGGATAGTTCAAAAGGTTGTTTTAACTTCCAATGATCAGGGAAATAATTATATTCTAGCTTCTTTAAGATGGATCTATAAATGAAGGGAAGCTTTTGAGTTTATGCTATCAATGACTCCTCATAAATTTATATTTGCAAGAAATTTTCCAACAAGGATATTAATTCAAGAGGGGGTAGAGACATCGACAAATGGCATCAACTACCATGACAAGGTTAGTTATGAAGATAGAGGGCGATAACCACCACAACAGTAAGGTTAGACATGCCAATAGATGACCATCAATCAATCAACAATCTTACTTTATTTTACATACTGATAAACTGGTGCTAATCAAATATAAATAGCTTTTCTCCATTCTGCATGCTGAGAAGTTTCCACTAATCAAACAGTCAATCAATGGTCAACACATTGATAAGCTGATGATAACTAGCCAACCAAAGATTAACAGATTGACAAGATGACAGTAACTACCCAATTAGAGACTCACTGCCTCTAATGGTATAAGTTTAAAAATGATCAACTAGAGATTCACTAGCTCAAGTATGTATCATTTATCCTATTACTCTGAATTTTGAGCTCACTTTCGTACTAGTGCACCAATTTCCTAAAATTAGGGGCAATTGTAGATACCATGACCTAAGGTAGCCTAAAGCAAAGTTATGTGATGATAAGGAAATAATATATTTCTGATAAAGAGCACAAATCTCTAAACTTCAACCTTGATTTCCACATTTTCATAAAAGTTTTTTTAGTTTTCCAAGAGTTTTTAAAAGGATTTGAAAAACCTTAAATTTGGACCTCTGGCAATGATAAATGGACGTCTGTCATAAAAGAAGGCCATTTGTAACTATCCTACTTCCGTCCAAGTTAAATCAAAGGTATTTTTTGTAAATTTTAGGGAATAGTATGAGGGACGACCATCTGTCACTGACAGACACCTGTCTCTGGGGTTATTTCTAGATTTTCCACATTTTCTAATTTTAAAAATTATTGATAAAGATTAGATTTGGAGGATCTGATCAAGGCCATATTTTAGGGGATTTAATCTTCCTTTTTTAGAGAGGAAGAGTTAGAATTGATGTCCAACTATTCTCCAGATATTTAAAGGAAAAAGCAAGATTTCAAAAGGGGATCCCACACATGGAAAAAAATAAAATTTTGAGAAAGAGAAAGTTGATTCTCTATTCTTGAAGGTTGCAACTTTGAATAATCATTCACACAAATACACAAAATCTTTTCTTTATTTGAATGTGGTAGTCAAGGATTGGAGTGGAGATTGCTACTTTTAGAGTTTCAGAACTGAAAATCCTGAAGGTAATATTTTAGGTTTTGCTTCCTTTCTCTTTCTAAACTCAATGCCATGATTATGCAATCAATCATGTTTATTTATTATTTTATGATTCATGCTCCTATGTTATTTCCACTCGTTTAATCCTAACCTTCTCCTTTTCTATGATGATATGATTTGGATCTGTATTGTATGTTAAAATGGCATGTTAGGTTTTACCTTTTCATGGATTCATGATTGATGTTTCCCAACTTCTTGTTGGATGCCGACTTTATGATACTTCCCTCTTTGAGCCTATATTGAACACCTTCATAGGTTGACCATCAACAATAATTTAGACCTAACCCCCTTCTATTATAAAGTGGTTAGTTTATGAATTATAGTGAGCCTTATTTGGTCTTGGATCCTAAAAGCAGGCCTCTAAGAACCTAAACCAAAAATGAGCAGGCTTCAGCACGCATCACTATAGGTGCTCTTCCAGAAGACCAGGCAAAAGCTAAAAAGATAGCTCAGTAGTTTATTCTATATATTATCCTTCTACAAAAAAAAATTGATTTTACCGACGAAAGTTATCGATGAAAATAATTTCCATTGCTAAAATAAGATATTACCGATAGATTAGCTACGAAACAACAGAGGCATTAGTAAAAACAAAAAAGTTACAAAATGGCAATATTTTTAGTGATAAAACAAAAAAATGGTTGGTAAAATTGGCAGTAATTAGTGGTGCCATTTTGTAGCAATGGATTTACCAATAGAAACGTGCATTGGTAAAGATATCAAACACTTTGGTTTTACTACCGATGGATGTTCCATCGGTAATATAAAATGTTATTTTATTTTAAATTTTTTAGCGACAGAATAGCGGTGGTATATCTATTCCATCAGTAAATAGTGTTGGCATTATTTTTGACCAAAATTTAGCGATGAAATTAGGGACGATGGTACTATAAATGTTTGCGATGGTATATAACATCAATAATCCATTGCTATTAGTTTTATTAATACAAATTAAATTTTTAAACTTTATTTTTTATTTTTTGATAAAATATCATTTTTGTTTAAAAAAAAATCCTAGGCTAGATATTTTTCCATTTTTATTATATATAATTTTTTATGTAAATAATTAATATATATTAGTCATATGCATACATTTTAATTATATATAACTAAAATTTAATCAATACATACATTTTTTTAAAATTTTTATATAAAATACAGTTAGACACCAGTTTATATAGTAAACATTTATTCGATTCGAAAGTTGATTATACTTAGAAAATATTTTAGACACTTTACAGGTAGAAAATACATTAGATATTTTATGGTTTTTTATTGGTTAATCTGCATATTATTAATTAAATTTTATTCTAAAACTTTTACCTTCTCGTAAATATTTTATTATTATTATTATTATTATTATTATTGTTGTTGTTGTTGTTGTTGTTGTTGTTGTTGTTGTTTTCATCATCACTATCACCATCATCATTTTTATTTTTATATTTTATATTTTATTAAAATTTTTGTACATGATTTAAAATAGTTAAGAGCCTTAATAATAATTTATATTTACTAAAATACCCTTGCATGTGAGGGGAAAAAAGTAGAAGATTCATGGGCATTTAAGTATTTTCATGATTTTTGCATCGCCCCTTCTCTTCGGGTTTTGTTATTTCAGGTTAACTAATGAAATGTCATTTACTAGTAATCCTTTTTACATAGCTAAACAAAACACTAGCCCTCACCACCACCCACCATTGCCATAAGCCAACATTGCTGTTAACCCACTATCCCTGTAGCCTCTTTGCATCTCATGCTCTCATTTTCACACTGCTCTTTTTGTTTCTCATCTCTCTCCTTTGTCTTCCCTTCTTCTACATATCTATTCTTGATTACTCATGTTTCTGTGCTTGTTTGGATCTGACAAGTTAAAGAGATATGAGGAGAGGAGATAGAGATATAAAAATAATTATGACATATAGAGTAGATCACGAGTATGATTAATAAATTGTGAGGCATAGAGTAGATCTTGTTCCATTGAATTCTACACCAATTCAGTTCTCTAAACTCTGCCACTGCACTTGACAACTCAGTTTTATCGATGGAAACAAGCTTTACAACTTCAGTTTGGCATCTTCACTCCCTAAATTTCCTCATGGTGTTCTAAATGAAGATGGATACTCTCTTTTTCTCTATTTGTTAATATGGGTATTCTTCATTTGGTTTTTAATTGCAGTTACAATGTTTGATATATTGCTTCTTCAAAATTTCTTTCCATTATTGTCGGTGGGTTTCAATGCTTTAGCTATTATTTTGTACCATTTTTTTATTACAATTGCTTTGGTATATTCATAATCTAAAGCAACATGTAAAGGGTAAAAGCATAGTTATTTTTATATTTTCATTTCAATACTGTTTGACTAGTGAACATAGACTTCTGATTTTAGTTTCTATTTAATTCAAACACGCTAAAGGCTTAGTCTTTATTGAAAGGCATCTCTGTTAAAATTAAAAATTCACTATGAAAAATCATTTCTTTATCATCTTAATTTAAGATGGAATCTTAGTTGTATTGCAGCATCTACAACCTTAATCTTATAGAATACCTACTTTTGCCAAATGCATTCTATCTTAATAATCATTTTATTTTTCTGCTATAGGTTTTATAGGGTAGTAGTGAACGAGTCTGTGCTCTAGTTTCAGGTTGGCTCTATCAGGTTACTCTATTCTTTATTCCAGTCCTAGTTATTTCTTGCATTATTCTAGCTCTACTAAGGCATCGTTAATATGGGTGGATGTGCAATGAAAAATTAGTCATTCTATTGGTTCTATTGAATGTGAATCATGTATTTATTTTTTTATTCTCTCGACCGTTCTTAGAAAATTAATTCCTGGATAAAAACATGGTCACCAATAGAGGCAGAGTAATATTAGCTTAGTTTATAATAGATATAAGGCTTTGAATAAAGTTTGAATCATTTTAAATATTCGACAGGCTGTAAAAATTATGCCAATTTGAATCCCAATGTCTTTTATTTTGTTACATTTATTCACATGCTGAGCATATTTGGAAAACTGCTAGAATTTAGTTTTGTTTATTTATTTTATTCCTTTGCTTTAAATGGGGCATATTCAATAGTACACATTGCTAAAGTTTTTGATCTATTAGTAGGTTCATTAGCCATTTAAATCCTTAGTTGAACTTGCTTGAAAATATTAAATGGCCAATATACTTGAAAAAAACTTATAATATGCTGTTTATTTATTTATTTAGTTTTTGGTTATCCAATTGATGATATTATTGCAATTGATTTTTTTACCTTCAATCAATTATTTAGTTTCACACTGCATTTTATTATTATGACTAGCATTTTATATCCAGATAGCAACCTAATTGTATGAATAACACAAACCATGCTTTAAAATAGAAAGGACGATATCTAGTTTATATAGAAACCTTTATATCAACCACTAGTTTAAAATTATTTAACTAAGTAATCTATTTAGCATTTACATCTTTCAACTTTCCTTGAAAACTTTAAAATTTCACTTGCTCGTTACTTTCATACTAATCTTGTGTCATGTTCAATGAGCGGGAAATGCCATCCATCTCTATAAGGAACACATGATATGGGATTATATTAGCTTGTTTACACTAAAGCGGAACACTATTTCTTCTTTATAGCTAGCCTCTATTTATTTTTATGGTATTTTAAAGTCAATGTACCTAAGGAAACATAGTTGGTTACTAGTCTCAAGTGCTCTATACTAATTCTAAATTAAACTAGTCAATATTTTTGTATTTCATTCAGCTTAGTAGATTATATACACTGGACTTTCGTGGCACACCTATATCTACTTGAGGATGAAATGTAGAGAGTGGAAAGAGTAAATGTAAGGTGCTTTCTTTTTCCATTTAATGTATTGAAACGATTTTAAATGGTTGTAAGCCTATATGTTTCAAACTAAGGAGGTATCTTATAATTGAATGAGATATGGATAAGAGAAAAATGTTTATCTTACGGGACTACTTATTAGAAGAAATAACAATCACTAAACTTTTTGGTGCTATTGCTTTGGCAATCAGTGCTTGGAGTTGTTGGGATATTTTGATCCTGTTACTTATTTTGTATTACTTGAGAAAATTTTTATGGCTATTTGATTTTATCAATAACGAATATTATGTTTATTACTAAAGCATTGCTGACTATTTTGTATGCTATGTCATATGTCACCATCAAGCCTTAAATTGAGCCATATGTAATGTTCTTTTGCCATCCTAGTTTCAAATCTTAGACTAAAAGTCGATGAACTTGGTAGTTGCATGCTTAGAAAAGGTTTAGTAATTTGAAATTTTCTTTGTCTTTCAGGATGTTGAATTCTATATTTTGCATATTGATAGATCTTTTATTTTTGGTATTGTGATTTACAAAATACTTGTACCAAAAGAATTTTAGATAATTTTTTGTATAATAATGCAAAATATTATCCATAATATATACTTGTATTGATATTATTTGTACAAAAGTTAGAATGTATATATTGATTTTGAATTATAATATATATCTTCAATTTAAATTTTAAAATTTTTATATTGAATTTATAGTGCTTAATTTGGAATTTGCAAACAAGATATAATTTTTGCATAAAATTATAAAAAAATTATATAGAAAAATTTTATGTTACTAAAAAATTACTGACTAAAAAATCCATCGCTGATATTTTAATAAATTTAAAATTAATAATAAATATATTTGCCAATAAAATTACTGATGAAAAAAATCCATCGCTATTCATATTAAAATAAATTAAAATTTTATTCATTAAATTTACCAATGATTTACTGATGTAATAAGTCAGTAGATGGTCAACATGAGAAAACATCCAATGGATTTTTAATAAAACTGCCGATGGAATGTTTTTTATAATTCCGTTGGTAATCTTTACTGACAGAAAATTGCTACCTATAAGCATTTTTTCAACAGATGCATTTTATTGGTAAAACATTAAAAAATCGTTGATAATGGCATTTTTCATTAGTAAAAAGCCAAATTTCGTTGGTAAAATATATTTTTTATAGTGCGATGGCAAGTTATATAGGGAATCTTACTCCTACCCTTGGGCACTCTACTTAAGCTCGAAATAAGGTAATTATGTCTTCAAGGAGATATATGAAGACATTTGTGGTGCGCATTAGGGTGGCTAAATAATAGTACAAAAACCAATTTTACAAGGGTATTATTGGCCTAAAATAGAGAGAGCAATGCAAAGGAGTTGGTCCAGAAGTGTGATGAATGCCATTGTTCTGCAAAATCATTCATCAAAAGCCAGCTCAGCAAATGTCGATATATAGCCCGTGGACTTTTGCATAGTATGGGATCAACATATTAGGCCCTTTCCCATTGGCTATTAAACAACACAAATTCTTAATGGTTGCGGTCAACCATTTCACAAAGTGGGTTGGGACCAAGCCTTTATCAACTATCACTCCAATAAACATAATCGAATTCCTGCAAAAATCTATTATTACTAGGTTTCACATTCTGTAAACCTTTGTTACTGATAATGGAAAATAATTCAATTGCCAATCTTTCAAAAACTTTTGGTAGGTACTATACATTTAGCTCAGACTCACCTTGGTGGATCACCCTTAATCCAATGGTATAACTGAAATAACAAAAAACTTCCTTAATTAGTCTCAAGAAGAGGCTCGATGAAAGGCCTCTATGTACATAAGCTAAACAATGTCTTGTGGGCTTAGTGAATATCCCTTCAGGAAAAAATGAATGTTATGCCCTTCTCTTTAACTTATGGAGATGAAGTAGTCACCCTTTGTGAGATTGATATGCCAAGTGTCTGAACTTCTCAATGTAATGAAGAGATCAACAATGATCAGTATGTGAGGACCAAACATTGACTTTGGTGGGAATTATGTCTAATTAATAGATATTAAGGGTTAATGTTTGAATTAAAAAGTTTAATGGGTAAATCTTATGTGAGAGCAATTATGTGAGGACTTAAGTGGTAATTTTGGATCTTCTAGAGACTTTCTCACGTGATTGGCGGGAGAGCTTATATATATATATTGCTTTTTCTCTCTTCTTTCTCTTAAAGACTCTATTTTTTTCTCTTGTTTGTGAGCTCTAGAATTTGGGCTCTTGGTAAGGGAAATTCTTATTCTTCTTCTCTCTGTTGGTTAATGAAAGATTTCATGGAAACAAAGTGAGAATTTAGTTTTGATTATTGACTGTAGAGATAGAGACCAGCAAAGATAAGGGCAAAGGGATTTTGAAGGAGTGAAGGAATCTCATGGGAATGCATGCTTGATTACACTTCATGTAGTTACATCCATCTTAAAGAAGTATATACAGTAGCTGAATCTAGGGGATTTGGGTCCTTTATGAACAATGCATGTTTATAATTTCTAACCCATGTAAATCTCCATTTAAGAGGAATGGATTTAGCTGAGTTACCTTACAATTAGTGATAGAGATAATACAGTTTAATGGTATAATGAGCATTATGGGAAACCAATTACTAATAGTTGGAAATGAGTTAAGATTGTTGAGTTGTAGGAATCGGGTTCACAATGTTCTTCAGTGCATCACCACTCTACCAAGTGGATTTCACCACTCCATCGAGTATCCACTTTACTCCACCAAGTGATACACCTCTGTATCTCCTCTTTGCTTCAAAATCTCACCTTTTGTTACATTAAAGAATACCTTAAGTAAAACTAACCCTTAACTCAGTTAAATTAGAGCACCTTTAAGACTAAATGAGCTCTCACCTATGATACATCTTGTGAACTTCCTATTGCATGTTTTAATTGTAGCTATCAAGGTAAAGTTATTGGAGATTGATTAGGTGAGTGTTATTGAAACTTTCTTGAGTTGTTATAAGTATAACTATTATGAATGCTTGTAATTGCATTGCTTTGGCATACGATTTCATGAAGTACCATATTGTTTACTCATAAGTAAGTTCAAGAACTCTATATATGATATAAGCATGCATAGGGATGATTGTACAATAGAGTTGGTAGCATGTTGCTCTATCGAAGTAAGTTACTTAGATAATTGTTACACTCTCATATATTGCCTTATAAGGATTATATGACTTGCTAATTATGATAATGGAGATTATTTAACTCAAATGCTATACCTTATTGCTCTTATACTTTAGTATACAAGTGCAATGATATGAGTTATCAAATATTGATGCAAGTATGTGAACATGGAATATGTATTCTTGTATATGGTGGCTTCAAGCCAATAGTGTATCAAGTAAAGATAATTATGGTAACTCGAAAACATTTCTGGATATTTTTAAGCCTGCAGGTCTTAATTTAGTTGTGGATTAGATAGGCATGCCTGGAGGGATATTGTTGTAGCTGCTATTATCGATCCCATTTGGGTCCATTGTTCATTCTTTAATGACACTATTGCTCAGTCCCATTTGGGTTTATTATTTGATATTCTCGGATATCTATTATTGATACCTTCGGGTATCTATTGCTTCCGTTATCCACCCTTAAACTAGTACTTAGGCAGGCTATTAAAGGTTAAAAAAAGGTTCCTAAAAATGAAATATACTGATTGTTTCACTTATTGAATGTATCCACCATGGAGGGGTTTATTATATTGATTAATCCTAAATTCCTCCTGGCTATGAATTGTTTCAATATTATGCAATTATTATAATGATGTTTCATTAATGTGATGCTTGTGTGGAAGTTTTGTCGATGAATGTTGTGAATAGTCATCTATATTAATCATGGTTTCCCCACTAAGCTTTATAGCTTAGCATGGGTTGTTTTCTATCCATGTAGGTTTGCAATTGGAGGTTTCTCAGGCACTTAGTTCTGTATTTGGAGGCCAACATGAGTCAGTCAAGATTTTGATGTAGGATATTTTTGGATAATGCCTTTGTCTTGTCCTATATTTTTATAACTTATGATCTGATGCAATCATATTAGAGGACTGTAAACTGAATTAAGTTCCTTTTTAGCATGTGTTTATCCATGCGTCTATGGATGCATGGTTTGTAATTGCCATGAACATGTTTTCCTTACATGAGAGAGCCTAGGATCTCCATGCATGTTATGTATATACCTTATAGATAATTGGTAAGCCTTGTGTGCATCCATATGGGTGTCAAAATTTATGGTATCAAAGCATCAAGGTTTACTTTTTTTTAGGTAATAGGTGCCTAGAAATCTACGGTATGGTATAGTGTCATGTAGTGTCATGTTGGCCCAATGCAGTAGTCCTTTGTTTTCATGTAGATTGAAGATAGAAGACTTTAGAGATGCTATTGAAGAATCGACTAAGAGTAATTTACCGATTAGAATAGATCCCTCTAATATTAGATCTTTATCATCTAATCAGAATGAGATCCTTACTTTCATCCCTAGAAAGGTGCTATTAAAGATCTCTTAGGATATGGCTCAGATTTTACAAAGGATGAAAGCACCTAAGGCTCCAATCTCGGAGGTCAGGAAGTATGGTGCAGAGGAATTTTTAGGTACTAAGTTGGAATAATCTAAGGAAGCTAAATTTTGGCTGGAAAAGTTGGAGAGAATTTTTTATAATATTCATTATCCTGATAATAACAAAGTGTCATATGTTATGTCTTTACTTCAAGGGCCAGCTTATGATTGAGGAATCTTACACGCAGATAGCCTCAATTGTTGGATCCTCTTAGTTGGGTGTTATTCAAAACTGAATTTAAGAAGAAATATGTTACCAAGGCCTACGAAAAAGAGAACTTAAGACAATTTCTGACTTTGAAATAAAGGGTTATATCTATGGCTAAATTTGAGAAGAAATTTGGTTGATTGTGCAAATATGTCCCCAAGGAGATGTTGACTGATGCCTTTAAGTGCAGGATATTTGAAGATGGAATAAATGATCGGATTAGAGAAAAACTGATAGGATCCACATCTCTCCAAAGTGTGGACTTCCATCAATTGGTATATCAGCCTTGAAGGTTGAAAAGCATGAGCTAGCTAAAAGAGAAAGAGAGCAGAAAGGGAGTGGGGAAAGAGGTGGATGGTCCATTGAAAAGAGGTTTTAAAAAGCATAGATTGACCAGTAAATTTAGTCTCTAAAAAATCCTGCAACCAAAAGGAAGAGGCAAGAATCTTTTGCCATGTCTAAATCAAGTAAAGATACATCATCAAAGTAGAGAGGGAGTCAGCTACCTGAGTGTCCTTATTATTTATAGCAACATTAGGGCACATACCAAAAATTGACAAGTGTATGTTTTAATTGTGGTGTTACTAACCACTATATCATGAATTGCCCCTCAAATCAAGAATAAGGCTCCACATAGCAAGTTAGTAGAGGAGCTTCAAACGTACTTTCTGCTGGTAGAACCAGAAGCATAGGAAGAGGGTGAGGTGGATTTGGTTAGTATGTGTCTCAATCTCGCAATACATCTGAATCAGTTGATCGGCCTGTAGCATCGATTATCCTAAGTAGGGCGTATGCCATAAAAGTGTGAGAGGATCAAGATGCTCTTGAAGTCATAGCTAGTATTTTCTCACTCCTTAATTCTGATATCTATGCACTTATTGATTTAGGTTCCACCTATTAATATGTTTGCATTGGGGATATAGGTGGGAGTGTGTCCAATGTGCATCAATTGGATTATGACATTTGTGTGACCAATCCTTTGGGGCACAGTATATGTGTGAATAAACTATTCAAGGATTATGCCATCTTGATTCAAAGAAGGGAATTTTTAGCCGATCTTATTGAGTTGCCATTTCGAGAATTTGATGTTATTCAGGGAATGAATTAGTTATCAAAACATCATGCATTGGTTAATTGTGGGGCTACGACGATGACTCTCACTGATGTTGATGGTAAAGGAAAAGTAGTTTAAGGCATTCAAACTCGATCTTTAGCCAATGTGATATCTACCATGCAAGCCAGATGATTTCTCAGAAAAGTTATGAAGCATTTTTGGCCCTGGTCCTTGACTCAAAGAGGTATAAAGTTAAGCTTCAAGATATACCTATAGCAATGAATTTTCTAATGTATTTCTTGAATACTTACCTAGCCTTCCTCTAAAAAGGGATGTAGAATTGTCTGTTGAGGTTTTGCTTGGCACAATACCTATTTCAAGGGCAACCCTATAGGATGGCTCCAATGAAATTTAAAGAGTTAAAGGTACAGTTATAAGAACTACTTGACAAGGGCTTTGTCAGACCTAGTGTATCGTCATGGGATGTACCGATTTTATTTGTCAAGAAAAATGATGGTTCTATGAGGATATGCATTGATTACCAACATTTAAATGAGGTGACAGTGAAAAATAAGTATCCATTGCCTAGAGTAGAGGATTTGTTTGATCAGTTGAAAGGGGCAAGAGTATTTTCAAGGATTGATTTAAGATCAAGGTATTACCAACTTCGAATTAGGGATATGGATGTCCCAAAGATAGTGTTCAGAACTCGATATGGGCATTACGAGTTTCTAGTAATGCCATTTGGGTTAACAAATGCACCCGTTGCCTTTATGGATTTGATGAACAAGATATTCAGACCTTATTTGGACCAGTTCATGGTGGTATTATTGATGACATAATGGTTTATTCCAAGAACGAAGCAGAGCATACCAAACATCTAAGAATTGTGTTATAAACTCTAAGAAAGAACCAACTATTTGCTAAGTTAAGCAATTGTGACTTCTGGTTGAAGAAAAATTCTTTCTTGGCCATATAGTATCTTCTAAAGGTATTAGAGTTGATCCAGCAAAAATCGAGGCTATTGTCAATTGGAGACCACCTCAAAATATACCAAAAGTGAGAAATTTTTTTAGGTTTGGCAGGCTACTATCGCCGCTTTGTAAAAGGGTTTTTGGTTATTGCTTCTTCACTTACTAAGCTATTGAGGAAGAATGTCAAATTTTAGTGGATTGATCGATGTGAGGCAAGCTTTGATCAAATAAAGCGGATGTTAATAGAAGCTCAGATCTTAACCCAACCATTTTCAAGAAAGGAGTATGCCATGTATAGTGATGCCTCTAGAGTTGATTTGGGTTGTGTGTTAATGCAAGAGGGTAAAGTAGTGGCTTATGCATCCCAACAACTCAAACCATATGAACAAAATTACCCAACACATGATTTAGAGTTGGTCACTATAGTTTTTACTTTGAAGATTTGGTGGCATTACTTAAATGGTGAAAGATGTAGAATCTACATAGATCACAAAAGTCTCAAGTATTTACTTACTCAAAAGGAACTCAACTTGAGGTAGCGAAGATGGCTAGAATTGTTTAAGGATTATGATTGTATAGTAGACTACCTTTCGGGTAAGGCTAATGTGGTAGCCGATGCTTTAAGCAGAAAGGCAATGGCTACTATGTTGTTACAAAAGGGTAGATGGAAATTTGCTTTAGATGGTGGTTTGATGGCCTAATTAAGGGCTAAGCCTTGTGTAAGACAGGCTATGATGGATGCACAAAAAAAGAGAAGAAGTTACAATGGGTTATGCAATCTTTCCATGAAGGAGATCAATCTGGTTACTTAGTAAAAGAAAATGAAAATTTGTATTTCAAGGATAAGTTATGTGTTCTAGATGATAAAGAATTGACAAGAACTTTGCTATATGAAACTCATGACACAGTATTCGTTATACATCCTGGGGGTAATAAGATGTATTAGGATCTTAAGCAATGTTATTAGTGGACGGGTACGAAAAAGGATGTAGTCAATTATGTTTCCAAGAACTTAACTTGTCAGCAAGTGAAAGCAGAGCATCAACTTCCCTCTAGATTGTTAAATCCCATTCCAACCCCTCAGTGGAAATGGAAAGATGTTACCATGGATTTTATGACAGGGTTTCCTTCTACACAATGGAAGCATAATGCAGTTTGGGTAATTATTGATAAGTTAACTAAATTAGGTTATTTCTTACCAGTTAGAGTAGACTATTCTATAGATCAATTGGCATAATTATATGTGAATGAGATTGTTCAACTTCATAAAGTACAGGTATCCATAATCTTAGATCGGGACCCTAGATTCACATCTAGATTTTGGCAAAGTTTGCAGAAGTCTTTGGGAACACGATTAAAGTTTAGTATAGCTTTTCATCCTCAGATGGATGGACAATCAAAAAGAGTTATACAAGTTTTGAAAGATATGTTAAGGGGTTGTGTTTTGAATTTTTCTTGAAGTTGGGACAACTATCTAGCTTTGATGGAATTTACGTGTAATAACAGTTACCAAACTAGTCTTGTATGGCACCGTACAAAGCTTTGTATGGTCGAAAATGCAAAATCCCGATTTGTTGGACTGAGTTAGCAGAATGAAAGATAATTTGTCCCAATATAGTTAAAGAAATCGAAGAAAAAGTTAAGATGATTAAGCAAAGATTAAAAGAGGCTAGTGATATGCAAAAGTCATATACAGACTTAAAAAGGAAAGATATCAAATATCAAATTGGGGGAAAGTGTTTTTGAAAGTATCGCCCTGGAAGAAAGTTTTATGGTTTTGGAAGAAAGGTAAACTAAGCCTGAGATTTATTGATCTCTATGAAATCTTGCAAGGAGTTTGACCCATGGCATATAGGTTGACTCTTCCTATGGAATTATCAAAGGTGCATGATATATTTCATATTTCTATGCTTCGAAGGTTCCGTCCAAATGAATCACATGTGTTACCAGTGCAAGACATTCAAGTTCAGATAGATTTTACCTATGATGAAAAACCTAAAGAGATTTTGGCTAGGGAAATTAGGCAATTAAGAAATAAATAGGTTCCTTTAGTCAAGGTACTTTGGCCACATCATAACATTTAAGAAGTATGCTAGGAACTAGAGTCAATGATGATGGCATAATATCCTCGATTGTTTAAATCATATATGAATTTCAAGGATGAAATTCTTTTAAGGGGGAGAGAATTGTGAAGACCCAACATTGACCTTAGTGGGAATTATGTCTAATTAATAGATATTGAGGGTTAGTATTTGAATTAAAAAGTTTAATGGGTCAATCTTATGAGAGAGCAATTATGTGAGGAGTTAAGTGGTAATTTTGGATCTTTTAGAGACTTCCTCACGTGATTGGTGGGAGAGCTTGTATATATATTGCTTTTTCTCTCTTCTCTCTCTCAAAGACTCCATTTATTTCTTTTGATTGTGAGCTCTAGCATTTGGGTTCTTGGTAAGAGAATTTCTTCTTATTCTTCTTCTTCTCTTTGCTGGTTAATGAAAGATTTCATGGAAACAAAGTGCGAATTTAGTTTTGATTATTAACTGTAGAGGTGGGACCGACAAAGTCAAGGGTAAATGGATTTTACAGGAGCAAAGGAATCTCAGTAAAGATATGGAAATGCTTGTTTGATTCCACTTCATGTAGTTGCATCCATCTTAAAGAAGTATATACAGCAGCTGAATCTAGGAGATTTAGGTCCTTTATAAATAGTGCATGTTTATGATCTCTAACTTGTGTAAATCTCCATTTAAGAGGAATGAATTTAGCTGAGTTATCTTGCAATTAGTGATAGAGATAATATAGTTTAATGGTATAGTGTGCATTATGGAAAACCAATTACTGATAGCTAGAAATGAGTTAAGATTGTTGAGTTGCAAGAATCAGGTTCATAGTGTTCTTAAGTGCATCACCACTCCATCGAGTGGGATACCACTCCACCAAATGGGTTTCACCACTCCACCGAGCACCCACTTCACTTCATCGAGTGATACACCTCTGTATCCCCTCCTTGCTTCTAAATCTCACCTTATGTTACACCAACAAACACCTTAAGTAAAACTAACCCTTACCTCAGTTAAATCAGAGCACCTTTAAGACTAAATGAGCTCTCACCTATGATACATCTTGTGAACTTCCTATTGCATGTTTTAATTGCAGCTATCAAGGTAAAGTTATTGGAGATTGATTAGGTGAGCGTTATTGCAACTTTCTTGAGTCTTTATAAGTATAATTGTTATGAATGCTTGTAATTGCATTACTTTGGCATGTGATTTCATGAAGTACCATATTGTTTACTCATAAGTAAGTTCAAGAACTCTGTATATGATAAGAGCATGTAAAGAGATGACTATACAATAGAGTTGGTAGCCTGCTGCTCTATGGAAGTAAGTTACTTGGCTATTTGCTACACTCTTATATATTGCCTTAAAAGGACTATATGACTTGCTAATTATGATCATACAGATTATTTAACTCAAATGTTATACCTTATTGTTGTTATACTTTAGCATACAAGTGCAATGATATGAGTTATCGAATATTAATGCAAGTATATGAACATATATTATGTATTCTTGTATATGGTGGCTTTAAGCCAATAGTGTATCAAGTAAATATAATTATGGTAACTCAAAAATATTTCTCGATATTGTTAAGCCTATAGGTCTTAGTTCAGTTGTGGATTAGATAGGTATGCTTAGAGGGATATTGTTGTAGCTGCTATTGTTGATCACATTTGTGGTCTATTATTCGTTAATTAATGGAATTATTGGTCAACCCCGTTTGGATCCATTATTTGATATCTTCGGATATCTATTGCTGATACCTTCGGGTATCTATTGCTTCCATTATCCATCCTTTAACTAGTACTTAGGCAAGCTATTAAAGGTTAAGAAAAAGGTTCCTAAAAGTGAAATATACCGATTGTTTCACTTATTGAATGTATCCACCATGGATGGTTTTATTATATTGATTGATCTTAAATTCCTCTTGGCTATGAATTGTTTCAACATTTTGCAATTATTATAATGATGTTTTATTAATGTGATGCTTGTGTAAAAGTTTTTTCGATGACTGCTGCTGTGGGTAGTAATCCATATTAATCATGCTTTCCCCACTAAGCTTTATAGCTTAGCATGGGTTATTTTCTATCCGTGTAGGTTTATAGTTGGAGGTTACTCAAGGAATTAGCTCTACATTGGAAGGCTAACAGTGTCAGTTAAGATTTTGATGTAGGATATTTTTGGATAATGCTTTTATCTAGTCCTATATTTTTATAACTTATGATCTAATGTAATCATATTGGAGGATTGTAAACTGAATTAAGTTCCCTTTTTGCATGTGTTTGTCTATGTGCCTATGGATGAATGGTTTGTGATTGCCATGAACATGTTTTCTTTACATGGGAAAGCCTAAGATCTCCATGCATGTTATGTATATACCCTATAAATAATTGATAAGCCTTATGTGCATCCATATAGATATCACACAGTACTTGTTGTATCATTTAGGCAAGTTGAAAGAAAAGAGAGAGCTCACCCAGATCCAGGCTATACCATATAAATAACACATGGCATTCTATCATGATCACAAGTTAAAACCAAAAACTCTTCAAGTGGGATAGTTAGTGCTTTAGAAAGTTAGCAAAGTGCAATCAGCGATAAGAGTTAAAAAGCTTAGTTCAAACTAGGTTAGACCATAGGAAGTGTATAAAGTGGTTAACTTCGTGACCTATCATCTCAGGGATAAGTTTGGCAATTGGTTTCCGTACTCATGGAACATCTCTAACCTAAAGATATACCATAAGTGATTTGTAGCTCAGTTCTACAGTTTTTCCATGAACATTATTTTCATTTGTAGTTCAATTTGGCAGTTTCGCCATGAGCATAATTATTTTACAATTATGTTCAGTAGTTTTTTCATGAATATTATTCATTTACAATTCAATTTGATAGTTTTTCCATGAACATTATTCATTTATAGTTCAGTTTGGCAGTTTTGCCACGAGCATTATTCTTACTTTCGAAAATATAACATACTATTCATTCAAAAATTTATTGATGATTTTTCAGCAATATCGCTACTATTTTCATTTGAATTGGTAATACAAAATTTTCCACTAGTTTATAATTCATGAAACTCAACTGCTTACAATGGTGACAAACATTGGGTATTCATAAAAAATAAAGTTCTAATAAAATTATAAAGTTTCATTGCTAACAAAATTCGATTCATTACATAAATATGTGCATAGGCTGAGCAATTACACTGCTAAGGAAACAAAAACCTAGATAATCCCTATCTTGATAGATATCATCCATCCATGACAAGTCTTCGTCCAAAAATTTCTCCATCACAACGTTTGCCAACTTTTTCCTGAAGGCAATGCATTTGCCAGTGGCGAGCTTCATCGCCTTATCTTCCAATTCAGTATATTTTTTTATAAAGGTCAACCTTTTCCCCTTGGCTTTTCTCCATCTCGAACTTTGTTGATAGAATCACTTCTCTCTCCTTAGCTAGCAAAGCATCAGCCTTAACAACCCTTCAAGTAGCTTCCTCAACTTTCTTTTTGGCCTTTTCCAGTTTTTTGCATTGACTCAGCCTGTGACATGCATCAGAGCTCACTTATTTTTGGGTTGATTCTTGAAGGCCTGCTTTTAGAATCCAAAACCATATGAGGCTCACTATTAATCATAAATTGGTCACTTTGAAATAAAAAAGGACTAGGCCCAATCTATTGTTGGTGGTTATCCTATGAAGGCATCCAATGTGGGCTCAAAGAGGTAGGTATCATGGAGTCACTACCTAATAGAATATCAAAAAATGAATCTCAATCTTTTGATGTCCAAACAAAGATCGGTATTCCAGATATCACTCTTACTTGACATCTCGTTTAGGTATTTCTTATAATTAGGTTTTTACTTATTAATCCACTATCTCCTTTCCCGCACAATGCAATACAATTAAAATAAACACATCAAGTAGATAAATACAGTGGTAAATAAAGCAAGTAAATAAAACAAATAAGTCCACTACTTAAGCTATTACAGAGGCAGATTTTCGAACTGAAAGAATAAAATACATAATAAATCGAGCTATCAATTAAGTTTGGGAACATTGGTTCCCACATGCCTATTTACATAAAGCGAGATGAGTCTTTACTCACTACAACAAAATTGCAATTTAGCAACGAAAAATTGACAATTTCCATTGCTAATAAAAAATAGCAACGGAAATTTTGATTGCTAATCTGGTGGTTGCTATTTTTTAGCAACGAAATATAGAATTCCGTTACTATTTTTAGCAACCGAATTGTAATTTCCGTTGCTATTTTAGCAAAGGAAATTAGAATTCCGTTGCTATTTTAGCAACGAAAATTACAAATCCATTGCTATTTTTAGCATAGAAAAAAAATTTATGACGGTTTAATCCATTGTCATTCCGTCACAAATAATTATTATAATTTTTTAATTATTACAATTAGAATAGCAGAATGATAGGTGAATGTTTTGAGCTGGCCTCTTAATCAACTTGGTTACTAATGCAAGATAAACATATCTAGGATGTACAAGAATGCTGATAAAAGAACAAATTATAACTCAATTACCAATGCTTCATACATTATAAGCATTCAAAAACACCAATAACATCATCCTTTAATATATCAATTTATAGAGCAATGTTAAGGGTTTTAATTCTTATATTCATCCAATTCAGACTTTCAAAACCCAGTTTATGTTCTTATTGAAGATAAGAAATAACAAGCAGGATAACAATTACTTTTGCAAAAGAATATTATAAACCTTGAAGCTAATATTAGTTTAACTTTTGTGTTAATAATAGTATTCAATTAAGAAAAATTATTGATCTATACAAATCAGACTAATAGTATATTAACAAACAATTAATATCATGATTCTATCACTTACATCTAAATTAAATTTAATATGAATAATTTTGTATTTAAATCTACTGTAAAAAAAAAAGTAAAACTAAAGGGCCCAAAAATGCATTTTTTTTCAAACTACACTTTGTAAATTTAATAGGTAAATTCAGAAACCTAATGCTTAAATTTTAAAGTATGAAAATTTAATATGTAAATATATAAAAATTCAAAAATTTAATATATAATTTTAAAAATATAAAAATCTAATTTGTAAAAATGTTAAAGTTTTGAATTAAATTATCGGTTTCTGCAACATAGTTTCTATCTGGGAAATTCTGAAGACTATTTTTAAGTGACAGTAGGTTAATTTTAGCAAAACATTCCTATAATGGATATACTTTTCATTACCGCAACTTTAGTAATCTCAGCATTAATTAAGGATTACTTTTAGATGAATGCATTTGTGGGTCCCACGGCCAAATAAATTCATTGCCACTAATCCTTCTAAAATATAGATTTTTAGTAACTAATTAATAGCTAAATTTCCTTATAAATGAAGAAAGAAAAAAAACTGTATTACAATTTTGTCAAGGTGAAAAAAACCTAATAACCCAACTGTTTACCACAGTACAAAAATAGTTAGGATATTTTCATGTCGAAATCATATCCAATTTTACAAAGTGGGATATGACCTGTCTACGGAATTATCTCATCAACATTAAATCTTATATATATATATATATATATATATATATATATATATATTATAGAGATTTGTTGGATGTTCATCCATCCGCTTGAACGTCAGCTGACATTGATCGTTAATTTATAAAATATACTTTATTTTTGATTTTTATGATTCAATATATAAAGTACGAGAGCATACCTAACCATCTCTTGGATTTGGTTAACAAGTGCAAAGGAGATATTATGAGACAACACTTGCCTGCTAAGTAGCAGTACTGTTGTGTTCATTTGATAATAGCTGTTGTAGTGGCATTAAGGGGAACAAAAATACCTCAACCAATTAGTTTCCTCCATTCAAGAGTTAGGTAAATTAGTGCTTTTGAGTTGCTAATTAATGGCTGTTTTTTCAATTAGTGGTACACAATTCAGCTAATTCATGCCTACGCCTACAATGCCATTCATGCTTTTTCTTCTTAGCTAATCGAACCTTTTATCTAGTTTTTCATTATATTTTTTCACATCAATTAAATAATTTTATTATTTACAACATGAAGAATGTAAATTGATAGTAATGCAAATGCATTGATAATAAATGAAGATGAAATAGATGAGCTCTAACCTCCAATGCTTTCTCCTCATCATATATGAACTTTAATTGGCAGCTTTCTCATCAAATCTTTTCTATCAGCTCCACCTAATGCCTTGCTGATCTGCATTATCATCAGTAATGTAAACGTGGACCATCCAGAGCATACACAGCACCAATATATATATATATATATATATATATATATCAATTTATCAACCACCAACCTCACCAACCACCATATAATTTGAAAGAACAGATTGCATGCCATCCAACAACCAACCTACACAAAGCAAATTTCAGAACTCCCTTCAACGACAGCCAAACCAGAATCGAGAAACCAAGCCACAAGGGAAACTAATCAAGCAAAAACCTGCAGAAAAGAGTAAAAATAGGAAGAAAAATAAGTCCTTTAATAGATATTCGAATCACCAATCAAAAATATTAAAATTCAAAATTTGATCTTAAACAAGTGAAATTCAACTAACAAATATATTGTACAAGCAGAATTCATGGAGCAATAGACATTTAATTAAAAACTAAATAGATCTTAAACAAATTTTAGAATTTATTTTAAACAAAATCAACAGAGATAATTTTGGTAGTTACTTACACTTTTGATGTTGGTTTTACTGCATTTTCCATATTCTGTCGCCATAGTGCTCGTCGGACCGGAGATGCACCAATACTGCCATCGTGAAGCCAAAAGCATCGGGGACCCATTATCAGTGGTCACGCGCCTAGAGGGGCCACGGAGTTATCGAGATCTGCATCGAAGCAACCTGCCACTCCCTTTTTCAATCTACTTGTTGCCGGCATTTAAAGGTGAACGATGGGCATGAAAATGAACGTCTGGTCACGAGGAGTTCGACGGTGGTGTTCATATTGCCATCAGCCACCAGAGTTGGCCGAAAGTCGTCTGAAAAGACTTTGGCTCCTCCCTTGAAAACGAAACAAAGATGACGCTAATAGAGGGCAGAATGGAGGTATGAAGGGCACAAGGATGGTCAGTGCAGCACTGGTTTTTCGACATCGGCTGTTGCCGGTGTAGGTGGAGCCCGTCTCTACCTCTCCGCCTCTCCTTTTTCCTCTCCTTTTTTCCTTTCTTTTCTTTCCCGTTTTTGTTAACCGGTAATCTTTTTTTTTTTTAATTGTTATTCCCTTGAAATCTATGGCCCAAACCTCTTACTCTCTCTCTGACACCTTTCCTTTCTTTCATTTTAATTGGCCAATTAGACTTTTTTTAATCTAGTAAAAACTTTTACATTCTGATACCTAAATTCTTTTCGAAAGATAATTAAATTTATTATTTTAATACTTTATTCTTTTAAATTTATCAATTATTAAATTTTATTCTATAACTATTACAAATTATTATATTTTGATTTGTTTTGGATTTAATTTTATCATATTTAGCCAAACGAACTCTAATAATATATTTTATTAATTATACTATGTCTATTTAAATTCAAACTAACTTGAAATTTTAATTTTTTATATAAATTATAACGTGATGACAAATAATTTTGTAATTAGCTTTTAACTCATACTTAGCTATGATAAATAAATATTTAATTTCCATTATTAACCGATCGATTTTTTTATAATTTTTTTTGTTATTCTATTAATTAATTATATGTATAAGTGTATACAAATCATTCTCCTAGTATCTTTTTCTTCTAAGTGATCATCACTAAAAATAATTATATTCTTATGATCTTTATATGTCATGGTGCCCAATTTGCATGAGACTAAGCTTGGCCTGCACGACAGAAAAGGAACCTTTTCTATTTTGGGAACCTTTAAAATTTTCAGTTCTGAATTAGCAATGGAAAACCCTCCGTTGCTAAAATAGCAACGAAATTCATTTTTCGTTGCTATTTTAGCAACGGAATAGATTTTGGTTGCTGTTTTTGCTGCTGAAAATTTTAAAGGTTCCTAAAATAGCAACTGAATTTTATTTTCGTTGCTAATTTAGCAACGAAAAAAATATTCGATTGCTATTTAGGGGACCTTAAAAATTTTTAGTTTCGAATTAGCAACGGAATTTATTTTCCGTTGCTATTTTAGCAACGGAATTTATTTTCCGTTGCTATTTTAGCAACGAAATTAATTTTTCGTTGCTATTTTCGCTACTGAAAATTTTTGCGCGAACTGCTGGCACCTTATTTAGCAACGGAATAAGTGTTCCGTTGCAAAATTCCGTTGCTATATTTTGGCGCTAAAACTTCCCTCCATATTTAGCAACGGAAAAAAACCATTTTTATTTCCGTTGCTAAATAGAAAAATTTTAACGAATTTTAGCAACGAAATTGGATTTTCGTTGCTAATTAGCAACGGAATTGGAATTCCATTGCTAAATTAGCAACGAAAATATTTTCGTTGCTATTTTAATATTTTTTTGTAGTAACTAATTTTGAGAAAATATGGGATGAGTGATCCTAATTTTTATAAAAATAAGACCCTTCTTGTATTTATATAATTTTTTAGGTGAAAATTTGGATATTGATCCATTTTACTTGAAAAGCCCAATTTAATTATGTACAGAAAATTTAAATGACTTTTTAATTAATTAACATGCTAAAAATTTCTTTTTTTACTAAGTTATTACATCTAAAAATGAAATAGATCAGAAATAAATAAAGGCACAAAAATAAATAAATGAAATAAACCAATAAATAAATCATAATAAACCCAAATAAAATGTGACATAAACTAAATGTAGTAAAAGAGTAAGGGGATAGAAAGGAATTGTCCATGAAACACCCTATGTCTAATCCCTTTATCACATGCCATGCCATACGTATCAATCACATACATTACGATGTTAATCCAATTAACCCATCATTAATCATTCTAGTGATTCATATAATTAGTCAGACAGTATTAATTAGGTGCATCACACAATTTCAGTTATTACATTTACATATACATCACAACCCATCATATAAACCCCATATTATATTCATACCAAATAATACTATTCTAGTTTTCATAATTAATCTCATGTATATCATTCAGCATTTTATATTATATATATAACCATTCTAACTCCTATGTGCAAGCCCATACTAACATATTCATATTAAACTTATTACAACATTATATTTCCATATGATATACATATAATATATAACCTTTTATACATATTAGACATATTAAAGAAACTTAGACAAAATTAACCAAAAATTCCTACATCAATGTTTAGGAACTTGTGTTGGCCTGTCCTGATGCAGAGAATGTTTCTGAGCAAAAGTTTTGTCAACAAAATCTACATGGATAAAATAACCTGTGCTAAGCTATAAAGGTTAGTGGGGATACTAACATGATAGACAATCACTTACAATGATCGTCTCAAACATTTAGCTTAAATTAATTGTAACATTAAAATTTAACACTTAAAATAAAATGTATAACAAGATTTAAGATTTAAAAATAAACAATGAACCCTAATATTTAATTTAGCATTCTTAGTATCAATATAACATAAAATGCTTTTAGAATTTATACATCTAATCCATTCAATAAGATCATCGATCATCATACTATTCAATACAGTACAATTTGCCATTATATTGAAGTTGACTGTGATGTACTTATACTTTAATTTAGCATGCTTATGTTCTAAAGGTGGATAACGGGAATAATGGATACCCAATAGTATGAAAATAATAGATATCCGAAGATATCAAAATAAAGGATCCAAATGGGTCGATACAATGGCCTTGAAGGACAAACAATGAACCCCAAAGGGTTAATACAATAGCAGCTGTGATATCCTTATAGGCACCTATCTATCCACAAATGAACTCTAATAGAAGGCAATACTTTGTTTATATAAATTTCATTTATCATACTCTAACATTTCATAAACAATTTCATAGATGAATATTTGTACAAAAATATACAATATCTTTTGATTATATATATATATAATTTTAAATACAACAAGCTATGTACATATATTTGATCATACATGTATATACATAACATTTCAATAATTCATTTTACATGCTATATGTAATACAATGTATTTTCATGTAATCATATATTTAAATATAAAAATATTTAAACATTAAAAATTCATAAACATATTCTCAATGTAAATTCCTTGTAAACATGCCAATATTTAAACATTAAATGTTCATATTCATAAGCTCAATGTGTGTGTGTGTGTGTGTGTGTGTATGTATTCAATTTATATTCATAAGCTCAATATATACATTCCTTGTATTTCTTATAAACATAACAACATTTAAAATTAAATATTAAAATTCTACCTTTAGAATTCTGCACAGAGGTAGAATTCCAAATCTAACTTATATGCCATTTTTTATCAGGTAAACGTCATTTTTGGCAAAACTTTCCTCTACAAGCACGATCCCCTATGTTTTCAGTTTCTAGAACATCAAAAATCATTTTAATAGCACTTTCAGAACTCAAGATATTTACACTTTATTAAATACTATTCCTATTAACAGTGTTGTGTATAGGTCCGGAATTAAGCTAAAATTAGACAAGTTTAAGGAAAAAATTAGGCTTTATTTCTATGAAAAGTATAGGTTTAGAATTCTATTTTTTCGAGAATTTAACCTCATAGCATTTTTGTCACTATTCAAGGAGATATGTCATATTTTCCACAATCTGTTCCAGAACCGAGAATAATAGCTCACTATAATTTCAAGTGAATATTTGGATAGTATACAAGCATATTTTACCCCATATATCTTCTACAAAGTTGTAGGTATGTTTCTTATGTAAAATATGAAATCAGAATTAACTCAATTGAGGTTTTCTAGCCCAAATGATGCTGAAATTATAGCAACTAGTTCATGATGCTTACATGTTTCTTTTTATTAAAGATTCATAAAATTTATTCTCATTACATTTGTTCAACCTATCATACAGAAATATTCATGTTTCTTCTCGAATTAACCACTTGCATGGATGAAATTCCTATTAATCCCATACCTTGGCCGAAATCCCCTTGTCCTTCAAGCCTTTGCAATTCCTTTTCCTTTATTCTTTCCACATTCTTCTTCTTCTTCTTCTACACATAATTTAATTCTTTACATATTCATTTCCAGCATTATCTCCAATCAACCATCAACAAAATAAGAAGAAGAAGATGAAGATGATGATGATGATGAGAACTAAGTTTTAAAGTCATTACCTTGATGATCAACACTACTTTGTCCTTAATTAACCAACATGCAAAGGATTTTCTTCAATAAATCTTAGGGAGATTGAAAATCAAGTAAAGAATGAAAGGAAATCTCAATTCTCTCGTATTATGCCATCCCTCTCACCATCCACTCTCATATTTCTCTTTACTTCCACTAAATTCAGCCTTTTATAATACTAAAAAAAATTTCTAGTTGGTCCTTCCAAATTGTTGCATGTTACATAAAGTTCTCTCCTATTTTTGCATGTTACGCATTAACCTCTCCTTTTTTTTAATTCTCTTAAATCAACCCCTCTTTTCCTGACTTTATTTCATAATTAACCCTTTAATTTACATATTAACCAATTAACCCCTCAATTAATATTTCATGCTTCAATTACACCATTGAATATTCTTATACCAAAATAATTTCATGCAATTAATATAATAAAATAAAATTATCACTATTCCCAGGCCTCTAATATGAAATACACATCTTTAATTTATTCTTAATCACATACAATCCTATAAAATCATGCATTTCCAACCAGGGTCATGTTAGGGGCTTTATAGTTCATGGGTTGAACCTCAAAGGTAAAATAATTCTCCTAAAAAAACTCTACAAATGCATGAAAAATAATGGCTCGAGGGAACATACAAAAACACATTAATTTGCATATAAAAATATAACATAAATCAAGTAATAAAATTGAAACATAAAAAAATATTGGAATAATATACTAAATGTATAGAATATATAATGTATAGGAATAGGAATAGGAATAAAAATAAGATTAAAAATAAGTATAAAACTAGAAAATGAGTTAAATTAACAAAAATAACAATAAAACATGCTAAAAAGAGGGGGAAACTAGGAGCCATGGATAAGCAAGGGTAAGACAGACAACTATGAAAGGGGAAGCGATGGGATAAGAAGAAAACATCGCGATGTCCTATCTGTCGCAATGATAGATGGCCATCTGTGGGATCTTCTTCCCTTTTGTCACTTGAGGGACATACATAAAGCAAAAATCAAAATGTAAAAAGCTAATGTAAATTACCTTAAGCTCTAAACATGCATATTTAACTCCTAACACATGCAAAATCTAATCATAATATCGAAAATACGTTGAAATCATGCTTTATCATTAAATAATCATGTAAATACATAAAATAAATCAAGGATTTATATCATATTTCAATGGAGCAAATAAAGGATCTAACATGTTATTTAACCCAATAAACAACATCATATTATCATGAAAATAAATAAATTACAAGCCAACAAGATAAACAATATAAAGATATTGATAATGGCATTACAAGTAACAAGTGAACCTAGTTAACTACATGAGCAGTATATGGTTTAGAGAGAGAAAGAAACTTGGAGTCTATAATATTACTCTTAAGAATTCTTAGCTTTGTAACTCTAAAGAACAACGATCTCCACTCCAATCCTCTATTCTTATGTTCAAATAAAGAAAAATGTGTGTATTTTTTTTATAAAAAAAATTGCTTAAAGTTGTTGCCTCCGAGAACAGAGAATCAAAATTCTCTTTCTCAAAGTTTGCTCTTTTCCAAATGTGAGAATCCTCCTTTTGAAATCCTAATTTTTTCCTTTAAATATCTGGAGAACTGTTGGAGATCAAGTCTGACTCTTCATCTCCATAATATGAAGATTTAGTCCCTAAAATTCAACCTAGATTAGATCTTTTATCTTGGAATTTCAACACTTGAAAATGTAAAAAATCCAAAAATAACACCATAAATGGACGTCTATCATTGATAGATGGTTGTCCCTCACACAATTTCCAAAATTACAAAAGTACCCTTGAATTTGACTTAGACTGAAGGAAAATAGCCATAGACGGTTGTCCCTCTATGACAGACAATCGCTTGTTGTCTAATAAATAGCCATAGATGATCATCCCTTTATGACAGTTCTCCTCAACGGTTGATTATTGCTATAATCACTCGGAGAACTGTTGTCTCATAAACCTTCTCTAATCCTTTATCACTTGAACTCTTTGACTCACTCATATCTTCAAAAACATAAAAACAAAGTTAAAATGCAAGAGAAGAGATTTGAGCTTCAAAGTTGCAAAAAGTTGAGGGACTTGGTCAAAAATGGGAGCAAACAAACAAACGAAAAAAGCTAGGCAATGAACGATGATGAATTGCAAAGTAATAGCAAAAAGAAGGCAAGGAGCAAGAATCGTAAAATGAACAAATGCTAAAATGTGGAAATGAAAAGGGTTAATATATAAAGTCGAAGCTATTAGTTGGTCTACATATGGATGGTTGGGATGAGTTAGGAATTGACAACTTGCCACAATTAATTTCTCGACATAGGAACCGAGGCAAGCCTATGGATAACTGTCAAATGCAAGAACTGTGAAGAGTCGCACCATTTTAAATTTGAAGATTTGCGCTAGAGCTGCTGCCGCCTTAGAGTTGTCATTATTTACTAACATAAATGACCCTCACTTGGGGGTAGGGGACTTACGATAAATGGGCTCCCTTTAGCAGCTTGGTAGTTTAGTTTGTTGAACTAATCCTCAAATCCAAGCTCTGTGCTAGTTGAACATCTTACTAAGAAAAGAGTTTGAATTGGGCCAAGAGAGCTAACCTTCCTTATCTGAAAGGAAAATAGAGTGTTATTCAGGGGCTTATACATACATTCTTATTTAACAAAGAATTCTTCCTAAATAGGCCCTCTACTTGCGATAAAAAAAACTGCTTAAACAAGGAAGTGGAATCCTATCAAGGTAGGATTCCAATCTTTATAAATAGAGGCTAAACTTCAGGTATTTTTCTCTCTAAGTGCTTTGATTATTTTCCATCATCACAGTTATTCTAATTTGACCATCGGAGCTTCCTTTTGTCGAAAAATCCCGTCGAATTTCTCTATTTTCAAGTTTTGATCATCCAGTTAGAAGTCGAGTCGAAAACTCTATCAAGACAACAGTTCAAAAAAACCAAGCTGTTATCAATAATATCTATGAAAATAAAATCTTGAATATAAATTAATAAAGTGCTTCAATATAGAAATGATTTTTCTATTAAACATGGATATCACAAGAGAAAAATATAGAATAGCAGTATTGAGATATTGAGAGAAGAAATAGTATAGGTAATTTTTTAAAAAATTAAGTGATCTAAATTACCTATGAAAAAGTTTAGATAATTGTTCTGCTCATTTATAAAGCCATGAAACAATTAATGGGATTATATATATATATATATATATATATATATATATATATATATATATATATATATATATATATATCAATTGTTGACTTTTAGTTTGGACATGATGCAATGATTTTCTTTAATTCATAATTGAAAAAATATATAATTTAGTTTCTGAACTTCAATGTTTTTACATATTAAATTTTTATATTTTTAAAATTATACATTGAATTCCTAAATTTTTACGCATTTATAAATTAAATTTTTACACTTTCAAAACTATATATTGAATTCCTGAATTCATCTATTAGAATACATTAAGTCTAAAAGTACTTTAAAATAACTTTACGTTAAAATATACACAATTTAACAGAACATGTATCATATTATCGTTTGTACCGTACATTTTAAATTTAATATATTTTTTGCAAAAAGTTCAAGAATTCAATGTATAATTTTAAAAATATAATAACTTAATATGTAAAAATATTAAATTTTAAAGGCTAAATTATGAATTTTACAATCATAATTTCATATCAATAGTTTACTTTTGGTTTTTTTTTTTCTTTCCAATTAACATCAAGTGTCTTTGGAAGTTTTTTTCAATTATTTTTATTAAAAAGAAAGTTAATGTACTCTAAAAAAATTTCACCAACTTTATAGTTTCATATAAAGTATAGATGAGTACATAAATTCCTAAAGAGAATCTATGCATTAGCAAATAATATTATTGCAATTTTATATACATCCAAAGAGTAGAACCTGCAACTTCACGAACAAGACAATTAACTACAAAGTACCAGCTTTGCATTTGCGGAACAAATTTGGATTTTCAATCCAATACAAATCCCAGAATTATTCATTATCATCAGCTGGTGACTGATACTCGTCCGAAGATTGATCATCTTCAGATGATGGTTTCTTGGCTCTCTCCTTCCTTTCCTTCCACCTTGCCCATACCCACTTCAATATAATGAATCCACCAAGAGCATACACCTGAAAGTTAATCCAGTCATTTATTAAACCCTAAAATTAAAAATATAAAAAAGAACCAAGGACATGAATTTAGAAGAAAAAACTCAAAAAGAGATCACAGAAACATATCTGTTTCTGAGTTTACACTTCAGATGAATGGCATCAAGGAGAGCGGCCCCCATGAAACCAACGACTTGTTGAAAAAGAAACCAAAACTTGGATCATTTTCGATTGTTCAGTCAGGTAAACTAGCAGCAAGTTGAAATATTTACTGGAATTTAAATATTTTACTGACTTACTAGTTTTCATTGCCTATAAAGGTACATATATAATACGTATACATGTATGTATAAATGCATATCGGCACTTTACACAAAGATTATGGAAAAAAAATAAAATAAAATTTCCCCCATGAAAGAATAAGATCACACTAAAGAAGTAATGATAATAAATAAGTAAACTATGGCAACTACTTGCCTCCTAACTATAGACTTTTAGAGGTCCCAAACTCAAGTTTTCATGGTCAGTCAACCCAAAAAATTAAACACAAATTCAAACTTCAAATACTTCAATAATTGCTTGAAGCAACATTGACTATTCAGTCAAGATGAAAAATAAACTGCCAATCCATCTCAATAGCCAAACTGATTCCACCTCAGCTGATGCAGAATTTGCAACGCACCAAGTGTTATCCTTACCAAGGACATAACTAATTTAGTCTCTCTAAGTGTATTATGTAACACCCTAATCCACATGCTACACAGAACCATCAATATAGATATTAAACCTGTGATAATCACATAAAAAATAATGCTTAATGCCATAATTACATCTAAAGCTTCTAAGCGGATAAAATACTCCAAAAATAAGAGAACATTTACATAAGCACTTATCAAGACAACTATAAAACTAAAAGGGGCAAACTGAACACTTCTTGATCTTCTCACATGTGCTGATCGAACCACAGCAGCTATCTATCCAGAATGAAGCCTATTTTGATACCTACACGAATAATAAAATCCGTGCTAAACTATAAAACTTAGCGGGAAACAACATATTATATAGGCAACTCTTAACAAGGATTGTCAATAATACAAGCATAAAATTTAACGATGACATAACAGTGTACTCTTAATAGTTAGACACAATGATTACAATCATTAAGACTTTAAGTGAACTCAACTAGCCTCTATAAGCTTTACTAATCATTTTGCTAACGAGCCTTTTCCTTACATTTCCAATAGTCCATAATCCTCATGCATCGTGAACCATGATATTAAAAGCTTTGAGTATTTCAATAGCATATAACTTTAGTTTAATACCTTCAATTACACAAGTTATAAAGTTATATATTTAACGTTTAATCATAAACATGATAGAGGGAATATGTCCTTAATACAGGCAATTAGGGACTAGTAACTTTGCAAGCAATTCTTCAGTTATTAAACCATCGGAGACAGAGTTAGGTATGATTTCCTCATGCATATCACACAGTTTTACAATATAGGATGCATTCTGAAATCACACTCATGTTCACAATTGTGTTATCATGATTGCAATCTTAGCATGGTAAACTATATGTCACATAACATTATCTGTACCGTATACTATGCAGTCATCCATAATAGTCATATGCACACACACACACACACACATATATATAAATATGGACACATACCATGAAAAGCAGTTTCAAAACTACCATGTTCATTATCCTTTAGTTCAATAGAACTTCTTTTCATTTTACATTAAGCTTGCTTATTTTAAAAAAGTGGATAACGAGCTAATCAATATGTACCCGAAGGTACCAGAACATATCCAAAGATATGAAATCAGAATGCATCCGAATATACCAAAACATACCCGAAGGTATGAAATCAGAACGTATCCGAAGATACCAGAACATACCCGAAGGTATGAAATCAGAAGACTCGTCAAGGCCAAACACTACAATAGACCGATCAGCGAACCCAAAAGGGGTTGGCTACAACCCAAACGGGGTTGTTATGATCCAAATGGAAACATATCAATACAATAGCAGCTGCAAAGTACCCTTATAGACATGTCTATTTATCCACAACCTAAACACAGATGCAGGCAAGAAACCCTTTACAATAACGATCCATACTTTACTTTTTATTTAATCACATATTTATTACCGTATATCGATACATGTAGTGTCATGCAACACTTGTTAAATAATCAATATTCCATGAACCTAATGCAATACACATCATTAAGTAGATTGTCATGAGGTAACAATATGATTTTAAATCCACAGGTTGACTTAGTCATGACAATTCATGCATTATCACATTGTATTCGTGGAAATGAAATAATATATAATCTCATAAACCATGGGGGGCATGACATAGCACGTAAACACATAATCATTTCAGAAGAACGTACCTTTGCGGTCCAGCAAAACTATCTCCCCTGTTCCATTGTACTCATTTAAATCATCGCACATTCACACTCACTCAATATATCAAATATATGCATTCAATACATTACAATTGGTGATGATGTTTCAAATCTGAGATCAATAGCTATTTATACCATTGCATGCTATCTTGGCATCTATACATGCATATAAGTCCAATATCGTAATCACATATCTAGGTGCATAATCTTAAATACCCACATACTAAAGCAAACATGTGGCAGGGCATAGTATTCTAACCATCGGTTCTCTCATGATACCACAAGAGCATAAACATACCACCATATCTAATCCGCTAGCGATAGGAATATCCATACAGTTATTCAAGTACATAAAGATTTATAAAGGAAGGCAAAAGTTTCTCAAATCATTATACTTTAAGGTGATTCCGTTCTTTATATATTTGTATTGTATTTGTACTTATAGCTTGATATTGTATTAACTACTCATTCCCTTATTTCAAATGATAACATCATAATTCCCTTTCACAGTCTATTAGATCATGGTGATCATTAGTTCACTTGAATAATAGCTGTTCAATACCATTTCCCAAATACAATAACCAAGTGAATTCTTACCATATAACATGACCAACCATATGAATGGGAATTGAAACAATACTATATAAAAACTTAAGGTAACCCCACTTTCCAGACTTTAAAGATTATGTTGCAACCAACCTTATTCATCATTACCATTCCCTCACTCTAAATCCTTATCTTGGTATACTATTATGCATCAAACTTAAGTAAATTAGAAAGTTATATTGCTTGTGATTATTAACAAATGTATCAAAATACGTCCATATGAGTATAAATTATGGTTGGGATTCATAGGACCATAGGAAGGAAGGACTGAGCAAAGCCGAACACAACCACTCGGTGGAGTATCCATAGCACTCGGTGGAGCAGCTACGGCACTCGGCGAAGTGCTTTAGCACCCAGTGGAGCAGCTACGGTACTCGACGGAGTGCTCGAGTACTCAGTGTAGTGCTTGCCTGCTGTACAGCCAGAGAACTGAAATAAGCCAGTTCTCCTTCCCTACTCACAACCATCAGGCATGCACGATAATTTACAATTACTCACTTTCCAACGTTGATCCTCCATTATTTGGACATTATCTTATCATTCAACATCTTCACTCAAGTCTTTAAATTTAACCCATTAAACTTCAACTTTATTTTACGAATTTCAACTGAAATTCAACTATAAGCAGCTTATTAAGCCCTCTAGTAAATGATAGTTCCTTAATCTAACAATAACTCTAACTGGATAATTAAGATTTACTAATAATTCCCATACTTTTTTCAATAATTCATCACATCATTATAACAAAACCAACGCAAAATCTCAAGTAGACAAATCTATAATTTCAATAATTAAGTTGTCTATTCATTCTTCATCTCAAGCATTTCTTAATTTTTACCAATCTTTGGGCCGCAAATTCCCTCATTAAGCCATTAAAACTCAACCATCCATATGCAAGAGATTTAACCAGCTGCCTAAGCACAAAGTCAGCTCTAAGCCTTTAAACTCCTCAAGGAAATCACTTACAAGAAGAGAAAATGGATTCCATAACAATCCCCTAATATACTATTTAGTTGAGATTTGATTCCCATACCTGGTATTAAGGCTTCAAACCTTCCTTCACAACTCTTGATCCATCTCTTAAATGTTGATTCTTCCTTCCCTTACATATAATGGTAACAAGCATGATTTCCTTAATTCCCCATATCCGGAAATTAAATCAAGGAAAGAAGAGTAGAAGGATTGCAAGAGAGGAGGAACATTACCTTTAGGAGACCAACTCATCAAACACTAAGGTATTCACATCTCCATCCGAAATAAGAGAGAAAGAGAGAGAGAGAGAAGATGAGGTTTGATCTCTCTTTCTCCAAGAATAGTTCTCCACCACTCAAAATTCACTAAGGTCTCTTCCTCAAAAAGCTATGTAAAGAGTCAGTGGGGTAAATATCTCACTAAGGGAATTTCCAAAATTACCCTCACTCAACTTAATCCCAATAAATTATTCTTCTTAAACTTTAACCTCAAAACTTTTAATTTACTTCAATTACATCTTTCCTTATAATTTAACTATACTCTATTACATAAATGTCGAAATTACCGAATTACCCCTCATGGGACTTGATTTCAATAATGCAAAATAATCTAATCTCATCTTATTTATCCATTATCCTCATGCCTCACATATTGCTTCGGAGGAAGTTTTATAACCATTCATATAATCTATTTGAGATCTACTATTTCAACTATGGATGAGTAGTTAAAACTAACTATTGTTTACTTTCTTTGAAATGTAGAATAGATTGCTATCATCAAAATCATATTCGATCCTTAAAGTATGCTTTCTTGTCATCTCATGCAGCTCATTGACCTTATTCTCAATCCAATGATTCCTAAACAAGTCTCAAATCCACAAGTATCCACCATCAACTCATACGAGATCAAAACAAATCCAGTAATGGAAGTTAAATCCGTCAGTTGACCTTCCTACTCCCCTAGACACACACACGTCAACTCACCTGCAATTGAAACTAAAACTTTTGAGTCCACTCCCTGAAAACTTCCACAAGGTAAATGCCAGACACAATACAGAACTGTGATCTTCTAATGTAAGTGCTTCACTCACCCTGTGCATCACAGAACTCCTATAATGCAAAGAAAGAGCTAGGCCAATATATAGATAGAAGGTCAGCCTAAAAAACACCGCAAACAAACAGTTTTATGATTTGATTGCACACTTTCCTAGTCAATCAATACAATATTCACCTTCTGTATATCTTTTTTCGGCCTAGCACTTTCCTTGAGAATAGGGTCATAAATATGTCGTGCATCTCAACTCCTTCACTAAGAATTTGGCAATATTAAAAAACGACATGAAATAAAAAAGAAGCATAACTGCTAAACTTTAACTTATCGGTGCACAATAACAAAATAGCCTAATGCATTTCTTTATTCCTAATTTAATAGCTAACACTAATTTCCTAACATATTCAAATCCATTCTCATTTTATCTGGAAATCAGTTTCCTCAATATTTTTGTTCTTTAAAAAGTAAACTTTTGCAAGTCTATTCAAACATTTAAAATATCAAATCCACTTTCTACAATCTATATAAATTATACAAATTCTTGAAGAAAACGAAACGCCCAGCATATAATTCAAGATTCCACTTGTCAATTTCAAGTTACACCAAACTTTTGCAAGTCTATTCAAACATTTAAAATATCAAATCCACTTTCTACAATCTATATAAATTATACAAATTCTTGAAGAAAACGAAACGCCCAGCATATAATTCAAGATTCCACTTGTCAATTTCAAGTTACACCACTTCATTTCAGATTACCTTCAGACAGAAATTCACTACAAAAATATTTAAATAGTTTTCTGAAACGAAAAAAAAAACAAAAAAAGGAAACCCAACTTTATATGGGTCCTAACTAACATGAAACATACCTGCCAGATAATTACGGTATTGTGCGTCTTCCCACTGCTTTCTTCAAGCTCGACACCAAAGGAAGGCGTAATTATCTGACGTGTGTTAGGGAAGCTCAGGAAATTTGGTTTCTTGTTTCCATTCTCTGTTGCTTCCTCACTAACTACTCCCAGATTTTGTTCCTCTTTAACCACAGATTGTGGCGGTGCCTTCTTTTTTCCTTGATCAAATAATGGAATTTTGAATCCGAAATTGGGAAAATTAGAGAAAATATTTCTGGGTTTTTCCGGTTCGTCTTTGTTTTTAACGATTTCGTCACCTGCCATCGTTCTATCAGCTACTGAGTCAGCAGTAGGGTCCTTGGTTATATTCAAATTGAGGGTTTTGTTATGGGTTTTTGTTCCGTGGCGAAGGAAGCAGTGTTGTCACGTGCACAGGGCGGGTCATTTTTATCGCTTTCTCCACCATTTATTTAGAGATTTGGAGATTACTGCTCAGAAAACAATAACTCACTTTCAAAATTATCGCTTTTAAAATTATCCATGCGTATTTCTTAAATTTTTTTAAATATAATTTTTTTATTTTTTTATAACTATCATTTATTAAATTTTTTTTAAAAAATATTTTATTTTTATAATATTTTAATATAATTACTTTTAAACTCTGCTTCAATTTTTTTTTTTTTTTTGAAAAATACATAGTTTCGGATAGAGATTTATACTTCTCTTTTTTTCTTCTTATTTTTTAATTCACTTATACTTTGTTTTGAAAAATAATAAAATAAAAATAGCTTTTTACTTAAACTGGATATTTCCATGATTGCATAATTTTCGGTGTTTGATGTTGTTGGAATTTTTGAGATTTATAATTTTAATCTAAAACTTGTTGCGTGCTATTTGTTTGATGGAATGTTTGTGTGTAGGGATATGTAAATCGACATATTTTTTTAATTTGGTTCGATTTTTTTAATTTTTTAAATTGGTTTCGATTTGAAATTTTAGAGAAATTTGGTTATTTCGGTTTGGTTCGACTTTAGAAGGAGAAATCTATAGAAAAATCGAACCGGTCGAAGTTCTATTTAATAGGATAATTTTTGAGTTTTTTAATTGGATAATTATTTTATATATGTAAATTATTTTATTTTGAGTTGCAAATTATATGAGTAAATTTTTTAATTATTATTATCTATTTTTTTAATTGATAATTTGAAATTTTGATAATTGGATTGAAAGTTGATACAATTAAAAAGTTTATTCAACAGTTTTTGTTGTATTATTTATTATATGTTTTAAGATTGTATCTTTAATTTAGACTTATATTTTTTACAATTTGGATGTTTTTATTTTATTATATTATGATTTGTAATTTTGTATAATTTTTAGACATAATTTTTTATTTTTAAAAAAATAATTTTAATTTTTTATTTTTCAATTAATCGAATCAAAATAACCGAAAATTTTGATTCGGTTATTTTATTAGTTCGATTCGGTTGGCTAAATTTTCAAAAGATCAATTTTTTATTATTTCGGTTAGATTCTACTATTGAACCGAACCAACTGTTGCATACCCTTATTTGTGTGAAACTAGAAATTTACTTTTTAATACAATGTTTAATAGACAAATCATTTCATTTCTTTTTATTTTTATTCTTTACTTTTTTATGACAAATATCAAAAGATTGATGATGGAAATGACAATTGAGGTAGAGATATTTAAGATTGAATATAGTGTATTTAGTTCTCCGAATGCTATATTCAAAAGATTGATACTGTATTCAAAAATTTGATATTGTATTCAGTTGTTTGAAAATAGAATAAATTGTATTCTTAAAATAGAATAGATTGTACTCTGAAAAAATAATATATTATATTCTGAAAACCGAATACTCATTTACCTATTAACTTTTTAAATTTTTGTTATTAAGCCTTAAAATTTATTAAACCAAACTAAAATTTGTATAAATTAAACTTTATGAATTTGAAATAATTCCATTTTAGTTTAAGTCCACACCATCATACAACTAATTTCTCATGATTACAAATTCATCATGAATAAAAATTCATTAGCCATCCGTTTTTGTTGTTGTACAATGACCTTTGCAATCCTATTGGGTTGTTCTTTTGCAATCTATTGTTCAAGCATAGTCTTTGTCGTTCTTTTGTCCATGGGTATCCACAAAATAAGTCAAGAACTAAAACATTGTATTACAATTTGATAGACTCAAACATGTAGGCTTATCAACTATATATGATGAACTAATTGAAAAGATTTATTAACAAAGACATAACTATCAAAAGTAACAAAAATGCATTAATTTTAAAGTCCATATAATTTGCATTTGATTTTTAATCACAATTATTTTGAATTTGCTCTGTTATTGCATTCATATAAAATAGTTGAAGGAAAAAAATCATTCAACAATTAAATCCTCTTGCCAATGTAAAAATAATATATTCTCATTCATAGCTATAGACTCATAAAATCTATCCCTCCTATTTTACATTTCCTTCAACTTTTCCACCTCACTTTTCAAATCCTTATCTATCAAGTTAAAAAATCAAAATCTCCTTTTATTCCTTCAATTACACTAAAAAATCTCATCTTTCAAATTATGCTCGAAATTCTCTTTCAATTTCAAAAAAGCAACCCAAATTGCAAAACTCAAAAATGGGACCATAGTACCATTAAAATTATCAACAATCCAATCGATGCCATGATGTTTGCAGATTGGGGGAACAAATTCTTTATACATGGCTAGGTGAGCTGGTAGCCATTAAAGTTTTATTTGGAGGATTAATGGTTGTGGAGCATATGAGTGAAAGGGATGGGCGATGATTTGAAGTGGTGGAGAGGAGCAAAGGCAAGGTGGATAATGATATCGAGGTGAAGAGTGGTGGTTGTGATGATGATGGTGGTGGTCAAGGAAAAGCTCAAGCTTTAAAGGTCATTGGTCGATGGCTCCATTAAAGAGAGAAAGAAAGATAGAAAGAGAAAGGGAGGGAAGAGGGGTGAAAAAAGGAAAGAAGCAATGAGGGGAGAGGTGGTGAAGGTAAAAAAAAGAAAATAAATAAAAGAAGTATTTTTGAAATAAACATAATCATATAAATGAAATGGGGTATTTTTTTAAAGCTAAAAATGCAATTATAATACTGTTAGAAAGCTATGGAGCAATTTTGAAAATAAAAATTAAAAAGGTGGCAATATGTGTAAATTCCTCGTTTACTTATTTGCTAGTTTTTGCACACTAGCTGTGCATATGTAGACTTGTGAAATTGTAATTTAATATGTCAATTCGATCAATGTGACATGTATATAAATTCAATTTCATATTTGAATAATTTAGGAAAGATTACACCATTTGTGCTTTTTTTAATTGCATTTTCAAAAACATTATGTGGTTTATTTTTATTTTCATTTATGTATTTTCACATTTTACAAATTACTTAGTTTTTATTATTTTATAGGTCTCGATATATAAAAAGTACCCCATCTCTCTCATAAACCCTTTCTTCTTATCCATTTATGTATCGCCAATCTACATTTTATTCTTCATAGAAATCATGTCTTTATAATCTCTCATTACACTTTTTTTTTCTCTTTTTCTTAACCTTTCTCTCATTTTCTTTTGCTATAGACCTCAAGATCAAAACTAGATAGAATTTATAAGTTTATATTTTAATTCATTTTTTTTTTTTTTGAAAAAGTAGTTTTGTAGAAATCACTTAATAAACTTCAATTTATTCAAACTTCTTTTATTTCCTTATGATACCTTTGAATTTTAATGGCTCATTTTTTAGATCTTTTTTAATATTTTGATGTGATTTTATTAAGAATTTGAGGACTATAATTTTGATAACACTTATGGATTGGGTATAAATTGAATAATTTGATATAATCGAATAATATATTCAAAAGAGAGATAAACTTTTAGGAAATTGTTTTATTATGATTTCCTCCACACTTACATTTTCATACATACACATGTATACAAAGTACTAGATAAATAACCATTCAACTACATCCAAATTAACATTAACTCATACATTAAATGCCTAGGATAATATAAAGGACAAATAAACCTAAATACCATTTTTTTACAATTACAAAAAAACTTCACCAATTTCCAACAATCCTCTTTGATGAGATTTTTTGTAGAAATTAAGAACTTTAATGTTAGCAACCATCCTTGAATACCTGTTACTTCCTTGAGTATAGTTATTTTAGTTTAGAGATGTGCATATTCCACAAATTTTCAATTTACTAAAATATAATTCCTTGATGAATTTGAAATTTTATAATTTAAGGACATATGGGTCCTTTATGAAATTTTACAATTTAGAAACATATATATCCTTAATTAAATTTTACTGTTTAGAGACATACATATCCTTCATGAATTTTCAATTTAGAGACATGCGAATCTCTTTTTAAAATTTTGCCATTAAAGAAACACAACCGGTAATTGCCATAAGGGGAAGAGTAATGGTCATGAGGAATGATAGATTTAGAAACAAATTACTCATGGATATAAGACATAATGATGATGATGATGATGATGATTAAAAAAAAAAACCTTTTTTTCTATGCAACTCTCTTTTTTGACATTTCAACCTTGAACATAAATTTGATATAAAAATCATGAACATAATAGGCAAAAATATAAAGATGAATAAAAACTTATAGAGAAAAAACATGAAATCATTTGAAGATGCATGATGAAATCTTTCAACTTTAACTTAATCACTTTAAATCTTTTATAAATCCCTTTAGAAATTAGCTCTAATACCATTGTTAGAGTTGATAAGCCCGATTCAAGTTTTGCATGAGAAAGTCTCTTTTGTGGGCTTATGAAGGATTTGATTATAGGCGTTTGTCTAAACTGCCTTAAAGGCATTTTTGTTTGGCCTCCTCAACTTTTATTCCATTCTTTTTTCTTTTTTGTTTTTTTCATGTGGGATTTATCCCATTTTTTTCTTTTTTCACTTTTTCATTTTCTAATATCACTTCCTAAGTCCAACTGGTATGGCCTAGTCGCGAGTTGCCTTCATTATTTTTCATTTTTTTAAGATTTTCATTATCCTAGGCTTGTGTTCATTGAGTCTCAAAGGCCATAGGTCTCTCTTTCCTTTTTCCTACCTTGACTTGTGCTCTTTTCAAACCTCAAAGCCTATAGGTTACCTGGGTCTTCCTTATCAAGCCTTCTTTTTTTGGGCTTCAAGACTTAGGTCGCACGTCTTCATCATTTGTTGTTCTAGCTTATAATTTGCTAGGCTAACCCTCTAGGTTTCTTTATGATCATATTGGACATTGGATCTTTATGGGCTACAAAGTTGTTTGGCCCTATACCACTGTTGGAAATTGGAGTGTTGTAATTTTGAAAACACTTTATGGATATCATGTAAATTGAACAATAAATAAAGAGAGAGATAAACTTTTAAACACTATTTTATTATGATTTCCCGCTATTACATTTCCATACATATACCACATATATAAAGAGAGTACTAGATAAATAACCATTCAATTCTATACTAATTAATAATAACTCACACATATAAATACGTAGGATAAATCAAAGGAAAAATGAACTTAGACACTATTTTCATAATTTATAAAATAAATTCATCAATTTCTAACATATTTAATAGAAATTCTTGAGAATTTGGATTTTTGAATTATTATAGTTGAGAAATCAAGTTAAGGAGAATGCATGCCCACTTAGTGTTTGATATAATGCTTAAGAGAGAAATTAGTGTGGATTTTTGTTGTTTATGGAATAAACTACAAGACTTTTGGCTAGAATCAATGGAAGTAAGCAATTATAGACTATTTTGTAGATAGAACTCTATGTTTCATCGTGATTTGCATCTTAAAATTTTTGTGGTAAAATATTATTAGCATATGATTTCAAGTGAAATTCATAAGGTATACATTGTATATCCATAGGTGTGTTGGGATTTAACAGGTTCATGAATTATATATAAGGTAGAAAAAATCCATTAAAACTTAAGATCTTGTTATGAAATTATTATTTCTAACTTGGAGAATTTTAAAAATTACCATAAGAGTTATTAAACGGTTGATTTTCACAACATCGAGTTGTCATAAACTGGAGCTTTTAACTTAAAACACCTCCAATGAATGATCCATACTAAAAAAAAGAAAAAGAACCAATATAATCTTAAAGTAACACCAGCTGAAATTCCACATATGCTAGTAGTAGAGATTTCAGCTACAGAGAAAAAGAAATGAGGCAAAAAAATCCTCTGACCTAATCCCAAAAACTTAGACTTTTATACCTTAGGTTAAAAATCATGAGTTTAATAAGTTTAGGACTCTTAAAAATTTTGGAGAATTAGTTGATATGAGTTTTTTAAATCTTTTATTAGTTTGGGCTTCATTTAAATTTAGCTTAAGCTTTTTTAAAAAGGCTTTTGTGCAAAAGGCTCTTTAGTGGGTTTTTCTTCGCATACTTGGATTTAACTGCCCAAATCAATTCTAAATAAACTCCAGTTAAATATATGAGGTCCATAATAATTTTAAAATATATTTAATTTGATTTGACCTAAAAACCAAACTTTAAGGCCTTCAATCAGTGATCTGTGTAGATCCCTTATCTAGAGGACTTTTACATAGACTACTTCTCTGCTTCTACTAACTGCAACTTCTCAATGTTGAATTCCTGTCGAAATACAAAATCAATGAACTCAGTGACATTATTTTCCTGCCTCCGATCCACTAAAACGAGTTCACTCACACAAAAATCTGATAATCCTTTCAAAAAACGAAAAAATTAAAAAAAAATTAGAAAAATACTACATATAGCTAAAGCAGACCTTTCCAACCGAAAAAAACCAATCAGCTCAAACGTGAAAATTACTTAAGCATATCTTTTAAGCTGACATATTTTAACTCCAGTGAGGACCATGGGCATTTTTCTACTTTTGCTGATAGTGCTAAAATTTAACATCATTAAATTAACAAAAACCAGAAGAAAAACCATAACCCTTTCTAGGAAATTGAAATTCAAAGCACATAAATTCAAATTATTTTTTTCAAAATTTAATTAACAAAAAAAGCTCAAAAATCATACATCACCCAACCTGAATTAGTTAATTATACACTTGGCTATGTAATAAACATTAAAAATGATTTAGTTACCATCACGAGGGTCAAAGGGAAACATCAAACAAATTTCTGAATTGAGAAAAACCAGTAACAAAAGTCACTTGAAGGCTGCAGCCATGGCTAGAAGAAGCTGCAAAAATGTGACTGTTTTTTAATACAAACAAAGAAAAACCAAAGAACACAATAATCAAATAAGAAATGAAAAGAAATTGTAGGTGGTGAGTTTTCTTTACCATTTCAAGAAGACCAGTGTTCTTTAAGAGTTTCAGGTGGTGAGTCAACAACGCGGAGCGCGTCGGTGGTAACCCTGTGTAGGCTTTCTCTATGTACTTAGCTATCACCCTCTTGCTCAAGCCGTCTCTTTCTTTCAACCCCGTTATTGCTGTGTAGATCATCTGCAAAAACAAATTAGAAATTAGGGATTTTACTTTGAAAAGGCAACAACTTTTTTTTATTTCTTCAACTTACATCAGTGTATGGTGGGTGGCTAGAACCTTGGGTGCCTTGGGGAGTAGGGCTAGCTACATGAGCTATGTGGTTTTGAGATGGTTCGGTGATGATTTAAGCTGTATATACTGATGGTTGGCGTGGTGTTTTTCACGGTGGCTGGGATGACTCCGGCCGCCACAAATGGAGGGAACGGCGGTAGGGGTTGGGGTGGGTCCATTATTAGAGAGAGAGTGTGTGAGAGAAAGAAGGGATTTTCTCTTTTTACTTAAATGTAGGGTTTTTCCGTTTTATAGTTCTAACAAACGAGAAAATTACTTAAATGCCCCTAATTTACCAACGAAATTATTATTTCGTTGCTATTTTTGCAACCGAAAATAATTCGGTTGCTATTTTTCATTAAAAATGAAATTTAGCAACGTAATTAGATTTTCGTTGCTAATTTAGCAACGAAAATTAAATTTCGTTGCTATTTTAGCAACCGAAATAAAATTATGTTGCTATTTAGCAACGGAATAATTTTCCGTTGCTAAAATAGCAACGGAAATTACATTCCGTTGCTAAATTAGTAATGGAAATCATATTTCGTTGCTATTTTTTGTCCCAAATTTTATCCGCCATTTGTTGCCGCCTTAATTAGCAACGGAATACTAATTTCGTTGCTAATTTTCGTTGCTAAATAATGGCGCCAAAAATTCCCTCCACTTTTAGCAACGAAAGATAACCAAATATTTTTTCGTTGCTAAATTTATAAAGTTTAACCAATTTTAGCAACAAAAACTATTTTTCATTGCTAAATAGCAACGGAATTGCTTTGCGGTTGCTAATTTAGCAACGAAATCAATCCCGTTGCTATTTTTCCGTTGCTATTTCCATATTTTCTTGTAGTGTAACAGAACTTTAGGAAAGGAATCTTGACCTTTTGATGCCCAAATAGAGATTGACATTCGGGACATCGCTCTTATTAAGTATTTTAGTTAGGTGTTGTTTTATAATTAAGTTTTAAAATTAATTCCCTCTTCTCTCTCATACGATGCATTTGCAATAAAATTAAGCAAATATCTCATTCAAATATATAAAGTAATAAAAAAGGTTAATAAAATAAATCTACGTAATTATTACATAAGCAAATCATCCCAAAGAAGAATAACATACAAAAGAGAAATTAAATATCATACATAAAATGGGCTCTTGATTAATTTGGAAACTTTGCTTTTCTTATGCATATTTACAAAAAAAGCTTTTGTTACATATCGTGTGAATTTGGGCTAAAAATTGGACATTAGTTCATACTTAAAAAAAAATCCAACATATTTAATAGAAAATATTTTAAATGCCTTTTACTAACTATTACATCCCCTTAAAATAATACATTCGAAATAAAATACCAAAAAGCAAATAATAATGAAAATTAAATAATAAGTAACCAAGATATCCAAGAGGTAGAGATGGTGACCAACTCCGGAGCACAAATTCCCATGCAAAAAATACATAAAAAACCTCTATAGAAAAGCATCAAATACTCGAAAAAACCATAAAAAAGACACATGAATTATTATTCTCCAATAACATAATAAAATAATCACAGCTTTATTTATACAAATAGAAGGGATTCAAGTATAGAATCATATCATACAACATCAAAATTACGCTAAAGAATGCACAAATACAATAGGAAATGCATAAGTGACATAAAAATGCATAAAATACACCAAAAATGCCTTAAGATGTACTCATAGATTCCCAAAACAGGCAAGAGACAGTTACAATGAAGCGTAGGATGGGATGAGGAGATAAGCCTAGGATATACCTTATGTTGGTTGATATATAGATGGCCATATGTCGGGTTATCTTCCCATCTGTCACCCCTGCACAGAATAAAAAGTGCAAAATTTATGGCAAAAATGCAGAATATCATGCAAAATAGATTTCTAGCCTAAAATATGTGATATTTAAATACTAAATTATGCTAAAACATATTAAAACACCTAATCACACATTAACTACACCAAAATCATGAAATTACATAATTTAAAAATAAAGAAAAAGCTTTACATGTACAACAATAGAGGAATCACTAAGAACTTATCATGCCTTTAGCATATTAAAGAGTCTAAAAACACATCACATCTTAATAAATATACATATCATTTAAGTTACAGTAGTCAAAACATGTTGACCCATATCAAAGAATCACAAAATCATGCAAGATAAATTTTAGAGAGACAAAATGGAAATTAAGCCTAAAATATTACCCTCAGGAGATATTCTGACTTTATGATTCTTATAGTCTAGATCTTCGCTCTGAATCATGATTCTTAATTCTTGAAAGAAAGTATAAACTTTATTTATATGTGTTTTGTATGTGTGCAACAAATATTGCTAGAGCAAAAGTTTTTAGAGAGAGAGAGGAATTAAGTTTTTCATATTCTCTAAAAGGTGGATCTTCAAAAAAAGTGATTCCTCTCATTTGAAAACCCTAAATTTTTTATTTTATACCTAAGGAATAGTTTTAGTTGAAATTTAACTCAAAACTCCCTAAATTTAGAGGTAAAAATACCTTAAATATAGAAGAAATCTCTTTTGATAAAAAAATCTCCATTTTTGAATTCTAAAAATGGGAGAAAATCTAGATTTCGAGTCAAAGACGGGAATTGTTCAACAAGGGGCGACCGTCCCTCATCAATAATCCAAGAATTTTCCAAAATATCCCTCAATTTGGCCAGTACAGGTGAAAGGGATCCATAGACAGGCACTCCTCAGGTGACAGATAACCCTCTGCCACTATTGGAGGTCCAAACCAAGGTTTTTATGCACATTGTTCTAAAGCACTTAAAAAACATTTGCAAATACTTGGAAATTGATAATAGTGATTTGTATGATATTTTTAGTATGTTTTAATGTGTTTAATTAGGTTAATTTTGTGTTAATTAGGTTAGATTTGAGTTTAATTGGTTAATTTTATGTTTTTGGAGTTAATTATTAATTTTGGTGTTTTTCAGGGTTATTTTGCAAGAAAAAAGACTTAATTGTAAAAAGGTAAGAAGATTTGGGCCAAAACTGTGAATTTGGAAAATTTATGTTAATTAGTGATCGTGAGGTCCAGAAATTTGATGCGTGGCCACGTAAAGTTATAAGAGAATGAACCCATGGCCACGTGTGAGAAAGAAGTAAGAGACACGTGACCACGTGAAGAAAAGGCAAAGGAAACCCATGGCCACGTGATTTTCTTCAAGAAACAACACATGGCCACGTGTGGAATTACACTAGAAATCACGTGGCCACGTGTTCAAACTCCCACTTCGCGAAGGATTCCCGATCGTCTCCAATTCAAGAAGGATTCTTTTCCTACTCCAATTTGGAAAGTTTGGAAGGCTTCTACAACATCTTTTGCCTATAAATAGACAACTCTAACACCAATTAATGAAAAAAAATTAGGAAATTAGTAGAGTCAATTAGAGAAATCTTAGAATTAGGCTTTGTAACACCCTTATCACTCCAACCTAACTGAACAGTGCGCGCACACCGATAAATTTTTTTTATTAACAATAATACTTAATATTATGAATTCAACTTAGTTATTCAATAACCTATATTGATTCTGGATTTTTGTTCATTTAACAAAATTTCGGCATCATAACGGCTATATTTCTAACTAGCCCCCTGAAAAAAATCAGACAAAATATAGCCTCTCAGAGGCACAACACTCCTAATAAAAGCATTTCAACCTTCATAACTCCATCAATACATCAGCATATCATATCCAGACCATAACCACAAGCATATATATACATCCATATGTCTTTACAAAAATATGTCTTTATACATAACTGTCCGTTTATATACATGCCATAACTACTAAACATTATACATGCCAGATTGTATTGCAACTATACAACAAAATGTCTTCCTTTGATTGTGCATTACCACTCATTTGATTCGTTACCTGCATGCAGCAGAAACTACATGCTGAGCATAAATTATGCCCAGTGGTGATTAACAATCCTAGTACTTTCATATACAAAATTAATTTCCTTATTATAATACGATTATTCATTTAAACTTTTAAAATAACCACATATATTATTCAAAATCAAAGGAGATCAATGATACCTACATGATTTGCATTTATTCTTATTTATTACTTAAATATCAATAAGATTCAATTTAATCCTTAAAGTTTTGCTAAATTATGAACTTGTCCCTTTTAATCTCATATTTACAATTTTGCCATTATTGCCATTTACTGTCATTTTTATCATACCATTTCTTCTATTATTCATCATTTATACTTTATTACACCATCTTTGGATAAAATTACATTTTAGTCCCTATACCTTAAAACTTTATATTTTGACACTGTTAGGTCTCCATAATTACCATTTTACCCTTGTTAACTATTTCTTATTCATTTTCACATATTAATTACCTATTTTGAAAAAATTACCATTTTGCCCCTAGACTTTTATTTTCTTTCATTTTAGTCCTTTTTCTACTTAAACTTCACTTTTATTTTTCTTTTCACTTCTTTTTAACTTATTATCACTTTTATGCCCCTAGTACAGTACTGACAGAAATTCTCAGACAGGATACTCGAAATGTAGATCCCATGGGCCCCATACAGACTGAAAAATGATCTCAAAGATCACTTTTTTCACAGAACAGATATCAGATACAGACAAAGCTATGGAGATCAATGATCCTACCATAGCAAAGCAAGTCGCCATGACTTGCATCGCGGTTCAGATGTCCCTATGGCTAGCCAATTATATCCTGAACTAGGTTTTCACTGCCAGACTATTTCTAAAGGCATAATTTCATTAAAATCTCAATCAAACTTCATTTTTTATTATTTCTTTACTTATTTATACTTATTTTACTTATTAATTATTCTTTTCAATTCCTTCACATGATTTGTGAATTAATTCACCAAAATCATTCATTTTCTCAACAAAGTACACATTATTTCATATTACTTCAATACTTTCATTACTTCCAAAATTGATAATTTATCTCTAAAATATTCATTTAATTTCTATAAATTCCAAAAAAATTCTTATATGTGTTATTTCATTTCTAACACCTTTTAAAGGCTTAATTTTATAAAATTTCACCAAATAAACCTTAGTTTTCTTAGGTGTACCATTCGGCCAACAAAGAAACCATACCACATATTCACTCAATAAGTCATTTAAGCATTTATTCACACTTATGTAAGGTCTTATAACACTAATCTATCATTACTTTAATTAAACACCACTTTAATCATAATTTCCTTAAGTTACATAAAGGATATTCACTTAAAATCAAAGAAATTACTAGGATTTATTAGTCACTTACATATTCTCCTTGCTTTAGGATGCTTATACTTCCTTTTCCTTGCCCTTAGTTTGATTGGATGGCTCTCCTCCTTGAATCCCTAAAGAAACCGAAATTTCCATCAATAGAAACCCTATTTTTTTTTATCTTATTTACTTAATTTGACTACATAAATGAACTCTAGATACCCAAATACACTTAAAGATGCCAACAATTCAACTTAAAACCATGATTTTCACTTACCTCCTTAAGACACCTAAAGCTTTCCCTTGAATTTTTTCTTGCTTTAATCCTTCAAATCAAGGGTTTGAGGCTGGAATAAACAATTATAGGGGTAGGATTAAGGGTAGGAGGCTTTACTTCCAAAGAAAAATGAGTGAGATTGAAGAAAAGTTTTGAGAGAGAATTGAAAGAGAGTTTCGGCCAAGATGAGAGGAGGAAGAAGATGAGGGAATTTTCTGGAACTTGGTAGAATTTTTCCCTTTAAATATCCCTCCAGATGGGCCAAAAATGGGGCCAAAAGTCCATGGGCTTGAATAGTTTCATTAAGGCCCAAGTTCACTTCTCTAAAGGCCCACATAGAAATCTCTCACTTTCTCACTCCAATCTACTTCAATTTTGATTCCATAATTCTTATAATATCAAAAATAGGTAGTACATAAAATTTTGGCTCAATCGGAATCCATTACTGGTCCGATTCAATCGAATTGGTCCGATTCGACAACTGTCGACTTCGTCGAAAAATTTATTTTTTTGCACCAAAATGTTCTACAGAAAATTTCATTGAGACATACAAAATTTGGAAATTTTTTGAGTTCATTTGCTATTTTTAAAAATTTATGGAAAATCGAATCACCTTTCCTACTTGGGAAATTGACTCGCTATCTTTTTCGTATTTTTGACTTTCGGAGGCCTACTTGACCTCAATTTCACTTCAAATTTCAACCCCGGACTCACCATGACCAATACTTTCCGATGGTCAAATAAAATATTTTTCACTTCCGGGTCCGTTTTACGGCCCGGGTGTACTATTTACCATCGAAATTTACTGTTCACGGCCAGACCGGTGTTGAGGCCATTACAATTCTCCCTTACTAAAAGAAATTTCGTCCTCGAAATTTACCTGTAGTGAAGAGGTGGGGATACTGATGTCTCATAGTTGCTTCTGGTTCCCACGTAGCTTCTTCAACATTATGATGGTGCCACAGTATCTTCACTAGTGGAACCTACTTGTTTCTGAGTTGACGGACTTCTCTTGATAAGATTTTCACTGGTTCCTCTTCATAGGTATGTCATCAGCCACTTGAATTTCCTCTGGTGTAATCACGTGACTAGGATCCGACCTATATCTACGGAGCATAGACACGTGAAACACGTCATGTATCTTCTTTAGTTCAGAAGGCAACTTTAATCGATAAGCTACGGGACCCACTTGCTGAAGTATCTCATAAGGGCCAATAAATCTAAGACTCAACTTGCCCTTCTTTCCAAATCTCAAGATCTTTCTCCACGGAGATACTTTCAGAAATACTCGATCTCCAACCTGAAACTCTATGTCCTTCCTCTTCAAATCAGCATAGGACTTCTGACGATCTGCAGCTTCTTTCAATCTACCTTTAATGACCCGAACTTTCTCTTCAGAATCACGGATCAAATCAGAACCCACTAACTTTCTTTTGCTTAATTCAGTCCAACAGATAGGAGTTCTGCACTTCTTACCATCAAGTGCTTCAAAAGGAGCCATTTTTAAGCTGGACTGGTGACTATTGTTGTATGCAAATTCTGCCAAAGGTAAATGCCTTTCCCAACTAGAGCCAAACTCTAGAATACAGCATCTGAGCATATCTTCCAAAACCTGGATCACTCTCTCGGACTGACCGTCTGTCTGAGGGTAAAAGGCTGTGCTAAAGTGAAGCCTCGTACCCAAAGCATCTTGAAAACTGTGCCAGAAACGAGAAGTAAACCTCGGATTCCTGTCAGAAACAATGGAAGATGGCACTCCATGCAGTCTCATAATCTCATTGATGTACAATTTTGCCAGTTTTGACAAAGGATAGTCCATCCGTACTGGCAAAAAGTGAGCAGACTTGGTAATTCGATCTATGATCACCCAGATGGCGTCATGTTTCTTTTGAGTCAAAGGCAAGCCTGTCACAAAATCCATGGTTACTCGATCCCATTTCCACTCCGGTACTAACAAAGGATGCAGCAATCCTGAGGAAACCTGATGCTTAGCCTTTACTTGCTGACAGATCAGACATTTGCTTACAAATTCCGTCACATCCCGCTTCATACCTGGCCACCAATAGAAAGCTTTCAAGTCTTGGTACATTTTATTGCCTCCAGGATGCATAGCATAGCTGCTGTGATGTGCTTCAGTTAAAATGCTTTTCTTCAATTCTTCCTGGTTTGGAACACAAAGCCTTTGCTTAAAATAGAGGCTTCCATCATCACCCAAGAAATAGCTCTCTACACTGTCACTCTAAAGCCTATTCTTAATACTCATCAACCGATCATCTTCTTTCTGAGCAGTCTTAACTTGATGCACAAAGTCAGGCTTGACTTGCAATTCAGCCACTAAAGCTTCATCTGAGGTTAAACTTAAACGGACATTCATAGCTCGAAGAGCTGCAAACAAAACAATTAATTACTAAACCATATCAATTATCTATGCTAATTTACTTAATGACATTAATATCACCTGACATAAATTTCCTGCTAAGTGCATCGGCTACTACATTGGCTTTTCCTGGATGGTAGTCAATATAGCAATCATAATCTTTAATTAACTCCAGCCAACGTCTCTGTCTAAGATTGAGCTCCTTCTGGGTAAGTAGGTATTTTAGACTCTTATGATCTGAGTAAATATAACATCTCTCGCCATATAAGTAATGTCTCCAAATCTTCAGCGCAAAAACAATGGCTGCTAATTCCAGATCATGGGTAGGGTAGTTTTTCTCGTGTGTCTTCAGCTATCGGGAAGCATATGCAATCACTTTACCTTCTTGCATCAAGACACAACTTAACCCATTCCTGGATGCATCGCTATAAATCACAAAATCTTTACCCGACTCAGGTTGAGTAAGAATTGGAGCTTCAGTTAGCATGCTTTTAAGTCTTTCAAAAGCTTCTTGACAAGCATCAGTCCACACAAATCTAGTATTCTTCTGTAGTACTCGAGTTAAAGGTGTTGCAATAGTAGAAAATCCTTTAATGAATCTCCTGTAATACCCAGCTAAACCCAGAAAACTCCTCACTTCAGTAACATTTTTGGGTGGTTTCCATTAGAGAATCGCATCAACCTTCGAAGGATCCACTTTAATACCTTCTGCAGATATCACATGTCCCAGAAACGATACTTCTTTCAACCAGAAATCACACTTACTGAACTTAGCATATAGTTATTTTTCTCTCAAAATTTGCAGGACAATCCTCAAATGCTTATCATGTTCTTCTGGCGTCTTGGAGTAGACCAGTATGTCATCAATAAACAACTACCTAACAAATTGGTCTAAATAGGGATGAAAAACCCTATTCATCAAGTCTATAAAGGCGGTTGGAGTATTCGTAAGCCCAAAAGGCATAACCAGAAATTCATAGTGGCCGTATCTAGTGCGAAAAGCAGTATTCGACACATCTGCTTCTTTTACTCCCATTTGGTAATAGCCTGATCTCCAGGTCAATCTTTGAGAAAAACACCTACTCCTCTTAAGCTGATCAAACAAATCTTCGATGCGAGGGAGAGGATACTTGTTCTTAATGGTAACTTTATTCAGTTGCCTATAATCAATACATAACCTGAGCGTGCCATCTTTCTTCTTCACAAACAAAACTGGCGCTCCCCAGGGAGAAACACTAGGTCTGATGAATCCCTTATCTAACAGTTCTTGTAATTGAATCTTCAATTCTTTTAATTCTGTAGGGAGCGATTAGAAAATAGGTGCAGTACCTGGAGCAATATCAATAGAAAACTGTACCTCTCTGTCAGGGGGTAGGCCTGGCAGCTCATCAGGAAAAACATCCTGAAATTCTCTGACAGTAGGTACTTCTGATATCTTTGGACTGACTTTCTTGGCCTCTATTGCAAAACATATATAATGCCATACAACCTTTTCTAATTAACTTCCTAGCAGCAGTAGCAGATATTACATTAGACAGATAATCAGTTCTCACACCTACCACTGTAATCTCCCGGTCATCACTGAGCTTCAAAGTGACTCTCTTTCTTTTACAATCAACAGTTGCTTGATGGGCAGACAACCAATCCATTCCTAAAAATCACGTCAAACTCATGGAAAGGTAAAGCAATCAAATTTGCCAGGAAAATATGTCCCTGGGCGCTAATAGGACACTGTCTATATACTTTATCAACCACTATACTATGCCCCAGAGGATTGCTCACCAAAAATATCCTGGTCCAAGCATTCCTCTTTCATCCCTTTATTCCGAGCTAAAGCAGTGTTAATATAAGAATGCGTTGAACCCGGATCAATCAATGCATGTACCGAATCAAATAACAAGAGAAACGTACCGACTATCACATCTGGGGCATTCCTCATCTTCACGGGCTCTGACGGCATAAGTCTGTCCCGATACTCTCCTATGGCCCTGTGATGTCCTGTCCAATTGGTCTAGAGGCTGAAGTGTGAGGGGCGGCTCCACTACCCCGACCTCTGGGTGCTGAAGATCCTGTACCTGATGCTAGAGAATTAACTGAAGCAGTCTGCATGACAGGACAATCTTCTGATTCAATGATCTCTGGATCCACATCTGAAACAGGCTCCTGTCAGCAATCTGCACTCTCCAGGGTGAACTCTTACCACAGTGCTCACAAGCCACTGCAGAACCACTATCTCTGTCCCGAGGTATACTAGCAACTGGAGCTCTGCCTCGCGATGCACCTCCCTGACCACGGCCTGCTTGCTTGCTGGTGATTGTCCCTGAGATGCCTGAGACCCTTTCATCTTCTTCCCCTTACCACTAAACTGCCCCTGTTTCCTCTTTTGCTGGAACCGGGACTGTCTCTCAGCCTGTTCTTCTTGTGTAGTCTCTAATTTAATGGCTGCTTCAACCATGGCTCGTAAAGTGGGATACTTCTGAGCCTCCAATGATTTATCTAAGCTTGGTATGCAGCCTCTCTCAAATCTGAAATACAATTTCTCCTCTGTAGCCTGGCCTTCATCCAGGTAGGCACTTAAATGCTCGAATTCTCGGTCATATTCTGCCACTGTCTTGTTTCCCTGTTTTAATCTCCAGAAAGCTTCTTGCATAGTAGCTTTATACTCGGACCCAATATATTTCATCTCAAACTGTCCACAAAGAACTCCCAACTCAACTGTTCTACAGGAGTATGTCTTCTGACTGAATCCCACCATACAAATGCAGGACCCTGAAGTAATGCCACAATACGTTCAAATTTTTCTTCCAGTGGGCTATTGGGTTATCTCAAACAGCCTCTTTATCTTATATAACCATTCTTCAGCTACTGAAGGTGTCAAAGTTCTCGTCCAGAAAAGTCTTCCGCCCCCAATCTCTTTAATTGCTCCAAAATAGGTCTTCGTCTCGGTGGGGCTGACTAAACCTGTACCACTGTCGGCTGAGCGTGCACAGGAGCGAGAGCTGCCTGGAGTCATTGTTGAATATAATCAGCCATCAAATTAAGAAAATCGGGTTGAGAAAAAGGAGGCGGTGCCACAGGAGGAGGATTTTGTTGTGGGACCTCTTGTTGCCCAACATTACTTGACGCCTCACTCCTGCTTTCAGGCTCCTGCTGCCCTTGCTCGGCAGACATCTTTTAACTATAAAACAAAAGGAGCAAATGCACATTAGTTTCAAAACACCCACTTCCAAAAATTACTTGGCATGTATATACAAATAAATCATTTCATACCCACTCTGATCTTAGGATTGTCTAAACCTTTGCTCTGATACCAATAATAATTGTAACACCCTTATCACTCCAACCTAACTGAAAAGTGCGCGCACACCGATAAATTTTTTTTATTAACAATAATACTTAATATTATGAATTCAACTTAGTTATTCAATAACCTATATTGATTCCGGATTTTTGTTCATTTTGATGGAATATGACATGGTATGAATATCATGATGGCACAGCGGAAAATAAAATTTTTTATCATACATACCATACATATCCAAAGCTAGAATCGAAACATGCAATTTTAGGGTTTTAAACTTACAACTTAAGATGCCTTTAAAACTTGATTTTGATGATGATCAGCAACCAAGAAGGATATGTCCACCTTAGATCTTCACCACCAATGCCAAGGAACAGCCTTTACGCCACTCCCTCTATTCTCACACACACACTTGCAAAGATGGCTTAAAATCAAGAGTGCTAGCTCTATGATTGTGTATTCGGCAATGGGAATGATTTGAAGCCACAAGATCTGATCTTGTTCTTCCTTTAGGTTACTGTTTCAGCCCGAGAACACAAGAGAACAAGAAAGATTTCTTTCCCCTTGAGTATTTCGGCCAAGAGAGAAAAATAGCAAAAAATGGCATCCCTTTTATTCATTTAATTCATTAATATATATCACTCAATTTAGGTCAAGTGTGAGTGCCGAAAATTAAGTCTTAATTTCAGCCTCCATCACTTCCTAATTAAGAGATATATCCTAATTTAAATTCCATTAGAATTTAAATTCAAATGGCATTAGTCATTTAATCAAAACAAACTTACTTATTTAAGGTAAAATAAGTTGCCGAATTCAACTAGTATTTTAGTTTGAATTTTGGCTACTTTAATTCCCTCTCAAGTATTATATTTTGATTAAATACAAATTAGGATTTAATATTCAATTAACTTAATTATACATAGATAATTAATCAATTGAAATTAAACCTAGCACATGCCAACAAATTTCTCTCGTGACCAACATATTTGCCTAAAACAGCTAGCTGTTTTAGGCAAAAAAACTGTTTTTACAGATTTGCCTAAAACAGCTAGCTGTTTTAGGCAAAAATCTGTCTACCCATTTTATGCATTAATTTGACTTTAAATAAAAGTCCAAATTAATTCCCAATACACAATTTAAATATTTTAAGCCCAATGCTTTGTGTGCGATCCTATAGGTCCATTTAATGTTGGCAATGAATTAATAAATTAATTCAAAGGCTATATATATTCTCTAGCAAGATATTATAGCATTCCAAATTAAATGAAAATGCATATGGCATTTAGTGACCTAATGCAATTTTGTATAGTCCCTTACCCATAAATATCAGAATTAATATAAGGCATGGAACTAGTCATCCTTATATATATTAATTCCTTTCTTGATATTCCAGTGACACTGAACTCTCAGATAAATAATGATTACTCATTATTTCATCTCGGTATGGCCATACACTTCTCAGTTCACTGATCAAGTGGCCGATGATATTTTCTCTCTTATTGAGAGGGGTAATCCCTTCACTTCTCTCATGCTCTCTAACATGAATTAATGCATACCCAATCATACCCGTACTTGTCACTCTGTTACGAGCACGTTAGGTGTATGTCAAAGTACACAGTAATTCATAAAGAGTTTCATAGAGATTTCAGGTCTAAGAACTCCGATACAAAACTTGCATATGAGAACCACTTATGACTTGTACCATGTAGTGTTCTCATGAGCGGATCGTATCCAGATACCATGTTCTTTAACATGTATCTATGATCTCTGATTGACACTCTTGTCCTAATGATCCGTAAAACAGAACTCATAATATCAGAGAGAGCATACTAGTCTTAATTCGTTGTTATTTCCATAACAATGACTGACTAGGGATATTTAGAATGAAGTCTCATTTGTTTCGAGGTCTTACAACCATGTGCCTCACACATGATAACTTAAACCGAAACGACATTCTTGGATAGTTTTATCAACTGATATGCACAAGAATACAAAAGATAAAACTAATGCCTCATTTTATTAATTTCAAGTGTTTCGTTACAATGCATTGGGGCTAGGGCTTACACTAACAATCTCCCACTAGCACTAGTCCCAATTGGGCATAGCCCTAAGACCGAACACTCTCAAATGAGCTTCGTGCAGATTTGGACGTAACTATTTCGTCAAAGGATCTGCTACATTATCTTCACTTGCTATCTTGCTAACCTTGACGTCCCCACGATCAATGATTTCTCTGATCAAGTGGTACCTCCTGAGTATGTGTTTGGATTTCTGGTGTGACCAGGGCTCCTTGGCCTGTGCTATGGCCTCGTTGTTGTCACAGAAAATTTCTAATGGATCTAGGATGCTTGGGACCACTCCTAATCCAGTAATGAAATTTTTAATCCAAACAGCCTCTTTTGCAGCCTCACTTGCTGCAATATACTCAGATTCTGTAGTTGAGTCGGCAACGGTTTCTTGCTTCGAGCTTCTCCAGCTGACAACACCACCATTCAAAACAAAAACAAACCCAGATTGCGATCTAGAATCCTGAGTGCTGGTCTGAAAAGCAGCATCGGCATAACCTTGTATGACGAGCTCTTCTTGACCACCATACAGCAAGAAGTGATCCTTAGTCCTTCGCAGGTACTTCAGAATCCCTTTTACAGCAGACCAGTGCTTCTCACCAGGGTCTTGCTGAAACCTACTGGTTATACTCAGTGCATGAGCAACATCCAATCTAGTACATAACATAGCGTACATGATAGATCCAATAATAGATGCATATGGGATTCTACTCATGTTGTCCCTTTCCTCTTTGGTTTTAGGGCACTGTTCTTTAGTCAAAGGAACTCCCAAAGCCAAAGGTATGTACCCTTTCTTTGAGTCTCCCATACTAAAATGCTTTAGTACTTTGTCTATGTACTTTTCTTGACTTAGTCCCAAAAGCCGATTCGATCTATCTCTATAGATTCGAATACCAAGTATTGTCTCGGCTTCACCTAAGTCTTTCATTGAGAAACATTTTCCCAACCATTGCTTAACCTTTTGCAATGTTGGAATGTCATTCCCAATGAGAAGGATGTCGTCCACATATAGGACTAGAAATACTACTATGCTCTCACTAACCTTCTTGTACACACAAGGCTCATCTTCATTCTTGATGAAGTCAAATTCTTTGACTGCCTCATCAAAACGAAGATTCCAACTTCGGGATGCTTGCTTTAATCCATAAATGGATTTTTGAAGCTTGCAAACCTTCTTAGGATGCTTGGGATTGACAAAACCTTCAGGCTGTGTCATATACACATCCTCAAGTAAATTTCCATTAAGGAAAGCAGTTTTGACATCCATTTGCCATATCTCATAATCACGATATGCAGCTATGGCAAGCAAGATCCTAATGTATTTGAGCATGACTACAGGCGAAAAGGTCTCGTCATAGTCTACACCATGAGTTTGTCGAAAACCTTTTGCTACTAGTCTACCTTTGTAGGTCTTATCAGCTTTGAGTTTGAATAGCCACTTGCATTCAATTACCTTAGCACCTTCCGGTGGATCAACCAAGGTCCAAACCTGGTTATCGTACATTGATTGCATCTCAGATTTCATGGCTTCAAGCCAATTTTTCGAGTCTGGGCTCTCAATAGCTTCTCGGTAGGTAGTAGGATCCTCACGATCTACTAACTCAATAGTGTCACTGTCAGTGATTAGAAATCCATATCTCTCAATCTCCTGACGTACCCTACCGGACCTTCTAGGTTCTTGTGTAATGGGTTCTTGTTCCACAACTAGTTGTGAACTTGATCCCATTTCCAAACCATCCTCTATAAAAGTTTGTGGTGCTTGAATTTCTCCAAGTTCTACTTTACTCCCACTGTCTTTCTTGAGAAGGAACTCCTTTTCCAAGAAAACAGCCTTGCGAGCAACAAATACTTTGTTCTTGGCTTGTGAGTAAAAGTAGTATCCATTTGTTTCTTTAGGATACCCCACAAACAAGCAGACACTAGATTTGGACTCTAGTTTGTCAGATGTTAATTTCTTAACATGTGCTTCACAGCCCCAAATCCTGAGAAAAGACATATTGGGTTCTTTCCCAGTCCATACCTCGTATGGTGTCTTCTCAACTGCTTTAGTTGGAGTACGGTTCAATAGAAACGCAGCAGTTTCTAATGTATAACCCCAAAAAGAGATAGGAAGATTAGTTTGACTCATCATAGATCGAACCATGTCCAACAGAGTTCGATTTCTCCTTTCGGACACACCATTCCATTGAGGTGTTCCAGGAGGAGTGAGCTGTGAAATAATACCACACTCCTTTAGATGACTATCAAACTCTTGGCTTAAGTATTTGCCACCTTGATCTGATCGAATGGCTTTTATACTTTTGCCAAGTTGGTTTTCTACTTCGTTCTTAAACTCTTTGAATTTCTCAAAAGTTTCAGACTTGTACTTCATTAGATAGACATAGCCATATCTACTGAAGTCATCTGTGAATGACACGAAGTAGCTAAAACCACCTCTAGCATGTGTACTTAAAGGTCCACATACATCGGTATGTATTAGTTCCGATAAGCCATTAGTCCTCTCGCCTTTTTTATTAAAAGGACTCTTTGTCATTTTTCCATGCAAACATGGCTCACATGTATCATAAGACTCTAAGTCGAATGACCCAAGCACTCCAGTTTTGTGGAGTCTTGAAATGCGTTTTTCGTTTGCATGTCCTAAACGACAATGCCAGAAGTAAGTAGGGTTCAATTCGTTTGATTTAACCCTCTTTGTATTAATGTTGTATATGGACTCTCTGTTTTGTAAATCAAGGATATAAAGGCCATTTTGCAACATGGCATTGCCATAAGAAATGCCTTGGCGACGAATATGAGCATTGCCATTTTTAATAACAAAATCAAATTCATCATTATCCAAACATGAAACTGAAATAATGTTTCTGCTCATAGCAGGCACATAATAACAATTATTCAAAACAATACAAAGTCCGGAAGGTAAAGTGAGGTGATAGTCGCCTATCTCCATGGCAGCAACTCGTGCTCCATTCCCCACACGGAGGTCCACTTCATTCTTCCCAAGTAACCGCCTATTTCTTAATCCCTGCACATTTGAACAAATGTGAGAACCACAACCGATATCCAATACCCAAGTGGTAGAAATAGAAAGGTTAATTTCAACAACAAAAATACCAGAACTGGACGCCTTGGCTCCATTCTTCTTTTGTTCTTCCTTAAAGAGAGCGCAATTCTTCCTCCAATGCCCTATCTTGTTGCAATGGAAGCAAGTGCTCTCACTCTCTTTGAGTTTTTGTGCCTTGGGCTTGGATTGGGCCTGAGGTGCACTCCCAACTGACTTGGGGTTTCCCTTTCCCTTTCCCTTTCCCTTAGCGGGTCCCTTCTTAATTCCCTTTTGAACCATTAGTACGGGATTGGTCTTTCGAATGTTTTCTTCAGCATTCTTAAGCATCCCATGAAGCTCAGTGACTGACTTGTTCATTGCATGCATGTTATAATTCATCACAAATGGATCATAAGCAACAGGCAATGATCCTAAGATCAAGTCAGTGGCCAATTCCTTTGGCACTAGTACCTCAAGCTTCTCAAGAGTATCAAGATACCCTTTCATCTTGAGTACATGGGTACTAACAGGAGTACCCTCAGCCATCTTGCAAGAAATTAAGGCCTTTTTTGTCACGAACCTCTCGTGATGAGCTTGCTCTTGGAACATCTCCTTGAGGTGCACCATGATCGCATAGGCCTCTTGGTCCATAAATTGCTTTTGCAATTCAGGCACCATAGTGGCTAGCATCAAACAGGTCACATCATTAGAGTCGCTTTTCTTGGTCTCAAAAGTTTCCTTTTGAACCACAGAAGCGTTCCTAGCAGGTTCCTCAGGTAAGGGTGCATCCAAAACATACGACTTCTTCTCCTGCTTAAGAACTATTCTTAAGTTTCGAGACCAGTCTATGAAATTGGTGCCATTCAATTTGTCCTTTTCAAGGACCGATCGCAATGAGAAATTGTTGTTTGAAGATGCCATTTTCAATCTATAATAAAATTTAGCAAGATTAAATGAGGTCTTATTTATGATCCCACAAACCGAATTAATATCCCTTTAAATAATTCACGTTAGTGATTTAATGTGGGCCAAGATCCACTTTTCACAACAACTTATTAGTCAAGCTAAGCTTGTACACCTAACAAGTTAAGTTACTTAGGGAGGAAAACTCCAATCATGTCTCGTACATGACTCTTGGATCAAATGAGCTAACATCTTAAGATGTCATAGCACAACCCATTTATTAGTTGCCTAGGTCCGGGCATCCCTTTCCATGTTAAGTCCAACCTACATTCACAACCCATGCCTCACAAAGATAATCGGGCGCATCTAGGACTCCTAGTCTACGTGACCGATGATCGATGCCTTGACATGTTTCGAATTAGGAAGGCAACTTTGTGACTTACTATTTTAGGGATTCATTTTATTACGGCTTACATGGCATACGCTTTGTCATCCATACATAGCATGCATATATATATAATTGCATAAAGTAAAGCGTGACAAACATGGGCCCAAAAACCTACAACTAAGATTCTATACTATTACATAAGAATCTTTGAGTTCGGCTTCTCCACTCCGGTGGGCTTCGTCTTGATTTACAAAGTCTTCAAATATATTCTATTCTAAGAAATAAATGAAAAAATTTTACAATAAAATATAATGGCTCGCAGGCCATATTTAATTACAAAACCCAGGGCCCATGAATGCACCATGCATATCCATTCATCACACCAAATTAGCAAATAAATATACATAGCATTCATGGATAAAACAAAGTCCAATTTTAATTAATTTAGCCAAACCCATTAATGGATATTATGTACTTGAACCTTTAAGAGAAGACCCCATGATGGGCCTGGGCCAAAGCCCAAATGGACTAAATCCTCTTATTGAATAAGTTCTCTTAAAAGCCCAAAACACTAACTAGTTAGATTTATGCTATAAATCAACTCTAGTATAATTTCCAATTATGCCATTTTTAATTTTATGTCATACAGCCCATAAACATTAAAAATGCATATAATATGTGCTAACATGAATTAAAAATAAAATCATGAAGAACACATATATAGTACACGGCATTCATGCAAAAACAAATAAACAACAAAAACTAGTTGTTTAATGCTTATGTAATGCCATAAAATGCACAAACATTTAAATCAATTTTATGAGTCATTTAATTAATCTAAATATGTCCATAAACATTGATTTAATATTCTGTACCAATCTGATCTAAATGTGTTTTTACCATTTTAATCAAAACAAAAACAAACAATCTTGATTAAACATGTAACAAACACAAACTAGACATAGTTTTAAGTGATTTTAAAATTAATCAATTAAATTGTCATGGACCAGAATTAAAACCAAATTTAAAATATGTCCAGACCTGATAATTAATCTTTAAAAATCACTTACAAACATCCTAAAAACGTTTTTACATTTAATTTTGAAAACTAGTTGTTAAAATAGCAATTTACATGCCAACAAGCACCTAGTTTCATAATTAACATGTACCATCAGGTATAAATAATTAAATCCGACCATTACCAGCCCTAATAACATCTTAGGATAGTATATTAACATGTCAAATTAATTATAATACCTATCTAATCAATTAAAATCGTTTTTACACCAAAACAATGCAAAAAACTAAAAACAGAAAATTTCAGATTTGCATGTTTTCATAATGACGATTTTTAATTAATTTTTTCATGCATCTAAAGCACTAAAATAAGTATGTTTAGGCTCTGATACCACTGATGGAATATGACATGGTATGAATATCATGATGGCACAGCGGAAAACAAAAATTTTTATCATACATACCATACATATCCAAATCTAGAATCGAAACATGCAATTTTAGGATTTTAAACTTACAACTTAAGATGCCTTTAAAACTTGATTTTGATGATGATCAGCAACCAAGAAGGATATGTCCACCTTAGATCTTCACCACCAATGCCAAGGAACAGCCTTTACGCCACTCCCTCTATTCTCACACACACACTTGCAAAGATGGCTTAAAATCAAGAGTGCTAGCTCTATGATTGTGGATTCGGCAATGGGAATGATTTGAATCCACAAGATCTGATCTTGTTCTTCCTTTAGGTTACTATTTCAGCCCGAGAACACAAGAGAACAAGAAAGATTTCTTTCCCCTTGAGTATTTCGGCCAAGAGAGAAAAATAGCAAAAAATGGCATCCCTTTTATTCATTTAATTCATTAATATATATCACTCAATTTAGGTCAAGTGTGAGTGCCGAAAATTAAGTGTTAATTTCAGCCTCCATCACTTCCTAATTAAGAGATATATCCTAATTTAAATTCCATTAGAATTTAAATTCAAATGGCATTAGTCATTTAATCAAAACAAACTTACTTATTTAAGGTAAAATAAGTTGCCGAATTCAACTAGTATTTTAGTTTGAATTTTGGCTACTTTAATTCCCTCTCAAGTATTATATTTTGATTAAATACAAATTAGGATTTAATATTCAATTAACTTAATTATACATAGATAATTAATCAATTGAAATTAAACCTAGCACATGCCAACAAATTTCTCTCATGACCAACATATTTGCCTAAAACAGCTAGCTGTTTTAGGCAAAAAACTCGTTTCACAGATTTGCCTAAAACAGGCAAAATTGTGGCTTAACAGAGGCAAAATCGCACCTTGACAGTTTTGCCTAAAACAGCTAGGCAAAAAAACTGTTTTTACATATTTGCCTAAAACAGCTAGCTGTTTTAGGCAAAAATCTGTCTACCCATTTTATGCATTAATTTGACTTTAAATAAAAGTCCAAATTAATTCCCAATACACAATTTAAATATTTTAAGCCCAATGCTTTGTGTACGATCCTATAGGTCCATTTAATGTTGGCAATGAATTAATAAATTAATTCAAAGGCTATATATATTCTCTAGCAAGATATTATAGCATTCCAAATTAAATGAAAATGCATATGGCATTTAGTGACCTAATGCAATTTTGTATAGTCCCTTACCCATAAATATCAGAATTAATATAAGGCATGGAACTAGTCATCCTTATATATATTAATTCCTTTCTTGATATTTCAGTGACACTGAACTCTCAGATAAATAATGATTACTCATTATTTCATCTCGGTATGGCCATACACTTCTCAGTTCACTGATCAAGTGGCCGATGATATTTTCTCTCTTATTGAGAGGGGTAATCCCTTCACTTCTCTCATGCTCTCTAACATGAATTAATGCATACCCAATCATACCCGTACTTGTCACTCTGTTACGAGCACGTTAAGTGTATGTCAAAGTACACAGTAATTCATAAAGAGTTTCATAGAGATTTCAGGTCTAAGAACTCCGATACAAAACTTGCATATGAGAACCACTTATGACTTGTACCATGTAGTGTTCTCATGAGCGGATCGTATCCAGATACCATGTTCTTTAACATGTATCTATGATCTCTGATTGACACTCTTGTCCTAATGATCCGTAAGACAGAACTCATAATATCAGAGAGAGCATACTAGTCTTAATTCATTGTTATTTCCATAACAATGACTGACTAGGGATATTTAGAATGAAGTCTCATTTGTTTCAAGGTCTTACAACCATGTGCCTCACACATGATAACTTAAACCGAAACGACATTCTTGGATAGTTTTATCAACTGATATGCACAGGAATACAAAAGATAAAACTAATGCCTCATTTTATTAATTTCAAGTGTTTCGTTACAATGCATTGGGGCTAGGGCTTACACTAACACATTTAACAAAATTTCGCCATCATAACGGCTGTATTTCTAACTAGCCCCCTGAAAAAAATCAGACAAAACACAGCCTCTCAGAGGCACAACACTCCTAATAAAAGCATTTCAACCTTCATAACTCCATCAATACATTAGCATATCATATCCAGACCATAACCACAAGCATATATATACATCCATATGTCTTTACAAAAACATGTCTTCATACATAACTGTCCGTTTATATACATGCCATAACTACTAAACATTATACATGCCAGATTGTATTGCCACTATACAACAAAATGTCTTCTTTTGATTGTGCATTACCGCTCCTTTGATTCGTTACCTGCATGCAACAGAAACTATATGCTGAGCATAAATTATGCCCAGTGGTGACTAACAATCCTAGTACTTTCATATACAAAATTAATTTCCTTATTATAATACGATTATTTATTTAAACTTTTAAAATAACCACATATATTATTCAAAATCAAAGGAGATCAATGATACCTGCACGATTTGCATTTATTCTTATTTATTACTTAATTATCAACAGGATTCAATTTAATCCTTAAAGTTTTGCTAAATTACGAAATTATCCCTTTTAATCTCATATTTACAATTTTGCCATTATTGCCGTTTACTTTCATTTTTATCATACCATTTCTTCTATTATTCATCATTTATACTTTATTATACCATCTTTGGGTAAAATTACATTTTAATCCCTATACCTTAAAACTTTATATTTTGACACTGTTAGGTCTCCATAATTACCATTTTACCCTTGTTAACTATTTCTTATTCATTTTCACTTATTAATTACCTATTTTGAAAAAATTACCATTTTGCCCCTAGACTTTTATTTTCTTTCATTTTAGTCCTTTTTCTACTTAAACTTCACTTTTATTTTTCTTTTCACTTCTTTTTAACTTATTATCACTTTTATGCCCCTAGTACAGTACCGACAGACATTCCCAGACAGGATACTCGGAACGTGGACCCCATGGGCCCCATACAGACTGAAAAATGATCTCAAAGATCATTTTTTCACAGAACAGATATCAGATACAGACAAAGCTATGGAGATCAGTGATTCTACCATAGCAAAGCAAGTCGCCATGACTTGCACCGCGGTGCAGATGTCCCTATGGCTAGCCAATTATATCCTGAACTAGGTTTTCACTGCCAGACTATTTCTAAAGGCATAATTTCATTAAAATCTCAATCAAACTTCATTTTTTATTATTTCTTTACTTATTTATACTTATTTTACTTATTAATTATTCTTTTCAATTCCTTCACATGATTTGTGAATTAATTCACCAAAATCATTCATTTTCTCAACAAAGTACACATTATTTCATATTACTTCAATACTTTCATTACTTCCAAAATTGATAATTTATCTCTAAAATATTCATTTAATTTCTATAAATTTCAAAAAAATTCTTATATGTGTTATTTCATTTCTAACACCTTTTAAAGGCTTAATTTTATAAAATTTCACCAAATAAACCTTAGTTTTCTTAGGTGTACCATTCGGCCAACAAAGAAACCATACCACATATTCACTCAATAAATCATTTAAGCATTTATTCACACTTATGTAAGGTCTTATAACACTAATCTATCATTACTTTAATTAAACACCACTTTAATCATAATTTCCTTAAGTTACATAAAGGATATTCACTTAAAATCAAAGAAATTACTAGGATTTATTAGTCACTTACATATTCTCCTTGCTTTAGGATGCTTATACTTCCTTTTCCTTGCCCTTAGTTTGATTGGATGGCTCTCCTCCTTGAATCCCTAAAGAAACCGAAATTTCCATCAATAGAAACCCTATTTTTTTTGATCTTATTTACTTAATTTGACTATATAAATGAACTCTAGACACCCAAATACACTTAAAGATGCCAACAATTTAACTTAAAGCCATGATTTTCACTTACCTCCTTAAGATACCTAATGCTTTCCCTTGAATTTTTTCTTGCTTTAATCCTTCAAATCAAGGGTGTGAGGCTGGAATAAACAATTATAGGGGTAGGATTAAGGGTAGGATGCTTTACTTCCAAAGAAAAATGAGTGAGATTGAAGAAAAGTTTTGAGAGAGAAGTGAGAGAGAGTTTCGGCCAAGATGAGAGGAGGAGGAAGATGAGGGAATTTTTTGGAATTTGGTAGATTTTTTCCCTTTAAATATCCCTCCAGATGGGCCAAAAATGGGGCCAAAAGTCCATGAGCTTGAATAGTTTCATTAAGGCCCAAGTCCACTTCTCTAAAGGCCCACATATAAATCTCTCACTTCCTCACTCCAATCCACTTCAATTTTGATTCCATAATTCTTAGAATATCAAAAATAGGCAGTACATAAAATTTCGGCTCAATCGGAGTCCGTTTCTGGTCCGATTCAATTGAACTGGTCCGATTCGATAACTGTCGACTTCGCCAAAAAATTCATTTTTTTGCACCAAAATTTTGTACAGAAAATTTCGTTTAGAAATACAAAATTTGGCACTTTTTTGAGTTCATTTACTATTTTTAAAAATTTATGCAAAATCGAGTCACCTTTTCTACCAGGGAAATTGACTCGCTACCTTTTTCGTATTTTTGACTTTCGGAGGTCTACTTGACCTCAATTTCACTTCAAATTTCAACCTCGGACTCACTATGACCAATACTTTCCGATGGTCAAATAAAATATTTTTCACTTCCGGATCCGTTTTACGATCCGGGTGCACTATTTACCATCGAAATTTACTGTTCACGGCCAGACCGGTGTTTAGGCCATTACAGGCCTAGTTATTTTACGTTATTTTTATGTTTTCATTATTTTTCTTCAACTTTGTTTTAGTTTTTAATTATGTTTAGGAAGTAGTTTTTCTTCTTTTGCTAATGGATTCTTGAAAACTTATATTTTCATTGTTATGACTTTATTTTGAGCTTAATTTCAATATCGGTTGATTATTTCTTGGTTTTAAGCATATTATAATCTTTGATTAAGTTGAGATTGATTGTTGGTTTATTGAATAAATAACTAAAAATTGATTTTGACATAGTTAATGATTTGCATGTTCTTGGGTTAACTCTTTAATGTTTATGCATGGTTATTATCCGAAATATGAGATAATTATGTGTGAATTTTATTGGTTAATACTAAAAGAGGAAGAACTAAGAATAAATTGGAATTGAATCACTTGAGAAAGGCTTCAATGAATATTTAGGAAGTTGAAACTAGATTTTCATGCTAAGTTTTAGATTTGTTTATGAGTTTAATACTAGGAATGATATACTTGAATAAAGATATCTTGCTTTATTACTAGTTTTTCCATAATCACTGGTGTTTCTATTGAAGTTAAGTCATTACAATGAAAGTTAAGGTGGATAGTTTCTTTAGCAAGAGAATTTCAATTATTGTTTTGTTTTTAATTCATGCTTTTATTTTGTTTTATTGTTTATTTTGTTTAATTTTTGCTTCTAAATCAAAAACATTTGGGAAACTATCTCGGATTAATTTAATTCATACATAGATATTATCCTTAGTAATCCATGTTCCCTTGGGTACGATATTTGGGGTCTTAATCTATATTTCCCTGTATTACTGGCCGATCTAGTACACTTTTTAGACACCGGTCAGAAATCTATGAAAATCTTTGGGAAAATGCATAAGATTCATGATCAAAGTTTTGGGATCCAAACCTATTGTCAGTAATATATTATATTCTCATCATTAGGTAACCTTGATCTAGGCTATCTTAGGTTACAGTGTTTATAGATGCCCTTAATTTTGGGAAGCTGGTGCACTAGTACCTAAATGAGCTAAAATTTAGAGTAAAAGGAAAAAGATGCATACTTGAGGCAATGAATCTCTAAATAGAATTACCATTTGAAATTCCTAATTAGCACTTGGAGCATGCAGAATTAGGGTTTGAGACTAACTCCATTGAAGGTGATGAGTCCTCAGTTGTCTAATTAGCATATGGGGCATGTAGAATTGAGACAACAAAAGGTTTTGCTTGGTTAGCACCTGGGGCATGCAAAATCAAGGCTTGAGACTAACTCCATTGAAGGCAACAAGTCTCCACTTGTCCAATAAGCACTTAAGGCATGTAGAATTAGGATAAAAAAGGTTTTTCCAGATTAACGCCTAGGGCATGTAGAATCAGGTTATATGAATGCATATAATTAGCACCTAGGGCATGCAAAATTAGACTCACTTGGTTGAATTTGATTAGCGCCTAGGGCATGCAAAATCAAATTGCTATTGGTTGATATTTTTCTTAAGAAGTATGGTCGCTCCTCTCTTGAAGTAATGTTCCACTGGAGAGATTTTTGGCAAATATGCATTTGTGAAGGGTGACTAAGGTGCTGAAAATCATTTTTCTAGTGATGGTGTATCTTTCCAGAATTTACTTCGTCATTGGGCTTTTGCCTCTTGCTTAATAATTCCTTATTGTCAACATCTACTTTGTGGTTCCTTGTTTAGGTGGGGCCTTGTGATAAATAAGGATGTCTATATTTTTTAATTGTTAGGAGAGCATATATATGCTCTTTGCTGAGAGTTTTCAGTACCTGCTGTGAAATTACTTAATGTTAGTGCACTGCTTATTGGATCTGGCACTTTTGGGTTTCTTTTGTTTTTATCTTGCTTTCTCTTTTATACTTGTTGCCATATTTTGTTATTTTTATCTTACGTATACATTTTGTTGTTAGTCATATTTCTTTTTTTATTCATTCAATTTTGAATGATAGATGTAAATAAAAAATAACTATAAACATAAAATATATACATAAATTGAATAAATATATGTTTTGAACTTTAAATACATCAAGATTTCTAAACATGATGAAAAGAAAACTCCCTGAACATAGCACAATCCATTAAAATGGCCCTAATGCTATATGGTAAGTTGGCCCTAGAGGTTGTCTAAGAGTTGGTGGTCTTGCTGGTGCCATGGCCCGAGGTACTGTTGGTGGCTTCTCTTCTACCTGCTCAAATGCAAATTTGAAGCCTAGTAGTGCTGATGTCAAAGGCTGCAAAATTTATGTTATCACACCAGCTAGCCTCTCTAACCCTTATCCTACCTTAAGGATCGCTCTGGAGTGGTGCTCTAAATATTTCATCAGATCTCCCCTCAGGTACTTGATGTACCTTTTTAACTCCTTGTCAGTCTCGACTATGGCTTGTTTGGCCCTAAGAACCTTAATCTTGATGCGGGTGTCCTACTCTTTAAGCTGAGTTAGAGAGTTATCAACCACCTATAAAGTAACATCAAACCTTTTACCTGCAGCTATTAAATCTACTCTGATGCCTTGTACCTTCTCTTGCAAAGTCTGTACAGTAGCTGGCAAGCCTTGAAAAGACTAAACTACTGTAAGAACTACTTGTAGTATTTGCTTTTGATGTCTACTGGCATCCTTTAAGGCTACTAACCTCCCAAAAATGTCATCAAATGGAGGACCTGAAAGTTCCTGACTGGAGATGGTGGAATAGATGGCAGAGGTATGGTAGATATAGATGCCTTTGGGTGCCCATAAAATGGAGGAATTGAAGAAGATAATGCTTTTGGATGTCTGTACAGGGAAAATCTCCTCCCAATTAGTAACCTCTGATGCCTAATAAGAGACCTGGGTTGTACTGGTGTTTGCAGCAATCCACCCAAAAGATCATGCAGGTCGATCTGCATGTCAAACTTGTAGTCTGAGTATAGTCCTACCCCTAATAACTACTATAACTCACGTGGCTCATCTGCCTAGCCACCCTAGTGAGGTGGCTACATTGGGGGTGCCTGACCTTAGTCATCCCTCTCTACAGCCGCATTCAAAACTACAGGATTAGGGTCATATCTCTATCAAGTCTCTAACATAATGAGCAGTCTGTACTGCCCCTCTTGCCCCTTTATAGGTTTTATAATACTTATTATGATGCCACCTGCAAGTCGATGTGAATGCCTTTTGGGATATGGTCATCAAATTCCTCATTTCGTGCTCATAGAAATAGTAATAACCTCATGATAACTCCTCTCACACATACCTAGATCCTTGTTATGGTGCCTACCTTGGGCAAAGTCGCGATAATCTCAGGCATGATGTCTATGTGATAATCCTCCTGCATCCCCTATAAGCCAGTGACATCCACTAAATTAATGTTACCTAGGCTCCTCGTTTGTCTTAGATCTGAGGCGGATAAAACCTTCTGGAGGTAGCTCTAGATTTGAAGAGACAACATGGTGCTCTTCACATTGTCTGAACTATAAACAACCCCTAGTAGTGTCACAACCCTTCATCTATCCCTATACATCAATTGAGGTGGTGTGACTATACCTAACCCGCTCGAAAGCCCTATAGCCTTTGCAAATCTACATCTCGTGATGCTATAGTGAATATGCAATGCCCTAAACAATACAACCCCCTTCTTCATATCTGAACACTAGAATCCTCTGTACTCTAATGTGGTAAGGGCCTCTCTGGTTACATCCGGATAAGTCCTAAGAGCTAGGGTGAAGAAATCTATCCAACTTGCTCTAGCTAGAAGTCTGTTAGCCTCTTATAATAGTCTAAAGTTTTGAAGGAACTATTTGGACATAAATTAGCTCAATCTATATTGAACCTATCCCAGAGCTCAGTATCCCTAGCCTACATGGTGTTATGTAAGCTGGCCCTGGTTGGGTTGGTTGAGGATGTGCCATCCTATGAGGCATCCTGCAAAAGTGTTATGTTAGTTCGAGATTAACTTGAATCACAAGTAAGTCAAAATGTCAAAATTTATAAGAATCTCGATATTATATTGAGTTAGATATTTATAGCTAATGTACACTAGAAGTGCCAAACAATGCTAATAATCATGCATAAAAAACAAGATAAAGACATATTACATGCTTTACGAGAATGTAAAATAAAATTTTAGCAGCATTTTGGCTAGGAATGTGATTAAACCCTGCATAAGAAATACTTTAAACAAGATACAGGCCTTCTAAGCCATTAAACAATACAATTACTAATATTTTAACATTTCTTTCTTTACAAGAAAAATAAAATTTCAGCAGCATTCCGGCTAAGAATGTGACTACCTCCTACATAAGGAATACATTTAAAACTAGATAACAAATTGCAGGCCATCATGGTCGCCAAACAACACAAATTCAGGTTATTCAAGATTTACGAGAAATTTAATAAAATTTAGGTAGCATTCTGGCTAGGAATGAGACTGCCTCCTACATAAAAAAACACATTTAAAACAAAACAACAACCCATAAGCCATTATAACTGCCAAACAACACAAATTTGAGTTATTAATTACATGGTGCAATCACAATACAAAAGTGCCTTTAAAAACACAAAGGTTACGTACATATTATTGCTAAAAAGAAGAATATTACAAGTTTATGTGCTTATACATAAGCCTTTTAATTATCTACAGTATCATGCAAAGGAAGTTTGGTAATTAAACTACAAAACTTAAACTATAGGGCATTGTTGATTTTTAATAAAATAAAATAAAAATAATGAGTGCTCGCATCCATCATGCCTAAAGCTAAAGTTTTACAACCTAATCTATGTTTTAACTAAGAAATGGGGTAATAAAGAAAGAAAGAAAAGAAATGAAAAGAATTAAATATTACTTACTTGTAGAAGATGAAAAGAAAAAGGAAGAAATAGTTGAAAAAGGATGCTCCCTAAACTGTATCTCGCTTCCAGGAGTTTATTAATGTGAACGGTTCAAAAAACGGACAAACGATGAGGGAGAAACACTAAAAAAATAAAAAAATACCGAAAAAATTAAGAAGCCTATTTATTGCCAAAATTGACTGAGGGACAAGTAGGCCATCTATCACCAGCGATGGATGGGACTAAGGGACATCCAGTCCCTCAAGGCAAAAAGACAAAAATGCCCTCCAACCCTAATTTAAGCCTTATTTTCTCATTTTAACTCTTTTTGCTTCCATTTTTAACCATTTTCATCGATTTTTTCACCTTTATCCATTTAAAATTAATTTACAACATTACTTACACGCTTTTCATAAGCTACAAATTTATTTTACAATATTTACAAGTTTTAATTGCCTTTTAATACACACGGATGTCTAAAGGTTTGAAATACTCCCTGAAATTTGTTGTGCCTCCCAAAATAGGTGACTTTCGCATTCTAGACCTTCTAAGGTTGAATATTCATGTCAACAAGCTTTCAAATTCCCTACAAAAGGCAAACAATATAATAATATGTACGTGCAATGCACGTGACATGCAAATGAGTGACTTTTAGCACTCTAGAGGTAAAGGACAAGCAACTCGTGGCCCGCCTAGGGTAAGGGACGGCCATGACTCATCACTAGCTATAAATAGTGCTTATTTTCTTAGTTTTTATACCTTTGACCTTTCACCCTTCTAGAAGCTTCATCAGGTATTTTCCTTTCCTTCTTTTCCTTTTTCTCTTTCTTTTTTTTTCTGTCAATCTATTTTCTTTCAGTCATTCATTTATTTCCTTATCATTCTTTCACTTAGACTGCTTAGACTTTATCATCACCATGAGCACTGGACATACAACATTACATCAACTATTAAATGATTCAAAAACCTAGGAGGACCATCGGTTAGCTCCATACTCTAGCTTGAGATTCTTAAAGAGAGTGTATTTGGATGGGTATTTGCTACTTGCTGCCGCCCTATATAGGGATTCGAGGCTTCATGTATTTAGATTCACTTATCAGGAGCTTTGCCTTGTACCAGAGGAGTTTGTTGCTATGGTCAGTGTTGGATTTGAGTCTGATGTCTAACCATATTTGCTATCTGCTATTTCCAGATATCCTAGAGATGTGGTCCACACTCTCGATGTTTTACCTTTCAAGGCTTAAGGTTTGGTTTCTTTCGGGAGGACTCTCTTATTGAAGTAGTTAATCGATATTTTTGCTACTTTTGATGATGTACCTATCTTTCATTTTGGTATGGTGCTGCTTTATTACTTCACTCGATGCATGTTGGTATGTATGGAGGATCCCATTACTGTGGATTATGAGCTATTTAGTATAGTAGATGGTATATACTAGGAATCTAACCCATTTCTTGTGATTGTAGCAGCGACCATCATAGGCTTGGATGTAGTTCACCACAATCCAGACTCTTTCTTTACTAATTTCCCTTTGCTTCTTTAGGTATGTCCTTAATATTGAAGCTAGTATGCCCCTTGTGGGTTTTTATACTAGCTTTTCTTATTGAAATACTCATCCTTTTGGATTTTCATATATCTCTTTTCCGTATTTTTTCTAGAGATGAACCCAATTCACACTAATGCCTTTTTTTAGGCGTGGCTTTATGAAAATTTGTAGCTTTTGTTAGAGCCTCCCCTCAAGTCAGAGCTACAAAACCTACCCCATATGTTATGTCACACTTCGATGTTTGTATCATGAGTTTTGCTTAGTGTAAAATACTATTGATTGGTTAGGCCATTCGATAGATGCTGACATCATGTTTAGGTGTGCTTGGATACCTATTACCTCTATGGTTAGGAATGGAAATTTTGGATGTTTCCTTTATGTGGACTTCATCATGCCACCTTTTATGCAATTAGGAGGTCATGGTCAGGAGTAAAAAAATATTGTTCATAAGATAAATCTTCTCTCACTACTAGAATAAAAGAACAAAAAAGTCACATTCAGCAGTAAAAACATATTGACCATGAGATATTTATTTTTTATTCAAGAACAAAATTACACCCTATGTCACGGTTAGCACAAAAATTATAATGATCGTAACCCATGACTATCTGAGTTCCAGAAGAGAAACTATCCCTATGTCACAGTTAGCACAACAATCTTACTGACCATGACCAACCAAAATCTCCCTAAATTTTTCTATTTTCCAAATTCTTTTGGCCATAAAACTTAATTAAAAAACTACTCTAATAGGAAAAAACTCAAACTAATGGCTTTATAACCAGAATCTCCTGATCCATGACCTAAACAAACTACAATTATAAAACATAATGAAATTATAAGCAGTAAAAATGAAGATTAGAAGTTAGTTCTGCATTTACCAAGTTCGTAGCTAGACTTTCAAGTACCATCAAGAATCTAACAATATGACAATCATAGAAGCACCTTCAAATCTAGACTTAAAATAAGGCTTCACATGATGTCCATTCACCTTGAACTCCTTCTCATCTCTTGGGTGCTTCAGTGTCACCACTCCAAACTTATATGCTCCTATTACTTCAAAAGGCCATTTCCACCTTGATTTCAACTTCCCAAGAAACAATCTTAATCGACTATCATACATGAGCACCTTTATCTTGGGTACAAACTCCTTTCTCACTAGTTTTTAATCATGCCACTTCTTGGTTATGTCCTTGTACTTCACAGTATGATTACACGCCTAAAACCTGAGTTTTTCCAACTCATTCAGCTTTAAAGCCCTACACTTACCTGCACTCTCAATATCAAAATTCAAGAATTTTGGTGAACCAATAAGCTTTATGTTCCAATTCAACTGGTAGGTGACAAGATTTGACAAATACTAACCTAAAAGGAGACATCCCTATATATGTCTTGAAAGCTATCCTATATGCCCACAATGTGTCATCTAGCTTAAGGTACCAATCCTTTCGAGAGCCATTGATCATTTTTTTTCCAAAATAGATTTGAGTTTCCTATTTGACACTTCAACTTAACCATTGGTTTAGGCATGGTACGGGGTAGTGACCTTATGCCTAACTCCAAATTTTTTTAGTAAGGCTTTAAATTAATGGTTGACAAAATTTCTGCAACCATCACTGATTATGGCTCTAAAGGCTCCGTAATGAGTGAATATATTCTTTCTCAAAAAATCTAACACTACCTTGGCATCACAAGTCCTAATGGCTACAACTTCTACCTATTTTCTCATATAGTCTACAACCACTAAGATATATTCAAACTCATAGGATACTGAAAAAGGTCCTATGAAATCTATACCACATAAGTCAAAAAGCTCTACCTGAAGCATATTGGTCAATGGCATTTCATCCCTCCTGGTTATATTGCTTACCCTTTGACATCTATCACAAGATTGCATGAAAATTTTCTCATCATTGAATAAAATAGACCAATAAAACCTAGAGAAAAGAATTTTCAATACAGTTCCATTCGGCCTATAGTGACTACCAGCTTCCTCATTGTGACATGCCTTAATAATATCTCCTTGCTCTTCTTAGGGAATACACCTCCTCAACACTTAATCCATATACAATTTAAAAAGATAGGGGTCATCCCATATAGTGCTTTGCATCGGCCCTCAGCTTCTTCCTTTGTTGCCATGATAACTCTCTCAAAATATAACCTTCTGCCATATAATTTGCTATGTCAGCAAAACAAGTAGTATCAACAACACAAATAAATTCATCTGAAAATAAATTATTTATCTCCTTTTTTTGATATGCTCATGGTCCAAGTGAGAAAAATGGTCTGCAATGAAATTCATAACACCCTTTTTGTCTCTTATCTCCAAATCAAATTCTTATAACAATAAAACCTACCGATTTAGTCTTGGCTTTGACTCTTTCATTACAAATAAATGTCGTAAAGTTACATGATTAGACCAAATAATTATTTTATAGCCAAGCAAATACGAACGAAATTTCTCAAAAGCAAACACAATAGCAAGCATTTCCTTTTTGGTGGTAATGTAGTTAACTTAGGCTCTAGTTAATGTATGGCTAGCATAATAAATTGTATGAAAGATTTTATCGTGCCTCTGCCTCAACAATACTCCTACTACAAAGTCATTGGCATCACACATCAATTCAAATTGTAAGCTCTAATCCGAAGAAATGATCATCGAAGCTAAGATTAAATTTTGCTTCAATGTGTTGAATTCCTGCAAACACTCACTTGAAAAATCAAATGTAGTATCCTTAACAAGCAAATTGGATAGTGGTTTAGCAATTTTTGAAAAATCCTTAATAAAATACCTATAAAACCCAGTATGTCCTAGAAAACTTCTGACCCTTTTGGCAGTAGTGGAAGGTGGTAACTTTTCAATAACATTGGTTTTGGCTTTGTCCACCTCTATCCCTACTTCAGACACTTTATACCCCAACGCTATCCCCTTTCAAACCATGAAGTGACACTTTTCCTAGTGTAAAACTAGGTTACTTTCCTCACATCTTCCCAATACCAATTCTAGGTTAGCTAAGCAACTATCAAAATCTTTCCCATAGATGGTGAAATTGTCCATAAATTTTTCCACAAAATGCTCAATAAAATCATGAAAGATGGGTATTATACACTGCTAAAGCATATCCGATGCATTAAAAAGGCCAAACGACATGTATCTATATGTAAATATTCCATAAGGACAAGTAAAGGTAGTCTTTTCTTGATCCTTGAAGGAAATTGGTATCTGTAAGTACCTTAAATACCCATCTAGAAAATAATAAAACTTGTTACCCACTAACCTTTCTAACATTTGATCGATAAATGGCAAAGGAAAATGATCTTTATGGGTGGCATCATTAAGTCTCGTAAAGTCTATGCAAACTCTCTAACCTATAACTGTACGAGTTGGAATAAGTTCATTATGCTCATTTCACACTATTGTAATCCCCCATTTCTTTAGGGCACACTGCACATCACTCACCTAGTTACTATCAAAGATAGGGCAAATAATACTAAAATTAAGGAATTTGAGTACCTTTTTCTTAACTACTTCTTGCATCAATAGATTTTGCCCCCTTTTGGGATTGAACCATTAGCTTGAATTTTTCCTCTATTGGAATTCGATGCATGCAGTAGCTTGGAATAATCCCCTTTAAGTTTGAGGTCTTTCATATGATTGCTTTCTTGTGTTTTTGAAGCACAATGATCAATAACTCCTCCTTTACACCCATTAAAAAATAAGATATAATTACCAATTTTTCATTATCTTCTAAAAACACATACTTTAAGTGAGGAGGTAAAGTTTTTAATTGAGCCTATGTCTCATTTTGAGGAACATCTAGAGTTTCCTCCTCCTTCACATTTTCCTCATTCTCCTTTTCCATTGGAGCTACCATCTCTCTCTACTTCATCTTCCAAAGAATGCATCAAACACATATTTAGTGGGTCCTCTAACAAAATTTCCTCTTGCTTCTCCTCCACACATTTTTGCACTGTATCTATAAAATAAATGGACTCCTCTAAATCACTTGATGGGTACTTTGTAGCCTTGTTCATGTCCACTGCCAACTCCTCATTATTGAATTGTAGGGTAACCTTTTGGTTATGTATATCGATTAAAGCTTTTAATGTGTTAAAAATGGCCTCTCTAAAATTATTGGTACTTTTCTATCTTCCTCCATCCTTATCACTACAAAGTCTACAGGAAAGATAAATTTCCCCACCTTTACCAATAAGTCTTATATCAACCCTTTTGGTTTCCTTACTGACCTATTATCCAATTGGAGCCTCATTCCTATCTCTTTGAGGTTATCTAGGTTTAATTTCCCGTATATAGAGTATGGAATCAAATTAATGCTAACTCCTAGGTCATATAAGGAATTACCAACAAAACTTTCACCAATTTCATAAGGTAAAGTAAAACTACCAAGATCTTTTAATTTTTTAGGGATGTTGTTCATTATAATGGAACTACAATTTTTTGTGAGTTATTTAGTCCCACTCCCTTCTAGTTTCTTTTTATTACAATAAAGTTTTTTCATAAATTTTGCATAGTTAGGCATATGAGCTAAAGCTACAGCAAAAGGCAAGTTGATATGCAATTTCTTAAACATTTCTAAAAATCTTACCAATTGCTCATTTTTCTTTTCTTTCATAGCTACAGCAGGAAATGGAAACCTATCTATACTAAGATCTTATATATTGGAATTCACTATGTTCTTACCCTTATCTATGATAGGAGAATCTACATTCACCTCTACCCTAGGGTTATAGTTTCTTACCTTTCATGTTAACTCCTCCATACTTGATGATGATGGTGAAGATGACTTACCTTTCTCGTCTCCTTATGTTACCTCATTGCTACTCCTCAGTGTAATTGCCTTGGCCTTCTTCTTAGGATTTCTATCCTTATTAGATGGAAAAAGGCCCAGTTATCTATTAGATATTGAATTAGAAAGTTAGCCTAGTTACATCTCTAGGTTCCTCATAGAAGCATCTTGATTACCGTTCCATTACTTCTGTGATTTCCACCTTGTTTCCTAACTAGCCATAAATTGCTATTGAATATTCACAAATTGTTGTTTGCATTTCATAAAGCTTGCAAACATATCTTTTAGAAGAGGTTTCTTCTCTTGCACAGGTGGTCTTGATGTTGGTTTTGATTTGAACCTTGACCTTGTTGATGATATGATGGATATAGGGCTCGATAATGGGTGGTCACTTAAGGTTTGTAAGAATAAATGTAATTATGGTTGGCACTTTGGTTGAATGGAACTCTTACTTAGGGTTAAGAAGATAAAATATTCTGATTTCCCTTTTTTCAAGAAAAAAATTATTTGATTTCTCCAACCTGGATTATATGTATTGTTGTAAGGACCATTTCTGCAATAGTTTCCTACTACATTCATGTAACAACCCGGACAGTTGCTAGCACGATATTATCCATTTTTAGGCCTATCTATTCATCGTAGAGGCCGTTGGTGGAACCAGCTCACACCGAAACTCATATGGGAACCTTAACCCCTCATGATTTTGCTCTTGAGTTTACCCCCAAAATGCATCATGCTAAGGAGAGGTGTCCACACCTTTATAATGAGTGCTGTATTCTCCTCTCCAACTGATGTGGGACATCACTATCCACCCCCCTTAGGGGATTCAGTGTCCTCACTGACATATCGATCCGATACCCAGCTCTAATACCATCTATAACAGCCTGAACAGCTACTAGCATGATATTATCCATTTTGGGGCCCATCTATTCATCGTGGGATCTGTTAGTGAAACCAGCTCAAACCAAAACTCACACGGGAACCTTAACACCTTACGATTTTGCTCTTATGGTTACCCCCAAAATGTGTGATGCTAGGGAAAGGTATCCACACCCTTATAAGGAGTGCTTCATTCTCCTTTCCAACTGTTGTAGGATATCACAATTCATATCTCCCATAGCTCCACTATCTTGAACACATGGTCCACTCTTATAAGACCTATAGTCTTGAGAAATTAAAGATTCATCTTGCATTTTTTATAATTGTGAATTATATGATATTTTTAGTATGATATTAGATATTTGATTGAGTTAATTTAGCTTTAATTTGGTTGATTTGTAGTTTAAATAGTTACAATTATGTTTTAGGAGCTAAATGTAAGTTTTGGTGTTGTTTCATGGGTAAATTGAAAGAAAAAAGACTTAATTGCAAAAAGGCAGAAATGTATGGGCCAAAACTGTAAATATGGAAAAGTATGTTAGAAAGTTGAGCGTGCAGTACCGAGAAGAAGCAAGTGGCCGCTTGTCTCTAGAGCTTAAGTGATAAGTGGCTATGCAATCCTCCTTTGTAGAAGTCATGCACGGTAGTGTATAAGGAAAAGAAGAACTGTGAGTAGGCACTCAAACCCTAATGAGGAAAAATGCACGGCAATGCATATTACAAAGCAGATTTTTGCTTGGCCATTCAAGGTGAGTCCGATGCTGCTAAGGATTTCCCGATTAAAAAGAATTCTTTTCTTACTTTAATTTAGGAAGTTTAAAAGGCTTCTACAACTTGTTTTGAATATAAATAGAATACTCTAACACCAAAGGAAAGATCATCAATCATCAATTATGAAAAGAACTAGCAGAGTTCAATAGTTTTAGTTTTTTTATTTAGTTTTTCTTCTGTTTTTATTCAATGTTTTTCTTTTCAACTTTGTTTTAGTTTTTAACCATGTTTATGAAGTAGTTTTTCTTCTTTTATTAATGGATTCTTGAAATTTTATATTTTCATTGTTATGACTTTATTTTGAGCTTTAATTCCAATATTGGTTGATTATTTCTTAGTTTTAAACACATTCTTTTCCTTAATTATGTTGAAATTGATTGTTGGTTTATTGATTGAATAACTAAAAATTGGTTTAGATATAGTTAATGATTTGCATATTCTTAGGTTAACTCTTTAGTGTCAATGCATAATTATTTTCTTATTTTGAGGTAATTATGTATTAGAATTATTGATTAATACTAAGAGAGGAGGAACTAATAATAAACTAGAATTGAATTTTCTTGCAAAAGAGTTTAATGAATGTTTAGGATTTTAACTGGATCTTTATGCTAAGTATTGAGTTGTTCTTAATAAGAGAATTTGATGCTTAAGAAAGATATTCTTGATTCAAGGTATCAGGCTTTATTTTGTCTAGTTTTTCCATAATCACTGGTGTTTCTATTAAAATTAAGTCATTACAATGAAAGTTAAGGTGGATAGTTCCTTTAGCAAGAGAATTTCAATTATTGCTTTGTTTCTAATTCATGTTAGTTTAATTTTAGTTTAATTTTTTCCTTTTAATCGAAAACATTTGGAAAACAATCTCGAGGTGTAATTCCTACATAAAAAATAGTCATTAGTTGATAAATAGTTATCTTATGGTGTTTATATCTCCTTAATAACCTCCTAAATCTCTCACATGTTTCATGGAAGGGCTATTTATTTATTTAATGAAAGCTTATTATATTGTTGCGAATGCTTACTATCTTTGTCATTGGAAAGAATCTCATAAAAATTTTCTCATGCATTTGTTTCCATGTTCATATTGACTGACTTGACAACATATAAAGCCATTCCCTAGCTTTTTCGATTAATACGAATGGATTCAGCTTTAACCTGATTGCATCAGTAGAAACATCTGAAATTTGAACAGTGTTGCTGACCTTTAAAAATATATCTATATGCTAGGCAAGATCTTCCAAATATGACCCCGAAGAATTGATTTCTTTGCACCATTGTAATGGTTGCTGGTTTAAGCTCAAATTGCACACCTCTTAGTAGAAACATCTCTAATCATCCTTTTTTTAGGAATCTCCTCTCTATGTCCACCTAGAATTTCCTCTTATGTCTTTGGCACTTATTCATCCTCGTGAAGAATTTCACCAATAGGAGGAGCATTTTCCATGTCGTTCACTCGATTAGCTCTCCTTTATTGATGTAAAGTCCTCTTGATTTCAGGGTCATAAAGTGCTAATTGCTCACATCTGAATATTCTCATTCACTATGAGTCACCTGAAAAGAATAAAAAGAAAACAAAATAAGAAAAAGAAAATATATACAAATAACAATCAAAACTCACAAACACGCCAATCCCTGATAACGGTGCCAAAAAATTGATGGAACCTTAGCAAATGTACTGAATCGACAAATAATATAGGGAGCTCAATTTAAGACCCAAGAATATCGTACCCAAGGGATTATAGATGTAAATAGTGAAAAATTAAATGTATGCTAAAGAATTTCCAAATTTTTATGTGTGTTATGTTGTCAACTATTAAAATGCAGAAAAATTAAACAAATAAAATAAACTTGCAAAAATTTTACTATAGCTTAAGCAATTAAGAAATTAACAACAATGAAAACTAATATATTAAAAATACTATTAAGGTTCACTCATCCTCCCTATACCCAAATGCGAATTTAATTAACCTAAAATTATATATGTGAAATCAGAATAACCCTTTTAATCCAAGCATCCCATTCTAAAGCAAGCTATTATAATCACAAAATATCCCATTCCAAAGCAAGTCCTATAACTAGCCTATGCATGGGTCTAACATCCTAGGTTCAGTTTGCTTTCCCATTTCGGAGCAAAATAACCCAAAATCCATTCATTTTACTCCAAACTTAATTCCTAAAATCACAACACATGCAACTTAAAGAGTCCCATTCAGGAGCAATCTCAAAATTACAGCACTTATGATAAAAAGAATAGAAGTATAAACATTCATGGCATTCAACATTCCAATAAAATATCAAATCCAAACAACATGAATAACATCATCCATTTGAATATGATAAATTAACCAAAACATCAAAAACCCATGAAATATCGTTAAAGCATTAGTAAAATGAACCATTCATATATATATATATATATAAACTCAGAAATGTTTAATATTCACATTGGTTTTTAGGGATTCTAGTATCCCTCTAACAACTAAGTTACTACTCATTACCCATTACAAAAATAAGAGAAAAAAGGAAAGAATAAACTCAAAAATTCATGTGAGGATGAACACCCAGCTGAAACCCAAGCATCTTTAATCTTCTTCTCCAAATCTTCAAGGTAAATGAGCTTCAAAGTGAAAGAAACTAAGAATCTAACTTTTATGTTTGTGTATCTATACTCTATATTGGTATAAATCAATCTATTTGCAAGTATAAAACTATATATGAAGTATAGGAATGAAAGAACAGATGGAAGAAAACCCTAGATCTAAAAATTTTAGCCTCTCTGCCAAATAGAAAAATCTACCTTATATAGCCTTGAATAAGGGCACCATAAGTACGAAAATCATGCTAGTAGTGACAAGTTAAAAAAAATCTATTCTTAGACTGGATAAGTCATGGTAAGTACCGTTGGGAATTAATCGGTTGCATACATCACATGTATAAGTGAAAATTAAAATTTTTAACCAATATATCTGATCTTGCCATGAATTTAAAATATAAATATTAATGAGAATAAGAAAAATTACCTTTGATTTTTGTTGAATAGTTGTTTTTCCTTCTCACCGGGTTATCGCAAACTACAATATCCAAAATAAAACACCTCCAATTGTAATCCACACTAGAGAAGGATCAAATGAACCACAAATTGATGGAATCACAAGACTGGACGAATGCTCCATTATGATAACAAGGAGAGAGTGGTGGCTAGGGTTAGAGAATAATTAGAGAATTTCTTTTCTTATGAAACTCACTTAACCCTAAATCCCATCATCTTTGATTTTTATAGTTAGGCTAAAAATCCAACTTCATAATGGGATTGGGCTCTTTAAAATTGATAGAAAAATATTAATTGGGCTTCTATGAATGTTATTAATTTATTTGGGCTCAATTAAATCCAGTTTAAGTCCTTTCTCAAAAGACTATGCACATAACCCATAAACTAAGCTTTTTATGCATTCACTTGGATTTAATCATCCAAATTAATTCTAAATCCATCCAAATTAAATATATAGGCTCCATAATACTTATACAATATATTTAATTTATTTTAGTCCAAGAATTAGGCCTCTAAGATCTTCTATTTGGAGTTGGCATGGAACCCATCCTCTGGTGGGTTTTTGCGCCAAAGCCAATTCTCTGGCCTCATATATTTCTCCAATGGATCTATTAATTATTATATCAGCCCTATAACACTTATAGTCCAATAATAATTAATTATGAAATAGAATATTTTAATTAGGTCCATTTTGCAGAATATTTCTAAAAAGTTCTGCGAACATTTCTACTTGATCATAATTAATTAAACTTTTTAATTAATTATTCTCTTATTCATTTCTCTTCTCCCATAATAATATCAAATATTATTATTATTATTATCATTTTTACCATTTGATCCTTTACTCTATATGTGTGTGACCTATTGGGTTCCTGTCCATATTGATAGTATAATATGTAATTATAAGTTATATCCAAAACTCATACGATTTAAACTTCTTTAAATCATTTTATCAATCCTTTATTTATATTTATGAAACACTATTATAAAAGTCTTGAGCGGCCTTTAGCTAGGCATTATGACTACCCAAATATCAAGAAAGTCAAGTGATTTTGACTTTACCCTTCCATAGAAACAGTTACCGTGCAATTACTCCTTTCACCACTCTTATCTCAATTATATTCTGAGCATGAATTTATGTCAACTCATATAAATATAATTATGTATATTTTATTAATTTAACCATTATTCCCAAAATTCCCTTCATGGATCCCTATCCATCTTGGCATATTATTATGGCCAGAAATTCTCTGAATAAGGCAATTATTGAATCATACGAGATAACTTTCCTTAATAAATATGGGATGGTGAATCCTTTATCAATCACTCAACTATCTTTAAGTAGGTCATAATATCCCATCCTTCTAACTATGTTCACCCCTGGTTAGAAGTAATCAGTTATAGAGTCAAAGTATATCACTTGCTACTTAAGATAACCTTGGTGATCTCAAGTCTAAGGATACTTGCACAACCGCTATGTAGAGATTCCTCATTGACATAGATTTAATATCCATGTAAGGATCCTCTTTACAGGTCTCCAATAAATTTGTTCTTCTAACAAGCATCCACACGTTAGCTTTGATCATCACCTATAATCACAGTTATGAGAACCACTTCTTAAACTATTGAAGAAGCATAACATGTTCTAGTTTATCCGGATTAACAATATCCTATCTTGTTAATTTTATGACTGGGGATATTTAGATATTATTACATTTGCATGTAATAGACATCTCATATCATGAATACTTTAATGATTGCCTTTGCACTATGTTTATAATATCTAGAACTTTATTTATTAATTTAAGATATACAAACTCATGTATTCAAACATAGCACTAATAAATGAATGATGCCTTTTTATTAAGAATATGAATTTATATATATGAAATAATCCCTTTTACATGGGCTTTAGGGATATCCTCTAACAATCTCCCACTTACATTAAAGCCAATCACTCATATGTCTTAAACCCATGTTATTTATATGATGATCGTGCTTTATCTGGTAAAGTACTTTAGTGAGGGGATCAACCACATTATCATCTGTGGGGACCCTTTCTATTTTCACATCATTTCTAGCTACTATTTCCTTTATGAGATGGTAGCGTCTGAGAACATGCTTGGATCGCTAATGAGACCGTGATTCCTTTGCTTGTGCGATGGCTCCATTGTTGTCACAATATAAAGGAATCGGATCAATAATGCTAGGCATCACTTCTAGTTCAGATATGAACTTTTTGATCCATACTGCTTCTTTGGCTGCCTCTAAAGCAGCAATGCACTCAGCTTCTGTCGTGAAATCAATAGTTGTTTCTTGTTTGGAACTCTTTCAACTAACTGTTTCTCCTCCTATAATGAACACAAAACTAGACTGTGATTTACAATAATCTTTGTCAGATTGAAAGCTAGCATCAGTATATCCATTTACTTCCAAACTGCCCTCTCCATATACCAATAATATATCCTTAGTTCTTCTCAAGTACTTAAGGATATTCTTAACAACTGCCCAGTGTTCCTCTCTAAAATTAGATTGGAATCTGCTTGTGACACTCAAAGCAAATGCTACATCTGGACAAGTACATAACATAGCATAAATGATAGAACCAATTACAGATACATATGGTGTTTTATTCATGCTCTCTTTATCCTCTAGTATCTGCGGACACATAGACTTAGAAAGGTGTTTCCCATACACCATGGGTATAAACCCTTTCTTAGAAAGATCCATATTTAACCTCTTCAATACTTTATCTATATATATACTTTGAGAAAGACCTAGTAACCTAGTGGATCTATCTTTATAGATCCTTATTCCCAGAATATAGGATGCTTTTCTAAGGTCTTTCATGGAGAATTGCTTGGATAACCATATTTTAACAGATTAGAGAAGAGAAATGTCATTTCCTATGATCAATATGTCATCCACATATAGAACTAGAATGACAATTGCAATCCCACTGACCCTTTTATACACACAAGGTTCATCTTCATTCTGTGAGAAACCAAACTCTTTGATTGTCTCATTGAATCATATGTTCCAGCTCCTAAAGGCTTGCTTTAATCCATTAATGGATCTTTGAATCTCGCATACGTTTTCGTCATTTTTCGATGTGAATCCTTCTAGATGTGTCATATACCCATCCTTAGTTAGATTTCCATTTAGAAAAGGTGTCTTCACATTCATTTGCCAAATCTCATAATCATAATGAGCTGCAATAGATAAAAGTATTTTAATAGACTTAATCATCACTACAGGAGAAAAGGTTTCATCATAGTCAATTCTTTCTCTTTGATGATAGCCTTTTGCTACTTAGTGAGCTTTATAGGTAACTATATTACCTTCCATGTCGGTCTTCTTTTTGAAGACCCATTTGCACCCTATGAGTTTTATCCTTTTAAGTGGTTGAGCTAAAGTCCATACTTTGTTCTCATACATGGAGTCTATTTCAGACTGCATAGCCTTAAGCTGTAAATAATGTTCTGAACTGTTCGAAACTTCTTGATAGCTTGTCTACTCATTGTCATCTGCTACAATTATGCCTCTATCTGAATCAATGTGAAATCCATATCTCACAGGGGTAGAATGAATCCTAGTAGATCTTCTAGGATTTTATGTATAATTAGGTTCAACTATAATCTCATCATTATGAGATTCAGTCTCGGGTTCAATCGGTTGATTTACTTCTATTTGTGTGTCTTGAACTTCACCAAGTTCAATTTTACTCCTAGTATCCTCTCGTAGTAGAAACTCTCGTTCTAAGAAGATAGCATGCCTTGAAACAAATACCTTTTGTTCTAAGGGATGGTAGAAATAATATCCGATATCCCACAAATAAGCATTTGTCAGACTTAACCTCTAGTTTGTTCGATATTGTCCTCTTTAAATAAGTAGGACAACCCCATACTTTCATATGAGAAGGTGTGGGCTTCTTGTTATTCCATATCTCATATGGTGTAATATTAACCGATTTACTAGAAACTCTTTTTAACACATAAACAGCAGTTTCTAAAGCATATCCCCAAAAGGACTTAGGCAAGTCTACTCGACTCATCATGGATCGAACCATATCTAATAGTGTTCGATTCCTCCTCTTAGATACACCATTATGTTGTGGTGTATATGGTGGTGTCCATTGAGATAAAATCCCATTATCTCTAAGATAATCTTCAAATTCTTGGCTTAAGTATTCTCCACCTCGATCTGATCTAAGTATCTTAATACACTTGTCAAGTTGCTTCTCTACTTCATTTTTGAATTCTTTGAACTTTTCAAATGCTTCTGATTTATATTTCATCAGATAGATATATCCAAACCTGGAGTAATCATCTATGAAAGTAATGAAGTAGGAGTAACCTCCTCTAGCATGTGTAGTCATTAGACCACATACATCTAAATGCATTAAGTCCAAAACCATTTTGGCTCGTTCTCCTTTACCAATAAAGGGAGCTTTTGTCATTTTTCCTAATAAACAAGATTCATATGTATCAAATGATTCATAATCAAATGATCTCAAATCACCTGACTTGTGTAATTTGGTTATGCGTTTCTCATTTATATGGCCTAAACGATAATGCCATAAATATGAGGTGTTTAGATTATTTTGTTTTGTTCTCTTGGTATCCATATTATGCACTTCTTTAATTAAATCAAGAACAAATATACCATTCTCAATGATAGCTTTAGCATTAAATATATTGTTCTTAAAAATGTAACAACATTTGTCCTTTAAAGAAATGTCATAATCGTTCAATAAACAACTGAAAGAAATAATACTTTTAGATAATGCTAGAACATAATAACAATTATTTAACTCCAGTATTAATCCACTTAGAAGAGGCAAATGATAAGTCCCCACAATTATTGTAGAGATGTTTTATCCAGTAGCTGACCGTAGACATATTTTTGCCTTTCTAACTCTTCTACTGCTTTTAAGCCCCTGTAGGTCATTACACAAATGAGATCCACATCCGGTATCTAATACTTAATATTGTTTTGAAGCAATAGAATAAGTATTTATTTCAATCATATGAATACATGAAGTAAAAGCATCAACTTGCTTCTCCTCCTTGAGAGAATCTAGATAGGCCTTGCAGTTACGCTTCCAATGACCATCTTTCCTATAATGGAAGCAAGTTCTTTGGGATTATTTTTCTTGGAAACCCCACCATGCTTTGGCTGTACCTTGGTCATCTTCTTCTTCTTGCCTTTAGCAGAAGTGACAATTATGACACTTTTTGAATCATTCTTGAAGGATCCATCAGCTGTTTTGAGCATATTGATTAACTCAGGAATGGTTACGTGGATCTTGTTCATGATGAAGTTAAGAATGAAAGGTGTAAAACTTAGAGCCAACAAGTACAATATTAAATCTATGTATAGATCATTATCCATTACATAGCCAAGTCTACTCAAATGCTTAATATACCCATACATCTTTAATGCATGAGCAGCAGCCGAAGTGCCTTCAACCATTTTGCAGCTAAAGAAAGCTCGAGCAATCTCATATTGCTCAGTTCTGGCTTAAGAAGAACAAAGCTCCTCTAGATGCAAAATGATGGTTCCAGTATCCATCATCTCATGTTGCTTTTGAAGCTTTGAGGATATAGCACCCAGCATCAGACTTGCCGCTACTTAACTATCCTCCATGTATTTTTGATAAATGCCCTTGATCTCATCAATGGCATCATCTGATGTAAGTGGTGGTGGATCTTTATCCAAAACATAATGGATCTTTTTAGCTCTGAGAATAATTCTCACTTGTCTGATCCAGTCAGAATAATTGCTGCCACCCGGCTTGTTATCTAAGATTAATCGTATATTTATGCTTGATGTGCTCATGATGATGACCTAGATGTGAAAAAGAAAAATATATGAGAGTAATTTCATATATATGTATGAATTAGTTAGGTCTTTAATTAATCCATTTATGAATTAGTTAGGTCTTTAATTAATCCATTTACTCCTACTATTTTATTGTGAATCAATAGCCCTCACTATATAATTCGAGAAAATCTGCTGGTTTTCTTAGTAGGCCAATATCTAATTCTTGATATGAAATTTGACCTTGACTGTGGTCAACAAGTCAAACTCCATACCCTTGAAAGGTAGGTATCTCTATACCAATTGTATCTTTACACAACTATTGGATCATTAGGTTATCAACTTTTGATGCATGCATATCATATATGCATTCATTAATCTTGCCTCTAGAACCATTAGCCTTGATTGTGGTCAACAAGCTAATGGGCTAGCTAAGATGATCCATTTAATTAGATTTGAACATATTCGATATAATGTGAGCTTGAATGTGGTCAACAACCCATACTATAAAGAACTTTGGTTATCTTTAAATTAATGGAAGGCTTATATACCTTAGTATTAGTTTGAGGAATTTTAGTTAATTAAGTCTCATCATACATGGTTGGCATACATTGGTATGCATCCTATATCTATCGTATAAATATGAGCATACAAATATGGTAGACAAGTCATGAGTGGATCAATAAAAATTTTATTTAGAACAGCCCCTTAACTTTATTGAAAAATAAAAATTCTCCACGCCTAAAGAATGATTCTTTTCATAAAAGAATCGTTTTATTTTTCATTTTATTTATTTGATAACATACATCCAAAAATCAATATTTCTTATTCATGAACAACCAAATCTAATATTTTAAATTTCATGAAATGAATTACTCAAAAATAAAAAGAAAAACTATTCCTCGAATAATATAGAATTGTAGATTCATGGCAAAACCTAGTTCTGATACCATATTGGAAATTAATTGGTTACATACATCACATGTATAAGCAGAAATTAAAATTTTTAACCAATATACCTGATCTTGCCATAAATTTACAATATAAATATTAATGAGAATAAGAAAAGTCTCCTTTGATTTTTGTTGAACAGTTATTTTTCTTTCTCATTGGGTTGTTGCAAACCATAATGTCCAAAATAAAATACCTCCAATTGTAATCCACACTAGAGAAGGATCAAATGAACAAAAAATTGATGGAATCATAAGGCTGGCCAAATTCTCCTTGATGCTAGCAAGGAGAGAGTGGCAGCTAGGGTTAGAGAATAATTAGAGAATTTCTTTTCTTATGAAACTCACTTAACCCTAAATCCCATCCTCTTGGATTTTTATAGTTAGGTTAAAAATACAACTTCATAATAGGCTTGGGCTCTTTAAAATTGCTGGAGAAATATTAATCGGGCTTTTGGAAATATTATTAATTTATTTGGGCCCAATTAAATTCAATTTAAGTCCTTTCTCAAAAGACTATGCACATAACCCATAAACTAGGCTTTTTATGCATTCACTTGGATTTAATCATCCAAATTAATTCTAAATCCATCCAAATTAAATATATAAGCTCCATAACACTTATGAAATATATTTAATTTATTTTAGTCCAAGATATAGACCTCTAAGGCCTTCTATTTGGAGTTGGCATGGAACCCATCCTCTAGTAGATTTCTGCGCCAAAATCAATTCTCTGGGCCTCATATATTTCTCTAATGGATCTATTAATTATTATATTAGCCCTATAATACTTATAATCCTATAATAATTAATTATAAAATATAATATTTCAATTAGGTCCATTTTGTAGAACATTTCTAAAAAGTTTTGCGAACATTTCTACTTGATCATAATTAATTAAACTCTTTAATTAATTATTCTCTTATTTATTTCTCTTCTTTCATAATAATATCAAATACTATTATCCTTGTCATTTTACCATTTTATCCTTTACTCTATATGTGTGTGACCTATAGGGTTCCTATCCATATTAGCAGTCTAATATGTAATTATGAGTTCTATCCAAAACTCATATGATTTAAACTTCTTTAAATAATTTTATCAATCCCTTATTGATATTTATGATATGCTATTATACAAGTCATGAGCAGCCTCTAGCTAGACATCATAACTATCCAAATGTCAGGAAAGTCAAGTGGTTTTGACTATACCCTTCCATAGAAATAGTTACCGTGCAATTACTCCTTTCACCACTCTTATCTCAATTAGATTATGAGCATGGATTTATGTCAACTCATATAAATCTAATTATGTATGTTCTATTAATTTAACCATTGTTTCCAAAATTCCCTTCATGGATCCCTATCCATCTTGGCATATTACTCTGGCCAGAGATTCTTTGAACAAGGCAATTATAGAATCATGCGAGATAACTTCCCTTAATAAATTTGGGATGGGGAAGCTTTTATCAATCATTCAACTATCTTTAAGTAGGTCATAATATACCCAACCTCCTAACTCTGTTCAGCCCCAGTTGTAAGTAATTAGTTGTAGAGTCAAAGTATATCATTTGCTACTTAAGATAACCATGGTAATCTCAAGTCTAAGGATACTTGCACAACCGCTATGAAGAGATTCCTCACTGAAATAGATTTAATATCCATATGAGGATTCTCTTTGTTGGTCTCCAATGAACTTGTTCTTCTAACAAACATCCATATGTTGGCTTTGATCATCACCCATAATTGCTATTATGAGAACCACTGCTTGAACTATTCAAGAAGCATAACATATGCTAGTCTGTCCGGATTAGCAATGTGCTATCTTGTTAATTCTATGACTAGGAATATTTAGATATTATCATATTTGCATGCAATAGACATCTCATATGATGAACACTTTTATTATTACCTTTACACTGTGTTTATAATATCTCGGACTTTATTTATTAATTTAAGATATACAAACTCATGTATTTAAACATAGCATTAATAAATGAATGATGCCTTTTTATTAAGAATATGAATATATATATATATATATATATATATATGAAATACATCCCTTTTACATGGCTCTAGGGCATACTCTCTACCAAGTACCAAAACCTAATGACCGTGACATGCTCTTTGATTCACTTCGAGACTGAGAAATGCAAACCTCACTTTTAACACTATTTTTTTACTGACTGTTACATGCAGCTCTCTTGCATTCTAGATTGAAGGTTGGTTACCTCATGGTTAGTACTAAATTATTGCTGACTTTAAGGTCTTGCTCTCTTGGCTCTAGACTGAAAAATAACTAAGTCATAGTCAATACAAAAATATTACCAAATACTTCCGACCATAAGGTCCTTAAAATGGTGCATTTTGACCATAAGCCATAAGTCACAATCAGTACCAAATGCTACTGTCAGTCCTCCAAAGTATAAAAACCCATCAAAATTCCTCCAAAATATATAAAAGTTAAGATTTACTAAATTTGGTTAGAATTATTAAAATTAAACAAAAAAAAGTAAAAAACACTAAAAGACACTTAATACTAGGCTAAAAAGGCTAAAAACTAAGCACTAAATTGAAGTTACCAGTAGTGTCTCAGCTTCTTTGACACCCATGTTACTGCCAAACTGATCTTCTCAACTTCTATATTATTTACCTCATATGGAAGGAACTTTTTACTGATGTAATACACTGTATACTCAATCATGAAGTCATCCTTTTATGCCATCATAGCCCCTACTGAACTGTCTTCTATTGCTAAATACAAAATCAAAGATTTGCTGGCCTGAGGCAGCCTCAACATTGGTGGGTGTAGTAGATATTCCCTAATGGTATCGAACATTTTCTAAAAGTCTTTATTCCTAACCACTAGCTGATCCTTCCTGAATAGTTTAAATATTGGTTCACGGATTAAAGTCAACTTAGCTATGAACCTGCTTATATACTGAATCTTACCTAAGAACCCTCTAACTTATTTTTCTTTATAGGGTACTGGCATCTCTTTAATTGCTTTTACCTTGTTAAGATCTACTTCTATAACTCTCTAGCTCACCACATGACCTAAAAATCTTACCAGAAATAACCCCAAGGTGAAGATTATACTTGTTGATCCTCTAGAAAAACTTCTCTAATGCCTTAAAATGTCCTTCCTTGGTAATCGACTTGATCATCATATCATTTATGTAAACCTTTGCTTCCTTATGAATCAAGTTATCAAATATTTTAGTTACCATTCTTTGATAAGTGGAATTTACATTTTTATGCCCAAAAGGCATGACCTGATAAGCATATGTACCCCACTCAGTTATAAAGACTATTTTAATCCTATCCATTATTTTATTCAAAATTTGTTTATACTCAGTATACTTGTCCATAAAGTTGTACATGGCACAAGCTATTGCACTATTGACCAGAACATCTATGAAAGGTAAGGGAAAATCATCCTTAGGATAAGCCTTGTTCAGATCCCTATAATCCACACAAACCTTGACTCTTCCATCCTTATTTTCCACAGGGACTACATTTTCTAGCGACATGGGATATTGGATTTCTACTAAAAACTTAGCCTCTATTTGCTTCCTCATCTATTCTTTATCTTTTTCAGCCCATTCTAACCTAAGCCTTCTAAGCTTTGGTTTAACTGGCTTAAACCTATGATATGTTGGAATGGCATGCTCAGCGACTTTTCGATCTATTCTTGGCATATATTTGTAGGTCCAGGCAAATTTTTTTCATATTTTCTTAATATTTTCTCATGTTTTTCTCTTTTTTAGGAGTTATATCTGATGCCAGTGAAATTTCTTTTAGATTTTATTTCAATCCGAGATTAAATGAACATGTGTTTGTTGATTTAATATCAAATATGAATGTTTCATGATCATGATCATGATCATGCATATTAAAATTTGCATAAACGTCACACAAATAAGCAAAATTGTTCATCTTATTAATGTAATTAAAAAAGCAAACATTATTTTCTTCAAAAAGTTTAGGAACATAAATAATGTCAATAAAAGTATCTTTTCCAATCTGGTCAGCATCAGATGCCTATCCACTGGATTAGCCTTGGTGTGGTTCTTTAGCTTCTGCCTTCTCTTTACCTTTCGATAGGGTGGTGACCTACTTCCCTATCATCACCTCTTCTTGCACTCCTTTATCCCAAGCCGAATGGTGAAGCAAAATCTCTTTATCGCAAAAACCTTTGAATGTCTTGCTAACCTCTTTTTCCTAATCAAAGACATCATTGAATAACTCAAATCCCAACACCAGCTTACCCTCTGTCATTTAAGGCTCATTTTCTCCACAATACAATCAAAGACTAAAAGATGGCACAAAAACTCTAAGAAATATAAGGAATCCCTTTCACTACTTCTTTTTCCTTACCCTTCTTTCTGCAACCTGGAAAGCCTAGCCCCTTCTTGTCGATCTAACCTTTAATGGCTAGGCCCTTGGGAATTCTTGCCCAAAACAACATCAGGTAAAAAATTCATCTTTCTAAGCATATTGACCACCAAAAGGCTATCAAAAAAAGGTATCCTCACTCTCTTCATCATTGATGACTGACACATGAAACTCATTGAATGACTATTTAGCTATCTCAAGCATAAACACCTAGTTCTCCCTTACAGCTTTTATAGTGACTACTTGACCTTCATTAAAAATCATAATAATTTGATGCAGTGTAAATGGAACCCCTTCTAACTTATAAAACCACGGTCTCCTAAGGAGCATAAAAAAATTGGCTGGGATAGGCAAGACTACAAACTCAGTTTTAGTCTCAATAGGACCTATCTTCACTACAACTATAAAGGTTATCATAGCTTGCCTTTTAGAGTTATCACAGGTGGAGATAGTCAGGTCAGACTTACTTAATGTGCTCTTATTTAATCTAAAAGTTGGGATTGCCATCAAGGGGCACAAATTAATTAAGGAGCCATCATCCACCATCACACGGGTGGTGTGTTTACCATTAACCCGGGCCTTGATATAAAAATGGCGATTATAATTCCTTCCTTCTACAGAAAAGTCAGTATTAGAGTATATGACATTCTCACTGGTTCCTCTTCTAACTAAGTCCAACTGCTTAGCAGGTGATATAGTGGTGGCCATAATAGAATTGCTTAAAGCCTCCATAAGTTTCTGCCTATGAGAAAGAGACTACCTCAACAAATCCTAGATACCTATCTGAGCTTGTATCTTTTTCAACTACTTGATTATCTGAACAACCTTAATTTCTTTTCTTGTAGCCACTACAGTAGAAGCCGGCGGCCTTTCAATCTCATGTGCCACTCTTCCACTCCTTGTGACTGTCCTTTCTTTTTTCTTTTCCTCTGCTTCTTCTTCACATTTAGTGGCTAAACTCCAGATATCAATGGGCACCAAAGTTCCTTCATCCTCACTCTCTATAGGAGTATCCCAATAATCAATCTTAGAAATTGGCTAATTTTTTTCAACTAGCTCTATTACTTTAGGGGTAAAATGAGTAAAGGCCAGATACTCATTCCCATACTAATCATTCATCACATACCACTCGGGTAAGCTTGACTAATCATGTACATTGAAAGGGGCATAACATTATAACCTCCCTTCTTTTTTTCTCTCTTTTCAGGATCTAAAATGTACTTATTGTCTATCAAGTCCAAAATTTTATTCCTCAGAGTGCTGTAATAATTTGTCAAGTGCCCTGTGTGTTGATTGTATGCACAACACTGGCCCTCTATATGGTAGGGCAACCTTTGACTCTTTGTAGGCCTTAATGATAAAGGCTATAACTTTCCTTCTTTAACCAACCTATTCAAAGCCAATGACAGCGATTTACCCAAGTTGGAATTGTGCCTCTAATTTGCCTCTATAGCAAACACCTCTACCATATTTCCAGCTTTATTCTATCCACTGCTATTCCCCACAGACTTATTATTGCCAAAAATCCTCCTTGCATTCTCACTATTAGCCATTTTGGCTAAGTACTCTCCTTCAACCTTCATGGCTATATCCTTTAAAGACTCCCAGTACTTTAGAACCTTCATCTTTAAATCATCTCTCAAGTATAGACTTGCTTTTTGGATAAATAAACTAATATGATTAGCCATCTCAAGTTTCCTTTTCATTTCTATCACCTTGCTCTTCCACCTAGTGAGGTACTCATGAAAAGACTCATTATATTTCTATTGAAGTAACTCGAGGTCATTTAGGGTGACCTTCATCGTCGTGTTATAGTCATATTGCTTGAGGAACTCCTCTATTAGAAAATCCCAATCCTCTTAGTCTGTCTATCCAATCCATTATACCAGTCTATTGCAAGCCTAGTCACACTTAAGCAAAAGTACTCTACCTTTTATTCCTTAGATAAAGTAATTCCCTTTATGATCAATATGTACTGCTTAATATACACTGAAGGGTCTGAGGTACCATCGAACCTTGATAGATCAGACATTTGAACCTTTGAGGTAATGGCTCATCTCCACCTAAATCTATATCTTTAGGGTTTATCCCCCTATCAACAGATAATAACTTGGGCATGGCTTTGATCTTCTTTTCCATTTTCTTGAAAGCTCGATCCTCAACACTAGGACCTTTAATCCTTATGTTTATCACTAGAGGGATATATTCATCATCCTCTTCTTCTATAAAATCATCCTTAGGGTCATACCTCCTTTTCCTTCTAGGTGGGTCTCAAAGCACAGTAGCATCAGCTATGGCAGCATTCCTAACATGCGTTGGCTCTACCATCTCGCAAATGGGTGCTACAGGCTGAGTTTCGACATTAGATGCTACAGAAGCCACCATCCCTCTAATCATATCTAACATCATTTCTTCAAACTCTTGCAAACATCTATTTAGTCTCTGGTCCAAGTCATCCCTTATTGTTGAAGGCCTAGCAGGGGTAACATTCAATCTTTCCCTCAGGAATCAAAATCTAACAATGGTGTCATTAGTCACTCTCCCATTCTCATTCATTTTTTTGGTCTCATTCACCCTCTTGTTCTCTATTTCTAAATTGATCTCTTGACTATTTTTTGATAAATAGCTTAAACCCCACTTGAAACTAACCTCTAAACCTAAATCTGAATTTGAGTATAGTCTTTGTGATCTAGATATGGATCTCTAAAACAAGCACCTATCTAACCTTCCACCTAGATAAATCTATAATGGCTAAAAATTTCAAATATTAGGAATGATGTATGAATATGGTATAGACATGATACATGAATACAATGCATGATTTGGTAAGGAATCAATCACAACCATACAGAAGCATAACAATAGCCTTCTAACCTTATCTTTCCAACATAGGAGGTTATGTGATCTCTTTCTTAGGTAGGCTTAACCTATAGGTCAACAAGGTACCCAATGGATGCTTATGGTGCACAATAAAAAATTAGCAGCATAACCTCTCTAATTGAAATCATAGGCATATGCATTTTTACCATGATATATTTTGACTAACTCATATAGATCGAGTTAGGCCCACTAAGGTATGGCAACCTTTAACTGGTATTCTCCTAATTTGTTTGAGTTTGGTCAATATATAAAGGTTCACATAGCAAGCAAAAGATTATTATGGTTATACAGCTTAGGGGAAATTTCTATTGTCATTACATAGGCTTGAATTAAAGGTGATAAAACTTTAAGGCTAACCAAGCATGGTCGTCACCACTAGGTCTAGTTCATCATAAGCATAACGACCAATGGATCATCATTTTATATACCATTTGGTATTAGATTTGGGCTGGTGGATCTCTTTGACACCTCCCTACATTGAGTGAATAAAAGGCATGCTTCAGGATAGCACCAGAGGTAAAAGGGATGGCTAGCTTAATTCTAAAGCTCTAAAATGAATGCAATAAATGTAATTTAGAAAAGAGATAAGATTAATTAGTAATATCAAATTATAAAAAACTTAACCAAAGTGCTTTTTGAAGCAAGGTCTCATTGGTTCCCAGTAGAGTTGCCACTATGACATGCTTTGGAGCCTTTTACTCAATTTGGGTTAGGTTTTTAAAGGCCCTCTTTTAGGGTTCAGGGATCAGAGGAGGCTTATTTAACTCATAAATTGATCACTTTACCATAAAGAGAGGTTAAGCTCAATCTATGGTTGGTAGTCAACCTATAAAGGCATCTACTAATGGGACCAAAAGAGATGGCTGTCATTGGAGTCACCACCCAACAAAACATTGAAAAATGAATCTTGAACTTTTTGACGCCTAAAAAGAGGTTGGTGTTCGGGACATCCCTTATTAGGTACCTTGGTCATACATTATTTTATAAATTATTTTTAGATTTAATCCACTCTTCTTTCTCACTCAATGAAAAGCAATAGATTAAATAAACATCTCTATCAAACAAAGAAAGCTATAAAGAAATACAAAGAACAAAGTCCTATTTAAATTATTATAGAGGCAAATCATCCTAAAGAAGAATAATATACAACATAAGATCAATATCATACACAAAATGGGCCATTATTTAGCTTAGAAACATTGGTTTTCTCATGTATTTTTACAAAAAATAGAGGCTTTTATTGCATATTATATGAGTTTAGGCTAAAAAATTAGACATTGGACCATATTTTGGAGAAAAACCCAATTTATTTGATAGAAAATATTTTAAGTGTCTTTTTCTTTTAGCATGCCTGAAAAATTCTTTTTCACTAACTATTACATCCCCAAAAAATAATACATCCAAAATGAAATATTAAAGGGAATGAATGAAATTAAATAAGAAATAAAACCATGGAAAATAAATTAAAAATGATAATTAACCAGAATGTCCAAGTAATGGAGATGGTGATCAACTTGGGAGTATAAATCGCCATGTGAAAAATCATGTAAAACCCTTATAGCCAAAGTTACCAAATACTCGAAAAATCACAAAAAGATAAATTAGTTAGATTCATTAAATAAAACAATAAAAATAACCATAGATTTATTAATATAAATAGAAGAGGTTTAGGTACAGAAACAACTCATACAACATTCAAAATGGATAGAAAAATGAACAAATATTATAAGAAATTAATAAATAATACAAGCATACATAAAAAACACAAAATATACAAGAAAAGACCTCAAAATACTCTTATTGATGCCTAAGGCAAGTGAGGAATAGCCAAAGGGAAAGCGAGGGATGGCATGAAAAGATGGACTGATCTATGGACAATCATTCGCTAGCTAATCCTTCATTCATCACCTTTGGACAGAACCAGAAAGTGCAAAAAATGGAAAAAATACAGAAAATCATTTAAAATAGATTTAGAGCCCTAGACATGTAACATTTAACCTCAAATCATGCTAAAATATGTTAAAAGCACATAATCATACATTAATTATATTAAAATAATTAAAATACAGAATTTAAAGGAAAGAGAAAGAGCTTTGCAAATTAATCAATGGAGGAATCTCAAAAGACCTATCATATCTCTAGCAAATTAAACGGTCTATAAACAAATCACACCTCATCAAATGTGGATAGTATTCAAATGTGATGATTAAAATATATTCAATCAATGCTAAATAATCATGTGAACATACAAATAAATTATAGAGAGAGAAAGTGAGAAGGAGCCTAGAATGTCACCCTTATGAGATATTCTAACTCTATAATTCCTGTAGTCCATATCTCTACTTTGATTCATGCTGTTTGGTTCTAAAAAATGAGTATAAAATTCATTTTATGAGTGTGTGTTTAGCAATGATTTGCTAGAGCCAAAGGTTTAGAGTGACAAAGAAATTAGATTTGCTTTTTCTCTAATGGTGGCTCTTAAAAAAATATTCCTTCTCCCTAAAAACCCTAGTTTTTTAGCTTTATATTGTGACAAAGAGTTTTTGGTTGAATTCCCCCTCCAAACTCTTCAAATTTGGAGATCAAATCCTTTAAATTTAAAAGAAATCTTCTTATATCAAAACTACATTTTTCAAAATCTAGAAAAATGGGAAATTCTAGGTTTCAAGCTAGAGATGGGTGTCCTTCGATGAGGGGCAGCCATTCCTCATCACTAACCCATAATTTTCTCAAAATACCCCTCTATTTGGACCACACAGGAGAGAAGGACCCACAGACATACACCCCTCAGGTGGTAGATAGCCATTTGCCATCATTAAAGGTTCAAACCTTGGTTTTTATGTACATTTTTCTAAAACACTTAAAATCATTTGCAAACACTTGGAAATTCATAAAAATTTTTGTGAAAATGCTCGAAATTTTTGATCGGAGCCTCGGGATCCAAGCTTACTGTTAGTAATATATTGTATCCTCATCATCGGGTAATTCTAATCTATACTACCTCAGATCATGGTGTCTACACTGAACAATGGCTGGGTAGGGAGTAAAATAATACAATAAACTTCTAGCTAAAGTCTCATACAATTAAAACAACATACCATTTAACATTGTATAATAACTATTGATGAATAACATACTTTGTTCTATTATAATGCACACATACACTTATTGTAATAATTTCATACATTTAGTAATATTTCAATGTTATTAACCCCAATTAATCACACTAACAATGCTTAAAAGAAACACTAACATTACACTGAGGCATTAACACTTTCGCATAATTGTTCATTCACTATTGTTCACTCATCACATCATTATTATTCTCTAGCCTAAATTCTCTTTAATGGTAGATAATAGGAAAAACACCGGATACTGGTGAGCAGTATCAAACACTAAAGACATAGGTATCGGGTCACTAGATATCAAAAGTATCAACACTAAATACCATTTGGTGCCTACACTAGACACCTTTCACTGCCAACACTGGAAGCTGCAATCATAATCCCCTATAGGCATGCCTATATATCCACTAATATGTGAAATTCAGGCTTACAAATATTCTTTAATTACTTAAGGATATTACATTTAGGATCATAGAGTCAATACATAAAAAAAGCATACAATAATATCACTACCTATTTCATATTCAACCATATTTAAGATACACTTCTATATGGTTATCACTTATTATATAACATGCAACATTAAGCATACAAATATTCATCTGCATTCATATTCATTAATTATGCATATTTATCACTTATACATGTTCATGTCACTTCTTTCCCCTATTTTTATGCTTAAGATACCTTAAAAGTATTAGAGGAAGTTCGGATAAGTTTCGGTGACAATTTGGAGCCTAAAAATCAAGTGTAGGAGGAAACAGAGGAGGCTAATAATGGTAACTAATTAGTTAAAACTATGAGATTGGTGAAAAATCAGTTCTAGAAGGGGCTTACGGTGGTAACTAATTAGTTGTTACTATGAGCACCATTTAGACCCAAGAATCCTAAAGGTAGATTTCCAAGTTCAATTTGTATGCTATTTTAGACCTAATAAATGATATTTTTAGGCAAAGTGTTTGTCTACAAAGTTGTTCTCCTATATCTCTAGTATATAAAACATTAAAAATCACTCCATTTTGACTTTTAAATCTCTAGATATTATGGTTTAGCTCGCTCTAAGTGCAGGGGAGAAAACATCACTCAATTTCAAGCCATATGTTATGAAGACTTTAGAGGCATAATTAGATCTCAGTTTATTCTACAAAGTTATATATCTATGTCTTATCTTTCTTTTTCAATTAGAATCATTTAATTTGGACATTTGTGGAAAGAGTTATGCCTCTAAACTAAAACCGATTCAAGTGAACCTTAAGCAGATTTTCACTATATCACTTTCTAAGGCATAATTCATCACTCTCATGCAACAACAGCATTATAAATTATTTTTAACACCCATCGAAAAACAATTATAGCACATACACCAATTTAAATAAATTAAACATATAGTAAAGAAAATGAAAACTCTCAAACTTTTTTAGCAAGCACCACACCCCTTTCTTCAAGCTCCTTCTTATTCCTTCTTTTTACCCTTGCTTGATTGTCCTTCAATATATAACAAATTTACAAATGTAAACAATCATCTATCCACTCAATGTAATATCTAATTACTTATCACTTGAGTCAAAGGAAAGAAATAAGAAGAAAACTCCCTCCTCTCTTCACAAACCTTTTGGCTGAAATTAGGGATTATTTCTATGGTGGGGTTGGTTTACTTAGGAAGAAGAATGGCTAAAAATGGGTTCTTCTAGAGTGGTGGCCGACCTTCATGGGTTTTATACTCATGATTCCTCTTTATTTCTCTTGAATTCTATAAATAAAAGGCTAAGAATAAGGCCTCACCCAATAGGCTTACTTGTGGGCCTTAAGTAAACACAAGCCTCATTAGATTTCCTTCACCCTTAAGTTCCCCCTTTGTGTTTCCTTCCCATTTTATTTCTTTCCTTTCAATTTGAATCCCTTATATTACACTTCCTTCTAATTATGCATATGCATGCTGAACATGAAATGACCATATTGCACTTTTCTTTTTAAAATAATTACCTGTAGGTCCTAAGCCATAATGCATTGACTAATCAAGTGTGTGTGTGTATATATTATTCCCTAAGGTTACTATTCATTTGGTATAAATTTTGACAATATAATGGCTTGTAAACTGTGCTAACCAAACCTCCAAATTGACAAAATAACACTTTCAAAAGGTGACCTCCATCTCCAATACTACAAAACATTCATAGAACTTCTAAAATCAACCATCAATCATCATCACAACATAACCATAAATTCACCATTCATGCATTCTATATTATGCATATAAGCTCACTATTACTTCACATCCATAACATAACATAAAATACTACATGCCAATTATCTAAAAAACTAATGCATGACTTCTCAAAATTTCATGATGACATAGGCAACACACACTATAAGAAAATTCTTAAATACCAATGGAAAAAAATTACTAACAGAAAATTTTCGTAGTTAATTACCGACGAAAAATAATTTTTCGTAGGGAAAATTTTTTGAAAATATGTATTTTACGATGAAATAATAAATCCGTAGTAAATAATGAAGGAAAATTTGTCGCCCAAATTTACCAACAAAAATTAGCGATGGATTTCTAAAAATTTGTCGTAATTTTAGAGCCAATATTTCGCAGCTAAAATTTCACACGAAATTTACCAACAAAATTCTTTTTCATAAATAAATTACCGACGAAATCCTCTTCTGTAGGTAAATTACTAATGGAATCGTATTTTTGTAGGAAAATTACCTACGAAATTATAGTTCCGTAAGTAAATTATCGACGAAATACCTACAAAACAATAATTTCGTAGGAAATTTACCTATGAAATTGTTCTTTTGTAGGGAAATTACCTATTGAACCACAATTCCGTAGGTAATTTACCTACGAAAATACGATTCCGTAGGTAAATTCCCTATGAAATTATGTTTCCGTAGGTAAATTACCAACGAAATAATTTTTCATCGGTAATTTACCTACGGAAACATAATTTCGTAGGAAATTTCCCTACGAAAATTTCATTCCGTAGGGAAATTGAAAAAATTAAAAATTCATTTTTATTCTTTGACTTTAATTTAAAACCATGAAATTATAAATTTTAGTTTAAGTCACTTAATTAATTAAATTATAAGTTAATTTAAACTAAATTCATGTAAATTTTTATTTATTGTCTATATTAATAAAAAAATTTTATCTAAATAATTTAACCTAAAAATATGTAATTATTATGAAATTTTCTTTTTTTTTCTAGAAATAAGTACATAAAGTTAGTTGGAAATTAATATTTATTAAAAAATATATTAATTAAAGTGTTTAATTAAGTAACCACCTATAGTTTAAAGATAATAGTAATTAACAAATAGATTAAGCAGTTAGGAATTCCTTAAACCATCATTAATTTTATGGTAATGGTAATTTCTAAGTCTACATACGTAGACATGTTTAATCACTAAGTTTGCTAATTTATTTAACACTTATTTTGAAATCTCTTCAAGCAATTCTCATAATTTTTATCACTAACTAATTAATAATTAGGACGTTGATATCTTAAATTAGATTTATTTGCTAAAATTTTCTGAAATTAAATTTAGTAATTGTGTGCTCTCATCCATGGTATAGAATTTCAGAGACAACACAAAATAAGCTTTTCAAATATTAACAAGCTCTTTTTCTCTAATATATTTTTATTTCTTATTAATGTTCATGTTAATATTAAAATTTTCAATATACTATCTACAAAAATAAATCATTCACTTTAACAAAATTAGATACATATTTTAAATTTTTTTAGTTGCTATTTCTATTATCATTATCAAAACTTTATGGTTTTTTAATTGAGTACGGACCACTAATTTAACTTATAGTGATTTATTTAATAATTTAATTTTAAAATTAACAATAATAAGAAATTTAAATTATTCTTTAAAAATAGCATGTCTCTAGCGTACAAGACACCTAATTTTAAAGTGGATGGTTACGGGTTCAGATTTTTTTTTTAAATAACTTATTAAGGGTTAAGATTTTGTTAATCCGAGTTGCTGACCAATGCATACACTTTTTGACCATAGTATATAATCTAATAACTATTAATTTATAAATTTACAAATAGGGCAAGATTTATTTTATTTTTTTTATGACGAAACGCAAATAGTCAGATTGCTTCACCTTAAAACCCCAACTTTATTTTTGTTCATACAATTTTTCTCTCTTTTTGCTTCTCTTTACTCACCGTCGCTTCTCTCTCTCTTTTTGTTGTTCTTTATTTTTTTGTGAGCTTCGATCTCTCCCTTGCCGGTGACCAGCCTTATTCCTCTTTCCTCCATCATTTCTCTCTGTCCTCTTTAAGGTATGTGGATATTTTATTTTCTTTACTCTTTTTAACTTGATTTTCGTTTCTTAATTCCATAAGAAGGCCTGTCTCATTTCTTTGGAGCTAGTTATTTGTCCAGATTGGCGATCAAGTCTCTATTGCAGCCTTGGTTTGGTTGTTTCCTATTTCAATCTGTGTTTAGCAGTTTTATGTATGATGGGTTTTTGTTTATTTTTTTTTTGTTTTGACTTCGGCTCCTTAACTTGTCCTTCCTTGGAGGCTGTCGATTTTGTATTCTCTATATTTTAATAAAATCTGGGCTTATAAAAAAAGAAGTTCTTAGCTTTTTATGAATCAATTTCCACTATAGTTTTTGATGTTAACATTTTTGTTTTGTTTTGTTCTGTTCATCAATCATTGCAAAGCAATCTTAAAGGAGGAGCCAAATGGATAGTCAATAAATTAAAAGGTTGGTCAATTCAGTTCATGATCTTCTTCTTTATATTCACTTCCCGTCACATTGTTTTTCTTTATCTTTTCTAATGTTGTTATATTCCTGCTCTAAACTATAAATGTTTTTTATTGCTTCTTGAGATAATTACACATTTTGTGATATGCAAAGTCAAACTATGATTAAAAAATGTATTTATTAAGACAAAATTATCTTTCTTTTCATCTTACCTCTTTCTGGTTTTTTTTGGAAGAATAACCTTACTAGCCCATATGTTTTCGGGATTTTTTCATTTTAGAGTTAGGGACTATTGGTAATAGTTCTGTTCCCAAGAGCTGTTATTTGTTTCTTTGGTTCTGTTTTTCTACAATAAAGTTTCAGCTTATAAAAAAATTACATTTACATCTTAATTACAAATTCTTATCATATTCCAAGATAACTAGGAATCAAGAACTCAACATGTTGCATGATCCCTGAGAATTAGGAGTTCAACAAGCACCAATTACATGTTTATCTGATGTGCACTCATCTTATGTAAGGCTATTATTAAATTTCTAAAAATCATGCAAGCATTTTCTAATATGCATTTTTATTTTTTGAAAATTTAGAAGTTTCAAGAATCTTTTGTCTTGACTGAACTTGTTTTCAACCCAACTATGGGTATAATTAACTTTTTTTTTTGTGATGTTTTAATTTATAACCAAAACTTTTTCAATTTTTTTTGGTGAATAAAGTTGCAAGGGTTTATAATTTAAATTTTTTTTGCTGATGTTCCTTAAAATTTCCATTCTTTTGATTAGGTGATTGATAATACCAGCTTTGCTTTTATAAAAAGATGTGTTGCTGAGACTAGTTTTATCTTATATTTCCTTAACAACAAGATGTGTTATGGCCATACTTTCAAAGCTTGATATGGGATTTGAACGACTAAAAATTGGTTGAGGGTTAGAGGTTCAATTGTGATTTCAATAGAAATTAAATTAAATGAAATATCATATTATATAAAGTATATAAACCGATAAATATTTTTCAAACAATAACATAAGTTGAAGTTTATTTTCTTAAACATCATATTAGTACTAATGGGGATGATTTTTAGTTCAATCAATCAAATATATAAAAATAAGACTTAAATCCAATTTGTACTTAAAAATATGAGTTCATTTTTTTCATTTGTTCTTGTTCCCCATTTAAGAGCCATTTGCAGTTCATGTGGACAATTTACAGATCATAGAGAGCAAAGGGATCTTGATTGATTGTGTTTGATGTTAATTCTTTTTCCTTGATTTCACATCTGATCCATTAAGAGCATTTAGTGGATTATGTCATTTACTTTATGTCAACTAATCTCTTGTAAACACGAGATAAGTTATTTTTAAGTTAAATATTATGATTAAATAGTTATTTATACTTTATTTTATATATTTTGATATCTATATCTGTAAAACATGTCTTATATTTTGATCCCTATATTTTATATATTTATATTTTTAATTAAAATTTTCTTTTACATCAATCGAAAATACTATAATAATTATGTTTTATCTAATAACAATAATTTCCGTGCATTATACTATTTTTTTTAATTCTATTTGATTTTATATGAAAAAGTCTGATACTAATAAATAAGGATAATTGTAAAATATTGTAACTATGACAAAAAAAAATATTCAAACTTTAAAATGAGATAACAATATGATTTTTTATATGCATATTTCATATTTATTCTTTTATAATTTTAAATTAATTTAAAAGATGCAAATAGTGATCTGTTTGTGCATGTTTTGCACTCTTTTTAATTGTCCTGATGTTGGACAATTTCTTCACTTTTCTTCCGTTTTGTTGTGTGTGGACAACTTTTAACCTTACTTCTTCAGCTTAAATGTGCAAGGCACATGAGTTTCCTCATACAATATACCGGCTGGACTGCTTCATGCCAAAATGGAGAGCGAAAAATTTCTCAAGGTAAGTTTGATGTATGGTGTTTTTTTATTACACCATCTTCTCATACTTATTTGAAAAATAACTTAAGATGACCTTAACTTTGTCAAAAAATGACCTGATCTAATGGACAATCAGAATATGGTTCCAGAGCAACCTAATTTTAGACAAAGAAATTATGAAAGAGTGTCTATTTTTAATCTCAAGTTGTTTTGTGTAATGCAGTCGAGATTGATATATGTCTTTGTAATATGCCCTTAAAGATTTTTTATTTTTAATTTTTTTTCTAGGGGTAAATAAAGCCCTTAAAGTACAAAATAAGCTTACATGTTCCTTTTTCATGGGTATATTTGATCTTATAGGAGCATATGTAGGTCTAAAGGCCAAATATCCCCTTGAAAAGAGCGTTTGTAATTATGCTTTGTTACTTTAAGGGAAAATATATAAATTTGGATATTACATAGGTATATTTGGCCCTTATCTCAAAGTTAAATCGCAAAAAATAAATGATAGCATTCAATTATAGATTATAATTTTGATGTCACTCTTCTCTCTGAGTTTAAAGGCATGGGTTGTGATTATTTTATGGTTCATTATGGCACCTATTGAACATAAATGGGACCTTGGACCTGTATATGTAAGTTACTTCTTTGCTCATTCTCATTATCTTGGGATTCTGTTATGTTCAAATTCATATAGTTCTCAATTAACTGTGTTTAGAGGCAAGTTTCTTGTCGACATTTTAGATGGGGGACAGGACTTTATCTCCAATTTTCTTTTCCTTTGAAACATTAATATGTGCATGGTTTGTCCAACCTGTCAAAATCTGTGCATGGGCTGTCAATCCAGCTAATGTTATGGATGATATATGTTTTAAATTTTGAGAAATAGCATAATCTACTTATAGTGTTGGGAAGACCATATTGGGTGTAGTGTGGAATTACATGATCTAATGCATCACTAACATCTTTCATGCAATGAAAATCCCATATTCACAACTGTTAAATATTGTTCCTCGTATCTTGATATCCCACCCCAAAGGTTTTGAGTTCTCATGTTTTCCTTTTATTCCAGTAATTCAAAATGGGTGTTTTTCAATTTTGGATTTTTGGTTTGAGTCTATTGCTTCTTTTTTGCACTTTTATTGAAGATTTAAGATTTTAAGTTGAGATCCATGGACTTGTTTGTCTTGTCTGCTTTTATAGGTTCTAATGCAGCTTAGGGGTTTCATGTGTTGACCAATGATCATGCAGTAATAATGCTAGATTCCGTTTGAAATCAGTACCTTCAGCCGTTAAAGAAACCTAACTAGAATTGGTGGTAGTATGGGCAATTGGTAAGAGATTATGGACACATGACTACTGGGGTGCATAAGGCTATTCATGGTTTCGATTGGAGTCGAGAAACTTCGATTCTTGTTGCTGCTTTCTCAGGCAAGTTTTGATATCTCTTGTTGATTGCAATTTGATACTATTGTTGTTTTGTTTTGGGTGCTAAACAACTTTTGAGTGTCCCTGTATTTTGGATTTCATGAATGGTTATGGAACAAATTGATGTTTATATGGAAACACTAGTTGTAATATAAAAATTTCCATTCTTTGATCTTCCAACACTCTTGTCGAATCACCAACTGGTCAATTTATAATATGGGATAGGATATATTACTATTTTATTGATATATTATTTATAATGAAATGGCCATTTTCAATTCAATAGAATATGCCATTCACCACTTCTTTAGAAGATAATTTCAAATTAAGCATGAAAAGCTACCATATCGTCTCAAATACTGCTTAGATTACTATATGTATTGGAATGGTAAATACTGATCTTAGCTAATTGTTAAATAATTATTAAAAATATTAAATATTTTTAGTGACGGAATAGTGATGGTTAATTCCATCATAAATCTTTTAGCAGTAGGCAAATTTACCAATAGGAATTTGCTTACGAAATATATAATTTTGTCATAAATTTGCCTATGAAATAATTATTTTTTTCAGTAAAATTACCGATTCCGTCGGTAATTTTACCAACGAAAACTAATTCTATCGGTAAATATGGCGAATGACGACATTTTTTCGATCTGCACCTCTTGACAAAATTAGTGACAATCAGTATTTTCTGTCGGTAAAATTACCAACGGAAAATTTTTTGGTTGGCAAAAGTACCTACAACCGGTTCTCCTTCGTCATTCTGTCGAAAATTTTATTTTCCTACGAAAATTCACACAATTCCGTAAGAAATTTCCATCGGGAAAGTGAATTTTTCTTGTATTGACATTTACATGCCATTTTGTTCCATCTTTATCACATCCTTAGTTACCTATCCCTGCATGCAGCCAAACAAATCACGCCCTAAGCAATATTGTTGTTTAGTTATGGATACAACTACACAAAATTTTATCTAAATAAATTATTTTTAATAAATTACCATTTTACCATTTTAGGATATTTTTTATTAGTTAAATTCATTTTAACTTTATTTTTGTCTTAATTTATTATTTAATCCTTTTTATAATTTTTTTTTATTAAATCTCATATGCTTTTTACTTGATTGTAAATTTAAGGTTTAGTCCCTAAACTTTTTATTTCATTATTTTGACTTAGTTTGACCTCAATTTGGACCATTTTTGCCTCCTTTGACTTTTATTCCATTTTAAGTGTAAAATTTGTATTTTGGTCCTTATGATTCCTCATGAGGTGGTAAATTACATTTTGGTCCCTCAATTTTTATGTTATTTATAATTTTACCCCGATTCATTTATTTGACCATTTTAACTTCTTTAATCACATTTTTTATGCCAAATTACGATTTTACCTGTGGTTTATCACATGATTACTTTTTTACCCTTTTGAGTCTATTAATCATATTTTTCACTTTACTTCTTCTTTAATCACATTGATGACCTCTTTTATGCATAATTTACTTTTTGCACCTTATTTTCTTGCATAATGATAATTTTGCCCTTTCTAAACTATTATCTATATTTTTCCACATTATTTCTTATTTAATCATCTTTATGGCATTCTTTATACATGATTTATCATTTAAACACATATAAATTGTCCAAAGGCATAAGTAGGGGCCTCACAAAAATATTAGAATAAAAAACATAAGTTGATCTCATAAAGATTCAATGAAACACATATACATACAATGAATGGAGAATAAGGCCTACTATCCCTAGATGCAATTCTTATTGTCAAATAAGGGCATTTGCATCTAGATTCCACAAGCAGTCTCATATCATTTTGGAGATAGATGAAAACTATAAAGTGATATGCCCATTCTTTAATCCCTCAAAATGAAATCCTAATCTCTTTAGTGATTTTTAGAATTTAAGTAAATTCAATTGCCTTTCCACCAAAATGTTCCAATTCTCATTGTGAACAAATTGATTAACACAATACAGTAGAGAGTAAATAGTCCCTACCATGTGTCACCTCATAATTATAAAAGAGAAAAATATATTTGGCTATAGGTAAGGGAAGTAAACATTTTAGATCTAGGCTTATTTCATTTATCATTTTTTTAGGGTTTTTTTTACTATAAATACTTTAATTAGATCTATTTCAATTCAAGTTTTTAAATTAGATTTAAATTCCATTTAAATTAGTAGTAGTTGTTATCTTTATTTTGTTTGAGAGTTATTAAAGAAAGTTTGAATTCATATTGGGATTTCATCAGTTATAATGGACTTTTAGGTTTCAATTTTTTTCTCTTTTCTTTAATTTTAGTAATGCTTAGTTGGTAGTTTCATTTCTGAGGGATCTATGAATCCCTATATCTTTGTAATGGATTAAACTTATTTTGATTTATATATGATTAAATATTTTGTTCTTTATTATGATTATTTATATATCTATTTTATACAACATTTGATCATTTTACTTCATTAGATGAATGGTTATTATGTTTGAATGGAATGGGTATTACCATGTTATAATTTGACTATGTATGTGCTGTAAATCGAGGGATGATTATAGAATAAAGGCCTTAGGATTATGGCTTATGTATTATTAATTTTAGAATTAGTTAAAAAATTATTGGGTATTGGATTGGTTGGCTTTAGAATGGAAAACTAATTCGTACCTACATTTTGGGACCTATGCTTAAGCTAGCTATTTGATTAGCTCCAAAATGAAAAATTGGATAGTTAGAGTAGTTGACTCTAGAATGGGAAACTTAAGTTTAGATGGGTTATCTAGATTTAAGTAATATGATTCTTTATACTAAAAGTTCAATTTAAAACTCTCTTCAATTCAAACTTGGGGATTATCTCATATTAATTCCACTCAATCAAAGATATTTAGCATAACAATCATTTTTCCCTTGGGTTTAATATTTTGGCATCTTAAATATATTCCCCTATAATACTTAGTCAATCTAGTGCATTTGCTAGCATCCAATCAAGTTTTTAGAGCTGTTATCGGGATGAAGTAGTGTTATTTGTTTAATATCTTTAGTTGAGTCTGTTTGAGACTTTTAATTTAATTTATTTTTTATTTGGTATTATTCTTCACATTTGAGTCAGTTTGAGATTATGAATTAGTTCTTTTGAGAGCACAAATGGAAGAATTGAAGAAAGAAATGTAAGGACTGCCATAGTTGCAACAACCTTAGATAATTTATACATCATCATTTTTTAAAGAATCTTGTTCCCTATGAATTTCACAAAAGTCTAGTGCCTTCAAATATCAAGTCCTTAACTTGCTTGTAATTAGGGAGAAGCAATTTAAAGCGAAAAAAGAATAATAGATGGCTACAATTAATTCTCAAGAGAAAAAGATCAAAAATCAAAAGACTTTAATGCAAAATCAAGAGAATTTCTTAAAGACTCAAAAGAATTTATTGAGAGATCAAGAATTGGGAATCAAAATCTGGAATCCAAGTTGGAGTTCTTATGTATTTCTATGGAAAATCAAAGTGTTGGTGACAACAAGGTTAAATTGAGTTATGTACCAATGATGAATAATGAAGAAATTGAGTTTAGGGTTTATGAGTTAAAAAAGGAACCAGACATTATTGAAGATAATTTTTGTATCCTATAGAATTAATTTAGATCTCTTATAAAGGATTTTTTTCCAAAAGAGCAAGAAGTTTTAATTCTCAAGTTAAAGCACTGAATTCAATCCACTTGAAGAATTTATTAAGGCTAGAGCAGCCAGTAAAATTTGTATTTAAAGAACCTAAAATGGAGTCGTACTTCATCGAAGACTTTATATTTCCTACATTGGTGAACTTTGATAAGTTTCTCCTACTGATGGGAGAAAACAAGGAGCATATTTCAGAAAGACCATTATTTGGATCTCAAGCTTGGCCTCCAGACACCAACAAAAGTTGAGTTGATGACATATTAAACTTAGAAATTTTTATTTAACCTTACCTTTCTAATTAGTTGTTCATTTTGTTTCTTGTTTTAGTTTTTAAGTTTTTAGTTTTTAGTTTATTTTTGCTAAATGTGTGGTGATTCATTTAAAAATTTATGCTTGCTATTTTAAAATTGTAATTATATGTGCTAATGTACATGGAAGTGGGTGTTAAAAATTGAAAATTTTCCAAAAAATTTTGTTTGCCAATCAATCTCTGCTGTGTGCCATGTGAATGTTTAGTATATAGTAGAAATGCATGGTAGAAGTTGTTTAGTCTCTTTCGTGTGCAAATTAAAGCCTTGATATGTTTTTAGTCCAAAAGAAAAATGTAGGGCAGAGACTTATTTGTCTTCACCATGTGTCAAGTGCAGTTTCATTACAAAAGGTCATACACGGTGGATATTGATATTGTACTTTTAAGTAGCACACTAGCCATGGGTTTGATTATTATAGAACCCTAATGGACCATATCCAGGACCTAATTAACACTTAACAAATATTAAACTTAGATAAGAAAGCTAATACCATATAATATGGTGCCACCTTTAGCATTCATGCTTGACTCCTATTTGCCAGAATGGTATGTTCTTAGGGATTTGTATGGTAATAATTATTTGGCTACACTTATAAGACCAAGGAAAATTAAAGCAATTCAAATGAAAGTGTAGCGATACCAACTAAGGCAAGCATGTAACACCTTTAATCCCCTACAAGGTATAAGGCTTAAAACCATAAATTACATATGAACAGATAACAAATAAACACTATAGTTGTGGCCTGACATCCATATATGTTAGATACAACAGAAAATAGATAATTAAACATTTACATATTATAGCCTTCACCCAATGATATATAGTTTACAAGTTATTAGTTACATTTATAATGTATTACATATTATTTACACTGCAAAGGAACATTTTATATAATATACAAAATGAAGAGTCTTCTTTGGCCAAATGATTGTCTCGATTTAAAATGAACCTTTAAGAACATACACATAAAGAATAAACCACAGTGCTAAGCATAAAACTAAGGTAAAGAAAAGTAAGTAACATAACTACTTAAAATAGTCATACTATTATAATAAAATGAAGGGAAAGAACAAAGAACAATTATCAAATGTTTTGAGGTAATAGAAATAACATACTTATATAACCCAACTACTTACCTTCAGGTATAAAATTATAAGTGTTGCAACCTCAACAACTGCATTGAATTAACAAGTAATATAAAAGAATATAGTTAAGACCCCAAAACATCGTACCTAAGGGATAAAGGGCTATTTAATAGATATCTTGAGATAAGCAAGATAAATTTGAGACAAATTCCCAAGTTTTCAATTGAGAGTGTCCCAAATCTAATTAAAAAATGAACAAATAATAAAACTAATTAAACTAAATATTAAAACATTAATTAAAACATTGCCTAGGTACTCTAATCCTCCCCATACCCAATGCAATAAACTTAAGCCTAAAGAATCATATGTCTTAAATGTGGACAACCCATCTAAACCCTAGTATCCTATTCTGAAGCCGACTACTCTAACTACCCGATATCCCATTCTAAAGCCTACTACTCTAACTACCCGATATCCCATTCTGAAGCCTACTACTCTAACTACCCGATATCCAATTTTAGAGCTTACCTATTAGCCAACATAAGTATAGGTCCCAAGGTCGAGATATAATTTAGCATCCCATTTCGGAGCTTATTAGCTCAATACCTATCTATCCTTTAACTATTTTTGAAATTAACAATACACAAGCCATAAACCTAAGGCTTCCATTCCGAAATCATACCTTGATTCATATCTTATATCAAGCTAAAATTAAGCATGCAAATACCTATTCCAATCAAGCATAACAATCATTCATATAATAAAGTAAAATTCATAAATGCTCAATAAAATAGATAAATGAATAAACTAAATGAAGAACAGAACATTTAGACATATATATTTAGGGTCACCTTAGGAAAATTATTAGCAATGTCATCAGCTAATGAGGGATAAAGGTAGATCCAGATAAGGTGAGAGCAATCTGGGAAATGCCAGTGTTGAAGAAGGAAAAGGAAATTTAAGGGTTCTTAAGGTGAATTCAATACATAAGCTAATTTATTTCCATGTTTACATCTATGTGTGAGTTGATCTTTAAGTTTTTGAGGAAAGATCATCCAGTTAAGTGGAATACCAACTTTCATAAAGCTTTTAATATGATTCAGGAGTATTTTTTGCATCCTTTTTATCTTTCAACATCCAAAGATTTTGAGGCCATTGATCCTGTATTTGGTAGTGGAACATAATTTAGTAGGTGCTATAGTGGCTTAAAAGGATGAATCTAAGGTAGAATACGTTGTGTGTTAAGTAAGAATTTTCTCCTGTACGAGGCCAAATATATAGATGTAGAAAAGATTTGATATGGCAATAATATAGGCCTCCAAAAATTACATTCCTATGTGATGCAAGTATAGACACCATGACCTAAGGCATTATAGATTAAGGTTACCCTATATGAGGAAATAGTATATTACAAACAACAGGTTTGGAACCCAAAGCTTTGATTATGAATTTCTCATACTTTCTCAAATACTTTTATGATTTTCTAAATGTTTTGATAAAAGATGCATAAAAAACCTTTATTTAGGCTCTCTGAAGTGGCAGATGACCATCTGTCACACGAAGGACGGTCGTCCCTGGCTCCCTCTCTCCTATATAGGACAAATAAAGGGGTATTTTGGGAATTCTAAAATTCTAGGTGAGCAATGGCAGCCTTTTAATGAGGAACACACATCTATGGTTTAAATTCCAAAATTCCCATGTTTTTGGAATTTAAAAAAAGAAGATAATGTTTTAAAGGGATTTTATCTAGATTTTATGGGGATTTTTCTCAAGATTTGGGAAGTTGGAGTCAGAATCCAATTCCAGCTTTGATCTAAGTAAAAAACCTAAAAATATAGTTTTTTAAGAGGAGGAATCATTTTTACAGAAAAAAAGGCTTAAGAAAAAAGAAAAGTTAATTTCTCTCTCTAAGTTCTTGCTCAAGCAAATCTTTTGATTAAAATAGACATAACACAAATGAATTTCATTTCATCTTTTTGAAAAAGAAGAAGCATAAATTAAAGTCGAGATTTGGACAATAAAAGATTAAGAGTCAGAAAATCTGCTGAGGGTAATATTCTAGGCTCTTTGATACTTTCTCTCTCAACAAATTATCATAAATGCCTATGCTATTTTTTGTTAAAATATAACATTCTTAAATGTTGTATCTGAGTAATATACGTGTTTAAATTAAGGTTTGATGTAAATCTTGTTCTAAAGGCATGTTAAAGGCATGATTAATTGATGGTTTCCTCTATTGTTATTGTATTTAAAGCTTTTATTTCATTCTTTTGATTATATAAATTGATTATTTTAATATGTTTTATGCACGATTTGATGTTATAACATTGCATTGGCAAGATTTAGAACCTAATAATTGCATATTTAGGGTTAAAATACACTTTGTATGATTTTTACATATTTTTGTCATTGAATTTATTCATCTTGTTATGTCCAAAGGTGATGAACAAAAACACGACCCGACGGATACTCATTTATCAGGCAATAAAAGGTACATCATGAGCCATTTTCTTGTCTCATCCCTTGCTTTGTTGTGGGCATCCCTCGCCTGGTTTTGTGAGTCTGTGGCTATTGTTTTAAGTATTTTTGTTTTATTTTGTATGTATTTCATGGTATTTATGTTATTTACTTAATTCTTATGATATTTATGCATTATTTTCAACTTTGTACCTAATTTCATTCTTTCTATATAATTGAATTTGCGACATTCTTTGTTGTATTATTTTAATACTAATTTATTTATCTTTTGTGTGGTTTTTTTAGTATTAAATTCTTTTGCCTTGGAAGGTTGAATGAGATTTTTTGCAATTGGAATGGAGTTCCCAATTAGATGACCACCCTCAACCTGTCTAGTTACCTTAGTAAACCACTTTCTCATATCATTTATTTATTTTATTGGTTTTATTTGGTTTATTCATTTTTTTATGTTTGTTTATATCATTTTTATTTTTGGATGTATTATTATTTCGGGGATGTAATAGTTAGTAAAAAAGGCTTTTGCGCACGTTAAAAGGAAAAGATATTTAAAATATTTTTCTATTAAATTAATTGGGCGTTTCTTCAAAACTCGGACCAATGTTCGATTTTTCATCCAAAGCCGAACAAAAGAATAAAATTAAGATTTTTTTCTAAAATAAGCATAGGGAACCAATATCCCCAACTGAAATGAATGCACTGATTTATGTAATTTTATTATTCTATTATTATTAGATGATTTTCTTATGTAATAATTATGTAGGTTTATTTTATTGCATTTTACCACTTTATTTATTTGAATGGGATGTTTACTAAAATTTTTTTTATCACAAATGCATTGTGTGAGAGAGGAGAGGGGAACAAGTATAAAACTCAACTATAAAACAACACCTAACCAAGAAATTAAAAATAATGTTATAAGATAAGAAAAAAAAGAATATAAAGATGAATAGCAAATAAATAGATTAGCATGTATATTTCATGTAGAAATATGAATAAGTCATTTAATTAGTTTTACACTCTTTGCACTTTATTTTATTTTAATTATATATATTCACTTAGATATACTTTGTATAATTCTATTATATATGAATCTGAATGATTATAAGATATCTTTTTAAAAATATAACACCAATCTCTGTTTGGACATCAAAAAGTCGAGCTTCATTTCCTAACATTCTATTAGGTGGCGACTTAATTACACCGACCTCTTTTAGGCCCATTACTAAATGCATTCATGGGTTGATTACCAACAATAATTTAGGCTGGATCCCTATTTATTACAAAGTACCTAATTTATGAGTTAAAGTGAGCCTCATCCAATCTTAGATCCCAAAAGTGGGCCTCCGACAACAAACATGAAAAATGAGCTTCGCTCTGGTGTGCATCACAGTTGTTACTTTATTGGGGACTAAAGAGACCTTGCTCCAAAAAGTATCTTGATTAAGTTTTTTATAGTTGGATTTTATTAATTAATCATGTCTCTTTTCTAAACTTCATTCCTTGCATTCATCTTAAAGCCTTAGAATTACATTAGGCATCCTTTTTTAGCCCTAATGTTATCCTAAAGTATGCCCTATGTTCACTCACTGTAGGGAGGTTTCAAAAAGACCCACCAACCCAAGTTTATTACCAAGTGGTATATAAAATTGTGATCCATCAGTCATTATGCTCACGAAAAGCTACACCTATTGGCAGGGACCATGCTTGGATAGCCCTAAAGTTTCATCACCTTTGACTAAAGCCTATGTAATGATAATAACAACTTTCCCTAGGTTATATAACCATAACAATCTTTTACTTGCTATGTGGACCCTTATGTATTGACCAACCTCAAACAAATTAGGAAGGTATAAGTCAAAGGTTGTTATACCCCAGCAGGCCTAACCTGATCTATATGAATTGGTCAAAATACATAATAGTCTAAACCTATATGCCTACACTTTCACTTAGAGAGGTTATGCTACTAGTTTTCCACCATCCATTAGGTACCCTATTGACTCATAGGCTAAGTCCACCTAGGATAAAGACTGTATGACCTCTTGTGTAGTAGTAATAAGGTTGGAAGGCTATTACTATGCTTGTATGTGTTTTTTATTGACCCTTAATGAAATCATGCATTGTATTCATGCATCACGTATAGACCATGCTCATGCATCATTCACCATGCATAACTCCTAACATCTGATTCTTGCAGCCATCATAGACTCATCTAGGTGGTTCAGAGGGTCAGATGGGTGCCTAGTCTAAAGACCTATATCCAGTCTGTTGAGATCAAGTTTAGGTTTAGAATTAGGTTCAGAGGTCAGTTCTAAGTTGGGTTCAAGTCAGTTATCAGAAAGCAGCTAAAAAATAAGTTTAGATATAAAAAATGAAGGATTGAATGAGATCGAAAGGGAAGTGAGACTAGAAGAGTGACTGATGACATGATAGCAAGGTTTTCATTCCTGAAGGAAAGGTTAAATGTTACCTCTACTGAGACTTCAACAGTGTGGGATGATTTGGATCGAAGATTAGACATGAGGTTTCAAAATTTTGTAGAAAGGCTTATGGCTATGATTAGTGGGATTGTGAATTTTGTAGCACCTAATGTCAGAACATAGATTGTAACACCTATTCATGAGATAACAGAGCCAACACACATTACGAATGCTACTGCAGCTTTGAGACCCATCTAGGAGAGAAAGGAAGCATGATCCTAAAAATGATTTCATAGAAGAGGAAAATGAATAATATATCCCTCTAATAATAAACATAAGGATTATGGGTCCTAGTGCTAAGGATCTAGCCTTCAAAAAGATGAAGGAAAAGATTGAATCTATGTTTATATTATTATTTGCTGGCAGAGGAATAAAGCTCGAGGATAGGGATTTAGATAGAGATGAGTCATTACCCCAAAGGTTTAAAATGCCTAATTTGCCAAGATTTATTGGCACCTCAGATCCTTCAGCCCATGTGAAGCAATAAACACTGATCATGAAAGAGACCACCTTGTCTAAGAATGAACGGTATAATATTTTTATTTGAGTTTGACAAGGCCTACAATAGGTTTGTATCATAGGTTGGAAAGGTATACCAAAAAGGATTAGGATCTATTGACTGAGGAGTTCCTTAAACAGTATGATTGCAGCACTAGGATAGATTTTACTATAAAAGACCTTACGTTACTTTAATAGAAATATGATGAATCCTTCCACAAGTATCTCACTAGGTAAAGGAATAGGGTGATGGAGATAAAAAGGAATCCTAACATAGCTGATTAGATTAGGTTATTCATTAGGAATGCAAGCTTATGCCTGAGGGAGGGTTTTAATATAAAGGGTCTAAAGGACTAGGACTCATTAAAAGATATAGCCATAAAAGCCAAGGGAGAGTACCTAGCCATAAAGGCAAACAATGATACTACAAAGAGGAAATTCAGAGGTAACAAGGCAGTTGGGAATAGTTGTGGGTTGAACAGAACTAGAAAAATTGCATAAGTGTCCATTATAGAGGCTAGTTAGAGGCATTATTCCAACCTAAGAAAGTCATTATCTTGGGTATTTAATAGATTGACCAAACAGGGAAAGCTTCAACCACTGCCATCAAGGCCTACAAAGAGTTAAGGGTTGCCTCATCATAGGGAATATTAGTATTGTATATACCATTAGTATATTGGGCACCTGACTAGTTACTACTAATCCCTGAGAAATAAGATTCAAAATCTGATAGATAGTAAGTAGATTTCAGATCCTGGTAAGATAGATAAGAAGAAGAAAGGAGGCTACAATATTATGCCACCTCTAATGTTTACGATTAGGTCTAGTCTACCTAAATGGTACATCATAAGAGACCTAAATGGGAATGAGTGCATGGTCATTATTTGTTCCACCCTAATGTAACAGAGCTAGTTTAATAAAAACGACCAATTTTCATAATCGATTGTTAGGATCTCCCTACAAAGATTGAGGATGAAAGGGCTCTGGTACCCATTGATATTTGGAGTTTAAATAGTGAAGCCAATGAAAGCGAAAAGGAAGTAAGAGAAGAGAAGAAGGTTAAGGTGGTTACAAGGAGTGAAAAATTTACCCATAGGTCAAAAGGCAACCAGGCTCTGCTATAGTGCCAACAAAAAAGGAAGTCAAAAAAGATCAAATAATTAAGTAGTTGAAGAAAATAAATGCCCAGATATCCATCTGGGATTTGTTGGGGCAATCACCCCCGCACAGGTAGAAGCTAGTTAAAGCCTTGAGTGAATCTACTATTGCCATTACTAACTTTCCTTCTGAGTTGTTGGATTTGGTTAAAGAAGAAACATGGGAGAATTGTGTGCTGTCTGATGCTAACCTACCTTTTAAAGAAAGGAACCATAACTGTCATCTTTATATTAAAGCCTAAGTGAATGGCAAACACACAACTTGTGTGATGATAGATGATGGTTCTTCCATCAATGTTTGTCCCTTAGTGGCAATTCCTGCTTTTGGGCTAAATGAGAGCATGGTGAATAAGTTTGATTTAACCATTTCTACTTATGACAATTCTAAAAGGCAAGCTGCTGGGACCTTCAAAGCTTTAGTGAAGATAGAACCTATTTAGATTGAAGTCGAGTTTGTGGTGCTGCCTATTCCAGCTAATTTCTCCGTGTTATTAGAAAGGTCATGGTTTCATAAGTTGGGTGGAGTGCCTTTCACATTACATCAAATGATCAAGATTCCCTATGATGGTCAAGTGGTCACTATTAAAGTTGTAAGGGAGAATTAGGTATCTATACTTGAGATAGCTAAATAGCCTTTCAATGGGTTCCATATATCAGCCATCAGTGATGAGGAATGTGAAAGTAGCTATATTGATTACCTTCAAGTGGTTAACATGATGAAAAAGATGAACTTCTTAACTGGTGCTAGTTTGGGCAAAAACTCCCAATGGCCTTAAACTACTATAGTTGCTAAGGGTCAAAAAGATAAAAAAGGGGTTAGACTTCATTGGTTCCAGCTAGAAGGATAAAGGGAATGATATAAAGAAAGGGATTCCTCACATCTCCTAGAGCTTTATGCCAACTTCAGATATTTTTCTTTACTATAGGGAGAACAAACCTCTGTTGGTAGGGGATAAGCTAGTGCTAAGGTTTAAGCTATTCAATGATGTCTTCGAATGGCAGCAAAGGATTATCAAGGTAGTCAAAAGTTTCTAGGATGAAGATATTCTGCTACACCATTCAGCCTGGGATAAAGAAGTGCTTGAAGACATTTTGGCAGAAAAATTGCTTGCTATTTAATTAAATGGCAAAGGGAAGATCAAGGTCGAGGATCCACTAGAGGTCGAGGTTGGAGAGACATCTGATGCTACCAAGACTGAAGATGATTCTTTTATTGATAATGTTTATATCCCTAAACTTTTTTATGAGAACATTGATCGCCTTTTTTATTATATTAATAAGATGAACAATTTTGCTTACTTGTGTGATGTTTCTTCTGATTTCAATATGCATAATCATGATCATGTACCATTCATATTTGACATTAACTTAACAAATACATGTTCATTTAGTCTCAAAATCAAAGAAAATCAAAATGAAATTTTATTGGAATCAAACATAACTCTTGAGGAGAGAGAAATATTCAAGAGAATATTGAAAAAATATGTAAAAGTCTTTACCTGGATCTATGAAGACACGCCGAGAATAGATCGAGAAATTGCTAAACATGCCATTCCCACATATCCATGGTATGAGCCAATCAAACAGGACCTTAGGAGACTTAGACCAAAATGGCCTAAAAAAGTCAAGGATAAAGTTAAGAAATAGATAGAAGCTAATCTCCGAGTGGAAGTTCAATATCCCACGTGGCTAGCAAATGTAGTTCTCGTTGCAAAAAAAAATGGAAGAGTCAGAGTCTATGTAGATTATAAGGACTTGAACAAAGCCTATCCTAAGGATGATTTTCCTTTGCCTTACATAGATTTCTTAATTAATAGTATGACCGTTTGTGCTATGTACAATTTTGTAAATGGATATACAGGGTATAATCAGATCCTGAACAATATAGTCGATCAAATTAAGACCACTTTTATAACTGAGTAAGGTACGTATGCCTACTGAGTTATTCCTTTTGGGCTTAAGAATACTGGTACTACCTATCAGAGAATAACAACTAAGATACTAGATGACTTATTTCATAAGCAAATGGAGGTATACATAGACAATATGATGATCAAGTCAGTTACCCAAAAAGGTCATTTTGAGGCATTGGAGAAGTTTTTCTAGAGAATTGATAAGTATAACCTTCACCTTAATCTAAAGAAGTGTATTTTTAGGGTCACCTCAGGTAAGCTTTTAAGGCATGTAGTAAGCTAGATAGATATAGAAGCAAATCCTAACAAGGTAAAAGCCATTAGGAAAATGCTAGTACCTCAAAATGAAAAAGAAGTTAAAGGATTCCTAAAAAAATGCAATACATATGCAGGTTCATAGCCAAACTAACTTCAATCTTCGAGCTAATATTTAAGTTACTTCAAAAGGATCAATCAGAGGTCTGGAATGAGGATTGTCAAAATGTATTTGATACCGTCAAGGAATATTTGCTACATCCACTAGTATTGAGATCGCCTCAAGCAGGCAAGCCTTTAATTTTGTATTTGGCCATAGAAGATAGTTCAATAGGGGCAATAATGGCTTAAGAGGATGACTTTAGGATTAAGTATATACTATACTACCTCAGCAAGAAGTTTCTCCCTTATAAGGCAAAGTACATAGAAGTCGAAAAGATTTATCTAGCAATCATATGGGTTTCTAAGAAATTAAGAAACTATTTCCATTCTTATAAGATACAAGTAGTGGCCAAAGAGAACCCTATTAGATATTTGCAAGAAATACCCTTTCTTTTAAGAAAAATGGGAAAATGGTTGATCATTCTACAATAATTCGATATAGATTACATTACCAGAAAAACCATTAAAGGGAGAGCAGTAGCACAATTCCTAGCTAATTAAGCTTTAAAAGGGAAAGAGGTAACTTATGAGTTTCCCGATGAACACGTCACAACTATAATAATGTAGGGTTAGCAGATGTACTTCAATAGGGAAGTGAACATAAAGAAGTAGGAGTAAGCATAATCTTGGTTACCCTAGAATGAGAGAAAATGCCATTAGCAAAGAAACGGAGGTATAAGGCCACAAATAATAAAGCTGAATATGAAACCCGCATCTTTAGGTTAGAAACCTTGTTAGCTGTGGGGGAAAAATTACATAAGTGTTTAGAGACTCATCTTTGGTTGTCTTTCAAGTGAAAGGTGAGTGGTCAGTCAAGGAAGAATGATTATTACCTTATCTCAAGTGTCTAAAAGCTTTGAGCAACCAATTCGAGCTTTGTACTTTTAGGAATATACCTGGAAAAGAGAACAAACTAGTAGATGCTTTAGCCACTTTGGTGTTAATATGGGATAATCCAAAAGGGGTGAGTTGTGTTGACTTTAAGTTCTGACAAGCCATGCTTTGAGGATGAACATATTATAGATATGGAGGTGGATGATAGAAAGCCTTAGTACTATGATATTTAAAACTATTTGGAAAATGTAGTGTTCCCTAAGAAAGCTACCAAAAAGGACCAAAGAATGATTTGTAAGTTGTCTACCTAGTTCGTTACCATAGGAGTAGTCCTCTACAAATGACAACCCGATGGAATCCAAGTTAGATGTCTAGATGAAAAAAAAGGTAATAAAGGTCATAGAAAAAGTACATGCGAGAGTGTGTGGAACCTATATGAATGGTTTCGCTTTGGCTAAGAATATTATGCATGAAGAATTCTTTTGGCTCAAAATAGACATTGATTGTTCTAAATATTTTAGAGAATGCCAACTATGCCAACAGTATGCAGATTTAAGGCACCTGCCTATTTCTAAGTTATTTAATCTCACATCACCATGGCCATTTCGCTGCGTAGGGTCCAGATATTATAGGTATGATCCATCTTTCCACTTCAAATGAACATAGGTTGATTATAGTGGCAATTGATTACTTTATCAAGTGGGTAGAGGCAAAATCCTTTAAGAAGATAGATGCAAAGGACATGGCCAAGTTTATTAAAAATAACCTGATATGCAGATATGATTTACCTCATCATATAGTGTCTGATAATGGGTTATAGTTCTCTAGTGAAACCAATATATTCTCATCAAGTACGGAGTTCAACATCATAATTATTCTCCTTATAGACCTTAAGCAAATAGAGCAAATGACGTAGCTAATAAGAATATCAAAAGGATTCCGACCAAGATGGCTCAAACTTACAAAGATTGGGCTAATAAACTATCCTTTGTATTATAAGGTTACAGGATTACAATTAGAACTTTGACAGGGGTTAATCTTTTTTCCTTGGTCTACGGCACAGAAGCAGTATTTCAAATATTCAAGGTAAGTTTGGGCCCATATAGAAAGGACCTTCTGTGCTCAAGAAGTTGTTATCCAAGAGAGCTGGTATTTTATCAAAAGGTGATGGCAATGAGTTTAGAGAATTGGTAAACATAGCCAAATTGAATAGGTTTCATGTCTAAGATTAAAAAAAGAAAAAGAAGAGAATAAATGCCCTACGGGTTGAAAATGGAAAAAATAATAGCCTTGCTAAAATTAGGCACCTTATCATGGTAAAAACCAAAAAAAGGCATCCTAGGAAAAATTAAAGGCTAAGAGAAAATAATCAATTAACAAAACTCGAGAGGGTTGATTGATGATAGGAGTTATGATGCTTGTAAAGTTTCAATTCGTGATTAAAAAATACATTTTATTAGGGTAATATCAAATGCTGATCATGTGTACTGAAATCAAAAATAAATGTCATGCATGTATTCATAACATCATCAATGTATTTAAAAGTATCATAGCCTTTTCAAGTTCTAAAAGTTCACAAAAAAGCAAGAACATAATCTGTAAAAGTATCTGATATAGTCTATCTCTATCACCTCTCTCTCCCCATCCAGGTGCCTAAGATGAGAAAGTTTATTGTCAATGGTAGGGTTGGTGATCCATTACTTATATGACTTAGAAGTGGTGAAGTCACAAGCACCAATCTTTAGAATGGATGTCCTCATAGGAAGCTGGGTCCAAATCCTCCGATAATATTCCATCAGAAAATAAGTAATGAGAATGCCACCTTAAAAGCCCAATAAATACCTGATGATGTTCTGTCGATCCCTAAACTAATGAGCACAATGGGCAGCAACATAAAAGGTGGCTCGATGCAATCTACATAAAGGGACACATCTAGATGCTCCATCCTAAACTATAAAATTGATAGGCATCCATGTGCACCTAAATACACTGTCATTATCTATCAAATTACCTAGCTAGTCAATCGTATCCTGGACTATCAAAAACTCACACTATAGATGCCAGAGTATGACATATCTCATAAGGTAAACACCCGAGGGCCTAATTCGAGAGGGAGGCTCTAACAACAGCTTTAACTTCTTATGAAGCCATACCTAAAAAAATTGCTAGGGTGAGTTGGATTCATCTCAAGGAAAAATAAGATAGAAAAATGCATTAAAATCCAAAAGGATTCAACTTTTAATAAGAAACACTAGTATGAAAACCCACAAGGGGCATACTACCTTCAAAATAAGGAAGTACCTAAAGAAGCATAGGGCTACCCGTGATGAAAGAATGAGAGTTATGATGAATGGCATCCAAGCCAATAATGGTCTCTGCCAAGATCATTAAAAATGGGTTACACCCTTAAAAAATTTCATCTACAATGCTGAACAACTCATAATCTCTAATCATGGGATCACCAGCATGCATCAATAAGCATTGAGCAAGACAATAAAGCAATACCACGCTGAAATGGAAGAAGGGTATGTCATTGACATTAACCAATGCATCAATCAGCAGCTCTAGTAAGAATATCCTTCCATGAGGTACTAAATCCCTGGCCTTGAAAGGAAGGATTCGTAGGGCATAAGTCATCTTTTTAGGGTAGTTGGAAGTAAGAAAAAGGCAGGTATGGTTGGGTACCAAGTTCAAACCTGAAATTACTATCACAGTGAACTCATATGGTAAAGGGCATAATTTCTTGTGAGTAAATCTAAACATGTGGAACCTCGGGTCCTAATACTGAGTGGCAGTAAGTAATAAATTCCAATCTAAATATATCCTTCTCAGGAACTTCATACTTGAGTGTAGAGCCAACAAAGGGTTCTTTCAGGTTTTTGGGTTATCGAATAATTGATGTAATTTTGTAAGTCTAGAAGCTATGATAAGGGTAACTCCTAAGTATTCTAAGTGAAAAAATAATGGAGCAAAAATAAATAACTGAAAGGAAAATAAAAGAAAAGAAAGAAGAAAAGAAAAATGAAGAGAAAGAAAATACCTAGTAGAAGCTTTCTTCAAAAGTAAAAGGTCAAAGGCATAAAGGCCAAGAAATTTTGGGAGTTATTTATAGGAAATGATGATAGATGCCCATCTCTCATAAGGAGCAAGCCATGAGTAGCCCGTCTGTCACCCTAAAAAGGCCACAAATGTATTTTTCTACATATCCTATGCATTACATGTATATGTTATTGCATTTTCTCTTATTTTCATTTTGTAAAAAGTTCAAAGGTTTGATGACCCTATTAAATGACCTTGGGAGGTTTTGGATGCAAAAAAATCATGCAACTCAAGGGGTATGATGAATTTCATGAGGCTTTTCGGACTTTTAAATACATATAAGAAAAATAGTTAACACATATAGATAATGTAAATAATGTAAAACAATTATGATGAAGATGTAAATAAATATTCTTAAATGATTTTTAGGTGAAAGGAGGTTGAAAAAAGAATAAAAGGTTTAAAAACATATCAAAAAGGAGTTAAAATGGAAAAATAAAATTTAAATTATGGAAAAGGGCAAAATGGTCATTTGCCCATAAGGATGAGACTTCCTTGAATCCTGTTTATTGCTAGCAAAGGATGGGCTTCCTGTCCCTTCATTTGAAAAATGGAATAAAAAGGCTTTCTTCCTCATTTTTCTGGCAACTACCATTTTTTTTTATTTCAAGCTCCTAACTCTGATTTTTCTCTCTTTTTCCATCTATTTTTCGTCCTTTCTTTAAGCCATCTGCACCTAGAGACTCCTAAAAGCGAGGCGCACTTTAGGGAGTAATCTACTTCTACTATTTTTTATTATTTTCTTCTTTCTTCTCTCACAATGAAGTATCCTTATTATACTTATGTATTTCCTTTTTCTCTGTTTTTATTTATTTTGTCTAAATTTCCTAATACTTCTGTATATCCTTAGAAAATAAAAGTATTATAGTTTGTTTATATTTTTTCTTATAGCTTAGAGATATATAACGCCTTGTAAGATATTAGTGCAATTTGCAGAACTCTTTTGTATGACACTGTAATTAGGAATAAGCCTTGTATTTGAGCATGTAAACTTATAAAAACCTTTATATATGAGTACGTAAGCCTTAAAAACCTTGTATATGAATGAATGAACTTATAACTTTTCTTTTTTAGTAAAAAATATATTTTGTACCTTCACATGCACGTTGTAATTGAATCCAAGTTTTTAGCTGGAATTGTCTTTTGTTAGGAGGCAGTCACATTTTTAGCCAGAATGCTGCCAAAATTTTGTTAAATTCTCGTAAAATGTGAAATATGTATTGTTATCATGTATATTTGCTAGAACACCCAATGATGGGTTTAGGATGTTGTTAGTTTATTATGGCACATAACACACATTTCCATGTAGGTTGGCTATCTAACTTTAAGCTTAAATGCTATCAAAATTATTGTAAATTCTAATATGTTAGCTTACTTGTGAACCAAGGCAAGCCTAGAAATTTACATGTAACCTTTTCTTGTAGGATGCCTCATAAGACCACACACTCATAGCCACCTTGGTTGGTGCTAGCCTAAATGATGCATGAGCAGGTTGCCAGATATAGAACTCTGTTGCGGCTACAGTATAGTTTTAGTCGGTTCATATCCAGGCAATTTTTATAGGACTTTGGGTTCTTAGTGAAGGTTGATAGGCTCTTGTCCTGGGTAGGTTGGATAGATTTTTTTGATCCAACTTACAGGACTTACTCTAATGTGACTCGAGAGATCCTAGCGATGGTATAGTATAGGGGTTATCAAAGTTCAGATATGCAGAAGAGGGTACTCCAGTTTCTTACGATGGGCATACACTACAACATTACACATTGTAGGTTCACACTGGCCATAGATCTACTGATTGGGCCTGATGTATTCATGCCCCTCAGGATGTTGGATTGAGATAGATGGAGAGCAGTAATGCTACCAAGTGCCATATACTAATTAGATACTACAAAGAGTACCATACTTGCCACCCAGGTCTATCAGTATATTCAGAGAGTGTTATCAGCCTCACACTTAGGATCCATAGGAAGTCTAGGGTCAATTAATTCTGTTGACATCACCAACCTATGAAGGATAAAAGAGCAGAGGCATGTAGGCATCACGTATAAGATTATTGCATTGTTGGTTAGAGTGTCTACACAGCCCACTACCTAAGGTGTCATCACTAGAGGCAAATGAGAGCAACTTTAGTGACCAATTTTTGAGGGCATATACATCAACCTATAGGATACCATCGCCATAAAGATGGTGGAGCCGATCAGGAAGTGAAAGGGGAAGTACAGGCTGCTGACTATATCTAAGACCAGATAGAGGTATGATTTTGACCCTATAATACCAGGTACACCTATGAAGGAGGATAAGTAGGATAAGCTACCATATAAGGCACTAGCAGTGCTCTAAGTACCTCCACCATAGCACCTTAGCAGGAGGAACAGGTAGGTTAGGCAGATTAGCCACAGGGACCTCAAAGGATAGAGATGGAGTTAAATTATGAGTTCAACATGTAGATAGACTTGCAACACCTTCTAGATGGGTAACTATAGTTACCAGCTCACACTAGCTTACCTATCAGACATTAGCGATCGTTGCTCAAGAGGATGGGGAGTTTATTTTCTTTTGAACATCCAGAGGCATCCACATATTCAGCTCCATCATTTGTTCTACCATCACCAGCATGCCCAAACACATCTTCGTCTGTATCGCCAACATATCTGCCTTCAGCCTTTTTGTCAAATGATATTTCAAGAAGACTAGAATCACTAAAGGATGCTAGGAGGCATCAAGATCAAACATTACAGATGATACTCATAGTGGTATAGTCTCTAAAGACATTACCAGCGACTATATAGACTCTGTAGAATGAGGTGCGAGGTATTATAGCTAATTTTATAACTGCAAGATAGAGGTTCGATGCGACTTTACAGGTGGTTAACGAGTCTTTAGCTCAAATTAGGGATCAGGGCATCCATATTGAGATAGAGGTTCCTAGGAACAAGCAAGTTGTGATAGAGACTGATGAGGAGCTGAGGAGATACATTAGGTATCTAAAGGATGATCTAATGAGGTATCTTGAGTGCCACTTCAGGGTCATTACTGAGGTTGGACAGGGGTCAGAGTGACTGGCAGAGGTTGTAGGTCAGGTTTTACAGCCCTTAATAGCAGCACTAACTAGTTTCTAGTTTAGATTCGAACCAGAAAATGATCAACTACCAGCAATAGGCCATGGCACTAGCTAGGCCTCCGAGTCTTTTAGCATTCAGACCTCCATCTGGGCTAACTTATCATTGTAGACTATGACCCTTGTAATAGATTTATTTTGTATTCGGGGAGTTTGAAATCTTTTTGGTGTATATAAAAATATTATGCTTCATTTTGTTCATAGTTATTATTCTTGAAATTATTATGCTTTATTTTGTTCATATTTATTAGGCTTGAAAAATGATGATAGAAAATAGCCATGAAATTAAGAAGAAGACCGGTAATTCAATATATCATGAGAAGATAAAAGTAACACATGAACATAAGAGAAACAAAAAAAGAAGAAAAAAAATCAACAAGGCTAAACTCTTTGAACATAGCACTAATATTGAATCCTTCTCACAATAGGTACTAAAAACCCCCACTAAGGGTATATACTTACTCCTTCTATGACAAGGAGCGAAGACACATATCCTAATCATAAGAAGTTACCTAAACATACCAAAATAAAAAAAAATGCATAGCAAGGAGATAGTGGATAAGAGGTTAAAGTCTGATAACAATGTAAATGTTGGAAGACTATAGAGCAAGATCAGGCATAAGATGATAACTTCGATGATGATGGTTTTCCTTACATTGGTGCCAATTTGCAGAATGGTGACATGGTCATTAGGAAGTGTGCCTAAATGGCTATCAAACATCTTGGTGAATCTCCACATATACATATTTGCTAGAATGGCTTCCAAAAACTTAAATGACTCTTCACATATGTATATTTGATGGAAATCTCCCTAATGGAATATCTCTCAAAGAAGGGATAGTGCACCCACCAAAAATACCAACCAACACAAAGGTCAATCCACAATGGACAACAATCAAACACTACTTAAAGCTTATTTAATTTTATAGGTTAAACAACCAGACACTAATCGAATCCAATAAAGTTGTCAAAATTTTATATACCCCATGAACTAATTAGACTTGTTCAAACTACCTAATTCTACATGCCTTTGCTGCTAATAAGTCCCAATCAAGTCATCTTGATTCTGCATACCCCAACGCTAATCAGATGCATTCAAACTACCTGAATATACATGCTCCAGTTGCTAATCAGTCCCCATCAAGTTGTCTCGATTCTCCATGCTCTAAACACTAATCAAATGAATTCAAACTACCTAATTCTGTATGCCCCAGGTGCTAATCAGTCCCAATCAATCATATTGATTCTACATGCCCTAAGCACTAATCATAAGCATTCAAATAACCTGATTCTGCATGCACAAAGCACTAATCAACAGCATTCAAATAACCTAATTTTGCATGCCCTATATGCTAATCAGAGTAATAATCTCGTCTGATTTTGTATGCCCTAGGAGCTCATTAGACAATCAATTAGGGTTAACACATAGATAAAATGATGTTAACTATCCAAACCAAGGTTAACGCATCAACAATCTAACAATAACTACCCAAAACAAGAGACTCACTACCTCAAAAGGTATGTATTTTAATCAATCAAAAGACTCGCTACCTCAGAAGGTATATAATTTAATCAACCGAGAGATTTTTTGCCTCAGGTACGAATCTTTTTCCTTTTACTCTGAATTTTGGCTCACTTTAGCACTAATACACTAGCTCCTCAAAATTGAAGGCACCTATAGACACCAAAATCGAAGGCTACCAAGATCAGGGTTACCCAATGATGAGAAAATAGTATATTACTAATAGCAGATTTGGATCTTAAAGCTTTAATTGTGAATTTCCCACACATTCTCAAATATTTTTATAATTTTCTAAATGTTTTGACAAAAGATGCATAAAAACCTTAATTTGGACTTTTTGAGGTGGAAGACGGCCGTCTATCACATGAAGGATGGTTATTTCTGGCTCCCTCTATTCCGCACAGGCTAAAAAAGGATATTTTAGGAATTCTAAAGTTCTAGGCTGAGGGACGGCTGCCTCTTAATGAGGGATAGATATCTATGGTTCGAATTCTAGAATTCCCACATTTTTGAAATTTAAAAAATGATATAATAGTTTAAAAGGATTTTATCCAAATTTTGTGGGGATTTTTCTCCAGATTTGGAAAGTTAGATTTAAAATCCAACTCTAACTCTGACCTAAGTATAAAATCTAAAAATCAAGGGTTTTAGGAGGAGGAATCACTTTTAAAGAAAAATAGGCTTAGGGAAGAAGAAAATTTAATTTCTCTCTCACTAAGTTTTTACTCAAGTAAATCTTTCGATTCAAACAAAAAGAACATAAATGAATTTTATTGCATCTTTCAAAAAAATAAGAAGCATAAATTGAAGTGGAGATCCGAACTATAAGAGATTTAGAGTTAGAATATCTCTTGAGGGTAATATTTTAGGCTCTTTTATACTCTCTCTAAAAATTATCATGCATTCCTATATTGTTTTTGTTAAAATATAACATGTTTTAATGCTGTATCTGAGTAATATGCATGTTTAAATTAAGGTGTGATGTAAATCTGGTTCAAAAGGCATGTTAGAGGCATTATTAATTGATGGATTCCTCAATTGTTGTCATATTTAAAGCTTTTATTTCATTTTTTTAATTCTATAAATTGATGATTTTAATGTGTTTTATGCATGATTTGATGTTATAACATTGTATTGGAATGATTTAGAACCTAATAAATGCATGTTTAGGGTTAAAATACACTTTGTATGATTTTTGCATATTTTTGTCATTGAATTTCTGCATCTTGTTCTCTCCAGAGGTGACGGGCGAAAAAACAACTCGATAGGTACCTATCTATCAGGTGACAGATGGGACATCGCGAGCCATCTTCTCATCCCGTTCCTCACTTTGCTGTGGGCACCTCTTACCTGTTTTGGGGCATTCGTGGCTATTATTTTGAGTATTTTTTATATTTTGTATGCATTTTCATGGTATTTATGTTATTTACTTAATTCCCATGATATTTATGCATTATTTTCAGTTCTATACCTAATTTCACTCTGTCTATATAATTAAATTTGCAACTTTCTTTGTTGTATTATTTTAATACCAATTTATTTATCTTTTGTGTGGTTTTTTTTAGTATTAAATTATTTTTCCTTAGAGGATTGTATGATACTTTTAGCATTGGGAATTATGCTTCCAATTGGATGACCACTCTCAGCCTATCTGATTACCTTGGTTAACCATTTTTTTATCATTTATTTATTTTATTTGTTTTGTTTGATTTATTCATTTTTTTTATATTTTTTTTATATATTTGACATTTTTTGATGTAATAATATTTTGGGGATGTAATAGTTAGTAAAAAAAGCTTTTGTTATACTAAGATAAAAGGCATTTAAAATATTTTTCTATTAAATTAATTAGGTTTTTCTTCAAAACTTGGACCAATGTCTGATTTTTCACCCAAAGCTGAATAAGAGAATAAAATTAAAATTTTTGTAAAATATGCATAGTGAACCAATATTCTCAATCCAAATGAATTCACCAATTTATATACGTATATTATTCTATTGTTGTTATTGAATGATTTGCTTATGTAATAATTAAGTAGGTTTATTTTATTACTTGTTATCGCTTTATTTATTTGAATGGGATATTTACTTAATTTTTTTATCAAAAATGCATTGTATTATAGAGGAGATAAGGTTAAGTATAAAACTCAATTATAAAATAACACCTAACCAAGATGCCTAATAAGAGTGATGTCTCAAACACCAATCTCTATTTGGGCATCAAAAGATCGAAATTCATTTCCCAACATTCTATTGGGTGGCAACTCCATGATACATACCTCTTTTGGGCCTATTAGTAGATGCCTTCATGGGTTGCCTGCCAATAATAATTTAGGTTAGATCCCTTTTTATTGCAAAGCAGTCAATTTATGAGTTAAAATGAGTCTCATCCGATCTTGGACCCTAAAAGCGGGCCTCCGAAAGCGAACCCAAAAAATGATCTTAGCTTTGATGTGCATCATAATAGGCTATGGCCAAGCATAACCCATTTAGGTACCTTCAATCAACACCATCCCTACTGGGAAAAATGGGAAGATGGCTTCTATTGTTGCAAGAATTTGAGGTTGAGTACATCGTAAGAAAAATTATCAATAAAAGAGTGGCCATATAATTTATAGTTGATCATCTAACAGAGGGAGACCAAGTTGAATATGATTTCCAAAATGAGAGCATTATGACTATAATGGTTCAAGGTTGGTAAATGTATTTTGATAAAGCCACAAATAATAGAAGAGCAGGGGTAGGAGTCCTTTTTGTTGCCCTAGATGGTGAACAACTTCCCTTGGCTAAAAAATTGGGATTCAATGTTACTAAAATGGAGACAATATGAAGCTTGTTTGTATATGTTGGAAACACTTATAGCCTTGGAGGTAAAGAAAATCAAAGCATTCAAGGATCCATTTTTAATAATCCATTAAGTGAAAAGCAAATGGTCTATTAGAGAGGAATAATTGGTGCCATATATAGAACATTTGAAGAGCCTGAGTGGTCAATTTGAGGTATGCACTTTTAATCAAATACCCTGGAAGATAAACAATAAGGAGATGCCTCAATAGCTTTGGTATAACCTAGGGGTGGCTATAAGATAAATAGTTATCACAAGCTCAACAAAGCCTTATTTTGATAATTAACAAATTATATGTCTAGAAGAAATTGATCGGAAGCCATGGTACTATGACATTTAGGATAATTTAGAGAGGTTGGAATTCCCTAAAGAGGCTATAGAAAAAGACTAGAGAATGATTCAAAAATTGTCAACCTAATTCATCAGTATGAATGGAACTCTGTAAAAGAGACAAGTTGATGGAATTCACCTAAGGTGCCTAAATGAAAAAAAAAAGCCAAGAAGGTAATGGAAGATACTTATAAAAGGAATTGTGAAGCCCACAAAAATGGCCAAGCAATTGCCAGGAAGATTATGCACTAACGTTTGTTCTAGTTAGCTATCACACTAACTCCTCTTGGTATGTGAAGCTATGCCATTAATGTTAGCAATATGTAGATTTGAGTAATCTATTGGTTTTAAAGTTTTGTAATTTATCATATCTATGGCATTCTTTAGCTTGAGGCATAGATATTATTGAGAAAATTCACCCAACTACATCAAATGGGCATTAATACATTATGGTAGCCATTAATTACTTCGCGAAATAGGTGAAAGCCAAATCTTTTAGGAAATTGGGAGCACAAGAAATGGCATGCTTCATTGAGAGGAATCCGATATGTAGATATGGGGTGCCTTACTATGTGGTATCAGACAATGAGGTGCAGTTCAATGAAAAAACCAAACATATGCATTAAAAGTACATAGTTCAGTATCACAAGTTTTCCCCCTATATTCCATAGGCCATTGAAGCACTAGAGGCAACATACAAAAATTTGAAGAAAATCCTACCCAAAACTGTACAGACTTACAAAGAGTGGGCTAAAAAATTACCGTTCACTTTATGGGGATATCGAACTATTGTTAAGATTTCGATAAAAGCCACCCCCTTTTCTTTGGTGTATAGGACAAAAATAGTTTTGCCAATGGAAATTGAGTTGCAATAACCAAGGGTTGCTCTAAAAGAAAAATTACTAGAAATAGAATGGGCAGAGCATAGGTTGATACAACTGAACTTGTTGGATACGAATTGGATGAAAGCTTACTATCATAACCTATTATACCAAAAAAGATTAGCATAATTTTTTGGCAAAAATTTTAAGGGCAATCATTAAAAGAGGGCCACTTGGAATTTAAGCAAATAAGACATAATATGCCTTACTATAGAGGGATATTCAAACCTAATAATGAAAGACACTTTATACTAAAGAAGTTGCTACCAAAAGGGGCAACCATCCTCAATGACAGTGATAAAAATGAGTTCAAAGAGCCAGTTAACATCAATAGGTTAAAAAGGTTTCATGGCTAAAGAAAAAACTCAAAAGAAGAGAAAGTGTAACCTATAAGTCAAAAATAAAAATAAAAAAAGGCAATCATGCTAGAATTAGGCATCCTATTAAGCAAAAATAAGAAAAGACATCCCAAATAAAAATTAGAGGTTGAAAGAAATCTTCAATCAAGAGAACTTACAAGGGCTAATTGATAACATGAGTTCGATGCATTTAAGGTGTTATCCACTGAGATTATATAGAAATATGTGTTTTTAAATTCAATGTCATGTTGTGATTGTCACTGTGTAATATCATCATATGAGAATGCAAGAATAAGCTAAGTTAAGCATACAAGTCAACAAAAAAAAAGGGATTAAAAAAGAAGGGTGGTTTCTTGTTCATATATTACCAAAAAAAATAATAACAAACTAAGCAAACAAAAAAAAAATAAAAAACAACAATAAGAAAGAGATAATGAAAAAGAAAGGAAAAATAAACTGAGCACAATAAGTATTGATCAACATTTGCATGTGCAGACATTCATTATTACAAGCCACATTTTCTCAATAAAAGTTATGGTCACGCTCTACCATCCCTGATGTTGCCTTCACCGCTCCAAAGCCTTAACCAAAAAGCCTGTCATTGGCCACCTCCATAACCTATTAATGATATTGGATGCTGGTTTTAAAATCATAGATTTATATGGGAGGAATGTTGGTTTTCACCAGCAGGCACCTCCAGATGTTATAGTGGCCAGAAATAAAGGCATTGGTTAGTACTTATCCTTTAAAAGACAAAGGGCCCCATACTATATCTTACTTCTCCTCAAACTATCATGCATAATAAAGAGTGATGCAGAAGGTAGATTTGTGTAGTCCATACAATGGTTCATTACTAGAATGGCCATTACAAGTAACATAGTCAAGCCTTATCCATAGACTCATTCAGCTCACCTTCTACTTAGCAATCGAGTGCAACTAGATGACACTATCCTCTATGAAGCCCAATCAATACCAACGATGCTTGAAGCTAAAGAATATGCATTAATCACGTTAAGAGGGGGCTTGTCTAGCATTCAAAGTTTCTCCTATAGCCATATCTAAAAAAAATAAAAATATAATAAATAATAGCGAGTATAAAAGCCATTAGGATAGGTTGGGACCATTTCATGCAAAAATTAGACATAGGGTATGTAAAAATCCTTAAAAGAGGATGTATTTCCCATTAAGAAAAATTAGTGTGAAAACCCATAAATGGCATGCTACCTTTAAATAAATGACTAAAGGCACCTAGAGTAATAAAGGGCTACTATCAAATAAGGTAAATGGGTTCACTTGTATAGTATCTAGTCAAAGTAAGGTCTCTACCAAGATCAGCAAAAAATGGGTTAGGCCTTTATGAATCCCATTAATAATGTCAAAAAGCCAATAGTCACCAAAAAGGCCTCCCTTATTGGTCACCACCAAATAATGGGCTAAGCACATGAATAAGGTAGCTCTAATAGAATAAGATTCATTATCCCCAAACAAGTATAAGCTGTCAAAAAGGATGTTTAAGATGATGGGTTCATTATGGTCCACCCTAACCCTAGCCTTAAAAGGAAGGATCTCCAGGGCATATCTCACTTCGTAAGGGTAATTTGGCATGCAATTTGGGATATAAGGAAATATTTTGGTGAGAAAAGAACACTGAGAATGGCAATAAATTCCTTATGAAAGGGACATAATTCCATTTTGTTGAAGCCAAAGATATGAACCAAATATCCTAGAATTGAGTGGCTACCAAAAGAAGAATCATGTAAAGTTTAACTCTATGAAGAAACCTTAAAATGCAATATGGGAATCTAATTGGGTCCTTTTAGGTGGCATAGTTGTTAAACATTAGGCCCAACCATTTTGAAAATATAGTCATGTTGAGGAATTTAGAAAAATAGAGTATTGGAAAATACAAGTGTAAAAATAAAGGTAGAAAATAGGCAGAATGAAGAAATACAGCAAAGGAGGAAAAAGGAGAAATTTCAAAAGGTTTCATAAAGAGATGACACACAATCTTGCATTAGATGATGCACACCTATACATAGACCCAGTTACCACCGGGAGAAATTAATAGTAAAAATTGTTAGAGAGTATGCCCTGAAGCCTATGTAAAAGGGATGTATTTCATATATATAAATTCATATTCTTAATAAAAGGCATCATTCATTTATTAATGCTATATTTAAATACATGAGTTTGTATATCTTAAATTAATAAATGAAGTCTAAGATATTATAAACAGTGCAAACGCAACCATGAAAGTGTTCATGATATGAGATGTCTATTGCATGCAAATATGATAATATCTAAATATCTCTAGTCATAGAAATAGCAAGATAGGACATTGTTAATCCGAACACACTAGCACATGTTATGCTTATTGAATAGTTCAAGCAGTAGTTCTCATAACTGTGATTATGGAAGATGATCAAAGCTAACATGTGGATGCTTGTTAGAAGAACAATTTCATTGGGACCTGCAAAGTGAATCCTCACGTGGATATTAAATCTATATCAGTGAGGAATCTTTTCATAGTGGTTGTGCAAGTATCCTTAGACTTGAGATCACCAAGGTTATCTTAAGTAGCAAGTGATATACTTTGACTCCATAACTGATTACTTCTAACTGGGGGTGAACATAGTTAAGAGGTTGGGTATATCATGACCTTCTTGAAGATAGTTGAGTAATCGATAAAGGATTCACCATCCTAGATTAATTAAGGGAAGTTATCTCGCGTGATTTTATAATTACCTTGTTCAGAGAATCTCTGGCCAGAGTAATATGCCAAGATGGATAGGGATCCATAAAGGGCATTTTGGGAACAATGATTAAATTAATAGAACATATATAATTAGATTTATATGAGTTGATAGAAATCCATACTCATAATCTAATTGAGATTAGAGTGGTGAAAAGAGTAATTGCACGGTAACTGTTTCTATTAAAAGGTATAGTCAAAACGACTAGACTTTCCTGACATTTGGATAGTCATGATGCTTAGCTAGAAGCCGCTCATGACTTGTATAATAGTGTATCATAAATATCAATAAGGGATTGATATAATGATTTAAAGAAGTTTAAATCATATGAGTTTTAAATATAACTCATAATTACATATTATACTACCAATATGGACAGGAATCCAATAGGTCACACACATATAGAGTAAAGAATAAAATGGTTAAATGACAAGGATAATAATATTTGATATTATTATGGGAGAAGAGAAATGAATAAGAGAATAATTAATTAAAGAGTTTAATTAATTATGATCAAGTAGAAATATTCGCAGAACTTTTTAGAAATGTTTGCAGAATGGACCTAATTGAAATATTGTATTTCATAATTAATTATAATTGGACTATAAGTGTTATAGGGCTGATATAATAATTAATAGATCTATTGGAGAAATATATGAGGCCCAGAGAATTGGTTTTGTCGCAGAAACCCACTAGAGGATAGGTTTCACGCCAACTCCATTAGAGGCCTAATTCTTGGGTTAAAATAAATTAAATATATTTCATAAGTGTTATGGAGCCTATATATTTAATTTGGATGGATTTAGAATTGATTTGGATGATTAAATCCAAGTATATGCATAAAGGGCCTATTTTATGGGTTATGTGCATAGTCCATTATGAAAAAACTTAAATTGGATTTAGTTGAGCCCAAATAAATTAATAATATTTTCAGAAATTTTAAAAAGCCCAATCACATTATAAAGTTGGATTTTTAACCTAGCTATAAAAAATTCAAGATAAGTGATTTTAGGGTTAAGTGAGTTTTCACAAGAAAAGAAAATTCTCTCTTCTTCTAAACTCTAGCCACCACTCGCTTGCTAGCAGTAAGGAGAATTCAGCTAGCCTTGTAATTCCATCATTCTTTGGTTCATTTGATCCTTCTCTAGTGTGCATTAGAATTGGAGGTGTTCTATTTTGGATACTATGGTTTGCGATAACCCAGTGAGAAGGAAAAACAACTGTTCAACAAAAATCAAAGGTGATTTTTCTTATTCTCATTAATATTTATTTTATAAATTCATGGAAAGATCATATATATTGGTTAAAATTTTAAATTTCCACTTATACATGTGATGTATGTAACTGGTCAATTCTCAACATCGTATTAAAGATTGGTTTTGCCATGAATCTATAATTCTATATTATTCACGGAATAGTTTTTCTTTTTATTTTTGAGTTATTTTTTCATGAACTTTAAAATATCATATTTGATTATTCATGAATGAGAAATATTTATTTCTGGATGTGTGTGATCAAATATATAAAATGAAAAATAAAATGATTCTTTTGAGAAAAAAATCATTCTTTTTGGTGTGAAGGATTTTTCTTTTTCAATAAAGTTTAGAGGTTGTTCTATGTTAAATTTTTATTGATCCACTCTAAAATTATTTTGATGATAATTTATGTTTTTAATATGTGATATTAAGCCATAGGATCAAACAAAATTAAAATCGAACAAGTTTTGCATGAAAACTAGTTTAATCGAAAAGTTCGATAAACGTGTGTTCTTTGTTTGTTCTTCGTAAGTTTATGTTTAGAACGATTTTTAATCTTTTAAATTTGATATATCTGATATGTTGATATTCTTTTAATTAATTAGATTAATTAAAATGGGCCTTGAATTAATTGGATTAATTTTAATTCATTAAAGCCACTTAATGGGCTTAATTATATTTACGAGTTTGATTTAAATTAGTAAATGACTTGGTGGACCCAAGGAGCTTATTTAAATTAAATATTATAAACTTTAATTAATTTTATTAATGGGTTTTAAGGGATGGAGTGGGTTCGGCTCATTTTAAAAGGCCCAAATGGTCCAATAGACACAAAACTAGTTTGTGTGTGAACACACTTTAGGTTTAAATTGTAGGTTTCAGCCTACCCATTATTTTAAGCCCATAATTTATTCTTTAATTATTTAATTAATTAATTAATCAATTAATAATCAATTGGATTGATAATTAAGGCAAGAACACATGCATGCAAAAAGGTTTTCTAAAATGGAAAGTTTCTAAAATGGAAAAAGTTTCCTAATTTGATCACATTGTTAAAATAACTCAAAAGTAAGTTTCAAGAGTTGAAACATAGTTTAAATTCCATTATATGGTTTTATTTTATGCATTAGAAGTGCATATAAGGGTGTATAATTGGCATGATGGATAGTTATGGATAAAGGCTCAATATGATTGAGCAAAATGCATGTTTTGGCCCAATGAGGACTTTCATGTCCTGGCTATTTTTTGTTTGTATTTCTTTTTCAAATTGTAATATGTAATTAGATTACTTAAATTAAAATTAGAGATAGAAATCGAGATCACTACTAAGGAGTAAGATGGGTCGGATGAAGATCCAACAAGATTGAAGATAATGTAATTATTTTAATTGTTTGAATCATGCATATTACCTAAGTTTGACTTTTGATTTCCCTTTTGGCTCGGGGAGGTCAATATAGTAAAGTCCATAACTATACCATATTTGTATGCTTATATTTATATGATAGATATAGGATGCATACCAACGTATGCCAACCATCTATGATGAGACTTAATTAACTAAAATCCCTCAAACTAATACTAAGGTATATAAGCCTTCCATTAATTGGAGGAGAACTAGAGTTCTTTATAGTATGAGTTGTTGACCATAGTCAAGCTCACATTATATCAAATATGTTTAAATCTAATTAAATGGGTCATCTTAGCTAGCCCATTAGCTTGTTGACCACAGTCAAGGCTAATGGTTCTAGAGGCAAGATTATGGAATGCATATATGATATGCATGTATCAAAAGTTGATATTCTAATGATCCAATAGTTGTGTAGAGATACAATTGGTATAGAGATACCTACCTTTCAAGGGTATGGAGTTTGACTTGTTGACCACAGTCAAGGTTAAATTTCATATCAAGGATTGGATATTGGCCCACTAAGAAAACCATCGGGTTTTCTTGGATTAAATAGTGAGGGCTATTGATTCACAATAAAATAGTGGGAGTAAATGGATTAATTAAAAACCTAATTAATGCTTACATATATATGAACATACTCTCATATGTTTTCTTTTTCATATCTAGGTCATCATCATGAGTACATCAAACATAAAGATACGATCAATCTTGGATAACAAGCTGGTTGGTAGCAATTATTCTGACTGGATCAGACAAGTGAGAATTATTCTTAGAGTTGAAAAGATCCATTATGTCTTAGATAAAGATCCACCACTAACTCCATCAAATGATGCTATTGATGAGATCAAAGGTACTTATCGAAAATACATGGAGGATAGTGAAGTAGCAGCATGTCTGATGTTGGGTGGTATGTCCTCAGAGCTTTAGAAGCAACATGAGATGATGGATGCTAGAACCCTCATTTTGCATCTAGAGGAGCTTTATTCTTCTCAGGCTAGAACTGAGCAATACGAGATTGCTCGAGCTCTGTTTAGCTGCAAAATGGTGGAAGGCATTTCGACTACTAATGCATTAAAGATGTATGGGTATATTGAGAATTTGAGTAGAATTGGCTATGTAATGGATAATGATCTATACATAGATTTAATCTTGTACTAGTTGGCTCCAAGTTATGCACCTTTCATGCTTAACTTCAACATGAACAAGATCAAAGTAACCATTCCTGAGTTAATCAATATGCTCAAAATAGCTGATGGATCTTTCAAAAAGATTCAAAAAGTGTCATGTTTGTCACATCTGCTAAAGGTAAGAAGCAAAAGAAGAAGAAGAAGAAGATGAAGATGAAGTTGATGACCAAGGCATAGGCAAAGCATGGTGGGGTTTCCAAGAAAAAGGTTGCCAAGAAATAGAATCCCAAAGGAACTTGCTTCTATTATGGGAAAGATGGTCATTGGAAGCATAACTGTATGGCCTATCTAGATTCTCTCAAGGAGAAGAAGCAAGTTGATGCTTCTACTTTAGGTATTCATATGATTGAAATAAATATTTATTCTATTGCTTCAAAACAATCTTGGGTATTAGATACCTGATGTGGATCTCATTTGTGTAATGATCTAAAGGGGCATAAAAGCAGTAGAAGAGTTGGAAAGGCGAAAATATATCTACAGTTAGCTACTGCACAAAATATCTCTACAACAGTTGTGGGGACTTATCATTTGCCTCTTCTAAGTGGATTAATACTGGAGTTAAATAATTGTTATTATGTTCCAGCATTATCTAAAAGTATTATTTCTTTCAGTTGTTTATTGAGCAATTATGAAATTTCTTTAAAGGACACATGTTGTTACATTTTCAAGAACAATATATTTTATGCTAAAGCTATCATTGAGAATGATATATTTGTTCTTGATTTAATCAAAGAAATATATAATGTGGATACCAAGAGAATGAAACAAGATAATCTAAACACCTCATGTTTATGGCATTGTCATTTAGGCCATATAAATGAGAAATGCGTGACCAAATTACATAAGTCAAGTGATTTAGGATCATTTGATTATAAATAATTTGATATATGTGAATCTTGTTTATTAGGAAAAATGACAAAAACTCCCTTTATTGGTAAAGGAAAACGAGCTAGAATGGTTTTGGACTTAATACATTCAGATGTATGTGGTCCAATAACTACACATGCCAGAGGAGATTACTTCGACTTCATTACTTTCATAGATGATTACTCCAGGTTTGGATATGTCTATCTAATGAAATATAAATTAGAATCTTTTGAAAAGTTTAAAGAATTCAAAAATGAAGTAGAGAAGCAACTTGATAAGAGTATTAAGACACTTAGATCAGATTGAGATGGAGAATACTTAAGCCAAGAATTTCAATATTATCATAGAGATAATTGGATTTTATCTCAATAGACTCCACCATATACACCATAACATAATGGTGTATCTGAGAGGAGAAATCAAATACTATTAGATATGGTTCGATCTATGATGAGCCGAGTAGACTTGCCTAAATCCTTTTGGGATATGCATTAGAAACTGTTGTTTATTTGTTAAACAGAGTTCCTAGTAAATCAGTTGATGTTACTCCATATAAGATATGGAATAACAAAAAACTTACATTTTCTCATATGAAAGTATGGGGTTGTCCTGCTTATGTAAAAAGGACAATGTCAGACAAACTAGATGTTAAGTCTGACAAATATTTATCTGTGGGATATCCAAAAGAAACGTTTGGATATTATTTCTACCATTCCTTAGAACAAAAGGTGTTTGTTTCAAGGCATGCTGTCTTCTTAGAAAGAGAGTTCTCATAACTGTGATTATGGAAGATGATCAAAGCTAATATATTGATGCTTGTTAGAAGAACAAGTTCATTGGACACCTGCAAAGAGAATCCTCACATGCATATTAAATATATGTCAGTGAGAAATCTCTTCATAGTGGTTATGCAAGTATGCTTAGACTTGAAGTCACCAAGTTTATACCTATGGTGTATAGGAAACACCTTTCTAAGTCTATATGTTCGCAAACACTAGAGGATAGAGAGATCATGAATAGAACACCATATGCATCTGTAATTGGTTATATCATTTATGCTATGTTATGGACATGTCCAAATGTAGCATTTGCTTTGAGTGTCACAAGCAGATTCAAATCCAATTTTGGAAAGGAACATTAGGTAGCTATCAAGAATATCCTTAAATACTTGAGAAGAACTAAGGATATATTCTTGGTATATGGAGAGGGTAGCTTGGAAGTAAATGGATATACTGATGCCAGCTTCCAATCTGACAAAGATGATTGTAAATCACAGTCTGGTTTTGTGTTCATAATAGGAGGAGGAGCAGTTAGTTGGAAGAGTTCCAAACAAGAAACAACTATTGATTCCACTATAGAAGCTGAGTACATTGCTACTTCGGAGGCAGCTAAAGAAGTAGCATGGATCAAAAAGTTCATATCTGAACTAGAAGTGGTGCCTAGCATTGTTGATCCGATTCCTTTATATTGTGACAACAATGAAGCCATTGTACAAGCAAAGGAACCACAATCTCATCAGCGATCCAAGCATGTTCTCAGACGCTACCATCTCATAAGGGAAATAGTAGCTAGAAATGATGTGAAAATAGAAAGGGTCCCCACAGATGATAATGTGGCGAATCCCCTCACTAAAATACTTTCCCAGATAAAGCATGATCACCATATAAATAACATGAGTTTAAAACATATGAGTGATTGGCTCTAGTACAAATGGGAGATTGTTAGAGAGTATGCCCTAGAGCCCATGTAAAAGGGATGTATTTCATATATATAAATTCATATTCTTAATAAAAGGCATCATTCATTTATTAATGCTATGTTTAAATACATGAGTTTGTATATCTTAAATTAATAAATGAAGTCCTAGATATTATAAACATAGTGCAAAGGCAATCATGAAAGTGTTCATGATATGAGATGTCTATTGCATGCAAATGTGATAATATCTAAATATCCCTAGCCATAGAATTAACAAGATAGGACATTGTTAATCTGGACAGACTAGCAAATGTTATGCTTCTTGAATAGTTCAAGCAGTAGTTCTCATAACTGTGATTATGGAAGATGATCAAAGCTAACATGTGGATGCTTGTTAGAAGAACAAGTTCATTGGACACCTGCAAAGAGAATCCTCACATGCATATTAAATCTATGTCAGTGAGGAATCTCTTCATAGCGGTTATGCAAGTATCCTTAGACTTAAAGTCACCAAGGTTATCTTAAGTAGCAAGTGATATACTTTGACTCCATAATTGATTACTTTCAACTAGGGGTGAACATAGTTAGGAGGTTGGGTATATCATGACCTACTTGAAGATAGTTAAGTAATTGATAAAGGATTTACCATCCCAGATTTATTAAGGGAAGTTATCTTGCATGATTCTATAATTACCTTATTCTAAGAATCTTTGATCAGAGTAATATGCCAAGATGGATAGGAATCCATAAAGGGCATTTTGGGAACAATGGTTAAATTAATAGAACATATATAATTAGATTTTTATGAGTTGACAGAAATCCATACTTAAAATCTAATTGAGATAAGAGTGATGAAAGGAGTAATTGCACAGTAATTGTTTCTATGGAAGGGTATAGTCAAAACTGATGGAATATGACATGGTATGATAATCATGATAGCACAGCGGAAAAACAAAAATTTGATCATACATACCATACATATCCAAAGATAGGAACGAAAACATGCAATTTTAGGGTTTTGAAACTTACAATAGATGATGCCTTTTATTCTTTGATTTTGTGATGTCCAGCAACCAAGATGCCTTTATCCACCTTAGATCTCGATCACCAATGCCAAGGAATAGCCTTTTGCGCCACTCCCTCTATTCTCACACACACAATTACACCGTCGGCTTAAAAACGAGATTGCTAGATCTCTTTTTCGGTATTGTGTAAGGGTTATAGTTTGAAGCTACAAAACTTGATTTTGTACTTCTTTAGATTGCTATTACTGCTCAATAACACAAGAGAATGAGGAACAATCCTTTCTCCTTGTGAAAAATTGAACAAAAGAATTAAGAGAGAGAGAGTCACTATTCACGAGTTACTATTCATGCCACAAAAAAAAATTAGGTTTAGGGTTTTATTTCTTTTAATATATATGCTTATCCTTTGGCAAGTCATTAATCTGAATTCAACTATCCTAAGATAATTAATTCAAACTCTATCACTTCCTAAAGATAAGTAATATATTTTGAATTAAACTCCTTTGAATTTAAATTCAAATTTGAAATAAAACATAAGACATTTAAATAAATGAAATCACTTAATTAAATATATAAGTGATTTAATTTAATTTAAATTTCTTTAGGCTTTAATATTCAATTAACTTAATTAACACAAGATAATTAATTAATTGAAATTAAACCTTATGGGCTGAATTTCTCTCTCTCATGGACCAAAGCCCAATAGCAATATTATAACCCATTACATACATTAATTTGACTTTAATTAAAAGCCCAAATTAATGTCCAATACTTAATTTAAATATTTTAAGCCCAATGCTTTGTGTGCGATCCTATAGGTCCATTTAATGTTGGCAATGAATTAATAAATTAATTCAAAGGCTATATATATTCTCTAGCAAGATATTATAGCATTCCAAATTAAATGAAAATGCATATGGCATTTGGTGACCTAATGCAATTTCATATAGTCCCTTACCCATAAATATCAGAATTAATATAAGGCATGGAACTAGTCATCCTTATATACATTAATTCATTTCTTGATATTCCAGTGACACTGAACTCTCAGATAAATAATGATTACTCATTATTTCATCTCGGTATGGCCATACACTTCTCAGTTCACTGATCAAGTGGCCGGTGATATTTTTCTCTCTTATCGAGAGGGGTAATCCCTTCACTTCTCTCATGCTCTCTAACATGAATCAGTGCATACCCAATCATACCCGTACTTGTCACTCTGTTACGAGCACGTTAGGTGTATGTCAAAGTACACAGTAATTCATAAAGAGTTTCATAGAGATTTCAGGTCTAAGAACGCCGATACAAAACTTGCATATGAGAAACACTTATGACTTGTACCATGTAGTGTTCTCATGAGCGGATCGAATCCAGATACCATGTTCTTTAACATGTATCTATGATCTCTGATTGACACTCTTGTCCTAATGATCCGTAAGACAGAACTCATAAGATCAGAGAGAGCATACTAGTCTTAATTCATTTGTTATTCCCATAACAATGACTGACTAGGGATATTTAGAATGATGTCTCATTTGTTTCAAGGTCTTACAATCCATGTGCCTCACACATGATAACTTAAACCGAAACAACACTCTTGGATAGTTTTATCAATTGATATGCACAGGAATACAAAGGATAAAACAAATGCCTCATTTTATTAATTTCAAGTGTTTCGTTACAATGTATTGGGGCTAGGGCTTACACTAACAATCTCCCACTAGCACTAGTCCCAATTGGGCATAGCCCTAAGATCGAACGCTCTCAAATGAGCTTCGTGCAGATTTGGACGTAACTGTTTCGTCAAAGGATCTGCTACATTGTCTTCACTTGATATCTTGCTAACCTTGACGTCCCCACGATCAATGATTTCTCTGATCAGGTGGTACCTTCTGAGTATGTGTTTGGATTTCTGGTGTGACTGGGGCTCCTTAGCCTGTGCGATGGCCCTGTTATTGTCACAGAAAATTTCTAATGGATCTAGGATGCTTGGGACCACTCCTAATCCATTAATGAAATTTTTAATCCAAACAGCCTCTTTTGCAGCCTCACTTGCTGCAATATACTCAGATTCTGTAGTTGAGTCGGCAACGGTTTCTTGCTTTGAGCTTCTCCAGCTGACAGCACCACCGTTCAAAACAAAAACAAACCCAGATTGCGATCTAGAATCCTGAGTGCTGGTCTGAAAAGCAGCATCGGCATAACCTTGTATGACAAGCTCTTCTTGACCACCATACACCAAGAAGTGATCCTTAGTCCTTCGCAGGTACTTAAGGATCCCTTTTACAGCAGACCAGTGCTTCTCACCAGGGTCTTACTGAAACCTACTGGTTATACTCAGTGCATGAGCAACATCCAATCTAGTACATAACATAGCGTACATGATAGATCCAATAGCAGATGCATATGGGATTCTACTCATGTTGTCCCTTTCCTCTTTGGTTTTAGGGCACTGTTCTTTAGTCAAAGGAACTCCCAAAGCCAAAGGTATGTACCCTTTCTTTGAGTCTCCCATACTAAAACGCTTTAGTACTTTGTCTATGTACTTTTCTTGACTTAGTCCCAAAAGCCGATTCGATCTATCTCTATAGATTCGAATACCAAGTATTGTCTCGGCTTCACCTAAGTCTTTCATTGAGAAACATTTTCCCAACCATTGCTTAACCTTTTGCAATGTTGGAATATCATTCCCAATGAGAAGGATGTCGTCCACATATAGGACCAGAAACACTACTATGCTCCCACTAACCTTCTTGTACACACAAGGCTCATCTTCGTTCTTGATGAAGTCAAATTCTTTGACTGCCTCATCAAAGCGAAGATTCCAACTTCGGGATGCTTGCTTTAATCCATAAATGGATTTTTGAAGCTTGCATACCTTCTTAGGATGCTTGGGATTGACAAAACCTTCAGGCTGTGTCATATACACATCCTCAAGTAAATTTCCGTTAAGGAAAGCAGTTTTGACATCCATTTGCCATATCTCATAATCATGATATGCAGCTATGGCAAGCAAGATCCTAATGGACTTGAGCATGACTACAGGCGAAAAGGTCTCGTCATAGTCTATACCATGAGTTTGTCGAAAACCTTTTGCTACTAGTCTACCTTTGTAGGTCTTACCAGCTTTTAGTTTGAATAACCACTTGCATTCAATTACCTTAGCACCTTCTGGTGGATCAACCAAGGTCCAAACCTGGTTATCGTACATTGATTGCATCTCGGATTTCATGGCTTCAAGCCAATTATCCGAGTCTGGGCTTTCAATAGCTTCTCGGTAGGTAGTAGGATCCTCACGATCTACTAACTCAATAGTGTCACTGTCAGTGATTAGAAATCCATAACTCTCAATCTCCTGACGTACTCTACCAAACCTTCTAGGTACTTGTGTAATGGGTTCTTGTTCCACAACTGGTTGTGAACTTGATCCCATTTCCAAACCATCCTCTATAGGAGCTTGTGGCACTTGAATTTCTCCAAGTTCTACTTTACTCCCACTGTCTTTCTTGAGAAGGAATTCCTTTTCCAAGAAAACAGCCTTGCGAGCAACAAATACTTTGTTCTCGGCTTGTGAGTAAAAGTAGTATCCCTTTGTTTCTTTGGGATAGCCCACAAACAAGCAGACAGTTGATTTGGACTCTAGTTTGTCAAATGTTAATTTCTTAACATGTGCTTCACAGCCCCAAATCTTGAGAAAAGACATATTAGGTTCTTTCCCAGTCCATACCTCGTATGGTGTCTTCTCAACTGCTTTAGTTGGAGTACGGTTCAATAGAAATGCAGCAGTTTCTAATGCATAACCACAAAAAGAGATAGGAAGATTAGCTTGACTCATCATAGATCGAACCATGTCCAACAGAGTTCGATTTCTCCTTTCGGACACACCATTCCATTGCGGTGTTCCAGGAGGAGTGAGCTGTGAAATAATACCACACTCTTTTAGATGATCATCAAACTCTTGGCTTAAGTATTCGCCACCTCGATCTGATCGAATGGCTTTTATACTTTTGCCAAGTTGGTTTTCTACTTCGTTCTTAAACTCCTTGAATTTCTCAAAAGTTTCAGACTTGTACTTCATTAGATAGACATAGCCATATCTACTGAAGTCATCTGTGAAAGTCACGAAGTAGCTAAAACCACTTCTAGCTTGTGTACTTAATGGTCCACATACATCGGTATGTATTAGTTCCAATAAGCTATTAGTCCTTTCACCTTTCTTGTTAAAAGGACTCTTTGTCATTTTTCCATGCAAACATGGCTCGCATGTGTCATAAGACTCTAAGTCAAATGACCCAAGCACTCCAGTTTTGTGGAGTCTTGAAATGCGTTTTTCGTTTGCATGTCCTAAACGACAATGCCAAAAGTAAGTAGGGTTCAATTCGTTTGATTTAACCCTCTTTGTATTAATGTTGTATATCGACTCTTTGTTTTGTAAATCAAGGATATAAAGGCCATTTTGCAACATGGCATTGCCATAAGAAATGCCTTGGCGACGAATATGAGCATTGCCATTTTTAATAACAAAATCAAATTCATCATTATCCAAACATGAAACTGAAATAATGTTTCTGCTCATAGCAGGCACATAATAACAATTATTCAAAACAATACAAAGTCCGGAAGGTAAAGTGAGGTGATAGTCGCCTATCTCCATGGCAGCAACTCGTGCTCCATTCCCCACACGGAGGTCCACTTCATTCTTCCCAAGTAACCGTCTATTTCTTAGCCCCTGCACATTTGAACAAATGTGAGAACCACAACCGGTATCCAATACCCAAGTGGTAGAAATAGAAAGGTTAATTTCAACAACAAAAATACCAGAACTGGATGCCTTGGCTCCATTCTTCTTTTGTTCTTCCTTGAAGAGAGCGCAATTCTTCCTCCAATGCCCTATCTTGTTGCAATGGAAGCAAGTGCTCTCACTCTCTTTGAGTTTTGGCGCCTTGGGCTTGGATTGGGCCTGAGGTGCACTCCCACTTAACTTGGGTTTTGCCTTTCCCTTTCCCTTTCCCTTAGCGGGTCCCTTCTTAATTCCCTTTTGAACCATTAGAACGGGATTGGTCTTTCGAATGTTTTCTTCAGCATTCTTAAGCATCCCATGAAGCTCAGTGACTGACTTGTTCATTGCATGCATGTTATAATTCATCACAAATGGATCATAAGCAGCAGGCAATGATCCTAAGATCAAGTCAGTGGCCAATTCCTTTGGCACTAGTACCTCAAGCTTCTCAAGAGTATCAAGATACCCTTTCATCTTGAGTACATGGGTACTAACAGGTGTACCCTCAGCCATCTTGCAAGAAATTAATGCCTTTGTTGTCACGAACCTCTCGTGACGAGCTTGCTCTTGGAACATCTCCTTGAGGTGCACCATGATCGCATAAGCCTCTTGGTCCATAAATTGCTTTTGCAATTCAGGCACCATAGTGGCCAGCATCAGACAGGTCACATCGTTGGAGTTGCTCTTCTTGGTCTCAAAAGTTTCCTTTTGAACCGCAGAGGCGTTCCTTCCTGGTTCTTCAGGCAAAGGTGCATCCAAAACATACGACTTTTTCTCTTGCTTAAGAACTATTCTTAAGTTTAGAGACCAGTCTATGAAATTGGTGCCATTTAATTTGTCCTTTTCAAGGACCGATCGCAATGAGAAATTGTTATTTGAAGATGCCATTTTCAATCTACAATAAAATTTAGCAAGATTAAATGAGGTCTTATTTATGATCCCACAAACCGAATTAATATCCCTTTAAATAATTCGCGTTAGTGATTTAATGTGGGCCAAGATCCACTTTTCACAACAACTTATTAGTCAAGCTGAGCTTGTACACCTAACAAGTTAAGTTACTTAGGTAGGAAAACTCCAATCATGTCTCGTACATGACTCTTGGATCAAATGGGCTAACATCTTAAGATGTTATAGCACAACCCATTTATTAGTTGCCTAGGTCCGGGCATCCCTTTCCATGATAAGTCCAACCTACATTCACAACCCATACCTCACAAAGATAATCGGGCGCATCTAGGACTCCTAGTCTACGTGACCGATGATCGATGCCTTGACATGTTTCGAATTAGGAAGGCAACTTTGTGACTTACTATTTTAGGGATTCATTTTATTACGGCTTACATGGCATACGCTTTGTCATCCATACATAGCATGCATATATATATAATTGCATAAAGTAAAACGTGACAAACATGGGCCCAAAAACTTACAACTAAGATTCTATACTATTACATAAGAATCTTCGAGTTGGGCTTCTCCACTCCGGTGGGCTTCGTCTTGATTTACAAAGTCTTCAAATAAATTCTATTCTAAGAAATAAATGAAACTTTTACAATAAAATATAATGGCACGCAGGCCATATTTAATTACAAAAACCCAGGGCCCATGAATGTACCATGCATATCCATTCATCACACCAAACAAGCAAATAAATATACATAGCATTCATGGATCAGACAAAGTCCATTTTTAATCAATTTAGTCAAGCCCATTAATGGAAATTGTGTACTTGAACCTTTAAGAGAAGACCCCGTGATGGGCCTAGGCCGAAGCCCAATGGACTAAATCCTCTTATTGAATAAGTTCTCTTAAAAGCCCAAAACACAAACTAGTTAGATTTGTGCCATAAATCAACTCTAGTATAATTTCCAATTTTGCCATTTTTAATTTTATGTCATACAGCCCATAAACATTAAAAATACATATAATATGTGCTAACATGAATTAAAAATAAAATCATGAAGAACACATATAATAGAACACGGCATTCATGCAAAAACAAACAAACAACAAAACTAGTTGTTTAATGCTTATGTAATGCCATGAAATGCACAAACATTTAAATCAATTTTATGAGTCATTTAATAATATAAATAAGTCCATAAATATTGATTTAATATTCTGTACCATTTTAATCTAAATGTGTTTTTACCATTTTAATCAAAACAAAGCAAACAATGTTAATTAAACATGTAACAAACACAAACTAGTCATTGTTTTAAGTGATTTTAAAATTAATCAATTAAATTATCATGGACCAGAAATAAAACCAAATTTAAAAAATGTCCAGACCTGATAATTAATCTTTAAATATCACTTACAAACATGCCAAAAACATTTTTACATATAAATTTGAAAACTAGTTGTTAAACTAGCAATTTACATGCCAACTAGCACCTAGTTTCAAAATTAACATGTACCATCAGGTATAAATAATTAAATCCGACCATTACCAGCCCTAATAACATCTTAGGACAGTATATTAACATGTCATATTAATTATAATACCTATCTAATCAATTAAAATCGTTTTTACACCAAAACAATGCAAAAAACTCAAAACAGAAAATTTCAGATTTGCATGTTTTCAAAATAACGATTTTTAATTAATTTTTTCATGCATCTAAAGCACTAAAATAAGCATGTCTAGGCTCTGATACCACTGATGGAATATGACATGGTATGATAATCATGATAGCACAGCGGAAAAACAAAAATTTGATCATACATACCATACATATCCAAAGATAGGAACGAAAACATGCAATTTTAGGGTTTTGAAACTTACAATAGATTATGCCTTTTATTCTTTGATTTTGTGATGTCCAGCAACCAAGATGCCTTTATCCACCTTAGATCTCGATCACCAATGCCAAGGAATAGCCTTTTGCGCCACTCCCTCTATTCTCACACACACAATTACACCGTCGGCTTAAAAACGAGATTGCTAGATCTCTTTTTCGGTATTGTGTAAGGGTTATAGTTTGAAGCTACAAAACTTGATTTTCTACTTCTTTAGATTTCTATTACTGCTCAATAACACAAGAGAATGAGGAACAATCCTTTCTCCTTGTGAAAAATTGAACAAAAGAATTAAGAGAGAGAGAGTCACTATTCACGAGTTACTATTCACGAGTTACTATTCATGCCACAAAAAAAAATTAGGTTTAGGGTTTTATTTCTTTTAATATATATGCTTATCCTTTGGCAAGTCATTAATCTGAATTCAACTATCCTAAGATAATTAATTCAAACTCTATCACTTCCTAAAGATAAGTAATATATTTTGAATTAAACTCCTTTGAATTTAAATTCAAATTTGAAATAAAACATAAGACATTTAAATAAATGAAATCACTTAATTAAATATATAAGTGATTTAATTTAATTTAAATTCCTTTAGGCTTTAATATTCAATTAACTTAATTAACACAAGATAATTAATTAATTGAAATTAAACCTTATGGGCTGAATTTCTCTCTCTCATGGACCAAAGCCCAATAGCAATATTATAACCCATTACATACATTAATTTGACTTTAATTAAAAGCCCAAATTAATGTCCAATACTTAATTTAAATATTTTAAGCCCAATGCTTTGTGTGCGATCCTATAGGTCCATTTAATGTTGGCAATGAATTAATAAATTAATTCAAAGGCTATATATATTCTCTAGCAAGATATTATAGCATTCCAAATTAAATGAAAATGCATATGGCATTTGGTGACCTAATGCAATTTCGTATAGTCCCTTACCCATAAATATCAGAATTAATATAAGGCATGGAACTAGTCATCCTTATATACATTAATTCATTTCTTGATATTCCAGTGACACTGAACTCTCAGATAAATAATGATTACTCATTATTTCATCTCGGTATGGCCATACACTTCTCAGTTCACTGATCAAGTGGCCGGTGATATTTTTCTCTCTTATCGAGAGGGGTAATCCCTTCACTTCTCTCATGCTCTCTAACATGAATCAGTGCATACCCAATCATACCCGTACTTGTCACTCTGTTACGAGCACGTTAGGTGTATGTCAAAGTACACAGTAATTCATAAAGAGTTTCATAGAGATTTCAGGTCTAAGAACGCCGATACAAAACTTGCATATGAGAAACACTTATGACTTGTACCATGTAGTGTTCTCATGAGCGGATCGAATCCAGATACCATGTTCTTTAACATGTATCTATGATCTCTGATTGACACTCTTGTCCTAATGATCCGTAAGACAGAACTCATAAGATCAGAGAGAGCATACTAGTCTTAATTCATTTGTTATTCCCATAACAATGACTGACTAAGGATATTTAGAATGATGTCTCATTTGTTTCAAGGTCTTACAATCCATGTGCCTCACACATGATAACTTAAACCGAAACAACACTCTTGGATAGTTTTATCAATTGATATGCACAGGAATACAAAGGATAAAACAAATGCCTCATTTTATTAATTTCAAGTGTTTCGTTACAATGTATTGGGGCTAGGGCTTACACTAACAAAAACTACTTGACTTTCCTAACATTTGGGTAGTCATGATGCTTAGCTAGAAGCCGCTCATGACTTATATAATAGCATGTCATAACTATCAATAAGGGATTGATATAATGATTTAAAGAAGTTTAAATCATATGAGCTTTGAATAGAACTCATAATTACATATTATACTGTCAATATAGACAGAAACCCAATAGGTCACACACATATAGAGTAAAGGATAAAATGATTAAATGACAAGGATAATGATATTTGATATTATTATGGGAAAATAGAAATAAATAAGAGAATAATTAATTAAAGAGATTAATTAATTATGATCAAGTAGAAATGTTCGCAGAACTTTTTTGAAATATTCTGCAAAATGGATCTAATTGAAATATTATATTTCATAATTAATTATAACTGGACTATAAGTATTATAGGGCTGATATAATAATTAATAGATCCATTAAAGAAATATATGAGGCCCAGAGAATTGGTTTTGGTGCAGAAACCCACCATAGGATGGGTTTCATGCCAACTCCAAATATAAGGCATTAGAGGCCTAATTCTTGGACTAAAATAAATTAAATATATTTCATAAGTGTTATGGAGCCTATATATTTTATTTGGATGGATTTAGAATTGATTTGGATGATTAAATCCAAGTATATGTATAAAGGGCCTAGTTTATGGTTTATGTGCCTAGTCCTTTATGAAAGAACTTAAATTGAATTTAATTGAGCCCAAATAAATTAATAATATTTTTAGAAGCCCAATTAATATTTCTCCAGCAATTTTTAAGAGCCCAATCACATTATGAAGTTGGATTTTTAACCTAACTATAAAAAATCCAAGATAAGTGATTTTAGGGTTAAGTGAGCTTTCACAAGAAAAGAAAATTCTCTCTTCTTCTAAACCCTAGCCGCCACTCCCTTGCTAGTATCAAGGAGATTTTGGCCAGTCTTGTAATTCCATCATTCTTTGGTTCATTTGATCCTTCTTTAATGTGGATTACAAGTGGAGGTGTTCTATTTTGGACACTATAGTTTGTGACAACCCGGTGAGAAGGAAAAATAACTGTTTAACAAAAATTAAAGGTGATTTTTCTTATTCTCATTAATATTTATATTGTAAATTCATGGCAAGATTAGATATATTGTTTAAAATTTTAAATTTTCATTTATACATGTGATGTGTGTAACTGATCAATTCCCAACAAAAATTACATTTGCATGCATACCATGTCGGGGTATAGGCTTTTGACTATTTAAGAAATGGATAAGGCCTTACACATAGACATGGGATTATAGGAGCACCTACCACATTAGGCTGACCATGAGCTGCCATAGTACCCACCGATAGTAGAGGTATGATAGGACTCATAGTTAGAGGATGTTTTATGTTCGGACCTTAGGCAGGAGGAGGTACATTACACTTACTATTTTGTAACCAAGGCCAAGCAGGAGCCTATGGAGGCCATACATTCACAGTAGTTTCCCATCATCCAATAGGACCTCCCTCAATGCACTTACAGACACCTTTATATGTCCTCTTTAATAGACCTACCTCTTCCTTCCAAACTGGATATAGTTTTCATCCCTTGGGAGACTATCTTACAACACCGCTAATGTATAAAGGCTACCTAGGCAATAATGAGTGCTGACCTCTCATATCTGTGTAAGGACTAGGTGCAGTTCTAGGTGACCTTCCAGAGGTAATAGGTAGGGGGATAAGCTAAGCTAGCTCGGGCTAAGACTGCTAGCACATCCAATGAGTAAGGGATCATGTAGGTAGATGAGAGCTTTCAGTAGGCCTGATAATGAATTAGTGTGATAAAGGGTACCATTTACTCATGGAGGTATATGACCATAAAGAGAATTGATGATCTGGAGGGGTATTTTAAACGATTTGATAGGGAGCTTTAGAGGCACATTAACCAACTCGATAGCAATTTTTGAAGGCACTTAGGCAAGCAGACATTTCAGTTAGAGGAAGTGCATGAGGAAATCTACATTTTTCGCCTTATATATGGTTGGCCAAGCCTTTCTCTTCCTTTCTCAAATATCCAATTTCTTATGGTCTATTGGAAGGCAAGTGTTTGATTCCTATTGGCTCCCCTTTTATCTTTTTTTAATTGCAATTTAACCTCCAAACTTTCTCTAATCACTTATTGGCATGTAACTCGTATCTCATTTTCATATTAACCCATGTATAATACTCATTATGCATTTACATCTTAACTTAAATAAATTACCGAATTACCCTTTGATAATTTCATTAATGTCAGCTATATCTCGAACCGGTCATCAACTCATATAGCCATTATTATTCACTCTATATATACCTATAAACACCTCATATTCCTACTAGGGTGTAATCTGGGGCCTTACACCTATGTTCGTGCATCGGGTGTTATTGGTATTTTTATATATGCTTTATCATACAATACTTTAATTAGTTCCTTCTTTTTGAGTTAATTTATTTTGGTTTAACTTTATTATTCATGGTTGATTATATGGTGCAAATAGGCATTAACTTTACTTACATTTTATTTCATTTTCCACAAACCAATTGTATAATCAATTTGATTCATAACCAATTGATTAATATTATCATCGTTAAAATATAATGGGATAAATAATTAAAACCAACATTAATTAAAAAAATAGCAATAACACATGAAATGACAATAATTTGACTTATTCATTCATGACAGCACAAATGATTTATTACATATGAATCTAAATAAACTTATTTATTCCACTATGCTGGGGAAACCCATCTTTACGTGTGTTTGAAAAACCATTGCAGCACTAGTGCTCACAAAGTTTGTTGAATGTAGGGAAATATTTCATTCAACTCCCCATTAGTATTGCAAATGCTGGAGAATAAGATCACAATGAAGTTCCAAATAAGAATCTACTAATCATGTAAAAAAAGGAATCATGCAAACCAAAAAAAAAGAAGGCACCTCAACTATTTTTGCATGGACCAATGTAGCCTTATATGTGTCAACCAGGGTGACACTCATTCTGTTGCAAGGGGCAAGTGGTCATGTGATTGACTTTAGTTACAAACAACCTAAATACATAGGAAATTTTTGTAAGAATTTTTTTTTCAAACCTTTTACACCAAGCCCTCTCAAGAGGTGCTAATTAAACAAGTCCTTTCAAAAGGCAAAGAAAAATCTCTTTGAAGTATTCAAAACAATCAAGAAACAGTTATAAACAATGAGGTTCACCCCAAACCAAGGCATAGCTTCAAATAACAAAGTTCACCCAAATTAAAGGATAGTCACAAATAACGAGGCTCACTCCAAATTAAGGCACAGGGGATAAGTGGTCATGTGATTGACTTTAGTTACAAGTGACCCCAATACATAAAAAATTTTTGCAAGAATTTTTTTGGTAAACCTTTTGCACCAAACCCTTTTAAAAAGAACTAATTCAGCAAGCCCTTTCAAAAAGAAATGAAAAATCTCTTCAAAGCATTCAAAATGATCAATGTATAGTCTTAAATAGCGAGGTTCACCCAAAACCAAGGTACAGTCGTAAATAGCAAGGTTTGCCCAAAATCAAGGCATAGTTTTAAATAATAAGGTTCGCTGTAAATCAAGGCACAATCATTAACAATGAGGTTTCACCCTAAGTCTCCTTAAAAAACATTTAAAATTTCAAAGAATAATCACAAATAGTGAGGTTCACCTTAAATCACCTTAAAGAGCAATCGAAATTGCAAGGCATAATCGCAAATTGTGTTGTTTGCCCCAAGTCTCCTCAAATAGTAGTTAGAATTGCATGGCACAATTGCAAACAATGAGGTTCACCTTATGTCTTTTCCTCATGTAATCAAATTCCTTTCAACATACACCAAGCCTTTTTAAAAGGAACCAAATTCAACAAAGTCCTTTAAACAGGCAATTAAAGTCCTTTTAACAAGCACCAAAACCCCCTTAAAAGGAACTAAATTCCTTTCACCTTAAGTCCTTTACTCATGTAATCAAATTCCTTTCAACATACCTTAATTTCTTTATTCATAGTAAATTTTTGCAAGTTATATTTTAATTGTTCTTTTTCTACATTTTAATTAGTTGATAGCATTGAGCATAAAAATCGAGAAATTCTTTAGCACACATTTAATTTTCAATTGCTTGCATTTATAATCCTTTGGGTACGATATTCATAGATCTTTAAGTTAAGCACCCTATATTACATGTTGGTTCAGTATGCTTGCTGATTAAGTGCCACACTCCATCCACTACCACTTTATAAGCCCTTCTAAAAGGCATTTTAGAGCTGCCACCTTAGGTAAGTGTCTTTGTCCTTACTCTAAACTTTGGCTTACCTAGGCATTTAGTGTGCTAGCCTTCCCAAAGTTGGAGGCAATTGTAGAGACTATGTCTTCAGGAGACATTTGTCATAGTTACCTAATGAGGAAAACTACTCTTATAAAGATGATGAATCGAGGGCTCTAGGATCTCTTTATGTTTTGCAAACTTCAAAAAAACATTTTGGGGTCTTTTGTGCTTTTTATGGACATTTAAGAGGAGTAAAAAAGTTTGATAATGAAGGGTATTTATAATGCACACTATTGGTCATTTTTATTCACACTCGTGTAATAGGGAAAAACCTCCATTATTTGTCCATTTGATAATTTATCTGTTAGAACTGGTGCACGGGTGTGGTCAATTTGATGCACATCTGTGCATCAAAAAAGAATCTTCTTTTTTAGCGCACTTATCCTACTTACCTATGCTTTTTGAGGGACACTCATGCACAAGAATGCACACCCATGCATTGGGTTTTCCTATAAAAGGTTTTGTCCACAGCCCTTGAAAGAATGTTGGAAAAAGTTTAGCATAAAATGGTTTTTTAAATGTTACTGTAATACCCTACATTCATTCATAATTTCCATATACTAGACAGAATCAATATACAGTCATCCACATAATATTACTTACTTATGCAATAGTAACCATAATTATTACACGTCAAACACTGCATATAAATCGAACTGCCTCAGCTTATGCAATCCCATCGGTCTTTATGTATATGCCTTATCATTTTTCCTTCTTCGCATTCCCAATTCCTGTTTCTGCACGTAGTCAACAAATCACATGCTAAGAAACATTGTTGCCTAGTGGTGGATACAACTATACAAAATTTCATTCAAATAATTTTTTATATTATTATTCGGTTGTATTTATTACCTTATTTGACTCATTAATATATAGCTATCTTATCGGGAATATCACTTTATTCGCAATACTTATATACCCATTTACATATTTGATTTTCTTCTTTTCTCTTTTGTCACTATTTGATTGATTTATTTTTTAACATTGATACCGTTTCACATTCCATATCTTTTTACATACATATTTCTAAATTTTTCATTAACTCTCATATCTTTAACACCACTATTTTATTGATCTCTTCCTATTACAATTTATTTTACTAACACAAACACGTTTTAGTACATATTTTTAACTATGTAATTTAACTTTAGTATCTGCATAAAATTTCTTTACTTACTGATTACTCAATACTCTGTTAATTTCTAAATTTTTATATAATTCAATCATTATTTATTTTACCTTCCTTTCATTTTTACGTAGTATTCATATTCAATTTTATTTCACCATATGTAACTTAGGCTTTGTATGCTCCTAAGTTATTAGCTAAATTCTTATTTTTGTCACACTGGTCTTTTTATTATCTCTTGCCTTATATTTACAATTCCCTCAAGTTTTTTCTTTTTAATATTTCTTAATATGAAATTTCCCCTTTTTTCTCATTTCAATTCTCAAGAGTAACAATTTCATTCTTAAGTTTTCTCGATTTTTGAATCAATTACAATTTATCTTATTTATACTAAATTTACTCAAATTCTTTTCGTTTGATTTTATTTTCAGAATTTCTCATTGGTATTTGAATTTGTTGTTCTTTATAATCACGTTTTTTTTAAATTTTGGGTTCTATTTTTCTTAATCAATTCTCATATTTAATCTTTTCTTACCAACTTTTATATATTTTATACTTTAACGACATAGTACCAATAAATCCCTAAATCTTTTCTCATCCCATTTGACTTTATTTATTTCATAATCACATTTTCTCATCATTCTCTTATACCAAATAATTCACGAATTTATTTTCTCGTTTAAATTTAATTTTCTCAATATTACTATTTGATCCATGAACTTTTAATTTCTTCCAAATCACTGTAAATTATTCTTCACCTTTGACTCAATTTCTTTTATACTTATTTTTCATATTTAATTCCACTTATTTTTCCACTTTGATGCAAATGTTCAATCTGGTCCTTATTATTTCTTTTTGATTTATTTCACACTAATTAATTTCAATTTTAACCAAATAAGTTTCTTTTTCCTTCTTACTTCAAATTATTTACAAAAGTTTATAAAAAATTACAATTAAGTTCCTAAAGTTGACTTTTCTTGATTTTTAATCAAATTTATTTTCTTTGACTTATAATTTAATCTATATGCACAAATTCCATTTTAGTCCCTAAATATTTGACTTTTATCTTATTTTGACCAAATTGATCTCAACTTTGTCCAATATGACTTTCTTTTGTTTTTAATTAAATTTTAAATGCATAAGTTGCATTATGGTCCCTTAAAATTTTCTTAAGGTGGTAAATTATAGTTTGGTCCCTACATTTACATTTATTTACGATTTTACCCAATATCACCTTTTTACATAATTTAATTTCTTTATCCACTATAATAATGGCACAATTTCAATTTTTGCCCCTGCTCTATCATCTGCTCATCTTTTTATTCTTTTTAGATCTCTTAACTATATTTTCCCATTTTAACATTTTTTTAAAATTTTATGTAATATTTTCGCTTTGCATAAATTACTTTTTTTCCTTATTTCTTTACATAATTATAGTTTTACCCTTGTAACACCTTTGTTGTATTTTTCAATCGGTTTCTAACCCAATTAACTATACGATATTTTTTTTACTTATTTTACAGTCCCAATTACCATTTTTCTTATATAATTACCATTTTACCCCTGCTTAACTTGTGAAGCTCATTTTTCACTTTATCTACTATTTATGAATATTTATAATTTCTTTAATATTATAATTACTCTTTTAATCTTGTTCACATGTATATTTATCACGTTGCCCCCAGTTATCAACAGTGGAACACCATGAACTGGATAAGCGAAATAGTAAATCCAGTATATTGGAGGGACCATACCACTAAGGTATGATACTATTCTCCAATACAGTCATATAGTAAGCTGGCTAAACAGTATTTATTCAGTACAGTAACAGTTACAGTAATAGTAACCATAATATCGCGGGGTAAATACCCCTATGGCTAGCTATACTATCCTAAAGTTCGGGTTAACCCACTAAACACTAAGGGTATTAATACTATTCACATTATATTGCATTTTTACATTATCATTTATTATAATTTCATATTATTATTCTCGTTAATCACATCCCATCAATATTACGAACATATTTAAAAATCATTCAAGCTTGTTAACTATACATTCATCATACATGATATTCATATAACATTTTTAATTGTGTGCCATTTAGCCAACCCAAAATATATATATCCATCACACTTTATATTTTCTTCATATATTTCATGTCATTTATATTTTTAGCATTAAATTATATACACACATAACTTCCTTTTATTCATTTTGCTTTACTATTTTTTTATTCTTTAAATAACCACCATTATGAACTTTAACTAACTATTAAGTCTATGAATTATTTTCACTCAATATTAATTCTAAAGCATTTAATTAGTAATGAAATTTTTAATTCATACTAAATACTTCATTAAATATCAAATTAACCCATTACAACCATTGTAGTCCCATTCGGCCACTTATGCATTTCCACCATAATAAATCATTTCATGCTTTATTTTATGCCATCTACATTTTCAACATCAATTTATGTAAGTATATACTAATTAATACATATTTTACCTTAGCATTATTATTGTCTATCAATATCATTATGTTTCATACCAAATTTCATATACTTATATTATTTCTAACTCAATCTCATCATAACATATTTAATTACAATTATAATACTAGAATTACATTTAATATCTTATAAATCATCAAAATATCATTTTATCCTCTTTAGGATATAATTTGGCCTCATTAATTTTCCTCCCTTAATGTTTGTTTTCTTTTAATTTTTGAGATTATTCATGTTAATTAGTCATATTAAATAGTTCTCTTAAATTAATTTCCATTATATCTTAATTTCCTTTAGTTACATAATATAAATTCAATAGAAAATTCAATCTTTAAATGAAATTAAGTGTAGTAAAAGTATCCATTAACCTTTTTATGGCCCAATTCCTCCATTTTTCCTTTTTTCTCCTTTCTCCTCATTTTCTTTCTCTTTTTTCTTAGATTTTCTTCCTTGGTTGAATATTTCATGGTGGATTTTCTTTAATTCATTTCTTCCTTTATACAAAATAACCACAAAAATACACCCCACATACCCTAATTTACCCATTAGAACTCTTAAATCAATTTAAAAATATCAAATATACATACCTTAATTTTGATATATAATATTTGATTCTTGATTCCATCCACTTTTATTACTCATTTTGAATATTAGTGGCTGCCATATTGTTGTAGAAGGGCTGAAATTTATCTAGGGAGGTTGAATTTAGGAAGAATTATGAAAGAAGATGAAAGAAAAATCTAAAAAAATAATGAAGAAGGGAAGTCGGCCACCATAAGAGAGGAGAAGGCTAAAGAAAATTCTAGTCCTCTTCAGATTTTTCCACCTTTTTATAGTTCTCCTAATGGGTTAAGCTTGGTCCAACCAAGTGGTTCAACCAAAGCCCAAGCCCAATTTCATTATTTAGCCTATTTATGCCTAAACTTAATTCTCTCCCTTCCCATGCTCAATTCCACTCCTAATTAGTTTCATAATTCTTATCATAATAAATTATACCTCCATTTAAATTTTTAACCCAATCAGAGTCCGTCTTCAGTCCGATTCATCCATAATAGTCTAGTAAGAAAAATTTCGATGTCACCGTAAAATTTATTTTTTTACACCAATATATTCTACATGTAATTTGAGGTAGAACTAAAAAGTTTTGTGATTTCTAGAGATCATTTGGTATTTCTAAATTTTCACTGAAACTTTAATCAGCCTCTTTTTCGGTTTTTCATGACCACTTTTCTGAAAGTAATGTTTTCGGTGTCAGAATGCTTCATACATTTAATCCATGTGCAACAGAATATTCAAAAGCATGTGGTTAAAATTTCAGCCCATTCCGATATCATTTCAATATACTTCTAGTTTTGGTCATCTGTGTAGCCGGTCCGAAATTTGAATTTTCAAAACTATCGGAATTACTGTTTTTCAATTTCTTAGGTGTCATTATATTGTTTATAATATATGTGCGAAATATAAGCTCCATTGGAGATCTCTAGGGTCACCCAATAAGTGGTCAAAGTTATGGTCAAACCTACATCCACCCGTGAAATTTTTCTTCATTTGCCTTTTTAAAGGTCTATTTGACCTCAATTTTTCTCAAATTGTACCATCAGACTCTATTTAACACCTAATTTCATAAAATGCTCTTAGATCAAACTACCCGTCAGATCACCCATCCTCGTTTACCTGGCCCAAGTACGTTTAACATTTCTACTTTTTTTTCCAATTTTCCCATCTCATTCAACCCCGATTACTCCAAAATTTATCATACGGTATTTATAGAAGCTTTACATCGTACTGTATCTGAAAAATGCAAATTTGGGGGCGTTACAATACTCCCCCCTTATAAAAATTTCATCCTTCAAATTTATCTAAATGGCATAACTGTAACTACTACTACCTCATAATTCCTCAAATTATCAAAGTGCTTTCTTCACGTCAAGACGTGTTCAGAACAATTTGATATAACATATGTTGTTTGTCTATCCTTTAACTGATTACTTTACCCGCTCGAGTTAGCAATAGCTTCCCTTCAATTGATAGGTCTTTTACTAATAGTGGCTAACCCTTCTTTAACCTTTTTAACAAATTTTCATTCGACTATATCAATATATCACTCTTCTTAGCTCTAGTTTATTCTTGCTTCCACTACGTAACTCTAATGTTTAACTTTTGCTTGCCTTGGCATCCAATACGATACACCCCTGTCTGATGAAACTAATGAAATATATGCGGTATTTCAGTCATTACCCATCGCTAGTATAACAAACCGCCACTATCTATGCTGAACATAAGACATGTAACTGTATAACTATGTAATAACAAATATATATATTTATTGTGTAACATGTGACTTTATGATTGGACTATATGCATGTATGTTGTATGTCTATGCATGGACAAAAATGCAAATGTACACGTAAATAACCAGCGCATAGTACTAGTGGCAATGTATACTAGTTGGGCTAATGGAATCACCCAAAAAATATTGTCTCATAACTATTGAATTAGCTAAGAATCCAACTTTCATCCTTAATAATTATCTTACTCATTTGTCGATAGCTAAAAGTCATGACTATCACTCAAAATATTTGACGGGATAGATAACGATAAACTACAGTCTTGAATCCATTCATTCCCTTATGGCATGTACATGTGTTACTTTTAATATCCTCTTCCTTTTATTCACCCACTCCGATCTTAAGACCACCTAAGCCTAGTTCTGATACCATTTATTGTAACACCCTACATTCATTCATAATTTTCATATACTAGACATAATCAATGTACAATCAACCATATAATATTACTTACTTATGCAATAGTAACCATAATTATTACATGTCAAACGATGCATACAAATCGAACCGCTCAACTTATGCAATCCCATCGGTCTTTATGTACATGCTTTATCGTTCTTCCTTCTTCGCATTCCCAATTCTTGTTCCTACGCGCAGTTAACAAACCGCAAGCTAAGCAACATTATTTCCTAGTGGTGGATACAACTACACAAAATTTCTTTCAAATAAATTTTTATGTTATTATTCGGTTGTATTTATTACCTTATTTGACTCATTATATATATAGCTATCTTATCGGGAATATCACTTTATTCGCAGTACTTATATGCCAATTTACATATTTAGTTTTCTTCTTTTCCCTTTTGTCACTATTTGATTGATTTTTTAAAAAAAAAATTGGTACCGTTTCACATTCCATATCTTTTTACATATATATTTCTAAATTTTTCATTAACTCTCATATCTTTAACACCACTATTTTATTGATCTCTTCCTATTATAATTTATTTTATTAACATAAATCCGTCTTAGTACATATTTTTAATTACGTAATTTAACTTTAGTATCTGCATAAAATTTCTTTACTTACTGATTACTTAACACTGTTATTTTTCAAAATTTTCTATAATTCCGTCATTCTTTATTTTACCTTCCTTTCATTTTTACATAGTCTTCAAATTCAGTTTGATTTCCCCATATGTAATTTAAGCTTTGTATGCTGTCAAGCTATTAGCTAAATTCTTATTTTGGTCATATTTGTCTTTTTATGATCTCTTGTATTATATTTACAATTTGCTCAAGTTTTTCCTTTTTAATATTTCTTACTATGAAATGTCCCCTTTTTTTCTCATTTCAATTCTCAAGTGTAACAATTTTATTCTTAAATTTTCTTGATTTTTGAATCAATTACAATTTATCTTATACTAAATTTACTTAAATTCTTCTCATTTGATTTTATTTTCAGAATTTCTCATTGGTTCCTGAATTTGTTGTTCTTCATAATCACCATTATTTAAAATTTTGGATTCTCTTTTTCTTATTCAATTCTCATATTTAATCTTTTCTTACCAACTTTTATATATTTTATAATTTATTGACACAGTACCATTAAATCCCTAAATCTTTTCTCATTCCATATGACTTTATTTATTTCACAAACACATTTTCTCATCATTCTCTTATACCAAATAATTCACAAATGTATTTTCTCGTTTAAATTTAATTTCCTCAATATTACTATATGATCCCTAAACTTGTAATTTATTACAAATCATTGTTAATTATTCGTCACCTTTGACTCAATTTCTTTTATACTTATTTTTCATATTTGATTTCAATTATTTTTTCACTTTGATGGAAATATTCAATCTGGTCCTTTTTATTTCGTTTTGATTTATTTCACACCAATTAATTTCAATTTTAACCAAATAAGTTTCTTTTTTCCTTCTTACTTCAAATTATTCATAAAATTTTATGAAAAATTGCAATTAAGTCCCTAAAGTTGACTTTTCTTGATTTTTAATCAAATTCATTTCCTTTGACTTACAATATAATATATATGCACAAATTTCATTTTAGTTCCTAAATATTTGACTTTTATCTTATTTTGATCAAATTGATATCAACATTGACCAATTTGAATTTCTTTGGTTTTTAATTAAATTTTAAATGCATCAGTTGCATTTTTTATCCCTTAAAATTTTTTCAATATGGCAAATTATAGTTTGGTCCCTACATTTATATTTATTTATGATTTTACCCTTTATCATCTTTTTACTTAATTTAATTTCTTTATCCACTATAACAATGGCAAAATTTCAATTTTTGCCCCTGCTCTATTATCTACTCATCTTTTTATTCTCCTTAGATCTCTTAATTATATTTTTCAACTTTAACACTCTTTTAAATTTTATATAATATTTTCTCTTTGCATAAATTACTTTTTTATCCTTATTTCTTTGCATAATTATGGTTTTTCCCTTGTCAATACCTTTGTTGTATTTTCCATTCATTTTCTAACCTAATTAACTATATGATATTCTTTTTACTTATTTTGCACTCCCAATTACCATTTGTTTACATAATTACCATTTTGTCCCTGCTTAACTTGTGAAGCTCATTTTTCACTTTATCTACTATTTATGAACATCTATAATTTATTTAATATTATAATTACTCTCTTAATCTGTTTCACATGTATAATTACCACTTTGTCCCTAGTTGTCAATAGTGGAACACCATGAACTGCATAAAGCGAAACAGTAAATTCAGTACACTGGAGGAGCCATATCGCTGGGGTACGATACTATTCTTTAGTACAGTCATATAGTAAGTCGGCTAAATAGTATTTATTCAGTACAGTAACAGTAACAGTAATACCACGGGGTAAGTGCCCCTATGGCTAGCCATACTATCCTAAAGTTCTGGTTAACCCACTGAACACTAAGGGCATTAACATTGTTCACATTATATTGCATTTTTACACTATCATTTATTATAATTTTATATTATTATTCTCGTTAATCACATCCCATCAATCTTACGAACATATTTAAAAATCATTCAAGCTTGTCTTCATCATGCATGATATTCACATAACATTTTCAAATGTGTGCAATTCGGCCAACCCAAAATATATATCCATCACACTTTATATTTTCTTCATATATTTCATGTCATTTATATTTCTAGCATTAAATTATATACACACATAACTTCCTTTTATTCATTTTGCTTTACTATTTCTTTATTCTTTAAATAACCACCATTATGAAATTTAACTAACTATTAGCTCTATGAATTATTTCACTCAATATTAATTCTAAAGCATTTAATTAGTAATGAAATTTTTAATTCATACTAAATACTTCATTAAATATCAAATTAACCCATTAAAACCATTGTAGTCCCATTCGCCCACTTATGCATTTTCATCATAATAATTCATTTCATGCTTTATTTTATAACATTTACATTTCCAACATTAATTTATGTAAGTATATACTAATTAATACATATTTTACCTTAGTATTATTTATTGTCTATGTCAATATCATTATGTTTCATACCAAATTTCATATGCTTATATTATTTCTAACTCAATCTCATCATAACATACTTAATTACAATTATAATACTAGAATTACATTTAATATCTTATAAATAATCAAAATATCATTTTATCCTTTTTAGGATATAATTCGGCCTCATTCATTTTCCTCCCTCAATGTTTGTTTTCTTTTAATTTTTGAGATTATTTCATGTTAATTAGTCATATTAAATAGTTCTCTTAAATTAATTTCCATTATATCTTAATTTCCTTTAGTTACATAATATAAATTCAAAAGAAAATTCATTGTTTAAATGAAATTAAGTGTAGTAAGAGTATCTACTAAACTTTTTATGGCCTAATTCCTCCATTTTTCCTTTCTTCTCCTTTCTCCCCATTGTCTTTCTCTTTTTCCTTGGATTTTCTTCCTTGGCCGAAAATTTCATGTGGATTTTCTTTAATTCATTTTTTCCTTTATGCAAAATAACCACATAAATACACTCTACATACCCTAATTTATCCATTAGAACTTTTAAATCAATTTAAAAATATCAAATATATATACCTTAATTTTGATACTTAATATTTGATTCTTGATTCCTTCCATTTTTATTACTCATTTTGAATATTTGAGGCGGCTATATTGTTGTAGAAGGGCTGAAATTTATCTAGAGAGGTTGAATTTAGGAAGAATCATAAAGGAAGATGAAAGACAAATCTAAAAAATAGTGGAGAAGGGAAGTCGGCCACCATAGGAGAGGTGAAGGCTAAAGAAAATTCTAGTCCTCTTCAGATTTTTTCACCTTTTTATAGTTCTCCTAATGGGTTAGGCTTGGTCCAACCAAGTGGTTTAACCAAACCCAAACCAAATTTTATTATTTAGCCTATTTATGCCCAAAATTAATTCTCTCCCTTCCCATGTTCAATTCCACTCCTAATTAGTTTCATAATTCTTAGCATAATAAATTATACATCCATATAAATTTTGAGCCCAATCAGAGACCGTCTTCAGTCCGATTTACCTATGATAGTCCGATAAGAAAAATTTTGATGTAACCGTAAAATTTATTTTTTTACACCAATATATTCTACATGTAAGTTGAGGTAGAACTAAAAAGTTTTGTGACTTTTAGAGATCATTTGCTATTTCTAAATTTTCACTGAAACTTTAATCAACCCTTTTTTCGATTTTTCATGACCACTTTTCTGAAACCAATGTTTTCGGTGTCATAATTCTTTAAACTTTTACCCCGTGTGCACTAGAATATTCAATATCATGTTGTTAAAATTTCAGCCCATTCTGACATGATTTCAATATACTTCTAGTTTCGACCATCTATGCAGCCAGTCCGAAATTCAAATTTTCAAAACTGTCGAAATTATCATTTTTTAGTTTTCTGGATGTCTTTGTATTGTTTATAATATATGTGCGAAATATGAGGTCCATTGGAGATCTCTAGAGTCCCCAAATGAGTGATCAAAGTTGTGGTCAAACCTACATCCACCCGTGAAATTTTTCTTCATTTGCCTTTTAAAAGGTCTATTTGACCTCAATTTTTTCTCAAATTGTACCACTATACTCTGTTTAACACCTAATTTCATAAAATGCTCTTAGGTCAAACTGCCTGTCGAATCACCCATCCTCGATTTACCCACGCCTGAGCACATTTAACCTTTGTACTTTTTTTTCGGTTTTCCCATCTCATTTAACTTCGATAACTCCGAAATTTATCATAGGGTAATTATATCAACTTTACATCGTACTATATCCAACAGATGCAAATTTGGGGCCATTACGATACTCCTCCCTTATAAAAATTTCATCCTCCAAATTTATCTAAATGGCAAAACTATAACTACTATTGCCTCATAATTCCTCAAATTTTCAAAGTGCTTTCTTCACGTCAAGACATGTTCAGAGCAATTTGATATAACATATGTTGTATGTCTATCCTTTCACTTTTATGTAGTCTTCAAATTCAGTTTGATTTTTCCATATGTAATTTAAGCTTTGTATGCTGCTAAGTTATTGGCTAAATTCTTATTTTGGTCACACTTTTCTTTTTATTATCTCTTGCCATATATTTACAATTCGCTCAAGTTTTTCCTTTTTAATATTTCTTACTATGAAATGTTCACTTTTTTTTCTCATTACAATTCTCAAGAGTAACAATTTTATTCTTAAATTTTCTCGATTTTTGAATCAATTACAATTCATCTTATACTAAATTTACTCAAATTCTTCTCGTTTGATTTTATTTTCAGAATTTCTCATTGGTTCCTGAATTTGTTGTTCTTTATAAACACCATTGTTTAAAATTTTGGGTTCTCTTTTTCTTAATCAATTCTCATATGTAATCTTTCCTTACCAACTTTTATAAATTTTATACTTTAACGACACAGTACGATTAAATCCGTAAATATTTTCTCATACCATTTGACTTTATTTATTTCACAATCACATTTTTTCATCATTCTCTTATACCAAATAATTCACGAATTTATTTTCTCGTTTAAATTTAAGTTTTCCAATATTACTATTTGATCCCTGAACTTGTAATTTATTCCAAATTACTATTAATTATTCTTTACCTTTGACTCAATTTCTTTTATACTTATTTTTCATATTTAATTCCACTTATTTTTTCACGTTGATGCAAATATTCAATCTGGTCCTTATTATTTGTTTTTTATTTATTTCATACTAATTAATTTTAGTTTTAACCAAATAAGTTTCCTTTTTCCTTCTTACTTCAAATTATTTACAAAAGTTTATGAAAAATTGCAATTAAGTCCCTAAAGTTGACTTTTCTTGATTTTTAATCAAATTCATTTCCTTTGACTTACAATTTAATCTATATGCATAAATTCCATTTTAGTCCCTAAATATTTGACTTTTATCTTATTTTGATCAAATTGATATCAACCTTAACTAATTTGACTTTTTTTGATTTTTAATTAAATTTAAATGCATAAGTTGCATTGTGGTCTCTTAAAATTTTTTCAAGATGGTAAATTACAGTTTGGTCCCTACATTTTATATTTATTTATGATTTTACTCTTTATCACCTTTTTACTTAATTTAATTTCTTTATCCACTATGATAATGGCAAAATTTCAATTTTGGCCCCTGCTCTATCACCTGCTCATCTTTTTATTCTTTTTAGATCTCTTAACTATATTTTTCAATTTTAACACTCTTTTAAATTTTATTTAATATTTTCTCTTTGCATAAATTACTTTTTTATCCTTATTTCTTTACATAATTATGGTTTTGCCCTTGTCAACACCTTTGTTGTATTTTCCATTTATTTTCTAACCCAATTAACTATACGATATTCTTTTTACTTATTTTGCACTCCCAATTACCATTTGCTTATATAATTCCCATTTTGCCCCTAATTAACTTGTGAAGCTCATTTTCCACTTTATCTACTATTTATGAACATCTATAATTTCTTTAATATTATAATTACTCTCTTAATCTTGTTCACATGTATAATTACCACTTTGCCCCTAGTTGTCAACAGTGGAACACCATGAACTGCATAAGCGAAACAGTAAATCCAGTATACTGGAGGAGCCATATCGCTGGGGTACGACACTATTCTCCAGTACAGTCATATAGTAAGCCGGCTAAACAGTATTTATTCAGTACAGTAATAATAACAGTAATACCGCGAGGTAAGTGCCACTAGGGCTAGACATACTATCCTAAAGTTCTGGTTAACCCAATAACACTAAGGGTATTAATATTGTTCACATTATATTGCATTTTTACACTATCATTTATTATAATTTTATATTATTATTCTCGTTAATCACATCCCATCAATCTTACGAACACATTTAAAAATCATTCAAACTTGTCAACATACATTCATCATATATGATATTCACATAACATTTTCAAATGTGTGACATTCGGCCAACCCAAAATATATATCCATCACACTTTATATTTTCTTCATATATTTCATGTCATTTATATTTCTAGCATTAAATTATATACACACATAACTTCCTTTTATTCATTTTGCTTTACTATTTATTTATTCTTTAAATAATCACCGTTATGAACTTTAACTAACTATTAGCTCTATGAATTATTTTTACTCAATATTAATTCTAAAGCATTTAATTTGTAATGAAAATTTTAATTCATACTAAATACTTCATTAAATATCAAATTAACCCATTTTACCCATTGTAGTCCCATTCAGCCACTTATACATTTCCACCTTAATAAATCATTTCATGCTTTATTTTATGCCATTTACATTTCCAACATCAATTTATCTAAGTATATGATAATTAATACATATTTTACCTTAGTATTATTTATTGTCTATGTCAATATCATTATGTTTCATTCCAAATTTCATATACTTATATTATTTCTAACTCAATCTGATCATAACATACTTAATTACAATTATAATACTAGAATTACATTTAATATCTTATAAATCATCAAAATATCATTTTATCCTCTTTAGGATATAATTCGGCCTCATTCATTTTCCTCCCTCAATGTTTGTTTTCTTTTAATTTTTGAGATTATTTCATGTTAATTAGTCATATTAAATAGTTCTCTTAAATTAATTTCCATTATATCTTAATTTTCTTCAGTTATATAATATAAATTCAATAGAAAATTCAATGTTTAAATGAAATTAAATGTAGTAAGAGTATCCATTAACCTTTTTATGGCCTAATTCCTCTATTCTTTCTTTTTTCTCCCTTTTGCTCATTGTCACTCTTTTGCTTTGGATTTTCTTACTTGGTTGAATATTTCATGGTGGATTTTCTTTAATTCATTTCTTCCTTTATGCAAAATAACCATATAAATACACTCTACTTACCCTAATTTACCCATTCGAACTCTTGAATCAATTTAAAACATCAAATATACATACCTTAATTTTGATATATAATATTTGATTCTTAATTTCTTCCACTTTTATTACTCATTTTAAAGATTAGAGGCTGCCATATTGTTGTAGAAAGGTTGAAATTTATCAAGGGAGGTTGAATTTAGAAAGAATCATGAAGGAAGATGAAAGAAAAATCTAGCAAATAGTGGAAAAGGGAAGTCTACCACCATAGGAGAGGAGAGGGCTGGAGAAAATTTTGATCCTCTAAGACTTTTCCATCTTTTTATAGTTCTTCAAATGGGTTAGGCTTGATCCAACCAAGTGGCTCAACCAAAGCCCAAGCCTAATTTTATTATTTAGCCTATTTATGTCCAAAATTAATTCTCTGCCTTCCCTTGCTCAATTCCACTCCTAATTAGTTTCATAATTCTTAACATAATAAATTATACCTCCACATAAATTTATAGCCCAATCAGAGTCTACCTTCAATCCAATTAACCCACGATAGTCTAGTAAGCAAAATTTCGATGTCACCGTAAAATTTATTTTTTTTACACCAATATATTTCACATGTAATTTGAGTTAGAAATAATAAGTTTTGTGATTTTTAGAGGTCATTTTCTATTTTTAAATTTTCATTGGAACTTTAATCAGCCCTTTTTTTCGATTTTTCATGACCACTTTTTCTGAAACTAGTGTTCCTGATGTCAGAATGCTTCAAATTTTACCCTGTGTACACTAGAATATTCAAAAGTATTTGTTTAAAATTTCAACCCATTCCGACATCATTTTAATATACTTCTAGTTTCGGCCGTCTGTGCAACCGGTCCAAAATTCAAAATTTTAAAATTGCCAAAATTATAGTTTTTCAGTTCCTTGGTGTCTTTATACTATTTATAATATATGTGTGAAATATGAGATCCATTAAAGATCTCTAGGATCCCCAAATGAGTGGTCAAACCTAAATCGACCTGTGAAATTTTTCTTTATTTGCCCTTTTGAAGGTCTATTTGACCTCAATTTCTTCTTAAATTATACCACCAGACTCTGTTTAACACCTAATTTTATGAAATGCTCTTATGCCAAATTGCCCGTCGATTTACCCTGGCCCAAGCATGTTTAATCTTTTATACTTTTTTCTAATTTTTCCATCTCATTCAACTTCGATTGCTCTGAAATTTATCATAAGATAATTATTCATGCTTTACATCGCACTATATTTGATATATGCAAATTTAGGGGCGTTACAGTTACCACAAAAAGTTTGAAAATCATAAAGCTTTTAGTTTATAACTTTTCACTATTTTTATTTTTGAAATATTTTTCTAGAAAATTTTTTCATTTCAACAGATGTTATTAAAATCAAATCGATTGGTCAGATCAGTTTAACCGTAAATTGACCGCTGATCCGATCATTTCAATGCATAGAAATCGAACTAGCAAAAAATTGTAAAGAACCGGTATGAATTGATAAAAAACTAGCTAAACTGGCGAAAATCGGGCTAAACCTAATAGAACTAAATAAAATCGGTTTGAACTAGAAAAACCAAATTTTATCCAAAATGTCCATATAACATTTTTTTTTGTTGAAAAAGTAAATTATAAATATAAATACAAACACTAAAAGAAAATAACAAAATAGCAATGAAAAAATAGCAAAGGAATTTTTTTCGTTGCTAAATTAGCAACAAAAATAGCAACGAAAAAAAATTCTATTGCTATTTTTGGTTGAAGTTTAATGTTTTAGCAACGGAGTTAGGAATGGTAGTCTTCCGTTGCTAAAAAAGGTGGGAACTAGTGGCACCAAAAATTATCAACGGAATTTTACAACAAAAATTAAACATCGTTGCTAAAAAAGGCGCTAGTAGATGGCGGTAATATTTTAGGAAAAAATTTAGCAACGGATAATATGTCCGTTGCTAAATTAAGCACCAACAGGTGCGCTTGAAATTTGGGCTGAAATTTAGCAACGGAAAAAATATTTCGCTGCTAATTTAGTAATAGAATTACGTTTTCGTTGCTATATTAGAAATAAAAATTGAATTTCATTGCTAAATTAAGCTCAACCATGTGCAAATATTCAGGTAAAAATTTAGCAATAAAATTCATTTTCTGTTGTTGAAATAGCAATGAAATAATGATTTTGTTGCTATTTCAACCATGGAAAATGAATTCCGTTGCAATTTTTTACTTTTCCTAGTTATAAATACTGCTTTTTTCATCTTCTTTCTTACCTTTTTACCCTCTGTACACTCTCTCTCTCTTTTGCTATTTCTCGTTTTATGCCTCTCACTGTTCACTCCGCCGTTGCCCTTGTCGGTGGCCCCCATGCTTCATCCAGCCACAAACCATAGTCCATGAGAAGCGAGGTTTTGGTTACCAGGAAAGAAAAACCGACTGGAAAATGAAGAGAAAGGCCCGACTTTCTCAAGAAAAGGAAAAAAAGAAAAAAAATAATCAGTTCATCTTCGTCTCGTTGTATCAGTAGAATCAAGAACAAAAAAGGGTAAAATGGAAAAAAGAAAATTCACTCCCCTTTTTCTCCTTCTCTAGAAAAAGAAAACAAGAAGACCTGCAGATCGAGCAATTTTTCTTCTGTACTATCAATCAATCATGCCTTCCAGATGAAGAACTTTATTGAAGGTCATCATTATCGGCGATAGCGAGCCAGTAATGCCAATTCATATTTACTTATATCGTATATATAGAAATTCTAGGGTTTTGTTGGTAAATTAGGTGGATCTTTTGAGATCTTGTAAAATTTTGTCCTATTTGTTTTAAATTGCGTGTTAAATTTTGATTTGATTGAAGAATTTTTTATTTATTTAGTTGGAAATAAGCGATAAATACTCAATTTTTTTTGGCTTAGTTGTCTTTTTCTTTTTTAGGTAGAGCATGAATATGAAGGTTTCACCTTTTGTCAATCGCAACGAAGAAAACTGTTCAATAAGTATAATGATGATGCTCAGACAAAAGATGAAGCATGCGAGAGGATTCTAAATAAGGTGAGACTCTAAGTTGTTTAGTTATTGTTCGAGTTATTATTTCCTTTGATAACAGGTTTAAATTATGTAGTTGAGGGAGAGACTTGATGATGAAGATGTTGAATTACTAGAAGAGTTATTTATACTGAAGGGAGTATTATTTTATCCTAACTCAATTGAAGATTTGGAATCAACCTGTGAAGATTTTACTGCACAAACGATTTTTGCATTGCAACATGCTATGGAAGAGGTTGTATTTACTGTTGATAAGGTAGGCAAAAAATACTTTTTGGATTCCATGCGGCAATTTCAATAGACAGTGATTTCAAGTTATAAACAGTACTCCAATTCTGGCTGCCTATACCTCACCTTCCGAGTTAAAGAGCAACTAGAAATGCAAATTGACATTTTTAGAAATCACCTTTTGGCAATTTCAAAAATCATTTCACATTAGAAATAGTTCATATGTTCATGCAAGTTTGTTGAGGTTCAAGAAAGAATGAACTGTTAGATATAATATACATGCATATATTTATATATTTTTAAGATATACGAACAACTTTTGAATAATTTTTGCAGCTTAAAATTGAGAACAAGGTTCTTAAGGCCAGATTAGCAGTTGCTAATGCAGAGCAAAAGCAGACAGGAGAAAATGCAAGTATAGTTTAAAAGGTTTCAGATACTCTAAGATTCTTCATCTCGTTGATTGGATTCTTTTAAAAAGCCATGTAATTAATTTACCAATTCTGTTTTCTTATATATATATATATATATATATATATATATATATATATATATATATTGTATGATTGATTCGCTTAATGCCAATGATGTATCTGTTAGGTAACATGAATTGTTATGATTGTTTGTGCTGGGTTTATCATATTCCATATTTTTGTTGATGTTTCAGCTAATAAATCTTATTTGGCTTTCTTGTGCAGGGTGGGAAAGACCTCTTTGATGAATCAGTATCCTTCAGTTATTGGTTAAGCGAATTAGTAATTGTTTCATTTAGGGGGGAAAATGCATTACTTCAGAAGGATGAACGATGTTTTATGTCTCTCTTTTATTGTTTTCTTGACTTTTGCTTTAGATACGTGAATAAGAAGTTTAGCAATCAATACAAGGCAACAATTAGAGCTAATTTCTTGACTAAGGAAGTGCAGTTTGAAGATAGGCTTTTCACTTTACAGGTTGGTGGAGTACTTGGCATTTTCTATATTAATATAAATTAATTTTTTGCTTCACTAAAGTACCTTATGCATTGACTGTAAGTGGTTTGATGCTTTTTTCTGGTGCAAACCTGTCATTTCATCCTTAATATTTTATAATTTCCTAGATTGTATATCTCTACTGTGCAATGAGTAGAGCAATTATAAAAAATTAGTAATTTTTTTGGTGTCTCATTCCTTGCCTTTTGCAGAAAGCTGTGTTATTATTGTATGCTTAATTAGCCTTTCCTTGTTGATGTGAGTTATACAGTTACAGTGACAAATTGGTTTTAACAGAATGAAAAGATGCATAGATAAATGAAGGACATTGATGGCTAATTTAACCTTTTGTGTGTGTGTGTGTGTGTGTGTACTTGTAGCTGGGGGCTATACAATTTTGTTGCTTTTCAGAGCTGTGAGTGATGATTCAATGGGAATTGGTTAATAATAAGCAACAACACTTCTTAAGTGGATAGTTAATGAACTATGAGAACTCAGATGTTCAAATGTTATTGGTAATCATTTGTTAAGATTGTAATACAAGAAGCTCTATACTGCACAATTTGGGCTATTTTTTTTTGTCATGGGATGCTTTTTGCTAACTTGAGGTTTAAGTTTTGCAGTGATTCTAGGAAGATGTCAGTGTCATGGTGCTAATCCAATTCAATATGGAAGAGTATAAACTAGAGAAATTAGGAATTAGTTTTGGGGGTAGAAGTGTATAAACTAGAGAAATTATAAAATCTATTATCAAGAAGATTTAAGCATGATAGGTTCTGAGGGCAGTTGACTCCCCCTTTTCTGGTTGCTAGCGAAGCTTATGATTTCTTCCATTCTCATGGGTACCAACAGCCCTGGAAAGGAAGAAAGAAAATAAAAAGAAATAAATATATATATCAAAACACATTCATCTTTGTTCCTAGTATATAAATACTGAATGGCGGGGCTATAATGATATGGAACTTACAGAGATACCATTTTTAGTGGCGCGGCAGTGTTTTGAGGTTAATGAATTGAGGTTATTCCTTCATTTCTTGTCAGCTCTTAGCTGCAGCTATTTGAGTGGTATTTCTCTCTTGTTCAGTATGAGAAAATCCAAATCTGAGCCTTCTCTTATCAGTTCATTTCACTCCGTTCAGGCTTTTATTTATGCACACTTTTTGAAGCTGTAGGATGGTTTCTTGGAACTGAAAATCATAAACTTTTAGGATCACCGGGCTATCTCAGGCCTGCCGATCTTGACCGCCTTTGCAAATATGCATGAGAAGGCTTCATTTTCTGGCTTTCTTTTTCGAGTTTTCATTTTTCGGGGGGTTTTTCTGTACAAGGAGTTCTATGCATGCCATACTTCAGTAGCTACTTTGTAGATTCAACATGTACAGAGTGATGAAAATTGATGCCAGGCCAGAGCAGTAATGAGTTTTATGTTGTATTTTTCTTTTTCTTTTTGAGCTAATGGGAGAGGCAAGAGCAATTTGATATGAACAATGATGTTTATATTTAGAAAGCAAGCAAAGCAAGTATTTTTTTTGTTCATCTTTCCACTCTTGTTTAGAATTTAAATGTATGCCAGTTTTCATAGTTTGTTTCAGGTTTCAATTTTTGTGCCTAGATATGTTTTGTGCTATATGTAGATGAGACTTAAAAATGTTTCTGAACTTTTTCACAATTTCACTGGTTACTAGAATCTGGATAGTGCAGGTGTTCCTTGCATTTTCAGGAGATAATTGATCTGGTATTTTAAGCACCTAATCTCTTTACCATCTTTGCGGCTTTGTGCTGGTTTCTATCAAATGGTGGATTTACCTTCCTGTTTTCTAGGTTCTACCTATTGCATTTATGTCTCAGTAACCAAAATAGAAATTATATGATTTTCAGTTACTCACAGTTTACAACCAACTTTTTGATTATTATAGGATGATAGCAACTATGAAGCTATCCCAGCAAGTCATTTTTACTGAGGTCACCAAAAAGCTGAAAGGGGAGGGGGTGAGACATAATTGGGACTGACGTATATGTGTTAAAAAGATTGAAGAGTCATATAAGGAGTGAGTATTGGCCTTTTGTTAATTTAGAAGAATAACTAATGCAGAATAACTAAGTCAAGCTGATGATTATTTTAAAACTGTGAGCAAATGTTGAGCTGATGATTTCACCATAGTTTTAATCATCTGCCTTACTCTTGAATGTGTATGCATGTATCTATATGCATAATTTAATTCATCTTTGGGTTCATAAGCTTAAGGATTTGACCCATTGTGTATGTGCAATCTTCATCATCACCATCATATTTTCCTAACTTCTGCTTCTGCTGTTGCTACTCATACAGAGGCTATAATGGTACTCTAATTCTGAGTACAAAAATCAGATGTAAAGTAATGCTTGGTCATCTGGCAGGGTAATTTGGAGGTTCTTTATGCAGAAGGGCATTTTTTCTCTTGCAAAGAACTTTCTTGATGCAGCTATGGCCTTTGTGTTCACATAATTTAGTTTAGAGATAGAAAAAGAGCTTATAAATTTAAACAGAGTTTATTTTGGCCTTAATTTTTTGTTTAAATGAAATGATGTTTTTTCTATGTTTAGAGAAATAAGGTGAGTGAAAGCTTTTGTTAGAGGTTGGTGGTTAGATTGAAACAAAAAGACAACAGTTTGCAATGTACATTATTAAACATAATGGTAGGCATACTTTGAGGTTCGTAGAGATATGTGAGATGTAAATAGTTTAATTTATTTTTATAACACCTCTGTTTGTTTCTTTGTGTTTAAGACATATTGTTAATGAATTTGACATAAGTATGAGCTGATTTCATAACATATTTTTTCAAGTCAAATTCATGATTTTAAAATCGTTATTCAAAATTCAGTTATTTAATCATTATTAACCACTAAATTTAGTTATTTGAATCATTGGTAATTAAATATGAAAATTCAACGCATATAATTATCCTATGAAACATTATATATATATATATATATATATATATATATATATATATATATATATATATATATATATATATATATATATATATATATATATATAAAGTCACAAAGCACTATATATTTCAATTGTAGTTTTACTTGCTCTTATATTCAGTAAGCAAAATATAGTTATATCGATATAGTGTAAATTTAGGGACTGGTCAAATTTAGGGACCTATTATGCATTTAGTTAATGGTTTTCATTTTGTTCTGATGACTGTTGATGATTTTTCAAGATTTACACGAGCCTTTCTTATGAGTAATAAGTCTGAAGCAAGAACACTATTCGCATACTTCTATCATCTAGTTGAAGTGCAATTTCATAAGAGAATTATTGCATCAGATCAGACAATGGATGAGAGTTTAATGATCCTCATTTTTTCATTTCATAGGAGAATCATTAAACTCAATAATAATGTTTGAATTTTCTGAAATGATTGCAGTTTCATGCCTGAAATTTGGAAACATGAATTGGTTTATGCTGTGAAATTGTTGACAAAAAATTAGAAATCGCGTAATATAATTTATGCTTTTGCGTAGATTTGACAAACTTGGAGAGCTTGAACTTGGATACATGCATAATTGATGATGAAGGGCTAGTTAATTTAACAGGTCAGTACAAGTGTTGCAATTATAGTTTTAAAAAATATTTTCGATGTTCTTATTTAATTTTTTTTATTCTAATTTCTTTTTGATTATTTATCTTGAAATATGCTTGCATGTCATGTCATTGATTTTGTCTTACCACAAATTTTTGGTTTACATTACTTTACCTTGTAATCATATATTTTTGGCAGTTAATGACTCTTCCAGGTATGCAATCTCTCAAACTTTCTTTCCTGTCATTCATGGATTTTTGATATTAAAAAATTATAATAATTTTTAGTGATGGACAAAACCGTCATTAATTTTTTTACTTATGGGTGAATTTAGCAACGGAAAATGGTTTCCATTGCTAAAAATAGTAACGGAATCTAAATTTTCGTTGCTAATTTTAGAAACGGAAATCAATATCCGTTGCTAAAATTGACCAATTCACCGAATCTTGTATTATTGAATTTAGTAATAGAATTCAATTTTCATTGCTAAATTTGGCAACATAATAAAATTTTTTTTGCTAAAAATAGCAACTGTCGAATTAGCAATCAAAATTTTCGTTGCTATTTTTAATTAGCAACAAATTGACATTTTTCGTTGCTAATTTTCGTTGTAAATTCACAATTTTCTTGTAGTGAAAATAATTAAAATTTAGACAATTTTAATGAATTTTTTATGAATAAAATAAAAATTATAATTTATAATTGATGAATATTTTTTAACATTTGCAATTTTTTAGTATATTTATATTAAATATTTGTTATAAATATTTAATAACTTGAAAATATTGCTTTTGTGATTAGTGTTTGATGATAAATGTGTTTTCTTAAAACTATTTTTATTTTTTCATATAGTTATATTATTAGCATATTTATAAAAAAATTTAAAATTATTATTATTTTAAAAAGAAAAAGAAAAAGTCTACTTGAACCCTATCGAACAGGTTGAATCAAAAACCCTTTGCCTCTTCAGTTTTTTATCTAGTTCGATTTTCATAAAATTGGTTTCAACATTCATTTTCATCCCTTGACAATGAAAAGGTCCAAGAACTCAAAGTTCCGCCATCTACTTGAGTAAGTACACTAAAGGTAATATTATAAAGCTTTTTATGCTCTTAGCCCAATTTTTGGAAGGTTAAGTTTATGCATTCATTCTTGAATGCTATAAACTTAACCTCTAATTTATTTATAGTATTTTTATCATTTTTGTATAGATCTACATTTCGAAATCCTTTGTAAAGGGTATTTGCTAAGGAATAATAAGGTTTTCCTAAGGGTCTTGTTCCCTCACTTTTCTGTTCCTTTTTTTTGGGTCCTTTTGGATCCACTTATTGGCAAGGATTTATTTAGAGGAAAAAAAGGAAAGAATTGTCATTGTTTATTGACATACGGTTGTGCATCACCTAATGCACACCCATGCATCACTTGATACATAGCTAATAATTTTTGTATTTATTATAAAACATAATTTTATTATAAAAATAACTTTTGATTGATAGAGGAAAGTGCAACACAAAAAGTATTTATATTAAATAATTGAGATTCTTTTTAATAAAACTGGACCAATATCATGTCATAATAATCACACATGTAAATAATAAACTTTTTAATAAGATAAAAGATTTTGTATATAATTAAGTAATTTGGAATTTTTTTAATAAAATGGAGACATGATTGTCCCTATTTCCAAAACTCACATGAAATGCTTTTTCACAATTTGCATTCGGAGACCAATGTCCTCACTGCCTTATTTATGGATGCTTATTTAAAAATCTTGTGGATATTTCATCATTATGACATGATTTACTACTTTCTTACGTGATTGGATGCACCTTTAATTTATTTTACCATGATTTTGTATGTAAGAAAAGGGATAAAAGGATTAATCTAAAAGTCTAATCACATTTATCAAAGGTATAAATAAGAGTGAATTTTTCAACTCTCTGAATTTCGATTTCATAATGTCAAAACATTATTTTTCAATATTCTATTGGGTGGTGACTCCTTATTCCTTCCTTGTGGTGCTTAATAGATGCCTCTCGATGGTCATTCACCAATAATTGGATAGAGATATCTTGAGATGCTGCATCATAACTTTTAGAGGTCCGAGACTCAAAGAATTAGGTTGAAATCCTTGATTATTGCGAAGCGAGTGATCATTTCGCATATGGAAACCTTAACTTGATCGAGCTTTAAAAGTGAGATTGAGTTACAAAGGCGAAGGTGAGGCAATTCATAACTTAAAGATCACTTAAAAAAATGGATACAAGTCTCGAATTCATTGCCTGATAAATAAAAGGTCAAAGTTTTCCTAATGGAATCTTTCATTCTCTATCTCCTATAGGGTGGTGAGAGCGAAAAGGAAAGAATGATGTGCATCATAGCAAGCCAATGTAAGATGATTTATTCCTTGGCAATGGTACTTAAAACTTGATTGGTATCTAGCAAGTATACTAGATCTGTTAGTAATATAGGAAAATATAGATTAAGATCCCAAATATCGTATCCAAGAGAATATGGATTACTAAGTAAAATATCTATATATAAATTAAATTAATTTGAGATTATTCCCAAGTTTTTGATTTAAAGATAAGAACTAAACTAAAATAACAATTAAACAAAATAAAAATTGAAACTAGACCAACATAAATTAAGAACAAAGCAATAACTGAAATGCTCTTGCTAAAAAAACTATTAATCTCAACTTCCATTATAATGACTTAATTAAAAAGAGAACGCAAGTGATTATGAAAAAAACTAGTAATAAAGCCAGATATCTTATGCAAGAATATCATTTTAAGTATTAAACTCATAGACAAATCTAATACTTAGCATAAAAATTCAGTTTTAAACTCGTAGACATCCATTAAACTCTTTTGCAAGCAAACTTAACTTCAATCTATTTTTAGTTCAACTTTTTTTAGTCTTAACTTACTATTACCAACACATAATTACACCTTACTCAGAAAATAGTCATGCATTAATATCAGTAAACTAGCCCAAGAATGTGCAAACCAATAGTCATGCATAAATCAATAATTAACTATTAATTAAAATAAGTTAATCATTAATTCAATAACAATCAAAGATAAAAAGTTGCTTAAAACTAAGAAATAATCAAACTTGTATTGAAATAAAGCTCAAAATAAAGTCATTACGATAAAAGACTAAGGATTCAAGTTTTCCTTAGCAAAAGTAGAAAAACTACTTACCAAACATAATGAAAATAAAAAAACAATTAAAGTAAAGAGATACAATACTCATGAAGCTCCAAACTTTGTTCTTAATGACTTCAATAAAAAGCTTGAATCTTTTAAGATAATTGTAAAACAAAGAAAATAAGAAAACTAAGCTAAAATTACTATATAATTAACTAAAAAAAAACTTAAACTAAAAACTAAGAAAATTCGTAATTGAAGCTTTTTTTTTTTTACATTTAACTAGTTCTCCCATTGTTTTGGTGATTTGAACATCCTTTTATAGGCTATAAATAGAACTTTTATGCCTTGGAACTCCCTAATGCAAAGAGAAATTGAGTTTCCGTTGAAATAGGAAGTTAAAATCGTATTTCCTCTTTCATCACTCGGGAGAGTGATCCTTTTGCCTTGGGTGAGTAACCTTATTACTCAGGAGAGTGATTGTCCTTTGGACTGTTAAACTCCTTTTTATGGGAGTGACTTTATCACTCAGGAGAGTAGGCTACTCACTCAGCCGAGTGATCTTCATCACGAAGTCGAGTAACGAGCCTTTATAACTCATGATATTTTTGACAGCTTTTCCCAAAATTATGAAATTGCCCTTAAACTTCTCCTTTCTTCAATTTAGTCATTTTTTTCTACAATTTAGCCTTAAAAAATACAAAAACTTATAATTAAACTTCAAAACACATAATTTAACTAATTAAACGTAAATTCAACTAAATTAAAATTAAATTAACTAAATTAAGCGCCTAAAACATACTATAATTCACATCTATCATAAGAGCTTATACTCCGACTTGATCTTCTGCATTATTTTCCATCTTTCAAATTTCAAATTATGTTACAACATGTATTTTCCATTTGTTTTAACGTATGAAATTACTCTTATCTATATAAAAAAAAATCATAACTTTATCTATATTACCAATATTATTAAAACTAGATATATTTAATTTTGCAAACTGCATTTGGTCCAATTCAGTTCAACGTATAAAATCGGTATGAATCGATAAAAAAAATGAATTAAACCAGAAAAAATAAGAATTAACTTAAAAATCGATTTGAATAAAAAAAATAATTTTTGTTCAAAATGTCCATACAATACTGTTTTTTAGTGAAAAAATAAAATATAAATATAAATATAAAATAATTAAAATTTAATAAATTTTGATATTTTTTATGAATAAAATAAAAATTATAATTTAGACTTGATGAATTTTTTGAATATTTGTAATTTTTATTATATTTATTTTAAATTTTTATTATGAATGCGAATAATTTGAAAATATTATCAATAATTTAAAAATATTATCGTATGATTAATGTTTAATGATAAATATATTTTTATTTTTTATATATTAATATTTTTATAATATTTATATAAAATTTTTAAAATAATATTATTTAAAAAATAAAAAGTTAGGTTGAATCCATCAAACTAGTCGAACCATAATTCTTGCTTCTGTATTGACCATTAACCGCTCTGATTTTAATAACATTATCCATTACTAATATCGCAGAGAAACAATTTTCAGGCTTCATTCATTGTCTGCCAGACTGCTCAATTATGACCTCCTTATCCATCATTAATACTCCCTCTCTCCTCCTATTGCGGCGGCGCGTGCACAAAACTGCCACTGCTTTCTCTCTCTTCCCCGCCTCTTTTTCCCCTCCTTCTGCAGTAGGCGTCCACATTCTTCATCATTTTCGCAGTGCAAACATTTCTCGGACCTCTTCCCCTCCTTTCATCTCTCGTTTAGCAGTCGCCGCTTCCGGTGGAGCTCTACTTCAAGATATCGGAGCCACGGGAGCTGTACTCGGTGGCGCGTACTTCCTGGTTCTTACTTTCGATATTCTTACTCGGCGAACCGTTATACATCAGGTACTCTAACTCGGTTGAATCCCATATACAGTATGGAAACTCTCATTAATTGAAATTTAAAAAGTCAATTAGGTGTTAAGATTTGGAAATAGAATTTTATCTGATACTTAATTTGCTAATTGGAGCAGAAATTAAGCAGAAAACTTGTGCATATATTTTCCGGTTTGCTTTTCGCAGTTTCTTGGCCAATTTTCAGGTATTTATTGTTCGAAATTTATTTTCAAGTAGCTAAAATGTGCAAATTGGTTTAAAGTTGAGATTCGCTTAACTAACTGCCTCAGCGTTTAATCCTAGATTAGCACATCCACAGAGGCTCGCTACTTTGCTTCGTTGGTACCACTTGTGAATTGCGCAAGGTTACTCGTCTATGGCCTCTCTTTGGCTGCTGATGAAGGGCTTATTAAGTCTCTTACTCGAGAAGGAAATCCCAAGTAAAATCTTTCAATATCATTATCTTCTGGTTTTTGCTTTAGTCTATATTTGGTATAATAATCTAATCCAAGTACATGTGAAATTGGCATGTTTTGTCTTTTGATTCAATTTCTCGATATATCATATAGATACATAAACTTGTCAGTTTCATTAAAATTAGATGATACCCTTTGCAGATGGGTTACTAGTATGGCTTTAATTCTTTTTAATTTACATGGAGCTCTGTATCAGCAAAAGGTATCTAAAAGGAACAAAATTGACAAGTATATGCTTTAAGCGCATATGATTTTTTAATGAAAAAGTTCAGGTATCAAAATGATCAAACATGCTCTTTCAAGCTTTTGTAGATGTTATTTATACGTATATGCTATCAGCGCTGTACACTTTTTGTTCTTGCAGAGAGCTGCTAAGAGGTCCTTTGTATTATGTTCTTGCATTGATTTTATGTGCTCTAGTCTTTTGGCGGGAATCTCCTGTTGGAATCATTTCATTATCAATGATGTGTGGTGGGGATGGTAATCCCTCTTGCCCAAGTATCACACTCGCATGTAGCAGTCTTACTTTCTAATTAGTGATTCTAGCTTAGTGGGCTTTTAGGTGTGGCTGATATTATGGGAAGAAGATTTGGGTCAATGAAACTTCCTTATAATCAAAACAAGAGTTGGGTAGGAAGCATATCAATGTTCATTGCTGGATTCTTGATTTCTATCGGGTATGTTTCTGTTCAAGCGTCTGTTGTGTTAACGGCCTGTTGATAGGAAATTATATTCTTGCTGTATATGGATATTGATTCTGACATAACCTTGTCTTTACTCGTTACAACGTAGGATGCTATACTACTATTCAACTTTGGGATATTTTCAGTTGGACTGGGTGGGGACAATTGAGAAGGTTGCTTGGATTGCTTTAGTAGCAACAGTAGTGGAGTCACTTCCAGTTACTGATATTTTAGATGATAATTTAGCCGTTCCTTTAAGTAGCATGTTAGCAGCTTATCTAACTTTTGGTTTCTAGCTTGTGTTAACTATTGTTTGTATTAGTTATTATAGTTTTTCATGGCATAGTTAAGATCTTGAGACTTATTGTTGTATTTTGGTTATTCACGCTCACTTTCAAGTGTTATTTGTTACTATCCTTCAGATTAAGTTCTTTGGTTCCAAATGTTGCCAATATAATGGGCAAATTCTCGCCCATCTTGTTGGCCATGTTGCTCCAATTGCTCTGATGTCGTTTATAAATTATGAAATGAACTTTTAACTATTATTTTTGGCAAAAGTTTGACATCTCCAGTGCTTGGGTCATGCTGTAGCCATGCATTTTCCTGGGAGTTTAATATGCTATGGTACGATGAAGTGTGGTATGGTAATTTTTATTAGGCATATTGCGTAAATTGCTCTTTGACTTGCACCGTTTTGCCAAATCGCCCTCTATACTTGAAAAGTTTACGAGTTTAATACTTAAACTAAAAGCGTTGTAATAATCAATGAACACCTATTGTGATTTAAATGGGTGCATGCACACCACCTGTTCTTGTGTGGCAAGAACACGTGACAATTGCCATTTAAGAAACCCATATATATATATATATATATATATATATATTAAAAAGAACAATACAAGGAGTCCGTGCACTCTCCTCTTTCTTTCTAGTTTCAAAATTTCTTGATGTCCTTCTTTCACGGCCTTGGTGAAAAGCTATTTTTGGGATTTGGGTCCTTGAGCAACGGGTATTGGGTGATTTTCTATTGCATCTATGGTGGATTTTAAGGATTAGCGATAATAGGCGTTTCAAACAGAAATTCTTTCAACGTTTCTTCTTAAACTGAAGCTGATAGTGAGGTTACAGCGTGATTATATCTCTATGTTCTTCTTGGTGGCGGATAATGGTGGCAAGTGGTGGTGGTAGAGCTCATACAACAATCCATTTGTGGACAATTGATTAGATGGCAAAAGGTGCATTTGTGTTAAGACTAAATTAAGATTGCTTTTCTTGCTTATCTTTTTTAGAATTAATTAGGAAAAATTTAAAATTTAATCTTTGAATTTTAATATTTTTACACTTTGAATTTCTATACTTTCAAAATTATATATTAGATTTCTTAAATTTTTTGTATTTACACATTAATTTATTATACTTTCAAAACTATAATCATTAAATTTATCTATTAGAACAAATTAAGTTCAAATGGATGTTAAAAATAATAATAATTCATTAAAATACACACGATTTTAACAGAACGTGTGTTGCGCTGTCATTTGTGCCGTCTATATTGAATTTAATATATTTTTTCGAAAATTTTAGGAACTCAATGCGTGGTTTTAAAAATATAAGAACTTAATGTATAAAAACATTAAAATTTGGGGACTTAATTTATAATTATGTACATATAGAGGGTTGGATGGGATTAATTATAGCTAACTGCCATCAATCTTCCATCTTCATCTCGTGCTACACAATGTAATTTGTATTCCGCATCCGTGCATTTTGTATGTCATTCATCATGAATGTGTTACACCATGTACATGTCATTATACTAGACAATGTATGCACAATGTATCATATATTATGTATATATCATCATGTGATATATACATATCATCAGATGTTATATCATGTACATGTCATCATATATCATACATGTTTTCTCTTTTTATTATACCATGCATGCATTATGTGAATGCCATTGCATCATGCATCCTAGGTTTTGCATCCTACACTTGCATGCCATTCATTGGCATGTCGTGAATATACATCACATATCATAGGCAAAATCCATAATTTAGTCATTGAATTTTAATATTTTTATATATTAAGTTTTTGTACTTTCAAAACTACACATTAAGTTCATGAATTTTTCGAAAAAAACGTACTAAATCCAAAATGGATGGCATAAACGGCAATGCAACACACATTTTGTTAAAGTCGTATGTATTTTAACGGAACGTTGTTATTTTTAACATTCATTTGGACTTAATGTGTCATAATAGATAAGTTCGAGGATCCAATGTGTAGTTTCGAAAGTATAGGGACTTAATATGTAAATATGTAAAATTTGAAGGATCTAATATGTCATGCCATGTCTTGTACCATATACATACCATTATTTATCACTTTTGTCAAATTTATTACTAATGGTATGCAAGTTGCATCATGATTCATCACTTTTGTCAGAGTGTCATTTCCATTCTCTAAGCTATGTTCAAGATAATGTACTAGCTTTTTATCAATGATATGAAAACTTCTGCTTATCTAGCAATGTCTCATTTGATTACACGATGCATGACATTAAATGGACATTAATTAAAGAATCATCATTCAATTTAATCTTGGCACCTAAGTGAGATTGTGATTACACCAAATATTATCCTGAAAATAGAGTTTGAGCGAATGAAAAAATAATAAATAAAAAGAGTCTTTATGTTGATTTAAAACAAAGTGTGCCATCTAGACATATATGATTGACAAGACAAGATCAACCCAAAAAGCATCCAATGAGGATACAATTAAATTATTGTCATAGTAAATTTCTTCACTAAGCAAACAAAGGGTAGAATCTTTTAGACACTACACGAGATGGAAACAAAATAAGGGACCCAGCTCATTTCTTCGATCAATACTAGGCAAAGGAATCCAAGGCTGAAAACTACTCCATACAGTGCTATAAGTAAAGGTCAATTCGATTATTTTCCACTGGTATAAGCATAAGACTATCACAATCAATCATTTAATTCAAGAAAAGTTCAGGCTGAATTACTCGACAGGAGCAAGGGAAAAACCAAAAATGCTGGCAAGACATCGAATTAAAGAGATTCAGATGAAAGAACTGCAAAAAAAAAAGCAAAAAGCAAAAAAAAAAGAAAGAAAATATGGTTAAAACACATATAGTTTGGTTAGAAAAGCTACCTTATTTGTCATCAAATTGTAATTAGAATGTCAACAGAAATGGTTATCACCAGAAGCCGAGGTTCCATAAATAGTGTTGGTCAGAGTGAAGCCTCATCACCAAGTTAGTTGAATTGAAGACCACCTAAAGAAAGAATGAAATTTGCTCCATAAACGAGTATGCGCTTTTGTGGCCTAATTCAGAAGAAGGACACAAACAAGCTAGTAAGAACCGCTCATCCATGAAGGACTACTGTAGTGGGATTAATATTCTTCCAACTAATAATGAAATTGAGATCAAAAGATAGTTCAATTACTCTTATAAAGTAGTCAAAATACAATTCATTAAACTTCTTTTAGAACCATGGCTTTTTGAGTGAAATTTATATCCATTTATGAAGTACATTGAGTAGAACTTCACTCTCTATAATGGTCATTGTGACAAACTACAGAGATATTCATTGTGAATTTCATTGTAACGGACCTATTTTAAAATAAAACATACATAAGTTATCATCACTAATTAACATCTTAAATGAGATTAATGTGTTGTAGAGAAATATTGTGATGGGATTACATATAATTTGAACCAATTTGCAAAGTAGTGCTTAATATTTGTATCATTTGACTTGGTGTAAGATCAGGGTGCTTCTTACTTAAGTTCTCACAATATATGCTTCATTGTATAGAATTTAAAAAAATTAAGATGTCATCCACATTACTAAAAAAATTTTTAAAAATTACAATATCTGTTACCTCAAGAATGGATTAACCTTTTCACAATTTAATAGAATATAAGTATGAGTTATCTATTACTCAATTGATATTACAGCTCGCTCCATAAGTTGTGACCTAGTTCTACCTGGGTAGGTGAATATTGTTAAGTTTCCATCTATGTTTTTCCTACAATCACCATCATCATTATGAGAGACATGCCAGTGTCGAGTATTGGCATGAGGTTCAAAGTAATGTGAGAAAAAATTATACAACTCTAAGAGCAAATATGCATTGCAAATATGCACCTCTACTATTGATTTGTTTCTAATCTTTTTTCTTTAGATATTGAAGGAAGTTGAATTTGGCAGATGGAGATAATTAATTGAAACATGCCTTTGTTAATCAAGTTCACTACTATAACATTAGTTTTATTAACACTTAACTCTCAAAAGGATATATCCATTGATATTGTACAAGACCAACAACCCTTGCTTCATAAGGTAAGTGTATCACTACATTCTCTATTGAGTCAAAAAAACCCAGAGGAAAGATCTTTTCCAACTTGCAAATGATATATGGGATATTTGATTCCAATGACTCCATGTCAGTAATATGAAGATCAGTGGATGTCCAATTCTTAAGAAATAAGCATAGCTCTATAAGGACCTGCCACACATTGGGAGGAAGTAACTCAAGGAAGGCAACCAAAATCAATCTTTGCATAAATACATGGCAATCATAACTTTTCGTGCCAAATAATTTATGATTTATCATGTCAACACAATGATCCAATTTTGAAATGTATCCATCTAGAAACTTAAGTTCTTTCAACCACTCAAATAATACTTCTTTTGATTGCTTATCCAGGGTATGACAAGCTTTTGGATATTTGCCAGTTTCTAGATCTATTGCTAACTTTAGATGACAACAATATTTTTCTAAATCTAAATGTGCTTTAACGTTATCTTTTGTTTTGCCATCAACATATAAAATTATGTTAATCACATTCTCAAACACATTTTTTTCAATATGCATCAAATCAAGATTGTGATGAATCATATTTGTTTTCTAGTAATGCGAATCCCAAAAGATGCTTTGTTTCCTCCAATTACATGACTAACATATGATCCCATTAACATCATATGCATCAAGTTCAGTCACTTTGATTAGACCCCTATGATCAATTTCTTATAGAATTTCTTCAACAGTTTTAATTATGGCTGAAGTTCTATCTATTTCTCCTAAATGGATGGCTGGGAGGAAGAAATTTCCTATAATTGTTAAACAATATTTGTTTACCACCACTATCTAGTCTAAATGATTTTGTATCATCCATGGGCATGCATATTTTCCATATGTACTCCAACTAGATATCATAGAATATGCTGGAAAGTTATTAATTATCCACATCAGTGTAGCTCATATTTGAAAGTTTTGCTTATTTGACACATCACATGTTAACATGCCAATATCCCATAATTCATTTAACTTATGGATCAAGGGTTGTGGATAAAAATCAATTTTTGCTTTGGATTCTTAGAGCCAAATACAATGATAGTTAGAAACATATAAGCCTCTTTCATACATATCCAAGATGGTAGATTGTAAGGCACGAGAATTATAGGCCGTGAAGGGTATTTCATACCATATTGTTTGAATGGCTAAAAACCATCTATGTATAACCTCGACCTGAAATTTCTAGGCTCAATAGTAAAAGAAGGATGAGTTTCATTAAAATGCTTCCAAGCTAGAGAGTCTAATGGATACTGCATAATCCTTTCCTTTTACACATGGTTATGATGCCATCCCATATATGTTGCTATCTCTTTTAAGTGATACAATCGTTGCAGGCAAGGCATCAAAGGAAAGTAATACATCTTTTTATAAGCTTTGAATATATGCTTATAAGATCCAACACACATTTTGTATCTTAGGTGATTACAAAACTTACAATGAGTTAAGTTTTCATCTTCACACCAATACAACATGAATCCCTCATTGCAACAATCGATTTTTTTGACAGGTAATCCTAAGCTTCAAATAAGCTTTTTAGTTTGGTAAAAATTTTCAAGCAATATGTTGCCTTCGGGGAAATCTTTCTTAAACTGTAAGACATTTACATCATAAAACCTTTCAAGTAGATTAAACTCAAATTTGGCATACAACATCCTAGTAACTATAAAAAGTTGAGAATGGTTATCACAACTATGATACAACTTCGCATTATCAAATTCAAAAAGATCATAAAATTATTGAGATTGTGGATTAGGAGCCTCATCCATTGAATTGACATAAACATTTAATGGACTAGGTTAGTTAGGATTCGATGGATCTGGTTGGTCAGGATTACAGGTAGTTTGATCTTCTTGATTAAAATGTTGATGTAGGGTGTCAGGGTTAAAATTAGGCCTAGCTACATCAAATATCATTTGTTGGTATGTATTTATTACCTCTAAATTTTGTATTGTTTCATTGACTATTTCATAAGGATTATCTTCATAACCCATCACATTCATCTCTCTATAACAATTCCAAACCAAATAATCCCAAAAAAATCCCACACACAATAGGTGATATCTAACAGTGTCAACATTATGGAACCTTCGGCTCCTACAATTTTTGCACGGATATCTAATATGATCTTTGCTTATTTTTCAGGATGAGAAATGACAAATTTAATAAAGGTCTCTATTCCATATATGAATGAGGAATTGGTCTTTCCTCCTTTATCCGGTCGATTATACATCTAACTACGGTCCAAGGATTCTATTTCGTTTACATTTTTAATTTTTAACAAAGCAAGAAGAAACAAAACTAGTTTGGTAAAAATATAAAGTATTGGTAGAATAGACCACAAGGTAACAATGTTACTAACATTTACACACATTATTTTATTTTAATCAAAAGTTAGGATATTTAATACCATTTACTTTAACCTATAAACTAGCATAATCTTTTTATTATTTCTAAGCTTTTTAACCTATTTATAAATATTTATTTGATTTTTAACCTATATGTGTGTGTGTGCGCGCGCGCGCGTGCGTGTTCTTTATGGAAATAAGGAATAAATAATGATGGCAGGATTTTACATTATTCTCTTGTCCTACCAAGTCATGAATTGAAAATTAATCTTTTCTTTTGTTTTTATTTTTCCTTTTTCATAAAATTACAAGGTACCAACCCTCATCATCAACCTAACAAATAATAATAATAATAATAATAATAATAATAATAATAATGAAAAAAAATTAAGTTATATATATTATTATGCCTTACTTTGACTACAAAAATTATTTAGTCCACACTTCTGATTTAGATTTACCTAATCCAACAAGAACCTTAGTCTAAATACGACCTAAGCAAAAACATAACTAGACTTGCCTTTTATCTTCATCAGGCTAAACAAAATTATCAATCAAAATTGTATTTGACTAAAATTAGTCTTTCATTTATGATTTGTATTCAACAAGAATATAAAGTTTTTAAAATTTACAAGGATTATATTTGAAACACAAACACTGTGACAAACAAAAACCAAACATCAAAAACAAATTAAGAAAAACAAAAATGAATCTAACCTAAAACCAATTAATAAGATCCTTTACACATCCAAACTAACATCCTTCTTGATGGGATATCACATGTCATATACATAATGATCACGTAGCAGAAAAATTAAAAATTTAGATCATACATGCCACGCAATATACAACAAAGAATTGAAACATGCAATTTTATGGTTTTTGAAAACTTACAAGTTTGGATGCACTTCAAAACTTGATTTTGAAGATGACCAGCATATAAGATGAACTTATATACCTTAGATCTTGATCACCAAAGCCAAAGGAGCAGCCTTTACGCCACACCACTCTATACTCACACACACACACTTGCAAAGATGACTTAAAACCGAGAGTGCTAGCTTTATATTTGTGTATTCGACAATGGAAATGGTTTGAAGCCACAAGATATGATCTTGTTCTTCTTTTTGGTTGCTATTGCTGCCTAAGAACACAAGAGATGAAGAAAGAATTCTTTCTCTTGAGAGTGGCGGCACTAGAGAGAGAAATTGTCACCCACATCAAAGAATAGAATTAATTAATTTATATCATTCATTTAAGAAAAAGTGTGAATGCCGAAGTCTCCTTGGAATAAGTAATATTTTTCAGCCTCCATCACTTCCTAATTAAGTGATTTAAATTAATTCAAACTCTATTAGGATTCAAATTCAAATGGCATTAGTCATTTAATCAAAATGCATCACTTGTTTAGGATTTAACATGTGCCGAATTCAACTAGGAAACTAGCTTGAATTTCGGCCATAATAATCCCTATTTAAGTGTTTCTAATTAATTCATATACTGTTTAGAATTTAAACTCAATTACCTTAATTATACATAGATAATTAATTAATTGAAATAAATCTAGCACATGCCGAATATCTCTCTCATAGACCAATTGTTTAACATATTTACCTTAAACAACTAGCTGTTTAAGGTAAAAAAACTGTTTACGAGAATCAATCTAGCTCTACTGCATTTGTGGTCCAATTAGCAATTTTAATACCCATTATATACATTAATTTGACTTTAAATAAAAGCCCAAATTAATGCCCAATACATTATTTAAATATTTTAAGCCCAATGCTTTGTGTGCGATCCTATAGGTCCATTTAATATTGGCAATGAATTAATAAATTAATTCAAAGGCTATATATATTCTCTAGCAAGATATTATAGCATTCTAAATTAAATGAAAATACAAATGATATTTAGTGACGTAATGCAATTTTGCATAGTCCCTTACCTATAAATATCAGAATTAATACAAGGCATGGAACTAGTCATCCTAATATATACTAATTCCTTTATTGATATTCCAATGACACTAAACTCACAGATAAATAACGGTTTCTCATTATTTCATCTCGTTATGGGCATACACTTCTCAGTTCACTGATCAAATGGCCGATGATATTTTCTCTTTTATCGAGAGGGATAATCCCTTCACTTCTCTCATGCTCTCTAACATGAATTAGTGCATACCCAAGCATACACATACTTGTCACCCTATTACGAGTATGTTAGGTGTATGTCAAAGTACACAGTAATTCATAAAGAGTTTTATAGAGATTTCAGGTCTAAGAACTCCAATGCAAAACTTGCACATGAGAAACACTTATGACTTGTACCATGTAATGTTCTCATGAACGAATCAAATCCAAATACCATGTTCTAAACATGTATCTATGATCTCTGACTGACACTCTACTCCTTATGATCCGTAAGACAGAACTCAACTTATCAGAGAGAGCATACCAGTCTTAATTTATTTGTTATTCCCATAACTATGACTGACTAGGGATATTTAGAATGAAATCTCAATTATTTCAAGGTCTTACAACCATGTGCCTCACACATGATAACTTAAACTAAAACAACATTCTTGGATAGTTCTATCAATTGATATGCACAGGAATATAATAGATAAAATAAATGCCTCATTTATTAACTTAAGTGTTTTATAATAATGCATTGGGGCTAGGGTTTATACTAACACTTCTGACTCTTTGGATAAAAAGGAAATGCGATCTTAAATAATAAATAGAAATAAAATCAAGAAGCTTTAACCTAAAACACATATATGCACATAGATTCGCTTTCTGGACAGACTAATCAACTTTATTCTTATATTAATTAATTAATTAAAAAGAAAAAATAAATACCAAATGGTGAAATGTGTGAAGATTAGAACAAATGATGAATAAAATAACAATGTTGAAAACTTTTAATTATGATTCATTAATCACTTAGATATTGTGAAGCATGCAAGCCAACCAAACCAACCCACAGCTTAAGTTGTTTTTTTATGATTATTACTATGTGTGGGGCTTAGAAGAATATACTAGATTTTATTCTTTGTCTTATTCTGCATATAAACGAAACTTAATTGGTTATTTTCAAAATAAATAAACTTAATTGGCCCAAAATGGTAAACAATGGGAGTAAATAAAATAGAGTTGGTTTCTGCTTTCTAGCCTAGTTTCTTCACTCATATTTTCCCTTTTCTCTTCCAGCCATGAGAGGAAAAAATATTTGTTCAATTTCACCAATAAAAAATGTAGCATCAGCAACCCAATAACGCATAGCAAGAAAAATAATAGAAGCAAAAAATGCAAAACTATAACAACCTAGCCTGCCAAATAAGGAAACAAATGAACAGAAAGCAAAAAGAAACACAAGATGCAAATACAAATGAACTGAAGCCCCTCAATTGTATATTTAAAAATAAAAGTAAAAACTGAAATCAAGATGCAAATAAAAATCAATAAAGCTAAAAAAAACAAACCTCAATGCCAAAATAGAAATTTCAAAAATTGAACCAATAATTGTACTTGTTAACTGGAACTCACGAAACCAAGTAGAATAACTCAAGAAATAGAGAAAGATCTACCAGTTGGAGAGAAAGAAGCTTTATTAGATAAAAAAATAACTATAACATGCTTTGGAACTGGATAAAAGGGGAACAATGATGACTATAGAGCGGCCATTTGGGAGAATTTTGGTAGGTTCGAGTTTTTTAATTTGTGGAAAAAATTTGAGAAAAAGGTATATTTTAGGTTTTCAAATCATCCACGTGATTAAAATAAAAAAAATATTTTTTTTATTTTATTTACGATCACTACAAGAAAATCGCAATTTAAAAATGAAAATTAGCAATGAAAAATTTCAATTTTTCGTTGCTAATAAAAAATAGCAACGAAAACTTTGTTTGCTAATTCAACAATTGCTATTTTTAGCAATTAAAATTTTATTCTGTTGCAACAAAAAATGAATTACGTTGCTAAATTCAACCAATGCAAGATTTAGTGAATTGGTCAATTTTAGCAACGGAATAAGGATTTCCATTACTAAAATTAGCAACAAAAATAGATATTCCATTGCTAAATTTATCAATGGAGTTTTGTTGCTATTTTTAGCAACAAAAATCACTTTCCGTTGCTATATTCACTCACCACTATAAAAATTAATGACGGTGCTATCCGTCGCTAACAATTATTACAAATTTTTAATATCAACTTGCCTATATAGAACTAACCATAGTCAAAGACCTTGTAATGAAAATAACGAAAAACAAAATGTAAATATTAACACCTAACAAATACCAGATCTAAAAAGGGAAAGTAATAGGAGGAAAGGTTGCAATGCTATGTGACTACCCATGTTTGTGTTTGACTCAAGCTTACCATAATGATATGTGCTTTGAGATGTACATGGCATGCCGATATATAACCATTACTCACTTAATTCCAATGAGGAGTTGTTAGAAAGTTACAAAATGTAAATATTATCACCGATTTTGGGGGCACCATCTTGAGAAGGGGTACAAAGGTGTGGAAGGACTTTTGTGCAAGCTACAATGGAAGAAGATGTAATATAAGCCACTTTTTGATAATGTAAAATATGTTTCTAAAAAATTCATATGTTTCTCTAACTATGTTAATAATATGATCTTTTCTTATAGATGCAATGTCTTATGTTATTACATCATGCATCAAAAAAATCATAGCTTATTTCTAAGACATTTATTCAACAAAAATAAGTTTTTCTTCAATCTCGGACATAAAGACATGTTGAGCGCATCCATTGACTTCTAAAGTGAGTTTTGAGTGGATGGAAAAATAAATAAAATCTTTTCCTCAACTTAAAATGGCACCCTAAGAAATAACAAGAACATTGTAGCATGCCATTCCTATATTTCCTAACAATAAACCTAAATAGAAAGGCCAACATACCTAAACAAACCCATTTGAAATTCCAAAGAAACCTATAAAGGCAGATGAATAATAGAGAGTGTGATGCACATAAGGTGTCACCCCTTGAGATTAAATTAAAATCAAAGTTTTTTTTATCATATGACTAGTCATGATTGCTCCAATTGCTATATGGTGCATGAAGATAGGAATGTATGCATAAGCTAATTATGAACACATGGTTAACTAGTCAAGAGAAATTGATGGAATGTATAAAGACACATGCTAAAGTGGGCTTAATTCCAAGGTAGTAACAATAACACTTCATGGGGCAAGGACTTCTTCCACTTTTGTTCTTTTTATGATATTTTCACAAAGATGACACTTTTCTAAGTGTTTGGAGGGCATAAGATGGTATGTCCAGTTTGTAAAGGGGTAGATTATCTTTGGATAAAACTTGAAAACTATTTCTCCTAAAAGTAATAAGAGGACTCAGAAAGAAGGCAAGGCAAAAAAACCTATAGAGAAAGCATGCCGAAAGGCAATTTCATAATAGAGCTCTAAAGAGGTATGTGCAAAAGAACAGTAGCAAAGTCACACTTGCAACTGAACCCCATAGCTACCTAGGATGTGATTTATCCATTTTTACATGCATTCTTATTGACATGAGTGTTTTGATGCATATAGCTTTGCATGTATTTCTTTGTATTAAGTCTTTTGTAAATGCTTTATATACAATTTTCTACATGTGTTGGAACACATAATCTTTTTGCACATATGATTTTTAACACACTCTACACATAACTCATATCATGTGTCTTTTATGTGTAATTTCTTGTATACGTCTTTTATATAATTTTGTGCATGTTTCTTTACACATAATTCTTTATGCACACATAAGCTTTTTATATATATCTCTATGCATATAACTCTTTAGAGAAGATGAAGGCATACTTTACCACCCCTATCTTAATTCAACAATTCTCTTGGATTTTTATGTACAACATGCTAATTGCAGAGCCTAGAGATTCAAGAATTCTTTACATCAAGTATTGATTGCCTTGTTAATACAATTAAGATGACTGCTGTTACATTGCTCTATTCCCAATAATAGGGAGTATTCTTATTAAAATAGTATATGCATTAAGTTTAACTTATCTTGCCAAGTTATGTCTAAGATTTTGACTTAGTTATTTCTTATAAATTTACATTCAACTTGAAATTTTACTTCATTATATTTATTTTCAACTGTGAATGGTTTTGATCTCAATCATAGAAATATGTGTTTCATTCAGGTTGAGCTAAATAGAAGATAGTTATATCCTATCTTTGTCTGCTAAATTGCATAAAAATCTTGACCATACCATGCAACTTTCAAATTTTGAGCACTTCTGGCTAGTTTTAAAAATAACTTGAGCAAAAAACTATTTGTAATCGAGGGAATTTAGTAAAACTCAATAAGAGCACTAAAAAATTTTTGATTATCAATCAAACTGACCCCAAGATGAGATAGAATCTAAAAAATAATTCAGGTAACCCCTTTTTGTATAACTCTCTAAATAAATTTTCCTACATTGATTTTATAATTGCTTGTTAGCCCATTAAGCCTTTATTTCAAGCATGCTTTCATTTTATTGTTACACACATTAAACAACTCTTAGCCTAAAATAATTTTAGGTTCCCCTTGGAAAGATGACCACTGTGGTAAAGTTGATTCCCTATTTCAAGAATAGGAAATATCAATTTTTGCCAATCCTTTGTATATATTTTGTTCATAGGGAATCAAGTTTACTTGATTAAACAAACCTAAAAAATAACACCAATACAACAAAAACAAGATTGAAAATGAAAAGAAAAGGCAGATCTTGAGTTAGTACCCTTTGAATAAAATCTGATAAATTGAAAATCATCAAGGCCAAATGTGAAAGTGCTTTGATGATGAGCAAATGGGTAAATAATAATCCTCTCGCTAATTAAAAAAACATAGTGGTCATTTTTTTCTAGTAAAATTACCCTTTTTTATTAACCATTCACCCAAGCCTAATGTTACAACCAATGTAAGACCTCCTAATTTTGGGTTTGGCCTCATCCAACCTAGTGAAGATGACCTTCTAGTAAGGTTTGGTACTTAAAAAAAAGGTATATGGTATATCTTGAGGTTTAAGTAAGAAGCCATGAATGCATTTATGCATTTGAGTTAAATCTCATCCCTAACTTTGCATCCAGAATTGGCTTTCAAAAGACAAAAATTATATTTATGCCTTTAACACACACATACACAAAAATTGCTCGGTATGCATCATGCTTATTTATTGGTTCAATAGGCCTTGGTATTGGAATGCCTATTCACCTGTTCTCTTATTAAAAATGACCCTTTAATTTCTCTTATTGAGTTTAAAATAGTTGAGAATGTGGTCCACTCAATTTATTCAAGGATGAATAAAATTTAAGTTTAAAGTATTTGATAAATTGTAATTACTTCAAATTTTGGACACTTTTTGCATGCAACCCTTTTCACACACCACATGTAAGACTTGTCACACATAGCTCACATATGTGATTGTTTATACACATATGAATTTTGCACATATACTTCACATATATAATTTCTTGCAAAGAAAATGCAAATGGACTCCATGCATCTAAGTTGATCACATGACAACTTCAGGCAATAGATAATCAGATTAAGACAAAGTATCCGTGGAAGAAATCATGCCAATCCAAACAAATGGGGTATCTTAGAAAGCAAGGTCATCTATGCACTCCATCCTGGGTGCAATTACAAGAGGATGACCATCTTTCTCAAAGATAAAATCCCCATGGAGTGGAGATCATGCATATCCATAAAAAAGGGAGGCCCTTCGAAGAGCTAGATTATCCACATGCACCCTTGTAGGAGTGCAATTAGGTAAGACTCTTTATCCTAAAATGTACACTTGAACACACCACACAATAAATATACAAAAACTCAGAATCTTTAAATTTACAAAACTCCTTTAAATAGCCCAAAAGTAATAGTGTACAAAGAATACAAATTCTATAAATACCCATCAAACTAAAAGTTTCAAGGCCTTGAAACACACCTAAAATGTAAAAATCCCAAAATGCACAAATTCAATATACATCCAAAATGCAAAATTTCAACATACATTTAAAATTTTACATATATTGAAAAAGTAAAAATTCAATATACACCTAAACTATACAAATTTAATCTACATTCAATACACACTCAAAACTTTACAAACTCAATATACACCTAAGTTGTAAAAATTCAAAGTGTATCCAACGTGTAAATACACAAACTCAAAAACTAAAAAAAAAACACAACAACAAACAAACATAATAGCAAATAAACTCAAATAAACATCAAATAAAGGAAATCCTTACCAGCACATCAAAGTCTCTCTATGAGCAATAAAATCTCTCTACGAGAATCAAAGTCTCTTTGTGAGATCAAAGCCTCCTTATAAGCATCATAGTCTTTATGTGAACATCAAAGTCTCCATATGAGCATTAAAATCTTTCGATAACCATCGAAACCTCTCTGTAAGCATTAAGCCTAGCATTCAAAGAATCTCTACGAGCATCAAGCCCTCTTAAAAGGCATGCTGAAACAAAAACTCTCACCTTTAAAACACATAAATGAATTAAAAATCCTAAGCCTTAAAATGAAAATTTAAAGTTCAAAATCTTAAAAGGAAACAAAATTTTAAGATTTGGAATACACCAAACACACAAAGTCTAGAAAGGGATTAAAAGACAATAACCAAAAATGTCAAAAAGTTGAAAACTTATAGAGTCCTTTTAACGAGGTACCTAAAAACCCAAAATCCCAAAGTCCTTTTAACGAGGCCATAAAATATTTTAAAGTCTCCCTGTGAGAATTAAATCTTTCAAATCCTTTTAAGTTTCCTTACAAGCATTAAATCTTCCAAATCCTTCAAAGTCCCCCTTTAAGAATTAAAATTTTCAAATCCTTCAAAGTCTCCTTGTGAGCATTAAATCTTCCAAATCCTTCAAAGTCTCCTTATGAGCAATAAATTTTCAAATCCTTTAAATTCTCCCTTTAAACATTAAATCTTTTAAATCCTTCAAAGTTTCCCTATGAGCATTACATATTTCAAATCCATTAATGTCTTTCTATGAGCATAAAGTCCTCTTAAAAGGCATCAAATCCTTTTAAAAGGTAACCAAAGTCCTCTTAAAAGGCATTAGAAATTTTAAAATCTATCCACCTATATGCAAGTGTGACACTTGCCAAACCCCAAATGGCTTATGGTTTGCTTTCGAAAGCTCACTTTTAGGGTTCGATATAGAATAAAGGTTCATTTAATTCTTGAAGGCCGATCATTTCTTAATGGATAAGGATTCAACCCAGTTCACCAAGCTTTGAGCCTCAAAAAAGGCAAAAGATAGCATCTCAGAGTATCTTTATTCCATTATTGGTGATCAATCTATGAGGTCATCTATTTGGCTCCATAAGAGTCACCACCCAATAAAATATTAAAAAATGAGTTCTAACATTATAAGACCAAAAAAAAGATAGATCAGTATGTCACACTTTTTTATACCTTGATTAATGTTAGATAAATGAATTTTCAAAATTAATTATTTTATCTCCTTTCTCACATGAGTAATCATGCTAGAAAAATAAAGGCGCACTTAAGCATGTTGGGAAAGCCATAAAAACATGTTAAATCAAAAGTAGTAAAACAAAGCATAGAAAGTAATAAAAATATAAGAATAAATGTAAGATAAAATCATACATAAATTGATGGATTAATTATGATAATCAATTTACATGGGATCATTGGTTCCCTAATGGATATCTTATAAAAGAGTAATTTATCGTACAAATTTAAGAAAAATTGGGATAATGCATCTCATTTTATTTAGATGAACTATGCCAATTTTATTTAGAAAAGTCATTTACATTTTTTAAGGAATAAAATTTATAATTTATGCATGTATTTTGAAAAAAATTAAGACTTGGGTATTGCTTTATTAGTAATATCTAATTAATAAACAAAAATCATTTTTCTTGTGGGTTTTAGTTAAGCGATAAAAATAAACCTTTATTATTACATCATTTGCAGTAATAAAAAAAAGGCATGAAAGAATAATATAGGCCTAAATAAATAAATAATAAGCTAAAATAAATCCTAATCTATACCCCTCTACCTGACCCGGGCATACGTAAAGTGTCCTTTAAAATAACGGACAAGATAGGAAATGACATTAGTTATTGAGACCTCAAGAAGTGTACTGAATCGATAAGTAATATAGTATAGTATAATTAAGAACCTAAAGAATTTTGAACCCAAGGGGAATGGCTTTACACAAAGCTACTTGATTGATTGATATTATATGTTAAAGAATATCATCGGTGCATATCGGTGTGAATTATGTCTACTAATTTTTAACAATTAAAATAAAAGTAAATTAACATTAGATGTAATTTAAACAAATGTAGTAAAATAGAGTATAATTAACTTGAGATTAATAATAACTTAAAGCATTGATTGGAAATAAAATCCCCCCATACCCGATGTAAGATTCATTTTGACATAAAATTATATATTTTAGATGTGAAAAACCTATCTAAACCCTTAGATTTCAATTCTGGACCCAATTACTCTAACTATCAGATTTTCCATTCCAGAGCCAATCGAATAGCAAGCATAAGCATGGGTCCCAAGACCTATATACGGATTAATTTCCCATTTTAGAGCCAACCAATCCAATACCCTTTCATTCTGCTCTTTATTTTTGCATCTACACACATAAACCTTAGATCTAATAGCCCCTATTCCAGAATAGCCATAAAAAATACAAAACATATGTGTAAAAATAAAGCATATATGATATATATTTTAAACAAGCATAAATCTATAAACTTGTGTAAGATTAATAGCTTAAATACCTGAATAACATCCATAACAACATAAATACTTAAATAATCATTTGTAAATATATTTAAGGAAATGAGTTCATACTCTTACATGGGTATGGGGATTCAAAGATTCCCAAATAACAAAGAGACTACTTGCTATACATAATCTAAAAGTGAGGAAAAAGAAAGAAGAAACTCTTAAATCCATTTTAAACAGTAGGTCTAAAGTTGATGATGCTTCTCCTCTTCCTATTCTAGCTGATTTTTACAAGTAAAACTAAGTATACTAAGTATTAAACCCTAGAAATATGAAACTAAAATGAAAATTAATACTAGAACTAAAGAGAAAATAAAAAACTTAAAAACATCTATTTTACACCAAATAGAAATCATCATCTACACTGTCTGTAGAGGCATATAGTGGAGGCACTTTAGTCTCAGCCATGTGCAACCAATTAAAAAAGCACTATAGCATCAGCATATGACTGAGACACTTTGATCTCAATCGTGCATGCCCTTCTAGATTGAACACCTTCAAATTTGGCATTTCACAAGGTGGAGACAAATGGTATCAGACATGTACCTTAGTGAGCCGGTGCTAATTGGCAATTTTACAAGGGACACGACTGAGACACTTTGTTCTTTGCCATATGCAAGTTAATTTTCTGCACAAAAGTTTAAATTGTGCCATTAAACACATCAAAACTTCATAAGTCTTAATATTATCCTATTTGGCACAAAAAGAGAAATTTAACACCTAAAATATGAAAAACATGCAAAATGAGACATAAACACGGATAAAAATACACTACAATTAAACACTAAATTAGATTTATCAAATACCCCACACTTAGCTTTTGCTTGCACTCGAGCAAATGAACAAATCGTATTCCCACATATGTAAATTTAATGAAAGCTAAATAACATTACAATAAAAGTCACCAACCGTTATCCTAAACCAAAAAGAATTCAGATTAAATCATACTAGCTAGTTTTCTTGTGTGCATGTGCTAGGCCTAAATGAGTATGATATCTTTTGAAATTTCAAAACTCCAATGCAATCTGACAATTAAGAAAAGAATTTGTATGCAAATTTTTACATAATTTTTACATACATGGTTTCGTGCTTGAAACTCAAGAGATGCCATAGGCCTCTCTTTTATCTATGTAAATAACTCTAAACAAAGAAAGATCATCAGGTCTTAGATGGGCGGTAACATGGTTAGGGTATGGCTAACAAAGGAAAGCAATGGATATACAAAGTAGAATAACCATTCACTAATTCCACTCACCACTATTCACAGTCAAAGAATTTGAGCTAATCTTTACCCTTACTTGATTCAAAAACATTGAAAAATGCCAGGCTATTCAAAATGTAGAACATCATTAACCAAAAGGAGATTTCTAAGGGAAAGAAATCACCAAAATTTTTTGTTAAAAGTTCATTAGCCCAACTAAGGCTTTAAGGGCTAAAATTCCTTTTTTCTTAACCATTAAGGTACCCCACACATATATTGAACCATAGTCTCAGTAACTTTATTTCATTTTATTTCTTTTTTTTATGTGGGGTAGCCTACTAAAATTCTCCTAAAATAAAATTACATTTTGAAAAATTTTCTAGATATTTGCAAAAGTACCCCATTTCTAACTTTTTACTCAAAATACAATCTTTTTCTCTTCATTAATCCATGAAAAATTTTCTTACTCACTCTTAGAATGGCTAATTCTTTAAGGGCAAGATAAAATTCTTTTAGGCTGGGGAAGATCAAATGAGTGTAAGGAAAAATTACAAAATTAGCATGCATTTAACATTCTTCAATAGTTACAAAGGGCTTCGTAAGGGTTACAATATTAACAAAAGGTAGGTCAAAAATCTTTTAGAAGTTTAGCAATAAAATTTTACCTAAGTCATTTCTAACCTTATATTCAAATTCTTTTAAATGCTTTGAAGGGTGATGAGGAAAGCTCTAGCACTCTAAAATTCTCACTCATTCACCTTCATACACCAATTTTTCTTCATCTTCTAAAAATAAGCCTATAGTGTGCATTTTATTTGGAGACCTATTGGTATTGATCTAGTTGAATCTAAACACAAAGGAAAAACAATTAACAACTAACTACTCTCTAGTCATTCAACTATCCTAAATAAGTTTTTCGAATTTTAAGTTCAAATTATTCACAACGGGAACAAAACTAAGGGCAAACTGAACTAATAATTGTTCAAGTATTTAATAACAATTGAGAATAACTAAATAAAAATAGGAGCAATAGTACTAAAATAAAATAAAAGCTATACTAAAAGAAATGAAAAAATAAAATTAACTAAAAGAGCAAACTAAGAGTAAACTAAGGACAATGTTATTAGAAACTCAAATGAACATTCAAAAAGAAATAAACATATAACATAATAAGTTTCATTAACAACTATGAAAAGTACGATAAATATAAAAATTTAAACAACTATGGTTAGTAAGCACAACAATACATAAAATTAGTTAAAAATAATTCATCTCCAAAATAGCCTCACCGCACACATAAACTTTTGTTGTCCTCAACAAAATACAATCAAAACATTCACAAAATAATTGGGGTTGAGGAAATCCCCAAACAAATCACTTTTGTAAAGGTGGAGGAGGAAGATGGAGACCAAATTGGGACTGCATCATAGCAAGGGATGCGACAATCTCTTAAATCTTGTCCATTATGGAGTCCATATGGGTTGTAATTTTGGTGTATTGCTCTAATGATAGCATAACAATTGCAACCTCTACCTACTAGAGCTTTATTGATTGCTTGTTCACATGCTCCCTATAAGATCCTCTATCGGACACCGCATAATAGTCTTACTTTGGGAACCTTAGGTCATCATAAGCATTGACATCTTTTTAACATTTCTTATAAATAATAATTGAATTACCAACTACTGTCCCTAGGTTTGTATGATTTACATTCCTGAGGCCTCTAAGGTGGGTGAACACTACCAAGGCTAGGTACCAATGCATAGTTCTCAAGGGATGGTTCTTTAAGTGGTGGGCCTTGGTGTTGCTGGCATTAAAAATAGTTGGCTCAATCTCATCACATATGCCATTCCAAATCTCCCACTTATTCAAATTGTCAATTCCCCATGCAACATGGGGTCAAATCCCAAATAGCTCGAGAACTCATTAAAGCTCATTCGATACAAGATACCATTAAGCTAAAAAATTACATTGCCCTCATCGGTATTACTATTCTTTCCAATTCTAATCCTTATAGTGACCATAAAATCCCTTATTAAGTGGTAATAGACAGTCTCCCTTCGATCGGCAAACTCCATCCAACCAACATTTGCTATTAAACATTCCAATTCATCTCTTATATTGATCTTTTCCATCAAAGTCATATTAATGTAGGGGGTAGCTATATACTTTGCTTGTGCAAAAGTAGGCCAGTCTGCGTGAAACTTATTTGCAAGCCAGGACCAAAATTTTACTTTCCCTACTTCTTGGGGAGTTGAAGATGAAGATCTCGCTTCCACTCTTGTTCTCTTAGGTGCCACTGCAAAACAATGAATTCCTAATAAGCCTAACATAATTTATCATGAAGAAAAGTAAAATTTAGCTTGATGATCACATACATCTAGTACACAAAGTAAAGGTAAAGAAAAATGAAAAATTGGCTATCATAACATAATAATTCAATATGACTAAATCATAGTTAAGAGCAAAATAGACAATTAAAAGTGTGCAATGCAATTGACAAGGGAACTACTTGATGCTATCCATAGTGAACAATCCATACTAAGCCTATTTTCACATTACAACTAATTTTTAAATTCCCATGTTTTCAGTAAACTATTGCCCAATTCACAAGAATAAATTGATGCAACAAATTAGAAAAGGCGAGTCGCCAAATAGGAGGTCATTCCATTATGACACATATGGCAATGGCATAAGAAAAATGAAAGCACTATGTAGTTTAAACACAATTCTAGTTCAATTACTATACTAACATAGGCATTAGTTGGATAAAGAGGCAAAATAAAATCAAAAGCACATATAGACACAAAAAATTCATTATACCATTCAAGGTATATTACCCCTAACACAATATGCACATAACCTAGATTAGGCTTGCTAAAACATAATTTTTCCTTCTTTTAGGCATTTAATCAAACACTAAGCATGTATGGACAAAATGTGCAATGAAAATGCAATTGTTACAAGTTAAGCACTTTCAAAAAACTTAGAAGAGTGTCTAAAACAACAATTATTAAACATAGCTTAAAGAAAAGAGGTAAAAACAACTAAATTTGAATTTTTTTAAACCCTAAGCATGTAAGGTGCCTTTTAACAAAAAAAATGAACATAATGTATTAAGAAGTAAAATACTACCCAAACTAAACTCTAAATCCATAAAATTTTCAATAGAGAACAAAAATTTAGAGATAAAATGCAAAAGATAAAGGTTGAATTGCTTACTTGTTGAAGGATACTTGCCAAAAGAAGAGAAATTCACTGCAAATTATGTAAAGAGGGTGAAAATGCCAAAATTTCAAAGAGAGGATGAAACAAAAATGAGTAAAGGTGAAAAGGTGTGTCTTTTAGGGGGTATTTAAAGTGTGACACGTCAGAGAGCCCTAGGGACACGACAGAGAGCAATTGGTCTCGACCAAGTCATAGATAACACCCTAAAATGTACAACATCAATTTATAAAGGACACAGTTGAGACAAAATGGCCTTAGCCATGCACATCATTCTGGTTCAAAAATGTTTGAATTGCACACAATAGAGATCAAATGGTCTCAGCTATGTGACCTTTTCTATATAAAAAAATTTAACATGCACACGGCTATGACCATTATACCACCTTATGTACTTAAATACATGCAAATGTATACAGTAGAGACCAAGTGGTCTCAGTCATGGGACCCTAATTGCACTAAAATCCCAACATATACATGATTGAGGCCAAATAGTCTCAGCTATGTGACTACTATTGGATTCAGACTAAGGACTTACGCACGATAGAGATAATATGGTTTCAATCATGTCCAACTATGCACAATCACACTATGACACTTAGCAAGCATTCAAACATAATTCATCACCACTTATTAAGATAAAATAAAGAAATAAAACTACAACTTAAAAGCCAAAAACATTAACATAATTAAGAAAAACAAGAATAAGAATAGAGTACTAAGGAGTTCTAGGTTTAACAATTCACCACCGAGACTTTGAATGAGCCTACGACATATCTAAGGGCTTGTATCTCACCATCTTTACACTAAACTTGATTTTATCTTTTGCAGCTAAGTGATGAGTTAAATGATTGAGCCTTCTTTTATAGTTTATCTTATAATTCTTTGGCAATTTCCCCTCGAGCCACTTGGTTAATGGACTCTTATCCTTATCAATTATATTTTTCCTCCCTTGGAATGCATTAGCTACTTCTTAAGAGTGTTATCTAGTAGCACATCTTCATACTTGATTTTTGTCTCTTCATGACAACTTTTAACATAGCAAATTAATTCTATAAACTCGCATAATTGCCATTCTATCATCTTGGTTACCTTAAAAATCATTTTCTCATTATTAAATTGCAAAGTGAATGTCTTTATATACACATCTATTAGCACTATTGCTATGTCTAGAAATGGTCATCCAACTATCAATAGAATTTTCTGGTCTTCCTCTATTTCTAGCACCATAAAGTCCATTGGAAAGATAAACTTTCCAATCCTTACCATCAAATTTTCTATGATTCCCTGGGGTTTCTTAATGGATTTGTTTGCTAGTTGCAACAACATGCTTATCTCCTTTAGATTCCCCAAATTTAACTTCTTGCAGAGTGAGTAAAGCATGAGATTAATACTTGCACCTAAATCACACAAAACATGCCCAACAAATTTTCCCCCTAATTCATATGATAGTGTGAAACTACTAGGGTCCCCCAATTTCTTTAGTGATTTGTTGGTTAAGATGGCACTACAATTCTAGACAAATGGAATTTTCCTAACCCTTCTATCTTCTTTTTGCTAGAACAAATTTCCTTTGAAAACTTAGAATATTTTGGTATATGTAGTAAAGCATCAATAAAGGGTAAATTTATGTGCAACTTTTTCAACATATCCAAGAATTTAGCTAATTGGTCACTATTTTTATCTTTCCATGCAACATAGGGGAAAGGTAATGAGGGTTCCTCCATAGTAGGGTCCTTTTCAAGTGAAGCATTCTTACCTTGATCAACAAATTTGTGCACTTCAGTATAAATTTTAGGGTTAGTTTCACATACTTGCATTATAGGCTCCACCAAAATTAAAGAAGATTGGTTACCTTTTTCTTCAATGCAAAAGTCTATACCACTTCTCAATGTGATAGCTTTCACTTGCTCTTTTGGGTTCCGATTAACATTTGATGGAAAAGCACCCGATGGCCTTGTAGAGATAAATTTTCTATTTGGCTAACTTATGTTTCCGTGGTCCTCATGGCTACATCTTAATTCCTATTCCATTATTCTTAAGCCTTTAACCTTGTCTTTTGGCTGGTCATAAATTGATTTTGGGTAGACATAAAGCTAGCAAACATCTCCTTAAGGTTTGATTTCTTTTCTTGTTATAGGTGTTGTTTATATTGGAAACTAGGAGGATGGAAATGTGTTTAGTAGGCTTGAGGTACTTGGTATGGTGCTCCCAAATGAGTATTCACTATTTGAGGTTGGTATTGTTGATGGTAATTGTGGTTGTGGTTTCCTTGAGCATGTGTCGATGCATTGAATGGGGCTTTTGGTTCAGTGTCTAAGGAAGAAGTTTGTTTGCCATCTCTCCATGAAAATTTGGGGTAGTTCCTTGACTTGAGATTGTAAGGGTTACTAAATGGGTCGTTACTAAATGGGTATAATCATACAATGCATTAACTTCTTCCATTCCTTAAATGTAAGGTTCACTTTCCTTTGAATCACTTCCCAAGTTACGTCCTTCAAATGCACTCCTATCTTGGCTAATCGTTGAAACATTTTAAACTCTCAGTCTATTAAGTTCTTTCTTCAATAACTCCATTTGAGTTTTCAATATTGCAACTTCATCTACACTATGGACTCCTTATGTCTTTGCTAATGCCTTTGTATAGGCCCATTGAGCTTCATTCATTACCATTCATCAAGAAGTAAAAATGCTGATAAGTGTAAATTTAACTATGTTATTAATGTATTTTTAATATGTTTTTATGGTATTTCTTTATTAATTTAGTTGGTTTATGAGTTAATTTTTTTAATTGGTATTTTAATTGTTTAATTGTGTATTTTGCTATTTTAAGGACCTAATTGAAGAAAAAGAAGAAAACTTTGAAGGATTTAAGTGAAATTTTAGATTTTGGAAGAAGGAAGAGTGGATCATGCTCTACTTCACTCCATGGAGTGGGTTTTAAGGTGTAATACTCGGTAGAGTGAAAAGTCACTCTACCGAGCAAGGAAATTCATTCAAGCTTGCTTGGCCATTTCAATTCTCACTCGACCGATTCTAGCAACTCCTATTTATAATTGGATTCTAATTTTCATTAAATAAGAAGTATTTTGCTGGAATAAGAAGTCTTATGCTAAGCAGGAAGTTTTTATTACAAATAGAAGTCTTGCAAAAGTAGGAAGTCAAAGTTGATTTTAATTCTTCTTTTCAGGCTATAAAAGGAGCAAAGAGATACACAGAAAAGGAGAGACATAGAGATAGAAAAAAGATAAAGAGAGAGAAATTCATTCATTGTTTCATTCAGAAAGTTTTTTATTTTTATTTACGTAATTCTTAGCCTTGTTACTTTATCTTATTTTTGTTTAAACTTTATGACAATGAGTGAGTAGTTCATTTTCTTTTGCTGAGGAAAATTGAACCCTCATATTTCTTTATGTAATGGCTTAGTTGATTCTTTAATTGAATGCAGTTACCAAAATAGCCCTAATTAGGAAAAATACTAATGAATTTTAGCAGTTTTATGAGTAGCCATTCCATGAGGCTTAGGAAAGATTTAGAAGACTCTTAAAAAGCTATCCTCATCATGAATTTCCTATATATCAAATAAATGCATATATTTTATGTAGGTGCTAATCAAGCTACGAGATCCTTATTAGACATAGCATCAAATGGAAGTTTTATTAATCAAAATCTTGAAGAAGCTTTCTTACTTCTGGATGAGATGGCAATGAATGATGCTCAATGGTCAACCTCTAGAGCCACATAAAAGAAGTAGGGAGTATATAATATAGATAAAATAGCTATGTTAGAGGCTCAATTAGAATTGATGAGAAAATAGCATTTAAAGGAAATAAATGAGCTTAAGGCTCAAAATGCATCAGCTTTATCTAATGGATGTGATTTTTATGTAGGAAACCAATGAGAAATAGGGGTCAAAATGGAGAAGGATTAGTATAAGAAGTTAATGCTTTGAACCCTTATATTAACACCTCCAATCTAGGGTAGAGGAATCATCCTAACTTTGTATGGAGGGAAAGGAACCTAGCATCCACTTTTAATCCTCAACCTAAGGCTCCCTTTAACAAAAACTTAGCTTCCTATAGTAATAGCCATCCTCCATATCAAAATCAGGTCCAACCCCACTACCCTCATGCATATCAAGCATAGTCATATCAACCATTAGGATTTCAAAAGCCTTAACCCCCAAAAGAGAAGTCCAATATAGAAGAAATGATTGCTATTTTTATAGCCTCCAAAAATTCGATATTAGCTAATCAAGATACTACGTGAAAATTTCAAGATATTTGGATGAGAAACCAAGAGGCATTCATTAGGAACCTAGAGAACTAAATGGGATAACTTTCCAATTCTTTGACCAATAGAACCCAAGATACTTTTCCATCTAATATGGATCGTAATCCAAAACAGGAAGCTAACTCAATAACTTTGTGAAATGGGAAAGAGGTATAAAAGGCTGAAACTGGTAAGAAATCTTCAAAAGTGGTGGAACCAACAATGGAGGTAAGTGTTTCTAATTCAAAAATTATTGATGAGGCATCACCGATTGGTAAAGGTAAGGAGAAATTATTTTCTATAGTGTTTGATGAATCTTAGTTACCTTTTCCATCTTTAGCTAGAAAAGAAAAGAATAATGAACAATTGTCTAGATTTTTATACATGTTTAAAAAATTGCATACAAATTTACCATTAGCCGAAGTTTTATTACACATGCCTAAATATGCTAAATTTATGAAAGAGTTATGTTCTAATAAGAAAAAGCTAGAGGGTGTATGCCTTATTAAAATTTTGGATTTTGGAATAAGAAAGAGTGGATTGTGCTTTACAGAGGCTAGTCACTCCGTGGAGTGACTTTCCACTCTATAGAGTACGTTTTAAGGTGTAATACTAGGTAGAGTGAAAAGTCACTCTACCGAGCTAGGAAATTCATTCAAGCTTACTCAACCATTTCAATTCTCACTCCACCGATTCTAGCAACTTCTATCTGCGATTGGATTCTATTTTTCATTAAATAAGAAGTCTTTTGCTGGAATAAGAAGTCTTATGCTAAGCAGGAAGTTTGTGTTACAATTAGAAGTCTTGCAAAAGTAAGAAGTCAAAGTTGGTTTTAATTCTTCTTTCAGGCTATAAAAGGAACAAACTGATACACAGAAAGGGAGAGATATAGAGATAGAAAAAAGATAGAGAGAGAGATTCATTCATTATTTCATTCAAAGAGCTTTTTATTTTTATTTACATAATTCTTAGTCTTGTTAGTTTATCTTTTTTTTTTGTTTAAACTTTATGATAATGAGTCAGTAGTTCATTTTCTTTTGCTAAGGGAACTTGAACCCTCATATTTCTTTATGTAATGGCTTAGTTTGTTCTTTAATTAAATACAGTCCGATTATTTCTTAATTCTTGAGGAAAAATCCTTGTCTTGAGTTATATTTATGTTGATTGTTGATTTGTTGAGAAATGGTTAATAATCAACTATAATATTGGCTTAAGCTGTGTATGTTCATAGTTTAGCTCATTTAATTTGATGCATGGTTATTTTTTAAAAAATGTGGTAACTATGTGTTGAGTTTAGGTGAATTAAGGCTATGAAAAGGTGAATTAAGAATGAATTAAAGTAAGATTTCTTGAGAAAGGGTTTGACAGATATTTAGAAGTTCATAAACTGGATTTTTATGCTGAGTGTTGAATTGTTCTGAATAAGGAAATTTGATGCTTAGAAAGATATTCTGAGAAGTTATCTTAATTTATTACCAGTTTTTCATAATTAACTGTGTTATCTTTAATTAAGTCATACATATAAGAAATAGAGGTGGATAGTCCTTCAGTGAAGGTTTTGCTATTATTGAATTTTCTTTATTGTTATTTGCTTGCTTTGTTTAAGTTTATGGTTGATTGCATCAGTTTTATTTCTTTAGTTGTTTAAATTTCTATTTTAAAGTTTAGTTTACTCTTCATTATTCAAAGCTTTGGGATTCTTTCTTTCTTTCCACACAAGTTTTCATTTTAAAAATCTAAAATTTTATTACACTTTCACAGTTTCCTTTGGGTTCGATATTCAGGGTTTTAATCTTATTTTTCTATATTACTAGCCGATCTAGTACACTTGTTAGACACTAATCAAATTCCTCTTTTCGTATTTTATTCATGAAGCTTCCTCCAGATGTTTATCTAATGAAGATCTTGTGGTTTGATTACATGCTACATAAAATATTGACATCAATTAGTGCATTGTGATCTCATGGTTGGGATAGCTTTTCAACAATCTCTTAAATCTTTCCCAATCTTTATGGAAATATTCTTCATTCAATTGCTGGAAATTGTATATCTTGTTCTTTATACTAGTTATCTTTGTGGGTGAGAAAAATCTAATTAGAAATTTTTCTTGCATTTGCTCCTATTAATGGATAGATTGACTTAAGAGTATAGATAACCAATCTTTTGCTTTCCCTATAAGTGTGAAGGGAAAACATTTTAGCCACATTGCATCTGTTGACACCATTTGTATTTGGATCGTGTCACTTATCTCTAAAAATATATCCAAGTGTGCACTGAGCCTTTCATCTTGGATCTTGAGAATTAGTTCCTTTGAACCATGGTGATCATTGCCAATTTTAGCTCAAAGTATTATTGTTGAGGTAGTACTATTGTTCTATGCTCTTCATTCCACCTTGGAGTGGCATAATCTTGAATTATCCTTGGTCTTGGACCATTTTGATTTATCTTTTATTGCTACCCTTCTCCTTCTTTATCCTCAAAAGGCACATCTAAATTCGATGGGTCATTCATGTTTTTAGTTTGATTTTATCTTCTTCTATAATGCAAAGTCCTCTCTATTTTAGGGTAAATGGTACTAAATGATGTTGTATGCAACAATTTTTCATACACAAAAATCACCTAAAAAGAATAAGCAAACAAAAGTAAGTAAAAGATGAACATATAAAACAATCAACAAAATAGGCAAACAAGCATGCCAATGATCCTCAGCAATGGCATAAAAACTTGTTACGACCTCAATAAGTGCACTAAATCAACAAGTACTACAATATAGTATAATTAAGATCCTAAAGAATATCAAATAGAAGGGAAATGGTCTTACGCAAAGCTACTTGATTGATTGAGAATATATGTTAAAGAATATCCCAGGTGTATATCAGTGTGAGCTATGTCTACCAATTTTTAACAATTAAAATAAAAGTAAATTAACACTAAATGTAATTCAAACAAATGCAGTAAAATAAAGTATAAATAACTTGAGATTAATAATAACCAAAACTGTTGTTTGGAAACCAAATCCTACCCATACTTGATGTTAGATTCATTTTAACATAAAATTATATATTTTAGATGCAGATAACCGATCTAAACACCTAATTTCCCATTTTGAAGCCAACTACTATAACTACCCGATTTCCCATTTTAGAGCCAACCAAATAGCTAGCATAAGCACAGGTCTTAAGACCTAGATACTGATTAGTTTCCCATTCTGGAGCTAACCAATCTAATACCTATTCATTTTCCTCTCTATTTTCAAATTTATATAATAAACCCTAGATCTAATAGCTCCCATTCTCGAACAACCATAAAAAGTACAAAACATGTGTGTACAAATAGTGCATACATGATATATATTTTAAACAAGCATAAATCTATCAACTTGAATAAGATTGGTAGCATAAATACTTGAATAACATCCATATCAAGATAAGTACAAGGGAAAAAAACATCTATAAATATATTTAAGCAAATGATTTCATAGTCTTGCATGGTTATGGGGATTTAAAGATCCCTAAAAAAGAGAGACTACTCACTATACATAATGTAAAATGTAAGGAAAAAGAAAGAAAAAACTTTTAAACCCAATTTGAATAGTAGATCTGAAGTAAATGATGATTTTCCTCTTCCTCTTCCAACTTAACTTGCTTGAAAATGAAACCTTTACTCTCTAAACTAAACTATAGTTAAGTATTTTTAAATTTTTAGTATAAACTATGGTAAAAGTGTGATTTTTACAAGTAAAACTAAGTATACTAAGTATAAAACCCTAGAAATCTACAACAAAAAGAAAACTACATACTAAAACTGAAGAAAAAATGAAAACTTAAAAACCACTTTTTTTCACCAAACAAAAATAATCTTTTTAAACTATCTATAAAAGCATAAGGTAGAGACACTTTAGTCTTAGCCTTGTGCAATCGATTAAAAAAGTGTTGTAGCATTAGTATATGGATGAAACACTTTTGTCTCAACTATGTATAGCCTTCTCAACTGAACACCTTTAAATTATGCATTTCACATAGCGGAGACAAATGGTCTCAGTCATGCACCTCAGTGAAATGATGTAGATTGGCAATTCTGCAAGGGACATGGCTGAGATACTTTGGTTTCTACCATGTGCAAGTTAATTTTCTACACAAAAGTCAAAATTGCACCATTAAACACACTAAAACGTCATAAACCTTAATATTATCCTATCTGGCATAAAAAGAGAAATTTAACACTTAAAATATGAAAAATACACAAACCAAGATATAAACACGCATAAAAATATAATAAAATTAAACACTAAATCGGATTTATCATTGGTCAATAATGAATTAAATCATATAATAAATGATTAGTTAAATTGAATAACTTAAATAAATAATTAATCTTAAATAATAAAATAGGTAAAATAGATAGAATGCATGGTGAATTCGGAATTCATGCAGCATACATTAACATGCTTATATTGAAACATTTAAATAAATTATGAATAAAAAATATATACAAATAATTAAATAAAAGAAAAATGAATAAATTCATAAATATAAGTAAATGCATGATATCATAAATTAATGGGGTTTAATAATAAACATGACATGTAATACATATTTAAATATAAATAGTGAGTGTAAATAATATCACTAAAATATGGCTAATACTAACAATAATAATATGAAATATTGTATAAATAGAAAAATAAAATAAAGGAATATGATACAAACAAAAATATAAGCATAAAATAAAGGGAAAAACGTGGCCAAAATAAAGGAACAACATGCAAACATGTAAGAGAGTGAGTAATGGAGCAAAGGGGAAAGAAAATGGGTGAATACGGTGAGTATGGCATAAGTCACAACCTAAAGCTGTGACTCGTTAGTTAATTCGGCTGTGACTCAACTCTAACTCACCCAAGAATTGCTAGAATGACGCTAGGACACCACCATAATCATCAAAATGAAAATCCAGCAATTTTTATGCAAGAAAATACTATAAAACTCATTGAAACTCTTTAAAAAGCGATTAAAAGTTATTTTAAATGAAGAAAAACAAAAAAAAAGATGGAAATCAAAATTGAGAATTGAAGAAGATAGAGGTTAAAGATGATGGATAATAATGTTTAAATATGCATTAAATCCCTTGTTTTACATAATTTGAGTTGGTTTTCATGGATTAATGATTAAAAGAAGCACAAATAACAAGAACTAACAAATGTACCAGTAAAAATCAAAGAAATAAGTAATTGAGTAAAATCAAGAAATATAGAGGATGAAATAAAACATAAACAGTAAAACTCATGTTAATTAACTGTACACATATTTACATAACATTAATCAGAACAAATGAAATTCATGCTATAATAAGGAAAAATCGTCACTAAAAATAAGAGTTAAATAAATAAATTAAGAAAGTGGAAAAATCAAAGAATAAAGAAATTTAATGGATATTCACTTTAAGCTAAGATTAGAAACTGAATTAAAGAGTTTTAAGGATCAAGAATATTATCCCTGGTGTTTATTTCTTAAGGAACAAGGAATCCAACATTTGGTGGCTTTTTTCACTATTTTTTGTTACTTTTTATTCTCTGTTCTTCAAGTTACACATAACATGTTTTTTTAAATAAGAAAGAGAGAGAAAAAACCACCTAAATCTGTCATTTTTATCCAGATTAAAATCCCGCCAAAAATCATTATTATAAGTAATAAATATTTTTAAATGAGGATAAAATAAAATCTCATATTTTCCCCTGTTTTGCAACCCTAACTGGTAAAAATAGTTTTTAGGAAATGAGTCATGGCCTTAACTCATGAGTTAAGAGAATCACTCACCTTAGACTTTGACTTTTTATTTTTTACATTTTAACCCTAAAAACATTTAAACCTCGTTGATAGAGGAAAAAGTGGAAAAAATCCCAAAAGCGATTTTTAAATATTTAAAACCCTTTAGGAAATCCCAAAAAGCATTTTGAGAAAATAAAATTCAACATGAAGCCTAACACTTTTGTTTCTTATTAATGTATGAGAAATGCCTTCCTTATTAGATAAGATTAACAACTACCTTAAAACCCAGTGTCTATAGTTGCCCCAACTTTAGAAAGGCTAGTACACTAGTGTTTAGGTTAGCTAAAGTCTAAAGTAAAGAATAGAGACATGTGCCTAGGGTGGCAATCTCTATGTTTGATGATGTTGATGTGGAAGTTAATGGTGAACTTGAGTTAGTGGATGATAGAGCAATCCAGTGTTGTGTGACAACTTATCAGCAATAATCTCCCTTTGTTCCTTGGGTTGGTGATAGGTTTGGATGCCTCTTAAGAGGACTTTAGACTCTTGTTACAAGGACTTCAATGTTTGTAGAAAGATCTCAGATGCCTATAGAAAGGTGTTTTATGCCCATGGTAAGGTCTTTGATGCCTATGGTAAGGTCTTTGAGCACCCTTTTTATGTGTTTGCATGATTCCATTTCATGGAAACTTATCTCTGAGTGACTTGGCCATCATGTCAATGATGAAACAATGTCTATGTTGATGATAAGTGTTGGTAGTAAAGGTTAATAATGAATCTTGATGTTTGTAGGAAGGCTTTAGGCTTACATATGGAAAGGTTTTGTGGTTACCTATAGGAAGGTTTTTCTATGTACCTGTGAAAGGTTTTGTGGTTACCTATAGGAAGGTTTTTCTGTGTACCTGTAGAAAGGTTTTGGGGTGCATATAGAAAGGATTTTGGTTACTTGTAAAAATGCTTTGGTTACCTGTAGAAAGGCTTTGGTTACCTGTAGAAAGGTTTTGGGTTACATGTAGAAAGGTTTTATGTTACCGGTAGGAAGATTTTGGGCTTCTTGTGAAAAGGTTTTAGGTTACCTATAGAAGGTTTAGGGTTACCTGTAGAAAGGTTTTTTTTATGGACTATGGTTGAGTCTTGTGGACCTGCATAGAATCCATTTGATTAGCTTGATATTTTAAAACTCATACAGAGGATATTACCTGGTTGGTGACACAAGTAGGTAAATATTATCTCACATTTTCATATGAGTGAAGATTGTCTCGACTTTTGGAACACCTTGCAAATAGAAGCCTATTGACTTACCCTCTTAGGAATCCATTTGTGTTTTACATATAAAAATTGAGTTTTTTTTTTGTTTTTTTATATATTCTATGTTTGTGAAATTTTGGTTTTTAAGTTTTTGGAATTTTTATATCTTAAGTGTATTTTGGATTTTTATATTTTGGTTGTATTACTAGGCTTAGGAGTTTGTGTATTTGAGATTTTTTCTTATTTGTTGAAAGAACTTGATTTAATTATTTTTTTATGTATTTGACCTTTACATTAGAGAATTTTACCTTAGTTTCTCAAGCATGGGTGTGCACGGATGGTCTCGCTTTTTGGGGCATCTTCTTCTTGATTTGATTATCTAGCATTGGTGAGCGTACAACATCTAAACTAAAGTTTCCCTTTGACAAACCTTTATACATGCAGTCTATTTGGACATTACCTATAATGTTATGTACATAACAATATATATAAGAAATTATACATGTATAAAAAGAATAATGTGTATGAACTATATTCACAAAATTATATGTATGGAATATATATATATAGAATGCATGCAATGAATTATACATGGAATGAATGCAATGAATTATGCAAGGAGTTATGCACATGTGGAATGTATATAAGGGAGCATGATTATGTGACATATGTGTGATATATGCAAAGAATCACATATGTGTGCAATGTATGCAAAGGATCATATATCCGAAATTTATACATAGAATCATATATATGGTATACATGCAAAGATAACTTTTGTACGATGTATACAAAGCATTGTGCATGTGTATATGGAATGAATTATTATAAAAAAATACTTGCAAGGAATTTTGTACAAAAGAATTTATAAAAAATATATGTAAGAATATTTGTAAAAATTGTATGTGTCAAAACATTTGCAAAAGATCAAATGTGAAAAAATTTTTGCAAGGAAAATATATTTCAAAATATTTGTGACATTCAAAAATTAAGAGACCACTTCCTAAATGGTTATGGGATCTACTTGTGAGGATGACTTGGATAGAGTCCTTCCCATACCTTTCAGAAGTCCATTTTCAAGTGGATTTCAAGAAGGCTCTCTTCTTTCGGGTATGTTCCTTTAGTTTTTTTTTGCCTTGCCCTCTTTTTAAGCTTTCTTATTGTTCCTAAGGTAGGTAATCTATCCCTATTATTCTTTAACCGAGGATAACTTCTTGCTCAACAAACTACATATATTATTTGATGCCTTTAAAAACTTGGATAAAAATTCAATCTTGCCTTTTGCACTCTATTTAGTAGTTTTCTGAAGAGATTTATCTATCATGTATCTTCTTTACCAGCTGTTAGGGTTCACAGTTTTGCATTTTCTCTTTTCCCATTTAGAGTTGTGCCCCATGCTTGAAGAACTTGTAACTATTGGAGGAGTACTACCTTGCCCCTAAGACTTTGCCTTGCATCCTGAGTTACGAACTAACTGCCAAAAGGGAGGTTACTCGAGCATTATCTTTATTAATAATCCCTTATTTCTTTGAGTACCTATAATCATTATTTAAAGGTAGTGTGCCCTTTGTGGGTTTTCACACTAGCTTTTCTTAGCAAAAAATGCATCCTCTTAGGGATTTTTACATAATCCTGTGCCTAATTTTTGTACGAAATGGACCCAACCCACTCCAATGAATTTTTATTTGTTTTTATTTTTTATGGGATAGATTGCCTATTTCCCAGATTCTCCCTATCCTTTTGCCTAAATTTTGCTTAGAGAACTAGTTACGATTTTCACCTCTAATGCCTCTTTTTATTTTTTTGTTTCCTTTTTTTGTTTTTTTTGTTTTTTTTTCAACACGTAATCCCCAAAAACATTGTAAAAGCATTTTTACTTCATCTAGTTCAAGTGGCATAACTTTATCCCTATCGATCCACACTAGATTCAATTTGTGACATTCATCAATAACAAACTTTAGGGCACTAAGAGGTGGTTCTCCTTTATAGTGTATAACTATTGACATAGTGTCTTGGTGGAGATGTCATGATACGAACATCAGAAGAAGCATTTTTCACATAAGGTATTGCTTTTGTCACTTGAAAGTTTAGCCCCAATACATGCCCTTATGTATGCAATAAGTTTCTTTCTCTATGCTAATCATATGCTCATGTCTAGCTTATCCATGTGTTCTTATTTACATGCATCATATAACAACAATAACAATCCTACTCAGACATGTAATGTAAAAACACATATTCCATTCAATCTTAAGGGGTGAAACCTTGTGTGCATATGACTCTTATTATCTATCAGCCCTCACAGGTTTTCTTGATTGAATATTTTCTCTCAACCCCTAATTTTTACCTAGGATGCCTTTTTTCGATTTTTTACCCTAGCGGGGTTCCTAATTTTAGTAAGGTTACTTTTTTATTTTTAACCTATAGGGCTATATTTTTTCTTTTTCTTTTTTATGTTTGTCATGGAACCCTCTTCAGTCCATTGGCATTGCTTGACTCATTAAATCCTTTTTTATCATTACTGGTGAGAAATGGTTGCCCCTCTGATTGTAGCTCCTTCAGCACAATGGGTTTGACTTTGGCTTGTGTAACTTAGAGCACTTGATTAAGTTATTTATTCCAAACAATAGTCTTCAACCCACTATTCAAAAGACTAAGCAGACATTTCTCTTTTTTGAAAACTCGGCAACGATGGTGAGTTCTTTCTAATAGTTGAGCTCTTGAAGCAATGTTTAATAGTTGAAGCTCAATCTTAATTAGCCATGTCGTGCTCATCCCTAAATGTTAAGGAAAAAGGAATGGTCTTTGAAGCTTTACTTGCTATCTTGCTTTTTCATTCATGTTAGCCATGCAAGCTTCTGTATGTGTTTTTTTCTTCACTTTTTTTCCTCTTTTTATATCGATTAGTTTCTATTAGCCTATTTCTTACACAATTTCGCACTTAAGATAATAAGGAAAGGCAATAACTTGTGGATCATTCTCTGTCCTTCTATGAGGCATCTTCAAGAAATTTTGGCACTTTCTAGTAATGGGGCTATAGTTTCCCATTAGTTTCCTTGATGTTTATCACTTGGCATTTTCATTGATGTCATGCAAAAATGTCTACCTTTTAGTGTGTGTTTTTCTCTTATTTATGTAGTTAAATATGTAATATTATATGTATTTTTATGTGTTTATGTCCAATTATGTGTTTATGTTTGTTTTTAGGATAAATTGGTAAAGTGTGAGGAAAATAAAGAAGATTGTGGAATTTCGGACAAGAGTTCACTAGTCGTGAAGGGCTTCACTAGTCGTGAGGAGGCTCACTAGTCGTGAAGGGCTTCACTAGTCATGAGGAGAATCACGACTCAGGATAAAGCTTCACTAGTCAGCCTGTGTTCACGAGTCAGGAAGAACAGTTGAAGATCATGACTCGTGAAGGAATTCACGAGTCGTGTATGACGTCTGTTCCCAAACGTTGCATCTTTTTCCACATGATTTTTCAGCCAACCATCGTGACCCTCCATGGCAACTTTTCACATTCACAACCATTATGAAGAGACATGTTTGTAGAGTTTTCCCTCTATAAATATGGATGGCATTAATTGAAGAAGGGAGATCGAGATCAATCAATGTTTTGTCTTTAGAAATATAGTTATTTTTTTTTGGATAAACATTTTTACTTAGTTTTTTTTAGTAGATGATTACAAAGGGAAAAGCCAAAGGAACATAAGATAGTTTTCTTTCTCTTGTTTGTCTTTAATTCAATTATATACTTTGGCTAGTTTCCTTTGTACATTATAATTATGCACTAGTATTTGTTTAAGACATATTTATTTTTATTATGCATGAATTATGATTTACATCCATTTGTGTGCTTTGATTTGCTATGTATGATTGGCCATCATATTTGGCATGTTAGTCAATTTATTCACAATGAGAGTTAGAATTCTTCGATGGAAAAACAAATGAATGTACTTGAAGCATTGAATTCCTTTAATTTGACTTAAAGAATTCACTTTGAGGGGTTAAAGAATTGGCATAGAGCTTCATAATTTTTATTTATCTCTATAATGACATGAGAGTGCTTATAGACTCTAAATAAAAACATCTTTACTGACAACGAGAGTTGCTTTAAAGAATCTTGGCTAAATTCTCCAGTCACTTTATTTATACAATTACTATAACTTGTTCTTAGATGAATTACTATTTCATAATTTATAATGTATGTTCATACCATCATTTAAGTCATCTTTAATCCAAATTAATTTAATATATTCAAAGTAGTTTAGATATTTAGTTAAATGCATGATCTTTATTTTATTCGTTACCTATCCATCTAGTCTTTGTGATTTCAATACAAAATTTACCCCGTTCTTTTTGGAATGATACCTCACTCATCCTATACACAGTCTAGTGAGACTAAGGGTTCAAATAAATCCTCACCAAGATTTTGGCGCCGTTGCCGGGGAACGGTTTAAATAAATTTTTATTGATTGATACAAAAGAGTGGATGCTTTAGGATTATATGATATATATTAGTTATTTGATGTATGAATTTTTATATTGTGTTTGTTGTATTCTTTGTAATTAGAGTTTTTGTAATGATCTTAGACCAAAAGTATTTGTGATTTTAACAGTTAATTTATTAAATTCATTTCTTGCACAATAATCTTTTTGTTTAGGATTAGTTTTTTTTAGTTTAGATTTTATTTGTTTAGGATTATTCCTGGTCATATTTTCAGTATTTTATCATTTTCATGTTAATTGATTTATTTTTCTTTTGTAATTTTAACTTTTGGATCGAGGTTGGTATGATTTTGCAGAAAAAAATGAAGCACTGTCATGTTCACGAGTGCAGATCGACTCGTGAACATGTTCACGAGTATTCCAGAGGCTGCAGCATACCGAGTCGTGAATCTCAGTTCTAGTCGTGAACCTGTTTCATGCGTAGCACAGAGAAGAATTCTTCACGAGTCGTGAAAGGCTGTCCGACTCGTGAACCTATTCCTCAGATGCCTACATTTTGTTTTTCACGAGTCGTGATTCTCATGCCGCCTCGTGAACATCTCCTCTTGTGTCACAATTGCTTCATTTTTCACGAGTCGTGATGTTTATGCCGACTCGTGATACACTGTTCCCAATCTGCGAGTCGTAATTTTTACTTCATGTTCTTATTTTTAATTCTTTTTTATTTCTTTCTTTAACTCTTATTTCTTTTAATTAATCATATTTGCGGTTTTAATTTGGTTTAACTGCCCTTAATTAACTTAAATTTAATGGGGGGATCGGTTATAAATCACACCTAGGGTTTGTGAAACGACATTTCCTTTCACTTTCTCCCTAATTTTTCTACGAACACTGCAGTTATTCTTTCCTTCCTTTTCACAGTTCTTTTCTTTTCCTTTACTCATGCACTATCGTGAGTCACTTCACGACTCATTTTGTCTTTCATTTCTTTTCTTTAACTTGCTCTTCTCTTTCACTACGACATACATTCACGTTTGTGTCTTTCTTCTTCATCTTGTTCTTCTCTTGCATTTCTATTCCTGCATTACTATTCTTGCATATCTCCTCTTTGTCTTTCTTTCATTTTCCATCAATGGTGAGAATAAAGAACCCATCTTCTTCAAGAAGCCAGCATGGGGGAGATGAACCACCACTTCAAAGCTTACAGACAGATTTTGGTTCCCCATTCCCTCTTTTCTCCATTCATGAAGGTAACAGATTCCTTGTTTTAAAAGATAGAGCACATTATCAATGTAAGTTTTTTTCCTAACTCTTTGCTTGAAAGTGTGGGTGTTCTTGATGAAGTGAATGAGATGTTGTCTGCATGTGGTCTCTTGAGGTTTGTTAATATGCATGAGCAGTTCTACACTGACTTAGTCTTGGAGTTTTACACAAATTTCAAAGAAAATGCTGATAATCCTAGGCTTGTAGACTTTCGTTTGAATGGTGTTGATCATACTCTTACTTATTTCATGATGCATCGAATCTTTGGCTTTAGCCCAAACGGTTTATGTACCCCTCCTAAGAGTTATAGACCTAATGATTTTTGGAACTTTCTTACTGGTTTAACTACACCTTATAGGGCTAGAGAGGCCAAATCCATGTTTATATCGGACTTGAAATACTGGATTTTGCATAAGATTCTTGCCTCCATTGTCTTCAACAAGCATGAGTTTAATCGAGTTTCAAGTCATGAACTTTTCTTGATGTGGTGTGTGCATAACAATAAGTCTATTTGTTGGTCTTATTGGATTTTCAAGCAATTGTTGAATTGTGTTAGTCGCCCGGAGTCCCTTATTACACATGGACATGTTATTGCTGCTATTGCTAGGGGCATTGATATTGATTTGAGCGTTTATGATGGTGTATTTCCATGCATATATTTTTCTAAGCATTTATTTGTAAGAGGTGAAGTCACTAACAATTCTTTTCAATACATACCACCTATATATCATTCTTGTTGGAAGGAACTTCCTGGTACTTCTACTTCACAGGTGGCTAATATGGAAAGTACTTCAGAAGAGTCAAGGCCAATGGAGAAAGGGCCTAGTGATGATCGTATGGCGGGTACACCTAGGCATTCACCTGTTTTCACACCAACTGCTGGATCTTCTTCGAATATCACCACTTCCATGTTCAATCAGTTGCTACATGGTCAATCTGCCATCCAAAGTCAATTGGCTTCCTTGGAGCAAACCACCACTCAATTAGTTCATAGTCAACGCTGCTTTGAGCACAAGGTGGACGCTTTCATTGCCCAATCGGGCTATGTGGTTATTTTGCCTCCACCTTCACCATGATTTAAGGGGAGTTTTTCTTTCCTTGCTTTTGTTTATTTTTTGACTTTTTTTTGTTTGTGTGTTTGTTTTGTTTCTCCACATTAAGGACAATGTGTGTTCTAAGTGTGGGGGAGCACTTGTGTGTGTTGTTGTTTGTTTATCTTTTTCTTTATTTAGACTAACCTTTTTAGTGAGTTTTCTTATAAGTATTGCTCATATTATATGTAATATAAGTTGTTATGAAGATTCATTTACTTTTTATACTCATTTGATTAGTTTTTCAAGAATTTTGGCATGTGTTTTATGTTTTTAAGTTATCTCTTTTTACTTCTTTTAACATTTTAGATTGTTTAATCTCTTTCCTAACTATGCTTTAAGGTTAGAATACGCTCATTTAGCTTAAGATTTTAGGATTTTTGTTGCCTTATGGAAACTATAGCCATAATACTTACCTTTAGGCTTTTCAATAATGGATGAGGACTAAAAAGAAAGAAAAAAAATAAAAAAAAAATGCAAAAAAATAATAAAATAAAATAAAGCAAGATGCATATCCAAAAGCTTAATAAAGTATAGGATGGAGCGTAAAACGCACCCATTACTACATTCTCTTGCTATTCATGGGATAAAGTTTAAAAGTGTACCCATGCAAAAGAAAAAGAAAAAATGAAAAAAATATATAGTATAAAAATGCCATGAGATGGGTTTAAAGGTATGTGTGCTTTTTATATGTCCAAAAAGGCAACTATAGTCTTAGGATCTTAGGCTTTATGATCAATATTCTTTCTTGAGCATGGTTAGTCTCGAGACTTTATATTCTTGATATTGAATTTAGTAAACTTAGATGACTTGATGATTTAAGATGCATGTTTTAAGTCTTGATGTACTAATATTTTGAGTGTTTAAGGTATTTGATTTCATCTCAATCTTATTTTAAGTAAAAATTGAGCAATACTTTATAATTTGACTTACTTGATTTAACTTGGAATTAGATTTTCTTACTTTTCTCTTGCTTGGGGACAAGCAAGATTTAAGTGTGGGGGAATTTGATGTCATGCAAAAATGTCTACCTTTTAGTGTGTGTTTTTCTCTTATTTATGTAGTTAAGTATGTAATATTATATGTATTTTTATGTGTTTATGTCCAATTATGTGTTTATGTTTGTTTTTAGGATAAATTGGTAAAGTGTGAGGAAAATAAAGAAGATGGTGGAATTTCGGACAAGAGTTCACTAGTCGTGAAGGGCTTCACTAGTCGTGAGGAGAATCACGACTCAGGACAAAGCTTCACTAGTCGGCCTGTGTTCACGAGTCAGGAAGAACAGTTGAAGATCACGACTCGTGAAGGCATTCACGAGTTGTGTATGACGCCTGTTCCCAAATGTTGCATCTTTTTCCATATGATTTTTCAGCCAACCATCATGACCTTCCATGGCAACTTTTCACATTCACAACCATTATGAAGAGACATGTTTGTAGAGTTTTCCCTCTATAAATATGGATGGCATTAATTGAAGAAGGGAGATCGAGATCAATCAATGTTTTGTCTTTAGAAATATAGTTATTTTTTTTTGGATAAACATTTTTACTTAGTTTTTTTTAGTAGATGATTACAAAGGGAAAAGCCAAAGGAACATGAGATAGTTTTCTTTCTCTTGTTTGTCTTTAATTCAATTATATACTTTGGCTAGTTTCCTTTGTACATTATAATTATGAACTAGTATTTGTTTAAGACATATTTATTTTTATTATGCATGAATTATGATTTACATCCATTTGTGTGTTTTGATTTGCTATGTATGATTGGCCATCATATTTGGCATGTTAGTCAATTTATTCGCAACGAGAGTTGGAATTCTTCGATGGAAAAACAAATGAATGTACTTGAAGCATTGAATTCCTTTAATTTGACTTAAGGAATTCACTTTGAGGGGTTAAAGAATTGGCATAGAGCTTTATAATTTTTATTTATCTCTATAATGACATGAGAGTGCTTATAGACTCTAAATAAAAACATCTTTACTGACAATGAGAGTTGCTTTAAAGAATCTTGGCTAAATTCCCCAGTCACTTTATTTATACAATTACTAGAACTTGTTCTTAGATGAATTACTATTTCATAATTTATAATGTATGTTCATACCATCATTTATGTCATCTTTAATCCAAATTAATTTAATATATTCAAAGTAGTTTAGATATTTAGTTAAATGCATGATCTTTATTTTATTCGTTACCTATCCATCTAGTCTTTGTGATTTCAATACAAAATTTACCCCGTTCCCTTTGGAACGATACCCTACTCATCCTATACGCAGTCTAGTGAGACTAAGGGTTCAAATAAATCCTCATCAGATTTTGGCGCTGTTGCCAGGGAACGGTTTAAATAAATTTTTATTGATTGATACAAAAGAGTGAATGCTTTAGGATTATATGATATATATTAGTTATTTGATGTATGAATTTTTATATTGTGTTTGTTGTATTCTTTGTAATTAGATTTTTTGTAATGATCTTAGACCAAAAGTATTTGTGATTTTAACAGTTAATTTATTAAATTCATTTCTTGCACAATAATCTTTTTGTTTAGGATTAGTTTTTTTTTAGTTTAGATTTTATTTGTTTAGGATTATTCCTGGTCATATTTTCAGTATTTTATCATTTTCATGTTAATTGATTTATTTTTCTTTTGTAATTTTAACTTTTGGATCGAGGTTGGTATGATTTTGCAGAAAAAAATGAAGCACTGTCATGTTCACGAGTGCAGATTGACTCGTGAACATGTTCACGAGTATTCCAGAGGCTGCAACATACCGAGTCGTGAATCTCAGTTCTAGTCGTGAACCTGTTTCACGCGTAGCACAGAGAAGAATTCTTCACGAGTCGTGAAAGGCTGTCCGACTCGTGAACCTATTCCTCAGATGCCTACATTTTGTTTTTCACGAGTCGTGATTCTCATGCCGACTCGTGAACATCTCCTCTTGTGTCACAATTGCTTCATTTTTCACGAGTCGTGATGTTTATGCCGACTCGTGATACACTGTTCCCAATCTGCGAGTCGTAATTTTTACTTCATGTTCTTATTTTTAATTCTTTTTTATTTCTTTCTTTAACTCTTATTTCTTTTAATTAATCATATTTGCGGTTTTAATTTGGATTAACTGCCCTTAATTAACTTAAATTTAATGGGGGGATCGGTTATAAATCACACCTAGGGTTTGTGAAATGACATTTCCTTTCACTTTCTCCCTAATTTTTCTACGAACACTGTAGTTATTCTTTCATTCCTTTTCTTGATGAGTGTATCTTTGATGACATATCCTCATCCTTTCTCAAAGACTCAAACTTTGAGAATTTTCCTTGGAAAGGATATGAGGCAACTTGCAAAACTTCATTACAACTTTCATTTAAAGAATAAGGTGCAATAGGGTTTTGACTCACACAATCATGCACAACACTAGCAATACACTCATCAAGAATATCATAAGAATCAATTCTATTTACCACCTCTATTGGTGAAGATTTAATCATGCCAAAAACATTAAACTCAATTTTTTCACCATTAACCTCAAGAGATATTTTACCATTTTTCATATCAAAAACAGCCCCAGCAGTAATTAAGAAAGGCCTACCAAACAAAATAGAAATTTCAGGATCGTCATCCATTTCTAACACAACAAATCAGCAAGAATCACAAATTTACCTACTTTGGTTGGAACATTTTCTAATATGCCTATAGGGTGTGAAATAGATTTATTTGCCATTGATAAGCACATATTAGTAGGCTTTAATTCACCCAAATCAAGCTTTTGATAAATTGAGTAAGGCATAAGACTAACACTAGCACCCATATCACATAAGGCCTTATCAAAATAAGTACCACCTATAACACAAGGAACCGTAAAACAACCCGGATCCTTTAGCTTAGGTGGGTATTTAGAATACATAACCTTAGACTCTTCTACCAAAGAAACATAACCACAATCTTCAAGCTTACCCTTGTGACTCATAATTTCTTTTAAAAATTTTGTCCATGAAGGCATATCTTTAATGGCATCCACAAAAGGTATAGTTATAGTAAGTTCCTTCAAATAATTCAAAAACTTTCCAAATTGCTTATCAAGATTTCTTCTAATGAGTCTTTGAGGGAATGGCAAAACATTCAAATTAACTTTAGGTCCATCTTCCCTAGATGAAGTTATATCTTTTTTAGGTTCATTAAGCTTCTTATCATTTTCACTTGCATCCAAAACATGATCATCATTCACAATAAGATTCTCATCACTTTTACTATTACTCTCAATCTTTTTCCCACTCCTTAACATAATGGATTGAACCGATTCATGAGGCAAAAACTCAGGTTGACTTGGTAACTTGCCTAAAGGTTTAGCACTAGAAGTGGCTTGTTGAGCCAATTGGTTTTCAAGCATCTTATTATGAGTGACAAGTTGATCAATTTTAGTGTTTATTTGCCTAAATTGTTCCTCATTTTGCTTGTTAGTAGTCATTTGATGATTAATAAATTGCTCCATCAAATTCTCTAAATGGGATTTAGGTTGTTGGGAGTTAAAAGGTTGCTTATTTAGAAAAGGTGATGGGTTAGGTAACTTGTTCATAAGATTATGATTATTATTATTAGGAGGGTTCAATTGGGCATTTTGGTTAGACCAAGAAAAACCGGGATGGTTTCTCCATTATGGGTTATAATAATTAGAATTTTGATCCATCCTTTGATTATAGTTCCCTTGAACAAAACTTACATCCTCACTAGACCCCTCACTACAATTAACATACATATGAGGTCCACCACATTTCTCACATACATGACTAACATTTTCAATGTTGGAATGAGAATTACTTACCATTTTTGTCAAAGCTTCTACCTTAGCCGTCAAAAGATTAATGGAATCTAATTCCAAAAATCCTTTAGCCTTCGCCATAGTGGGTTCTTCTCCCATGTAGCCTTGTGAGGCTAATTCTTCCAACAAAGTTTCAGCTTCCTTAGCAGTCTTCTCCAACCATTTACCACCTGAAGCAGCTTTAACAATATTTCTATTTTCCTCCATTAATCCATTGTAAAAGATTTGAGGAATCATCCAGTCCGGCAAGCCATGGTGAGGACATTGCCTTTGAAGTTCCTTAAACCTTTCCCAAGAGGTATAAATGGTTTTATTAGACAATTGTTTAAATGTAGATATTTGGTTTCTAAATTTTGTCGTTTTATGTGGTGGAAAATACTTATGAAGAAAAGCTTGTTTTAATTGGTCCCATGTGGTAATTGTCTCACTAGGTATACTAGCGAGCCAAATTTGAGCCTTTTCTTTTAAAGAAAACGGAAATAACCTAAGTCTAATGGCATCATTACTCACTCCATTAATTTTAAATGTAGCACACACATTAAGAAAAGTAAGGATATGAGCATAAGGGTCTTCCCCTTGCAAACCTCCAAATTGTTTATTTTGCACCATTTGAATGACAGCCAGCTTGATCTCGAAATTGTTATTAGCAATAGCCGGTGCCACTATTCCTCCAAAACTCTCCGAAATATTTGGCATCGCAAAATCACCAAGAGTTCTCCTTTCTTCACCCGCCATAATTGGAAAATTATGACCTTCCTCCAATTTAACACTTTGTTCTCCTTCTACTTGCAAACTAAATTCCTCTTGTAGCTTCCTTCTAGGGGTGTACACGGTACAGTACAATTCGGAAAT